>JAUPFV010000004.1:134859472-136233638 GCA_036936605.1 Limnanthes douglasii subsp. nivea | reverse complement strand
GCTTTTATCGCCGTTCGAGGCTCAAATATTATGTCGAAGTCTCCCAGCTCTACTGACCATTTAGTCATCATGCTAGAGACGTCTGGCCTTTGTAATAAACTCTTCAGAGGAAAAGTCGCCCAAACAACGATCGGGTGGGCTTGGAAGTAAGGTCTCATCTTTCGACCTTCCGTTACCAACGCTAAAGCTACCTTCTCCAACGTGAGATATCGCTTCTCCGCATCCAGCAGACTCTTACTGACATAATAAATAGGTTTCAGAAGAGAGTCATCTTCTCGGAGGAGAACGGCACTAACCGCACATTCTGATACTGCTACATAGACAATTAATGTTTCCCCTACCAATGGTTTAGATAAGACTTCCGGAGACGTCAAATATTCTTGGATTTGACGAAAAGCGGTCGAACATTCTTCGTTCCAGCAAAACTGTTTCGCATTCCGTAATACTTTAAAAAATGGGGCACATTTATCCGAAGACCTAGAAATGAATCTATTTAGAGCGGCCAATCTTCCTGTTAGAACTTGTACTTCCTTAATATTTCGGGGGGGGGGGGGGGGGGGTCATTGTGATCAGAGCCTTTAGCTGCTCGGGATTAGCCTCAATGCCTTTCTTGCTGATCATGTAACCAAGAAATTTACCTGACCTTACCCCGAAAATGCACTTCTCCGGTTTTAGTTTAAGATTGACTTTGCTTAGATTTCGAAATGTCTCTGCCAGGTCAGCGAAATGGTCTTCGTCCCTCTCACTTTTGACTAACATATCGTCGATATAGGCTTCCATGTTCCGCCCAATCTGTCCCTCAAAGGTTTTATTGACCAGGCGCTGATAGGTTGCCCCCGCGTATTTTAATCTGAATGGCATGACCTTATAGCAGTATAAACCTCGCCATGTGATAAAAGAGGTGCTTTCCTCATCGTTAGCGGCCAGTGGGATTTGGTTGTACCCCGAGTAAGCGTCCATAAACGACAACAGTCGATTTCCGGAGGTCGAATCTACTAATCGATCGATGCAAGGCACGGGAAACGGGTCCTTAGGACAAGCCCTGTTTAAGTCCGTGAAGTCGACACACATTCTCCACTTGCCATTTTTCTTTTGTACTAACACTGGATTCGACGCCCATACGGGATAATGCGACTCGCGAATATGACCTATGCTCAGTAGCCTTTCGACCTCCAATAGAATTGCCGAGGCTTTTTCCGGGGAGACATGTCTTCTTTTCTGGACTATGGGTCGGATATCTAATCGTATCGCGAGTTTATGACACATGATTTCCGACGGCACTCTAGTGACATCCTGTGCACACCAAGCAAACATATCAAGTTTATCAGATAAAAAAACAATTAATTTTTCCTTAAATTCTGAAGAGAGGTGGACTCCAATCTTCATAACTTTGCCACCCGCAAATTCGTGTGTCGCAGAATCTTCTTCTGGGACCTGAAATCCGGGGGCCTCCCTCGGATCATCACAGGGGATGATTTCGGGGGGGGGGGGGGGCTTTAATTGCTATGCTTGGTCGGAAGTCTCTCCCTGAACCCCCTTAGAGGACAGGGCTATCTGGTAACATTCACGTGCCATCTTCTGGCTACTTCGGACTGTTCCAATATTGTTTCCGACCACATACTTTAAGCATTGATGCACTGTGGAGATTACGCCATCCATCCGGGACAACCAAGAGCGACCCATGATAGCATTATAAGAGGTTTGCGCGTCAACCACAATGAAGAGTACCTCCACCTCTTTCTTAAATGGTTCACGGCCCAACTCGACCACACATTAAAACTCTCCAACCACCACTGATGTAGCGCCAGTAAAGCCCACTATAGTCCTATCGGATCTTCGGATAACCGACGGGTCAGAGATGCGTCGGTAAGTATTCATAAACAATATATTCGCGGAGCTCCCCGTGTCAATGAGAAATTTCTGAATTTGATCCCCAACGATGCCTGCCGCAATCACTACAGCGTCCTCGTGAGGGCCTGCAACATTTCGCATATCATCATCATCGAAAAAATAATTGGGGAAGGCGATCGGTGCATTTACGCTGAGACTCCTGCTTCAATCTGGGTGGTCAGGTTGACCATGTGCCTTTTCCGAGCGCTATTGGAATTTCCCACAATTGTGTCTCCCCCGAAAATCGCCAAGTTATCGAAGAACGCACAAAGGCTGTCCACTCGCCCCCTCGGAATTTCTTCCTCCACCAAGTTCACATTGTTCCTCCCCACCTTGGGGTCCAAATACTCTTGCTCGATGTCAAAATCGTCAACCCCTTCGGAAATCACCATGGCTGTGTCAGTGCTCTTTGAGACAGCTTTTACCACGGCATTTTTCTGGGAGTGTTTTTTGACGAACTCCAACAATATTCCATTCTCAATTAGGGCTTGTACCTCTTTCTTCAAAGCTATGCAATCCTTGGTGTCGTGTCCAATATCCTCATGATACTTGCAATATTTATTGACGCTTCTGCTTTCCTTCGGAGTCTGTATGGGAAAAGGTTTCCTGAATGGGAACGTAGACTTAGCTTTATCAAATATCGCAGCGACATTTTCTGTCAACTCCGCGAAATAGTCGGGTCGAACCCATTTGTTTGACATGAGTCTCGCTCCTTGATTGTAGTTTTTTTATTGCCATAGTACTGGGGGTTCGACTTTTGCCTCGGAGGATACTGACCCGTACTTTTAGTCTGAACACTCGATCGAGGGCCCTGGTTGCTCGGCTCAGTCCTTTGGAATTGATTCTGGTCTAACTGATCCCCCGACCCTTTCTCCGAGGATTGGGTCTCCTCTACCAGGATCCTCTTCTCAACCTGATCTAACAAGGCTCCAAAGGTCATCGCCTAACTTTCCGCCACCTTGTCCTTCAACAACCCGGGGAGCAGGCCCATTCTGAAAGCTGCAAGCGCCACTGAATCCTTGCAATATTCCATATCCATTTTTGTTTTGACAAATCGATTACTGTAATTTTTGAGGCTCTCTCCCACCTTCTGTCGACAATAGATGATTGTGTCTCCGTTGGCTCGGAACTTCTTGCTCCCCATGAAGTGTTGTCTGAAGATGTTCCAGAACATATCAAAATTCTTTATTGAGCCCTGAGGTAACCTGTTGTACCACTTAGATGCTACTCCCTTGAAAGTCTGGGAGTATGCTCTGCATAGCAGCGTATCATCGTCGTCGAAATTGATCATAAAATTCTTGAATTGCTCAATGTGATTATCTGGATCCTGTGTCCCGTCGAATTTCTCTAGCTTCGAAATATCAAAGTGCTTCGGGAGATTCCCTACCAAGATATCCGGGGATAGGGGGGAAGCTCTCCAATTGTGACCCGCCCGATAGACTCCGGATCTTAGGTTGTCATTACTCGGAAAATACAAACCCTCCTCGGATGGTAAGGTATACTGGTGCCTCCATTCTGAAGTCTGAGGGCCCATATCCTCTTTCCTCTCAGCATACTTCGCCTGTTCACGATATCGTTCGCCTCCTTGAGCGTGGCGACCCTTCGCCCTCAGAGATTTCCTCTCAGAACTTCTTCCTCTTCGGAAATCGGTGTGTCTGCGATCATACTTTTTCGTTCTGTGGTATTTCCGTAGGGACGAGTCGGAAGAGCTATATCGAGAATAGTCACTCAGATAAGCTGAATCCATATGTCGTCTTTCTCTCCTCCTCGGCGATTTCCGCTCGTCTCCTCGGAATCGGTCGCCCCTTTTCTTGGGACGAAGTTCAGTTTCGTGATCTTCCTTTTCGCTAACCGGCTCCCTCCTTATCTCAGATCGAAGATTCTCCTGTACGAGGTTCTTTTCTGCTTTCAGCCTTTCGATCTCTAGCAGCAACTCGTTTCTCTAAGCCAACAGATCTGAGTCGTCAAAGGTATTTCCGACTCGCTCGCCCCCTAGTCCCTCGGACTCCATATCATTCCGGTAGTCATCTCCCACCAGGTTCTCCTCGCAATGGTTAACCAAGTCGTCCCCTTGGCCCTCCACGATTCTCCTCGGAATAGGAATTATTTCCAGGAAGCGATTCTCGTCAGAGCGGTTTTCGCTTCCCACAGACGGCGCCACTGAAGAGTTTTAAGATGGTCCAGGGGTGATTATGCGATACGAGGATTACTGATAGACGATTTTGCGATACAGAAATATCTTAGTGTCAGTTTTAGAGAGAGAAAGTACGGATTATTAGGTTAAGTAGAGAGAGAAAGTCTCATGTTATTCATCTCGAGATTTGTGAAGCGTGTGTGGTCCTTTTATAGTATAATTGCGGACCCTACACGCTTTAACTTTGACTAATTACATCTGTTGGTCCATACACTTTATTTTCTTCCTATTTTGGCTATCTCTTTACATAGTTTGTACAATTCAGTCCTCACGCAGTTTTCTCTATGTATTTTCCTCATATCACACTTTTCCTTTGCTATTTTCTCCTGTCAAGTTTCTTCTTTACACTTTTCTCCTTGTCTTTTATTCTTCCTTATCAGATCTAACCACTGTATATGACACCTTATACCACTAGTAAAACTTAACAACTCAATTCTAAGTTGTCAAGATCTTGGCTAATGCATACTTTACCTCATCTGTAGTCCTTCAGTCCAAAGCCTTCATCTCTTCCGAATGCCACCAGGCCCATGATTTCACCCCACTTTTTCAAATTCTTTCCAACCGTAGTAGCCAATGGATTTTCCGAATGTTTCATAACAAATGGAACTCCTTGGTTTGACCAATGGATTTCTATATGAAAAAATAAATGCTTTAGATGATAACATTCTGGAATAAATAGTTGCTCAATTTTAACAAAGGTTTCTAGGCTAAAGCAACCAATACCTTAACTGAAGCAACAAATTCATCGACAATTTAAACGCATATCCAGTCAATACCTCGATGGTGCTTGTTGTAATAAACATGATACATCCAATCAGGTATACTTTACTCACTAAATAATAACAATATTTTTATAAGAAATGACTCACAATTTTATATACAATATCATATTTGTGAATAACAATGATGAGGTTTTATTTAACGTGCAACGCCATAGAAAACTCAATCCTAACAAGAACAATTGTTGATAAAATTGGAATTGAGTGGTGGTCCACTTATAATAATAAAGATAAAAATGGAATGAGTATTGGTTTTCTCCGAGGGAATAGTATGATAACTACAAACATTTTGGGTCTAATGGTAATTATGACCCGTATGATTCAAAATTTCAAATACATAAGGGTGTATGTGCTTACCGGGTTTACTACTTAAGAGAAAGATCATTTGGATGTGTAATAAAAAAAAGTTTCCAATTATCATAAAGGAGAAGGGTTCATAGAGTAAAAACGTAAAAATGTGCTAGATACATTGATGGCACATGTGATGAATATATGAGTGTGAGACTAAAAGAGTGTGAGTGGAAATACTTAAATAATTGTTTGTGTGTTGGTTATATGAATGCTTATTATGAAAGCAATGGAGAGACTGGGTTCTTAACATGATATGGTGATTTGATAGAGACAACGACTTACTCAATGGTGCAGCAAGGTATTCATGTTCGTGTTGCTTTTGGTGATGATTATTCTGAACTGAGGGTAATTTGGTCAAGTGTTTTTGGGAATTTCAAAGGTATTAAATATTTGAGTGTTTTGTAGTGAGGGATTTAAGTTTCCTAGTTGTACTAAACATTCATTATCCTCATTAATGAAAGTGGTTGGGTATTTATACCCTTAATTATAGACTCATGGGCTTTTGGGTCAAGTTGTGAAACCGGGTCGAGTTTAAAGACTCATTAGTTCTTACGTAGGTTAGCACCTAGCTTAGTCAAAAGGTGTTGAGTGTTTTAGTACTATTGTCCTGTCCGGATAAATCTGTGGGCAAATACTGTCCGAATTACCCCTGTCTGGTTTTCTCAGTGAGCAGTGGTGACGAATTCCACACTCATTAGTAGCCCTTTTTTTAGGTTTTGTCAAAGGTCTTTGGCAAGACTAAAAAATTCATTTAGCCAATAACAATATTTTCCGGATTGCTCATGTATTTAGTTCGAAGTTTATCCGGACTGAATCCTTCTCAGAATTCCAAGAGTTTTGCTCTGGATCGTGAGACACGTGTCGTACTTTGATTCGCTCTACCAGCCGTTTTCTTCCTAGAACGGCGCTCCCGCTAAACCCAAAAAGCAACTCCTTCATTTAATGTTTCTTACGTTAGCGTCGCCTTCAATCATTGCCTCAGTCTTTTCGTTTTCTCCTAGGTATCAGTAACATTTTGCCTCACTAGTATAAATTATTTCTTTTTACTATTTTACCATCTTCATCACTTTGTCATTTCTTCTTCTCAGAGATTTTTCCCTCTTCTTTCAAAACTTTTCTTGGGTAGGTTTATGTTTGGCTAAATCTTTCTGAACTAGAAAAAGCGCAAAAAGTAGAGCGTGAGAGACGTATCGCTGCCGACCTTCCAGTATCTCCAGTCAGTAAACCTGATTCACCGTCCTTGGAAGCTGATCAAGGATCATCCTCTACCCAAAACACAAAGCCCAGACGTTTATTTCAACCAAACCTCTCGCCAATCCCGTCGGCTCCTCGGTTCAGGAGTCTCAGCCTTCTACTGTGCAAGAGAAAGCAATATTGAGTGCCAGAAAGCCTTCTTTATTCATTGCTATGGGGTCAGACATCGAGAAAACCCAGAAAAAACTAACCCTCGCCGGACAACGCGCCTGGTAAAAATCCAAGCAACCGGTTCTCAACCCAAGTCTTCCAAAACAGGGCCCTCCAAATCTGGAGCCAAAAATAAAGCCTCCGGATCGGAGGCATCTATTAGAGACCCAAGATACAAACCCTTCGGATCCGAGGCTACTAGAATCAGTTCTCATACCAAGTCTTCCGGAGCTAAGCCCCAGCCGGACACCATACCCTTAAGAGAGGCTGACGCTCAACCGTCCGGACAACCTGCTGAGCCACAAACGAGCACTCTCCCATTCACAACGACTGACAAACCTTCCACAGTGATGGAAGAGGTGATGGAGGACAGTGTTGAAAAGGCTCCATTCGAAACCGAAGCTTCCGGGAAAATTGGAGATGCTGCCTCCGATAAAAAAGGGAAATGGCAAAGAGAAAGTTTGTATGACCCATCCGGATCTTCCAGAGAGTCTAGAAGGCAAAGTGGGACCTTGTTTTCACAAGGTCAATGTGAAGTATCTGCTGGTCATGCAGAATATTAATTACGTCTACACTCATACTACTGAGTTAGGCCGGATCCGGACCAAGTGGGGGATTCCTGAATAGTCAAGGTGAGGATACCAGTCACATCAAAGACTCCGATGGACTGCAAGCTCAGCGAGATCGTCATCTATACCGAGTTGTTCAACTGGGGGCTCAGATTTCCCTTGGATCCAGAAATTTATCAGGTATTTTCACCTGATAAAACTTTTCCCAAGCCAGCTGAGTCTCAATGCTTGGTATACTCTCCTTGTCTGTATTATGGCGTCAAGGCTGTTTGGGATTCCTCTCCCAATTGAGCAGTTTGTTGCAGTGCCCAATTTTTGTAAAAACCACCATATCCCATTCTACCACTACAATATGGGCGACAACTTCAAAGTGGTGGATGACCTGCTTGAGTCAGAGAAAAATTGGAAGACCCAGTTCCTATTCATTAGCGGGACGTGGGAGAATGGGATAAAAATCAAGGCTGGCATCAACCCTAGTATGCTTACCAGTAGGTGGAAGAGTTCAGGTAAGTTTTCTACTTTGTTTGTCTTTCTCATATTGCAAAAAATTGTTCCTAAATTACTTCTCTTTTTCTTTGGTTAGTGTTGCTGAAGGAGTTCTCCGATTGTGTGGAGGAGGGGCAGGCCACATGTGCCAAATGAAATGCATGGGTTGCTGACCGTTGGGGAAACGCCTTCCACAACTGCTTTACCTTAGGTAACCTGGTGAGATCCCACCTCTGGAACACTATGGGCTGGAGATATCTCACTTGGGATGAGCTTACTACATCACCCCCTTTGGCCGTTATTCTCAAGAGAACAGAGGAGAAAGATGGCAAACTGGCCTTGCCCTCCAGAGCCAAAGCCCCAATAAAAATGAAAGAGAAGGGCAAGAAAAAGAAGGTTGCAGCAGAGGCTGTTCGGGGTGCTGCAAAGGAGATCGCTCCGGAGAACCAAGGAGCACAGACCCAATAGGGGATTGATGCTACTTTACTCAAAGTAGTTGAATATGAGAGTATTAGGGAGGCACGTGGATCTCAAGATCTTCCAAAACCTCCTAAAAAGGAACGAAAAAGAGGAGCAAGCAGTGATGAAAGGACTGCTAAGAAGAAGCAGGTATCCTTGGGGGATGAAGTTGTCCTCCAGCCTTCGGAGTCTCTACCTCCGGCCGACCCAACTGACCCCACCCTGGTAAAGCAAATCCCAAGTAATCTACACACTGGAGAGGGTACCAGAGGGGATTTGGAAGGAGTAGACATCAGTGGCCTTCAAAACATTGGCCTTTATTTCGGAGAGTTTGAAAAAGATGACTTCGCTAGTCCCTACCTTCCCCCAAGCTCCTCCAACATGGTGACTTCTAATGGTAAGTATTTCACTGTTTCAGAGGAAAATGATACGGTGACCCACTCTCTGTTGGGCCATATTCAGCCAGTACTCAACTTGGAGAGGCAAGTAAAAAGTCAGTCTGCCCTCATCAATACCCTCAACACAGATAAGGAGAGTTTGTCCACTGACCATCTTAATGCCAACCAAAGTATTGAGGCATTGAAGAAAGAGCTCGAGGAGTTGAAGAAAGGAAAGAGGATCTGGCAACCAAGCTGGACACTTCGGAGAAGGCTAACACAAAGCTCCAAACCAAGTGCTCTGGCTTGGAGAAAGGTCTCTCCACCTTGAAGGAAGAGGTGAAGACCAAGGATAATTCTATCCAAACCTTGTCCGGTGATAAAACTTCTCTTGAAGAGGTTGTGTCCAAGGTTACCAAGGAGAAGGAAGATTTGGTGAAAGAGCGGGAAAAGACAATCCAGGCTAAGATTGATGCATACACCAACAATGTGATAGATTTCCTAGAAAAGAGGTATGCCGAAGTTAAATCCGACATGGTCTTGCTTTTCCATCAAACGTTTCCGAAGAGAACGCTCGGTACCATGTAGTAGTATGTTGAATATGAATATATCCCATTCCATACGATGGTGGATGGTGATAAGAATAACTATTCTAGTGGTATTGACGACACTACCGATGACGAAGAAAGAACCGGAGAGAGTTTCAGTGACGAACCCAAAGATTCCCAGAAAAAAAAATGATGCATGAACATCTAAGGGAAACTAGCCTTGAGGTTTTAACTATTTCTTATCCTTATGACATACTAAAGTCCTTAGATGGCCAAGGCATTTTTGTAACCGTGTCTGGTTTGAGTCTGGTTACGCCTTTCTTCTTTAAACTTAAAGTTCTTGGATGACCAAAACATATTTTACATTTTAATATCATCATCTGGTTTTAGCTGGATAGGTTTACTTTGCTAAATTCTTACTTTGTTTCATATTCGCTCAATCTTAATGTCTGATGTTTAAATAGCCCCTATTTATTTTACAAGTATTTTAAGATGAGAGTGTTTAAATTCTCCGATAAAAAATGTAAAATGGTCATCATTCCACCATATTCATCTGATCTGCCAAAGATCCTTAGAAGACTTTAAAGAAACTGTAAATCAAACCACTCCGAATATTTTAAGAAGGCATCAAATTTTATTTAAAAACCGGACACCTCATTAAAACCTCTCCGCCCCACCAGGATAGGAAAGAGTATGCCCTCTAATATTTACATAGACTTTAAACGAAGTAAATATTTACACAACTTTCACTCCAGATACAACTGGAGGTGTTCAATGTTCCAATGATGGTTTAAGATTCTTCCATCTTTGTCTTGAAGCCTGTATGTCCCAAGCTTAAGTCTTTCAGTGACCTCATAGGGCCCTTTCCAGTTTGGAGCTAGCTTGCCGAACTGCTTCTCCTAAATGTGTAAGAAGATTTTTCTCAACACTTTGTCCCCTGGTCGAAAATCCCTTCTTTTGACTTTGGAAGCAAACCTCCTCCTCATCAAGCCTTGATAATGGTTGGCTCTAAGATGAGCCTTAACCTTTTTTTTCTTCTATTAAATCCAGTTGAGTTCTGATTGCCACTTCATTAACCTGTTCGGAAAAATTGTGGACTCTGTAGATGGAAGATTTGCTTCTACAGGAGCAATTGCATCCATCCCATATACCAAGAAAAAAGGAGATTCTTGTGTAGCAGCTCCAAGAGTAGTCCGGTATGCCCATAATACTTCTTGTAAATAGCTTGGCCACTTTCCAGCAGCCCCTATAAATTTTTTTTGAGACCAGACAGAATGGTTCTGTTTGCCACCTCAACTTGACCATTCACTTGTGGGTGGAAATGAGAAGAGAAGCAATGCTGAATTCCCCTAGAGGCACAACTTGTCGCTCATTATCTGTGGTTATCTTTTGTGGAACCCCAGTTCTGCAACAAATATTAGATAGGATAAATTTTATAACATCTTTTGAAGTAGTTCCTGCCAGTGGGGTTGCTTCCATCCACTTTGAAAAATAATCAATGACCACAATAATAGTTCTGCACCCTCCGGACGCCATCGGTAGAGGCCCTACTAGATCCAGTCGCCAACGAGCAAAAGGTATTGGCTCAGAAATTGATTGAGGAGGACAGCTGGGATATGAATTTCATTACCAAATCTTTGGCATGGATAACACTTCTTTACCAATTCCTTGACATCTGCCATTATGGATGGCGAGTATTATCCGGCCAATAAAACTCTTCGGGTTAGAGCTATATAGCCACAGTGTGCTGATCCCTCACCATCATGTAGTTCGGATAGAAAAATTTGAGACTTTTCAATCCCCAAACAACGCAAGAGAGGTCTACTAAATGACTTTTTGTATAAGATGTCTCTTATGATTAAAAAACAACGAGCCCTGTGCTTTATTTTCCTTGCCACATCTTTCTCCGGAGGTAAAATGCCATAAAAAATGTACTGAAGAAGGGGATACCTCCAATCTTTAGGTTGAACCACTTGTATACTTAAACTTTCCTCCTCTTCCTCGCCCTAATTGGGTTGAATGGATGGACACTCTTGCACATAAATCCATGGGTAGGACTCAGAGTATGCTATGGTTGCCAAGGAGTCTGCTAGTATGTTCTCCGATCTGGGTATGTGCTCATAGCTAATATTTTTGAAGTTTGCTGCCACTTCTTTAAGGATGAACAAGTATTTAATCACCTGCTCCTTCTTTGCCTCAGATTGACCTTGGGCATGATGGATAAGAATCTGAGAATCACTCATTAACCTAACTCTTTTATCCCCATACAGATAGGCTAATTTCAAACCAACTATATCAGCTTCATACTCGGACTCGTTGTTAGAAGCCCTAAAAGCAAAACATATAGCCTGGTATAACTTATCGACATACAAAGAGGTTAAACATATTCCAGCACCACAACTCATGGTACTTGATCCACCATCTGTTTAGACAACCCATACCTTCTTAGTTTTTCTATCTGCAGCTTGCTTAGTACTTCTGTCCGAATGAAATTCAACCAGGAAATCAGCAACAGATTGAGCTTTGATTGCAGTCCGAGGGACGAAATCGATATCATAATCACCCAATTCTACTGACCACTTGGTCATCCTGCTTCATATGTCTGCTTTCTGAAGAATATTTTTCAAGGGAAAAGACGTCCGAACAACAATAGAATGAGACTGAAAATAGGGCCTCATTTTTCTGGCAGCAATTACTAAAGCTAGTGCTAGTTTTTTAAGTTTTAAGTACCTTTTTTCAGCATCCATCAGGCTCTTGTTGATATAGTACACCGGATGACGATAATTTTCCACCTCTCTTACTAGCATTGCACTTATAGCACATTCGAGCACTGCTAAATATATGTATAATGTTTCTCCATCAATAGGTTTATAGAGAGTTTTGGGGGAAGATAAATGCTTTTTTATTTCATTGAACACCTTGTCGCACTGTGACGACCAGTTAAAATCTCTAGCACCCTTTAAAGTCTGGAAAAATGGGGCTATTGAATTTCTTGGGAAGGTTCCCGGACAGGATCTTGGAAGACAATGGAGATTGTCTCCAATTCCGGCCACGACTGAAAACGGTATCTTCGTTAGGAGTTGCAAAGATACCTGGCTCATCATGGAAGAAAAAAGGATCCACCAGCATCCGGTCTATGTGTCTCCGGTTATGAGATGATCCTTTGCCTATATGCATCTTTAACTTTCCATGCCTATCCCTTTTTCTTGAATACTTCTTAACCAACTTTTGTTTCTTTTTAGATCGACCCTCATCGCTGCTAGAGGACAAGGATTCTTCAATTCCATCTTCGTTCGAGGAGCTACTGGAAGATTCTGAGTCTGAATCAGAGCTCTCCACTGGCTTGGACCGGTGGGACTTTTTGGAGCTAGCATGAGTCTTCTTCGTACTCACATGGGTCTTCAAAGGCTCGTGCTCTCTAGGGTTGTCAGTATAATGAGCAACTAATGCCTTTGACTTCTCTTTTATGCCCATCTTTTCCTTCTCTGCCCTCAGAGCTTCTATTTCGCCCTTTAATCTATCACGCTCCTCGATGGAATATTCATCATTTTCCCCCACCACGTCAAGCAAAGCTGGTGGTACTTCTGGTACGTCCGGATTCATTCGGACTGAATTTTTTGATGGTTTTGAATGCTAGATTCAGGCACCGTCGTATCTCCCACTGTGGTCACCAATTTGGTGTGGTTTATTTTTGTCTGAGGGTAAGTTTGTAATTTTAGTTTCGAGTTTTGTGGAGTTTTGTGAGTATTTAATGTTTGGGTAGAATGTATAGGGAGAATTAAGCTGCCTGGTTGTATTTAATTTTCATTACCCTCATTTAATGTTGGTGGTTGGGTATTTATACCCTTATATTTGGGCTACATGGGCTTTTGGGTCGTATTTAATGGACTCGGGTCGAGTTTAAGGACCCATTAGTTCTAAGTAAGTGAACAGGCAACTTAGTCAAAAAGTGATTAGGTTTTAAGTACTTTAGTTCTGTTTAAATAGTTCAATGGATGATGGTGTCCGAACTGCCCCCCTGTCCGGTAAGGTGGACATTGTCCGAATTGACCTTGTCCGGTTCCCATAAAACGTGGTGACAGAATCCGGACTCATCAGAGGTAGTGGAATATAATATTTGATTCTTATATGAGATTCATTAAGTATGTTTACAACTCGTAGAAAAATTATGTCTATTGGAATAGGGAAACACACATGGAGAGACAAGTCTTATCGTTCATGTATGTTGATGACGTATTAATAGCTGGAAAAGATAAGAGGGAGATTGAAATGGTAAGAACTCCGCTGAAAGAAGAGTTTGAGATGAAGGATATGAGAAAGGCTAAGAGGATACGTGGTGATGATATCAAGATGAACATGTTGAATGAGTATTTATTATTATCTCAACAATAATATATCAAGAATGTAGTAATAAATTTCTCGATGTCTAAAGCAAAAAATATTGGAACTCTCACAAGTGCCCAATTCAAACTCAATATCATTCAAGCACCAACCAAAACATCATATAAGAATTATATGCAATGCATACCTTATTCAAATGTTATTGGTATCATTATGTATGTTATGATTTGCACAAAACGTGATATTGCATATGTCGTAAGTGTTTTGCGCATATTCATATCAAATATGGGGAAGTCGTATTGGCATGCAATCAAGTGGCTCATGAGATACTTAAGTGGAAAACACATGTAGACATTAAGATGCACTTTTTCTGGTACGTGGTGGAGGAGGAGCAAGTGAAGGTGGTTAAGATTACTAGAGAGAAAAATTCTTCATATGATCTAACTAAGGTACTGTAGATTTCAAAGCTCACGAACTGTATGAGATTGGTGCAAGTCTATGATGTATGTAAACTGGTCTCTAAAGAGTATAACATTTTATGCAACAGAAACTGGTGCTACTAGAAGCCTAGGGGGAGTATTGTTAGGTGTAGGCTAAAACTAACTCACAAACATGGGTATTATCGTAGAATTATATGGATTTTGGATATGTTGTGACATGTATAAGAAAGAACTATTGTAACTCTGGTCCTTCAACCATGATTTAGTTGTAGAGACGCTTGTTGATCCTAAAAGATCAGACAAGCTATTAAAAGTTGGTGACCATTGTGTCAAATAAAATATGTGTTGAACCAAATAAGAATGGTCCGGAGTTAGTTGATTTGAAATGTTCTAATCTGAAGCGAGATGGACCGTAGCACTTAAGCTAAAGTAAAGTATTATATTTCCTAGGTCTTCTATATTAATTAGGTCTCCTATTTTAATATTCTGATATTAAGTATATTACCTATATTAATTAGAAGAACTAAAGTTTTCAAGTCTGGAGCATCTGCTGAAGAACTAAACTTTTCCCTAAACCTATAAATAGAACTAAAATCGAACGTTTATTAATGGGCGTCAAATCTGGACCATCTACTGAAGACCTAAAGTTTTCCCTAAATGGAAATTATGACGTGAATGTGGCGCTGCAATTACGTAAGAAATATATTTGCTTGAACAGTGAAATAAACTTTCATTTGTGTGTGTTATCATGGATGTAGAAATGCTTTCACAATCCGAACCTAGTCAATATTATCTTGTTTGCTTCATTTTATTATTTTTTATGTTGTTCGTCTTATACATAACAATTAAATCATGTTATGGAAACCAATAATATCCAAACAAGATCCGACTCAACCCTAACAAGACTCGATGGGCCGAATCATAGCCACTCAGCCAAAATAATGACCAAAAATTGGCAAACATCTATCTGAGATACTATATGAGGTAATATGAGCTTCAGGTTCTTACCTTATTTCAAGGACAAATTTAACAAGATAGAATATGAAAAATAATTCAATTGCACAACAAGATATTTAATGTGGTTCAAATGGTGAAGAAATCCTACATCCACAGGCAACACATACTCTTTTTATGACTAATTAGGTTACAAAAAGACTCTCAAACACAGAGAACTCAATCACTCTTTGTAACAAAAGATTACATGATTCATAGAACCCTATATTCAGTGTTTATCTCCCACCTCATTTATCTTTCAAAATACCTAGAGTTAATTTCTCTCTCTGAATAAATATGCAACTCATATCGCATCACGCCACAAATGCAAAGAGATATATTTTTCTATTTATAGGTCGACGGTGACAAATCTTAATCGATTAATAAACAAATATAATTAATATATAAAAAACCCCAGTTAATAGAAAATATAATTAATATAGAATACCAAATTAATAGAAGATTTAATTAATATAGAAGATCAACCAATATATAATATCAATTTCATATAGAATATCTAACTAATATAGAATATCTAATTAATATAAAATTATAATTTATATAGCATATCGATTTAGAAAGAAGAATTTGCTACGAGTTACTTGTAGTATATACTTAACGATTCTCCACATAGGCTTATACTTACTATAATATCTATTATCCTAGTGCTTCAACTACTCCCTAGAGACAAACTGTCCACGTGCACGTTTGGAGTGATCAATTCTCATACAGTCCGTGATCTCTATCCAGACAATACTTCCCAATAAACCAATCTCCCGACCTCCGATATCTAAGAAAGGGTAGTAACATCCATCTAACAGATCCCAATATTAGACAGAGAAATAGTTGACATTTTCTCCACAGTTCGAACAACTGAAGACTTTAACCCATCAAACTTCAAGTTAAAACTCAAACCCAACAATAGATGAATTCTTTTGCAAATGCCAAACCCGAACTCATCTTGAAAACAACTTCCATAGAGGCATTCACATCTCCACCTTTATCCTCAAACTTTATTTCAACTCCAGCTCTACCTTTGGTACCTATTACAACTTATGAAGACCGAAAGTCTAGGTGCTCATATTGACGATGATAATTTTCCCAACAACTCCTTCACTCAACCTCTTGTTCTGTCCAACTGTTAGATATACAACACTTACTCCAATTAAGCTACGACTCATCTCTGTAGTTATTCGATGCTTTGAGGTACTCTTCAATATTTTGCGTCCATGCGTATCAAATTTAGAGCAATAGCGAGTGAATGGTCGGTTCACTAATACCATGCCATTGTCAGTCTAAACCTCTTTGGGTACTTCCTAAGTTGAATCTTCACCAGTTTTGACAAGATTTTAACTTCCTCCGGCTGAATCCCAACATATACATTCATCAAACTAGACCCCTTTCTAGTACGGACCCATCCACGACTAAAATATTATTAGTCAAAACAGCCTCCATAACAATATACGAGTCTTGAAAGACCCAAAGTCTAACATATCCTTTCTTATACTTAAACTCTTCATCATCTAACAAACCTATAGACAGAAGATTACGTTTAAATTCAGGGACATACCTCACATTTGGTAAAGTCTTTTCTAGTCCAATAAATAACTTGAATCTAATATTTCGCTTATAGAATCCATCATTATGACTGGACTTGACTTTACTCCAAGATCCGTGATCTTCGTCTTCCTACTTTGTCTTCTTCACCAACAACGAATATTGATATCAAATTTTTACGCTCACCGCACCACTTGTTACGGAAACCATCAATATCTAAACAAGATTTGACCCAACCCTAACAAGACTCGTTAGGTCAAATCCTTGTCATTCAACCGAAACAGTGGCCAATACTTGGCGAACACCTACTCGAGAGGTTGTATGAGGTAATACAAGCTTTGACTCTTATGATATTTCAAGAATAAATTAACAAGAAATAACACGAAAGCAAACAATCACATAACAAGAGATTTAACGTGGTTCAAATCGTGAAGAAATTCTACATCAACGATCAATGAACATTTTTTTATATATAAAAAATAGGTTATTTGTAACAAAAAATGACGTGATTAACATAAACCTCTTTAGTGTTTATATCTTACCTCACTTATCTCTAAAAAAGACCTATAACTAATTTCTTTCATTAAAAGAAAATGTTGTTCATATTGTGTCAGGCCACACATTACAAAGAAATATTTTTTTTCTATTTATAACACAACTGTGATAAATCTTAATCCATTAATAAAAGAGGAAAGTACCCATAAATACCTACTCAAATTTGAAATACCAAAATGGTACCCACTTTTAGACTAGTTTCATAAAATACCTAGAGCCATGTTTTGGACAAAAATACCCTCTAGGTATAAAAGGGGGCTTTTTGGTTGAAACCCACTTTTTCACCTTCTAGACCTGACTTTTGGGTTCCAATTCCCCTATTTTCCCATTTCTAATTTTAAGGAGAGAGAAACATGAAAACCAAGAGCAAACCGGAAAACGAAACTCAACTTTCGAGTCCGATCAACGACCACAAGCAGAGGTTACCGGCGACGCACTGTTGTTTTGATACAGATCCCGGTGCCGTTGAACTCGAAGAGGTTAGTTTCTAATCGACGGTGGTTTTTATGTCGCTGGAATATGCAATGTAACGTACTGTAATAGTCTGTCGAGTCTCATTTTTGTCGGGCGAGGCATTGTATGTAGCAACTTGTTTCTCAGTAATGATATGGACAGTACCAAGTTCTTCGATGATGTTTTTTCTTCATTTTTTCAGCTCTTGCTTTTGAGATGTCGAGTTTTATCCTGACATGTAAGAGAGGAATATTTGCGGGTGATAGTGTAGCTGTTATGTTAGTGTCGACGTTGGTATCGGAGAATGTCGATGGAGCAATGAGTGGTTAGTTTTTTTTGTCAAGAATCGCAACGTCGCTGTGAATTAGTAGCCATATCTAGCAATGTATCTGTTTCAGGAAATTTTGGTATCATATACATGAAATGTTGTACATATCTAGAAATGTATGTAGTTTGTGTTCCCATGTCTAGCAATGTCAGTAGTGTCTTTACAGGAACATACAACGCGTCTAGCAGTGTAGTAGTGAATCTGGTTTATGTATGGCAATGTTTTAGAAGTTAGTTGATGTTGATGTGTGGTTAGTAAAACCAGTGGAATGTTTGATTCGTATTATATTTGGAATGTGCATAGCTTTTTGCGTGAATTAGTAGCTATATCTAGCAATATATCTGTTTCGGGAAGTTTTGGCATCACATGTATGAAATGTTGTACATATCTAGAAATGTATGCAGTCTGTGTTCCCATGTATAGCAATGTCAGTAGTGTCTTTACAGGAACATATAACGCGTCCAGCAGTGTAGTAGTGAATCTGGTTTATGTGTGGCATTGTTATATTGCAAGTGTTTGTGGCTAAGTTTTTTTAGTGTATCTAGCAATGTGATATTAGAATTACACTCAAACAGTTATTTTACTGTATCTAGCAATGTCTCCTGTTGTATATACCAATGCCAGAAGTCGTATCTAGCAATGAAGTAGTCTCTTAAATCGTATTATAACAAGGTGTTCCTTGCTTTTCAGTTGGCCTATTGCATGAAGAAAAAATACATACCTGCTGTGAAAGGTGGATACAAAATCATGACAATGAGAGATATCCCACAACAGGAGAAGGACAACCTTGCTGTTAAATCACATTATTTCTACCAATTTCATGTTTTCTAAAGTTTATAGGGAAATCCTGCCATTTTTATTGTATGAATAAATTCAACATAGCTAGCAATCCTATACTGGTGTATCTAGAAATGTCTTTATATCGTGTCTAACAATGTTACACTATTGTATGTATCAATCTCCTTATAATGTATCTAACAATGTCTATATAACATGTCTAGCAATGTTATGCAGCTGTATCTATCAACCTCGTTACAACCCATCTACCATTGTTTTGATGTTGAATCTATCAAAGTCGTTATACTGTATCTATCAATGTTCACATGTGTATCTAGCAACCTCGTTACAACCCATCTAACAATCTTTTGATGCTGCATCTATCAAATTCGTTATATTGTATCTAGCAATGTTCAGATGTTGTATTTAGCAATATCGTTATAAGGTATCTAGCAATGATATGCGACTGTATGTATCAACCTCATTACAACCCATCTACCATTGTTTTGATGCTGAATCTAGCAATGTTCACATGCTGTATCTAGCAACCTCGTTACAACCAATCATATGAGGTAACGTCTAGCAATATCAATCACGGGTAAATCGCAATGACGTTGTATAAAGTATCTAACAATCCTTAAATCGCAACGACTGTTTGATCCTGCCATTGCTAACATGTTTGGTAATTATATAAATAGGGTGTCATTTCCAGATACTAATATGTATTATTAATGTATCAAGCAATATCCTGCCATTGCTAGTGTATGCAAATATTTAACGATTACTAGGTATCTAGCAATGTCATAATTGAATATCTAGAAACGTGGTAATAAAGCATCTAGCAGTGTCATTTAACTTGTATATAGCAATGTCATAACTAGTATCTAGCAATGTCATATAACTCGTATCTAGCAATGTCATAACGTCGTATCCGGCAATGACATTTTTCCTGTACTAGACTTTTGGTAAACCGCGCCTGCTATATTAATGCATTGCTAGATAGATTTATTGGCAGACAAGTACATTCTATGAGGACAAAATGACTGTCATTGTATATACCAATGTTATATAATACGTATCTAGTATATCCAACAATTTAACAATTATTACGTATCTAGCAACGTCGTAATTGAATATCAAGCAATGTCATAAAGAAGTATCTAGCAATGTCATGTTATTGTATGTATCAATGTCATAAAATACATATATAGCAATGTCATATAAATGTGAATCGCAATGACATTTTTTTAGACCAGTGTGTATAAATCGCATGGTTCAATTGCAGTAGATACAACCTATCTAGCATACTCAATCTAAGATATCTAGTAATGTCAGTTAAGTGTAACTACAAATTTATAACATGTATCTAGAAATGTCATAAACGTCTATCTAGCAATGTCATAATATGCGTATCTTACAATTACACATCCATGTATCTAGCAAGAATGAATGCGTTAAGGAACAAATAAACATAAATTGCATGGTTCAATTGCAGCAACCACGTAAATACAAGCTAAAACACAATGAACTAATCACAAAAGGCTCATTTTGAATTTTCTTGTGGTTGTTTGGTATGGACAGACTAGTGGACCAACTCCTATACCGACACCAACGCAAATGTCGAGTCTAATTCCAACCCCAACTCTAACACCAACGTTGAACCACGCCATTTCTCCGTCTTCACCTTCGATGTACTATGTTCTCCCCAGTACATGTTATTGTATTCTTCGTGGGTAGGATGGAGAGTCTCATTTGTGGGTGGGATGACAACAAGGGGGTCTTTCAAGACAGATTCTAGCGATTCTCGAGCGTTATCGTATTCTTTAGCTTGTAACTTGAGAAGACCTTCGTGATATGTTTGCAAAAGACAAAATTCCTGTGATGGGCATATAAAACCACTATTATATATTGGATGCTAATAGAAATTGAAAACTTAATTGATAAATCGATGTAACAAAGATATTCAAACTCCAATTGATTGTCATAGATAGGAACCAAATTTTGAACAGGGCGCAGATGTTGTACATTCAATCAGAGGAGCAGTAGCCATAAGAACAATGTAACCAAAATACAATTCGTTGTTAATTAGTAAAGTTGAAAGGAACAAAGATAACCATAGGCAGTACTAATTCAAATAGAAGCACATTGTTATAATATAACAAATGTAAGAAAAAAAACAAAACTTAAAGGAAAACAATCCAAGCTCGTATATGTAAGCAAATTTTAGTAGAAGAGAGAAGATAAGAACCTGAGCTTCTTTAGTAGGAGCTAAGGGTTCCCATTGACCTTTAGATTCGGTATCGTTAATGGCAGCTATTGAGAACTGAAGAAAAAAGAATGAATTGAGCAAAAAAGAAACAGGAAAATGATAAAGGAGAAAGAGAGTATTGAGAAGCGAAATTCATCTTACCATCTCTCTCGGGACTTTCTTCTTTCAAGTTCTTCGCTACTCGGAGAAGTTAAATGCTATTTTGCTGGAAATACAGATATTTTGGGAGGGTTAAGAGAGAGAGTGGAGGCTGGTTCAAAATTTAAAATTCAAAATTGTTGATTGGGTGAAATACACATTAATTCTCAAAATAAGACTTATATACTAGGTTGAGGGTAGTTGTGGTATTAAAAAAAACTTGAAAAGGAATTGTTTTATTTAAGTGGATATTAAGTGAGCATTAATCCATATTTGGGTATTAAATAGTAATATGTTTGGCAAATAGACACTTAGTGTGTCATTTTCCTTAATAAAAAAATCTAATCAACAAAAAGGAATCAATTAATATAAAATTTAATCAATATAAAAGACCAAATTAAAATATTAAACTAATATCAAATATCAAATTACTCCGACCTATTTTTAACAAATCGTTTTTTTTTTTAAATATTTAATCTTACATCGATCCGTGTCATGGTTGTTTCTCCCAAGTCCCAACATTTATCTTTTACAAAAATCCACATCAACTTTCAAAGTGCTATTTTGAATTGGGTAATACAATAATTATATAGCTTTTGCTTTGCCATCAAGAAAACATTGAAATCAATTCAATGAGTTCGCCTAATAAATTAGGTCCACGTTGCAGTTTATACTACACAACAATATTTAAGACACAACCATACACCAGATAGGCTGATACATAAAGGAAAAAAGCAATCATGAAACCTGTAAAATGGTCACTACACCATTTTATCTTATTTTTCTTAGTTCAGTCTTGTTTATCCGTTGACACCATCAGTACACACAAGCCATTTAAAGACGGAGATGTTTTAGTTTCCGAGGAGAAAACGTATGCTTTTGGATTCTTCAGTCCCGGAAATTCAAAGTTAAGATATGTTGGAATTTGGTACAACCAAGTTTCTGTACAAACTGTTGTTTGGGTTGCTAATAGAGATAATCCAATTAATGATACCTCGGGGGAAGTCAGAATCAACAGTCAGGGGAATCTTGTTGCATACGGAAGCAACGCAACATTTTCTGTTTGGTCCACCAATATTTCAGACAGTAATAGTAGCAGTTCTGTTGCTCAAATCTATGATTCAGGGAATCTAGTGTTGTTTGACAACTTTACAAGAGATGTTTTATGGCAAAGCTTTGATTATCCTACGAGTTGTGTTCTTCCCTCTATGAAACTCGGGTTGACCCGGAAGACAAATTTGAATCGGTTTCCAATATCGTGGAAGTCTACAGATGATCCAGGTACTGGAAATTTCTCGTGTCGGTTAAATACAACAGGGTTTCCTCAGCTAATATTATACAAGGGATCTGATCCACTGTGGCGTGGAGGAGTATGGACAGGAAAAAGATGGAGCGGCGTACCAGAAATGACTCGTAATTTCATTTTCAACATTACTTATGTGAATAGTCAAGATGAGAATTACATCATGTATGATTTAACTGATAAATCAGTATTGAGTAGACTGATGGTACACGAAACTGGAATAATAGCAAGGTCTACGTGGAACAACAGAGACCATAAGTGGATTGAGTTCTGGTCTGCTCCCAAAGAGCAGTGTGATTATTATGGCAATTGTGGTCCTAATAGTAATTGTAACCCTTATGAGTTAGACAAATTTGTCTGTACGTGCCTACCAGGGTTCGAACCGAAAATGCCTCGTGATTGGCAATTGAGAGACGGGTCAGCCGGGTGCGTTAGGATAAGTAAGGAGTCTACTTGTGGGAATGGGGAAGGGTTTGTGATGTTGGCACACGTGAAGGTGCCTGATACATCGAATACGCATGTACATATGAATTTAGGATTGAAAGAGTGTGGACAAATATGTTTGATTAATTGTTCTTGTGTGGCTTACGCAACTGCATATTATGAAGCTAATGGGGGCAGAGGATGCTTGACATGGCACGGCAATTTAGTAGACACTAGGACTTTCTCAGGATTCGGCCAAGATTTTTATGTGCGCGTTGATGCCGTCGAGTTAGGTATCTTTCTTCTCTCAAATATAATTTATTTTATTTAATGAAATAAAAGTACAACAATTATCGAATACTAATCCTCCTAAGAGTTGTATAACTGTTATATTTTTTATGTTAGCTCGGTGGAGGAAAAAGGAATCATCAGGCAAGAAGTGGATTGTTGCAATTTTGGTACTTTCTCTTGTTGCTATTCTGTCTCTCGCAGTTGGCTGTATCCTGTGGTCAAAGAGGAGAAAAAGAAGAGGTAATTAGATTAATCATAAAGTTCTCATCTCTCTATGTTTCTCGCTATTTATCTTTAGTCCAGATATTACTGAAACTGGCTCAAATGTCAAAGAAAATATCGGAAAAAGTCTAAAGTCCATCGTGCAGTACGAAGATAGAATTTTGGCCAGGAAAAGTATTGATCAGAAGGTGATAAATCTTTTCCATACAAGACTACGCTCATGTTCATGGCAATTGAAAAAACGAGGGTGCCCAAGGTGCACCTCGTTTACCGGGTAAAACATTATTGGTTGTGTTGTGGAATTGATGTTTTTTCAATCCGAACATGGTTTATATACATTTTTCTATAATGGTTTGAGTCACACTTAAACAAAGACTATAAGGACTTGTTTCAAGTGTTTCGAGCTTTTACTAATGTGCCTGTTTGCTTCCAGCAAAAGCAAAGAATTACTTACAATACTCTTTGGATGAGGAAGAGCTTGATGAAACTATAAGCAAGGGAGATTTACCCTTTTTCGATCTTAGGACCATAGCTAAAGCAACTGATAACTTCTCTAGTGAAAACAAACTCGGACAAGGTGGTTTTGGCTCTGTTTACAAGGTAATGTAGCCTAGTTGTGTCTTCTCAAATTATGTTCTTTGTATTCTTATATTAAGTAAAGAAAAGTTTATTTGTCGATGTTCAGGGTGTGCTCCATAATGGAATGGAAATTGCTATTAAGAGACTATCAAGATACTCCGGTCAAGGTACAGAAGAATTTAAGAACGAAATGGTATTGATCGCAAAATTACAGCACAAGAATCTTGTGCGAATCCTTGGTTACTGCGTTGAAGGAGAAGAAAAGATGTTAATCTACGAGTATCTGGCCAACAAAAGCTTGGACACTTTTCTCTTTGGTATGTTTTTTTATTTTGTCTTTGGATTAAAAGGTTTTCTTGAGATCCAAGTATGCCTTAGAATGAACGAACATTATATTAAAGGTGTTAAGTTCTAAATTCGACTCCAGATGAATCAAAAAAATCCGAGTTAGATTGGGGAAAACGTTTTGAAATAATTTGCGGGGTTGCTCGAGGAATGTTGTATCTTCATCAGGATTCAAGATTAAGAATCATCCACAGGGACCTTAAACCAAGTAATGTGCTTTTGGACGCCGAAATGATCCCAAAGATTTCAGATTTTGGCTTGGCTAGAATCGTTGGAGGGGATCAAATCGAGGCAAACACAAAGCGTGTGGTCGGAACTTAGTAAGTTTCTTACTTCACTTAATGTTCGTTCATTTATTACACTCTTAAATCATTTAATTGACTGTATAATTTTGCTCCCCCAGTGGCTATATGTCGCCAGAATATGCAATGGAAGGGCTGTTCTCGACCAAATCTGATGTTTTCAGCTTTGGGGTTCTACTACTAGAGATCATTACCGGTAAAAAGAATACCAGCTATTACAATGAAAATCCCTCTTTGAACTTGGCTGGACATGTAAGTAGTTTTGTTGATATCATTTAATTTTTACTCATGCAATTTAACTGTAATTTTCACCTATTGGCGATTGATACTTTTCTGTTTGTCTGTATGATTGTGAAATGTTCACATATGTTTGCACACGTCAACTTTAATAGAATTCTTAATCCTTACTCAGTTAATATACCTTTGAATCTTTGCCTAATACGCCGTGATCCATATGCCCCATAGTTCACATCATGTCAGCTTAAATATACACTGCATCCATACAATATCAACATATTAAAACTCTTACAATTCATTAATAGGTTTGGGATCTATGGACAGAAGGAAACGCTCTAGAGATAGTTGATAAAGCACTTGATCTATGGACAGAAGGAAACGCTCTAGAGATAGTTGATAAAGCACTTGATCATATCTCGTATGCCACAAATGAGATATTGAGATGCATCAAGATAGGTTTATTATGTCTCCAAGAAAGTACATCAGAGAGACCAACAATGTACGAAGTTGTGTTCATGTTGGGTAACAACACAACTGAGCTTCGCTCACCAAAGCAGCCCGCATTTTCTGTGAAAAGACCGAACCACGATGACAATATTTGGTCAAGTGAAGGAGCTGGTAGTTCCGTAAATGATATCACATTATCAACCGTTCTTGCCCGCTAGATACTAATCATATTCATTCATTGGAACTTTATATATTATTTCATAGTTTTATTATGTCCGTGATATACTATTAGCTGTATAGATTTAATAATATTTGCATATAACACTTTTTGTTCTTTTAGTGCTGAGTCAATATATACGAAGAAGGTTTACAAGTTGTGAAATTTGAAAAGATAGTTAGTGCCATGTTTATGACTAGGTTTGCTTTGTGTGCCGGAAGTTTTATTAAATTAGAAGATCGTAAACTATTTCTGGAGAGGAGTTCAGATTAGAAAATTTGAGTATCAGATGAGCAACATTCGAAGTGGTGAAATAGGATTCCAAAGCAAATTAAAAGCTTAGGGATTGTCTAGCTCGCAGCGGGAATGAGCAAGGTTCACCACGAAATGTTTTGGACAATGCCCGCAAACTATAAAGTAAAGGCCTTTGGTGTGGCAATGAGCTTTTCTCCCCGTGGAAAATTATGGGGAGACCTACGGGAAACCATCAAGAGTATGCTGCTAAGGTAACGATCATGGATCGTTACGCTGATATTGTGTTTCGGCGTGACAATATTTCTATGTGGAAAATGTTTTACAAAGTGACACAGCAACTACATAACCAAAGTGATGAACGAGATTTGGTTTGTTTGTATCAATTCGATAGAACAAGATTTACATGGTGACAAGTCGCGTTAACTGTCCTGCTGACAACACTCAAGGTGTTTTACATTTTTCATCCATAGTTGGAAAAAAAAAATTGAGCTAACGGCTACAGACACCACGTAAACAAATGACAATGGTGCAAGCATGGAGGATAATTTTAGGACACGGTTAAAACGAGATCCAGTTTTTTTACTGTGAGACCTTCAAACCAAAGTTTGTTTTTTTAAAATGTGAAATGACCAAACTACCATAAAAACCTCAATTTTAGCTTTAAACTCATTTCTACCCACCGTCTTTCATCTACCCACTCTTCTAACACTAACACTAACACTAATCTTAAATCCCAAAAACCACTAAAACACTGTAGATCTCTTTCTATTATGGATTTGAGTGACATTAATGATGATTTTAGCAGCAATGTCGATGATTTCTGTTAGGATGAGGATGAGCCACTAACTGATCATTTGGAACAGGAGTTAAGGTAATTTTATACGTTTTTTAACTTCGAGGATTTAATTCACACGATTTTCGTGCTTCGCAATGTGCATAATCACGCAAGAACTCTCGTGGAAGTGGTAAAACCGCCCAAGAACATGCATGGATTTACGAAAATAGTGGGCACTATTCCGCACGATTTTACCACATCAAGACATGATTTCGTGCGCAATTTTTCCAATTCAAAGCACGATTTCACGGCAAAATCAATATAATGTATTTCACGTCACAAATCAATATAATGTTGTGCGTGTACTTGCATTATTTTTGTTAAATGAATGTAGAAACTTGTAGTTAATTGAATGAGTTACTTTGTTGTTATTTTGAATAAAGTAACTTGTTGGTAATTGAATTATGTTGGAACTTGTTCTTAATTAAATGAATTACAATATTGTGGTAACTTGTTTTCATGCATTATGTAGGAACTGGAACAACCACCATGCTCCATGGCCGATTATACTAAAAAATTGCTATGAAAAGCGTTTACACCAAATTCGAATTGGTTGCATGGGTTGATAGGGATGCCTAAAATTAGGGTTCATTATTTTGGTCAATAAAGATGACGATGGTAGTAAAAACGCCAAAACTCCAAGGCTATATTTTAAGTGCGAGAGGCACGGTTTCTACAAACCGAAGCCAAAACCGGGGTTTGTGAAGAAGCGTCTGATGATGAAAAATATCAAGAACGGAAAAATAATTGAAAAATATACAAAAAAGGAAAAGTTAGAAAGATCCACAAGAAAATACCCTCAGTGCAACCCTAGCAAAAATGATCCCCTCCTTTTAAGAAAAGATCAGTTAGCTTATATAGCAATTGTTGTGGGCTTTTTGGCCTATTGAGCCATTGGACTTAAACAATTGGTCCATTAGAGGCTAATTCAACCCACAAACTTACTAAGTAAAAACATATTCACTTCTTATTACAAAGTACATATTGGTTAAATATTCCAAAAATCTGACTTGCGAATCGAATAAATTCTTCCCTCATCAGCGTCGAGAGTGTTCATCGAAACAATGCGGTTGGCTGTTCATGTTAAAGGGAAATCCGGTCTTAAAACCACTCGGTTATTGAAAATTGGTAGTGGTAAATGGGAAACAAAACCACCAACCATTCTTACATTTTGATGGACATTCACGAGCCGCTAGGCTAAAAGCGGATGAGCAGGAGTTTGTTCGTAAACTCACAACATTATCGGCCAACAGATATATACCGTTGTTTTAAGATAAGAAATCCGAAAAATGTATTTAGTATGCATACAATCTACAACATGCGTCAAAAACAACAATTGGTCGATAAAGCAGGAAACCCCAAATGCAATACTTGTTCGGTAAGTTAAAACAACACGAGTACTACGTTTGAGAGCGAACAAACAAGTAACGGACGAGATCCTCACATTGTTTTTTATCATCCTACAAGTATTAACTTATTGCGCATATATCATCAAGTTCTTATAATGGATAGTACGTCCAAAACTACAAGGTGTAAGATGCCCTTGCTAGAAATAGTTGGCAAAACAACGACGAAGAAGACCCTTTGTATCGCTTTTGTTTTTTTGAACTCGGAGAAGCAAGCAAACTACATGTGGCCATTGAGTGTTCTAAGGAACGTGATGCGAATAACATGTGCGCATTGCCGAATATTATCGTAACCGATAGAGACTTGGCATTAATGCATGCTATCGAGGATGTATTTTTGGATTTCACTCATATTTTATGCACCTTGCATATAAACAAGAACATTTTCTCGTACGCTAATAATTTTTTTCCAAAAACAGACATGGCCGATGAGTTTCTCGAATATTATGAAGCGGTTTCCCACACTTGAAGAGTACACTAAAAACCTTCCCTAGTTACACCACGTTTACGCCTTTTGTCCGATGGTTATCGATTATGTGATGAAACAATGGAGAGACATTTATGGAGAAAATTTTCTTAATATCCACACGAATAATTTTAAACATTGGGCAATCGGACTAGCAACCAGTGAGTTATATTAACATTTTTATTATATTTTGGTTTTTAATATTAAATATTGGAGTTCTAATTAATTCAATCCTATTTTGTAGGGCGGATAGTGCTCACTCGAACCTAAAACAGAATTTAGGCACAAGTTCATGCACATTTGAACAATTTTGGGATAATGTTCATGTGTTGCTTCACGTTCAACACTCTTCTATTTTCGAATCATTCGGACGAACTGAGTTTCGTCTTAGACACACATCCAGGGGTCATATCTTTAATGAATTAAAAGGTAAAATTTCATGTACTGCCTTAGAATTAATCGAGCAAAATATTAAAACGGCCGAGGAATTATGGTTCACTCCCACAAAGTGTGTTTATGTTATTAGGAAAAACATAATTTACTGTGTGCATGCGAGTTAGCTATGATCGAGAAAGAGGGTATGGCTATTCAAAAAAATAAATGTGATGTTTATTGGAGTACCTTAAAGAGGAAACCTAGGGATAACCTTGGTACCAAAGATGAGCTTACAAGAAAATTATCCTTAATAGATAGTGCAATCCGTGCCTACGGTCCACACGTGCAAGATCATACCATAAATAAGATGATGTAAATTCTAGATCCCTGCTAGAAGTCATGTATTGGAATCTAAGGAGCCAACTATAACTAAAGGTTAGCAAAAAGTTGGTCCTGACAAATCAACTAAATCTTTGTTCAAATATGATGTTAGTCAAGGAAATAACACTCCCGGTACGATAGCTAGCATGACTGCCTCGATAGCTAAAACATTCTTAGTACCCAAAGCCAAACCCAAATCGAAAGGCCAACCAAAACAAGAGAATTTGACTCAAAAAAAAGCGAAAAATAATTTAGCGGGTACGAGAGTTGGTTTCTGAACTACTTACACGACTACATAACTAGCATCGAAGATGTTGCTTTTGGCGGTAATTGCGGATTTCGGGCTGTAGCTTTATCGGTAGACCAAAATATAGATTCATCGGAACAAGTTAGATGGGATTTGATGCAAGAATTGTAAGATCAACATGATCTATAGGAGATATTTTTGGATGGTGCACAACGTCTTGATAACCAATTACAAAGATTGGATTGTTTCAAAATATACGCGAGCGGTATTTGGCACTGGATGACATTACCTGACTTTGGTTGAGTGATAGCCACTCGGTATCAATGTATATTATACCACGTATCTCTCCAACTTTCATGCACGTATCTTCATTTATGTGGTCTGCCTTATCAATCGTGTCCTAGACTAGAATTTGATATTTGTTTCGCGCATGGTAATCATTACGTGAAAGTAAGTAAATTAATTAATATATTGTTTTTTGTTATTTTTATTTCATTTTATCAAAATTTACACGTTGTCTTAGATGGCCGTTACCGGATATATACCTTAGTTTGTTAGCATTCTACATTAACGATGACGTTACCAGTTTGGTAATTCCACTAGAAAAACACTTCAAAAAATATCACCAAATCACACCAGTCCAAACACCTACAACTACAAGATAGAATAGAACAATTCTAAGATTTTTCCGGAGATGCATAATTTGTTCGACTAATTGTCTTGTATTTTCTACTTTTATTAATAACTTTTACTACGTCCGATTTTGATATTTAAATGTATTTTAAGACTTAATTTGATATTATTTTTTTAATTTTAGTGTACAGTTAACCTTATTTTTTAAAAATACCAACCATCTCGACTTAACGAAACAAACATTTGCTTGACTATTAATACAGTGCATCCATCTCGGTTTCCTCGTGCTTACTTATTATTAAAGAACGCACATCAGCAAGCTCTTCATTCGTTAAACTTTCAGTTACCAAACAGTTATACAGTTCAAATGCAGCATGGCGTTCTTCTGTGTTGAGATTGAAAACCAAATGGACCCATCGTTTGATTAGATCTGTCCATATTTCTTTCACCGCTTCAGTGCTTCTTGAAATATATGATGGATAGACAATATCCCTACCGTATAAGTAGTATAGTTGGCATATCATTGCCTCCCAATATGCTTTACCATGATCCTCGTTATATGTTTTTGTGACTAGCGTGGAGGATTTTTGTCAAATATTCATCTTCTTTGCAAGCCCACTGAGACATTTTTCACTTTTTTAGTGTGATTTCTTGATATGTTTATTGTATACTTGCAAGAGCTACTGTTCTCTATTTATTGCATTTCTAGGTAAGATAACGTAATCTTACTAGACAAATTACCATTTGACAAGTGTCAGAAGTGGATAACGTAATCCAAACAACCAATTGCATTCGGACATGTTGTGGATAAAGGTAGCATGTTTACCTATATACGTCACGTTAAGCCCATGTTATGAAATGAAGATATAAGTTATTGTAGTGAAAATGTAAATTTATTTGTTGTAATCTGCATTGAATATCAAATATATATAAAACATGAATAATAAAAGAATTTTTTTTTGTAAAATACTAATTTAAAATCGAATATACTAATATACGTAAACATCAACCGTAATAAAATAAAAATGTATATGTCAAACATAAAATAAAAATGTCGTAAAATACATAAACAACACGTCACAAAACCAATTTAAAAAATAATCAATCCATGTATTGGCGCGCAAGTTATAGCACTCGTGTTAGGGTTTGTGGAGCTCCTCTATAGTCAAGTCAGGGTTCCTCTCCTCTATAGACTCCATCTCGAGTAGGTGACCCGTCAAATCGTACAACCTGATCGTATGAATGGAGCCAGAGGGGTTCACCCCTACATGTGCATTGTGGTGGCGCGACTCAGGATGGGTAAGTACGTACCACAGGTTTTTTTGTACCCATTAAGTGTATGTCAATGTGTAACATCCTCGTGACCTAAAACATACTCTTCACCTCACAAACTAGGGTAAATAGTATGGGACTTCCAATGATTCCAAGTGAATGTGTCCCAATGGTAAAGAGTGTTCACACAGCAAACCTTACTAGAACCTGTCAAAATATGACGTAGCGGACCAGGTCCTTGTATTGAAACTATTAGCACAAAAATCTAACCGTAACGTTATACCTATAACAACCAATGCATTGGATCTAATAGCATAAATTCTAACATAAACCAACTATTAAACATATGTGTTTTACCTGTTGAATGTGCCTCATCTGTCTAGCGACTTGCAGTGGATAGTATGCTTCGAAAATGTCAAAAGAATTCAATGTAGGATATATCCAAACTACCTCATAAAACGCCCAAATATCGCGTAAATACGAGTACGGCATGAACCATACCTGCAAAAAAAAACAAAGGTTTCAAATGTATCAACCAAGTGTAAATTCTAACATTATTACGTAAAATAAAAATAAACATAAATGTAACTTACATCGCGGTCGGTGAAGGTGGCAAGGTAATCACGAAGACCGTTTCGAGCCTGTTGGCTTTGTCGAACTGGGGGAGGCGCATATTTTCACATTGTAGGTTGTGTGATACTAAATCTGGTATATTGCGTAGGGGAAAAGTTGCAAAAATGGTCATAAATTCAAGCCTCTAAAAGGCCAAGGAAACCAAACAAACCATAAGTGGTCTGTAAGCAACCCTTACCTAACTGGAAATACAACTGAGCAAGTATCATTTGTCCCCAGTTTTACATGGACGAACTACGGTAGTCATCAATAAAGTGTAATTAGTCGAGGATTATATTTTTTCTGACTTGTTGGCTAGTATGGTACAACCAAACAAGTGCAAAAGATATCCCATCGTAGCTTGGCGAACAGCACTATCAGTGATGGCATCATAAATAAACTCTTCTTTACAAAATATCTTATTCAGCCAAGCAAGGAAAATGTGCTTTCTGTCTCCCCTTTGGTTTCTTTTATTTCTACCTTCAACTCCTCAATAGTGACACCAAGCAGACGCGTGTATGCCGCATTCCCCGCATCTCTAGTAACAAACTCAAAAATAACGCAGTTTACCCAACCGATGGAAGACTCGTGATGATGTGCACATCATCTAGTGTCACCATCATCTCACCAAAAGAGAAGGAGAATGTGTTAGTTGCAGGGTACCACCTCTCTAAAAATGCCTATAATAAATGGGCGTTAGTAGCCCAACGTGTGAGACAGTCAATGATGGTTCCAAAATAAGTACCCATTACCTCATCACAAATACGGGTTGTCTCCGCAAGATCTCATCCACGATGAGTATGGTATGTTGCATAGCACCGCATATGTAACCTCGTTTGCATATAAATAAACAATATAAAAGTATTAAAAATGTATGTTTTACCAACACAAGTTTCAAACCTAAACCAATGCATTCAACCTAAACCAATAACTATACATAAACCAATGCATTCAACATAAACCAACAATTATAACACTAACCAATATAACAAAAATTCTAACTTTAACCACTAAAATAGTTAAAACCTTAAGTCATTTTTGAAGACACTGTAGGCATCGTAGTTCTTATGCGAGTCGAACATAGAGTACAATTCTGGCACGTGTCGGTTGAATTTACAAAATTATTGTTTCGTAGTTCACCAACGAGTACAGGGAAGTTTTATCGTTGATGGCTCGTACGCTGCGTGACGATTGACAATGTACCATATCATCGCCTTTTTGTTGTCAGACCAACTAGGTGAGCGTCTTCAAGGTGGAATCGTGCAAACACACACAAAGCATTGATCATAATTTTTATCAAATAATCTAAAAATACTTAAATAGTTACAAACTAAAAAAATAAATCAAATTGCCACAATAGTGAAGTAACAATGCATTAAAACACATACAAAATAAAAGGGATCACAAGCCATTGACACAGACCAATCCATGTATGAACATGCCTGGATTGTGCAAATCCATGCACTAATTTATGCGTGATTTTGCGTAATCCAATCATGTGCATCTGTATTCCCACGCACCCAGTTGTGCATGGAACTACGTCGAACAACGAACCCTCTTACAAATTCAAAATATATCTTATACCATCCCAAATCTAGCAACTATCATATCAAATCGAAGTTAACAACCTAACTAAACACATACATATAATCATAGTTCGAAACAACAACTACAAAGGTAATAAAAACAATTTTTCTAACTGAAAATAAAACTCTAAAATCATTAGAAATATCAATGTACATTCAAAATAAATCCCACCATAATGTAGAGAAAACTTACCATAACGTGATTGTATGGTTGGATTTGATAAATCTGAAGCTTTTAAAAATCAAAATTATAGAGGTTTTAGGGTTTGGAAGAGAGAAAATAGGTTGAATTGGTAAAGAATGGGTTTTTATATGAATGACATTACTGTATATATTGAAGGTCTTGCTATATCGAAAAATGGCCTCGTTATAGTCGGCTCTCATTATAAGAAAATGGGTCTTGAATTAGAATATCCCGTAATTTAAATATCACAAGTATATTCTGAACATTTTTCCGGAGAACATTTACACTTTTTATACAACCGAGATTTTTACTCTAAAAAACTAAAACACTCTAAAAGAGAAATAGAAAACTGAAACTCAGTATTTTGATTAGAAGTTATAAAAGCATATTATCCTTCAAATACATGAACTTCAATTAATAATAAACAAATGTGTGTTCGTAAAAGTAACACTTTCTAAAATATTTTAAGTCGAAGAAATAATAGATAATTCTCTTGATGCTTGGAAGGATTAATGAAAAAATGATTTTTTTTATCTCATAAATATTTAATACGAAGAAAATAAATAAATACTTAAATATCGAAGATGAATCACATTTCAATTATTTTATATGTACCTGGTGAGAATAGAGATTGAATTGAGAAGATTAAGAATATTGATCAAGAATCAATAGAGAGATTTTTAGGTAGTGAATATAATCTTTCGCCTCTGATTATTTCATAAGCGTCATCATACTCCTCGGCCTCTTTAAATAGGCCTAGTGAGTTAGTTACAAAATCGGTTACATAAGAGGTTTATTTACAGTTCAGTCCCTATTCTTCTTGTAAGGCTTAATCTTACTCTATATTAATAGAACTTATCATTCAAGTCCTTATTAATTACATTTAAGTCCCTAATGAATATATTTCCTTATCAGTAGCCCCCTTAGTTCTTATACAGACAATTTTATAAGAACTAGTCACTCTTCGAACATTACTCCAAGTGCATAAACCTTCTTTCATCCATCCCCTTCATTATGACTGAGACAGATGACTTGCAACTTTACTTCGAATCTAAGAATAAGTTCAAATAAACTCCCCGCTCACTTCGAATCTACCGACTTGAAATACAACCTTACTTTCACTTCGAACCTCTTGACCCCTACTTGAAAGACTGATTGGACCCTTCTTGATAGGTCTATGACACAGCATCAACCAAACTTTTTTCAGCATCAAATAACGTTTTTCAGCATCAACCAAACTTTTCGAGCTTCAAATAACGTTTTTCAGCATCAACCAAACTTTTACTGACATAATAGACGGGCCTCGAAATTCTTGAATCTTCACTAACCAGAACTGCACTCACTGCATAATCCGATACTGCTATATACAAAAACAGTTGCTCACCTTTTCGAGGCTTTGATAATATTTCAGGAGTGGACAAAAGATTTTTTATCTTAACAAAAGCCTCTTCACAATCCGAAGTCCACTCAAAATTATTAGGTCGACGCAACACCTGGAAAAAAGGCAAGCATTTATCTGAAAAACGAGAAATGAATCTGTTTAGAGCTGCTAACCTGCCTCTTAACATTTGTACTTCCTTGATATTCCGAGGCGAGGACATCGATATCAAAGCCTTCAACTGTTCTGGATCCACTTTGATTCCTCTTTCACTTATTACATATCCCAGAAACTTACCAGATCGGACTCCAAACGTGCATTTTTCTAGGTTCAACTTCAACTGTATTGCTCTAAGATTCAGAAACGTCTCTTCTAAATCATCGATATGATCATTATCGCTTTTACTCTTAACAAGCATATCATCGATGTATACTTCAATATTCCTCCCTATTTGCGAAGCAAATGCCTTATTCATCAGCCTTTGATATGTAAACCCAGCATTTTTCAATCCAAACGGCATCACCCTATAACAATGTAGACCTCGATCAGTGATAAATGTTGTGCTTTCTTCATCCTCTGGATTCATTCGAATTTGATTATATCCTGAAAATGCATCCATAAATGTTAGAATTTTGTTTCCAGAAGTAGAATCCACTAGTTGATCAATTCGAGGTACTGGAAAAGGATCCTTTGGGCAAGCTCTGTTTAAATCTGTGAAGTCTACACACATCCTCCACTTTCCATTCTTCTTTTTCACCACTACCGGATTAGCTGTCCACTTCGGATATTTGGACTCCCGGATATGCCCCATCTTATACAATCTATCTACCTCAGCAACTATGGCCTCGGATTTTTCCAACGAAAAAGCTCTCCTTTTTTGTATTATCGGTTTGATCTTCGAATCCACCGCCAAACTATGATATATAATATCAATTGGGACCCCCACTACATCCTCGGACCTTCAAGCAAACACATCCAAGTTCTTAGACAAAAAATTCAACAATCTTTCTCGCACTGATAAAGACAATAAAGTCCCAATTCGAAGTACTCTGCCATTATTGAAAACGTATTCTTCTATTTCTTCACTTACCACCACAGAACTCGGGGTTGACCTCGGATCATCAATTCCCTCATCTGTACCACTAGAAGGCAACCCCCAAACTGCTATTTCTCCATTGGATCATCAGTACTTTTTTCACGTAGTCTAAATGCAGCAGCGTAACACTCTCTAGCCACTTTTTGATCACTTCGGACTACACCAATTCGATCCCCAACTACATATTTCAAACATTGGTGAACTGTAGAAACTATAGCATACATTTTTGCCAGCTATGACCTTCCAAAGATAGCATTGTAGCTCGACGGACAATCTACTACCATAAAAAGTACTCGTACTTTCTTTTTGAAAGGCCCCTTTCCCAGAGAAATTTCACCTTCAAACTCCCCTACTACGTTCGCTGTCGCACCATTAAACACAATTATAGTTCTTTCTGACCTTTCTATCCGAGGCGGAGCATTCAATCTATCATATGTTGATTTGAACAACACATTAGCAGAGCTTCCAGTATCAATCAATACTCGTCGAATTTCCACCCCACAGACTTCTGCTCCAATGACCACTGCATCTTCATGTGGCCCAGTAATTCCTCTCAAATCATCCCCATCGAAAATTATGAATGAGACATCCTTTTTGTTGTGTGCTGATGCTCCTCCTTCAATTTGATGCGTTAAATTCACTATATGTCTTTTCCTTGAATTATTAGTATCATTAGTCATCGAATCTCCCCCAAATATCGCCAATGACTCAAAGAGCGCACACAAATCTCGAACATGTCCCTTACACATCGGCTCATCGACTCACATCAACAACAATCGACTAGGGTCCGGGTCGATATATTCCGAAGCCATATCAAATTCATCATCTGCAACATCTAAAATCATCAATGCAGTTTCCTGTTTAGAGTTAGGATTACTAACCTTTTGGGTTGTGGTTTTAGCGTTCCTTTTGACATACTCCAACAATTTCCCATTCTCTATCAAAATCTGCATTTCCTTCTTCAAGGCAATACAATCATTTGTATCATGCCCAATATCATCATGATACCTACAGAACCTGCCATTGCGCTCCTCTCTTGGCCTATTAATTGCTGCCGGCTTTCTAAAATTTATTGTTCCCCTGGTTTTCTCATATATCGAAGCCACACTTTCAGTCAAATCCGCATAATATTCTGGTCTTACCCACACATTCGATCTTGATCTGAATTGGTGTTGATTATTAGAATTGTGTTGATTAGAACCCCCTTGATATGAGCTCGAAGAGCCTCCTTGGTATGAGTTCGAACCTCCTCGATTAGAAACATTTTGATTACCCCTAGGGCGCGATGAGTTATTATTCGAAGCGTTCGCTTGACTATTCCCTTTCTGAACAGTACTACTTCCTCCTCGAACCCGAGTAGACTCTTCGACTTTGATCTGATCTTCAACCTGAGCCATGAGAGCTCCAAACGTTAATGCCCTACGCCTTGTAGTTTCATCAGCTAAATCTCCTGGCAGCAATCCTTGTCTGAACGCTGCCATAGCCACCAACTCCTCCCAATCATCTAATCCAGCTTTTGTTGACAAAAACCTTTTAGTATAATCCTTCAACTTTTCTCCCACAGCTTGCTTACACTATATTATCGTATCTCCATTAGCTCTCATTTCTTTGCTTCCCACAAACTGTCTTCGAAAAGCTGTGTAAAAGCCTCTAAAATTTGCAATGGACTCCTTAGGAATCTTGTTATACCATTTTAGTGCAGTTCCTTTGAATGTCTGAGAGAATGCTCTACAAACCAATTTATTATCGTCTTCGAAATTAGTCATATAGTTTTTGAATTGCTCTATATGATCATCTGGATCCTGAGTTCCATCAAACTTGTCAATTTTAGAAATGTCAAACCGCCTCGGAAGTGGCACAAATCTAATCTCACTAATCAGCGGTGAGTCCCTCCAATCTACTCCTTGAACAAACTGGTCTTCGTTCCTCATTCCCACAGTAGCATACAAACGTGGCTCACCTTCAAATTTCCGAGGAGAATACACCTTTCGAGGAGAATACACTCGTCTTTCCTTCTTTTTCCTTCATTCCTCATACATTTTAGCTGGCTTCAATTCATATCCTCACTCTCTCGAATAACCTCAAAAATAATTATATCTCGGTGCTTCATCCGATTCCGAATTTTCATCATCTTCTTCACTAGAATCAACATACCGTCGCTTCTGCAACTTTTCCTTTTTTCTCATGTCACTGCGCTCCTTCTTACGCTCAAAATGAATTTTACGCCAAATATTTTAGACGTCGTCGACATCATTCGATGAATCTGACTGATCATCCCGATCACCTCTTGCTATTTTAGATCTAAGCCTAGCGTCATTATTATCTTGTTTCATTTTAGCAAATTCATCAAGTTCTGCCACTTTTCTTATCAACTCATTCATTTTTCCTTCAAAATCAAATTGGTTCGATCGAAATGGAACTGACTCACCTGCTTCTTTCTCTTGCAGATCAGATTTCAATGTCTCCAAAGCCTTTCGAACAGGCGGATTATTACATTCCTCTGAATTCATCTCCGATCAACAAAAAATGCAAATGAAATACTTCAGAAAACGAACAAATTCGAGACTCGATTTTTGATCTATCAATCAAGGTATCTTCGTCCCCTCTTTCTAGCGCCAATTTGGTGAGAATAGAGATTGAATTGAGAAGATTCAGAATATTGATCAAGAATCAACAAAGAGATTTTTCGGTAGTGAATATAATCTTTCGCCTCTAATTATTTCATAAGCATCATCATACTCTTCGACCTCTTTAAATAGGCCTAGTGAGTTAGTTACAAAATCGGTTACATAAGAGGTTTATTTACAGTTCAGTCCATATTCTTCTTGTAAGGCTTAATCTTACTCTATATTAATAGAACTTATCATTCAAGTCCTTATTAATTACATTTAAGTCCCTAATGAATATATTTCCTTATCAGTACCTAACAAGAAATTCAAGTTAGTTGAACAAAAGAATAACTATTTATATTGTTTTATAAGTTCCTAATATAAACAAAAGTTTAGTTTTTGGTGATCTTTCGACTAAGGTCAGTGTACGAATTTATCAAATTTGTTAGGTCCGAACTAAAGTTTTTTCTAAATAATACTCATGTGACAAAATGGACAAATCATATAATCCTAAAACTTTTCTTAGTATCATTATTACTTACTTGTGCTTGCACAATGATTAATTGTTATATCATGATCGATTTGCTTGTGAAATGCACAACACACGATTAAAAGAAGAATTAAAACATGATCTATAAATTAAAATATAGGTTTATAAAAATAATATTAACTACGTCTAAAAATAAAATAGTAAAAGATCATTTACCAAATTATTACGTTTTTGTGTGAATTATTAACGCGTAACGAAAAATTATATTTTACAAATTATATGGATGACTAGTATGCATTTATGTGTTTATGCTTAACTACAAAGATAAAGCTTTTAATACATTTAATATTTTAAAAAAATGAGTCTGAAAACAAACTGGACAGTTAGATAAATGTATTCTGTATGGTAGAATTGAATATTACTGTTCTAGTAGGCTTTAAAACATTTACAAACATCAAGTGATAGTTCATCAATGTTTTGCGTTTTTTACGCCACAACAAACTAGATTGGTGGAGTATAAAAATATAACATTAATAAAGACATGTAATATTATGTTAGTTAATTCTAAATTGAATGTGAATTTGTAAGGTGAGATCATTTTAACTACATGACATATTATAAATCGTACCCATCTTTATAAAACTGAAAATATATTTATATGAGTAACAAAATAGAAAAAAGTCAATATTGGTTGTTTAAATTAAGAATGTCAAATTTTGAAAAATTGCGGATCTATGGATATTAAAATTTGGTATGAAAGTCATAAGATATGATTTTTGAGTAAACAAAATACATAAAAACTTATAGGTTTTCACTTTGGAGTCTAACAAAACACAATTTAGTATTGGGCTGTGGATGCCCATCAAGATTTATGATCCCTACTAGCGGAAAAACCATTAGGACATAATTACAATATAAGATAATTAGAGAGTAGAATGGAGAAAATAAAAATACATATGGACAATTAAAGAAAATGGGAAAGACTAAGAGTTTCTTTGTAATTAAATAAAATCGTTTCACGTAATATAACCCTAAATTTAATATCACAATATAATCGTGCCGCTTTGCAAAACCTAATGATTATTTCTATTTTTCTTTCTCTTTAATATTTATTTACACGGTTCATCTTCAACACCGATTACATTCCTTCAATAACTTATATTACACAATTTCACACGCAAGTAAAAGACCGTTGACCCTAATCTAAAATTGTTCTTTAAACATAAATTGTAAAAAACTTTCTTTGTAATCCACAGTGTCATCAAAGAAATATGACTAATAGAGTTAATGCTAACATGTAAAGGAAAGCTGTATTATGTGAGGTATTTATGGAATGATATACAAAGTCGATAATTATGGTGGATGACGATGGTATGACAACTGGTAGACTGAGTTTAAGAGACAAATGTGAAAGGCTTAATGTAACCCTAGCACTTACTTAGTTCATTTTATCTAGATGGTTTTGTTACTTCGGATAGGTCTAAAGTCTAAGGTTGGCATCATGGCCTCAAGTCCAATACAAATAAAAACCTAAGTCACTTAAGTTATCCATTCTAGAAAAAAAAATGATAGATAAAACAAAGAGAAAATATAATTAGTTACAATATAATTTCTTAGAAAAATATAATATATATATATATATATACTCTCTCATCGTTGTAAATATTTAAGTAATTCAATATACAAGGAAACAAAATTTTCTCTCAATTTTTTTTGCTTCAAATATCAACTTTGTATCATAGCCAATTATGGCCAACGCCATCAGCTCTCCATCCCTCAGTGTGCTGACACAAAATCTTCAAGATATGTTATACATTATACCAACATATACAACAAATCATAGATTGCACAAATTAACAACACCAATAGTTATATTAAGCTAGATCAATCTAATTACCTACTATGGAAAGCCATGATTGTCTTAATCATTAAGAGAGATCGTTTGTATGATCACATCTCAGGTTATGTCTCATGTCGCCCCAAATTATTTTTTTTATCCTGCATGTATTGTGATTCATAATACATCCTATGAGGACTATTACTCTAGGTACCAATTCTTATTGGTTTGGTTGTTTACTACCATATCACCTGAGATAGCTGTTAAGTTTCTAGATCAAGATTCCTCCAAAATACTGCAGGATGCCTTGTTAATAACTTATAGTTCAGTTCTAGCACGTTGTACTATAAGTGTTGATGGCCTTGTATCTCATATCTTTGCTAATCTAGACTCACACTACACCCATATTATAGTGATTCTGGCTGACAAAGATGATCTGGATTTGGTGGATTTATAGACTTATATGTTAATATCTTAAAATATATTAAAATAATTGTCTAGTCTGCAAGCATCTATGTCTAACATAAACTTAACATCTATAAATATTAATCCTAACAAAAATGATAATAAGTCATTAGGAAACAACAATCAAAACATGAGGGGACAATCTACCTACTATAGATTCCAAGGACATAGCTATAAAGAAAAGAATCAGAATAGTTATCAGAAGAGGAGCAAGAATATTTACAGAAGATGATTTGGCGACAGATATTCTCCTAATAGACCTACTTTCCAGATCTGAGGTAAGTTTCGTCATACAACTCCTACATGTTACTTTAAAGATGATCTAAATGTCATGGGATACGTTCATGCAGATCAACAAAGAATGGATTCAGACTCCAATTTATATATTATGACTCATGATCTAAACAATGAGAATGCATGGTACGCAGACACTAGAGCTACACATTATGTGCTAAAATAATCCAAATGAACCAAAGGTTTTATTATGGAGGTAAGGCTTCTGTCCTAATTGATAATGGTCAGAAGTGTCAAATTTAACATGTTGGTACCTCTAAGTTACTTACAAATGAAAATAAACATGTAAAACTAAACAATGTCCTACATGTGGCTACTATCTCAATGAACATTTTTTCTATTTCTAAACTTACTTATCAAAATCATGTCAATGTTGAGTTTTTTTAAGGACTGTTTGCTTTGTGAATGACTTAGCTACAGGGAAGGTGTTACTTACAAGTAAGGCTAGACAAGGGTTGTAATGCATTGATAATTCTAATAATAAGACTCCAATGGTCCTTAGTACTAAGTTGATAGGTGGTTATAGGTTTGTTTTATCTTTGTTTTAAAATTATACATGAGACTGGGTCATCCGGCTCATAAATTATTCTCTAAAGTCTGTAGTCAATGTAATGTGTTGTCTAATCAAAAGGATTTAAGATTTTGTGATTTCTGTCAATTAAGAAAATCTCTTAAAAATTTTTTTTTTATTTCTAAGTAGCATACTTCTAATGTTTTAGACGTGATTCATTCTAATGTATGGGAACCAGCTTCCACATAAACCAGAAATGGATTCAAGTACTATATTTTGTTTTAGATAATTTCAGTGGATTCTCTTAGGTCTATCCTCTTAAAAATAAAAGTGATTTCATATCTATCTTTCTTGAATTTTAAAAAATGGTGGATAACGGTTTGATATGCAGATTAAAACACTACAAACAGATGGGGTGGAGAATATAGATTTTTTATACCTCATACTAATATTTATGGCATACATCTTAGGATAGTTTGTCCTCACACCTCTACCCAAAATTATATTATAAAGAAGAAACACAAGCATATAGTTTAGATTGGCTTAACTCTTCTAGCTCAACTACCTTATTCTTATTGGTATGATGTTATGAGTACTGGTACATACTTGATTAATATACTTCTAACTCCTACATTTGATAATATGTCACCTTATGAACTGCTCTACCATAGACAACCTCACTATTCAAAACTCATATTTTTTTGTTCTACATGTTATCCATGTATTAGAACTTATTAGCAACATAAATTTAATTTTTATTCTTTGAAATGTGAGTTTCTATGTTATTGTTCAACACACAAGGGATACAAGTGTGTTACCCCTACTGGTAAGGTTATAATATCTAGACATGTTGTGTTTAATGATGATGAATTTCCTTCTTATGGAAAAAAATTCAATACTAAAGAGTCTGGTTTTCTAGTTTTTGTGTCAAGGTCTAATTGTTTTAACAATTTTCCTAAGTTTTGTAGTGAGTGTGGTCCTAATGAATTATCAATACGGGACACTAATAACCTAACTACTTCCACTAAAAAAAGGTTTTTACTTGTAAATTGTCTTGAACCAGAGCAAAGTTATGCACAGGTTTTTCCATTCCAAATAATCTTACACAAAAAATACATGTTACATCAATGCTAACAAATATGCAATCATCATATAGGTATAAAACTGAACTTATAGAGCCTTTATCATTATTTACTAAACGATGTTTATTTTCCAAACAATTACTTCCTAACCAAGTAAACATTCAAATACCTATTCAGTTACAGATCGAACATATTTTACTTTTCCAAGTTACATTCACATAATGTGACACTCCTAATCCTATAATTCTCTATCAAACTAGATATTTGTACAGATCGAACATATTTTACTTTTCCAAGTTATATTCACATGATGTGACACTCCTAATCCTATAATTCTCTATCAAACTAGATATTTAGTGCTTTAAACCAATGCACATCTTATGACATCACAGCTAAGGTTGGCATTTATAAGCCTAAGCATATCTATATTATTTGAACCACAACTATCATAACCTCACTTAAGGAACCAACAAGTTTCAAAGAGGATAATTTTGATCATAACTGGCTTAGGGCTATACAAGCTGAGTTTCAATATTTAGAGTCAAATCACACTTGGTCATTGGTACCGTAGGTTCCTAACATGAATGTTGTAGGTTCTAAATGGATTTACAAGATAAAGTATGATGTTGATGGTTCTTTGAAAATTTACAAAACAAGTTTAGTTGCCAAAGGTTTTTATCAATCTCCAGACATTAATTTTGATAAAACCATCGTACTGCATTCAAATCATCTACAATTCGATTAGTTTTTAGCATTGTCGTGTCTAAAAATTGGGTTATATGCTAGTTGGACATCAACAATTCTTTTCTCAATTGTTTTTACAAGAGATAGTGTTTATGTCACGACCTTAAGGGTTTGTAGACCCATTGAAGCCTTAATATGTATCCAAGATACATAAAATTATCTATGGTCTTAAACAGGCTTCAAGAGCTTGGTTTTCAATATTGAAAGATGTGTTACTTGTTTGGGGGTTTCTAAACTCTAAATCTGATAACTCAGTATATTTCTACATTACTAGTGAGGTAATTTTGATAATCGTAATCTAAGTTGATGATATTATTGTCATTGGAAATATACCACATGAGTTGTAAGGTTTTATCAGGAAATTGAATTCATTTTTCCCCAAACGAAATGGGAAACCTCCATCTATTTCTTGCAATGAATGATATTAGGATGATATTGGTTGTTTACCTATGTTGAGAACTACTTGTTGCAAGTGGCATTATGAGTTCCAAGCCTTATGACACACCAAAGGATGTTGCTTAGTCTATTTCCATCCATGATGCCAATCTGGTTCCTGACCCTGCATCATATATAAGCTTATTAGGCTTGCTGCAATATTTGTTAAACACTCGGCTTGATATGGGCTTTGTGGTTAACAAATCGTCACAGTTTCTCAAAGCACCTACTAGTGAGGTTTATTTTCGTCTGAGGGTAAGTTTGTAATTTTTGTTTGGTGTTTTGTGGAAGTTTGAAAGTATTTAATGTTTGAGTAGAAAGTGGAGGGAGAATTAAGCAGCCTGGTTGTATTTAATTTTCATTACCCATATTTAATGTTGGTGGCTGAATATTTATACCCTTACATTTGGGCTTTATGGGCTTTCGGGTCATGTTTAATGGACCCGGGTCATGTTCAATAACCCATGAGCTCTTAGTAGGAGAGCAAGCAGCTTAGTCAAGAAGTGTTTAGTTTTTAAGTACTTTAGTCCTAGTTCGAACAGTCCGATGGATGAGGTGTTCGAACTGCCCTGTCCGGTCAGGTGGTCTCTGTCCGAACTGTCCTTATTCGGGGAGGCAACAGGATCCGGACTCATCAGTAGCCCCTTTTTTAGGTGTTTGTTCAAAACCCTTTGTCAAAACCTGAAAAACAGTCCGTTGTTAGTGATAATCGCATCCTGACAGGTCTTTCGAACTGTGATAAGGTTCTATCCGGACTGAAAAAAGCTCTTTGAATTTAAACAGTTTTTTGCCAAAGTTCATGGGACACGTGTCTCTCTCTGGTTCGTTACTTCAGCCGTTTTCTCACCTCGAATTTCGCACCCACCTTCTCTGAAAATCAACCTCTTCATTAATGAAGGTGATGTCAGCGCCGTCTCTTAATCATTGCAAATCTTTTCGAATTCTCCTAGGAATCACAACTTCTTTTTGGGGTTTACTATAAATTAAAACACTTTCTACTATTTTACCATCACTTTCATTCTCACTTTGCTAATCTTCAAAGCTTTCTCTCTTAAACACAAGTTCCTCACTTTGATTGTTTATGTTCACGGCTAGGAACGCTCTAATCAGAGGCGGGTGGCTCAATCTATCAGAACTAGAGAAAGCGCAAAAAGTCGAAAGGGAAAGGCGCATCGCAGCAGGCCTACCTACTTCCCCCATCGACAAACCAGCAACCTCAGCTACAGAGCCTGATCAGGGTTCTTCCTCTTCAAAAAGTGTAAAACCGAAGAGGTTGTTTCAAACCAATCTCTCCCCTATTGTCTCAGGTTCATCGGTTCAAGAGTCGGAACCCACTGTTGAACCAGGTTTAACAGTTACCAGTTTTAAAAAACCTTCCCCATTCTTAGCCATGGGGTCAGATGCTGATACTTCTCCTAACAAGCTGGTTGATCGAAGAAAAGGCCGGCTTGTCAAAGGGCAGGCTTCCAAAGGCAACCCTTCAAAATCGGGTGCTAAGGGTAGTAGTGCAGGGTCAGAAACTCCCATAAAAGTACCCAAGGACAGGCTATCCGGTCCGGAGGCTACTGGTTCGAGCCCCCGAAGAGAAACGTCCACATCAGAGCCCCAGCCGGAGGCTAGAGTCCAAGGGAGTACTGAAACTCATCAGTCCGGAAGTCAGGCTGAACCAACCCCAAACCTCCCCCTTAGAACAACAACTGAAAACCCTTCCTCAATCATGGAGGAAATAATGGAGGACTCTATCGAAGAGGCTCCATTCGAGTCTGAACCCTCCGGACAGACTAGCGAGGTTGCTGCTGCCAAAAAGGATAAGGGCAAAGAAACATTTTGCCTTAGGCACCCAGATCTGGCAGAGATCCTCGATGGAAAAGTCGGACCTTGTTTCCACAAGGTCAGTGTTAAATATCTTCTTGCTTTACAGAAAATAAACTATACTTTCATCCATACAGCAGAGTTGGGCCGGATGCGTACGAAGTGAAGGATTCCGGAGAATGTGAAGATAAGAATCCCCATTGACCCTGAAACCCCAATGGACTGCAGACTCAGTGAAGTAGTCATCTTTACTGAGCTTTTTAACTAGGGTTTAAGATTCCCCTTGGACCCGGAAATAGTTAGGTATTTCCATCTTATCAAGCTCTGTCCCAGTCAACTAAGCCCCAACGCCTGGTACACACTTATGGCCTGCATCATGGCCTCTAGGCTCTCAGGGATTCCTCTACCAATGGATGAATTCGCAGCTGTGGCCAGTCTCTGTATGAACCACCACATTCTCTTCTATCACTTCAACATGGGTGATGATTACAAGGCAGTGGATGATCTGCTTGAAGCGGAGCGAAACTGGAGGACTCAGTTCCTGTTCGTAAGCGGAGCTTGGGAGAATGGAAAGAGAATCAAGGCCGGAGTCAACCCAAGTCTCCTCACCAGCAGATGGAGGAGTGATCGTAAGTATCCTATCTTGTATTTTTCTTTTATTGAGTTTATCTAAATTGACTAATCTTGTATTGTATCTTAACAGAACTGCCCAAAGACTTCAATGACTACCTAAAGTCCGGGCAGGCCACTTGTACCATGATCAATACTTGGGCTGCTGAAAAATGGGGGAACAGGTTCCACGATGCTTTCACAGGAGGCAACTTAGCAAGATCTCACCTCTGGAACACCCCTGGCCAAAGGGACTTGACCTGGGAAGAACTCACCACTCCACCCCCTCCGGATATTATCCTCAAGAGAACACATGCACCAGATGGGTCACTTTACTTGCCAGGCCGGGCCAAGGCCCCGAGTAAAATGAAAGGCAAGAAAAAGAAGGGCAAGAAGGTTGTAGGTGAAGCTAACCCTGCAGAAGTGGAGGAGGCTGCTCCAAAAAATCCAGAGGGGTCAGCCCCAAGCCAGATCGATGCTGCCCTCTTAGAAGTGGTGGAGCAGGAGAGTGTTAGGGAAGAGGTTCGATCCCAAAACCCCCAAGGGCTCCCAAGAGAGACCGAAAACGGGGAGCAGATAGCAAGGACAGGGAGGCTAAGAAGAAAAAGACCTCCAGAGGTGATGAACTTTCTCTCCGGCCTCTCTCCCCTGTAGATCCTACTAATCCAACACGAGCAGAGGAGATTCCTGGTGATTTCCAAACCAACGAGGTTGGAGGAGGAGACCTTAGCATTGATGGGGTTGACATCACCGGGCTTGATGGACTTGGTGATTATTTTGCCAACCTCCCCAGAGACGATTTTGCTGGGGCCTATCTCCCTCCGAGTACTTTGAATACCGTCACTTTTAATGGTAAGACTTTTACTGTTTCAAGTGAAAGGGATATTGTAGCTCACCCCATATTAAGTAGTGTTCAACCAGTGCTTGTTTTGGAGAAACAAGTTCGAAGTCAGGCAGATATTATCAAAGATCTCAAATCTGACAAAGAGAGACTGTCCGATGATCTTCTGACTGCCACTCAACATGCTAACATTTTAAAGGGAGAAAATGAGAAGCTAAAGAAGAGCCAAGAGGGGTGGACTACCAAGGTTGCTACTTCAGAAGACACTATCAAAGAGCTCCGGGAGAAGCTGTCCGGATTGGAGAAAGATCTCACATCTTCAAAAGAGGAGGCAAAGGCCAAGGACCAAGTCATCCACAACCTGACCAATGACAAGATCGCGTTTGAGAATACAGTGTCCAAGGCTGCAGAGGAGAAAGCTGATCTGCTAAGGGAGCAAGAGGCCAAAATTCAGGCCAAGATTGATGCCTATGCCAACGGTGTGATAGACAGCCAAGAAGAAATGTATGCTAAGGTAAAGTCAGATATGGTCTTACTTTTTCATGAGAAGTTTCCGAAGAGGAATCTGGGAGACTTATGGACTTATGTAGAGTATCCAGACCTCCCCTTTCATACAATGGCCGAAGGTGACAGGATTGGCTTTTCCAGTGCATCCTCGTCTGATGATGAAGAGAACACCGGGGAAAGTCCGAATGAGGAGGAGGATGATCCCAAGAAGAAACAAATAGGTGAAGCTGAGCCATCTTCAAAGGCTCATGTTTAAATTATGAACTATCTTTCCATATTTTACGTTACATATCTGAATTAAAGTCCTTGGAAGGCCAAGGCGTTTTTGTAATGGTGTCCGGTATTTGACCGGACAGGTATTTCGTTTTGTTTTGACAATTTAAAAGTCCTTGGAAGGCCAAGGCACTTCGGTTATTTTAATGAACATCTTTGTTTTGCACAACTCTTGCATTCTTTCACAGTTTGTTTCAATTTCGGTGGCTAGTGTTTAAATAACCCTTAGTTATTTCATAAGCATTCTAAAATGAGAGTCTTTAAATTCTCCGATGACAAATGTTTAAGTAGTCATCATTCTTTTAATTCAATCCGGATGGTATGAAAAAAAACAAAGTAAGAACACTTCGAATTTTTTTAAGAAGGCATCAAATTTTATAAAAAAAGCCCGATCACCTCATTAAAACCTCCCCGAGCCACCAGGGTAGGAAAGAGTATGCCCCAAAATTCCAAGGATGATTCAATACCCTTCCATCTTTGTCTTCTATTCCAAGTACATCCGGAGGTGCTCAATATTCCAAGGATGATTCAATACCCTTCCATCTTTGTCTTCTAGCCAATACGTTCCAGGTTTAAGCCTTTCAATGACCATATAAGGTCCTTCCCAAATTGGGGCCAACTTACCGAGTAGCTTCTCTTTAGTGTGTAAGAAGAATTTCCTCAACACCTTGTCCCCCGGCTGGAAATCTCTTCTTTTAACTCTAGAAGCAAACCTGCTTCTCATCAAACCCTGATAGTGTGCAGCTCTAAGGTGAGCCTTAACTTGTCTTTCCTCTATTAGGTCAAGCTGACCTCTGATTGCCACTTCGTTAGCGTGTTCGGAGAAGTTGTGAACCCGAAATGATGGGAGAGTTTCTTCTATGGGAGCTATTGCATCCATCCCACAGACCAAGGCAAAGGGTGACTCCTGTGTTGCAACCCCAGGTGTAGTCCGGTAGGCCCACAAGACCTCTTGTAAATAGCTAGGCTACTTCCCAGCAGCCCCTTCCAAATTCTTCTTTAAACCGGACAGTATAGTTTTGTTAGCCACTTCAACCTGTCAATTCTCTTGTGGGTGGAAAGGTGAAGAGAAACAATGTTGTATACCCCTTGAGGCACAGAAACTCTTCATTTCTTTGTTGTCGAATTGTGGCCCATTGTCTGTCGTTATCTTTTGTGGAACACCAAATCTGCAACAGATGTTGGATAAAATGAATTTTATGACGGCTTTTGATGTTGTTCCTGCCAGGGGGGCTGCTTCAATCCACTTCGAAAAGTAATCTATAGAAACAATTATAGTTCTGCGCCCTCCGGACGCCATAGGAAGAGGGCCCACTAAATCCAACCCCCATCGAGCAAAAGGTATAGGCTCAGAAATTGACTCTAAAGGGATGGTTGGGACATGAATTTCATTGCTATATCTCTGGCATGGATCACACCTTCTCACCAGCTCCTTTGCATCCCGCATTATAGAGGGCCAATAATAGCCAGCCAGTAAAACTCTCTTTGTTAGAGCCCTGAATCCACAGTGAGCTGATCCCTCACCATCATGCAATTCAGAGAGGACTACTTGAGACTCATCATCTCCCAAACATTTCATAAGAGGTTTACTGTAAGACTTTTTATACAGAACATCTCTCAGTATGATAGAACCACGAGCCTTGTGCTTCATTTTTCTTGCTAATGCTTTATCCGGAGGCAGGATGCCATCGGAGAGATACTGCAGGAGAGGAAATCTCCAGTCTTGAGGTTGTTTCATCTGTACATCGAAAATTTGTTCCTCTTTACCCATATTAAGTTGAATGGAAGGGCTCTCCAGTACATGGATCCAAAGATATGATTCAGTGTAAGCTATGGTTGCCAATGAATCTACTAATTCATTCTCTGCCCTGGGTATATGCTCATAAACAACGCTTTTGAACTTAAGTGCTTCATTTTTAAGAAGAAGTAAGTACTTCACTAGTTGCTCCTTTTTTGCCTCAGATTGACCTTGCGCATGGTGGATAAGAAGCTGGGAATCACTCATCAACTTGACCCTTTTGGCCCCACAAATATAAGCTAATTTCAAACCAGCTATAGCTGCTTCATATTCGGACTCATTGTTAGAAGCCCTAAAAGCAAAACATATAGCCTGGTACATCTCATCACCATACGGAGAAGTCAAGCACACCCTTTCACCACATCCCATAGTACTTGATCCACCATCTGTTCGGACGAGCCAGACCTTTTTATCTTTCATCTCAGTAGTTTGCTCTATATCCCTATCAGAGTGGAATTCAACTAAAAAATCAGCTACAGCTTGGGCTTTGATTGCTGTCCGATGAGCAAAATTAATATCGAAGTCCTCCAATTCCACTGACCATTTAGTCATTCTACTTGAAATGTCTGCCTTTTGAAGGATATTATTCAAAGGAAAAGATGTCCGGACGATAACAGGATGAGCCTGAAAGTAAGGCCTCATCTTCCTTGCAGCAATTACCAAGGCTAATGCTAATTTCTCGAGCTTTAAATAGCGTTTTTATGCATCTATCAAGCTCTTGCTGATGTAGTACACCGAATGGGGGTAGTTATCTACCTCTCTTACCAACACAGCACTGATGGCACAATCTGAAACTGCCAAGTATACGAAGAGTGTCTCTCCATCAACTGGCTTAAATAAATTCTTGGTGGAGGACAGATGTTTCTTAATCTCATTGAAGGCCTCATCACAGTGTGAAGTCCAATCAAATCCCTTCGCACCCTTTAAAGTTTGAAAAAACGGGGCACATCTGTCCGAAGATCTTGAGATCAAACTGGTTTAAAGAAACCAACCTCCCAGTCAATCGTTGTACTTCTTTAACATTCCGAGGAGGCTCCATTTGGAATAGAGCATTAAGTTGGTCCGGATCGGGCTGTATCCCTTGCTCACTTATTATATAACCTAGGAACTTCCCGGACTGCACTCCGCACACACATTTTTCTGGATTTAGCTTCAAATTCACTTTCACCAATTTAGCAAAAGTTTCTTGGAGGTCCACCAAGTGCAATTGCTCATCCACACTTTTCACCATCATGTCATCAATGTATACTTCCATATTTCTTCCAATTTGATCAGCAAAGGCTTTGTTCACTAATCTCTGATAAGTAGCCCCAGCATTTTTCAATCCGAATGGCATCACCTTATAGCAATGAAGACCCATGTCAGTAACAAACGTGGTATGCTCCTGATCCTTCGGGTCTACTTGAATCTGATTGTACCCGGAGAAAGTATCCATGAAGAATAGTAGCTTATTCTCAGAGGTGGAATCTACTAGCTGATCAATCCGGGGGACTGGATATAAATCTTTTGGGCAAGCCCTATTGAGATCTGTGAAGTCAATGCACATACGCCACTTTCCATTTTTCTTTTTCACCAAGACTGGATTGGCAGTCCACAAAGGATATTGAGACTCCTTTATATGCCCCATTTTCGTGAGCCTGTCAACTTCTTAAACAATAACATCAGCCTTTTCCTTGGAAAAATCCCTTCTCCTTTGTACCACAGGTGATATGTCTCTCCGGATGGATAGGTGATGTGATATAATATCTGCTGGAACCCCAGTTACATCAGCATTACACCAAGCAAAAACATGCTGATGGTCTTTTAGAAACTTCAACATTCTATTCTTCAGTTCGGACGACATTTTGGATCCTATCTTAACACTTTTTCCTTCTTCTAAAGAATGTGTTTCAACTTCTTCAACCGGTATCAATACTCCATAGGTCTCTTTGGGGTCATCAATTTCACCCTCACCCCCAGAAAGCCCCTCAAATTGCTATTCTTCGTTGATATGAACTGCCCCCAACGTCCGTGGAGCCAGTGCGGTAGCATAACACCCTCTTGCAACCTTTTGACTGCTTCGGACAACTCCCACATGTCCTTGAACAGCATATTTCAAACATTGGTGGACTGTTGAGGCCACTGCATGCATCCTAGAGAGCCAAGACCTCCCTAATATAGCATTATAGCAAGTGGGACAATCCACCACAATAAAAATTATCCTGACCATCTTCTTGAAAGGGCCCTTGCCCAACAAAACTTCATCTTCGAACTTCCCGATCACATCTGTTGAGCTTCTTGTGAAACCCACAATTGATCTGTCCAAACGCTGAATTATGGCTAGATTTTTCATCTTTTTGTAAGTGGTCAAGAAGAGGATATTGGCTGAGCTTCCAGTATCCACCAAGATTCGTCTTATGGCATTGCCCCCAATGGATGCTCCTATGACAACAGCATCTTCATGAGGGCCAGCTATATCTATTAAGTCATCTTCATCAAAAACAATGAAACGAAATGGAATTTGTGACTGATAGGAGATCATGCCTCCTTCTAGCTAGGTGGCTGAAGTATGAACGTGCCTCTTTCTTGAAGAAGCAGTAGGAGCTGTCATAGTATCCCCTCCGAAAATCGTAAGTGACTCAAAAAATTTAATCAGCCCGGAGACCGTTTTACAACGTTCTTCAATGGCACCCGCTCTATTTCGAGTTGGATCGGGATCCAAGTATTCAGATTCTATATTAAATATTTCGATTATCACCATAGCCCCCTCCGGAGCAGCATTGCTCGGACCAACCCGGTGAGTATTATCAGGCCTATTACCTCCTCTTCTTTTGACATATGCTCCCAGCTTTCCTATTTTAATCAAGTTCTGAACTTCTTGTTTCAAGGCTATACAGTCGTCAGTGGTATGGCCTGTGTCATTATGGTACTGGCAGAAAGAGTTGTTACGATGTTCCCTAAGAGATTGCAATGCGGCCGGTCTTCTATAGTGCACTTCTTCCTTTGTTTTATCATAGATGGTGGCCACATTTTCTTTCAATTCTGCAAACCACTCCGGTTGAACCCAAGGCCCCTCTTATTTCTAGATTGTTGACTCTAGGCAGGTGCAGCTGGCTGAGATTAAGCTTTGGCCCTGCTATGCCCTTGTCCGGTCTCTCTTGCCTTGTTCCCAGACTGATTTTGGTTGGGGTTTGGTGCAACCGGGGCAGACCTCACCTGCCTGTGCACCCTAGTTTTCTTTGTTTCATCAACATTGATTTGCTTTCCGACCTGATTCAGCAAACCTCCCCAAGTCATGGCTTTCTTTCGGGTCACTAAATCAGCCAAATTTCAAGGGTTTAAGCCATGTCTCAAGGATGCTATTGCTACTTGCTCGAAGCAATCAGTCAACTTATTTTTGGTGTTTATAAAATGACTTATGTATTTTTTTCAATGATTCGTTTGGTTCTTGGGCACAATGGATTATTGTGTCCCCATTGCCCTTCAACTCTTTACTCCTAACAAACTGCCTTCGAAAGGCTACCCAAAAGGTATCAAAATTCTTGATGCAACCTTGAGGTAGACTGTTATACCACTTTAGAGCACTCCCCGTGAAGGATTGGGAGAATGCTCTACAGAGTAACTTGTCGTCATCATCAAAATTTATCATGAAGTTTTTTAATTGCTCCAAGTGGTTGTCCGGATCAGTACTGCCATCGTATTTTTCTATTTTAGTGCTATCAAACCTCTTAGGGAGGTTTCCGGACAGAATCTTGGAAGACAATGGAGATTGCCTCTAATTCCGGCCACGACTGAACACATTATCCTCATTGGGAGTTGCACAGATACCTGGTTCATCGTGGAAGCCAAAAGGATCCATCAACATCCGATCTACATGCCTCCGGCTGTGAGATGATCCTTTGCATATATTCTTCTTCAACTTCCCATGTCTATCCCTTTTTCTTGATTACTTTTTAATCAACTTTTACTTCTTTTTGGATCGGCCCTCATCGCTGCTGGAGGATAAGGACTCTTCAACTCCATCCTTGTCCGAGGAGCTGCCAGAAGACTCTGAGTCTGAGTCAGAACTCTCCACTGGTTTAGACCGGTGAGACTTTTTGGAGTTGGCATGAGTCTTCTTGGTACTTACATGAGTCTTTGAAGGCTCGTGTTCTCTAGGGTTATCGGTATGATGAGCAACTGATGCTTTTGACTTTTCTTTCATGCCCATCTTAGCCTTTTCTGCCCTCAGAGCTTCTATCTCGCCCTTTAATCTATCACACTCCTCGATGGTGTATTCATCGTTTTCACCTACCACTTCAAGCAAAGCTGGTGGTACTTCTGGGGCGTCCGGATTCATTCGGATTGATTTTTCTTGTTGGTTTCGAATGCTCGATTCAGGCACCTTCTTCTCCCACTGTGGTCGCCAATTTGGTGAGGTTTATTTTCTTCTGAGAGTAAGTTTGTAATTTTTGTTTGGTCTTTTGTGGAAGTTTGAAAGTATTTAATGTTTGAGTATAAAGTGGAGGGATAATTAAGCATCCTGGTTGTATTTAATTTTCATTACCCATATTTAATGCTGGTGGCTGAGCATTTATACCCTTACATTTGGGCTTTATGGGCTTTCGGGTCATGTTTAATGGACCCGAGTCATGTTCAAGGACCCATGAGCTCTTAGTAGGAGAGCAAGCAGCTTAGTCAACAAGTGTTTAGTTTTTAAGTACTTTAGTCCTAGTTCGAACAGTCCAATGGATGAGGTGTTCGAACTGCCCTGTCCGGTCAGGTGGTCTCTGTCCGAACTGTCCTTATTCGGGGAGGCAACAGGGTCAGGACTCATCACCTATAAAAATGTATTTAAAAGTTGTTAATCATGTTTTGTGTTACTTATCTGGTATGGAGCAGCTTAATATTCATCTAAAACCATCTTCTCAGTTTCTTCTCACCGGTTTATCTGATGTTGATTGGGCGAATTCTGTAGATAACAGGAGATTAGTGGATGGTTATTGTCTTTTTTTGGATGATTCTCTAATTTTGTGTTCTTCTAAGAAGTAGCAAGTAGTTAACAGATCGAGCACTAAAGTCAGAGTATAGAGTTTTGGCAAACCTATTCTCTGAACTTATATGGCTCCAATATATGCCTGTGAACTCCGTGTTCATCTAGTTAGGTCTCCGGCTGTGTTGTGTGATGATTTGTGAGCATTTTCTCTCGCTTCCAATCCATTGTTTCACGCACGAACAAAGCACATTGAAATTGACGTGCACTTTGTTTGTGATCAGGTTTTTCGTCGGACAATGGAAGTGAGATCTATATCATCCCATGATTAGACATCTGGCTTATTTACCAAACCTCTATCCTGACCCTGATTTAAGATCATAAAGGACAAGCTACAGCTTCTGTCTCCTCCGCTCCGTTTTGAAGATGGATAATAGAGATAAGACTATAATAGACAAAGGAAAACCGGATGATGTAATATATTCTAAAAAAATAGATACGAAATCGATAACTATAGTGAGTGGTGATGGTGTGAAAACTGCTACACTGAATCGAATAGACAAACATACAAAACTTAATCTAACTCCAAAACTAAATAAAATGACGTCTAAATAATTAATTATTCTGACCGATTTACAATTTGAATCGACATCATCTATTCAAGTCTAACAAATACAAAAGCTCAAACCACTTAAATTATTGATGCAATAAAAACAAGAATTATAAATACTATATATATAATATAATTATTTACATTATAAATAAATAATATATATATATATATATATATATATATATATATATATATATATATATATATATATTATTTTAATCAAAGTTGGAAACAATTGTAAATACTAGAGTTATTTTGAAATTTTACAAGAATTTAAAAAAACAATGAAAGAGCCGTTAGACTTCTTCTTCTTCTTCACGAAACAGAGAGACGATAAACGCCTTCAACCCTAACATCAATCATCCATTTCTTGAAACTCGAAGATACCCTATATACAGACTCTCCAAAAACGTGATTGATTTAGAGGAATAAGAGCATCATCTTCATTGAAATCCATCAGAATTTTGTTCACGAATTTCAACCACCATAGAGCACGAGATTAACAAGGATTTCTGAATCAATATCAATATCAACATTGACAATTTCCAGCAGGTTGCTGAGCTTGAGACCATCTAAGAGCGCTCTGCCCTCAGCAATCAGAGGGGTGCATTTGCCATATAGTCTCCCCAGGACAATGATGATGGTGTTCTCTCTGTTTCGTATTAAGATACCTCAACTATTTTCATTGTTGTAATCACAAGACCCATTAACGTTTAACTTGAATCTGTTACCTTTTGGATTTTTCTATCTAAGAAAGAGCGGCTTAGTGAAGTTTTTTACCTGATTGACATAACCCAGAACTAAAGCAGATTTACTGTCTCTTCTCCAGTGAGAATTCTTTAAGACTTTTGCATAATCAAGATCATAGAGGATATACAATACATGATTTATAATGGTAGAAGAATTCACATTGTAATCAAGAGGTTTCTTCTTGTTACGAGTTGTCCAAATGGCCCAAGTGATGATGGCAGGGAGAATGGTGCGAACGCCGTACTGTTTTTAGTAAATCAATACCACATTCGAACAATGTGAATGAGGTTCATATAAGGGATGACTTGAATCTTGAAAATAGAACTGAAATAAACCCAGACAGACCATGATTGCGAATATTGAACCAAGGCATGCTTAGTGGTTTCGTTATTATTACAGAATAAGCATTTCGAAGTAAGATGAAATATCTTTCTTTGCAAGACTGAATCTGTTGGAATCCAATTGAAGAAAGATCCCCACAAAAAGAAGGAGAATTTCTTTGGAGTGACAGCATTGTAAGTATTAGAATAGAGTTTTGATTTATTACCTTTCTGCCTAATGAAGTTCCAGGTGTCCTTGCAGTTTAAAGCTCCATCAGTAGAAAGGGACCAGAGCATCTTATCGGGCTTGTCTCTTAAGGTAATGGTTTTTATTTTGTTAATCTCAGTCTCGGTAATTAGAGTTCTGAGTTTTTCGAGGTTTCAAGCTCCATTCACCCAAAAGCTGTTGACACTGTCTTCATTAGTGTCCCACAACCAGCTCATGTTATCATTATCTTTGAACTGAATAAATGGTCTTTCAGAACACCAACGGTCGAGCCAGAAGTCCATATTGCCATAACCCGGATCATAGAAGATATGCTTCTTAGTAAGATCTCTAACTTTGATGATTCTGTCCCAAGTTTTTGATTTTTTTATAGGAGAGGAGGCCAGAACAGGATGCAATTTATTGTTGCAGTCAAAAGAAGCAGTAAGCTTTGCCCAAAGTGATTTATGGTTTCTAAAGTTAAACCAAAGTTTTATAGAGTAGGTTGGTTGAACATTCATTAGCTTTTTAAGGTTGAGACCACCTTCATCATTTATTTTGCACAATCTATCCCATCTGGACCAGTTGATGACATTCTTACTTTCTTTGTTTCCCCATAAGAACTTGTTGAAAATAACCTCCAATTTATTTATTACAGTGCTGGGAAGAACTGTATGATGAAGAAGATAAGTAGGATAGGCTGCTAAAACAGTTTGAATCAGTGTTAGCCTACCAGCGAAGAAAAGAGAAACTTTGTCCCATTCCAGGATCTTGCTTCTAGTTTTGTCAATCAAGTCTTCAAAATTTGCAATTGTGTTAGAGGTAGCAATAGTAGAACCCAAGTAATTGAAAGGTAACATTTTGTGCTTGATATTTAGAATTTTTTCAGTGGTGACAATTTCCTGCTTCTTTATGTTACTAGGCACAATGATCTTAGATTTTGGTGTGTTGCTTAACTGACCCGATATATGCTGATAATGATTTAGAAAATTTTTGATAGCTTGAATAGAAGGAGCTTCTTCATTACTGAAAATCATGAATTCATCAGCGATTGCAAGACATGCGATGTTGATATCACCTCTATTCTTGAATCTGAGCTTAGGATTCTCGTACGAAATTTTCTTGATGCTTCTGATAAGATACTCTTCAACCAAAATGAAGAGACTAGGAGACAGTGGGTCTCCTTGTCTCAGGCCTTGAGTGTTGATTAAAAAAACCCTTCATTTATCCATTGATTAAGATAGAAGAATGCACCTTGCTGATACAGTTGCTATAGCGAGATCACATTAGAATTAAAACCAAATAAGTTCAAAATTCTGAAGATGATCATGTGGTTAAGCTTGTCAAAAGCTTTTATCATGTCACTCTTTTGAATAACATTCCCTCCTTTACATTTAGAGTTTAAGTCACAGCACAACTCCTGAGCAATTAAAATGATTTCATGAATACTTCTTCCCTTGACGAAAGCACCCTGCTCCTCTGATATAAGCTGAGGTAAGATCTTTGAAAGTCTGTTGTTGATTATCTTACCAATGATTCTACTGATCATGGTAGTGAGGCTAATTGACCTGAATTCTTGCCAAGTATTTGGATGATCCACCTTATGGATAAGGCGAATAGCAGTGTCTTTGATCCCATGAGGAAGATTGTATCCTTTGAAAAATATCTGGATGGCACCGCAAAGATTAGAACTTATAATAGGCTAGAATTTTTTATAAAACTCTCCATTAAATCCATCTTTCCCTGCAGCACACACAGAACTGGGAGATTTTATAGTACAAAGAATTTCATTAATATCAAGAATAATCAGCAAGTTATTATTGTCCTCATCATTGACAAGATTAGGGATAACATCCATAAGCTCTGCATCATTTCCATCAACCAGAGTAGGAGAGAGGAGGGATTGGAAGTAATTAATAACATATGAACTGATCTCATCCCTTGAGGTAAGCCACACATCGTCATCCTTAAATTCTATCAATTATGTTCATTTTGACCATCTTCTTCACAAAACTATGATAGACTGTAGTGTTTCTATCGCTGTCTTTAAGCCAAGCAGCATGAGATTTTTGTTTCCATTAAAGCTCTTCTCTGTCCAGCAGCACAAGATGATTCCTTTTAGCCTCCTCAAGTAAAGCTTTGTTTTCATAAGTTGAAGAAGTTTGAAGATTAATCTCTCTGAACTTGATTTCTTCCTCGGAGTTCTTGATAGCATCAAAGATGTTGCCAAATGTTTTCCTATTCCACTCTCTCAGGTCGGACTTCAATCTTATTAATATTTTTAATAAGAATTGGGATCATGTAATTTAAATAAAAAATATGGATATCTTTTAATACATGTTCTAACACTGTAAACTTTACATTTTATTTATCGAAATTTCCTTGTAACCATACATTATGATTTATTTATACTACCAGTATTAAACGGTTTTATACGTCGTCGCGACAATGTTACTTATTCCATCTTTATGTCTACCCCTACCTGATTTTACAGGTGATATGAGGAATAAGTCATACACGAGGTCATTTCCGATGGGACTAATATATTTTTGTGTTAATAGTATTTCCTTTTTTGTTCCCATGTATTTAGTTTAAGGGCAAGGCTAAATCAAGATTTCATTTTCTTATAGTGAGACCCCAATTCCATATTTTTTTTTATTGAATGTTAAATTACCAAACTATCTCTAGATATAAAAACCTTAATTTTTTCACCCATCTCATTTCTACTCCTTTTTCCCTCTCTCCCAACTAACTATCTCTTTAATATTTTACATAAACTCATTAACCCATAAATCCAAAAAAAAATAGAAAATCATCTCCAAATCTAGTTCATACTATGGATTTGAGTGACTATAAGGACGATTTTAGCTGCAATCTTGAAGATTTTCGTTCGGACGAGGATGAGCCCCTAACTGACCATCTGGATACGGGCCTTGAGGAAAAAATTAAATTTTTAGACTTACAGACATAAATTCACACCATTTTGTGCGCCGCTTTGTACATCTGCACGCGAGAACATGCGTAGAAGATGCAAAATCACGCATGTTCGTGCGTGGATTTTGCCGAAATCGTGCATGTCCGTGCGTGAATTTTGTCAAATCCTATCGCTTTCATGCCGAATGTTTTCAAAACCTTGACGCTTTCATGTCAAAGTTTTCTAATTGAAGACACTTTCATGCCGAATTTAGCGTTTGTGTTCTTATTTTAATTTTTAACTTCACGTGGGGAATAAACGTTCTGGAAAAAAAAATGATTGCGAATAATTTTTATATTTTATATTGTCTTATTTTTAATAATTATAATTATTTAATACATTAAATATAAGTACGGTTGTTACTACAATTCAATAATTATAAAAATGATAATACATCAATCAAATGATAAAAGAAAATATTTTTAATAAAATAAATCATTAAGTGATTATATATTGAAATTCAATTTGGTTATATATATATATATATATGTTATATAATATAATTTTTAAAATTTTATAAAAATATGAATTATAAATTCTGCATATCTCCTTTTGTGAGGTAATAATCGTTCTTCTCCGTAAATGTAAACCAATATATATAAACTTATTTGATGATCTTAAGTAGTTATATCAAAATCATAAATAACTACACTTTCTAGCTGCACAATTAACTAGAGAATAAACTTTCCTCTTGTTTTTCAATAGTGGTCGATTTTTCTATCCGAAAAATAAACTCTTAATATCACTACAAATAAAGATCCAAATTTGAAAAAAAAAAATACCACCATGGTGCAGAGAATTCATACTTTAACAAGTCTATGTTGTTAGATTTTAAAAATCTAGCATTTTCAAATATTGGATTAGAGAGAATTAGGATTTCAAAAGAGAGAAAGTGAGTGAATTTGGGAGTTTTGGTATTTATATCGATGGCAGTTTTGTAAATAAGTGGTGTCTTATTATACCCAAAATGGGTCTTATTATAATCGGGTCTCGTTATAAAAAAAATGGTCTTGAATTAGCCTAGCCCTTAGTTTAACTCTTTAGTTTGTACTTTCTTTTACCATTTCTAGTTTGAATTTTAACCTTTTATCTATTTATCATTTCTACCTTTTACTATTTGTAGTTTGAATCTTAAATCTTTTATTTATTTATCATTTTTAATGATTTCTATTAATTTTAATTCTGTAAATTTACTATTTACAACTGTAAATTTACTATTTACAACGGTTCATAATAAATGAATGATATCTGTTAGAAATCATTATGCAATTTATCACAAATGGCTCAAGCACGGGACACATATAAAGAACATAACACGAATAAATGATAGGAAAAAAAAGAACATAGGATTTAACGCGGTTCGATAATTTTTTACGTTCACGGACGCCGCTAGAGAAAAGTGTTTCACTATGAAAAAAAAAGGTTACACATTTCAGCTTGTGTTTTGTATTGTCCTAGTAGTCTATTTATAGGGAATAAATAGAAATTTCTAGATAATGGACCTAATGGGCTCATATACACAAGACTAAAGATAACCCTATTCATTACAGCTTCATTGTCAATGACGCAACTGTACCGCCAAACATGGTACACTGTCAAGGCATTATTTGACTCATTCTCAACAAATCTTCCCATTGAGGCGACTATTATTTCTTCACTATCAATAAAGAAACTTCTATCCTCTGACACACCAAATGCACCTAAGGCAATCACTCTATACTGCAAACACCAATCCAGTTTGGGAACTCCTTAATCTTTCGAACTGATACTGCATTGGTCATTATATCTGCTGGATTATCTTGTGTAGACAGTTTTTTCACATCAACGATTCCCTTTTATATTATATCACGGATAAAATGATACCTGACATTTATATGCTTTGTACGCTCGTGGTACATATGGTTTCATGTAAGGTGTATGGCGCTCTGACTGTCACAAAACACTTTTATAGTAGTTATATTTAAGCCCAAATCTTCCACCAAACTTTGCAACCACATTGCTTCTTTAACTGCTTTTGTTACCGTCATTACTCTGCCTTAATTATAGACAAAGCTACAGTAGATTTCAATTGTGTTTCCAACTGATCTCACTCCCAGCTAGAGTAAATACATATCCTGTCAAAGATCGTCTTTTATCCATATCACCTGCACAAGAAAAATTAGCAAAACCAACCACTGATCTTGTAATGTCATTCAACGATCCACCAATATTAATCTTGTTGAAAGTTAAGCCAACGCTCGCAGTATTCTTAAGATGTCGAAGTATTCATTTAAGTGTCTGCCAATGTTCTTTCCCATGACATCCCATGTACCTGAAAACTACACTAACCGCATGTGAAATATCCAGATGTGTGCATACTATAGCATACATGATACTACCAACTGCACTTGAATATGAAACCTGTGATATTTGTTCCAACTCAACATCGTCATTAGTCGCTCCTACTGCAGACAACTTGAAATGAGTAGCAAATGGGATGCTAACTGTCTTAGCATCAAACATGTTAAATCGTTATAGCACGTTATTAATATAGCTTTGTTGAGACAAGTGTAATGATCCTACACTTTTGTTCCTGATAATCTCCATACCAAGAATCTTAGTTGCTCTACCCAGATCCTTCATCTCAAACTCGGTACTAAGTTGCTTCTTTATCTACACAATGTGTGATATACTACAAACAACAATAAACATATCATCCACATATAACAACAAGTAAACATAAGAATCATCTGACATCTTTTGATGAGACACACAACTGTCATATGGACTTCTCGTGAACCCTTTTGACATCATGAATGTATCAAAACGTTTGTACCATTGTCTAGGTGACTATGTCAAACCATATAGTGACGTTTTCAGCAGATAAAATTTTCCCTCCATATTAGGTTCGATAAATCCTTCTGGTAGTCTCATATAGGTTAGCTCCTCCAATTCACCATGTAGAAACGCAGTCTTCACATCAACTGCTCAAGATCTAAATCTTACAAAACTACCATGGCTAACAAAATTCAAATCGAACTATGCTTCACCACTAGAGAAAATACTTCATTAAAGTTGATTCCTTCATTTTGAGCAAAACCTTAGCGACCAGTCTTGCCTTGAATCGAGATGTCTCAACCCCTGGATGACCTTCATTTTCTTGAACACCTATTTACTGCATATTACCTTATGTTATTTAGGCAAGTCAGCAAGCTTCCATATTTGATTCTTATGAAGAGATTCAATCTCATCCCTTATAGTACCAATTCAATAATCTAGTTCTGAACTCGTTATAGCTTCTCTATAGCTACTAGGTTCCTACATCTCAACTTCTTCAGCAAATCATAGAGCATATGCAACTAGATTTCCATACCTTTTTGGAAGTCTAATATCTCTTCTTTCCTTGCCCAACGATATGCTATAAGGTTGTTGTTCTGGCTTGGGCGCATCATCGCGACTATCATCCGACGTTGACACTTTATCTCTTGATTCTAGATCCACCTCAGAACCACTCAAATTATTGGACCTGCTAGGAACTAATTCCACATCAAGCTCTACTTGTTTACTCACAACCAATCATAACTCGACCGTTTTTCCTACTTTCTTCTTACTTTCTATCGAAGAAAACTCGTTAAAAGTCACGTCCATACTGGCAAGAAAACTTTGATAATTTATAGATGTACACCATAACCTATATCATTTCACTTCAGTAGCATATCCTAGAAATATGCACCTCTTTGCCCTCGGATCAAGCTTACCATCTCTCACATGAGCATACGCAGGACAACCAAATACCCTCAACTATTCGTAATCACCTGAAAAATTATGCTAAATCTCAAAAGGAGTTTTACAATCAATAGTCATTGATGGAGACCGATTCACCAAGTAATACGATGTATTGATAGCTTCAGCCAAAAAATACTTTCCTACATCGGAATGCGAGAGTATGATTCATGCCTTGTCACAAAGTGTTTTATTTATTCTTTATGCGACCCCATTCTGTTGTGGTTTTCTAGAACAAGTGTTATAGCGCACTATTCCTTCAGCTTCACATAACTCGTTGAACTCACGACTGCAATATTCTAACCCATTATTTGTCCTAAGATATTTGATTTTCTTTATGTTTGATTCTCAATTATCGTCTTCCATTTGACAAATGTTAAATATGTCTCATCTTTCATTTTCAGAAAGTAAACTCACATCATCCGTGAATAATCATTGATCAAACGCATATAGTATACGACTCAGTTCTTTAATGGAATTATGTTTGGGCCCTAAATATCTGAGTAAATGTAGTCCATTGTCCCTTTAGTCTTTCTTACAGCTGATTTTTGAATTTGACTCTAATTTGTTTACCAAACACACAGTGATCACCAAATCCCAATGATTATTTTTTATACTCTTTCAACAAATCTTTCTTTCCTAAAACATTTAATCCTTCGTCACTCATGTGACCAAAAAGCCAATGCTACAACCTATTTTGATCCTGTCTATTTTAGCTAATACTCCATGATGTAACTGTAGCATCGCCCATAACAACACTCCCCTGGAGTATGTAAAACCTCTTCTACAAACTCTCTTTCATACACATCATTTAGCCTTTTGTCACTTTAATTAAACTGTCTTCTACATGAGACTTGTAACCCAGAGAGTCTAGTGTCCCAAGAGATATCAGGTTTCTCTTTAACCCAGTAACATGTCAGCACGTCACGATTCTAACAACCTCATCAAACATTCTGATTCTGACGTTACCAATACCACCAACGGGAAACAAGTGATTGTTCCCTAAATAGACAGTTCCTTATATTGGCTTGTAAGTATCGAACCACTGCTTGAACTGACACATGTAATATGTAGCACAAATATTGAGTGCCTAAGATTTTTACCCACAGTTTGAACTCACGGACAGTACATCTCCTCTACCATTGTTTTCACTGTCGTCGAAATCATTCACACCTTTACCAAGGTTTGCTGCATTTTCATTTTGATTTTCCTTCTTACCATTCAATTTCGGATAATCTCTCCTATAATGACCGTGCTCACCGCATTCATAACAATTTGAGTTTGTTACCTTTGATTTGGACCTCTAGTCCTTCCTTCTTAAAGAACTCGTTTTGCTTCTAAATCTTCCCATAGTCCTAAGACCTTTCCCTTTAGCCTGATTATATGGCTGCAAATGTCTCAACTCCTTTGATTTCAGCGCCCCTTTGATATTTTCTAGCGATAACTTATCCTAACCATACATTATGGTATCTACGAAGTTTTCATAAGGAGTTGATAACGATCTTAAGACAAACAAATTCTGATCATCATCCTCAATGATGACATCAATGTTCTCCAAGTCCATAATAATTGATTTAAAATTATCTAAGTGTTTAGTTATGTAAAAACCTGATTTCAATCTGAAATCGTACAAACGCTTCTTCAAGTATAATATGTTTACTACTGATTTCTCTGAGTAAAGATCTCTTAGCTTCTTTCATGCGCATGCATCAGTCTTCTCACCATTAATCTTGCAAAGAACATTATCTTTCACACTCATTAAAATCCAGCATAAAGCCCTTTCTTGAAGATCTTGATTCTCCTCTTCTTTCATCTTTGCTGGTAATTTATTATCCACCGTCTTCCACAACCTTTGCGGTACCAATGAAGATTTCAATTTAATCTTCCACAATGAAAAGTTGGATCCCCCCATTGAATTTCTCAATCTTGTATTTTATTGTTGTAGACGTCATTGTGAAACCCTAATTGCAAAACCTAATTTCACAACGAAAGCTCTGATACCAATTGTTAGAAATCACTATGCAATTGATCACAAATGACTCAAGCACAAAACACAAATAAAGAACATAACATGAATAAAGGACATAAAAGAAAAGAATACATGATTTAACGTGGTTCGACACTTTTCTACGTCCACAAGCATCGCCAGAGAAAAGTGTTTCACAATTATAGAAAAAGGTTACATATTTTAGATTGTGTTTTGTGTTGTTTAAGTAGTCTATTTATTAGGAATATGTAGAACTTTCTAGATAATGGGCCTAATGAGCTCATATACACAAGACTAAACATGTCACTATCCATTACAACTTCACTGCCAATGACACAAAACTATACCGCCAAACACGGTACACTGTCAATGCATTATTCGAGTCATTCTTGATAACATTTATAGACAATCCAAAAATTAAGAAAATAAATAACGCAACAAAAAATTGTCTTTTCATTTTATTTTTTGCTCATTTTGATTGTAGTCTTTAGCTTTATAACTCTGTAAATTTTTACGCCTGATTTACATCCCTATTATAAGAAAGTGACCCTCATTATCTCCATAGTTCAGCTGCATCAATGTATAATTTATCTCATGTAAGAAAAATATAATTGTAAACGTGATTGTAATATAGTATATTTTACATAATATTACGAGTATGTACCATTTAGGATAAGAGAGCATGTCAAATTATTTGAATATCTAAATATTTTATTATCTAAAAGACTTGTGTTCTATATTTGATTTTGATTAAAAACATTTGAGTCATTTTTTGTTGGCCACTACATTTGAAAACATTACATATTTAGTTTTTTCTCGTGTAATTAGTTAAAAACTGTCACATGACAGTTTAAGATTATTTTTTGTTTGCACTTGGTTTTTTAATATTCTATCAATAATATACATATTTTATATTTAAATATTATTGACAAGATATTTAGAGTATATTATTGACAAAAGAATTAGGGGACCAAATGTAAAACAAAAATTTATTTTTTTTTGAGTTGTCATGTGGCAGTTCCTAAGCAATTGCACGGTCAGAGAACTAAACATATAAATGGTAAAACGTGAAGGATTATTAAAGACAAAAATGAACGAAGAGAACTAGTTTTATCCTTTATTATTTTCTAAATGTGAGAACGGAATCTTAAATATTTATTTATCAAAAAAATAAAATCTTGAAGTCTAAATTTTAAAATCTTGATAATTTTGCATCATATTTATTTATAAAATATGTGATTGGATCCCATCCTATTTTTGTTGGATTTTACATTAGCTAAATCTCATAACATTTTATTGTATATCATACTAATTGTAGACAAAACAAAATTATGAAAAAAACGTATTATTTTTTTTTATATATTGTACACCATTTTTATTCATCTTCTTCTCTATTCATAAAAAATGTCTTAAAAAAGCTATCTTGCAACTATATGATTATTTGAATATGACTTCGCAAAAATATTAAGGTATGCAGTATACGTATAATGGTATAATTATATTTTTATTTAATGTTTTTCTAATTTTAGTGTTATTTAGGTTCGAAAAACTGAATTAGAAAAATCAATTTTTTTTATCTTTTTAGTTGTTTATTTGATGGTTTGTTAGTTGAATATTTGTGTAATTGGTAGATCAATATTTTAGATACTTGTTTGTAGATAATATGATAAACTTGAGTGATTTAGGTTCGAAAATTTTTGTAGGGTTTTCTGGTTCAAATCACAAATATTGCGCGATAAAGATACAGTTCATCGTATATAGCGTGCGATTTTTAAGTTTTCTATTGCCCGATATGTGCGATTTCTTGCTTGATCACCGCACGACGTGTGTGATTTTTGTGTTGTTCATCATATATTTCATACAATAATATGTTAGTTCATTATCATGAAGTATACAATAAAAAATTATACTTTGGTGCATCAAATGCACGATTTTTTGCAGTTTTATTGTTATGTTTATGTAATTTATACATGCTTATGTATATGTTTAATACATTACATATATAGTTTTAAAGTAAATATTTTGCGCAGCCTTTGGTTACTTTGGGTTTTGATTTTTGTATTCATAAACTTACTTTTGTTTTTTTAAAGATTGTTAGACGTAAGGTTACGAGTAACAAGCGCTTGCCAGGATTATCAACATCACTAGAGTTGATTTTATACGGTACTGAAACTTCATGTAGTGTATGGCATAATAAATTTAATCGTTGTTGCAAATTTTTATTTTCGGATTCAGAGTCGGACGATGTTACAAATTTTTATCATCTTCTTAAGGGCCATTTTGAAGCATGCGGGAGAAGTGTTGACCCGCTTAAAGAGCAAACCTTGGGAGGAAATTTTTGCAAACCCTAGTCTCAATATTCCTTGATTTTATCCGAAATACAAGAAGCACGAAGCATTTAGTGTCTTCACCGATTGTGTAAGTTTTTAATTAATTTATGTTTTACTAATATTTCATTTTTTGTTATTAATTGTTTTATGTGTTTTGTAGCCTCGACCGTTACTATGATATTAATTTATGTTTGAAACTATTCAATGATGGGATATTCGTCAGCAAACTAAAATTAAAGATTAGGTTATGATTACGTTCGTTGGGCCTAATACTGATTGTCTTGCATATTGGTATATTAACATTCAACTTACTCAGGCATGTCTAAAGCACTAACATGTAGAGACATTATCTTTCTATTTTTCTCGACGAGATGATGTGACCCTTGATGACATCTATGAGAATATGGGTCTTCTTGTAGAAGCTATATTTTCTTATCTTATTAAGTATGTTGGTGAAGATGAAAGGGCTCGGGTTTTTTACACTATGTTTGGCCTTAAACCGACATATCTTATGAAAGATACCAAGAGGCCATATAGTATGGATGGTAAATATCTTTGTGTTTTGTGGTTGAGGGAGACTTATTTTGCTAGTCATTATCAATATGATGTTGTCACTAATGACCTTGTTGTCCATGCAACCTGAGGTTTTATATTATATGTCGTAGGTAGTAGGATAATGGACAACAATACTGAAAATGTTATTTCTTTTTATTTTTTATAGTTCATTTAGTATTACACTATGGTGGAAAGATATAACTAGGGCCAATGGTTTTGGCCTAGTTATATCATGTCTTTGGATAGACTTCGCTTCATGGTACTAGCAATATATGCGGTTTATCGGGATGTTGGATGCTTGGATTTTTTATCACTTCCCTCGGATGGAGGCTTTTTTATACAATTAGTATGCTATCACATCACCGCATATGTGTCCATCAGAGTGTTTGCTCGAACCAAACTATTCTAGATGATATTTGATTCACCAGATCTATATTTTGAGAGACTGATATAAGTTTCAGTTAACACTTTAAAATCTCAATTTTATTTTATTTCATTTTTTATGATAAATATATCATAACTGTTTAATGATGTTGTAGGTTAATGTTTTATTATTTAGTTATCTACGATGCGTTTGACCGTATTGTGAGAGTACTTGGATCGATCATACATTGAAGTCTTGGGATATCATAGAACGGTATCACCTATTTTGTGTGACATACTAGTTCAGTCATATTCAAACGATATCATGTTGATTATTACCTCACTTTCTCATGAGCGGTAGATGCGTTGAACCTAGGTTTCCTTAAAATGAAATAATTTTGGATAATTTTAAAAATCATATGATCCAATATAGAGGTTTTTGATACAAGTGTGGGCCCGTTAGTACGGACCAATTGTGCCTTATTTGGGTTTGTAGTAACGTGTGGTATGTAGTGGGAAAACTAAAGTCAATTGGATTGGATGAGGGATGGGATCATATTCTCAAAATGGAAGTATGTTATCATATGATGATGGTAAAGGAGAAGTTCCACGGTTTAGATGAGTGTTATCGTATTGCGACCTACTATCAAGATCATAGATAAATTGTTTTATTATTCGTTATGATTTTTACGATCTCTAACATTTATGATTTTTGTTTCTAATTTGTAATTTGTATGACTTCTTTTTATCTTTTACGTGTATGTTCTTGTTTGTAACTTGTATAAATTTTATAACCTTGTTATGATTTTTATGATCTTGTTATGATATTTACATTCTTTTTATTATCTTGTATATGTTTTATTTATATTTGTAAACAAGATTTCAATAAATCTCAGAATTATTGATGTGATCATCGACTTGATTTTGGATAAATTTGTTAAATCTTCTGAAATACGAAATCGACCTAGCACTAAATTTTGAGATATGAAATTGATTTTATACGGAGTATAATTTCAGAAATGGTACATCCAAAAGCATAAGACCTAAAAACTTAAATTTAAGAATTAGAGAAATATTACAAACTTAAAGTAATACTGATAATAGTAATAATGGGTTCAAAATGGATATCATGTATGAAATAACTTCTTGTAAATTTGTTAAACATTGGCGGATAGATAAATGGTATGTAACACAATGGTATCGAGTGGCTATCACTAATCCGATGTCGGATGATGTCATCCAATAACGGCTATCTGGATTACTTGTGAACCAACCGAACATTTGTAGTTTTACATCTAAAACATATGTTGAACTATAAACATCTACCAAAATATTTGGTGTTCATTTGATTCAATAATCAAATCATGTCTATCGGAAACCCAATTGTCCTCTTGACCGTATATCACTCTCGATACGATTTGATAACCCCACTGTCCGTCTATCCCAATATCTTCCACATTAGTAATAAAAGAATGTCAAAATTAAGGATGCATCATGCGTACATATTTACATTTTTGTTGTTAATAGATTTTTTTACGGACCTACTTTCCTTTTTTGTGGTTCATTTTGGCACTTCAAATGAATTTACTTTGGAGGTGGTCGTACTACCTATTATACTGGGTGTAATAGCACTCTCGGGTTTTATCAATGACATGTTCGTAATAAGACTTATCACGTTTAGTTGATCGGTCTAGACCAGCTTTTTTCTATCTCTAGTATTAACTGATTCTTTGGACACTACAATGTGACTGGTTTTGGGTTATAGGGTTTTTATAAACTTATTTGTAATATTCTCTTAAATATCTATCTTGTAACCACGTATGTAATTATCTATGATGGATAGGTTTTTTGCTAGAATATCTTCACATATGGTTTTATCTTTAAGAACGATATCTAATGTTTTCCAAGATATATCGCATTCATCCTTAATAATGGATTTGTCCTCTCTTTCTATCATAGTTATTTCACATGTACAAGTCAACCCATATATATTTCTAATAGCATGTCCATATACTACCCGACCTACGCACATATATCTAGCATGATCGTAAGTCTTTTCAATTATATTTATAGATACAATGGATAAATAACTATTTATTTGCCCAAACATAGGCATTATATGTTTAGATTTCATACAAAACTTACTTCTCTCAAATGGTTCAAAAAACTTTGAATGTTGAAGATCAAAGATCTTGTGCATTTTATTCTATAAAACTTCAAATTTATATTTATTAGTACCAAGGTACCGTTTCATAGATGTGTTAAAACTCTCAGTCCTACGAAAAATAAGTTTTATTATTATAACTTAATTTTTTTTATAAAAAATGTAACATTGAAAACTAAACTCACACTTACTGATTGGTTATGGTATTGTCCAAATATTTAATAGTGTTGGCGTATCGATTAATAATTTTTTCCCTGTATTTTGTTATCCATATCATAACATAATTTATAGTTTTTGGGTATGAGGCAAATATTTCTATTAATGATGGTAGATTTTTGTTATACTATTCCTCCATGTTTCATTCGACAACAAAGTTATAAAATTCCATAAAATCATTTGTAGCGCCCCCATATGGTATCAACGTTTTAGTGTTTGTAAGAACGTTGTTGTTTATATATCATTTTCACATCATTTGGATTGCGTTTGGAAATACATCTTCAATCGGTAGCATCAATGCTAACTCCATATATGTCAAAATAACACTAAAAAATGCACACTTATTATCCACAATCACTGTTCGTATAACACTTAAAGCCCATGTGTAGTTGGCATATTTCTTCAAACTTATAAACACAAAACCAACATAAAATGTAAATTATGTTGAAGTTACACCAACAATCTTAAGCAATCCATTTTGTAATTTGTCATCTTGTAAATACTATCCATTTTAAGTACTTGTGGGATGTATGTAACAAGTTAATATTTGTAAGATGCGTAAAAAATAAATCGCTGATCACGTATGTTGTATCAACTGTCAGATACCACACATAGTAAATTTGTTCTTTTAATTTTGTCAACAAGTATTGAATTTGGGTTTGACCATATTTTTCAATAAAACAATATATTTAACGACAACTGTAGGTCGTGCGCATGTTGGAAACATTTTTTAGGTTATACATCTTCAAATCAACATATATTTTCTTAGGACTCGAAGTAAGTATAGATAAATTACGGACTAATTCGTGTTCGTCGGCCTTGAGTCTACAAAGTTGTGAATGACTGTCTAACCAGATGATCGGTTTTTTGTTGTCTTTCTTATTTATAACGATCAATCGTCAATAAGTATCTACAAACTCGAAACACTTTAATTCCAAAGGACAGTTGCATATTTTATTGTAAACTTTGTTTTCCTTAAAGTTTCCGCTTTAGCTTTCGATTTTAAAGACCGTACATCTTGCATTTGTTGACTATCATATGAGTTTTCCATTACTTACCACTGTTGTATATGGTAGTGATGATGATAAGTCCTATCTTTCTCTTTTGCATTCAACCCATGCATCTAAAAAAAGGTTTAGTATAATACATATTGTTGTAAAAATATGTGTGATCGATCATCACTAATGTTGGTTTTCCCGGTTCCTACAACATATAATCATTCACTTTATCGCACTTTAGTCTGCCATAATCATACAATTAGTCGCATTTATGTACATATAATAACATAAGTTGTCTCACTCAAGTTCTAACAATATAACATCATCTCGCACCTAGCAAACGACGAACCTACACAAAATCGCATGTTGGGTGCAATATTGCATGTTCGTCGAAAACAATTGTGTCATTTAAACAATTACAAGAACAAATATAAAAATATTATTTCTATTGTAGTTTTTTCGTCTAAAAAAATTCGAAATGTCTTAACTAAAATCATTGTTATCTGACTATAATTCAAATTTAATTTTAAAAAAATTCTATAATTGTTCATGTAAAGTTTATGTCACGATATATAAAAAAAAATTAACCGTTTAAAATTTTTAAAGTTTATAATATATATTTTTATCGGACACGTAGTTTTTTATTATTTGGATTTATTTTTTATTTTTTATTTTTAATAAAAAGTTTCACAAGCATATAAAGATAAAAATAAAAAAATAAAAAGTTAAACGAAATCCAACCATCCATTTATGAAATGATACATGAAAATATAACTGTACGAATTTTAGTTGTATCTATAGTAATATAATAATATATATAAATATCACACACGCGGCCTTGGTGTTGATGGGATGCATCATAACGGGAAAAACAAAACTATTTTAACAGACGAAATCATCTAAAGTCAGAAGTTAAGATACGACAAAAACAAATTAAAAACAAACGTGTAATTTACCAATTTAGTTATTGATCTAAATTATTATTTTTATGGTTTGTAGATTTTTACGTATTAATCCTTATAATTTGGATCATTTTTGTAATTGGTCCTTTCAGTAATAAAATTTTCAATTTAAAAAAAAATGGTTGTAAATTTTATAGACATATAAAATAGTTTAAATTAACAATTAATTAAATTTAAATTTTATTTTTATTTTTGTTTTTATATTTAGTCATATAAATATGATCTAATAAAAATTGTTAACTTTTCTTCCTTTCATGATGTAACTTATTAATACTAAAATTTTGTATGAGAATTTAATTTGGTTTGTTTAATTAAATTTTATTTTTTAAAAAATGGTTAGCAAGAGACTAAAATTATGTAATAAAAAATTTAAAATTTTAAACAAAAATTATTTTTTAGTTATTTATAATATTTGTTATTAACTATTATCTATAGTTATAAACCACAAAAAATAAAAAAACGTTTAAACTTTAAATTTTAAAAATTAAATAAACAAAATATTTTAAAAAAAATTACTTCTTCAATTTCAAAACTGGATGACCGAAACAAATAAATAAAATGGTGGATATTTAGACTACCATATTTTTACAAGAGGTATATTCATTTTTTTTTCTGAAAATAATATAGAGTTGTCAATTCATATTTGAGAATGAAGATTTTTTCATTGTGCGACATAAGTTTTAGTGTTTTTTCTATGGAGGCTTTGTAAAAAAGATGATGTTATTCTCTTTGGTTTTGGAAAATTCCATACAAGAGTCCGATAACACTTGCCAAATTTAGTTAATTGATTATGTCATCTATTTAATTTGATAAATTTTATTGTTTTATGATATATTTTGTTGTTTTATGCTAAGAACATATATGTTGGCAAAATATTAGATTCGTCATGTTGTGACATACAACTATTATAGTCTAGGTACAGTGACGGAGTAGATGAAAGAAGTTGATAAATAAATCAACATTGTAATTATGGTCGGATTGCATGATATACGTCTTAAAAATAAAATTCAAAAGTTGTGTACAAATACGGAAGATACGACAATTATAAAAAAGTATTTAACAAGAAAGATAAAAAATTAAAGTTAACGAAACAAAAAAATAGGTTGTTTTTTAAAATTATTAAGCCAGCCTTGTGATATGTGCTCTTTGACGCACATAATTATGCACCAATCGAATATTTTGAATGATATAGAGTCATAGAAAGATTGAAAGAAAATGAATAAATATTAATACAAAAAATATTGGTCGCGAGAGTACATCCATGTGATATATTTCGACCCCTTAACAAAAGTTGGTCAGTAAAAGAAGGTCGGTAACAAATGCAATGTTAGTTATTTAAAATATAAACACACGATTGAATGCAATTTCATATAACCACGATCAAATATCTGATATTATAATAAATTTTCTTTTCACATCCGGTGAGCATAACTTTATTACATGCATTTTCCGAGTACATATAATGGATACTAGGTATAAAAAGATTATATATGTGATACCCTTATTCGAAATAATAAGAGTTACCTCCACCACACATGGCGTTTTATGTTTGATTGTTATTTATGTCGAATGAGCAGTAAAACAACTACAAATAGGTGTTAGGATGTTTTAAAATGATTATTGAAGAATATGATCGTGAGTTATCGTATGTTATACTAAACGATAGTAAGCTTGTTTTGATAAAAAAATATTGAAAGTAAAAAAAATAGCTATGACTCACATATTATGCAAATAAAATATAAACAAGAATGTGCCAACGTAAAAATATATATTCAAAGATAGTAAGAAGTTTTAAACATTCATGATGGCTTAAAATGACATGGTTGATTATGCATTGTTTACGACATAAACGATTTAATAAAAATATGAACATCGTTTAATGAATTGAAAAAAATATGATTGACTACATGTTAGACTCATGGATTACACCTTATAAATATAAGATCGTTCATGCATTTCAGCAACATAATGAACAATAAGTAATATATACATTAAGTTAATATAATAAAAATATTATTAAAGATAATATGTTAGTTGGAGAATGTATTTGAAATATTCTATTAGTAGCAAAATATTATTCAAGACCGTATGTTAGAAAGAGTATTTTTTTAGTTAACATAGCATTATGTTTTTTGGAAATGATTTTTTTTTAAACATCATATATTCAAGTTGTGAAACATGGTATATCCATGTTGCAAAACATAGTATTATTGTTTTGCGAAATATTAAAGTGTAATACATGTACTTTGAACAGAAATTTATGATATGAGATGAAATTGTAATCGCTGACATATCCCTTGACTATTACGATCAACATAAATTTCCTATGGAGTTTAAAATATTTGGCAGAAGTCGTTGGACTTGGAGATTTCCATAAATTTAGTCCATAGTGCGCTGGAAATCAGAGATTAAATTTATTAAGATCTACAAGTACATAGACTAAAGTCTAAAACTTTGCAAGTTCATGGACTAACTTTATTAAAAGTTGCAAGTCCAAGGACTCTCATCAAAAGTTTTGGAGTCAATGGACTATATGTATAAAATTATGTTAGATGATAGACTAATCATTAGTCTAAACCTGAAATATGATACATTCGATTTGTGAAACATAGTATTATCAAATATTTACAAAATGTTAAATTATAAAGCATTGTATATTCAAATTTACAAAATTTTAAATTATAAAGCATTGTATATTCAAATTTAAAAATTTAGTATTATCATTTTTATGAAATGACAAATTGTAAAACATGATATACTAACTTACAAAACAACTTATCTTTTTATATGAAATGTGAAGTATGGAAAAGTTAGCTTCAAAATAATATTTAAGATGGTAAGTTAGTAGTCAATTATTATTTAAGATCATACGTTAACCAAAAGTCACACATATGTTCTGAGGAAGAAAAAAATGCATTCTAACTTGAACTGTTTTATTGCGTCAAGCCAATTGAGTTTTGAACTTTTATTGGGAAATATTGATGGTTGCTTACAATATAATATTTAACTATCTAAAAATATTTAAAAAACAAATTTTATGTTGCGCATACGAATCAATTGAATTTTTTTCATGACTTGCATTAGTCAGATTTGGAAGTCATTTAAAGATATTGTTGGATGACTATAAGCTTGAAAAAATGGTCAGAATTGAACCATCTATATGCATTTTTATATGTCCAGCAACACACGTGTTACCATGTATCCATAAATTTATTATAATTCAATTAAAAATTTATAGGATATTTTGTATATTATCAATATGTATTAAAAACAAATATATCAATTATGTCTCATACTAAATTTACTTGAGAAGATGTTGCTGTCACATATTATACGTTTATAAATAGGAATCTATAAAATTTCAGTAATAGTAATTGTGAGGGAATTTTATAATAGGTATAAACTATGGAAAACAGAAAAACAAAGTGAGATTATTTTATTGCTTAGATAGGAAAATCTTACATTATTTTAGGATTTGCTCTTTTTTATATAATACATTCATAATACTTTATTTCACTACTTTCTAATAATTCTCCATTTTTTGTTGTCCTTGGTCGTGGGTTCATGCCCTGCTCCCATGTCCTTAATGTTGCTTTGTTACTATTCTTAATGACCTTATTTTCCATAACCATCATTCACCGTCGACCGAAGAATAGTTCTGTCTTCACACAGATGACAGTTCTGCTTTCACACAGACAATTTTTGGTTCTTTTACGGATGTCTTTCTCTTGCGCTATAATATCGATGGTACATCATTATGTTCTCCATAAATAATCATTTGTATAGTTTGGTTATAAGCAATAACCTTCGATTATTTCATTATAGTCGAAGGGACCTCGTCTTGGCCGATGGGTATAAGTTGGTGACAAGTTATACCTTATAAGGACCCCCTAGTCCTTGTAAAGTGGAGCGATGGTTATGAGTGAACCTTTTATAAGGATTAAAATCATATGCCATATGCGGTATTTCTGCCACGTGCACCCGATGATGTCAGCCTCTTTCTGCCACGTGTCACAAATTATTTGCCTATCTTCTGACAAATGTTGTACTTAGTTGTGTGTTTGTAGAAATGGCGTTTTATATTTTCTTCTTCATTGAAATGGCATGTCCTTTCCTCTTCTCTTTGGCCATAACCCGTGAGTTGTCCCAATATAAGTTAGTTATTTTACCAAGTATAAATTACCACCTTGACCGTTTATTCCTTTATTCCTCTTTCTTTAAAACTAACATTGAAGTCGCAAGCTTTCCCTCATTAGGTGTTTATAAAAAAATTGTTTTCTAACAACACATACCAAATCAAGGTAAAATTCGAACTATTTTAATTTTTGTCTTCATTTTGATGCCCTATCTTTGTTTTATCATTTATCTAGTCTTCATTAGTTTTCCCAACTCTCTACATGGAAACCTTAGAATGTTGCATCTTGGTTTTCGATTCAATTTCTCTGTGTGCCCTGGAAATAACTCGCAAATAATAGTCGAAGAAGTTGAAAACTCCCACTAACACCATTCTTGGTACCCCACCGACGGACATGGTAGAAGACAGAGATTTCTTATATAACTATTTCAATCGTCTGGCGCACCTTTATAAAAATCTAATCCCCGCTTCTTAGGTTTAGATAAGTGTACAACTTCCCCACCATGCTAGAGATGGGGAGACTCTCTACATGGAAACCAAACAACCCTTACCCAAATTAATAACTGATGTTTTAGCTATATTCGAAAATCTTAACGACGCAGCTGACAGCCATTGGGTGGTGTTTTCTACTTAGTGTTGTACTTCGTTCTAATTTGTTAGATATAGAGATTAATATAACTAAACTGTTTTCTAGTATTGATGTATATAAACTTTTAAAGACCTCATACTACTACATATCCACCCGTAGTAAGATTGTCACGCTTCTCGATTCTGAAAAATACTGAAAGTTTTCTTTTTTTTTGTTTCTTGGAATTGGGAACATCTCATTATCAAACACAATCTTCATCTAAAAATATGATGGATGAGCACACGTAAGCATTGTGTTTTTTTATTTCTTTACTGTTGTTGCCAGTGTCTATCTTGATACTGTTGATTAGTTTTTATTTTTTATTTTCCAAAGGTACAGATTTGGGGAAATACCAAAAATTATGGAAGAAATTATACGGTGAACGTGTAACAAGCCCGTTAGTGAATCTGTCAGTTGTTGCCTATATCCAGTGAGAGTCTGAGTATTCTCGCATATTTACACCCATTAGTTTTATCGTAACTGGGTTGTGACCACTATTGGAGATACAGATGTCTAAGAGTGGAGATGTTACGTTGACTTATATCGGGGTGCCCATCATTATAGAGTCGCGGGGTCCATTTTGGCAGAGACTATGTATGCTAATAACTTATGGGTGATGTTCAGGACCTTATCCCCAGAATACCCAAAGATGTTGATGATGGTATTCATAACACTATTGGGAAAAAAAGAGACTATAGGGTGGAGAAATCAATAAGGCCAAACCCAAAGAGAAGATAATGGTTCCCCACGCTGTTGCTACTACTTATGCTTCTTATATAACACTTACTGCCACCGCATCAGATCAACAAGACTCCAGCAAATGCGTTGTATTATCATCGCTGAGAAAGGATGGTGAGAGAATAGGGCAGAGTAGTCCATCCACTAGAGGGTTTGTAAGAAAGAAAAAGGTGCTAAGGATGGAACTGAGGAGAAGTCCCTTACCAGGTGATATAGCATGGGTATTATTCAAGAAGCTTTTACATTTATGCTAAGATTATAAGATTACCTGAAATGGTTAGACGATAAAATAACAATTATCCATTAGCAAATATAATGGGTGAATACACATATCTTATAAGTAACTTGTCATTCATACTTATATTATAATACTATCTATATTATAAATAAGGACTTACCCTTATTTATAAGGAGGTAATCAGAATATATGTAAGAAATCTCAGTGAAATATACTTGAATTCGTTTACCTTGAGTTGTTCAATCATTTTGTCATTTAAATTAACTTTAATGAGGCAATTCTTTATAATAATAAAAATGGAACCTTATGTGAGAAAAGCATTCCAAATTATCAATACTTACCAATGGTGACGACTCGCTTAAGATTAGATATAGATCCTTCACAAGGCCTTTCAATACATGGAACTCTAACAGTTGCACCAAATCCATCGAATATCATTTCACCATATCAATATAACAAAATAGTGTATGATACTTTAATAGTTTCGGTTCCAAGTTTGATGGTAATTCTTTCACCAAACCGAGAGAATGTATCTAATCCATAGCTAGTTCAGTAGTTGTTAACAAGCAACGTTGGTGAAATTTCAATTCATTATACTTTTGATCATTAGAATTATAAATAGACGAATTAATATAAGAGAAACATAGTCTAATATGTTGTCAAATTAAATATACAAAGATGGAAGATTTTGTTTGGAACAAATATCTGAAACTTTACAATTATTGACTAAAAATTCAGTATTAAGTATAATTTGCATCAAATTGAAATATGTGCTAAAAATTATGTAATCCAACTAGAATGAATATTCTCGAATGACATGTTCAGATTAATAATGATGAACAATCATGTAATAAATTACATCAAATAAAAGATGTGAAAGGCAAATAAAAAATAATTGATGTAATTAAGAGGTATGTAAAATATCTACGATATCACCTTATACTTTAGCTCAATCTACATTATCCTACAGGATTCTTAAAATAAAGTTGTCTATAAATTTTGATCCTTATAGAATGAAAACATATAACAGATTAGATGATCATGAAACATCACCTTAATTTTTTTAATATAATGTTTGGCTTTGGTCTAATAACCTTATGTCGTGATGTATTGATAAATTTGAAGATCTATGGAGTTAGTTTATCAGTTATTTTATGAGTCGGTTTGTTGGAAATAAAGTTATTAAAAGAAAATAATATTACATGATAAAGTTGTATAAAAAATAAGATGTATCACTATCAAATTATGTTCATAGGTTTGTAGATGAATAGTTTGGATAGATGTAAAGAAAGTGTATATTTTGTTGCGTTCAAGAGAAGTCTTCCAATTGATATTAGACTGTTTGAGGATCTGATTAAATTAAGAGTAAATTATTAAGGATTTGACTAAATTGAGAGTAAATTATTTAAGGATCTGACTGAATTTATAGTTGATACTATGAGAGATTTACTAAGATAATATGAGGTATTTATTACGCTTGAGGAAAAACGAGGTGGAATTGTGTCGACTAAAGTATCAGAATAAAATAAATGTGCTAGAAAACATGATGATAGTCAGACGATTATGAAGCCTACAATCCGACTGATCTTATTTTCTTACTTTGATAATCCTATTACACCTCTTACAACTAATATAACAACCATTTATGATAACATGAAGAATAAATTAACTTATTGAACAACACAATGTATGGTTGCTAATGATAATGAAAGATCTAGTAGATTTTATTGGTAATATTATTGTCATCATGGTCATGCTAATTTTAGGGATGATATGCAGATTTTTATTAATAACACGAGTTAATTTAGTATGTTAAGAGCAAATGAAAATTAATACAAGAGGAAAAAAGTAAAAATAAAAACTTAAGAATCAAAATATTGATAAAGAAATAATTTGTATAATTTTCGAGGAGATGATTTGACTGAGACATCTCATTCTCCAAGAAGAAGTACATCAAAATTATTTGTATGCGTATTTGGTAGACGAGACATCCATGTACTTGAATAGGACGTGAACATCGGCACTTACATTTATTTATGATGGTTAACCGATCCTCTAAACGAAACAGTTGAGTTGGAATTGGATGATGTAAAGATAGTTAACGTATGACTTCAATTGTGTGAGTAGTTCACAACCAAATTAAGTAGATATTTAAAGATGAATATTGATGTTTTTACTTAGAGTATTTCTGATGTAACTGAAGTTTGTAATTTGAGTGTTTATCATGCGCTTGCTATTGATAAGAGGCTTAAGTCGGTAATATAAAAGTAAATAAAGTTTTCACCAGATAAAACTGAAGTAATTGTGAAAGAAGTGAACATGTTACTTAAAGTATGACAAATAAGAGAATCAAAGTATCCAATATGAGTACCTACTCTCGTGTTTGTTAAAAATAAAAATAAACATTGGATAATATGCATTGATTTTACTGATTTAAATCAGACTTGTCCTAGTGATTCTTTTCTTTTACCTCATATAGACAAATTAGTAGATGTAACACCCGAGCATGAGTATTCGTCATTCATGGATGGTTATTTTAGGTATATCAAATCAAGATCAATCTATATAACGAAAAAATGCATTTATGGCGGAATGATACCTTAATGTTATAAGGTATTATCGTTTGAGTTGAATAATGTTTAGACTACGTATCAACATGTTATCAATCATGCTAAGCAACTCGTAGATATGGATGTTTATATAAATAAGATGATTGTTAACAGTGATTACGAGATAGTAAAAAAGTCCTCTTACCGTTAACTACCCAACCAAGAATACAATTACAACCTACTATTCAAAACATAAAAATTATTCATACTTACATTGACCATATTTTCTACCAAAACCACTCGCACATACAAAATCATCAAACACGTCTAACTTATCTCTCGTTTGTTTTTTACTTTAATATTTAAAAATTTGGTATATTTTAAACCGTAACTCAGGAAAACAAAATCTAAAAGTACCATTGGTTTTGTTTTCTAAGACAAACAAAACTAGATCCATGAATATTAGTTTTCCAATTTTTATTTTATCACGAGCCCAGTCAACCATTTTCTCACATCTTTCATCTAACATCTAGGTATCACATCTAACATTTTAATTTTATACTCGTCTTGCATCTATAATCTCACATTTAAGTCTCAGATCTAACATATATCATCTAGGTCTCACATCTAGCATTTAGGTATCACATATACATTGGTCTCACATCTAGTATATAGGTCTCACATTTACCATGGTCTCACATATAGTATATATGTATCGTATCTAGCACTTTCATTTTACACTAGTCTTGCATCTAGCTTGACGTCAGATGTGAGATGCGAGACACATGACATAAACTTTATCTTTTTTGAAAAAACGAAGTAAACTTACCAAAAAACCCATAATCATTTTCTTTCTCCAAGCACACCATAATCATAAACCTATAAACACATTCTTATTTTAATCACAAATACCAATTTCAAACGAAAATGTCGATTTCAACGATTGCGGCTTCATAGAGAATGAAAATTGTCAAGTGACATAAATTAGTAGTAGACGATCATAGATAATAGTAATAGTAAATATGAATAAAATTGGCAACCAAATCAGAATATTAAATCTTAGACGAAAAGAAAAATAAAAATTTTAACAGTTCTAAATTCACGTGTTAGGATTTCAGATAAAAAAAGGCAACAAATATAATAAAAATTGTATGTATCTATTTAAGGGTATTTAGGGTATTATGAAAAAATAGGTAGTAAGTCAATATGCAAGTTAACTAGATAATTTTTTTATAATAATTTTTTTTAATAAAAATGTAAGAGGTTGTATACAAGGTATTTTGGGGTGTTCCAAGCTTACAATAAGGTAAAAAAATACATAGCTACAAGATATTTTCCGGTGTATAATACAATAAAGAGAAAATGACAAATGATATGAAAAGCATAACAAATCATATAAATATATGGGTCATTCCTAGAATGAATAACAATAAAAGAGAGGGGATAAAGAAGTTTGAAAAATATTAGATACAAACAATGAGTAATACATGTCGTACATGGCTTAAAGGCCCTGTATTTAGAGCGAGAACCTGGACATAAGGCTTAAAGTCTTGAACTTAAACTCCATATATAGAAAACAATGTAACTAAGACTTATATTCTTATTTAAACGGACGAATTTGGCAATGAATTCAATAAATTAATATCAGAGTAGAAGCAAAACCAAGGAGGTGGTACAACACAACTAACAGATACACAAAACATGTAAAAAAATAAGACAACACACCAATGTCAAGTGAGAAAGAAAGATACTTTAATAACCCCAAATGGAGTATGGTAGTAACTGTTCGACACTACAAAATTAATCGATGAAATGACCAACATTAAGAAAGATGGTGAAACTAATAAGGCGATTCACTCTCCAAATCAACCAACAAAAAAAGAAACAAAACTAGTGAAACCAAATTGTGGCAAGAAGCCACCCAAACATGTAAAAAACAATCAATGGAACGAATTACCTAGAGATACTGGTACCAAATTGACAGATCAAAAGCAAATTGAAGAGTAATAATCCAAGCACCGGTTCATGGGTGCATCAATTACATATAAAAAACAACATCAAATGAGTATTTCTACCTGTTAGAGGTAAAATCTGCACTGGAAGACGAGCTTTTAAAGAGGCACCAAATGGATTCACACAACCCCAAAAACTTTGAAAATATAAGGCACTTCATGGTTATTGTAAGAATATGGTTCCGAATGAATTGATTAAATCATAATTAATTGAGTTCTTCCACTAAGTAAATCTATGCGATATTGAGGTATTGATTGTATATACCTAAGCATGCTAAAAACTTGGATGTTCGGTTAAATTATTGGTTGATTCAGCCTAAAAGCCTTTATTTAAGTTGAACAACCACTTATACCAAAGTGACATCATACAAATAATTATTGATTTGGGTAGGAAGTCATTGGTCAAACCGAGCAGGTCAATCTTCCATGAAGTTTAGGCAAAGGATTTGTTTCCAAAGTTAGGAAGACAATTGGTAAAGTTGAGCAAGGTATGGTCTAAGGGGTCCTTCGGGCGAGGTGAAGATCGCTTCAAACTGAGGTATCACGGATGAAGTGAATTCTATACTAGCCAAGAGATTGACAGTCTGGACTTGAACCGTTAAGTGTGACTTGTGGTTTAAAGGTGACAAGTGGGAGCTCTGGACTTAGAGTTTATGTAACCACTTTGATTTTCTTCGGTATCTCTATTTTATAAACTGTTGTTACTGTTGAAAAACCTTGTAAAAACTTAATTGTGGCTTAGAGTGGGCGTAGGTAAGTTGTCGAACCACTATAAATCTCTATGTTCAAACTTTTTTGAATATTTTATTACTTTATTAATTTTTCTATACAATTGCTACCTGTTTCGTGATGTAGTTCTTGGAGCAATTTGTTTGAAACCCGAGCAGATCTAATAAATCTTATATAAAGTGTCATAATTGGTATCATATCCTAGTTACATAGTGATTTTTATACCTGAAACATTGTTTGAGGATGAGAATCATGAAATACTTAAAATTGTTTACACTGTGAATATTTTGTATTTGAGTGATAATGTGTTAAGGTAAGTTTTAAAAGAAAATTCAACAACTAGATTGTGGAAGAAAGTGGATAGCATGTACATGATAAAGTATCTGACAAATAAAATTCATTTTAAGGAGATTTTTTTTGGTTTCAAGATATAAGAGGACAAGTCTCTTAATGAGAACCTTGATGACTTATCTAAAATAGTGATCAATCTAGTGAACACCAGTGTGAAAATTATTAGTAAAGATCAATAAATGAGCTTGTTGAACTCATTTCTTATGTATATGGAAAATTCAAGAATATTATCTATTACAGCAAAGAAACATTGTCAATGGATGAGTTGCAAAATGCAATTAGATCAAAAGAGTTGAGACTCATGTAGCATTGAAGGGTTGAGAATTATATTAGTAGCCATGAAGCTTTAAACATTAGAGGTCGATTATAAAGAAGGTATACCGGTAAGGTTAGAGGGAAATATAAATAGAATTCAAAAAGAATTTTGATAAGTCTATGACTAGATTTCGTCATTGCAAGAACCCGAGACATTTCAGAATAGAGTGTCCCGAATAACTAAAAAGGTAAGGTGATTGAAGATCAGATCTTGGGGGATTTTTATACTTATTTTGAGAGAAATAGATTTATAGAGGTCCTAGTGCACTCTTTAGATGGAGGCCAGAGGGAGTGGAAGATTCTGAATGTTTATTCCATATGTATTTACACAGAGAATTGTTCAACTTATTTGAAGAGAATAAGCAAGGCATTGTATTACTTGGCAATAACAAGGCTTGCATGATAGTTGGAATTCAATCTCTAAATATTATGATGTTTGATATTTGTGATCGAATTGTGACTGATGTGAGGTACATTCCGGATCTAAGAAGAAATCTAATTTTCTTTGGCATATTGGACAAATTAGGTTATTTTATCAAAGTTAAAAATGGTTACATAAAAATTGTTAAAGTTGTCATGACCTTAATGAAGGGGAACCTGCTAAATGACCTATATTCATTGATTAATGATATGTTATAGACACAATGCCTAGCTTGTCTGAAAGACTGGTAGATGATACAACCTTATGAATTAAAAGGTTGAGGCATGTAAATGAGAAATGATTGTTGGAGTTGTAGAACAAATTCTGTCTTAGAAAAGACAAATTGTTTGGCTTGGAATTTTTCCAATCCAGTGTATAATGGAAAAGTAACAGAATCAAGTTTTCACAATCCAAACACACAACAATTAAAGCCCTTGACTACGTACATACATATCTATGGGGGCCTACAAGGGTTTAGTCTTATATAGGTAATATATATTTTTTGTCAATCAATGATGATTACTTAATGGATTTATGGATATGTTTGTTAAAATTTAATGGAGAACCTTTTGATATGTTCAAGTAATGGAGGATCATGGTTGAAAAACAAGTTGGCATAAAAGTAAAAATGTTTAGAACGGACAATAGTTTTGAATTTTGTGCAAATGAATTTACTGATTACTGTAAAATAACATACATTAGTCGACATTAGACTGTATGAGACACTCCACAGTAAAACGATCTTGTTGAAAGGGTGAATAAAACCATTCTTGAGAGGTTGAGGTGCATGTTGGTTATTACTAAGATCCCAAGGTATATTTGGGCTGATCAGTAAGGATTGTCTGTTATCTCATAAACAGATGTTTATCTAGTGCGATTGGCTTAAAGACCCCACGAGAATTATGGTACATAAAGCCTTCATATTATTTTAATTTGAGAGCGCTTGGTTACGTTCCTTATGCACATATTAGACATGACAAGCTACAACTAAAAACCTTAAAGTACTTATTCATTGGGTATCCAGAAGACGTCAGAGATTACAAGTTATGGTGTCTCGAAACGAGTTATATGTAGTGTCTGGTCAGTAGAGATGTGACATTCAATGAGAATGATTATCCTGGTTTGGATGGTGAAATTCTTGAAGCCGAACCTGATAGAAAAGACACGTTTGAGATTGAGGTGGAGATCCATGAATCATAACCTGCTAGCGACTTAAATGGATTTGAGCCATCAAATACTCATGGACAAGAAGGGTGTATGGATCTGGAAGGTAGCTGAGCTCATCATGTCTACCAAATAGCAAATGATATGACCAAAATAGTCATTTGACCTCCTTAAATGTACAAGTTTATTGAACAGATAAATTTTTCATTAGTTGCTATATCTAAAGTTTTTCATTATGAACCTTAGTACTTTAGACATGCAATGAAAATTGAGGATAAAGCCCAATGGCTTGTTATAATAAAAGAGAAAATAATTTCTCTTCGGAATATTACACATGGAATTTGGTAGACAACCCTGAAGGTCAGAGATGGGTTGATTGCAAGTAGATTTTCAAATGAAAAGAAAAAATTCATTAGGTTGGAGTGGCTCGGTACAAAGCCAAACTGGTTGTTAAAGGGTTAACTCAACGAGGAGGTGTGGATTACAATAATATTTTCTCTCCCATAGTGAAACATAGTTCAATTAAGATCTTTTTTACAATAACTTCCAAGTTTGACATGAATTTTGACCAAATGAACGTCAAAAAAACTTTTTTACACCAGACCATTGAGGAAACCATCAACATGAAGAAACCTGAAGGATTTAAACAAAAAATGAGTGATCAAATATGTTTGTTGAATAGAACGTTGTGTGGTCTGAAACAATCTCTTAGGCACTTGTATAAGTACTTTGATGATTTCATGGTCAATAGTGATTATAGAATAAGCAATTATGATAGTTGTGTATATATAAATAATAATGGTTCTATCAATATATATATATATATATATATATATATATATATATATATATATATTGTTGTATGTAGATAATATTTTGATTACTAGAAAAAACAAGACATAAATTAAGTCATTAAAAATAATGTTGAAGAACAAGTTTGAGATTAATGACTTGGGTTCAGCTAAGAAGATTCTTGGAACTAGGATAATTAAGGAGAAATATATGATGGACCTTGTTCCTATCACATGAAGATTATCTCATGAAGGCGTTTGACAACTTTGGTATGACATAGGCAAAATCAGCCACCTATCTCATTGCTCAACATTTTAAATTAATTTCTTAAAGGTTAATGTTAAAGGTATGGAAATTGAAAATGGAAGGTGTTCCTTATTATAATTTTGTGGGAAGTATCATGTATACTATGGTCTATAGTAGGCATGATTGGCTTATACTTTGAGTGTGGTAAACAAATTAATATCGAAACCCTCCTGGGAATATTGGCAGGTTGTTAAGTGGGTTTCGAGTACATCAAAGGATCCACTAATCTAGGACTGGTGTAAAGAGAGACTAGTTTGAAAGTGAAATGTAATGAGGGTTTTACTGATTCCGACTATGCTGGTTGTCTGGACACTAGAAAATATTTGACTGGATATGTATTTGTGTTGTTTGGTAGTATTATGAGTTGGAAAACTAATCTTCAACCTATAGTAGCGTTTTTTTTACTGAAGCTGAATATATTGTTCTTAAAAAATAAATAAAGGAAGTTATATGGTTGAAAGGAATATTGAGGGAGCTTAAAGTGCAACAAGAAATTCTAATAACATACTGTGATAATCAGAGTGCAATACATTTGTCACAAAATCAGGTGTTTCATGAACGAACTAATACATTTTATTTTAAAATCCATTTCGAACGATATATTATTAAAAATGAAAATATTGTGCTAGAAAAGGTTCATACGAATGATAATCCAGTATATGTGTTTACTAAATCGGTGAGAACAAGCAAGTTAAAATATTACTTAGACTTGGTTCAAATCTAAAACATTTGAGACCATTGTGGGGGATAAAATGAGCCATAACTGTATTTTTATTTTGAGAAGTCAAAACCAAGGAGGAGAATTGTTGGAGTATGGTTCTGACCTGGTTAAACAAATCATAACTGATTAAATGCTTCAGCTGAGTATGTTTAAGCATCGTTGATACATCGATTGTATAGGAATAAACATTGTCAAAACATTGATTGCTTCAATTAAGGTATTGGTTGCTTCATCCTATAATACTTTGTTTAAGCTGAATCAACTTCTTATACCAGAGTGATATCATCTAAGGAATCGCTCGCTTCAGGTAGGAATTCATTGGTCAAACCGAGCGGGACGATCTGCTAGGAAGCTTATGCAAATGCATTTATTACTACGATTGGGAAAACGGTTGGTAAAACTGAGCAAGATGATGGGCCTAGAGGTCCATCAAGTGAGCGAATATTGCTTCAAACTGAAGTACTATATATGAAGTAAAGTCTACACTATCCAAGAGGTTGAAAACCTGGACTTGAGATCTTAAATGTGAAATATGGTATAAGGTGTCAGTTACGATGGATCAATCTATTGTTACACTAGAATCAGTTAGTCTTTTTACAACATAAATAGTTATTTAGTTAATGAGTTTTTTTATATTATATTGAAGAAATAGATTGTCACCGAGCATTATATTTAGTGCTCTATGGACTTAAAAAAACTGATTAGACTTTGGTGGAGTACGCAACTTAGATAAAGAGAGAAAATACTTAGTATATAAAAAAACAACCTTGGAAGAGTATCGAGTGTGAGCTTTTAATTTAAAGTTTATGTGAACATTATGCTTTCTCCATTATCTCTATCTTGTAAACTAATGTTATTATTGAACAACCCTAAAATGATATTTTTTTTATGGCTAAGAGTGGACGTAGGCAAGTTGCCGAACCATTATAAATCTTCGTGTTCTAACTTTCTCTTACTATGTTATTACTTTGGTAATTTTCTGTAGAATTGCTACTTAGTTCTTAGAACAATATGTTTCAGACATGAGCAGATCAAATAGATCTCGTATAAAGCATCACAATTACTTTTTGGTAATCTCATTGCATGTTGTGCATAATCTAAGGAGGTAATGGATGACTAACTAGAATAGTAACATCGGGGAAAACATGGTCGTCTTCCAAACCGGAAAAAAGTAAAAAAAAGAAGAAATAATGGAGCTTGAAACAACCGGGATAACAAAAATATATAATAGAGAAAAAAGTATTTTTCATTGAAGAATGGAAACAACGTAGGTTGATTTAGAGATTTACTGGAAGAACAAGAGCGGCGGTTCAACAAAGATAGAGTTTTTTCCATGATGACGTTTTTACTAGAAGAACAACATATGGTAGAAACTGGGGTTTTTAAATTAAAGAACAAAAAAGTAAAAACATAGGGCTTGAATCAACTGAAAGAACAATGATATTTTAACTATTTCTTACTAGAAGAACGAGAAATGTTAGCTTGAACATATTGGAACAACAATGAATTAACTTAAAATAATAGAATTTTCTCGATTGCAAATGAACAAAGATAAGATCTGGAGAAGGTAGAAACAAAGGGCTTGAAGCAACTGAAACAACAATGGGTTTATTAGAGAAATGAGGTTTTTTCATTGAAGATTTAAAAAAAGAAAAATTAAGAATTTAATTTTACTGGTGAAACAAAAATGATTTCTTCACATAAATTAGGGTTATTATAGTGTCTCTCTAAAGTATGGAGAGATTTTGTAGTTAATTGAATTTTGTTAGAAATAAAGAATAATTAGGATAGTAAATGAAAATTAAGTTCTTTAGATAGTTATTAGTATTTTGTTTTAGTCAAAATTAAAATTAAGGAAATTACACCTAAGGTACCTACTCAACTATTTTATTCTCATATAGTACCCAAGGTTTGATCAATTATCTCTTAATACCCCATCTCAACTACCTAATTACCACCTAGTATCTAACATTATTTTAGAACCATAACTATCCTCACCCTTCATGAACAACCACGTAACCAAAATTTCTCTTTCCTACTTTTTTTTAAAGATCTTTATCTTTCAAACCGAAGCTCGAAAAAAAATAAATGAAAGTACCATCGCTTTTGTTTTTTGAATGAACAAAACTAGATCTATTGATGATATTTTTAGATTTAAAAAAAAATAAAATTTCACCAGTAACAACTTTCAGAATATCATGAGAATTGTTCAGAAAATCCTAAGAGTTGCAAACAATTCTCATGATATCCTGAGAATTGCTCCGGAAATCCTGAGTTGCAAACAACTCTCAGGATATCATGAGAACTGTTCAGGAAATCCTGAGAGTTGCAAACAATTCTCAGGATATCATGAGAATTGTTCAGGAAATCCTGAGTTGCAAACAATTCTCAGGATATCATGAGAATTGTTCAGGAAATCCTGAGTTGCAAACAATTCTCATGATATCATGAGAATTGTTCCGGAAATCCTAAGAGTTGCAAACAACTCTCATATTATCCTGAGAGTTGTTCAGGAAATCCTGAGTTGCAAACAATTCTCATGATATCTTGAGAATTGCAAACACCTCGAGGTACCAACGGGTATTTATGGTCGGAGGTATTTTCGTCCAAATTTCAATTCGAGATACCAAGTTACACTATCCAAAAAGCGGGTACCACTGGGTAATTAAATAGTTGAGAAAGTATTTACTGATACTTTTCTCTTAAAATTATATTGGTATAATATAATTTTTAATAAAAAATATTTTTTATTTTAAATATATTATATTAAAAAATAATTTATTCCAAAAATAAATATAAAAAAACTCATCTTTGTTTATTTGTTTACAATTTTTAAAATTTTCGGTCCGGTTTTAATATTTTCGACTCTTAAAATAAACAATGGTCTTATTTTGGCTTATATCTTAAATTTATAATATCAAAGTACTTTTACCTTTAACTTTACTAACTTTTCCAAGTCTATATAACTTTTTTTCATTGACTCCCTTAAATAATATGTTAAAAAATATTTAAGATACTACTTTTAATTTGAATTTTATAAATGATCGATTTTTCAAAAGCATAAATAACTACATTATTAATGTATAATATAATTTCAAAACATAATTACTGAATATGGTAGTATTATCTAGCTATATAGAGTAATATAAAAAAGAGTGGAGGATCATTTGAAAATAAAGATTGTGTCACATTTTAATTTGGTAGTTTATCCAAATAAAAAAATATATATGTTGGAGTAAAAGTCGTTGATTCAGAAAAAAAACAAATGTCTAAGAGTTTGAAAAAACTCCATTGAATACCAACCATAATCATTTTGCTTCTTAAACAGTGTTCTCCTTTTCAAACCTCTTCATAAACCCTCTCCTTAACATACATACATAGATATAGAGATAGAGAGAGAGACAAATCATCGACGAGACACAAACATGGCCACTCCACTACCGGACGATTTCAAATGCCCCATTTCACTCGATATCATGTCCGACCCGGTTATCCTTCAATCGGGTCACACCTTCGACCGACACTCAATTCAACGCTGGCTCGACGCCGGTCACCGGACGTGTCCAATCTCCAAAATGCCTCTCCCGGAGCACCCAGTTATCATCCCCAACCACGCTCTCAGGAGCTTAATTTCCAATTATGCCCTCGTCTCTCCAATTAAATCACAACCCACTCACAATGACACAAACCCTCAAGCTTTAATCTCTACCCTCACCTCACAATCCTCTTCTTCTAGGTCGAAACTCGACTCGCTCGCCCAACTCGGTAGACTCACCAAACGCGACTCGGTTCTCCGGCGGAGACTCACCGAGTCAGGTGGCGTCGGGGCGATCCTCAGCTGTGTTGGTTCGGCCGACTCGAGTCTACAAGAGAAAGCGCTTTATGTACTTTTGAATCTCACCCTCGATGATGATAACAAAGTGGGTTTAGTCGCGGAGGGAGTAATAAGCCGTGTCGTTGGGGTTTTACAGGCCGGGTCACCGAATTGCAGAGCAGTGGCAGCCACTTTGTTGACGAGCTTAGCTGTCGTCGAGGTTAACAAGGCGACGATCGGGGCGGACACTAATGCGATTTGTGCTCTTGTTTCACTTCTTCAAGACGGAAATGACAGAGAGAAGAAAGAAGCAGCAACCGCGCTATACGCTCTCTGTTCCTTCCCGGATAATCGGAGACGAGCCTTGCGTTGCGGTGCCGTACCCATTTTGTTTCGAGTCGCAGAATCTGGAATCGAAAGAGCTGTTTGTGTATTGGGTTTTTTGGTGAAATGTAAAGAAGGTGTAGAGGAGGCGAGTAAGGTTAGTGGGTGTATTCAGGTTTTGGTTAATGTATTGAAGAATGGGAGTTCAAGAGGGATTCAATATTCGCTCTTTACTTTGTCTTGTTTGTGCTTTGGTAACGAAGGCTTGTGCAGTGAAGCCAAAAAGGAAGGGGTTTTGGAGATTTGTATGGGTTTGATGGAGGACGAGAATGAGAAGATAAGGAGAAATGCTTCTATTCTTGTTCATACTTTGAATAAAAATCGAGTCTTTTGATTTCTGTGAATGACAAAGGAAAGGTGGTGTTCATGTTCTTGGTTGCCGATCAAGCAATGTGAGTCATTGTGGTTAATTTTTGTGTTGTAATCTCCTTCTATGTCTCATGTACAAAGAAAAAATATTTACTTTTTTTACAGGGAAGATGAGTCCTCTTTGTGATGTTCTTGTGTACTATGTTCTATCTAATAACATATATGAGCTCGTTCTCTGTTCATTCTTAGGATGCTCTAGTTTCGAATTTGCATATAGTTTTGAAATGTCTGTGATGAATATGACATTTGTTTCTATTTGTCATCAAAGCTGTTTGCTTCGTGGTTGCTGTTGCGCTGTATTGTTGATTTTATCTATTCATCTCACTGGATTTTATCTATTGTCGAAACTGTGTGATTATCCTGAGTATGATTTTTTTTCTGCTGTAGGTCCATATCTAAGAGTTATGGAGATAGGTTTTTTATTGTATACTTTAATGATATAAACTTCTCTTACTTATTAACATGGTGTGCTAGTCATAGAATTTATGTACATTGCACAGTTAAAGTGAATAAGCCAATAATGGTGAACTTGCTTGAACTTGAGCAATGGTGTACGTGTTTTTCTAAGGCAACTTTATCAGTTTCATGTCTTTTCACTTCTCTTTGTAATTGTAAAGCTTGTCTCATCATTCTGACTGTGACCCATGTTACTCATAGTTTCCCTGAGGCTTGACTAGTTTATTGATTTTGTTATGGAAGCTCTTAATTTTGTGTTTGACGTCTAAACCCTGGCGATGATCAGGCTTCCCGAATCCAATTTACCTTGTTGATTTACCGCAATAGTTTTTAGATATTTGTCAGTTGCGTAAAAGCCGTAAAAGCGACACTTTCTCGATTCGGATAATTTCTTTTATCATAGACTCACGCATTTTGTGTGTTTGAAAGGTATATGTTACGTGTACGAGTATCTGATATGTTTAGCCAATGTCAAAAAGTGTTTAGTTATTGGTTTATAAAGGTGTTTAGTTTGGTCAGCTTCTATTAAGGTTGGTATTAGTAGGTTGATTACAACATCTGTTATCTACCTTATTGATTTTCTTATCGAATCAATTCGTCTATTTTTTATTTTCAAGTGTTGATCGATCTATCTTCTTTTTAAACTTTTTAGACTGGTATTTGAATGCTTTCTGATCTAAAGTAAATCTTTAGTAAAAGCAATAGGCATAAGTGAATGTCCCCTCAAAGAGGTAAAGCTGATGCTTCTTCTTTACATGTTTCTCTTTTTTGGTTGAATCTTAATTGATTGTGTACTGAAAAGAAGTTAAACTTCAGTGGTCCATGTCTTATTTCTCATTGAGTAGTAATTCTGTTTGGTGTCTGTTTTAATTGAAAATAAAAAGACAGTTTCTGTAGTATAGCAGACTTCATTTGTTTAAATGAGGAGTTCCTAGTACACTGGCAGAGATTGCTTGTTGTCTTCTAAAGAAATAGCAACAGATAGTGGGCAAGCAAGAGCATGCTGCTTTCATGCAGTTTTAACATAATCAACATAAGCTCAAAAACTAAAGACAGCTTGAAGACTTATATCCTCGTTCCGCTTAAAAGCTTGACAGTAATAAATACAGTTGATTACTACTCGCTAGTGAAAAAGTTGAACTCATTTGTTCGAGCTTATAATTCCATGCTATCTTCCTGAATATCGTTCCAGAATGCAGGTGCCCATAATTCGTTAGTGCTCTCGTCGGTGACAAAAATCGTGCTTGATAAGGGCACCAAACAGAGTCCTCTGCTTTTCAGTTCTTGTTTTGGCCCTTCACCGACCTGTTGGTGTGACGTAGAAACTCCATGTTTCATGTCCGGTGGTAAACTTAGAACCTAAGATCCATAAAACAGAAGAAAATTCGGTAAACAAACATTATGTGAGATTATTTCGTTGTTTGAATTCCAACCAAGTACAAGAACTTACATTGACTTGTTCATGGAGAAAATTTATGTAATTTACAGCTTCATGGAGAACAGATGCTGTATCGGTCTAAAATAGAGAAACATAAAAAGGGTTACGTTTAGGAGAAAGTTGAGATTATAATTCTAGTGCCAGTTTATACTTGTCGGATTTTATAGAATGTACCTTCCCAAAAGGCGAAACCAATTGTTGGAGTGCAGTTATCCGGTCACCTAGTTTCTCTTTGCGAAGCTGATTCATTTTCGTATATTCACATTAGTTTCTTCGAACTAGAACAATGATAGTTCTCAAAAACAAGACAACTAGTTGATCCTTACCTTAAAACTCGGCAAAGGTGATAATGTATCGATTCTTCGTCTTTTCAAAGACACAGATTCATTGTTTGTTTTGCTCTCCACTTCTAAGTGCTGAATTTCTTCGGTGCATGACTGGTATGAATACATTACCTTCGCAACAAGATCAGGTGAAAAAGTTTGCGCCGTCCAAGAACTTAACAATGACGGCTTCTCAAAGGGAGTAGTATTAGGCCAAGGAAGCGAAATTCCGTCATTTATTAACTGATTGTTGAAAACAGATTGTTGATGTTTCTCTTGATCAAATAAACACTCTAGTGGCGTCAAAGGAAACCTTCCTGATGGATTCATCAAGGATTGTTGGGCACTATTCTTCGAGTTTATATCTTCTTGTAGCAATGAATTATAAACTTCATCTCTCCCCGGACCATCACTGTAGAAGAAAAAACAAACTTAGTGTTTAGAATTTTACTTTAACTTATGTCACAAGAAAACAACTCTTGTACTGTCTACACTTGTTTGGTATAAACAATATTGGCTAAGAAGCCTCATTAGTTATCAGAATTGGTCATGTCTATAAAAAAAAAGTTACTCATGTTTTTCCGGTCATTTTTGTTTTTTTGTTTTGCATCCGCAATCCCTTACGGGTATGCTTTTCAGTCATTTTTGTTTTTTTGCCTCGCATCCGCAGTCACTTACGGGGGACAAGTGACCATTTTGATAAACCTAACCTAACCAATTCCGATGACTAACCAGAGTTTCTGGCCAAACAATACTATAGTCTATAACATAAGAAAGTTAAGATTCCTAAGAAACTTACATGAAAGATTGATTCCAATCAAATGATGTTATGGATGATGATAACCCGTAACCCATCATTTCCAAAGCCGAATCAATCAAAGCTTTGTTCTCCAAATCATCTTGTTGAACACGAGGCGAGTACTTACTGATATCTCCAAAGTTGTTGTTGTTGTCGTTTGGTTCAACATAAGGACATGTCTCTGCGTCCAAAACATCAAAGCTTTTCCACTTAAAGTAGTTTTCAGTAGAACACGAATACGGTGGTGATAACATGTTTGTGGTCGGACTGAACCATGTTGCTGCTTGTAACTCCTCAGCCATGACAATCTAAAGCCTGAATATTAATACTCTTTCTGTTGTTGTTTCTCAAGTTTTAGTTACAAGTATTGTATTGAAGTACTGAAGATGCTATATATAGAACAGTTTGGTGAGTGGGACTGTTGGGATATTACTAGAACTTGGTTGACATTTCAAAGATTGTATACAAGTATAATCACTATAGAGTTTTGGCCACTAATTTTAATTTAGTTCAGTTTTATTTTATTTAATTTTATTATATTTTATTTAAACCCAGAAGATATATATAATTTGGAAAAGAAAAGGTAAGGTGGTTAAATGGCACAGTTGACCAAATTCTAGGGCCTATTCTAATAGATTGATTAAGACTAATATAGTGACTAATCAAAAGAGAAGTTGATGTCACCTAATAAAGATTTATAAGTCAAGCAAATGTAAGTCATCTAATTTGATGTTTGTGTACTTATTCTCCTGAATTAAGGTCAACTGTATACTGTGTCCACCCTCCAATTCTGGGATGATGTACAAATAAAAGTAGACGAAGAAACTATAGTTAGGTTCCATAAAACTCTCTCAAATTTTACTTTTATAGTTGAAACTGTAGACTTAATGAAGTGATCTGAATTATTTGAAACTGATTTTGGATTGTTGGAATTTATGATAGGAAGACCGAATTGAAAGGAGGATCGGCCATTTAATTTCCTCCATTTTTTTAATTAAACAAAATTTTATAAATAAAAAATAAATGTGTCTAATAGCATTACAACAAAGACAAATTATTAGTCACCAAAAAGAACAAAACATTTGTTTTGGCAGCAAAATTAAAATTAAATCTTAAACCCTTTCATTCTAAACTAAGAGATGCAAAGCAGAGCACCAAGACATTAGGATTTAATTCATTTTGTCGCCGAGTTCAATTTCTAGGATTACTCTCTGCTAAAAAATAATACCCAGCTTTGCTTCAATAAGTGAGAATACAGCTCTTCAAACATTATCAGCTTTTAATTACCAAAACAGACAGGAATCTTCTTCTCCATTGCGAATCTTTTTACTTCATTTATTTCATTTCCAACGAAAAGAAAATAGAAGATGACTTGCTTGTCAAGCAAAGCTTACAACCACTTAGTTTATACGAAATCAGAACAAACCTATTATCTATCCTCATCAATATTAAAGTAACCCAAATTAAAACTTTCAAGGAAGGTTATAGCTTTTAAAAGGGATGGAGCATTTGAGTCAGCAAATTCAGCTTTAAATTGCATTTCAGTGTCCATTTTGCTGGCCAATCCGCAACTTGGTTTTGAAGCCGTGAAATGCGAGCAATAGACATAGAAGACGCAAAAAGGTTTCGACAGCAATGAAGAGCCTGAGTTAAAGGCCAGAGGAATACTCCAGTAGCAATCATATTCACTAAACTTAACGAGTTAGTTTCAATTTTTATCTTGGTGAAAACATACCTCTTACACAACAGCAATCCATCCATCAATGCCCTAGTTTTAGCCATGATTGGAGACATTTTCCCATAAAGGTAAGAAGCAACTTGAATAATAGTTCTGTTATGATCTCTGAGTATGTTGCTTCGACTAGTATTTCTATTCCAAATACATGAAGCATCAGTGTTGAGTTTAAGGAAGTCCTTGCTAGGAGGAGACCATTTGAGGTATCCAGGTGCTTCTTGTCATCATGGCAGCGAGTGCAACCCAAATCATTCACTATTTTATTGTCCTTAATCCAGTGCTTAACTTTAAGAGAGTTAGCGCAATCGAGTCTGACAATAATATTATTTATATACTGAATCACAAAACTAAGATTAATATCTTTATTATTAAACTTCTTATTGTTTTTTGCTTTCCAAATAGTCCAAAGTTGATAGTTGGAAGAATTTTTCTTGTGTGAACAGATTTAGAAATGGACCAGAACCAAGTGCGAATTATATGAGGAATGGTCATGAAGTTACCAATTCTAATTCCAAAACGGGAAGCATAATGATTCCACAGACTCCAAGCAAAAGAACAGTTTACAAAAAGGTGCTTTGGAGACTCTTCATTAGTACAAAACTGGCATTTTGATACAATGTAGAAATATATTATTTTAAGGATAGTATTAACAGAAATGTAGTTATGAAGTATTTTCCAAGTTAAGAAAAAAAAAATTGGGTGTAACAGAATTCTACAACTTACCAAACAAGTTGGACTTGTTATGCTTAAGTTGACATAGTTCCAAGTAAGCTTTGTATTGAACTTGTAGTCTTTTGAAAGCATCAATTGGATTCTATCTTCTTCATTCTTTATTGATCCTTTTGTTATTATTTCAATGATTGACCGATTCAGGAAGATCTTTAGTTTGTTTGTATTCCATTGGTTGTCTTTGAAATATTCTTTTACTAATTGATGGGGTTAAAAACACCACAGGTCCTTCATGTTTGTCACTTGTAACACATCAATCCTTATTCTTTATCTCTGTAATAAACCGGTCCCCTATGTTTTTAAAACGTAACAAACAAATCCTTTTCTAAAAATTTGAGGGACCTGTTTATTACAAATTGAAAACGCGAGGGACCTGTTTATTACAGACATGAAGGACCTATTTATTACACAAAAAGATTTGTTTGTTATATTCTTAAAACATAAGGGACCGATTTATTACATAGACAAAGAATAGGGACTGATGTGTTACAAGTGACAAACATGGAGGACGTGTGGTGTTTTTTACCCCTAATTGATGCATGTAACCTTTGTTATTGCAGTTTTTATTGAACTTTATTAAAGGGGGATATCCATACCAGTTTTTGAGCCAAAACTCAATGTTTCCATTGCCTAGCTGCCACTGAATGTTAGGCTCAGCAAGCGTTTTGATTTTCGTAAGTCTTTTCCAAACGTTTGAACCTGTTTTAGTGTAAAAGATTTGAAGAGGATGAAGAGTCTTACAGTAGATACCATTCATCAGGTTAGCCCATAAATATTTTTTCTTTCTGAAGTTAAATCAAGCTTGCAATCATAAGTCTTTTGATGTTTTATCCTCCTTCATTGAAAGGCTTACAGATGTTGTTCCACGAAGTCCAGTGCACTCTATTATCATTAGCAGTAGAATTCCATAGGAATTTATTAAACATCTTCTCCATTTTGTTGATGACTGACTTAGGGATAGAGCAGCCTTGAATCCAGTAATTAGGAATAGGCATAAGAACAGAATTAATCAAGTTAATTCTACCACCAAAGGATAGCTTTTTATATTCCTATTATTTGATTTTCAAAGATATTTTATTGATCAACGAGTCATATTTTTTAGAACAATTGTTGTTTAAGGTAATGCCAAGATAATCAGTGGGAATGATACTAGGATTGAGACCAAAGAGCTTAGCAATGTCATCAATTATGATGGCACTGGTTTTGTGAGGGAGGATGATTTTTATTTTCTCACTATTGATAAACTGACCTGATATGTTTTGATATACCTGTAAAAACTTACCCAAATTCTCAATAGAGGTATTAAGATTGTTAGTGAAAAGTAAATATCATCAGCAAATAAGAGACTAGGGATTAGAAGACTGCTTATTGATTTAAACTTCATAGAAGTGTTATCAGTAAAAATCTTGTTTAGGCCTCTGATCATTACTTCTTCAGCAAGAATGAACAAGCTAGGAGACATGGGTTCACATTGTCTTAAGCCTCTCTTAGTTTGAAAATAATCATATACTTTACCATTAATCAACATAGAAATATGAACAAAAGTAATAAGATTCTTGATCAAATTTACAAAGTTATTTGAAAAACCAAAGCTAGTAAGGACCTTAAGAATGAAACTGTTGGATAATTTGTCGAATGCTTGCGACATATCCACCTGGATCATAAGGTTACAATCCTTCTTATTTTTGTTAAGGTCATATATGAAATCTTTAGCAATTAATTGGGAAGGATAAGAGACAACCTATTATTAACTATTTTAGATATAATTCGATTAAACATGCTCCATAAGCTTATAGGTCTAAAGCTCTTCCAACTAGTAGGGTTGTAAGACTCATGAATAAGGCAAATACCCGTAGCTAGAATACCATTAGAAATCTTATTCTCTTTGGTGAAGTCAAACATAGCTGAGACTAGGTTATCTTTGATAATTTCCCAGCAGTTCTTGAAGAAACTCCCATTGAATCCATCCATCCATGATGCACTGGACGTATTATTGAATGAATTTCCTGCTCACTAGAATCATTCAAGAACATAATATTGTCAAAATTACTTATAACCTTAGGAATACTATCAAATATAGAGTTATTAAGAAGCTTATCCTCCTCATCTTTACTTGTGTAAGGAGAATCAGTGAGGAGATCTTTGAAATAATTTGCTGCAGATTGACTTATCTCATCTTTATTCGTTAACCAGTGATCACCTTTTTTATGATTTTAATAAGTTTATTTTTCTTTTCTTCTTCACGTAATTATGAAACAACTTAGTGTTTTTGCCACCTTCAGAAAGCCAGGTTTTATAACACTTTTACAGCCAGTAAGACTCTTCTATCTTCAAAGCAAACAAGAGCTCAACATTAGCTTTAGCAAGGTTAGTTTTTGTCTCAATGTTGTTTGTATTCTGATGATTAATTTCCTTGATCTTGACCTGTTTTATTTCCTTTATTTATTTCTTCCCTGTTAAAGTCGTGTTTTTTATTTGTTATTGCATTTATTATTTTATTTTTTTAATTATGCCCTTGTTTAGATATGGATTTCTAAGTTATTTACCTGATATTCATCTTCTTTTTTTCTTAGATATATTTTCAAAACCTAACTCACTCTAACAATTGTTTTGGGTTCAAATCTATTGAAGAATTTGGGGGTTCATTTTTGTAAGATCCAATATTTTTCCGAATCACAAACTTAAATATGTTATTTATAATAAAACATATTTTATTTCTTCAATTTAAAAATTTGTGTTTTTTTTTCTAGTTTTATTTGATTTCAAACTTTTTTGTTGTTGTTGTTGTTTAGTAATTGAAAGCACCAATTTTTATAAGATAAAAAACATGTAGTTTAACTTTCTAACCAATACCACTTCGAGAGATGGATCTAAGTGCAACTAAAACAACTTTAAAAAATTAATTTTTGAAAATATATTGGAACTGTTATTTTTCGAAAGTAATTACTAGAGGAATAAGAAGAATGGATGAAAATACTCCAAGAAACAGAGCTCCAAGAATAAAGTCTTGGATTCAATAATCAACCCCATGTTGATTATTTTATCCTTTTTGTTCCTTCGCTCTATTAATCTTATCAATAATCTAATATTCTATTTCTTCTCTATTTATTTTGTTAAGCTTTCTTGCTTTTCGGATCAGTTAATCTCTTCCCTTTGATCATTCCTATAATGGCTGAAGAATTTACTGATCTTCTCTCTTCGTTGGGACATACAATACAAATCGAATCCCAAAAGAAATATGAAGACAATCTTAGTAAAAAGTCCAAAACCTTCGCTGAAATATTGGAGGGCAGCAAGAAACCTAAAGAAGATAGTTACCCTATGTTCTTTCAACACAAAACTGATCACATATCAGTTCAATTTCCTTTAAGTGTGAAATATGTTTAATGAATCAGAGGAAAGTCACTCAGATATGAAAGTTCAGTCAATGAATTCCAAAAAATAGGTCATAGAAGACTTTCTTCAAAAGATGAAACTAAAGAATGAATACAGTATAAACATCTAAGATACTAGACATATGTTGCTGGAATTTAGCTCGAAGGAAGATATGTGTAAGGTTTGGTCCAAAAACATGTGGTCCCTTGGTAATTCGACAATGAGATTGTTGAAATGGACTTTAGATTTCAACATCAAATTTGAGTGTCCAATCTGCCTTGTATGGATCAAATTTGATCAACTTCCGGATTTCATGTATAACAAAAAGATGAGTAATTCATTAGCAAGAACTATAACTAATCCCCTGAAAATAAAAATTCCATAAAGAAACATAACTTACCATAATTCTTGCTTGGCGTGGGTGGAACTGGATTACTCAAACAATACAATACAAGATTTGGGCTTGATGAGTCCGGATTCTATTACCACACTTTATGGGAACCGGACAGGGTCAATTCGGACAATGTCCACCTCACCGGACATGGTCAGTTCGGACAGCTATCATCCACTGAACTATCCGAACAGAGCTAAAGTACTTAAAACCTAATCACTTTTTGACTAAGCTGCCTATTTACTTACTTAGAACTAATGGGTCTTTAAACTCGACCCAAATCCGTTAAACACAACCCAAAAGCACATGAGGTCCAAATATGAGGGTATAAATACCCAACCACCAACATTAAATGAGGGTAATGAAAATTAAATACAACCAGACAGCTCAATTCTCCCTCTACATTATACCCAAGTATTAAATACTCTCAAAATTCCACAAAAGACTAAACAAAAATTACAAACTTACCCTCAAACAGAAAACAACCACACCAAATTGGCGACCATAGTGGGAGATTCCGGAGAATGTAAAAATAAGGATCCCAATAGACCCTGAAAAACCGATGGACTGCAAGCTTAGTGAAGTGGTCATCTTCATTGAACTTTTTAACTGGGGACTAAGGTTTCCCTTAGATCCGGAGATAGTCAAATATTTCCAACTCATCAAGCTCTGCCCAAGTCAACTGAGCCATAATTCCTGGTACACTCTCATGGCCTGTATCATGGCTTCTAGGCTCTCCGGAATTCCTCTTCCAATGGAGGAATTCGCAGCTGTGGCCAGCCTATGCAGAAATCCCCATATTCCCTTCTATCACTTCAACATGGGTGATAACTACAAAGCAGTAGATGACCCGCTCGAGTCGGAGAGAAATTGGAGGACTCAATTCTTGTTCGTGAGTGACGCTTGAGAGAATGGGAAGAAGATCAAAGCCGGAGTCAACCCGAGTCTCCTCACCAGTAGGTGGCGAAGTGATAGTAAGAATCCCACCATACATTCTCATTTTTATTTTTATTAAATTTGTTTAACTGATTTGTCTTGTCTTTTTCTTTTTCTTTTTCTTTTATTTCTTGACAATGCTGCCTAAAGACTTCAATGATTACTTAAAGGCCGGGCAGATTACTTGCACCAAGATAAACACTTGGGCTGCTGAAAAGTGGGATAATCGCTTCCACAACGCCTTTACTGGAGGCAATCTTGCAAGGTCTCACCTCTGGAACACTACTGACCGGAGGGACTTAACTTGGGAGGAACTTACCACTCCACCCCCTCCGGATGTAGTCCTTAAAAGAACACACGCACCGGACGGGTCACTGTACTTTCCTGGTCGAGCCAAGGCCCCAAGTAAGATGAAAGGCAAAAAAGGAAAGGGCAAGAAGAATGTGGTTGAAGCCAATCCCACCGAAGCAGAGGAAACTGCTCCAAAAAACCAAGAGGGGCCAGTTTTAAGTCAGATTGATGCTGCTCTTTTAGAATTTGTGGAGCACGAGAGTACGAGGGAAGAGGCAGGATATCCAAAGCCTCAAAGGGTTCCTAAGAGAGATAGGAAACGGGGAGCAGAAAGCAAGGACAGGAAGGCCAAGAAGAAAAAGACCTCCAGGGGTGATGAACTTTCTCTCCGGCCTCCGGAGCCCCTCTCTCCTGTTGACCCTACTGATCCAACAAGGACATAAGAGATCCCCGACGACTTTCAAACCGATGAGGTTGGAGGAGGAGACATCAGTATCGACGGTGTCGACATTACAGGGCTTGAGGGACTTGGTGTCTATTTTGAAAACCTCCCTAGAGATGACTTTGCTGGGCCCTACCTCCCTCCGAGCACTTCGAACACCGTTACCTTCAGCGGTAAAACTTTCACCGTTTAAAGTGAAAGAGATGTTATAACTCACTCTATACTGAGCAATATTTAGCCAATGCTGGTTCTGGAGAAACAAGTGCGAGGTCAGTCAGCAATCATTACTGCCCTTAATTCTGACAAGGAGGCACTGTCCAATGACCTCCTCACTGCCACCCAAAATGTTGATGTTTTGAAAAGAGAAAATGAGAAGTTAAAGAAGAACCAGGAGGGTTGGGCCACAAAGGTAGCTACCCTAGAAGATACTATCAAAGACCTCCGGGTGAAGCAGTCTGGGTTGGAGAAAGATCTCTCCTCTTCGAAAGAGGAGATAAAGGCCAAGAACCAAGTCATTCATACTTTGACCAATGACAAGATCGCACTCGAGGACTCGGTGTCCAAGGCTGCAGAGGAAAAAGCTGATCTGCTAAGGGAGCAAGAGGCAAAAATCCAAGAAAACATTGATGCTTATGCCAACAATGTGATAGACACTTAGGAGGAAATGTATGCCAAGGTGAAGTCAGACATGGTTCTACTCTTGCATGAGAAGTTTCCGAAGATGAATCTGGGGGACTTATGGTCTTTTGTAGAGTACCCCGACCTTCCCTTCCACACAATGGCTGATGGAGACAAGTATGATTATTCTAGTGCTGACTCATCCGATGAAGAGGAGAACACCGGGGAGAGTCCAGATGAAGGAAATGATGATATTAAGAAGAAAAAGACGAACGAGGCTGAGCCATCTTCAAAATCTTAGTCTTAGAATATCAAATATTTTTTCACCTTTTTTTTTATTGAACTAAAGTCCTTGGAAGGCCAAGGAATTTTTGTAACTGTGTCCGATGTTTGACCGGATAGATCTTTTTGTTTTGATTGACAATATAAAGTCCTTGGATGGCCAAGGCACTTCGGTTGTTTCAATGGATATATTTACTTTGCACAATTCTTGCATTCTCTTATAATTTTTCAATTTTGGTGGCTAATGTTTAAACAGCCCTTAGTTATTTCATAAACATTCTAAAGCGAGAGTGTTTAAATTCTCCGACGACAAATGTTTAAGTAGTCATCACTCCTTTAATTTAAGCGAGCCTATGTTTAAATAAAAATTTAAGAATGAACTATTAAGTAAAAATAGTCCGAATTTTTAAGAAGGCATCAAGTTTAATAAAAAAAGCCCGGACACCTCATTAAAACCTCCCCGCGCCACCAGGGTAGGAAAGAGTATGCCCCCAAATATTTACATGGATTTTTAAACAAGTAAATATTTACATAGTTTCTATTCCAAGTACAATCGGAGGTGTTCAATATTCCAAGGGTGATTCAAAACCCTTCCATCCTTGTCTTCTAGACAGTATGTCCTAGGTTTAAGCCTTTCAATGACCATATAGGGTCCTTCCCAAGTTGGGGCTAGTTTGCCAAGCAGCTTCTCTTTAGTGTGTAGGAAGACTTTCCTTAACACCTTATCCCCCGGCTGAAAATCTCTTCTTTTAACTTTGGAAGCAAACCTGCTTCTCATCAAACCTTGATAGTGCACAGCTCTAAGGTGTGCCTTAACTCTTCTTTCCTCTATCAAATCAAGTTGACCTCGGATAGCCCCCTCATTAGCATGTTCGGAGAAATTATGAACTCGAAATGAAGGGAAAGTTGCTTCTATGGGAGCTATGGCATCCATCCCATAAACCAAGGCAAAAGGTGACTCTTGTGTTGCAGCCCCAGGTGTAGTCTGGTAAGCCCACAAAACCTCTTGTAAATAACTAGGCCATTTTCCAGCAGCCCCTTCTAAATTTTTCTTTAAACCGGACAGTATAGTTCTGTTAGCCACTTCAACCTGACCATTTGCTTGCGGGTGGAAAGGTGAAGAGAAACAATGTTGTATACCTCTAGAGGTACATAAACTCTCCATTTCCTTGTTGTCGAACTGTGGCCCATTGTCTGTTGTTATTTTCTGTGGAATTCCAAATCTGCAACATATATTAGATAAAATGAATTTTATGACAACTTTTGATGTTGTACCCGCTAATGGAGTTGCTTCGATCCACTTCAAAAAATAGTCAATAGCCACAATTATTATTCTGCGTCCTCCGGATGCCATAGGTAGAGGTCCCACCAAGTCCAGCCCCCATCGAGCAAAGGGTATAGGCTCAGAAATTGACTTTAACGGGGTGGCTGAAACATGAATTTCGTTGCTATATCTCTGGCATGGATCACACCTTCTTACCAGCTCCTTAGAATCTTGCATTATAGAGGGCCAATAATACCCAGCCAACAAAACTCTCATTGTTAGAGCCCTGAATCCATAGTGAGCTGATCCCTCACCATCATGCAATTCAGAGAGCACCATTTGAGATTCATCATCTCCCAAACACCGTAAGAGGGGTTTACTGTAAGACTTATTATAAAGAAAATCTCTTAGTATGATAAAACCACGAGCCTTGTACTTTACTTTTCTGGCTATTGACTTATCCGGAGGTAAGATGCCATCGGAGAGATATTGAAGGAGAGGAAACCTCCAATCTTGGGGTTGTTTTATCTGTATATCGAAGCTTTCTTCCTCCTTACCCATATTGAGTTGAATGAAAGGGAACTCCAGCACATAGATCTAAGGATATGATTCAGTATAGGCTATGGTTGCCAAGGAGTGTGCTAGTTTATTTTCTGTTCGGGGTATGTGCTCATAAACAATACTCTTGAACTTAAGTGCCACATCTTTAAGAAGAAGTAAGTATTTTATTAGATGCTCCTTTTTGGCTTCAGATTGACCTTGCGCATGATGGATAAGAAGCTGGGAATCACTCATCAACTTGACCCTTTTGGCTCCACAAATAAGAGCTAATTTTAAACCAGCTATAGCAGCTTCATATTCTGACTCATTATTAGAAGCCCTAAAAGAAAAACATATAGCTTGGTACATTTTGTCACCATACGGAGAGGTCAAGCATACCCCTGCACCACACCCCATAGTACTTGATCCACCATCGGTCCGGATAACCCAGACCTTTTTATCTTTCACATCAGTCGTTTGCTCTGTATCCCTATCTGAATAGAATTCAACTAAGAAATCAGCCACGGCCTGGCCTTTGATTGCTGTTCGAGGAGCAAAATCAATATCAAAGTCCCCCAGTTCCACTTACCACTTAGTCATTCTACTCGAAATATCCGCCTTTTGAAGAACGTTTTTCAAGGGAAAAGACGTTCGGACAATAATAGGATGAGCCTGGAAATAGGGCCTCATCTTCGTGGCAGCAATCACCAGAGCTAATACTAATTTTTCAAGCTTCAGATAACGTTTTTCTGCATCTAACAAGATCTTGCTGATGTAATACACCGGACGGGGATAATTATCTACCTCCCTCACCAATACGGCACTTATGGCACAACTGGAAACTGCCAAGTATATGACGAGTGTCTCTCCATTAACAGGTTTAAATAAAGTCTTGGGGGAGAACAAATGTCTTTTAATTTCATTAAAAGCCTCATCACACTGTGAAGTCCAGTCGAATACCTTTGTACCTTTTAAAGTTTGAAAGAACGGGGCACACATGTCCGAAGACCTTGAAATGAATCGATTTAATGTAGCCAACCTCCCAGTCAACCTTTGTACTTCTTTAACATTCCGGGGAGGCTCAATTTGGAGTAAAGCATTAAGTTGGTCCGGATCAGGCTCTATCCCTTGCTCACTTATGATATATCCCAGGAATTTACCGGACTGTACTCCGAACACACACTTCTCTAGATTTAGCTTCAAATTAACTTTTACTAAGTTAGCAAAAGTTTCTTAGAGATCTATTAAGTGTATCTCTTCGTCCATACTTTTTACCATAATGTCGTCGATGTATACTTCCATATTTCTTCCAATTTGATCAGCAAAGGCTTTGTTTACTAATCTCTGATAAGTAGCCCCAACATTTTTTAACCCAAATGGCATCACCTTGTAACAATGAAGGCCCATATCAGTAACAAAAGTAGTGTGCTCCTGATCCTTCAGATCTACTTGAATCTGATTGTACCCGGAGAAGGCATCCATGAAAGACAGCAGCTTGTTCCCAGATGTGGAATCCACCAATTGATCAATCCGGGAACCGGGTACAAATATTTTGGGCAAGCTCTGTTGAGGTCTGTAAAATTAATACACATACGCCACTTGCCATTTTTCTTTTTTACCAAGACCGGATTGGCTGTCCGCAAAGGATACTGAGACTCCTTTATGTGCCCCATTTTAGTAAGCCTGTCGACTTCTTGAACGATAGCATCAGCCTTTTCCTTGGAAAAAGCTCTTCTCTTTTGTACCACAGGTGCTATGTCTCTTCGGACGGACAGGTGGTATGATATAACATCTGCTTGTAACCCTGTAACATCAGCATTGCACCAAGCAAAAACATGTTGATGGTCTTTTAAGAACTTCAACATCTTACCATTTAGTTCGGATGTCATTTTAGACCCTATCTTAACATTTTTTACTTCTTCCAAAGAATGTGTTTCGACTTCTTCGATTGGTATTAAAACTCCAGGGGTCTCTCTGGGGTCATCAATTTCACCCTCACCCCCAGAAAGCCCCTCAAACTGCTATTCTTCATTGATACGAACTGCCCCAAACGTCCGAGGGGCCAGTGTTGTTGCATAACACTCTCTTGCTATCTTTCGGCTGTTCCGAACAACTCCCACTTGTCCTTGCACAGCATATTTCAAACATTGATGGACTATTGAGGCCACTGCATGCATCCTAGAGAGCCAAGACCTCCCTAGAATAGCATTATAGCAAGTGGGACAGTCCACTACGACAAACAGTATTCTAACCATCTTCTTGAAAGGGCCCCTGCCCAACAAAAATTCCTCTTCGAACTCCCCGATCACATCTGTTGAGCTTCCAGTGAAACCCACAATTGATTTGTTCGAACGCTGAATTACCGCAGGATTTTTCATCTTTTTGTAGGAAGTTAAAAAGAGGATATTGGCCAAACTCCCAGTATCAACCAAAATTCGTCTTATGTCATTGCCCCCAATGGATGCTCATATGACAACAGCATCTTCATGAGGACCCGCTATATCCCTTAAGTCATCCTCATCAAAAAAAATGAAAGGGAATGGAATCTGAGACTCATAGAAAGTCATGCCTCCCTCCATTTGGGTAGCTAAAGTATGAACATGCCTCTTCCTTGAAGAAGCAGTAGGTGCTGTCATGGTATCCCCTCCGAAAATTGTGAGTGACTCAAAATAGTTAATAAGCCCGGACACTGTTTTGCAACGTTCCTCAATGGCACCCACTCTGTTTCGAGTTGGATCAGGGTCCAAGTATTCTGACTCTACATCGAATCTCTCGATTATCACCATAGCTCCCTCCGGAGTGGATGTGCCTACATTGTTTGGAGCAGCCCGATGAGCATTATCAGGCCTATTTCCTCCTCTTCTTTTAACATATGCTCCCAACTTTCCTCTTTCAATTAAATTATGGACTTCTTGCTTTAAAGAAATACAATCATCAGTGGTATGGACAGTATCATTATGATACTGACAGAAGCAATTGTTACGATGCTCCCTAGGAGATTGTAGCACAGGCGACCTTTTATAGTGTACTTCTTCCTTTGTTTTATCATAAATGGTGGATACGCTTTCTTTTAACTCAGCAAACCACTCCGGTTGAACCCAAGGCCCTCTTTTATTTCTAGATTGCTGACTCTGGGCAGGCGCAGCTGGCTGAGACTGAGCTTTAGCTCTGTTATGACCCTGCCCGGCCTCCCTTGCCTTGTTCCCGGACTGATTTTGGTTGGGGTTTGGTGCAGCTGGGGCAGACCTCACCTGCTTGTGCACCCTAGTTTTCTTTGTTTCATCCACGTTAATTTGTTTTCCAACTTGATTCAGTAGACCTCCCCATGTCATGGCCTTCTTTCTGGTCACTGAATCAGCCAAATTTCCAAGGTTCAAACCCTGCCTTAGAGAAGCTATTGCTACTTGTTCGAAGCAATCAGCCAACCCATTTTTGGTGTTTACAAAGCGACTTATATATTCCTTCAGAGATTCATTCGGTTCTTAGGTATAATGGATAATTGTGTCTCCATTGCCCTTCACCTCTTTACTTCCAACAAACTGCCTCCGGAAGGCCACCCAAAAGGTATCGAAATTTCTGATGCAGCCTTGTGGTAGGCTGTTGTACCACTTCAGGGCATTTCCCGTAAAATACTGAGAGAAGTCTCTACAAAGCAACTTATTGTCATCATCGAAACTCATCATGAAATTCTTGAATTGTTCCAAGTGATTGTCCGGGTCTTTACTGCCATCGTATTTTTTCTATCTTCGTACTACCGAACCTCTTGGGGAGGTTCCCAGACATGATCTTGGATGACAATGGAGATTTTCTCCAATTCCGGCCACGACTGAAAACAGTATCCTCGTTAGGAGTTGCAAAGATACCTGGTTCATCATGGAAACAAAAGGATCCACCAGCATCCGGTCAATGTGTCTCCAACTATGAGATGACCCTTTGCCCATGGATTCATTCAGACTGGTTTTTCTGATGGTTTTGAATGCTAGATTCAGGCACCGTCTGTCCTCCCACTGTGGTCGCCAATAGACCCTGAAACACCGATGGACTGCAAGCTTAGTGAAGTGATCATCTTCACTGAACTTTTTAACTGGGGACTAAGGTTTCTCTTAGATCCGGAGATAGTCAAATATTTCCACCTCATCAAGCTCTGCCCAAGTCAACTGAGCCCTAATGCTTGGTACACTCTCATGGCCTGTATCATGGCTTCAATGCTCTCCTGAACTCTGACCTCCGCTGGGGCTCAGATGCGGTGGTTTCTTTTTGGAGGCTTGAGCTAGATGCCTCCGGTCCGGACAGCTTGTCCTTAGGAACTTTTATATGTGCCTCTGACCCCGTGTTGCTGTCTTTGGCCTCTGATTTTGAAGGTGTACCTTTTAAATCCTGCCTTTTTACTAGGCGACCTCTTCTCCGATCAACTAGTTTATTGGGAGAGACGTCTGCATCTGATCCCATGGCGATAAATGGGTAAGGCCTCTTGAAACTGGTAACTACTTGCCCTGGTTCAACAGTGGGCTCTGATTCTTGAACCGACGAGCCTGCAACAATAGGTGAAAGGTTGGTTTGAAACAATCTCCTCGGTTTAATACTTCTAGTTGAAGAAGAGCCCTGGTCAGGCTTTGGGTTTGAGATTTCTGGTTTGTTGACAGGGGAAGTAGGGAGGCCTGCAGCAATGCGCCTTTCTCGTTCAAATTTTTGTGCCTTTTCTAACTCTGATAGATTAAACCACCCGTCTTTGATTAAAGCGTTCCTAACTATGAACATAAACTTACATCGAAAAGAAGTGTTTGTTTTTTGAGAGAGAGAGCTCTGAAGACTAGCAAAGTAAGAATGAAGAAGATAATAAAACAGTAAAGGAGTAACTAATTTATAGTAAATGTGCAAAAAGTGCTTTGATACCTAGGAGAATTCTAAAGGATTGCAATGATTAAAGACGGCGCTGATGTCATCTTCATTAAATGAAGAGGTTACTTTTTGAAGAAGGTGGGAGCGTTATTCTAGGTGAAAAAACGGCTGATGTGACGAACCAGAGTGAAACACGTGTCCCACGAACTCTGGCAAGAAACCGTTTAGTTTTCAAGAGCTTTTTCAGTTCGGATAAAGTTATAACACAGTTCGAAGGACCTGTCCGGATGTAACTGTCACCAGCAACAGACTGTTTTTTAGGTTTTGCTAAAGGTTTTTGAACACCACCTAAAAAAGGGGCTACTGATGAGTCCGGATTCTGTTACCACACTTTATGGGAACCGAACAGGGTCAATTCGGAAAATGTCCACCTCACCGGACAAGGTCAGTTCGGACAGTTATTATCCATTGAACTATCCGAACAGAACTAAAGTACTTAAAACCTAATCACTTTTTGACTAAGCTGCCTATTTACTTACTTAGAACTAATGGGTCTTTAAACTCGACCCAAATCCATTAAACACAACCCGAAAGCCCATGAGGCCCAAATATGACGGTATAAATACCCAACCACCAACATTAAATGAGGGTAATGAAAATTAAATACAACCAGGCAGCTCAATTCTCCCTCTACATTTTACCCAAGTATTAAATACTCTCAAAATTCCACAAAAGACTAAACAAAAATTACAAACTTACCTTCAAACAGAAAACAACCACACCAGGGCTGGCTTTGGAGATAATCATGGTTGTTGAATAATTGCTATTTACAAATATTTGCCAAGATATTGTGATTTCTGTTATCACGTTAGACATGATTCATGTTTCTACAAAAAAGCTCAAAAGAAAAAAGAAAATATTCAAAATAACAGATTGAATACAGAAGGAAGCAATGAAGTCAATAAGAAAGATGACAATGAAGAGGCCATGAAAAACAATAATCAGAAACTAAAATCCCTCACTGTGAAGAACAAACATCACATAAATTCAGATCATTCTTGCTCAAAGGGAAAGATTGTTACTCCAGATCAACCAGTTTTGCAAGTTAGAGGATTCAACAATTCTTATAGAAACAATAAGGAAGACTACGGATCAGAAACTCATACGAATGATAAAATTATTGAAGTTATCCAATCTTTGAATAAAGTTTACATCATGGACTATGAAAATAAAAGCTTTGAGGCCTTTACACCTGACAAAGATAACATTGGCAGTAAACAATCAACTCCTACCTACAAGATCAATGAATGTAACATAGAATTCCATAAAGTTATAAAAATAAAACTCAGAGAAGCTAGAGGGAAGAAAAAATCAAACAATTTAGCCATTAAATCCTTAAGATTCACGAGATCCTCCTTAAAAACAAAATCAAATTCAAGATGATGAAAGTCCTAAACTGGAATCTGAGAGACATCAACAACAAGTCTATATCTAGAATACTCAACTACATCATTAAGAATGAGCATAATAGCCCGATTGATTGTCAAGAGCCTCTTACTAAAGTGGATAACCTGCCTGCCATTTCAGTTAAGCTTAGCTTTGAAAACTATACTGTTAATCTCTCTAATAAAATCTGGTTGATGTGGAAAAATGAATTTTCTATCAAAATTATTTTAAACTGTGATCAATGCATCCATACCTGATGCACTTTGCCTGGCCATCTGTGATTTCATAGAATTTGCTTAGTTCTTAAATCTGCTAATCCTACAAAATGCAAGGACTTTAGGCCGATAATTTTCTGCAGTTTACTCAATAGAGTCATGTCTAAAGTTGTTAACAATAGGCTGCTTAAAATTCTTCCTAAAGTCATTTCGAAAGTTTAAGGGGATTATGTCCCTAACTCTTCTATCCATGATAATGTTGTTATTACCAAGGAGCTTATTTATGAATTGAGTAGAAAAAAGTATAGTAGTATCATTATGATCTAGGTTGACATGTCGAAAATATTTGACAAACTTGCTCACAGATACAGTTTGAAAGTTATGGCATCTTCTGATCATTTCATTAATCTTATAAGGAAGTTAATTGGTAATGTGTATATGTCTTTCTGATTAATGGCAAGGTTTATGACTTTTTCAAAACCATAAGGGGATTGAGACAGCGGGATCCCCTATCCCCCAGTCTTTTCATTCTGGCTGAAGAAGTCCTTGTCAAAGACCTTTATAATTTGTTTTCTAATAATAAAGATATGCAGTTCCAATCTAGAAGCAATATTATAATCCCATGTTTAGTGTTTGCTGAGGATATTTTAATTTTTACCAATAGTAATGATCATTCGATTGAGAAGTTAGGTAACTTTCTGCAAATCTATCAAAATGTTTCTGGAAAATTGATTAACAATAAAAAACTAAAATCATTTTATCATCTAGAATAAACAACACTAAGATATCTGCGTTAACAAACCTTTAAGGGTTCAGGTCTACTGCATTGCTTGCTGAGTATCTAGGAATTACTTTGAATAACAACAACAAATGTAATAACTACATGCCTTTGATAAAAAAAATCAATGTCAAGATCAGAGATTGGGAAAAAATCTTTAGTTTGGAGGGATAATTACTCTCATTTACTACTTTTTGATGGCTATTCCAACTTATTGGTGTCAAAGTTGTTTGATTCCTAAGACCATTATCTACAGAATTAACAAAATCTTAAACAAGTTTCTGTGGGTGACTAATTCTACTGAAAAGAGAATGCACTGGACTAACTAGGATGCTTTGTATAAAATTTATAAAGAAGGTGGCCTCAACATTCGTAAACTTACTGATCTGCAGACTACTTTTGACTGTAAGATTTGGCTTAATTTTAAGAATAATGAAGGCATATGGGCTAATCTTATGAATGACATTTACTGCAAATCTCTTCACCTTTTGTAAATCTCCTACAAAAGATCTGGCTCAAGTACATGGAAAAGGATGTGCAAAATCAAAAACCTTGCTGAGCCTAATCTAAGGTGGAACTTAGGCAAAGGAAATGTGGAATTCTGGCTTGAAAACTGGTACGACTTTCCACCTCTTATAACCCTAAATAAAAATTGTAATAATATTGATTATAGGCAGCAAAAAGTTATTGAATTTTGGAAGGATGACAAGTGGGATAACTTCAAACGAAGGATGTTACTCAATCAAAACAACATTGACTTAATCCACGATATGGTTATCAATGAGAAGCACGAGGATACTATTGTTTGGACTCTATCTACATATACTAAATTCAACACCAAACTTATCTGCAATCATGTGAGAAACAAACACAATAAATCTGACATCTTTGGTAAAATGTGGAACTCTGTTATTCCAAAAAAAATTATTTTCTTACTTGGAAACTCATCCATAATTTTATTCTTGTGGACACTATTCTACAAAAAAAAAATTACTGTCTCAAAGTGTCAGTTGTGCTGCAATATTGAATCTCTTATCCATATATTCAACAACTGTGAATTGGCTTGGAGTCTTTGGTCATACTATGCATATATATGTAAGATCAGAGTAGAGAAATACATGACTATAGCCCACATGATTCGTACATGGTTTTGGTCTACTAATAGCTATATTCATATTAGAACTATTCTGCTTATCCTTATACTCCAGACCATTTGGAAGGCGAGAAACAATAAGAAATTTAGCAACAAAGAGCTAAACTCTGAGGCTGCCATCAGGTATATTAACAACATTATTATATATCTTGACCACTTTAAAATTCTTAAGGCTAAATACTAGAACAAAGATCTCAACATGGCTGCTCTTACTATATATTGGAGAATAGGAAGCCTATATATCATAAATGGAGTCCTCCTAATGAAAATTACCTTAAGTTTAACTGTGATGCTTAGTGCCAAAGAAATGGTAACTCTGGAGGTGGCTTTCCGATACGTGATCACAACGGCGACATTGTTAGAGGAGGTACTAATCTGTACGGTAAAATATCTCCAATCATGGTTGAGTCTCAAGCATTACTTGATGGATTGCTTCTCTACAAGAAAAATGGATGGAACAAGGTAGAAATTAAAATCGAGTCTCTTCTCCTGGTTAACATGATATCAAGTGGAAGGTATCATTTTCATTTAAAATAGATTCTGAATTATTGCAGAAGATTGTTCTCTTCATATATGAACATCTCTTATATTTCTACGGTCCAAAATAGACAGCCGATTGGCTTACAAAATTGACCCTAAAATGTAAGATGAAAACTGAATTCAATCAATTAGAAACTCATAATCCTTAAAAAAGATATCGTGTTGTTAGAAAGCTTAAATATAGGATACTTTGATATTGATGATTAAGTTTTAATTTGATGTTTAAATCTGGATCTTACCTTGGTTATAGTTACCAACAAGCGGCAAGCTTTGCTTGACAAGGCCACAAATATTTATGTTTGCAGATAGCTTCAGCAAGTTCGTAAAGTAGCAAAAAAGAAGCCTGTTGCAGAGGAGATTTGTTTCCATCAACTTAGCAGAGAAGAAAGTCAGTGGCTAGCTTCCTTTTTATTTGAGAATGGAAAAGTAATTAATGAAAAATTAAAGGAAATCAGAAGGAAATATTCAAATTGGAATACCTTGTCTTGCTCCTTATATTAGCTTGGAGGGAAAATAGAAAATTGCTTATCTTTTGTTCCTTCTTTCTCAAATATTTGGAGGGAAATTTTTAAATTTCATTTTGTAACTTGTTTCACGGCCTTAAAAGTTTGGGTCGGGTCTAAACTGTGTAGTTTCTTAGCCTAATTTATGGGTGTTATTAATATAAGTACCGTTTTACCTCAAAAAGAAAAAAAAATGGAAAATAATCTGACGTAAAGTTGTGTACTTAAAAATGGGTTTTAAGTTAAATTAGGGAAAAAATAAAATTAAATGAATGACGTCAAAACATAAATTTAAAATTAAACTATATTACAAAACATGTTTTTTGTTTTTTAAATTTTGATAGAGGAAATAGAAGAAATTGTGGAGGAAATAATTGTTCCCTAATATGAATTTATAGATTTTTGTTGCGATATTTTATTTTATTTTAGTTAATTTGAATTATAAATTTTTGTCACACTATAAAAAAAAATTGTTGCAATAATAAAAGATTAAAAAATCTAATATATTAAATCAAATTTGTTTATCACACCCATTGCGGCAACACTATAATATATTTGTTTTAATATAAAATTCGATATATAGAAAAACCTAATAGTTGAAATTTGCTACAAAACGTAACGGTAGAATAATGGTCGCAGTTTATCGCGCTGATATGAAATTTTTCAAAAGAAAAACGTAAGGTTGAACAATAGCTACACTTGAAGCGTAGTAGTGAGGAAATGAACCTTTCTTCTCTCTCAAGAAAGCTTCAAGAAGAGGAGTTATTTCTTAACCTCTAAGAAACTCCTCCTCCTCTATATGGTTGTTCAAACTAATTGCATCTTTCAATTGCTTGTGGGATTGTGGTGGTATAGCCAACGTTGGCTGGATTTGTTGATTTTTCGGCACAAAGATGGATACTTTAGACAAGATAGACTTCCCACCATTAAACAGCGAGAATTTGGCAACTCATGTGGCTTCTACAAACAGATTGTATGCTGATGTTGTGAGGAAAAAGGTAGTGACTCCTGAGTATAAGTCGGAAAGTGTTGTATCTCATGCTGACCATAATGAGGTAACATTTTCAAGAAAGGTGAAAGATGATCTTATATCACAGTCAAGAACGACGCTCATTGCAAAGTTTAACGAAGGAATTCCTAAAAGACAGGCATTTCAAAGCTTTCTTGAATCTTTTAAGTTCAAGGGAGCATATACTTATGTAACAATCGATTCTAGACACATTCTTGTGGAGTTCGCTGTACAAGAAGATGCTGGTAGGCTTTGGGTAAGCAGATTTTGGAAGGTCGATGGTAAGATGATGAGAGTAATAAAGTGGTGTCCTGATAGTTCAAGAAATTTTGAGTGCCCAGTGGCTCTGCTTTGGGTTCGCTTTGAGAAAGTACCTGAGTTCATGTACAACACTTCTGTGATTCATGTTTTGGCTTCATCTCTTGGGGTGGTACATCACGTTGTGATTCCTGAAGTTAACAGGGCTAGTTGGAATGCATGCTTTGCATTAATCGAGATAGATGTTTCCTGTGTATTAAAGAGAAGGGTGTGTGTGGATTTTGAGGATGGAAAGGATATTGTTATTAACGTCAGTTATAAAAATGTGCCAAGCTACTGTAAAATCTGTCACCATATAGGACATGAGCCTGATAAGTGCAAGAAGAATCTAACTATGGAATCCAAGAACGAGAAAGCTAAAGAGAAGGTTAATATTATTGAAGGAAATAATATACAACAGGAGTCTTTACAAGAAGTAGATAAGATTGACACTGTTGCTAAATCTACAAAGATCCAAACATTTACACAGGTTTACAAGAGGAAACTAAAGTCGATAGTTACAAAGAAAGATAGGCCATATGTTTCTTGTCCTTCTACAAACGTGGGAAGCCCAGTGATGGACAAATCTGCCTCAAATAATGCTCCTGATATCATTAGCGCTCTTCAAAATCTTGAAGAGGAAGAAAATTATCAAGACAGGATCAACTTGCAGGTTTATCCTAGTGGTAGAGAGGCTGGGAGTTACAATCCATCTCCACGGGCGAGCTCTAATGGGGTTGAGCAAGATTTTGAGACCATCATTTCCAGGAAGATTAAAACTGCAAACAAGAACAGTAACACAAAAAGATTGGTTATAAACTCTCTTGGGAAGAGAGAAAAGGCATTTAAAAATTCTGCATCTGATAATGATTAAATTCATTAGCTGGAATGCACGAGGGGTTCACAACAATCCTACGATTGCTAGGCTAAAGTTTATTGTTAAAAAGGAAAAAGTTATTATGGTTACTATACAGGAGCCAATGGCAAGGATAGATAAGATAGAACTGGTTGCAAGGAGAATTGGGTTTGAGAACTTTATGTCTAATACTTCAAATAAAGTTTGGATGTTTTGGTCTAATGAAGTCACTATTTCAGTTATTGAGGATCAGGATCAGTATTTACATGTTAAACTAAATCAGGCTGCATTTAACTGTTGTTTCACCTCTGTTTATGCAAAAAACTCAAGAGTTCAAAGAAGGATACTATGGAATCAACTAAGTAACATCACCTGTGATGTGCCTTGGATATGTGCTGGAGATTTCAACACCACTAGATGCCCTGATGATCAGCTTCATTGCCTGAATTATGATGGGGTAAGTGCTGAGGAGTTCAACGAGTTCATAAGATACTGCAAATTGGAAGTGCCTGCTCACAGTGGCTCACGTTATACCTGGAGCAACAACAACAACTGGAAGAGGTTAGATTGGGTGTTGATCAACCAGAAAATGCTTAATGATTTAAGCATCCAGGTTTGTCACATGGTCAGAACTTGTTCTGACCATGCTCCACTGTTAATCTCTATTAGTAAGAACTCAAACAATATTTCTAATAAAAAGAAGGGATCTTTCAAGTTCATCAATGCTTTGACAAACCATCCTGAGTTCATGACTATGGTAAGTCAGAACTGGTCCAAGCATTGTTATGGAGAAGATAGTACTATTTTCTGGTACAAGCTCAAAAGATTGAAAAAGCAGTTAAAAACTTGGAATTTCACTACATTTGGAAACATTTTTTGTAAGGTTAAAGAGGCTATCACTGAAGTTGAAAACTGTGAGCTACTTCATCAGACTAATAAGGATAATGTCTCAAAATCTAAGCTATCTAAGGCTAATAGCATTCTCATTCTTGCATTAAAGAATGAAGAATGCTATTGGAAGCAGAAATGCTTCAACACTTGGTTAAGTGACTGTGATGGCAATACTAAACTCTATCACAGTTATGTAACAAAAAAAAGAAAGAGAAATTTTATTGCTGGAATAAAAGAAAATGATAGTTGGCTTACATATCAAAGTGAGATAGCCTCTTCTGCTGTAGAATATTTCAAAATGATCCTATCACATGAACCTGATGATAGTGATACTGTTAGTGACCAAGACTCTATACTAAACAATATTCCTAAGCTTGTTTTGGACAGGGATAACATTGAGATCACTAAACCTACATCTAGTGAGGAGGTTTGGACTACTATAAAGGAAATGAAGAAAGATAGTGCACCAGGAACAGATGGGTTTAACAGTTTCTTTCTTAAGCAATGTTGGGAAATAATTAAGTGTGATTTATGCAAAGCTATTAATGCTTACCTTGCTGGTAGTGATATCCCAAAGGGAGTGTTTGCCACTGGGATTGTGCTGGTCCCTAAGATGGCTAACCCAATCACCTGGAACAATTATAGACCATTAAGCATGTGCATAATTATGAATAGACTAATCTCTGCCCTCATAAATAGGAGAATCTCTTGTATTCTCCCTAGAAGAGTGCCTTTGTGAAAGACAGACTTATTCACGAGAACATTTTAATCATAAAAGAAATGCTACACAACATAAAAAGAAAGCCTTCTAAAGGCAACATTATATTACAATTAGACATGACCAAAGCGTTCGACAGAATGTCTCACACTTTTGTGATTAAAACACTAAAATGTTTTGGCTTTTCAGATGACACTGTATCTTTGATATACAAGTTAATTTCAAATTTTATGTTATCAGTGCTAATTAATGGTTCCAGCTCTGGATATTTCCCTCAAAAGTCTGGATTGAGACAAGGAGATCCTTTATCTCCTTGTCTTTTTATCCTGGCTGAAGAAGCCCTTTTGAGGGGAATGGAGAACCTCTATGCAGCTAATAACAATATGCAGTTTCATATCAAAACAGGTTATGTCTTACCATGTCTTGCCTTTGCAGATGATGTAGTTATATTCACCAACAACTCTCCATCTTCAATAAGCAGCCTGAGTAACCTGTTAAACAAATATTAACATGAGTCTGGGCAAATGATCAACATAAGCAAGACAAAAGTTATTACATCAACAAGGTGCTCTAGGACAAATATTGCCAGGATCAATACTACTATGGGTTTTGAGACAATAAATGCGCCTTTCAACTATCTGGGGATTACCATTGCTAATAGCAACAAAGGAAAGTATTATTCATCTCTTTTAGCCAAAGTTTTAAACAAGATTAATGAATGGGATTTGAAGAACCTGTCTTATAGTGGTAGATTGTCACTTATAAGGCATGTTCTTCATCCCATTGTCTTTTTCTGGATGCAAAACAGCTTTATATACCAAACAGCATATTGAATAAAATTGAGCATGTTTTTAATAAATTTTTGTGGAGGTCTAAAGTAAATGAGAGTGCAATTCACTGGTCTAGTTGGAGGAACCTATGTAAGCCCTTTGAGGAGGGTGGTTTGAATGTTAAACTACTCTCTGATATGCAGCTCTCATTTGCATTTAAGCTCTGGTATAATTTTAGAAAAGGGAAATCCCTTTGGTCTGAGCTGATATCTAAAACTTATTGTTTAGAAAGGCATCCTATAAATGCTAAGTGTGGGATTGGGGACTCCATTGTATGGAAGGGCCTCTGTGCTATAAGGGAAAAAGCTGAACAATTTATTCACTGGAATGTAGGCTGTGGGAATGTTGATTTTTGAAGGGACTCATGGCATAACATGGCTTCTATAATTACTGATAGAAACTCATGGTACCTTCCAGCAAAAGTTAAAACATTTTGGAATAATGAAAGGTGGGACTCTAGTATACTATCTTCTCTATCACATGAAAGGCAGCAACACATCAATGGTATTAATATAAAACATGATAGAGAAGACAGTATAGAGTGGATTTTATCAAATGATAAAACATTTTGTACAAAGAAAACCTGGGAATCCATAAGAATAAAAAATAGCAGTTCTTTCTTTTTCAAAAAAATTTGGCATAGTTTTATACCCTCAAAGTTCTCATTCCTCAGCTGGAAGATACTAAAGAGTTATATTCCCACTGATAACATTCTATCTAAAAAGCATTTCATAATAGTTTCTAAATGCCAATTTGCGAGGACTTAATTCACCTCTTCGTCAATTGTAGTTATGCTTGGCATTTATGGAACTACTATGGTATACTGTTTAAAGTTCCAGTCAGAAGATACATGAGTCTGAGACATATGCTTTGGGTCTGGTTTAAGACTACTTGTTACAAGTTTCATGTTAACCAAATTGTGCCACAACTGATAATGTGGACAATTTGGTTTAACAGAAACCATTGTAAGCAAGATAAGCCTATTGACAACTTTCACAATGCAGTTAATAGGATTAACAGGTTCATTTTGGGATTAGACTCGAAATTAAAAACTAAGCACTGGTTAAATGTGGAAGATGCAGGGATTAAAATCGGTGTGCAATCTATTTGTAAGAGAAAAGCTACTTACCGGAGTTGGAGAGCGCCTGCTCAGGGAAGAATCAAAATTAACTCCGACGGGGCGTGCGATTTCACCGGAGAAGCATCTGGAGGCTTCATTGCTAGAGACCATTTGGGAAATTGCATTGAAGGGGTTGGCTTCCTGTTTGGTAAGCTCAGTCCTTTGCAAGCAGAAAGGCGAGCACTTCTCGAAGCTCTTCTGCTATGCCATAAAAGAAGGTGGACGAATGTGGATATCGATCTTGACTGTTTGTCGCTGGTAAACAATGTGACGGAGAGCTCGATGCACTGTCAGGCTACTGAGTTGTGCAAAACTCTAATCCTACCAACTATGAAGATTAGCCATGTATCCAGATCGGAAAACATGGCCGCAGATTGGATATCGAAATGGTCTAGGGTGGTGAAGAAGAACTGGGTTTTTGATAGCTTAGAAGTTCCTAACGCACTACTTGCAATAATGGTGCTTGATAGTATGGGTGTAGGGTACATAGACCCTGGTTAGGGTTGGCTGTGTGGTAAATTGGATCGGAGTTTGAAAGAGAGAAGGAAGGGAAGACACTGTTGAAATTAGGGTTCCAAAGGGGATCGATTTTGGATCCTTGTTTGTGAGTCTAATTAGAGCCGGTTCCTTGTCTATTTTGGGCCGGATCTTTGTCTGTAAGCCTATTTTTGGGCCTTAGTCTGCTATCCTTTTGGTCACATGTGTGATGGCCCTCAACTGTTGAACAAATTTATAAATAAATGACAGTTTACTTTAAAAAAAAAATTAATTTCAAACGCAATTAGGAAACTTAAAAAAAAAAACAAAAAAAAAACAATAGCTACACTTCATCGCGTTAATATGAAATTTGCTAAGAAAGCGTAACCGTTAAATAATAGTCACAATTTACGGTGCTGATATGAGATCTGCAGAAAAAACGTAAGGGTCGAGCAATGAATCTTGTTTATTATAGTAATATAAAATTTATTACGAACAAGATATAATTATTGAACAAATAACTATGGCTCACTATGATATTTTATATTTATTTTTATAGTAGTGGAAAAGTGTTTTTTATTTATGTTTTTTATACTATATTTATCTGGAATTTGACGAGTCCTACGGTTTTGGTTTGAAGAGATGAAGAAACAACAGAAGTAATTATTTGTTTTAAATTTTTTTAAATTGAATCCCTTCCACACTTTTATAATTGTATCCATAAGCATTTGTTATATTTTATAAAATAATTAAACAATGGAAATATCAAAATATTTTAATATATATACCTATATCAAATTTTTACAGCAGTATTTTCTAACATTGTTTTAAGCTAACTCCTATTCGTTCAAACACACATGTTCAAACTCGTGTTATTGTTAATCGATATAACACGAATACTAAATATTATATAATATTACCTGGTATTCGACCAAAACCTGACAGATCTATATTCAAATGAAGAAGATATATTATAAATGCAGTTGAGAAACGTCCTACTAACTTTGTGCATAAGTTTTGTGTATTGATCTCAGCACTATATTCTTGTAATGGTCGATATGGGTTATAATACAACAACAAAATTCCAAACGACCCACAAAAATGGTCAAACTGCTTTTGTAAATTTTATCAAGAATAATAATTTTATAGTTATGAATAAAGATATAGAAACTATAATTAATTAGACTTCATTATCTTAACCGTGATGTAATATGTCACCTAATCTCGAATAAGTTGACAATAGAATACTTATATGTATTAACTTTATGTGCCAAGCTAATTACTGAGAAAAAGAAAGGGAGACAAACAAACTACTCTCAGTTATTTTGATTAAAATAAGCTCACGGGTTGAGTTCAAAATATGTTTCATCAATTGGTCTGTTCTAATTTATAACTTTGGTTTACATCGATATTATATAGATTTTTTTTAGAAATAACAAGATATTGGAATTTAAGGTATATAAAATATATGAATGTTACATATTATCCGAAATCGCATCAAATAATATATAACAAATCGCGGAAAAAATAATAAAACCCTTTTGATAGATTCATCTATAGAAGAAACATAAAATCAAGAATACTTACGGGTTTGCCTGATGCTATCCATCTAGTATTCTCTACAGTTCTTTTGCGTTCTTTAGTGATTCCACGTTCTCCGGCGATTCCGTTTATGAAACTAAGAGACCTGCATAATCAGATTAGAGAAGAAGGAAAAGGTTTCCAGACACTAAGGAAGCGACCGTTTTTCTGATTAGGATTTAGAGTGATGAAATACCTAAACCTAGCCCCTTATTTATAGATTTTACAATGTGAAGCCCAACATTGTAAAGCCCATCCTTTGTTACTTCCTTGTGTCCGGGACCATAACCCAATAAATTGATAATTCAATTTATATCCCTGATTTATTAATTCAGGCTTAAGTGTTGAGATTTGGGCCCTCTTCATCACAGTGCCCAAATTCAACCCGGTTACCACACTTGAGCCCATAACGCCTTTTTACCCATAGGTCCAATTTAGTTAATTAAATAATTAACTCGACTACTTTTAATTTGGACTTCCTTAAGACAATAATCGAATATGTTTATTTAGCATGTCGGTCCAAATTATTGTTAGTCTATAAATATATTAAGTAAATATATTCCAACAATCTCCCACTTGGACCGTCATATGCTACTCAAGAATACATATTCAACTTTAATGGGATCCCTATATTCATTGTCAATGGGCAAACGGTACAACCCCGTTCATGACTGATAACAATAAAGGACTAAAGACCTCTTTCTCGTAATGTGAACAATATGATGCAACAGTAATCACATTACCATTATCAATCAATTACTTGGGCCAATTATGGAGCGTGGCATAAGAGTAATATGGCTTGTAATCGTACATATCTACTCTTAAATGGTTCCTACTTTTGGAGATCCAATACAGTACAAATATCAATAAATATTTCCAAGCATATATATATATTGCAATAAACTTTAATGTGCACAATACTGCAAAATATAACATCAGATCCTATTACAAACTCTCCCACTGAAACTAACAATCCTCTAAACCAACTACACCCATATTGATGGTGTGTCCCTGGAAAACCTTAGGCAAAACCGCCTTTGTTAGGGGATCTGTTATCATGGAGTTTGTACCGATGTGCTCTATACTTATCTGACCCATCTGTACTCTTTCTTTAACAGACAGAAACTTTATGTCTATGTGTTTGGATTTAGACGCGCTCCTGTTGCTGTTAGAGTACTGCACTGCAGAATTGTTATCGCAATATAACCTCATAGGGATTTCTATCCCTTGTACAATGCGTAATCCAGTAACAAAATTCCGCAGCCATAGTTCCTGGTTTGATGCCTCAAAGCATGCAACAAATTCTGCTGCCATGGTGGACGATGCAATAAGTGTTTGCTTTACACTTTTCCAGGATATTGCACCTCCAGCCAATAAGAATATGTTGCTTGACATGCTTTTTAATGTGTCTGCGCATCTACCAAAATCCGAGTCGGAATACCCGATGATCTCCAGTTTATCCGACTTCCTATATGTCAACATGTGCCCCTTTGTTCCTTGCAGATATCGGAGTACTCTTTTAACTGCTTTCCAGTGATCCATTCCTGGGTTACTAACATATCTCCCCAACATGTTTACAGCAAAGGCAATGTCTGGCCTAGTACAAACTTGAGCATACATTAAACTCCCAACTGCAGAAGCGTAAGGGACCGTTTTTATTTCCTCAATCTCAAGTTTTGTCTTAGGACATTGACTCAGACTAAGTCTGTCACCCTTTGCTATAGGGGTACTTAGGGGTTTGCAATCTGCCAATCCGTAACGTTGTAACACACTTTTAATGTATGCTTTTTGTGATAATCCAAGAATACCACGAGAACGATCTCGATGTATCTGGATTCCTAACACAAAACTGGCATCACCAAGATCCTTCATATCAAAATTGTCTGATAGAAATCTTTTTGTAGTGTGTAACAATTCCTTATTGTTCGAGGCAAGCAATATGTCATCCACATATAATATAAGAAATATAAAATTACTCCCACTGAACTTGTGATAAACACAATCCTCAACCGAGTTGATCTCAAAGTCATAACCGACTATCACCTCAAGGAATTTGTGATACCATTGACGAGAAGCTTGTTTAAGCCCATAAATGGATTTATTAAGTCTGCAAACCAGATATTTTGAGTTACTTTCTACAAAGTGTTCTGGTTGCATCATGTAGATCGTTTCCTCAATATTACCATTGAGAAAAGCGGTCTTAACATCCATCTGATGAAGCTCAAGGTCAAAATGTGCAACTAATGCCATGATTGTTCTAAAGGAATCCTTCGTCGATACTGGAGCGAAAGTTTCTTTAAAATCAATCCCTTCACGCTGAGTATTACCTTTCGCTACAAGACGTGCTTTATGTCTTTCCACATTACCCAGGGAATCGCGTTTGGTTTTGTAAACCCATTTACAACCAATTGCCTTTTTCCCTTTAGGTAATGGGACAAGATCCCATACCGCATTATCCTGCATTGATTTATACTCTTCTTTCATAGCGTCAATCCACTTTTGAGATTCAGAGCTTGCCATGGCCTGTTTGTAGGATGAGGGATCATCTACAGTTCCAGCACATAACTCATCATGCTCCTGAAGATATACTATAAATTCTGGACCTATAATACTCTTCCTTTCTCTAGTGGACCTTCTTAATGGCACTATTTCCTCTTGTTGCACTTCTTGAGGAGGTAGAGTTTGATCATTATGAACGATGTCATTTTGATTCCCTTGTGGAAGATTATCTTGAGGTTCCTCTTGTTCTACCCGAATCTATGTATCCTGGTTAGAACCCTCAAGTGGAGCATCAGTGTTAATCTGAGGATTACCTTGTTCTAATGGGATCGAAATGATTGGCATTACCGCCCAATCTTCAGATATCTCAGTATCCCTATTAAAACCTTCATGAATCTTTATGGATTCTTCCTCAAAATCAACATATGTTCCCTTATTCTTCCCCCCAAACTCAACATCCTCTAGAAACTTGGCCGTTCCTGTCTCAAATATTGTACCAGTGAGAGAATCATAAAACTTAAACCCTCTAGAATGTTCGGAATAACCCATGAAGAAACAACTAACTGTTTTTGGGTCCAGTTTCTTTTCTTGAGGTTTGTAAGGCCTCACCTCAGCTGGACAACCCCACACATGCAGATGCTTTAAATTAGGTTTACGCCCGTTCCAAAGCTCATATGGAGTCCTAACAGTAGCCTTTGTGGGTACTCGATTGAGTATATAAGCGGCACATTTGATGGCTTCCCCCCCAGAGAGATAATGGTAGAGATGAGTGACTTATCATGCTTCTAACCATATCTTTTAGTGTTCGGTTCCGTCTCTCAGATACACCGTTCATGCGAGGTGAACCAGGCATAGTGTATTGAGGGACTATTCCACACTTTTCTAGGTACTGTGCAAAGGAACCTGGACGTTGTTCACCCGATCCGTCATATCTACCATAGTATTCACCACCACGGTCAGATCTAACGGTCTTAATGCTTTTACCAAGTTGTTTCTCAACCTCGGTCTTAATTGTTATGAACTTATCCAGGGCCTTATACCTTTCTTGTTGACCAAACCTTGACCCGGTCCTTTGCCATATGCCTTCCGCTTAGGTCCTGCCTTATTTGGTGATGTAATCACATTAGCCTCAAGCGCTGTGCCTTTAAGTCTTTCCTCCTCCTGTGCAGCATGGGAAATCAACTCATTGATATTCCACTTTTCTCGCATGCAGTTATAGGTGGATTGGAAATACTTAAACCGGTCTGGCAGCGAATGAAATATGAATCCCACTATGCATTCCTCAGGTAAGTCTAAACCGATTGCCTTTTAACTTTTGGCCAATCATCAACATTCCCAGAATGTGCTCCCGGATTTTACCTTTGCCATTATACTTTTTGGTAGCTAGCTCGATGAGCAAACGCTGCATCTCTACCTTTTTTTTTTTTTTGGCAAAGGCTTTCTCAATCTCCGTGAGAAAGACCGAGGCAGTGGTAACACCTTTAGGGACAGCCCCACGCAATGCTACTGCTATTCCCTGTAACAAGAGCGCCATGCATAACTTATTTGACCTTTCCCACTTTTCATCAGCCTTAGTTTCATCCGGTGTACTTTCCGGACTAAGGGGAGATGGTTTGGGAGTTAACAATGCATAGTCGTAATCATGTACAGATAAAAACAGCAACATTTCTTCCTTCCACAATTGGAAGTCCGAACAATCCAACGTCGGTGGACGATTCCCCAAAAAATTGTAACCCATGGATACTATAATAGGAACAAACAACACAAAGCACATCTAGCATTTTGACATATAACTGAAAACATGTGCATAAACATGACAAATACATGTAAAACATAAAATTCATTGATAATAGATACCGGAGGGCAAATCAAATTAACATGAAATTTTATGAGTTTGAGAAAAATACTATGATCATTATTTTAATTTTCTAATTGCCAATGAGACCTTCCGGAGGGCCGATGTCATTTACATATATTAAAATAACCATAATTTGATTTTCTTAAGTACCGGTGAAACCTTCCGGAGGGCCGATTTCACCTACTTAAAATCAAAAAATTGTAAGGCTGAATTTAATTTATCATAACTACCGATGAAACCTTCCGGAGGGCCGATTTCATCTAATTAAAATTAAAATCAGCACAAAGACCATTTTCAATAATTTTCTCCCGTTCATGATTAATTTAAACCCAAACGTGAACCTTCCGGAGGGCCGATAATATTTGAATTTAAATTAATCCCCGAACTTTTCGAAGCCTAGGATCCTTAAGAAAATTAATTTTATCCTTCCGGAGGGCCGATTAAATTAATTTCTTAGTTTTACCTACCGGTCTACGAAACCCTAATCATGCATCGTCATTTAATCATTCACACACACACAATTTAATTCACAAATAAACATACAAAAAAAAATTACATGCCAAACACAACATACTTGTGAAATAATTTACATACAATATATATATTTCCGATGTACTTTCGGAAAAAAACAAAAAATAATAATAATAAATTTTTTTTTTCGGTTACCGTGATAATCAGCGGACAGTCTTCGATCAGCGTTAACATCAGGGGTTAAGCTGTCGATGAGCCACTGTCCCAATAATTTTGATTTTATTCGTTATTTTAGGGTTGATTTGATGCTAATTTTGGGAGAAAAATTCCAGACATCAATAAACCCTAATTTTACCCGAAAAATAAAAATAAAATCCCAAACTATAAAAATTGCAATTTACTGATAATAAAACATGTGTTTCAATACAATAAATCACATAACATGCTTTTCATACAATCCCTAAATCCATGCCCTACCAATTCAATTAACACATAATCCCAATGACATGGATTCTTTACGATTACGAAAAACATGCGTTTTTATCTATCAATACTCAATTTGATTATTCTACTGAATCCAAAAAGGGTTTATTTGGCTCTGATACCAATTGTTATATATTATCCGAAATCGCATCAAATAATATATAACAAATCGCGGAAAAAATAATAAAACCCTTTTGATAGATTCATCTATAGAAGAAACATAAAATCAAGAATACTTACGGGTTTGCCTGATGCTATCCATCTAGTATTCTCTACAGTTCTTTTGCGTTCTTTAGTGATTCCACGTTCTCCGGCGATTCCGTTTATGAAACTAAGAGACCTGCAGAATCAGATTAGAGAAGAAGGAAAAGGTTTCCAGACACTAAGGAAGCGGCCGTTTTTCTGATTAGGATTTAGAGTGATGAAATACCTAAACCTAGCCCCTTATTTATAGATTTTACAATGTGAAGCCCAACATTGTAAAGCCCATCCTTTGTTACTTCCTTGTGTCCGGGACCATAACCCAATAAATTGATAATTCAATTTATATCCCTGATTTATTAATTCAGGCTTAAGTGTTGAGATTTGGGCCCTCTTCATCACAGTGCCCAAATTCAACCCGGTTACCACACTTGAGCCCATAACGCCTTTTTACCCATAGGTCCAATTTAGTTAATTAAATAATTAACTCGACTACTTTTAATTTGGACTTCCTTAAGACAATAATCGAATATGTTTATTTAGCATGTCGGTCCAAATTATTGTTAGTCTATAAATATATTAAGTAAATATATTCCAACAATGAAAGCTTTTATTTATCATAAAATAGATCCATAGATATTTTAGTATATAATTGAGTTTTTTTTATAAAACGTAGTATATAGATGAAATAAATATTTACAGAATTTATAAGACATTTTATGAAGTACTCACAACAAAGGTAAATATGAATGTTGTCGGGTGGTTTGCAACCCACATTATAAAAGCTAAATGATACACTATTTTAGCAGACTATGTGGTTGATAATGGAATTTTAGTTTTATAAAATCTATATTTTATGTTAGAGATTTTGTAAGGAAGCGAGAAAGACAGAGAATACATATAGTTAGAGATTATAGCGTTAGTTAGAGATTATAGCGTTTTTTTCTTTCCAGATGTGGCAGTTTACTGCATAAAAGGTGGTCCAACAAATGTGGTTGATATTATTAGCCACACGTCTTGAATTTGAAAATGTGAGGAGTCATTACGGCCAACTTGCGTTGATCCGCGGCATGAGGGTTTTTTTGGTCATATTATCCCAATCTGTCTCACGAAAGGGAAATCTAAAAAAGTGTGGTCACTAGTCTCTATATCAGAGTCACATATGTTACAGTCTGGCGTGGAGATGTAGCCCCAAGTAATAAGTTTATAGTGAGTCATCAATTTTTCATGAATAAATAGCCAGGTAATGAACGAATGACTTGGAATATTGAATTTATTCCAGAATAATGCAGCCCAGGGAACTTCGGGACCGCTGGCCGAATATGCATATAGGTGATGCTTATAAAGAATAAGTCATTACTTTTGCTTGAGATCCAGTGGAAATTGTCATCCTCCATTGAGGAAGTGGTGCAGGTTGATGGCATTACCAATCTCAAATAAACATCGTTGGTGAGTTCTATTCCCAGATCGGATAAGCGGGGGACAGTTCCATGAATTATTGCTAATAATGTCTAAAACCATGTTTTTACCATGCATTTTGGCGCTCCTAATTATGCTAGTGTCATAACGCTCAACCAACAATATGAAAAAAAGCCAAGGTTGTACCATAATGAGGGGGAGGCGTCGTTGCCCACGTAAACCTTGTAGAGTCTTGAGACCAACGGTCTGAGCTCGAGGATTTTCCGTCATCCTCATCCAGGAAATGAGACTAACGGTAGACTTTACAAACTTTTGTTTTTAACCTTTTCAACATGTATCCATCTGGACCAAATTGAAGCGGAATTGTTGATGGACCAAAAGGTTTTTAGGGCGATCGCCCGATTCCAAGATTTGAGGTTTAAAATCTCAGGGATGCCCTCATCTAAGGAAAAAGTAAGACTTTTCCATGCAATTTTTGCTCCAGTAAACTTCATTTCCGGGGCACTCCAAAGGAACCTGCAGAATAGTTGCACGACCGCCTTAAGGACTCAAACAGGAAGGATGAAAATTGATGACCAGTAAACCTGACTAGCAAATACGACAGATTTTAGTAGTTGGAGCCTTCCTGCATAGGAAAGGTATTTCGAGGTCCATGAGGAAATGCAGCAGGTAACTTTGTGAAACAAGGGGTGACAATCATTATAGTTTAGTCTTGAAATGATAAGAGGAACGCCCAAATATTTGACAAGTATAATTCCTTCTCGAAATTGCAGCAAAGATTTAATCTCATCCATAATATCCAAAGATGTACCATATAGGAAATTTGACTTTTATTTGGGTTGAACCAAAGACCAGAGAGTTTGGAAAATTCATCCAGGTCATCTTTGATTAGCGTGATGGTTGGGATGTTGGCTTGGCTCATCAAGTAATCTATGAAGCATAGGGTGATGATTTTCAGTTTTGTGACTCTTCCAATAATAGCCAAAACTAGGGTGACGACCTTTTTCCCGGATTATGTTGGAAAGTACCTGCATGACAATCATAAAAAGAAGGGAGAGAGAAGGTCATCTTAACTAAGCCTTTCTTAACTTTGAATGATCCATTGTTTTTGCCATTAATGCTAATGGAAAAGGATGGCATTGGTATGCACTGGATGATCCATCTAATATTTTTTGGGGAAAGTCTATTGCAAAAAGAACATCTAGGAAGAGTCTTCAATTGATGTTGTCAAAGGCCTTCATGAGGTCAATCTTGAGCGCACATTGGAGCCATTTTCTATTAGTATGGTATATGTGCAAGAGTTTTGACGAGAGGAGGATATTATCCGAGATATTTCTACCCAAATCGAAAGCTGACTAAGAATGGTCAATAATTATAGGAAGGGCGTCTTTGATTCTCAAAGCAAGGATCTTGGAAATGATTCTATATATCATATTGCATCATGCAATGGGTATAATATCGGATGAATATGTGGGATAATCTAATTTAGGGATAAGGGTAATTAGGGTTTTGTTCCACGAATGATCCATTTTGCCATAACGGAAAAATTAATTAATGACTTTGCAAATGTCAGGTTTAACAGTTTCCTAACTAGACTTGAAGAAGCTAACACTAAATTCATCGGTTTCGGGCGATTTATTACTGTTTATATATAAGAGGGCCTTCTTGATGTCCTCGTCCGTAATGGGTTTGGTCATTTCTGTTTTGCGCTGTAGAGAGAGTTTCGCGGTGATAAGTTTTATAACTCTCTCAAATCTAGGGCAGTCTAATGCACTGTTGGTGCCTAATTGGTTTTCAAAATGATTTACAAAAATATCAGCCATGTCTTGTGGGTTGGAGCAGGTGGTACCCTTAGGGTTGTTAATGGTTAAAATCTTATTTCTAGCCCTATGAGTCCTAATACTATTATGGAAAAAATTAGAGTTACGATCTCCTAGTTTAAGTCAAGTTTTATGTGATTTTTTATTGATGAAAGATTCCTCCATACGTTTGAGAACGATGTATTTCTTAAATGAATTCTTTTCATCTTGAATAAGGAGGACATTAGTAGGCTCATTTTGGAGCCTAAGCTGAGCTTGGAAAAACGTAGTTTGGTATGGTCGACTTTATCATTGATGTTGCTTAATTCTCGTTTATTAAGGGTCGATAGCCTATTTTGGAGACTTTCTAGTTTGCTCGTAATGATGGTTATATAATTATTATTACAAAGACCATTCAAACTATTAGAAATTATCTCAGGGAAGCTCGGGTTGCTTTGCCACATATTGAAATATTTTAATGGTTGAGTATTGGACTTGTAATGGGCATATAGGTATAAAGTGATTGATGTGTGGTCGGATGTGCGAGGGATGTCCAAATGGAAAAGAAGTTGAGGAATATGTTATCCCAAATGCTATTAACCAGAAACCTTTTAATTTTGGAAGATATTGGGTTGTCGATTTTCTTATTGGTCCAAAAGTATTGAAACCCGGTTGTATAGAGATCGCTTAGCTCACTTAAGTGGAACTAGTGATTAAACTCGCTTATAGAGTTGGTCTAGCGGCCGGAGGTGTCCGAATACTCTGAAGGTTTCCTTATCATGATGAAGTTCCTAATGACAACCCAAGGGACGCTTTGTCTATTGGTTTCCGTGATGAAAATACTTTGCCAGAGAGGGGTTTTGTCTGATGGTTCGTTAAAACCATAGACAACAAAGAGATGGAAGACTAGGTATTTTTCCATGTAGATGATGGTATAGTCCATGATTTTGGGGGGATATGAGGCTAGACTCTTGGATTCCAAGCAATCCAAATTCTGCATAAGAGATAGTCTGAGTGGTTGGTTTTATGATGCCAAAAAGAAAGCACCGAGTTCATAATTTAGTCAACATTATCAATGCTGAATTTGGTCTCTAACAAGAAGATGAAAGTGATACCATTGAATAAACATATTCTTTAGCATCATTTTGTCTTGTAGGTTTATTCAGACCCCTGACATTCCAAGATACAACTTTCATAGATAGTACTTAAGAATAACAAAATAGAAATTTGATAAAAACACATACACGACTAGATCAACATTAAGTGTTGGGCATGGTGATGGTCTCATAGTTGTTCATAACAGTTGGTCAAGCCTGCATCCTTTGTGAACTAAATTCATTTAACATATTCTTTTTATCTCATGTCACCGACTGCACTTGGCCAACTACAGTACTCCCTCGAAAGATTATCAACCCTGGCGAATGACAAGACCATCTTCTTTGATGCACATCCTAAGCATCTCGTAGTTAGATATCGATGGAGTATCGTTGTCACTTAAAGAGATACTGATATGATCAGAACTATCAACAACTGGCTTATTTTCGGGTCTTCTCGTGGGCATATTGCCTTACGACGCCTCAGAAGGATTAGTAAAACTTGTCGCAATGTGACCGAACTAGGGGTGGCAATTCGGGTGTTGTCCGGCCCGACCCGGCCCGACCCAATCCGTCCCAGTCGGGTTTTGTCCGGCCCGAACTTAGAACGGGTCAGGTTCGGGTTCAGAAATTGTAACCCACAACCGGGCCGGGACGGGTTCGGGTTTCAAATTTGTTCGGCCCGTTCCGGCCCAAAAATCATAAAATATTTTAAAAATATTAAAATTAATGTCTGCGGGTCAGGCCGGGTTGATCGGCGGACATTAGCGGACGAGCTCGGGTTTGAAAATATGAACCCGAAAGCGGGTCGGGCCGGGTTCGGGCTCAAGTGTTAAAAAGGCGGGCTCAGGCGGACGACGGACGACCCATTGCCATCCCTAGACCGAACGTCTCATATTTACTGCATGTTGGTGGCAACCCTTGGTATTCCACATTGAGGATATGTTCTTTCTACAAGCAGCTTATATTGATGGTGGTTGAAAAACTGTTTATAACATTTATTAATATACACATATGAGAAAAACTTAATCTTACCCGGTTGGCGATGTGAGTCGGCATAAACCAACGTACCAAGATAGATGCATGATACTTAGGCCACATTTAGGCTAGAGCTCATGGGGAAAGCAAAGTATTTAAGGAATTTTCGGCAGAGTTATACATTGGTTCCCACTGTTTAAGAAAAATGGGATGGTTGTTGAAAAACCATGAGGCCATTTCCAAAACTTGAGTGGTGTTATCGATAGTGGACAAATAAATAGTAGTGGCGAAACAGGGTCAACTTGCATTCCTGTATTCCATGAATGTCCCAGATCCTAGCAGCAATGGATTTGACGTGGTAAGAGTTGCGTTTCTTCATAAGGAAACAACCAGAGAGACATTTAGCCCATTTAGCGCGGTAACCAGCTATGATATTGAGAGGAAAAATAAGGATACCCTTCCCAATTCTGAGAGTGGAAATCTTCTTAACATGCATGCTTGAACTGATATCATGGGGAGCATACAATCTATTGGCCCACGTTTGGCTAGAAGTGAGAGTAATAACAATCGGAATGGTGTTTGATGTTGATGAAATTTGGACTTAAACTGGTAGCTGCATGCTGACTAGAGAGACGAGGGTGTTGTAGACCATTATTGGTGAAATGATTCTGGTGAAGACAATAAAGGGAGATCTGTAAGATGCTCTGTGACAGGAGGCTATAGCCTAAGAGGCGGCCCCTAGATTTGGTGATCACTCTACCTCTGTTATTCCTATTTGGGAAACTCTGCGGGGAAGTTGGCCGATGGTTTCCAAGGGAGAGAATATGACCAAGATAGTGTATTCTAGTAAAAGTTGATTTTTTATAACCACTCTCATACCAATACATTATCCGATGATACTAATGGTGAATATCAAGTTTATATTGTTTGAGGAAATGCATAAGATTCTTTTCAAAAAGTGGTATCAACAACCTTAGATATGGGCATCGGCCCAGATCCTCAGTAGCATCGGGCAGAGGTCTTTGGTAGCATTGACTAGGGGCATCAGCAACATACATTGGTCATGCCATCAACACGACATCGACCTAGTCTCTACACCATCGTTCAAGGTCTTCAGCTAGAAACATACATCATGTTTTTGGTTGTGCTCAACTCTTAGGTTCTAATAGACTCAGTATACACTTAAGTATTGTTGAGTATTCATTCACATAGAGAGTGAGAAGTTCCAGGTGTAATGTTTTGATCATGTTTATCCAACTATAATACTTAGTTTCAGTCATCAACACATAGTTCGAGTGTCAGTACTCATTTCTAACTTCAGCCCTTAGTGATAGTCTCTACTACTTAGTCACAACTTGAACTCTAAGTTACAACCTACGAAAACAAGTTACAACCTATAACACCAAATCATCCTTTGGCAATGATCTAGTCGTCATTATTTGAGCCTTACTTAACACTTTCGTTTCCCATTCTAATAAGAAACTATTAGTTGAAAATCTTAAAAGTTAGAAATAATTATCTTATTTTTATTTTTTGTCATTTTTATGTATCAATCCGAAAGTTTAAAAAGAGTGTCTAAACTGAATTGATATTCACAATATCAAGTGAATATTGTAGGGGCATTTGGTGAATCAGTTGAAAATAAGTTTTGTATGTTGATACTGAAGAAAGAGTATTAGTCTCACGAATAAGATTTGTTGATAATGAATCAAATTATCCTGAGGCTTTAAGTATTGGTCATATAAGGGTTCCTTTGTGTTTATAGTGATTCTTGTATCTATGTTGGTTTTTTTGTTATTGTTTAGACATATTAGTTCTATTATCCAAAAAGTTATTATATGTTGGTTGTTTAATCTCCTATAAATAGACTCCTAAGTTTATATAAAAATAAAGTTGGAATTCATAACCCTCTTCTATTATATGGAACTCTTTGGTTATGGATGTGTTCGTGAATATAAAAATTATTATCAATCTACATTAAAATTATGTATTCTTTTGGTTTTTAATTTTTATTGTGATTTGTTTATGAATCATCTACGACAATTTTTTTATTTTCATTTCTAATCATTTTTATAAATTTTAATACATGAAATGACGTCTCTTGATATTGAGGTATAATTTTATTGTTATTCAATTAAATAACTAACGAAATCCATAACTCTTATTCGTAGTAAGGTTGGTTGAAACATGTAATATTAAAAATTATTTTAATTAACTCAAACCTAATATAAAAAATAAATGAATCAACCTATAATAATACAGGTATGTCAAAGCGAATTTGGACGTGATATGAAGTCGACCTTAATCCGTGTTAATACATAGCATAATTCGCAAATTTAACACAAATTAGACGTAATTTTGAATAATTTAATTAATTATGATTTTATAAAATTATAATAAAATAATATTGGTTGAAAATTTGATAAATTTGATATATTTATTCTACTTATTTTTTTAATTCTTTTGTGTAGATATATAATACTATTTTAGTTACGTCTGGGATGAGAATTTAGTTTGGAATATTCGAAATATATTATATTATATTGTTTTTATGAGTTTAACTTAATAATTATAAAGTAGGGTTATCGAAACAAGTCCATAATTGTTTTTGTCCACCCAAAAATATATTTTTAATTTATGATTTAATAAAAAAAAGTCATTTAATATTAAATATTTCAAAAATACCTAGTTTACCTTTAGTTACTAATTTATTAATCCAAAAATTATATTTATGATTGCTTATTTATTGTAAGATAACTATGATTAGAGGTTTATGCCGGTGAATATATTAAACATATCTTAATTATTTATAAATCTAGTGACATATACTAATTACTTGAAACTATCAAAATAAGATGATATTAACTTATAAGTCCAATTTAATATTTTTAATAAAAAAATACCCATATTTGTGTAACAAAAAAATGAGTCTATTGTTGTATTTTCATTGTTAAACTCGAACTCATAAAAAAACTTGAAATATCCCTTTGATCTCGGTCCGGAGTGATCTTCTTCACCAACCCTAACCCTTGTTAATGAAAAAGAGAACAAAGAAGGAACAATCTCGATTCCAATTTATTTCAAGATTCAGATCTTGATTTTTATTGCTCCAGCAATGTAAGTTCATTTTGATTGATGTTTATCAAATTACTAGCTACTTGTGTAGTGTTCCTCGTGCCCATAGGAATGCCGGGTTGACATTTGCGCAGAAACAAGATGCTCTTCTTTCGTGGTGTATTTTCAATCACACTCGCGATTTGTGTTCACTTAACTCATTATTTCCCGTCTGTTACCCATATGGTAGCTTATGTTTTGTCTGCAGTTTTGTATGATCTTCAAAGTTTTTGTATCAATTTGGCTAACCAAGTCATTTAAGATGTTAGACCGGTTACTAATGATAATAGAAATGTTCATTAGTTAGATATTTACCAGAAAAACTGAGTTTGGGTTGAATCTAAGAAAATTATAGCTTGTGAAGTTGAGGAATTGGGTAGATTAGATGTCTCGGATTTGTTAATGAGTCTTGGGTTGTTGTGGTTAGTAATTCGTAATCCCCTCTGTAGGTCAAGTCTTTTCATATAATGTTTAAATGATTCCCGACAAGAGACATTATTTGAATCGATTACAGATACAAACTCGGTTTTTATGATATTTTTTTGTAATCTACCCTAATCTTGGCAGGTTGCTAAAGTTAACTTAGAGAGGCATACCAGCTGTATGATGAAATAACGATCAAAATCACGATAGCCTATTTTCTATGTATAACCTCGTTCGATTCTGTTTTTATGCAACATGGATCTTCAACTACTATTTTTTATGCATATACTTAAAAATAAAAATACGGGTTTTGTCAGATGTTGGAAAAATACATATGTTGATCATCATCTGGGTTATATAAGATTAGAGAGATTTAATTTTACTTAAAACATTGGGTTATATAACATTGGAAAGACTTTATTTACTAAAATACAAGTGGCTTCCATAAGATATTAGAAACCCTAAGTTTGGATAGGCAATACTAATGATTGCTCCAAAGTGCAAAGCTCGGTTCAAGCTTGTATTATGATTTTATCTTCAACCATGGTGTTTTCTTTTAAAATATTTAGATGCTAAATTTTATGATTTGATATTGATAGGGATGTGTTTGCAGAAGATGTTTCCTTGCTATCCAACAACACCAAATAGATTGGCCATGACACTGGCATGTGTCTTGGTTTCAACTATTGTTATGTGTTACACCCTCCACTTATCTTATGTTAACATTGATCCTCAACAAAATCGGATCCAAGCACGCAATGAATATATCATGAATTATTTGAAGAAGATTCGTGGTGATCCAGAAGAATAAAACATTATATGTTTGGATTTGGATTTGATATTTTATATTGCCTGCAGTGATCGGTGATATTTTACCATTTTTTATCCATAGTTTTTATCATACATTTTGTCTAAATAATACTTTTAATATGATTTCCAATATCTACGATAAGATTTACCGAGCAAGAATAAAACAAACATGTGGTTACTTTCATGTATTATTTTGAAGTTACTTTATATATTCACGTAGTATGAATTTTGTATTCGTTAGTTCGGTCATCACCCTCGTTTAATAAAAAAAGATTCAATTATAAAATGGATTCATATAGTATGAATCCTGACTATGGATTCTTTCATTATTTGCATCGGTGATATAATATTTGGTAACTATAATTTCCATATATTTCCATTCATTATTTACATCGGTGATTTAATGTTTAGTAACTATATTTGTAGCATCTGGATGACGTTTTCTTAGACATTAATGTTTGGTGTGTTGTTTTGGTTATAACAAATATTTATATGAATAATAACATTTTTTAAACTATGCAAAGTAGAGTATGTAATACATGTTTATGTTTTCCTTAGTGGGTTACTGTTTTATTTGTGAATAATAATATACATGCTTGTAAGTAAATTTGTTTACAACATATTCTTTAATGTACAAGTATGATAGAAATTTTATGTTGTTTGCATGATTTTGGTGTTTCCTATTAGATAACAGGTGTTTTGACTTGTCTATAACTATAATTTCCATATATTTGTGGGACACGTAAATGATGCAATTCTTAGTGGTGTTTCTCTCAAAGACAAGAAAAAAAATTGAACACGTTCTTTCCATTTGCCATTGTAAATTGTTTGTAGAGTTAGCGTTGATGTTTACGCAGGTTATAAAGATGATATGGTTGTACATGTGTCATAGGACCATCATACGTTCTGAATAAGACGATGTGTTAAAATAGAAAGCAATTGTCTACTATTCTAATAGTAGCTCTAGAAATAATTTTACTTCTTGGCTAATATATGTCATGATAAGTTTCTTGATGTGGGGTCATTTTGATAAAGTTGCATATGTATTTATTTTATCGTTTTGAAAGGTCTGATAGCCCATTTATACTAAGAAAGTTATTTTGATCCAAATATTGCAACTATATAATATCATTCATAAAAATACCACCTTTATTAGGTTGTAAAGAGTAGGTAAATTTCTAACCTATAATAGCATTACCTGCATATATGTTAACTGATTATAACGTAGGGCCTTACTTTTGATTTCAAGAACCGGTCCATCTTAGAAAAAAAATTCTCCTGTTTGTTGTTGGTACGAAGAAAACCTTATAAAACTTTTAAATACACGAGTTACAAATAATGGATATTTCGATGCAATAAGTGTTTAATAACTGTTGCGAGAGTAAAGTCAGATACAATCGGCAAATGATTTGCAATTTGATTGGAAATTAAATTTAATCACTTACTTCAAGATAGATTTAATAGGCATCTGCAAATAATCAATACAATTTCATGCTATTATCATACTAGCCGATATAATGTTTAGATATTTTTTGGATGAAGTTTTCTCTTATTATTCTATCTTGGTTAATAGGTGGGTGGATACAATCCATTGTATTGTTATAAAAAAATATTGTATATTTTTATTCTTTTTTTCATGTATTATCAGGATTAAAAATAACATGAATAATACTATCATGAATAAAAATAACAAGAATAATAATAATAATAATAGCATTAATATTTTATTTTATTTTCCCAATAATTTAAAAATTTATTGATGTTGAAATATAATACATTTTTTTTACATATTTTGATCAATATTGCTAATCTTATATATAAGAGGATTAATAGTTTTCTTTCGGAAGCTTTCGCTCTATCATAATCCTTGCAGCAGTTTTCTTCTCTGTCTTGATCCTTAGTGTCTTCCTCTCTGTCCTCTCTTCTTTGTTTCTGTCAGCATCCATCTTCATGTTTATGTACTCCTTGTTCAATTACTTCAACCTGAAAAAAAAACCATCAGATATGCTTTTGGTCAGTTTTTAGGCCTGCCAAGCTGTTAGTGATCATCTAATAATCTAAAGTGTCCTAAATTCAAAGCTTCTAACATTAGAATAGCAGATAATGCTCCTGGAGATTTGTTTTGCAGTGAATATATAGTCTGATTGTTCTTTTAATGCGAATTTGGCTAACCAATCAGCAGCAGAATTCTCCTCTCTATAAATATGTTTAAGGGTCATTTATGGTTGTATCAAGTTTCTACAACATAATAAGATTTGCTTAAAGTACCAAGGATACTTTCCTGAAGCTAACATATTAAACAGTCCTAATTAGTCTATTTCAATATCAATCAGGTTTATGTTTGTCTCTTTATAGCATAGTAAACCATTCAGTAGTGCGTAGATTTCAACAACTAGTGGTGAACATTTACCTATTAAACTACCTTTAACTGCTACTAATTCACCTTGTTCATTCCTTAGTAGAAATCCATAACTTGATTCACCATTGAGTCAAGATGAACCATCACAATTCAGTTTAATACGATTAAGTGAAGGTAAATTCCATTTACATAAATAAAAAGCTTGGAAAGTTTAATATGATTAAAACAATTCAATTCTTTAACTACGTGAGAGTCACCTATCCAATGTTTTCTTTTGAGTGATAGTAATATATCGAATGATGTGAGCATGTAAGATATCTGATTGATGATCTTTTTTTATGAAATAGATTCATTCTTATGTTCACAGTTGTTTCTAGCTATCCATATAGACCAGACTATCAGTGAAGGTAAAATAGCTCTTATATGTGTTGTCTTAGATGTTGATAGTAACCATAAGTTAATGATGTGATTAATTGTCATATTTTTACTTATTCTAATGCTAAATTTTTCAGAAAATAAAAGCAAAACATTCTAGGAAGATTCACAAGTTATGAAGATATGGTCAAGAGTTTCAGAATTTTGGCATGTGAGACATTTTGAAGCAAGTTGAAAGCCTTTTCTTTGTAAAATATTATCTACACTTATTAAGTTGTTTAATACACTCCAAAGAGTGAATGAACACTTCTTTAGAGAGATATTATTCCAAATCTTTGTTTTAATTATTGAAGTTATGTCTTTGCATCTTATTGTATTAATTGTATTTTTTAAATTAAAGGCTCCATTAGTGGAAAGCTTCCAGATGATGATGTCTTTCACATATTTATTGATATGTGTTTTATTAATTATGTTAATGTTGGCAGGCAATACACAAGATGAAAGTTTAGGTAAATCCCAATTATTGTTTATCCAAAATTCAACTACCTTTGTTGGAGTATAGTGAGTTATGTTAGCAATTGTTAATGTGATAAGAGGTTCAGTATGATGCCATCTATCTAACCAAAAGTCTAAGTTTCCCACGCCTAGTTTCTAGATTATATTTCAGCTTCTTCTTTAATTATAAATATTCTTTTCCAATTTTTAGAATCTGTGATTCTTAAAGAAGATTGTAAGGGATGTATGTTTAGGCAGTATTTAGAGTGCATTAGGTTAGCCCGTAGTGTTTTATTACTTATGAAAAGTAGCCAAAGTTTGAAAGAGTAAGCCTTCTGAATGTCTTTTAAGTCTCTTATGTTTAGGTCATTTTCACTATATGGTTTACATTGTGCATTCCAACTAGTCCATAGTATCTTTTTTTGCTATTATCACTGTAATCCCACATAAATTTGTTTAAAAGTTTATTTATTCTTGTTATTATCTTCAATGGTAGTTGACCAGATTGCATATAATATGATGGGTAAGATAAGGGAACTGAATTGATTAAAGTTATTCTACCCCTATATGAAATGTTTTTTGAGTTCCGTTCATTAATTTTATTTCTTATTCTTTCTATTAGGACCTCAAAGAGTGAAGGACAGATATTAGTATGATTGGGATGCCTAAGTATCTAAAAGGTAAGATAGCTTATTTAAATCCTAAGTATTTTTCCAGAGAGTTAATCATAGTTCTATTCATTGCTGCAGGATTTATAAAATTAGTTTTTTGTTTATTTATTTGTTGGCCTGAAAGTATTTGATATGTATCTAGAAATTTTGAAAGTTTTTTTTATGTTTGTTAAAGAACCATTTAGGAATAGTATAATATCATCTGCATATGATAAACAGTTTATACTTAAGGAACTTTTCATACTATAAGACATTGATTTGTGCTGCCGAGTAGATTATTTATACCTTTTATTAAGAATTCTTCTGCTATGATAAAAAAATCTTGGGGACAGAGGGTCCCCCCTGTCTTAAGCCATTACAAGAATTGAAGAAATCATAGGATGTTCCGTTAATTATTACTGAATATGTAATGTTTTCAATGTTTTTCTTAATTAGCCTAATTACTTGTTGATTAAAGCCAAATGATGACAATATTTCACATATGAATCTAAAATTTATTTCGTTAAATGATTTTGACATATCTAAGTTGACTATTAGGTTATCACCTTTTGTTTTCTTATTTAGGTCTTTAGTTATTTCTTGAGTAATTAAGATATTTTCTTGTATATATACTTTTTTCAACATAGGCACATTATTCTTTTGAAATGATTAAAGGTAGTAGTTTAGCTAATCTGTTATTCAGTATTTTAGATAGAATTATATTGAAAACTAAACATAAGCTTATTGGTCTAAATTCCTGCCAGGTTTTAGGTGATTTAACCTTAGGTATCAAACATATAAGAGTTGCAAAAATACCTTTGGGGTAGTGTGAGTTTGTAAAGTAATATGAAATGGCTTTAAGTAAATCATCTTTTATTATGAACCAACAAGATAGGTAAAACCTAGAGTTAAATCCATCAACTCCAGAGGCACTGTTAATGTTTAGGTTTTTAATACCAGTATGTATTTATTCCATTGATGATATCTCTAGTATGTTTTTATTGTCTTGATCAGATATGATATAATGAATGATATCTTTAACTAATGATAGATTTTTATGGGTAGAAGTTTTATTTAATAGGGTAGATAATGATCTACAACAGATAAACGAGTTAGATTATCATCTTTAATCTAATTATCATTGATTTGAATACCATTTATTATGTTGCTAGTTGTTCTTCTTTTAACATAGTTATGGAAGATTGAAGTGTTATTATCACCATCTTTACATAACGTTTTTGTTGTAGAATGTTTCTTCTTTTGTAAGTAATGATATATGTAAAGCATTAAGTTTAAATAGATTAGATTGATTCTCTGGGCTATTATTTTCTTCTAATTTTGTTTCAACTATCTTAACTTGTTTTTCAATTTTGTTTATACAGTCAAAAAAATTACCATAAACATTTTTATTCTAACTTTTTAAATCTTTTTTAAATCTTTTTAGTTTGGACCAAAAGGTATGTATATGAGAAGAGTCTACAAGATGTTCAGACCAGTTGTTTTCTACAGTGTTGAAGAAATCTTCATGTTGTAGCCAGATATTTTGAAATCTATATGATAGTTTTAGTTGTGTTGGATTTAGTTTAATTGATATTATCAAGGGTGAATGGTCTAAACCAGTTCTGGCCAGATGTTTCACCCTTGTAATATTAAAGGTATCTCTCCATTGGTCATTGTGTAAGGCCCTATCTAACCGTTTTCAATTATGTTTGTTGGTCCAAGTGTAGTTTGAGCCTGTGTAGCCTGGGTCTTCTAACCTACAGTCTAAGGTCATGTTATTAAAATCATCCATACTTTTAGTGCAAAGTATGGAACAAGACAGTTGTTCACTTGCATTGGATATTGTATAAAAATCTCCAACAACAAGCCAAGGTAAGGCTGAGGTAGAAATGGTTCTTAATTGATCCCATAAAGGCACTTCATGGGATCGGGTACATTTTGCATAAACTATGATAAGCATAACTATTATATTAGTAGAAGTATGACTTACCATAGTATTAATGAGTTTTCCAGAATTGTCTGATATTTGAATATTAAAACAAAATTTTCAGATAATCCAAATTTTATTGTTAAAGTTTGCAAAATAAGACTCAAAACCAAGATTTTTACATATTGTTGCTAGGTTATCAGCTGATATCATAGGCTCATGTAGAGTTATGATATCAGTTGAGAGTTTTTTGACAATGTTTTTAATTCTTCTTTTTGTTCTTTGATTCCCTATTCCTCTAGCATTCCAGTTTAGTATAGCTATGGTCATTTTAAAGAATTTTTTGAGTATCTCATCGATCCTTTATGGCTCATTGTTTTAATCAGTATTTTAGCTCTTGATGATTTTCTTAACGGAGTCTTAATTATGTATTCTTTAAGTTGCTAATGTGTCTGGGTGATTGGGGAAGGCTAAGGTTGGCTCTAATCTTTGGAGAATAATGTTAATAATAGCATTAATATGAATAATAATAATAACATGAATAATATTATGAAGAATAATATGAGGAATAATATCATCAATAATAATAATAATAATAAAATAATAACATTATAACAATAACATGATTAATAATAATAATAATAATTACAAGAAAAATGTTGTCATGGATAATACTAACACGAATAATAAGATCGGGAATAAAAGAACAGAAATAATACTATCCGGAATAAAAATAACAAGAATAATATTATCCGGACTAAAATAGCAGGAATAATAACATGAGCTTTGATGATCCAGTAAGGCCTTTTTAAGCGAGCACGATGGTATCCTTCAAATCTGAACCCAAAGAAGAACACCATGATCTAGATCTAAACCCGATAAAAAGAATACCATTATTTACAATGTTTGGCGCAAATGTAAATACATGAGTACGTCTGTATGAGAAACAACATTAATACGCACTGCAAGACAAGGAAAATTCAAATTCAAGTTGGTTTAGTATAAATATGTTAAAGATATAAGGCTTAAGTCTCTTAGCTCATATCTTTTATCTATAAATAAGAGCATACACATTATGTAATAGATACATTTTCTAAATAATATAAAACCCTAGCCATTTTCCTCTTTGTTTTGTTATTTTATTAACATGGTATCAGAGTCTGAAGAATCTGATCGGGGAAGCGTAACGACCCCCTGTTTCTGTCAGGTATTCGATTTTGATTCGATGTATGGATTACATATTGATATTCGATTTCATATTGTAATTGGTATTCGGTTTTGTCTTGGTATTTTGATTCGTTAGTTGGATTTTATTTCTGCTAGGTATTCGATTTTGATTCACTGTTTGGATTCTTCGATTTCGTATTGGTATTGGTATTCGATTTCGTCTTGGAAGTTCGAATCGTTGTTTGTATCTTCTTTCTGCTAGGTATTCGATTTCAATTCCCGATTTGGATCGTTTTTTCTTGTGCTTCAACTAATGGTTGTTATTCTTTTCATGTTGTGCTTCAAATGCTTTCTTGTTCTTCTTATTGTGCTTCAGTCACTGGTTGTTCTTCATGTTGGTTGTTTATTTTGTTGTGCTTTAGTTGCTGGTTGTTCTTTTTGTTTTGACCCTCTACGTGATACGTGGTTGTAACTGTTCTTCTTTTGGATCTGTTTTTGGTTGGCTTCAAATCTGTTGTCTTGTTTTTCAGTTGGATTTGTGTGGAAATATTATATATGCTTTCCACAGAATAGATACAGTTTTTGGTTTTCTGATATGTTGTGTGCATTCACAATCAAACAGTCTGATCGAAAGGCAAACGGTGTTCATTTTTTCTGAATTTTGGAGAGACTGTTCGAGAGATCCAACCCTTAAATTTACTCGGTTGGATTGTGATATGGTGCTACGATTTAGAATAAATCATTGTTGGACCAATGCAGTGCTTTATGTTCGTAAAAGAGGTTTGATTTTAAACATAAATTAATATTTGGATTTGATTGAGTATTGGATTTAGTTTTACCGGACCATTATAATTTTGAATTTGAACTTGGTTTGATTTTGGATTTGGGGTTTGATTAAGGTTTTGATTTGATTTTTCCAATTTGGATTTGGTATTTCTTGATTCTTTGATTTTGTTCGATTAGAGATTGTTGATCTTATTTTAGATATGATAGAAAATATGATTTTCTACAGTCTACTAGTAACAAACTGAATAATAAAAACTTTGTTATGTCTACATCAGCATATCATTCAGGTATGTCCTCGTCTTCCACTTAAGGTACTGATTTATCATTATGGATTTTGGATTCAAGTGCATCTCATCATATGTCACCTTAAATGTCGAACTTTATTTTGTTATCCCATATTTCACCCATATTTATTTTGTCTTCTAGTGCTATAAAAATATCAGTAAAGAGTAGTGGCTCTATTTGTACCCCTTATATATTACTATCTTGTTTTGGTTATTCAAATGTGTAAATCTGGTTATTGGGTTTTGTTTTCTGATTCTGTTTGTGCTATACAAAATCAACAGATATATAGAGTGATTGGGACAAGTCGTAAAATAAAGAGACTCTATGTTTTATAAAAACTCGAAGTAACAGATGTTGATGTATATGGTGTTAATAGTGAAAAAATCATACTTGACTGATATTGTTGCCTCTAGTGTTGATTTGTCTTTGTTTCGTTTGAATCCTCCATCGTCTAAGTTTTAGCTTTGGCATTCTCGTTTGGGACATGTATCTGCATTGTGTTTGCAAATTTTAGTCTCTACGGGTGCTTTATGTCAACTAAACACTTGTAATATCTCGGATTTTAGTGGTTGTAAATTGTCAAACTTTTCAGCATTAACCGTTTAATGAAAGTGTCACTTCTTCTATTGCTCTGTTTGATATTATTTATTCTGATGTCTATGGTCATCTCATATCTCCATAAAGGGTGGTTTTTCATATTATGTATCATTTATTGATGATTATACTTGATACACATGGATTGATCTTATGAAACAAATGTCTGATTTCCTTGGATTTATAGAGAATTTAGAGCACTGGTTATGACCCAACATTCTGTTGTGATAAAATGCTTCACGTGTGACTTATAGGGTGAATATACCTCTAATTATTTCAAACATTTAATTTCAGTTGACTGTATTATACATCAATAATCTTGTACAAACACCCCTCGACAAAATGGTGTTGCAGAAATAAAACATTGTCAGATTGTTGAGACTGTTCGTTCTTTTATTTTATTGGCTGAAGTTCCAACTATTTTTGGAGGATAAGAAATTTTGACTCTTGTTTATGTGATTAATTGAATTCACACTTCTCATAATGCAGGAATATCTCTATTTTAGAATTTATACGGACAACTTCCATATTATTCTTCCTTACGAGTGTTTCGATCTACGTGTTTTGTCATTCACCCTCATGTTGAACGCAACAACTTGGGTCCTAAAATAGCTATATATGTTTTTCTAGGTTATGGTGTTAGCATTATTATGATCCCACCAACCATAAGCTATATGTATCTCGTCATGTCATATTTCTTGAGCATATCCCATTTTATTCGATTTTGACAAAATCACATGATGTAACAAATACAGAACTTCAAGCTATTGATCATTTTAAAAATGATAGTGATACATCATTTGACATTGATATTCCAGCTAATGAGACATCTACAACAGTTGATACCAATGAGGTTTTTTAGCCATTGTATCTTGCTTTTATCCAAAGGGAAGTCCAGGCCAAACCACTACCATGTGAAACCGAACACGACTAATATAGTGGAATATGACTAAGCTAGGTGTTGGTCATCTCACATCTTGAGCTAATGAGTCCTTAAACTTGACCCGACTCTACAATCCGACCTGACAGGCCCATGGGTCATTAATTAAGTATAAATACCTCAACCACTTTCATTAATGAGGGTGATCAGAATTTAATACAAACACACAGCTTTATTATCTCACTACACTCTACCTTGAACATTAAATTCCCAAAACACTTTACTAAATTACCCTCAGACAGAAAATAACCACACCAAATTGGCGACCACAATGGGAGCACGACAGTGCCTGAATTTCACAATTCAAAACCAGCAAGCAAAGTAGTTCGGATGGATTTGAATGAGCAGAATATTCCACCTCCTGAGGTGGAAGTTGTAAAATAAAACAATGCATATACTATCGAGGAGCGCGATCAGTTGAGAGCTGAGATAGAGGCGCTGGGAGCAATAAAACAAGCAGATAAAAGGGTTAAAGAAAAATTTAGTGCGTCGGTACCTCACCATACTGACAATCCTGGAGAGAACGAGAAGTCTCTAAAGACCCATCTCAGTTCCAAGAAGACACACTGATCTAAACATGTGAAGAGTTCTACATCTGAGTCTTCTAGCAGCTCATATAATAAGGCGGAGCTTGAAGAATCAGTGTCTTCAAGTAGTGATGAAGGGCGATCAAAAAAGAAAATGAGGCTGACTAAAAAATATTCAAGAAAAAAGGATAGGTATGGCAGGCTTAAGAAGCACCATGGTAAGAAAAGGGTTCAGCCAACCAGCATATTGACCAGTTGATGATTGATCCATTTGCTTTTCAGTCCGAACCAAGTATTTTTGCTACTCCAAATGAATATATTGTTTTTAGCCGTAACACGAATTGGAGGCAATCGCCTTTGTCTGTGAAAATACTCTCCGGACATCTTCCTAAGAGGTTTGACAGCTCCAAGATGGAGAAATATGATGGGAGCCGAGATCCATACTACCATCTGGAGTAGTTTAAGAAATTCATGATGAATTTTGACGACAAAGACAAAATATTGTGTAGGGCCTTCTCTCAAAATTTCACAGGAAACACCCTCAAATAGTACAATAGTCTCCATCAGGGATGCATAAATTTTTTTGATACATTTTGGGTTGCCCTCTAGAGGTAATTCGTTGGAAGCAAGGAGCTTAAGGGTAATGGGGACACCATTATCTATTGTGCTCAAGAGCCAAATGAGTCTCTAAAGGAGTATATCAACCGGTTTGTGAATAAAAAAAATGGGCTAGCACATTGCTTTGAACAAGTTGCAATTTCTTCCCTCAGACAAGGTTTGAATCCTAGTAATTTAGCCGATTCAGTGACTTAGAAGAAGGCTATGACCTGGGATGGTTTGTTGAACTAGGTGGGGAAACAAATCAATGTTGAGGAGACTAAGAAAACTAGAGTAAGCTGCCAGTTTAGGTCCACTACTACAACAACGACTCGTCAGCTGCTAATCAGTCCGGTTACAGGACAAAAGAGACTGGACATGGATCTAAACGATCAAGGCAAAATCAGTCCAACCAGACTCAGAGCCAACAGGTCAGAAACAAGAGAGGACCCTGTGTTCACCCTGAGTGGTTTTCTGAATTGGTAGAAAGTGTGGCTACAATCTATGAAAAACTAAAAACAAAGTGCACTTTAGAAAGCCAACAACATTACAGTCCCCCATAGAAAACCGGAGCACCCGTTTCTGCCAATACCACAATGACATAGGCCATGATACCTATGATTGTATAGCATTGAAGCGGGAGGTCCAGAACCTCATTGAAAGGGGTAAGTTGGGAGCCTATGCCAAAAAACAAGAGGGGAGCAGATCGGATAATGTACAAGCCAATACTCCCTAAACTGGTCCTTCGACCAATCCTGGAACATCCGCACAAAAAGGTGCAATGGTAATTACTGAAAGGTTTGATATAGACTCTGAGTATCTTGATCCAGATCTGAGTCGAAATCGGGTAGGGGTAATAACAGACAAGACCAAAATTGTCTTCCGCCTGATTAACTTTTTTAAATCATTGACCATTTTCAGAAGGGATACTATGACTACACCTTCTAGTTCATCAAGGAAGAGGCATGTGCATAGTTTGGCCACCTAGTTGGATGGATAGATGTCCACCCATCTGTATTAAACCCCATATGCCTTTATAGTTTTCGATGATGATGACCTGAAAGACATTGCAGGGCCTCACGAAGATGGTGTGGTAATAGGGGCATCAATAGGAGGAAACGATATACACCGGATTTTGATGGACACAGTCAGTTCGACAGACATATGTTTTTAAGCTCCTACAAGCAGATAAGAAACCCTTCAGTTATACAACTTTCGAACATAACCATCGTAGGCTTTATAGGAAGTTCTGCAGATGTAATTGGGGAATTCAAAGAAGAGGTGTTGCTGGGAAAAATACCCTTTAAGAAAATGGTAAGAGTACTGTTTGTTGTGGTGGATTTCACAACATCTTACAATGCAATATTTGGGAGGTCTTGGCTCTCCAGAATGCATGTTGTGGCCTCTATGGTCCACCAATGTTTGAAATATGATGTCCAGAGCAGCCATAAGGTAGCGAGGAAATATTATGCAACAACCCTTGCATCTAGGTCTTTAGAGGCAGTCAAGGTTAACATAGATTAGCAGCTATTGGAGCCTTCAACTGATTAGAATAAAATTGATGATCCCATGGCGGCTCACAGTGTCATAATATCTATTGAGGAGGTTAAAACCCACTCCCTCACTGAGGGGAAAATGTTAAAATTATTACTAAGTTGGCACCATGTTTGAAACACTGGTTGTTGTCCTTTTTGATGAATAATCAACATGGCTTCGCGTGGTGAAATAGTGATGTTACTCGAGTGCTAGGTGACATTATTTCTCATAAGTTTTCCATACGAACTGATATTGCGCCAGTTTTACAAAGGAGAAGGTCTTTCTCTAAGGAAAAAAACAGTTGTGATTGTTCAGGAAGTTGATAGTTTGACCAAGATGGGTCACATTAAATAATCTCAATATCCTTTGTAGACTGCCAACCCTGTTCTGGTCAAGAAAAAGAATGGCAAATGACGCATGTGCATTGATTTTACTGATCTTAATATGACATGCCCCAAAGATCTTTATTTCGTTCCTCGGATATATCAGTCGGTGGATTCAACTTCTGGAAATAAGTTATTATCATTAATGGATGCGTTTTCAGGGTATAACCAGATACAAGTAGGTCTGAAGGATCAGGACCACACTACTTTCATTACAGACAGAGTTCTTCATTGTTATAAGGTGATGCCGTTTGGATTGAAAAATGATGGGGCCACTTACCAAAGATTAGTGAATAAAAACTTTGCTAATCAGATTGGCACAAGACATTGAAGTTTATATAGGTAATATGATGGTTAAAAGCTTGGAGGAAGATGCACATATATCTGACCTTCAAAAAATATTTTCTAACTTAGAGGTTGTGAATTTGAAGCTGAACCCTGAAAAGTGTGTATTTGGGGTCCCATCTGGAAAGTTCTTGGGCTACATAATAAGTGATAAAGGAAATTCAGCCTGATCCGGATCAACTTAATGTTTTACTAGCTATGGACCCTCCTCAGAACATCAAAGAAGTTCAAAGGCTGATCGGACGATTGGCAGGTTTGAACAGGTTTATTTCAAGATCATCAGACAAGTGCACTTCATTCTTCCAAGTGTTGAGAAATGCCAAAAACTTTAATTGGTCTCCACAGTGTGCTAAGGCTTTTATTGAAATCAAGAAGCATTTGTCTTCACCTAAGACTCTCTTCTAACCTACTCGGGGGGAAGCTCTACGTATATCTAGTTGTATCAGAGAATGCAATATATGTTGTTTTTTTTCAAAAGGAACCCGCAGACGCTACTCAGAGTGCAATGAGTGCGTACATGGTAAACCCTAAGTCTGACGCAATAGCCTGCAAACCGACGATAGAAGGTAAACCACACAAGGTGACAGGCTCAAATTAGAAAGCGTATGTAGAGGGACTCTAACTCATGACCTTTAGTCACAAGCATGTCTTACTCAACCAACCCGGCTACCACCTTGGCGGTTTGCAATAAGTATTGTGCTAGTAAGAGAGGTGGACAATTACCCCCGTCTAGTGTATTACATTAGCAAAAGTCTGTTGGATGCTAAAAATATATATTTGAAGTTGGAAAAACTAGCATTGGCCTTGGTAATTGTAGCAAGAAAGATGAGACCATACTTCCAAGCTCATTTCATTGTCATTCAGACATCTTTTCCCTTGAGAAGTGTTCTTCGGAAAGCTGATGTGTCAAGCAGAATTACCAAGTGGTTAGTGGAGCTGGGTGACTATGATATTGATTTTGCGGCCAAACGACGATTAAAGCCCAGTTAGTGGCTGATTTCTTAGTAGAATTTCATATTGATATATCCTCCAGACAGATGTTATAAAACCATTCTAAGAAAGAATGGGTAGTTCCAACTAATGGTGGATCAAACACTATGGGTTGTGGGGAGGGAATTTGTTTAACTTATCCCTATGGTGATAATATGTACTAGGCCATATGTTTTGGTTTCAAGGCTTCCAACAATGAATCTGAATATGACGCAGCAATAGTTGGTCTTAGGTTGGCTCTCATATATGAGGCAATAAGAGTCCGGTTAATGAGTGATTCCCAATTACTAATTCACCATGCTCAAGGGAAGTCAGAAGCAAAGAAAGAACAATTGATTAAATACTTGTTAATGTTAAGGGGAGTTGTTGCAAGATTCAAGAGTATCTAATATGAACACATCCCTAGATCGGAGACTACTGTGGCAGACTCTTTGACAACCATAGCTTATTCTGAATCATACCCTTGGATTCTGATGCAAGAATGTCCATCAATACAGACGGGTCCAGAAAAAGGTAAAGAAGATGAAGAAAGTATGAGCATAGTAGCCATTCAGCTAAATGATTGGAGGTATGATATTCTTCAGTTTATTTCTGATGGGATTTTGCCTCCGGATAAAGCCATAACTAAGAAAATTAGGTATAAAACTCGTGGTTTCTTGATATTAAGGGAAGTTCATTACAATAAACTTTGAGCAGACCTCTCTTGCGTTGTTTAGGATTTGAAGAATCCCAAGTTTTGTTATCTGAACTACATGATGGATAAGGTTCTGCACACTGTAGCTATAAAGCCCTAACAATGAGAGTTTTATTGGCAGGGTGCTACTGGCCAATCATAATGGCAGATGCAAAAGAGATGGTAAAAAAGTTTGATCCTTGCCAAAGGTATGGAAATGAAATTCATGTGCAAACAGTTCCTATGAAATCCATATCTGAACCGATACCCTTCGAAAGATGGGGGTTGGATCTAGTTAGGCATCTTCCCATGGTATCTGGTGGATGTAGAACAATTATAGTTGTTATTGACTATTTCTCTAAGTGGATAGAGAAAGCTTCTTTAGATGGAACCACTTCTAAGGAAATCATTAAATTTATTTTATCTAACATATGTTGCAGATTTGGGGTTCCTCGAAAGATTACTACAGATAATGGGCCACATTTTGATAATAAAAACATGGAAATATTCTGCACCTCTAGAGGAATTCAACACTGTTTTTCTTCTCTTTTACACCCTCAAGAAAATGGGAAAGTTGAAGTTGAAAATAAGACAATCTTGTCCGGATTGAAGAAGAATCTGAATGAAGCTGTATAAAAGTGGCCAAGTTATTTATAAGACGTTTTGTAGGCCTACCGAACTACACATCGGGCTGCTACACAAGAATCTCGTTTTGGTCTTGTGTATAGGATAGATGCAATCACTCCCATAGAAGCTACTTTACCATCTCACAGAGTCCAAAACTATTCCAAACAGGCTAATGATATAGTAGTAAGGATATTTTAGCTATTGTATCTTGCTTTTATCCGAAGGGCAGTTTGGACCAAACCACTAACATATGAAATCGAACAAGACTAATATAGTGGAATATGACTAAGTTAGGTGTTGGTCATCTCACATCTTAGGCTAATGGATCCTTAAACTTGACTCGACTCCACAATCCGACCCGACAGGCCCATGCTCATTAATACACCAACCATTTTCATCAATGAGGGTGATTAGAATTTAATACAAGCACACAGCTTAATTATCTCACTACACTCTACCTTAAACATTAAATTCCCAAAATACTTTACTAAATTACCCTCAAACTGAAATAAATCACACCAGATACTACTTCTTCTCCGTCAATGCATGAGTCATCTTCATCAATGCATGAGCCAAATCCTATATCTAGTAGAATAACAGATCCTTTACCTCTTAGGATATCTACTCGTATAAGTAAGTCTACTAAACTACCATATTTTGCGTACTCTTCTTACTCAGCTCTTTTTTCCTCTTTCATAGAAAATATACATAATTTATATAAACTTTAGTCGTTTAAAGAAGCTGTTTGTGATCCTCGTTGGCAAAATGTTATAACCGAAAAGCTTTCTGCTCTTTATCATACGAATACATTGAATATAGTTAAACCTCTATCCGGTAAGAATATAATCGGTTCTCGTTGGGTTTTTAAAATCAAAACAAAGTCTGATGGGTTTGTTGAAAGATATAAGGCTCTTCTTGTAGCAAAATGGTATAGACAGAAGTATGGTATGGATTATGATGAGAAATTTTCCACAGTGTAGTTTGTACTCTTATTGCGGTTGCATCCGTTCGTCAGTGGAAGATATAAGATCCTCCTCTAGGTGTTGCTCACCAACCAGGTGAATTTTTTTGAGTTATGAAAGCTTTATATGGTCTCAAACAATCGTGTTTGGTCTGACAAATTCTTTATGGTTATTATTTCACTTGGTTTCCTTGCTAGTAATCATAATTCAGCCTTGCTTATTAGATGTACACGTGTTGAACTAATTATTTTATCTCTATATATAGATGATATGATCATTAAATGTGATGATATTGATGGTATTGAGGCACTAAAACGTGATTTGGCTCAGAATTTTGCGATGAATGACTTAGGAATATTACGTTATTTTCTAGGTATTGAGGTGGTTCACACTCCAAAAGGTTATATTCTCTCTCATACAAAATATATATCTGATTTAATCGAGCGAACGCGACTTTCTGATAACAAGATGGTAGATACCCTTCTTGAAACCAATGTTTTGCACTCTCAGACTGATGAAGTTCCTTTGTTACGCCAACTCTATATCAAACCCTTGTAGGGAGCTTGGTCTATCTTACAGTTACTCGACCAGATATAGCTTATGTTGTTCATGTGGTTAGTCATTTTATTATAGCTCTTATATCAGTCCAGAGTTGTGCTTCGAATATTCAGATATCTTCGTGGCACTCAGTTTCAAAGCATTTTATTTCATTCGATCTCTTCACTTAAACAGCGTGCCTATACCGATGTTGATTGGGATAATGATCCTCATGACCCAAAATCTACTACTTTTTGTGTATTTTTTGGAGATTCATTACTCTCATGGAAATGTATGAAACAAGATGTTGTCTCTAAATCGTCTACTGCAGCTGAGTACCATGTTATGGTCGTGACCACATGCGAGATTGTTTGGTTATGATGACTTCTTGCGGATATGGGGGTTAATGTTACTAAACCAATTTCTTTACATTGTGATAACAAAAGCGTCATACAAATAACAAAGAATTTTTTTTTATGAGAGGACAAAACACATTGAAATATATTGTCACTTCACTCAGTATCATCTTCAGATCGACTCCATCTCGCTTCTATATGTTCCATCAGCTTTGCATGTTGCTTATATTTTCACGAAGGCTCAGTCAACAACGCGGTTTTGTTTTTTTTTTTTGTGATAAACTCTCAGTGCTTATTACTGTTGTATTGTGAGTTTGAGATAGGGTGTTAAAGATATAAGGTCCAAGCCCATTAACTCATATGTTTTACTAATAAATAAGAGCATACACACTATGTAATATATACACTTTTTAAATAATACAAAAACCTAGCCATTTTCCTCTTTGTTTTGTTTGTTATTTTATTAACAAAATAAACAAAAAATATCCTAATGATTTTAATTGATACGCTCGTGAGCACAAAAAACGTCTAATCTAAGTTGAGTACTCTTGGCTCAATCTCGGCCTTTAGTTTAAATTAGAAATTCAAACTAACATAAGAGAAAAAAACTAGAATATTATAATATTAGAAACCATAATAATATCCAAAAACACATAAAGATGAGAAAACAATGTTCATTGTTAGCTTCAACAACTAAGATTTTGCATCTCATAACTTGCAAAGGAAAGTTATTCTTTCGAATTTCTTAAAAATACATCTCCTACATTCTCTAACAAATTTCATAATATATTTATGTAGCAATTATCAACTTGAACTAAATCTTTGACAACCACAAGAATACTGATCTAGATGAATATAACTAATCAAACAAAAAACCATATCGAAGTTGTCAAGAATTTATTTTTGTTCGTGTATGAAAAATATGAACTCTAATGGAGAAACTACTTCGGCGCTGTATGCGCTTTTTTATCATATTCTCTTTATCAAATATTCAATCTCTAAAATATTATTAATATATAAGTTTCTCTAACTACCAGACCCCATAACTCATCACAAGAATGTCCTCAAATTATAAGCACGAGTTTCACATAAAAGCACTAGAAATAACGGTGATTAAAACATGATGACAAAAGGGAAAAGTCACAATATATTAGTTCACCTGAATGAGATAATAGAGAATACAAAGCCTTTTTGTATCCTTAGTGCTTTGCACATCAACATGTGAACCAATCTTGGAAGTAGTGAATGAGATGTGATCGTTTTCCATCATTATCTCGAACTCTTTCCTCCTGACACGGCCAAATTATTGCCATTTGTTATCATTTTCCTTCATTATATCTAGACAAATAAATCTCAGATGAATGCAAGAAACAATAAACCCATCAAGCTCCATTATCATGAAGTACTAGTCAAACAATAAACTTGTTAGACAGATGATAAATACACAATACTCATACCAATATAAAATGACAAACTACTTTTACTTGACAATAAATTATAACTTGGATTTTTTAATTTTAACTTGTTAATGTTAGAATTTCAAATTGTCAGCATATAACATTAGACTGTATATATTACTTATTAGTTTCAAATCATATTTTGAACTAAATCAGTTAAATGAATCGTTTAAATAAACTCATTTACTAATCAAATTACTTAAATTGACGGCATATCCTTTATTCAATTAAATTAATTGGACAACACATATATAATAATACACATACTCTTAGGGTAACGTATTCATTTTTTAGAAGAATATGAATTTTACCACTCAAACTGCATGTTTGTTTTTTTTATACATTATGCTTCAAGGTAGCAGTCTTTAAAGACAATGCTCGTGGAAGCTGACACCAATACACTGACGAAGTTAAGCTAAGTAAATTATGGCCAATCATATCATTACATACTTTCAAGTTTGCTCATTTTAAGCTACAATACACAAATTTACACGAAACAGATCTTATCTTCAAACACAAATGCACAATACATACAAAACCATGGATAAAACTATAACAAATCCACATAGTCAACATAACGATTATACAATAATTAGCACACCAACTAAACGAAAAAAAAAATCATAGCTTATGACTCGAAATGCGATTTCGTAAGGGAAACGAACTAAACCAGCTAAAATCGAAGAAGAAAATACATAAAAAAAAGACCTAACATCGTTGTCCGAGACGATCCGCGTGCACTCCTTAATAATAGAATGTTTTGGTCAGTTTTGTCCGTCTAGGGAAGGAAATGGATGTCGAATGAGTCTAAACCAATGACGACGAGTGATGGAAGGTTGAAGATTATGTATCAAGATAGATGTGAAAAATAAAAAATAAAATTAAAAAAAAACATAAAAATTAATATCAAAGATTATATATATTTTGAAGAGACGAAACCATGATTTTAGAGATAGTTAAATCTTTTACCGGGTGGAACCGAAATATAGTTACCGCAACCCTTTAGTTTTTTTCTTTTCATCTTTTTGCTATTTTTCTACTTTCATTCCGTACTTAATCATAGGATATTGGGCTTATTACATCAACTCATATTACTCATATTGGGCTGTTTATTCATACAAACCCAAACGACGTCGGTTTAATCTAATACGATTTCAAGAAAAGAAAATGTCGCTGAACACCTTATCTTATTACCCAATTTCTCGGACAACACCCTTTCTCACTCCCTCTCGTTACAATGGCGACATTCACTCTATCAGCACCTTCTTCTCTAACATCTAAAACCCTAACCCAATCTAAAACCTCGGCTATCGCCTTATCAAACCACCGCCTCTACTCCATCGACCGACCATGGACTTTCCCATTCTGGAGCACCACCGTCGTTTCGCGGCCCTCGTTCGTCACTGCGGCGGTGGATTCCGATTACTCCTCTAGGAGAAGCAGCAGCAACGAACCGAGAGAGACTATTATGTTACCTGGCTGCGACTACAACCACTGGTTGATTGTTATGGAGTTCCCTAAAGACCCTGCACCTACTAGAGAGCAGATGATCGATACCTACCTCAATACTCTCACCACTGTGCTTGGCAGGTATAATTTCTTCTTCTAGGATTTTGTTGATCAGATCTATATCGTATCGAACATCAAATTTACATTTTTAGGGATTGTCTATATATATATATATATATATATATATATGAGTATATGTGTTTATCAACATTGGTGAAGCTTTGTATGTGTTAATTGACTGAATTAAGAGAAAATTGGATTTTCGTATGTTTGTATGAACAACCTAATGTATTGACGAGAAATCTACAAGAGGTCCAATTGTTTTGTGACTTACAGAAAACCCTAGCTTGCTTCACTAGAGCATCCCAATGTGTTTCCTTTATGCTTCAAGATGTAGTTTTTTAAAGTAATGTTTTTTTTTCGTCGTTGTGCCAGCATGGAAGAGGCAAAGAAAAATATGTATGCCTTTAGTACCACGACATATACTGGATTTCAGTGCACTGTCGATGAAGAAACATCCGAGAAATTCAAAGGTTTGTTTTAGTTTTGACTCTATATAAGCATCTCTCTTGTGGTGAATGTATGATTAGAACTTTTACTCGTAAAAGTTTGTTATATCTTTTTTTCGATTTTCTTTATAGGTTTACCTGGTGTTCTATGGGTGTTGCCAGACTCTTACATAGATGTCAAGAACAAGGACTATGGAGGTACTGAAAGTTACTTCACTAGAAAACTTTAGAGTACTTTATAATACTAATGTCTTTTCTCTGCCGTTTGTGTTTTGTTAGGTGATAAATATAACAACGGGGAGATAATTCCTTGCACGTACCCTACTTATCAACCCAAGTCGCGCAATAACACAAAATATCAGAGTAAAAGGTATGAAAGACGGCGTGATGGTCCACCACCGGAGAAGAGAAGACCAAAACAAGAAGCTGGTGCTTCAGATTCCTCTTCTTCGTAAGTTGTTTAAAACGATGCTTTGCCGAGAAGGTTTTATCATTTTGCATTCATCGGGTTGATGCGAACAGAATGAAGTGGGTAGGATACTATGCTTGAGCGTAGTTTTGGGTCAGCGTGTAGGATTAGTTCATCTTGAAGTGTAAACTTTAATTATTGTTGCTGTATGAGTATTTTAAGTAGAAAGAGCCGTGCCTTGAAGTTTAATTTGATTTCATTTTTAAACCTTTACATAAAATCTTGCTGGTGTGAATTGGTTTATGTATGATGTAGATATGCCTTTTATCATCCTGGTCTGTTTCTTACTCTTAAAAATCTTGATAAAGGTGCATGAAATGGTACTTACGTATAATGTTTGAATTAGATTTTGTGGAATTTTTGAATTGGATTTAATAAGAAATAATAAGCGTGAGTAGTGATTTTTTAAAAGTAATGGTATTTTTCTTCGTCTTTATTAGTTAAAATCTTTATGCTATTTTACTGTTTAAATTTATAGTTCCAACTAGTAACTTTGAAAGGAGTTTGAAATTAAGGATTTGATATGTGACATATTAATAGTATGCTAAGTATTACTATTTTATTATGTTTAGGTTGAAATGTTAGTATGTTGCAAGTTAGACAGCATATTAAATATTTAGTTCAATATAAATGTGAAAATGAAAAAAAATATATAAATGGAATTTGGCTAAAAACCTGTCAAGTCACCGGACTATGACACTTGTTGTATTCGTGCCACTACCTCTGTCAAATCACCGGACTATGACACTTGTTGCATTCGTGCCACTACCTTTCAAGTGTCCCAAAACGAGTCATCTGAGTTTCAGAAAGTTGCATTCTTGCCACGAGCGCGTGCAAAAGCACAGATTGCTGACACGTGGCTCCCCCAAAGTACACCAATCTGTTGCATATACGGTCACTCGTACTTCTTTTCCAAAAATGCCCCCATTCAGTTTCACCCCATTCCTTTTACCCTTTTAACTTTTTACCCCAACCATTTACTGCTTCGTTTTAATTTTTACTGCTGCTTTTACTTTTCACCCTTACTAAAATAATTACCCACTGTGAATAACACATCATTTACCTTTCGATTTAAACAACCCGACCCGTTTTGTTTAAACCCATTTACCTTTCGATTTAAACCTTCGACACTTCATTTGAAACCCTAATTTCAACAATTCTGTAATGCTGTAATCTCCTTCTTCACCCAACCCTCTTCTACAAACCCATACCCTAATCTCCTTCTTCACCCAGCCATCTTCTACAAACCCATACCCTAATCTCCTTCTTCACCCAGCCATCTTCTACAAACCCATACCAATGTCGTCCTCCTCCTATACATCGAAACAACCATCTAATTTAGGTTTTTGCGAATGTGGGCTGCCAAGCATAACAAAAACGGCTTGGACAGTCCCAAATCCTGACAGACGATTCAATGGATGTTGTAATTTCGGGGTAAGTTTACTCTATTACTCTATTTCAATGGATGTTATTAGTGAAACAAATTGTTTTTCGCGTTTACTCTATTACTCTGTTTCTTATCCTCTTAATCGATTTGGGTTTATCATAAAGGTCACTACTGCAAATAATTTAGTAGGTCACAAAAGGTGATTAACGGTCTATTAAAGCAACGTAAGAAGATGGAAGCTGAAATTGAAAGGAAGAATTGGATAATTAGGGTTCTATGTGTATGTCTAGTTTTTTGTTTGTTGGTAATTGTCTGTTTTTAGTCTACGTATTTAAAGAACCCTGTATCAGGTTTAGGTAATATATGTTGTATGTTTCTTGGATTTATGAAATTTAATTTCAATTATGAAGTTTGAAATTTGAATTGATTTTTGTGTATTGAATCTAATTGTTAAACAACACCTTGTAGTTCTTGTTTTGTGTATTGATTTTTGTCGTTATGAATTGTGTTAGGAATGAATTTGACGTAAGTAAATGCTGGTTTAAACCACACACATATCATTAGTGAGGCACATAATTCAGGGGATGTTAAAAGCATTAACTGCAAAACGAATTGTTATTGTATCATTAGTGAGGCACATGAGTAAAAGCATTAACTAACAACAAAATGAATTGCAACCATTTTACACCCAAACTGCAATCTTAATTTTGATACACTTATCAACAACATAAACAAAGCAGTTAGTGAGTTCAAAAACATAAACAAAGCAGTTGCAGTTAATGAGTACACAAATTTAGTCTTGAAATTGTATGGTTATTAAATAAACCATGAAATAAAGTCTTGTGTGCTTAAACAACAACATACAACACCTTCAAATTTAGAAACCGTAAATGGTGCTTGTGCATAACATACAGCACATTACAAAAGAACCCAGAAATGGGCAGTCTACAAAAAAACATCCTTCAACATAACACAAAAAAAAAACCATTAAAGCTACTCTTCTTGTGGTTGGGTAATATTGACGACATGATTACCACTACCTTCCACCGACGCTTGTGAACCACCAGTTGCCACTGCCTTGTTGCCAGATTTTCCGGTCGATCCACCAGAAGCTGCTGATACAGACCCACCAGCAGATGCTGCAGCCCCATGTGTTGCCGCAGCGGAAAAACGAGGTGCAGATGTCAAAGGAGGACCTACCCTGGGTTGCTTGAAAGGAACACCAACTGTTTGAGGCAACCTCCTCTTTCTACCTCTACTTTGCACCTTGAGAGCCTCCTTGTAGCCTTGCATACTTCCACCACTAACCCAACCACTATGTGGTGAACTGATGCTGTTTTGAGAAGAATATAGAGGACCAGTACCAGCCTGTAGTTTAAAAAGTATTATAAAAGAAGATGTTTTCAAGATAATGAACAAAAAACACTTTAATAGAAAAAGTGAAGGAATCTTACAGGTGGGGTAGTGTGCCTGGCCATAAAATTGTCCCTTCTTTCAAAACAGTGGATCACACTACCCTGCTCACACACAACAACCAATATAATACAAATGTAAAAGTTAAATTAATGAGACTACCAAAAAAGGACCACTTCACCAACTCGACCATAAATATTAATATCTCTTAAAAGTAAATTTGGACCACACTAAGAGACAAAACTTACATCAGGCATTAATGTGCCTTGAGTCCCACCAAAGGCTCCTCCATGCTGTTAAGAAGTAAATAACATAAAAAACAGCAATAAAGTCACAAATACCTACTTCAACTAAGCTGAAAACTCAAAGGAAAACCAACACCTCAAGCAAGATTATCACAACAACCATCAAAATACGATAACAAGCAAACCAACACCTCAAGCTAGACCTTCACAGCAACCATCAAAATATGATAACAAGTATCTGAAAATTACCTGGAACCCTGTAGATCTTGGAGTTTGAGCAGCAGCTGTTGCGGTTGTTGTGGCCTCAATCTGTTGGCAAGAAGAGACAACATCAACAAATATCTAATCGCAACTGTCACCAACAGGTTAGTATAACAGTATATTGTATATATCAATTGATATTATAGAACACTTACAGGTGCAGATGAAGTATTGGCTGTGGAAGTGGCTGCAGCACTTGCTTGACCAGGGGTAGAGGTACACCTTCGTTTATTATGTCCTACTGCCTTACAATTTGAACATCGTGCTATATTGTACCTTCGAGATAACCTTGTCACTCCTGATGTTGAGTCTTGCAAGGGTGGCTGTAGTCTCTCGGAAGGATCCTTCCTCCTGGCAGTTTAAAGCCTTCCTCTTACAATCTTAACTGGTGGAGGCATAATAGGGTGTAGATGGTTCGTAGGCCAGTGTTGGTATCCATTAATTGGGTTTATCAAATTAGAGTAGATAGCCTTCTGTGTAGCCACCCTGTACCAATTAGCTACATAGTCCACCGGGTTACCACTGTTGAACCAGATACAGGCAACAGCATGGCTACATGGAATGCCGGAGAGTTGCCATTTACGACAAGCACATTCCTGGGCATCTACGTCGACAACAAACTTATACTGCACCCTTCTCTCTTCAACTTGAAACTTTGGCCCACCTGAAGGAAGTACGTTGCAGTCACCAGCAAGCTTGTAGTTCTTGGTAAGCTTTTTATTAACGGACGGACAAATTGGTTGATCCCATTTTGGAATCTGGGTGATTTTCTTAACAATTCTACGCAATGTCTGCTCTCTTATACCTTCCAACAAGCTTATAATCCCTTTAGATCTATAGTCTAGGATAATAGAGTTAAACGTTTCTGCCAGATTTGAGGTTTGCATGAAGTACTTCTTTTCCTCCCTATAATGAGCCCTGCTCCACTCAGACGCAGGCTTCTGTGATAGCCATTCGTGACAGTCTGCATTGCATTGTTTCAACTCCTCCATGTGAAATTCAAACTCAGGGACAAATGATGACCTCGCACAAGCCCAAAACAGTATGTGCTCCTCTCTTCTTGGGAATACCTTTTTCATGTTCGCGTACAGATGTCGAGCACAGAATCGATGCTCAGCGTTTGGGAACAATTCCTTCAATGCTGGAACAAACCCTTTCTGTTTGTCTGAAATCCATGTGAAGCTGCCTCGACTATGTATGTTAACATCATTTGCCAATAGTTCCAGAAACCATTGCCAAGAAGACCTGTTTTCACTCTCAACCAATGCCCAAGCAAGAGGATACATTTGCTCGTTTGCGTCAACAACAACAACAACAAGCAGTTGTCCTCCAAACGACCCTTTCAAAAAACACCCGTCTAGCACAAGCACATGCCTACACCCAGCATTAAACCCCCTCTTCAACCCCTCTATGCAGACATAAATTCGTTCAAACTCTGAATCGTTGAATTTAATAGCCACCGTAGTCCCTGGGTTGGTTCGTATAAGCTCATCACCGTACTGTCGAAGCTTCCTGTATTGAATCCTGTCATCACCAAGGATCATATTTAGCGCTCTCGACTTTGCACGGTACGCCTTTGCTCTAGTGATCTTCACCAAAAAATCCTTGGCCAAGTCAGCCATTAAACTCTTCACAGACCAATCGGGATCAGCTTGCCACTGCCTCATATAGTGTTTTGCTATCCACTGCACGTTTAGGAATCTGTTTTTGTGAGTGGGAACACAGGTGTGGTTGTCGTTGAGTGTCTTTATCCTCCAAGCAGGTGCACAACCTTGGTTAGAAGCCTAGATAAACCATTTGCAGGTTGGCTCGCTGCATTTATAACTGCACCGCATCTTGTCATTCTTGTACACCTTTACACTACGCCGTTGTTTAATGCTGTACTCTTTCACCACATCCTTCAAAGTCTATTTCGATGTAAATTCAAGGCCTACAGCCAACTGAAGATACTTTAGTTCACTTGGTGGCCTATAAGTTCTTATCTTTGGCTTGAATTTTTTGGGTCTGGTCCTTCTCGAAGCGGTAGCTTCTTCTTCTTCTTCTGTATCGGGGCTGGTCAAATTGTCGGAGCTTACGAATTCTTCCTCAGTACTACACTCACTGTATACACTTCCATCAGAACAGACCTCCTCATCCTCGCTTTCAGTTGTGGTATATTCAGCCGGCCCGTAACTGCTGTCCGCACTTTCATCGCTATCACTATCCATTTGGCGAGGCTGTGGTGTGTGTTCATTCGTCTCATCAAACTGCGTCATGTCCACCCCAGAAAACAACGACGCTGTCAGGCCTTCTAGGCCATCTACTGCCTATGAACCACCCTGAACATTACCACCTTCAGCTGTCTGTGAACCAGCCTCAACATTACCACCTTCATCTGCCTGTGTACCCAACTGTACATTGCAACCATCTTCTGTACCAGCTGCATCACCCTCCACAAAGTCATCTACAACATCATCTGCATCCTTAACTGCATCACCCTCCACATGGTCATCGACAGCATCATCTACACCATTAACTGCATCACTCTCCACCTGATCATCTACAACATCATCTACACCTTTCAATGCATCACCCTCCACCTGATCATCTACAACATCATCTACACCCTTCAATGCATCACCCTCCACCTGATCATCTACAACATCATCTACACCCTTCAATGCATCACCCTCCACCTGATCATCTACAACATCATCTACACCTTTCAATGCATCACCCTCCACATGATCATCCACAAGATCATCTGCACCCTCACCCTCTATACGAGCCCCCACATAATCATATACATCCTCTACGTCATCACCTTGCCCCTCTAAACCAGCATTTACATTATCAATTACATTGTCCCCTACCTTATCAACACTAACATCAACTGCAATACCAACCTCTATACCACCCCCCTGACCCTGTAAACCAGTATTTACAGCAACATCCACACTATCCCCTACTCTAACAACATTATCAACAACTGCTACACCAACCTGTGCATCATCAGCGTCACACTTACCAGCCAATCCATTTGTTTCACCAGAACCTTTTACGCTATTATCTGCACCGTTCTTTTTCGGAAAGAACTCATCATACATTTCATCTATGAACATTTCAAAAGCCTCATCGTAATCTTCCTGATTATTATTCTAAACATTTCCAGCATTACTTTCAACCCCATCACGTTCTACTGCACCCAAATCATTTTCAACCAACACAGTTTCAACCAATACATTTTCAGCCAGATCATTTCGAACAAACTCATCTTCTACATTTTTACCTTGTCCTAAATCAGCACTACTACCCTGTCCTAAACCAGCACCACTACCCTGTCCTAAACCAGCATCACTACCATCATCTAAACCAGCACCAATACCCTGTCCTAAACCAGCATCACTGCCATTATCTAAACCCACATCAATATCATGATCTAAACCAGCACCACTACCCTGTCCTAAACCAGCATCACTACCCTGCCCTAAACCAGCATCACTACCTTGACCAAAACCAACATCCACAGGTTCAAAAATGGGTACAATGCTACTGGTGCCTTCTACGTCGACTGTAGGTACTGTTTTTGTAGCACCTGTCTGTGGCTTTTTTTTCCTTTTGCTAAATGAGGTGTCCTATCTGAGTATATGGACACTAACCTGCTGTCATCCAATATTTGGGTCATCATGAATGCATCTGCGTCAGTGTTTATTAAATGGATTCTCTGTCCAGGACCAGGGAGCTTGTAGCCAAACTGGTAGTGTCCACCACTCTCCGATGAATCGTCCACTGAGTGAATCTCATGTAGCTCCAAGATTGAGAACGTATTTGGGTTGATGAAGTCTATAGTCGTCGACTTTCCTCCAACATACTTCAGAGCCCTAGTTCCTCTAAAATGCCCATCGTAATGGTAGTCGACAGCAAAAAGGTGTTTGTTAACACCTGAAATAAAACAAATCACACATTATAACAAACAACACACACCATGGATAGAAACTACAGGTATTAATAACAAACTAACACAAACAGAGGAACCTAGGGTACAAACAGAATCGATGGATAGAACACATACCTTGGTACGAATCTTTAGCCATTGTAGCCCTAGCCAAACCCTCGATTCGAAGTTGATAGGGTTTGACTAATTAAGGTTTCCAAAAAGCGAAACCTAGGGTACAAACTTATGGTTTGACAGAGACTTGGTGGTGACGACAACGAAGTAACCTAGGGTTTCACAGATAGTGAATGAGTGAGAAGGATCTAGGGTTGATGATGGAAATCGAGATTAAGGGAGAGAGGGAGAGAGATTGTGAGTAACAGGGAGTGAATGGAGAGAGGGAGAGAGACTGTGAGTAACAGGGAGTGAATGGAGAGAGAGAGAGAGAGAGAGGTTGTGAGTTCTTTCAACTTCCAGGGTTATGAATTGAGGAGGAAAAATGTTAGGGTTCGACAATTGGGGGAAATTCTTAGTTGGGTCATTAAAAGAATGGGTTTAAACAAAACGGGTCGGGTTGTTTAAATCGAAAGGTAAATGATGTGTTATTCACAGTGGGTAATTATTTTAGTAAGGGTGAAAAGTAAAAGCAGCAGTAAAAATTAAAACGAAGCAGTAAATGGTTGGGGTAAAAAGTTAAAAGGGTAAAAGGAAGGGGGTGAAACTGAATGGGGGCATTTTTGGAAGAGAAGTACGAGTGACCGTATATGCAACAGATTGGTGTACTTTGGGGGTGCCACGTGTCAGCAATCTGTGCTTTTGCACGCGCTCGTGGCAAGAATGCAACTTTCTGAAACTCAGATGACTCATTTTGGGGACACTTGAAAGGTAGTGGCACGAATGCAACAAGTGTCATAGTCCGGTGACTTGACAGGGTTTTTAGCCATGGAACTTTCTAGGGAAATTATACTTAAAGTACCCACTCAACTATTCAATTGTCACTTACCACCCAAGGTTTGATCAATTGTTACTTAATACCCAACTCAACTACCTTATTGTCACTTACAACCTAATATTAATTTAATACCCTAACTACCCTTAACCCACTATATAAACATAATTTTCTGTTTTCTTTCTATTTTTATAGCTTTTTGAAGATTTGAATTTGTTAGCCGCTCTAATCACGTAACCCTACCAACCACCACGAGACCGGTTGAAATCACATTTTCCGGTGAACGGAAGCTGCTAAAGGTTTGTTTCTTTATGTAGGTTGTTGTGTTAGACCTGTCTAACCTCTGGTTTATACGTACAGGAGTTGATCGTCGCTTTTTGGAATCTTATAGCTTACAAGTAATCGTGTTGCGAGCTTTTTAGGTAATTACCTACCGATTTCGAAGTTTTTTATTGGTTTTCTCTGTTGGAATAGGTTCTATTCTACTATTTTTAGATGACATTGCCTGATTTCGAGCTTTTCTCTGTTTTTTTTGTTATAGTGATCTGTTATTTTTTAGTTGATATTGTTCGTTATATAGTTATGTCCTTGTTGTCTGATGTTATATTCTATTTTGGTAGTGCTTTAGTTTTGTCTTGAATGTGTAGATTACGAGTTTTTAGGTCAATTAGATTATTGTATTTCGTAACAAATATCAGGACTTTTTTTACATAGAAATACCAGGACAAGATGCGAATAGCTTTATGTAGGTATAAAAAATTCGCAAGATAGGATGCGAATTGCATATAGTTTTTGTGACTAATAACAAATATCAGGACTTTTTTTACCTACAAATATCAGGACACGATGCGAATAGCTCGTTGTAGGTATACACAATTCACAAGTTAGGATGTGAATTATTTGATGCAGTAGTAAATAATTTAACAACAAAGTTTTTGTGACTAATAACAAATATCAGGACTTTTTTACCTACAAATATCAGGACAAGATGCGAATAGATCGTTGTAGGTATACACAATTCGCAATAAAGGATGCAAATTGTTTGATGCAGTAGTAAATAATTTGCACATAGTTTTTGTGACTAATAACAAATAACTTGTACTGTCCAGGGTAAGAGATGTCTAAATCACGAGTTTGTATTTTTAAATATGGTCACCAAACTGCAATTGTGCCTTTCACGGAGTTTGAAAGCTTCGAAAGTATCCAAGCTTATGTAGAGAACACATGGGAGGAGCTTGCCACAGGTGACTACCTAATTACTTACTCCTGCGGGGATCACAATAATTGTTTCTTTAATAACCAGAATGATTTTGTTGGGTTGGTGTTATATCTTGATTTGGAGCGTTTAAAACGTGTTAGTTTTCTCATAGAACAACACGTCTTCGATAAGGGTTCTGGTAATAAAAGTTTTGTCGATAAGAGCTCTGGTGGTAAGGATTGTAATGTAAAGCGTAAAGAGCGTAGATTGATTTATGGAGAACCATCTCTTGATCAACTAGTTAGCGGGGAGAGTAGTAATGGTTTAGTTAATTCTGATCAGAGGAAAAAACAACTTGCTATTGCTGGTTGGGCTGATGCTATTACAGGAGTGGGTCAAGCTTTTGAAGAAGGTGCTGCCGGTCTGAGGGTATCTTTGTGCAAGTTTGCGTTAGAGCATGGTTTTTCTTTCAAATACCTGCACAACACAACAAATAAGATCACTGCTTATTGTGAAAATAAGCTCACAAACGGGTGCAAATGGAGGGTTTATGCATCTATTGACTCACTTGCAGTCCCGTTTTCTCCCAGAAGTATGTCCCGTACCATACTTGCAGTCCTGTTTTCTCCCAGAAGCATAAGCATAAGCGGCACATGCATTTGACATCAGATTTGATTGCAGAGGAAATTCAGGATTCTCTCCGGACCTGCCATTCGTTGACAGCCAAAACCATATAATCGACTGTCAAACAAGATTACGGTCTTGACATCTCTTATCGTTTGTCATGGAATGCTTTAGAGAAGGCTAGGAGGGGAGTTTTTGGAGATAGTTCAAGTTCTTTTAGTTTACTAAGCGGATACTTCAAACGCTTGAAGAGCCGGGATATTACTTCAGACTGCCAGTTGGAGTTGTCAGCTGGAAACCGATTCAAGCGCTGTTTTGTAGCATTCGGTTCGTCCCTTCGAGGTTTTCATTCATGCCGTCCAATGTTGTTTGTCGATGGAACCCACTTATATGGCAAGTACAAGGGTACATTGCTCACTGCTGTAGCAAAGGACGGAAACAACGGTTAGTTACATTTATCTAGTTAATCTGAACGATGTTTTTGTGTGAAAATACTGATGCAATTCGCATAAGGTGATGCGAATTAAGCAGTGTTGTGATCCTCACATTTCGCATTTGAGGCTGCGAATTAGGTATTATCTGAGGAAACTGTACTTACATCGCAGCTTGAGTTACAAATAATTCGCATGACAAGCTGCGAATTGTTCGTACGAGCAATAAAAATGTCACACATAATTCGCATGGAAAGCTGCGAATTGTGCCAGGACAACATGCGAATTTCTTACATTTTTTAAACGTTTGCATACTGTTGTAGTTTTCATTTGATCTACCTTTTCCAGGACTATTCCCTGTTGCTGTTGGTGTAGTTATCATTGAAGATTGGGACAATTGGATGTGGTTTTTGGGGTGTTTGAAACCACATTTGCTGGATCGCCAGATCACATTTATTTCAGACCGTCATTCTGGTATTGTTAATGCTGTTTCTGTCTTGTATCCAAACTGCTATCATGCGTACTGTTATTTTCATCTCATGCAGAATTTGAAAGCAAAACTGGAACATACTAACAGAGAGTATAAAAAAGGATGTTGAGTTTCTTCCATCGTCTTGCTTATGCTCCCAGTCAAGAGCTTTTTAAAGATATACTAACAGGTTTTCTATGTGAAGGTGGTGAGAGAATGAGTGATTTTCTTGCAAATTTACCCCCTGAAAAGTATGCGCAGGCTTACGTAAAAGGGAAGCGATACGACTCTATGGCTTCTACCGCAGCTGAATCGTTTAACAGTCAGATTAAAAAATATTGCGGCTTACCAATTGTTGAGTTTATTGATTGGATTAGAGTCTTGCTTATGACTCAAGTTTCACGGAGATACGAAGAAGGTCTCAGCTGGAGTACTAATTTGGTTCCCGAGTACGAGAAGAAGCTAAAGCAGAATGCTGACATGTGCCGAACTTGGGTAGTACGTGATGAGTCTGAATTCTGCATGCTCCCCGGACAAGGACAGATCGGTCCAAGGCCTCCGAACCGGACAGATCACTTCGAACACTTAGCCCATAGGACTGTTGGAACTATGACAAAAGTACTAAAAAACCTAAACACTACTTGACTAAGCTACTTGCTCTCCTACTTAGAGCTCATGGGTCTTTGAACATGACCTGAGTCCATTAAACATGACCCGAAAGCCCATAAGGGCCCAAACATTAAAGTATAAATATCCAACCACCTGCATTAATTGTGGGTAATGAGAATTAACTGCAACCAGCCAGCTTAATTATCTCTCTACTCTCTACACCAAATATATAACACCCACATACTACTATTAAACACAAAACTAATTACAAGCCTACCCTCAGGCGATAATTATCCTCACCAAATTGGCGACCACAGTGGGAGAAGAAGGTGCCTGAATCAAGCATTCAAAACCAGCAACGAAAGTCTGTCCGAATGAATCCGGACAATCCAAAAGTACCACCAGCTCTGCTCGAAGTGGTGGGAGAGAACAATGAGTACACTATCGAAGAGCGTGATAGGCTAAAGGGTAAAATAGAAGCTCTGAGGGCCGAAAAGGCTAAGATGGGCATGAAAGAAAAGTCTAAAACATCAATTGCTCATCACACCGACAACCCCAGAGAGCATGAGTCTTCAAAGACTCATGCCAGCTCCAAAAATTCTCACCGGTCTAAGCCAGTGGAGAGTTCTGACTCAAGCTCAGAATCTTCTGATAGCTCTTCGGACAGAGAGGGAGTTGAAAAATATTTATCCTCTAGCAGCGATGAGGGTCGAACTAGAAAGAAGCAAAATCAGATCAAAAAATATTCAAGAAAAAGGGATAGACATGGAAAGATGAATAGGCATATTGGTAAAGGATCATCTCATAGCCGGAGGCATGTGGACCGGATGCTGATGGATCCCTTCGCTTTTCACGATGATCCAGGTATCTTTGCAACTCCCAATGAGGATACTGTGTTCAGTCGTGGAAGAAATTGGAGGCAATCTCCATTGTCTTCTAAAATTCTGTTCGGAAACCTCCCTAAGAGGTTTGACAGCACCAAAATAGAAAAGTACGATGACAGTACTGATCCGGACAACCATTTGGAACAATTTAAAAACTTCATGATAAACTTTGACGACGATGATAAACTAATTTGTAGGGCATTCGCCCAGTCATTTACGGGGAGTGCTCTAAAATGGTACAACAGCCTGCCTCAGGGGTGTATTAAAGATTTCAATACTTTTTGGGTAGCCTTTCGAAGGCAGTTTGTAAGGAGTAAAGAGCTAAAGGGAAATGGAGACACAATAATCCATTGTGCCCAGGAACCAAATGAGTCCTTGAAAGAATATATAAGCCGTTTTGTGAACACCAAGAATGGGCTAGCTGATTGCTTCGAACAGGTAGCAATAGCATCCCTAAGACAGAGCTTGAACCCATGCAATTTAGCTGATTCAGTGACCAGAAAGAAGGCCATGACATGGGGAGGGTTGCTGAATCAGGTTGGAAAATAAATAAATGTTGATGAAACGAAGAAAACCAGGGTGCACAGGCAAGTGAGGTCTACCCCGGTGACACCAAATCCCAATCAGAATCAGTCCGGGAACAAAGCAAGAGAGACCGGACAAGGGCATGGTAGGGCAAAAGCTCAGTCTCAGCCAGCTGCTCCTGCTCAGAGTCAGCAATCCAGAAACAAGAGAGGACCATGGGTCCAACCGGAGTGGTTCGCAGAATTAAAAGAAAGTGTGGACACCATTTTTGATAAAACAAAGGAAGAGGTACATTATCGGAGACCAGCCACATTGCAATCTCCCAGAGAGCATCGCAATAACTCTTTTTGCCAATATCAAAATGATATTGGTCATACCACTGATGACTGCATAGCATTGAAACAAGAAGTTCAGAACCTGATTGAGAGGGGAAAACTGGGAGCTTACGTCAAAAGATGAGGAGGTAACAGGCCTGACAACACTCACCGGGTTGGTCCAAGTAATGCTGCTCCGGAGGGAGCCATAGTTATAATTGAGAGGTTTGATGTGGAATCTGAGTACTTGGATCCTGATCCAACTCGAAACAGAGTGGGTACAATTGAGGAATGTTCTAGGTCGGTCTCCGAACTCATTAAGTTTTTTGAGTCACTTACAATTTTTGGAGGGGACACTATGACAGCTCCTACTGCTTCTTTGAGGAAGAGGCACATTCATACTTTAACCTCGTAGCTAGAAGGAGGCATGACTTCCTATCAATCATAAAATTCATTCCCCTTCATTGTTTTTGATGAAGATGATTTAAGAGATATTGCCGGCCCTCATGAGGATGCTGTTGTCATAGGAGCATCTATTGGGGGCAACGACATAAGACGAATTATGGTGGATACTGGAAGCTCAGTCAATATCCTTTTCTTAACCACATACAAGAGAATGAAAAATCCAGCTGTAATTCAGAGTTCGGACAGATCAATTGTGGGCTTTACAGGCAGCTCAGCAGATGTGATCGGAGAGTTCGAAGAGAAAGTTCTATTGGGCAAGGGCCCTTTCCAGAAAATGGTCAGAATACTCTTTATTGTGGTGGATTGTCCCACTTGCTATAATGCTATCCTAGGGAGGTCTTGGCTCTCTAGGATGCATGCAGTAGCTTCAACAGTCCATCAGTGCTTGAAATATACTGTTCAGGGACAGGTTGGAGTCGTCCGGAGCAGTCAAAAGGTTGCAAGGGAATGTTATGCTACTGCTCTGGCTCCCCGAACACTGGGGGCAGTTCGCACCAACGAGCAATAGCAGTTTGTGGGGCTTTCTGGGGGTGAGGGTGAAATTGATGACCCCAGAGAGACCCCTGGAGTGTTGATACCGGTCGAAGAGGTAGAGACACACTATTTGGAAGAAGGTAGAAGTGTTAAGATATGCTCCAAAATGCCACCCGATCTGAAAAATGAAATGTTAAAGTTTTTTAAGAATCATCAGCACGTTTTTGCTTGGTGCAATGCTGATGTTACTGGGGTTCCAGCAGAAGTGATATCACATCACCTATCTGTCCAGAGAGACGTAGCACCAGTGGTTCAAAAGAGAAGAGCTTTTTCTAAGGAAAAAGCTGATGTCATTGTGCAAAAGGTTGACAGGCTCACAAATATGGGGCACATCAAGGAGTCTCAGTATCCTTTGTGGACTGCCAATCCGGTTCTGGTAAAGAAGAAAAATGGCAAGTGGCGCATGTGCATTGACTTCACAGATCTCAATAGAGCTTGCCCAAAAGATTTGTATCCGGTCCCCCGGATTGATCAGTTAGTAGATTCCACCTCTAGGAACAAGCTGCTGTCCTTTATGGACGCCTTCTCCGGATACAATCAGATTCAAGTGGATCCGAAGAATCAAGAGCATACCACATTTGTCACTGACAGAGGTCTCCATTGCTATAAGGTAATGTCGTTTGGGTTGAAAAATGCTGGGGCTACTTATCAGAGATTAGTAAACAAAGCTTTTGCTGATCAGATTGGAAGAAATATGGAAGTGTACATTGATGACATGATGGTGAAGAGTGTGGATGAGCAATTTCACTTGTCCGATCTCCAAGAAACTTTTGCCAACTTGGTAAAAGTGAATTTGAAATTAAACCCAGAAAAATGTGTGTTCAGAGTGCAGTCCGGGAAGTTTCTACGCTATATTATAAGTGAGCATGGGATACAGCCCGATCCGGACCAACTCAATGCTCTATTCCAGATGGAGCCACCTACAAATATTAAAGAAGTACATCGGTTAACGGGGAGATTAGCTGCCTTAAACAGATTTATCTCAAGGTCTTCGGACAGGTGTGCCCCTTTCTTTCAAACCTTGAAGGGTGCAAAGGGATTCGATTGGACCCCACAGTGTGATGAGGCTTTCAATGAGATCAAGAAGCACTTGTCCTCCCCCAAAACTTTGTTTAAACCAGTTGATGGGGAGACACTCTTCATATATTTGGCAGTTTCAAGTTGTGCCATCAGTGCTGTATTGGTGAGGGAGGTCGATGGTCATCCCCATCCAGTATACTGCATCAGCAAAAGTTTGATAGATGCGGAAAGGCGTTACTTGAAACTCAAAAAATTAGCATTAGCCCTGGTGATAGCTGCCAGGAAGATGAGGCCTTATTTCCAAGCTCATCCCATCATCTTCCGGACTTCTTTTCCCCTGACGAATGTCCTCCAAAAGGCAGACATTTCAAGCAGGATGACTAAGTGGTCAGTAGAGTTGGGGGACTTCGACATAGACTTTGCTCCTCGAACAGCAGTCAAGGCCCAAGCTGTGGCAGACTTTTTGGTTGAATTTCACTCCGACCGGAATTCGGAACAAATTACTGACATAAAAGATAAAAAGGTATGGGTCGTCCGAACAGATGGTGGATCTAGCACTATGGGATGTGGTGCAGGGGTGTGTTTAACTTCTCCATATGGAGACAAAATGTACCAGGCTATTTGTTTTGCTTTCAGGGCATCTAATAATGAGTCCGAATACGAAGCAGCTATAGCTGGTTTAAAGTTAGCCTACATTTGTGGGGCTAAGAGGGTCAAGCTACTAAGTGATTCCCAGCTTCTGATCCACCATGCCCAAGGCCAATCTGAGGCTAAAAATGAGCAGCTTGTGAAATATTTACTCCTCCTTAAGAATGAAGCACTCAAGTTTAAAAGTATTGTTTATGAGCACATACCCCGGACAGAAAATGAGCTAGCAGACTCGTTAGCAACCATAGCATATACGGAGTCATATCCATGGATCCATGTGCTGGAAAGCCCCTCCATTCAACTTAGTAAGGGTAAAGAAGAGGAGATTTTTGAAGTGCAAGTGAAACAACCTCAAGACTGGAGGTTTCCTCTCCTGCAATATCTCTCCGATGGTATCGTGCCTCCGGATAAGTCACTAGCCAGAACATTGAAACACAAGGCTCGTGGTTTCACCATATTGAGAGAAGTGTTGTATAAAAAATCTTACAGTAAACCTCTCCTGCGCTGTTTGGGGGATGAAGACTCTCAAGTAGTCCTCTCTGAATTGCATGATGGTGAGGGATCAACCTATTGTGGATTCAGAGCTTTAACAAGAAGAGTTTTACTGTCCGGTTACTATTGGCCGTCTATCATGAAGGATGCTAAGGAATTGGTAAGAAGGTGTGACTCATGCCAGAGGTACATCAATGAAATTCATGTCCCAGCCATTCCTTTAGAATAAATTTCTGAGCCTATTCCTTTTGCTCGATGGGGATTGGATTTAGTAGGGCCTCTCCCTGTGGCGTCCGGAGGACGCAAAGCTATAATTGTGGTCATAGACTACTTTTCGAAGTGGATTGAAGCAGCCCCTCTAGCAGGAACCACATCAAAAGCTGTTATAAAATTCATTTTATCCAACATCTGTTGCAGATTTGGTGTCCCACAAAAGATAACAACAGACAACGGGCCACAGTTCGACAATAGGGAAATGGAGAGCTTTTGTGCCTCAAGGGGTATACAACATTGTTTCTCTTCACCTTTCCACCCACAAGCAAATGGGCAAGTTGAAGTAGCTAATAGAACTATACCGTCGGGTTTAAAGAAGAATTTGGAAGGGGTTGCTGGGAAGTGGCCTAGTTATTTACAAGAGGTCTTGTGGGCCTACCGGACAACACCTGGGGCTGCAACACAAGAATCACCCTTTGCTTTGGTCTATGGGATGGATGCAGTAGCTCCCATAGAAGCAACTCTCCCATCATTTCGTGTTCACAACTTCTCCGAACACGCTAACGAGGTGGCAATCAGAGGTCAACTTGATTTAATAGAAGAAAGATGAGTTAAAGCTCACCTTAGAGCTGCACACTATCAGGGTTTGATGAGAAGCAGGTTTGCTTCCAAAATTAACAGAAGAGATTTCCAACCGAGGGACAAGGTATTAAGGAAAGGCTTCTTACACACTAAAGAAAAGCTGTTCGGAAAGCTGGCCCCAACTTGGGAAGGTCCGTATATGGTTGTTGAAAGAATTAAACCTGGAACATATTGGTTGGAGGACAAAGATGAAAGAGTTTTGACTCATCCTTGGAACATCGAGCATCTCCGGATGTACTTGGAGTAACATTTGTGTAAATATTTACTTGTTTAAACATCCATGTAAATATTTGGGGGCATACTCTTTCCTCCCTGGTGGTACGGGGAGGTTTTAATGAGGTGTCCGGGCTTTTGAATAAAATTTGATGCCTTCTTAAAAAAAATTCCAAGTGTTTTAAGTTTTATCCTTTGTCACACTATCCGGATTGAAATAACTAAGGGCTATTTAAACTCTAGCCGGAGAACTTAAACACTCTCACTATGAAATAACTAAAGACTGTTTAAACTCTAGCCATCAATATTGGAAGAGACTATGAAAGAAGATGAGAATTGCATGAAACAAAGATATTCATTAAAATAACTTAAAGTGCCTTGGCCTCCCAAGGAATTTTCAAATTGTCAAAAACAGAATAGAAAACCTATACGGTCAGAGGCCGGACACGATTACAAAAAATGCCTTGGCCTTCCAAGGACTTTAGTCTGAGTAAGAAATAAAAAAGTGGTTTATAGACTAAGACTGAGCCTTTGAAGATGGCTCAGCTTCGTTTACCTGTTTCTTTCCCTTAGGATCATTTTCCTCTTTGTCTGGGCTCTCTCTGGTACGTTCTTCGTCTTCGGATGAGGAAGCGCTAGAATAACCATGCAAGTCTCCATCAGCCATTGTATGATACGGGAGATCGTCAGACTCAACATGAAGCCATAAGTCCCCTAGGTTCCTCTTCGGAAATTTCTCGTGGAAGAGTAGAACCATGCCAGACCTCACCTTGGCGTACATTTCCTCCTGGTTGTCGATCATTCTGGTGGCATAAGCGTTAATCTTAGCTTGGATCTTGGCCTCCTGCTCCTTTAGCAAAGTAGCTTTCTCCTCGGCAACCTTGGACACTGTATTCTCAAGAGCGATTTTATAATTGGTCATGTTGGTGATGATTTGATCCTTGGCTTTGGATTCTCCCTTTGAGGTGGTAAGGTCTTTCTCCAGACTGGACAGCTTCTCCCAGAGCTCTCTAATGGTGTCCTCTAAAGTGGAGACTTTTGTGGTGCTTGCCTCTTGCTTTCTCTTCAACTCCTCGGTTTCTTCCTTTAAAATGGCAGCATTGGAAGTGGTAGTGCGAAGGTCATCAGACAGCCTCTCTTTGTCAGACTTGAGATCCTTGATGATGTCTGCCTGACTCCGAACTTGTCTCTCCAACACAAGTACATGCTGAACGTTGCTTAACAAAGAGTGGGCTATAGCATCTCTTTCACTAGAAACAATAAAGGTATTACCATTGAAAGTGACCGTATTTGAGGTGCTCGGAGGAAGGTAAGGCCCGACAAAGTCATATCTGAGAAGATTGAGGAAGTATTCACCAAGCTCACCAAGACCGGTGATGTCTACTCCATCAATATTGATATCTCCCCCCTCAACCTCATCGGTATGAAAGTCGCCCGGAATCTCCTTGGCATGCGTTGGGTCAGTAGGATCAGCTTGGAAAGAAGGCTCCGGAGCCCGGAGAGAAAGCTCGTCTCCCTGGGAAGTCTTCTTCTTCCTTTAAAAGGAGTTGTAGATTTATGTTAAATATACAATACATATTTGAAACATTGAAAATAGAATTGGTTGACAATTGGATACCTTTACGTCCAGTTCCAGTTCTAAAGGTAGTGCCATGACATCACTCGCTTGCATCCTGATTCTGTATGTAAACTTGGACTCTGGTAGCTGCCATACCACTAGATCAGGTGTGTCGCTCTCGTACGCTTTAACTACCTGTATTTTGTGGTATTCTTGCAGATCGATACGTTCAGTTACTTTTGTTTTCTTTGGCCAGTCGCTGTATTCTACTGCTGGCGGTTCCCATATTGTTATTACGAACTCTTCTTCTTCCTCTGCCACTTGAGGCTGCGTTTGTGTCAATAGAGTAAAACTTGGCTCCTCTATCTCTTTACTAGGCTCGAGCTTAGTAAATAAAAAAATCAAAAGTAGAAGGGCGTCAGTAATTATAATTTCTACGACTCCAAACAGTTCGCATCTTAGGCTGCAAACTGTTTGGGTCGAGTCTAATAAATTTATTAGTATCTATCAGGGTAAGATGCGAACTGTTCGAGGTTCCACTAAACAGTTCGCATCCTACCATGATATTCATTTGTAATACCCCAATCAGTTTTCTAACACAAATCTCATGTTATGATGCGAAATCATTATAAGTAGGCCTTACCGCACGGTCAACGACAACCAATGTCGTTGACTTGTTCGGCATATGAACTGGATCGTGTCGGCAGAAATCATTAAAGTCATCCTCCGACATGTTCTCCAAAGACCGTTGTATTATAGAATCGTAATATACATTATCAATTTCATTTAAAAATGTCTGTGAAACTTGAGTGTAAATACCATCAACAAAAGCATCGGGTAAACCTACTGTGTTATCGTGGGACTCTGGAGCTTGCAGTTGATTTGTTACCGGGCCTACAGTTTCACGTTGGCTTAGCAATTCTGACTTTGCTGACAGCACCGTTGGTCTTTGAGGTTCCGACTCTTGAGGTGCTATCTCTTGAGTTAGCCTTTCTCTATTCACCAAGGTTATCCGTTGCTGTTGTTGTTGTTCTTGTTGTCCTTGTTGCTCTCGTTGTTGTTCTTGTTGTTCTTCTTGTTCCCGGTCTTCGTGTTGAACTTGTGGCTGCTGGTGTTGTTGCTGGTGGTGTTCTTCTTGTTGTTGTTGTTGGTGGTGTTCTTCTTGTTGTTGATGTTGTTGCTGTTGGTGTTGTTGTTGCTGGTGGTGTTCTTCTTGGTCTTGTTGTTGATGTTGTTGTTGTTGTTGTTCTTCTTGTTCTTGCTGTTGGTGTTGTTGTTGTTGTTCTTCTTGTTGTTGCTGTTGGTGTTGTTGTTGTTGTTCTTCTTGTTGCTGTTGTTCTTGTTGCTGTTGTTCTTGTTGCTGTTGTTGTTCTTGTTGTTGCTGCTGGTCTTGCTGTTTCTGCTGTTGTTGTTGTTGTCTTTCGGTCTCCTGTTTCATACAAAAATCCAAAAAAACAAAAGGGTGGAAGGGTTAAGCATAAGTTAATCATTGTTGAGCACGGTTCGCATGCTGACCTGATATCTGTGTTGTACATTCTTAACAATTCGCAGCTCAGCATGCGAATTGTGTAATAACCAACCCAATGGTTTATTACACAATTCGCAGCTTAAGCTGCGAAACGTTTGGACAGGTTGCGAAACGTTTGGACAGGACAATATGCTGCGAACTGTGTGCAAAAGATATGCTGCGAACTAAGTGTAAACTATAGGATGCGAACTATATGGAAAAAGAAGCTGCGAAGTAAAATTCATATCAGGCTGCGAAATGATTGATACATTTTTCTAAGCAAAACGCATGATATGCTGCGAACTGTATGCACCCCCAGTCCAATACATATATAAAGCTTATACCTGGTCATTATCCAGGTAGGGTGTTCAAAGAAGATATGACATGGTTGATGCTTGGCACTCTAACCCCAACCATTTGAATAACCTTGGTATCGAGGTTGGCTTCGCTACCTCGTGGCCGATTGTTGTGTGCTCCATGATGAAGGGCTGCATGGGGACACGTTTTATCAACACGATGCTATGTACATAACTAATTTTTATATTGAATAGATCAATCTTACAACTACAAGGGTGACGCAGCCAACGACTTTATCAGCTCTTTCTATTGCTAAGCAACTCCTGATAGACTGTCGAAGCTTGTACAGTATTGATCCAGCCCAGTCATAATTGTTTATTCTGTTGAGGTCTTCAACGTAATAAACCGTGCTCCAGCCCAGGATATCTCCAGATACAGAGTAGAATAGTGTAGAGCACAAAAACAGTATCAACAGGCTCGCAACATCTTCCAGCTCATGCTCCCCTCCTTCGTTTATGGCCTTCTCTATACCCTCCTGTAAAACCAATGACAACATGCTATGTTAGAAATGTACAGAATCTTGCTTTATAAAGATGAAGTCCATTTTAGACGTACCTTTATAATGGCATTTCTTATTGTTTTGGTATTACTAGCTGCTACTTTCCTGCCAGTTTTACCCATGAAGTATTTATTTATCATCCTTGATTCGTCCTCCTCGCCGGGTGCATACTTGTTGTGAAAAGCTCCGGTTTTTGTTAACGGTATTTTCTCGGTGCCATGCCTCAACCTGAATATGATCTTGACATCGTTTTCAGTTAGCTTTATATACTTGTTGCCAATCCTAAAGGCGTCTCTATCCACATAGAATCGCTCGATGATATACTGAATGATTGAGTAGAATTTCTTCTTTGGCAGCTCTGCCTCATTACGGATTTGGAAAGCCGTTTTCAGCAGTGTGTAGAAGGGGGTGTTTCTTGCAGCTTTAATATGGGCCCTTATAATACGCATGTCTTTGAGTAGCTTCAGAAGGCTCACCAACCCTGATCTGTAGTAGCTAGGTTTTGTTGTCATACTTTCTGCACAAACACAAATCAGTTGGAGTGTCACAAATAATTCGCATCACAAGCTGTGAATTGCATACATATAAATATTGTTTTAACAGACAATTCGCAGCTCAAGCTGCGAATTGTCTGTAAATAAACATAAACATACAATCGAGCTGCGAATTGCTTGCATAATGGGTGATCAGGATGCGAACTGTTACACTTTTTACATGCACGTTGCAGGGATCTGGGAATTATTCAACAAACACCAAAATCAACAATGAACTACCTAATGCAGATTTAACATACATAATATTTCTCAGGAAAGTATTAGTATTACATGCAACTAAAATTCTACCCTGCCTTCGACGATAAACCCATAAACTGAGCAACTATCGTCAGTAGATACTTCATTCTGGTATAAAAAGCAACGCCTATCGTGAATTAACCGAAAAAAGTGGTTCAAATTCGTCAAAAACGCAAAAAAACGTACACTTTCCACGATGATGCATACCTGTTAAATTTCACCGGTCGGAGAACGAGATTGAACTTTCAGAGACGATTCCACGACAACTTTATCGAACAGAAGGTGTGTAGTCTGAGTGAGTAAAAGACGTTGACCGGTGCGATAGTGTCGAAGGTGCGAACGGTGAGAAGCTGTAGGGTTTTTGGGTTTGAGAGAGAGAGAGTATCACGAAGTCGAACGCTTTTCTGGTGGTTTCTAAAATTAGACTGTTGCGTTTGTTTAGGGTGATAGGAAAGTGGAAAAAGTGGGATGGAATTGAAAAATAGGTATATATAGTGGAAGGGTATTTTTGTCCAATTTATTAGTCTGGGTATTAAGTAACACTATGTTAAATTTGGGTACTTCCGGATAATAAGATAGTTGAGTGGGTATTTTCAGGTACTTTTCTCAACTTTCTATTCGAAAGGAAAGGTGCATTCTTTCCTTAAATATAAATAATGGAAAAATATATAAGTAGAACTTTCTAAAATGTGCATTTCTTCATTAAATATAAATAAATGGTTCGAAGATTGGTAATAAATGGATCGTACAAGATGGTTTGGTATTGCGGTATTTTTCATATGTTCAAAATTAATTATCGTTATCGGTATGTATTTTTTTTATAATAACTAATTGAATTTGTAACCGATAACTAATCCAAATATATTTTTATGTAATATTGTTGTTTTAAAAAAATAACATTATATTCTGATGGCTGGTTTTTAGATTATATATATATATATATATAATTTCAAAAGCAATTTTTGGAATTATGTACTTTTTTTTAAAGAGATAAACAGTCACCGATTACGAGACCATCTGCAGAATTAGTTGTTTTTCATCTAAACAGTCCATGCAGAATTAGTTGTTTTTTATTTAAACACTTGATTTTGAAGGTTTGGTTTTTATTCTAATCTGAGATTTTTTTTGTTTTTCATTTAAACATTTAATTCCGAAAGTTTGGTTTTGAATCTAACTTGTGATTTCTTTTATAAACGTTTATAAAAACTAGTGTCTTGAAGTTTAATGAATCTAATACTTCAACTCAAGATTAATAGGTCTCATTAGTTGGTTTGGGTGATATTATTCGGTGTTGATTCTTCGTCTACTTTCATAACTTTAACTTAATAGATTTAGGTTTTATAGTCTGTTAAATTTTTTGAGTTTTAATTTGAGAAGTATATGAATATAGTGTCTTAAATATAAAGAAACTATGTGTTTGTCAGAAATAAAGATAGAAGTGGATAAAATGTTAGAATAAATGTTCATTGAATATAGAAAGGGTATGGCTAAATTGGGGCCCAATTGGCTAACCAGCCCCAATTTTAACCATACCCAACTTAAATTTAAGTAGCCCCAACCTAATACCCAAAAAGCCCTTTCGTTTTTTACTAAGTCAAAACCCTAAACACTAACCATTCCCATTTCTAAAACAGCCCCAACCCAAAATCAGCCCCAAAACCCTAAAAACTCTCCAAACTCCAAACTTCTACAATCTTGCAAAATCAGCCCCAAATTCAAATCCGAAGATCTCTACCACTTCAACAACAAGGCAAGAACTACAATGGGCAAAGGAAAGAGTAAGTTTTTACTCTTAAATCTACTTTGTTTCTATATTTGGTTTTGGTTAGGTTTTTTGATTTTGATGCTATGGTAGGTTTGTTTGTGGCTGATTTGGTGTTATAATTGCTTATGAAGTTGTTTATAGTTGTCTAGTGATGCTAGGGTATGCTTGTTTTTGACTGATTTGGTGATTTAGGTAGTTGTTCGAGGTTTTTAGAACTCGTCAATGGCTCTTTCGTGCTTCCCCCGCCGGGTCAGTTGGTGATTACCCGGCGGGGGAAGCTGATTTTTTGCAGGTGTTCTTCATCCCCCGCCGGGTTTCAGGGGATTCACCCGGCGGGGGAGATAATTTTTTTGCAGGTGTTCTTCGTCCCCGCCGGCTGGGTCCTGATTCACCTGGCAGGTGAAAACAAATTTTTTTAAATTAGAGTTTTCACCCACCGGGTGAATAATTGTCAACGGGTGAAAACTCCAATTTAAATTAAATAGTTTTCACCCGTCGGGTGAAAATTGGTCAACCAGCGGGGAAGATCTGTTATGTAGAAAAATTGTTGAAAATTCTAACTTGTATATTTTCTTAATGTTTTTGCAGACAACACGAGGCACCTCGCTTAACCAAGGAGAAGGCGGCCAAGGCGGCAAGAAAGGGTGAAGGTAGTAGCCGACGGCTGGTGGTCGCCGCTAGACCGGAACGTGGGGATCGGACAGAGCGTGTTCGTCCCGACCGCGAGGTGCGCGAGGACCCGACGGAACGATCGTTGCGGCATCGGAAATTCGATGCCACAAGGGAGGCCCCCCGTCGACGATCTTCTCCTCCACGAGAGGTGCTCCCATCCGACGGCGGCGTGCTCTAGTGGACGAGGAGGAGGAGGATACTGAGGAGGAGGAAACGGAGGTCCCATTGCCACCACCTCGAAGAGAGGTCTGTGCCGAAGGGCGTCCAACCGATGCAAAGGGATGGAAAAATCTTTTTCTATCCCAAAATAGCGTCCTTCTCTTCTCCGACTATGCACAGCATGAGGCGTACTACGCCTTCAAAAACGATGTAAGTTATCTAATTTATTATTTTTTTTATTAGTTAAATTTTTGTTTTAACATTGTATATATTTTTGAATTTTTTTACAGGCGCGCTCGGGCATCATGGTGCAGTCGAAATACGGTTTGCTTGGTTAGTGGGACCTTAGCAAACAACTAGGGGTTAGGGCTTACCTCGAGGAGACACCATTTTGGTCGTTGATGCGGCATCTACCGAGGTTCAACAACCACATCCAGTTGACGGAGGTGTTCGGTGAGAGGTGGCACCAGGAGACCAACACGTTCCAGTTCTCCTTTGGGGAGATGACGCTGACACTGGACGACGTCTACGTGATTACGGGCCTCCCGGTTGAGGGGAGAATTATTAACTTCTATATGCCGGATCCGATAGAGGCGACGTACGCACGGTATGCGGAGCTGTTGGGAGTTTCGGCTGCTGATGTGCAGCAGGAAATGGAGGCGCATGACGGGAGCGGATTCGGCCTCCGATGGCTTAGGACCACCTTCTCAGGAGAAGCGTACTTAGATTCCAACGCCGCCTGCACTCCGGAAATGAAGAAAACAGCAGCTAGGGCATATATCACGGGTTCGTAGAAAAAATAAAGCAGCTAGGGCATATATCACGGGTTCGTAGAAAAAATAAAGCAGCTAGGGCATATATCATGGGTTCGTAGAAAAAATAAAGAGAACGAATACGTGTACAATGTAAAAATATGTTTTGAATTTATTTAAAAAATGAAATTGATAAAGAAAAATGATTGAATGTTAGGGGGAAATAATTATTCTTGAGAAAAAGATGAACATAAATGCACAGTTTGATAGCTTTTCATCCGGTTTTTATACATTTAAACACAAGACTTTCCTTCTTTTAATCAGTGGTCTTCACTATTAAAAAACAAATCAAAGCTGTTGAAAGCTAATTCCTCAATTCGTACATCTTACAACTATTGTGCATGTAGCTTCGTTATTGTACACAGCATTTGTAAAGACAAACTCAAGCTTGAAACTGAAATTGAGATGATCTTTTGTTAACAACAGTCAATACAATAATCTCACTTAACCAAGTACTCTTACACATAGGCAAGCATATTAAGAATGTAAAAGGCAGTAGAAAGAAGACATGTAAATTCCTTGCATCAAGAATTGCATGATATACTAGTACCACAAGAGCCTCAAAGTATAATCCGACTAGAGCCAGCAACAGACCCAGTTCCTCATCTTTAAAGTAAAATGAGAAAAATTCCAAATGTAAGAAATTGGCACCATCACGGCTAGAACATATCGATTTTAAAATTTCTGATACGATCAAATGGATGAACTTGTAACACTAACACCTCTAGCCAATATCAGCTACAAGACAAAGAAACCACCAATAAGATCTTCTGGAAGTCATACTCTGACGAAACACTGAAAAACTCAGTAGCCATTAATCTGCTGCACTGAAGGGTTCATAAGCCTGGAAAAAGGAACCTGAGTCCTGCCAGGAAGTCCCCGTTGTGATGAATGCCTATCATCAGCTTTTGGATCGACTTTTGGGTCCGAGAATGATCTTGAAAATGCCTGAGCAAGTTCAACAGCAGACGCTGCTTTTCGGCTACGAGGACCACTTTCATCAGGAGATGCTGGTTTAGGCTGCTCAACAACAGGCTTGCGCCATGTTTCAGGGGACGGGTGCCTCTCTTTCTGTGGTTGTTGCTGCAATTTATCATTCTCCCTGATATTCCTTCTATTTTCATTACGCCAGTTTTTCCTCTGTGCATCTGATTTATCAACATCACTTTTATCCTTCTTCTCAAATTTCCTTACACTTCTTTGGTCAAGAATAGGATTCTCTTGGCGAGATGATATGGCATGCTCAGTCTTTGGGGTGTTATGCCTAAACCTTTAGAAAATAAAATAAAAATTAACAATGAAATGCAAGCTTGAATCGTAAGGGGAAGTAAACAAAGACTACAAATTTGTTCAGCGGTATGTAACCTTTCAGAATTCTGTACCAAGTCATGATTGCTGGTAACGACGTCGTCGATCCCACGTTCCTTTAGAACCTGAGAATCAACATCAAATTTCACAACGGTTAAAACATTAAGCCACTAGAGTCATTAGGCATACAGTTCACCAGATGCTACTAGAAACTGCTAAAGAAGATACACAAAGAGCCTTCTCAGACAGATTCCATTTTTTCACTCTTGGGAAACAAACTATGCAATTCCATTCTTCCACTCTTAGAGACAAACAAACCAGGTCATTTCTTCTAACAGCAACCCAGCTAAAAAACAAGATGCCTATATGCTATAGGACGTATCGACTCACCAGTTCTCGAGGCCGAGCACCGCCAAAGACTGCATTTCTGCATGAGCAAAAGACAGTGTGAATAAATACCACATACTCAAAAAGGCAATAAGGCTTATCTTTTAAACTAACAAGAAAGAATAAAGACCACTTCAATATAATTCTTACAGTAATAGCCCATACATCAATTATGTTTGCGTAAGAAAGAACTGTCGGTAATAAACTACTGAAGAAAGTTATCAGTAGATATAGCAAGAATTTCCATGAGTTGTACCAAATTATGTAAATATAACAATTTAAACTGAAAAATAAAGAAAAGGGGAAATCCAATAATCACTTGGAACCATTAGGAGTCTAACCAGAAACATTCAATAATAAATTCCAAGTACAAACTCCAAGAATCCAACATCTCTAGCATCTCGAATACACATATAGCATACCGGACCTCCATGTTTAAGATACATATATACAATTATTCCTTGGGATATCATTTTCTCTAAACTAAAAGCCATGAAAGTTTGAAGGTTATCATTTGACTATGACTAAATTCACTTCTAAATCTGCATCCATCATCTAAACACATACATAGATTTGTAGAAGCACCGACATATAAAAGGGTCAACGTTTAGATATATAGAAGTACCAACCTCCCCCCTTCAATCTGATCTTCTGATTGTTGATGCTGCTGCACTCGGGGCTTTAGATTCAGTTTAGGACGCTCCACTGGCTGGTTCAAAGTCTCGTTGCCCGCAGGAACAGGCCTTGGAGGATTCACATTTCCATGTGATCCAGTTTCACTTTCAACCTACATGTAACAAACCAAACACGAGTTACCTCAGTTGATACCAAGCAACTTCATGCAAGTGATATATGCATTTATAAGAAATCTCACAATCTAATGCTATCTAACCTGCTTAGGAAAATGCACAGATTGGTCCAGATCCTCTAGTGGCTTTGTCCGCGGAAGTAACTTTAACTTTGGGCGGTCTGACACTTCTGCAGCCACTGCTTGTTGCATCTTAGACCCCCCAAACTTGCCATCAGTATGAGTAGCTTGTTTCCAATCTTTATTGTCCAAATAAGTAGACCGAGTCCTCTCGTAATCTCGTACTTCCTTTCTTCCACCAGAAACCCCTTCTTCGATTTTTAAACCCTGCTTACCCAAAATTCCATCAGAATATTCCCTTCCACCCACCAAACTGATCTTGTTGTCTAATTCATTGTACTTCTTGACATGCAAGCCATTGTCTGGCTCTGAATGCTTAACGACCTCAACATCTGCAGCATGTTTCGACTGCCATCTACCAGAGGAGACCTTATCGAGCGCACTGGCATTTACTAACTTCGAACCAGCAGCTTGCCCAACCCAGGGAGATTGAACAGGTTCACTGAAACCCTGAGTAGACTGCCTATTCACACCCCAAGCATTCCCAGAAACAGAATGCCCGCTATTGCCTCCTACAGTCTGAGAATTCAACCCAGCATTAGTCACTTCACTAACCTTTCCAGCATAGGAACTCACTGCCTCACTAGACCCTACCAATCCAGGTCGAACTGCTACCCTTCCACTTATAACAGACTCTTGTTTGGGCTCCACACGAACAGGAATCACCCTAAAACTGTCGTCACTAATGGTTCTACGAGGCCCTGAAACCCCATCCAGTGGCTTACGCTCATCCTCATCGAAATTACGACCAATCTGAGCTGTATGGGTAAGAAATGGTGTTTTATCATCAAATTGCCTAGTTGAATGCGAAGAATGAGGTCGGGTTCGGTGATCAGATCGGCCAATCGGGTTTCCCCACGAAGTTGTTCGCTCATAAACAGGACGATCTGTAACCCTAGGTGCACTAAGCAAAATGATCAATCACAAAAGTCAACTTAGGTTTCCAAACATCAAGAAAATCAAGATTTAACAATCAGATTGGATGATCAGATCTAAGATTAGCGAAATCAAAGAAAAAGAGAGTGGATTTGACGATACCAATGGATAGGTTGTAAGGAAAAACCCTAAAAAGTGGGGAGGGAGTTGAGAACTTACACACCAGGGGCTGAAGGTAGAGGGAGATCAGCTGGAATAGAACCGCCATGGAAGTCCTTGAGGGTCATGGTGTTGCCACTAACTTTCTTTCTCGACATCGTCGTAGTTTCTCCTCTTTCTCTCTCTAGTTTCTCTCTTTCTTCCCAAGAAGAAGAAAGGACGACGAAGAAGAAGGAAAACCCCCGAGTTTTACCACCAATACGAAACTGGTTTTTCGGAGGGGTTTTAATAGCCAAATATGAAGAGAAGAAGAAAGCAAATGATTTTATAATATATAGTTGATAACTTTTATAAATAATAATAATTTTAACACTTATTAGTCACGGACGGATCAGTTCATTATCTTATTCTTGCCCTCTGTCTCTCGAGGGCCAGACTCTCCGGAAAACAAGCAAAATGTACAAAATTTTCACCCACCTGAACCAGCCAAAAAGTGAAGTCTTTCGGCCAATTTTGGAACCATGCCAGTTAGGGATTTCAATTTGGTGTCGATCATTGTATAGGTCCATTTGAAAAAGAATTACCTTACCTAAATCTGATTTATATTTTTATATTTATGTTGATCCAAAAAATTACATCGTATTGTAACTTTTATCGTTAATTTTGTGTATAAAGTTATGTGTATTATAGCTCTAGATATAAGATTTTATGGTGCGGTGAAATTCGGTTGGATGAACCCGAATACATGAATCCATAAGTAAAAATTAAGATAAATAATTATAAAATATGAAAGTATATTTTTTATTTCAAAATTTTATTATATATATATTATATATAATATTAGAAGGTCACTAGAGATATAAAGTGTAGGGAAATTGTACTTAAAGTACCCACTCAACTATTCAATTGTCTCTTACCACCCAAGGTTTGATCAATTGTTACTTAATACCCATCTCAACTACCTTATTGTCACTTACAACCTAATTTTATTTTAATACCCTAACTACCCTTAACCCACTATATAAACGTTATTTTCTGTTTTCTTTCTATTTTTTCTAGCTTTTTGAAGATTTGAATTTGTTAGCCACTCTAACCACCTAACCCTACCAACCACCACGAGCTGGGTTGAAATCACATTTTCCGGTGATCGGAAGCTGCTAAAGGTTTGTTTCTTTATGTAAGTTGTTGTGTTAGACCTGTCTAACCTCTGTTTTATACGTACAGGAGTTGATCGTCGCTTTTTGGAATCTTATAGCTTACAAGTAATCGTGTTGCGAGCTTTTTAGGTAATTACCTACCGATTTCGAAGTTTTTTATTCGTTTTCTCTGTTGGAATAGGTTCTATTCTACTGTTTTTAGATGCCATTGCCTGATTTCGAGCTTTTCTCTGTTTTTTTTGTTATAGTGATCTGTTATTGTTTAGTTAATATTGTTCGTTATATAGTTACGTCCTTGTTTTCTGATGTTATATTCTAATTTGGTAGTGCTTTAGTTTTGTCTTGAATGTGTAGATTACGAGTTTTTAGGTCAGTTAGAGTATTGTATTTCGAAACAAATATCAGGACCGGTGTTACATAGAAATATCAGGACAGGCTGCGAATAGCTCTATGTAGATATACACAAATATCAGGACAGGCTGCGAATTACTCGATGTATGTACATAATTCACAGGTTATGATGCGAATTGTTTGATGGTGCAGTAAATAATCTGCACAGTTTTTGTGACTAATAACAAATGTCAAGACTTTGTTACCTACAAATATTAGGACAATATGCGAATAGATCGTGTAGGTATACACAATTCGCACCTTAGGATGCGAATTGTTTGATGCAGTAGTAAATATTTTGCACCTAGTTTTTGTGACTAATAACAAATAACTTGTATTGTCCAGGTTAAGAGATATCTAAATCACGAGTTTGTATTTTTAAATATGGTCACCAAACTGCAATTGTACCTTTCACGGAGTTTGAAAGCTTCGAAAGTATCCAAGCTTATGTAGAGAACACATGGGAGGAGCTTGCCACAGGTGAGTACCTAATTACTTACTCCTGCGGGGATCACAATAATTGTTTCTTTAATAACCAGAATGATTTTGTTGGGTTGGTGTTATATCTTGATTTGGAGCGTTTAAAACGGGTTAGTTTTCTCATAGAACAACACGTCTTCGATAAGGGTTCTAGTAATAAAAGTTCTGTTGATAAGAGCTCTGGTGGTAAAGATTCTGGTGGTAAGCGTAAAGAGCGTAGCTTGATTTTGGGAGAACCATCTCTTGATCAACTAGTTAGCGGGGAGAGTAGTAACGGTTTAGTTAATTCTGATCAGAGGAAAAAATAACTTGCTACTGCTGGTTGGGCTGATGCTATTACAGGGGTGGGTCAAGCTTTTGAAGAAGGTGCTGCCGGTCTGAGGGTATCCTTGTGCAAGTTTGCGTTAGAGCATGGTTTTTCTTTCAAATACCTGCACAACACAACAAATAAGATCACTGCTTATTGTGAAAATAAGCTCACAAGCTGGTGCAAATGGAGGGTTTATGCATCTATTGACTCAAGCACCGACCTTATGACGATCAAGAAGCATTTCCCGTACCATACTTGCAGTCCTGTTTTCTCCCAGAAGCATAAGCATAAGCGGCACAGGCATTTGACATCAGATTTGATTGCAGAGGAAATTCAGGATTCTCTCCGGACCTGCCATTCGTTGACAGCCAAAACCATACAATCGACTGTCAAACAAGATTACGGTCTTGACATCTCTTATCGTTTGTCATGGAATGCTTTAGAGAAGGCTAGGAGGGGAGTTTTTGGAGATAGTTCAAGTTCTTTTAGTTTACTAAGCAGATACTTCAAACGCTTGAAGAGCCGGGATATTACTTCAGACTGCCAGTTGGAGTTGTCAGCTGTAAACCGATTCAAGCGCTGTTTTGTAGCATTCGGTTCGTCCCTTAGTGGTTTTCATTCATGCCGTCCAATGTTGTTTGTCGATGGAACCCACTTATATGGCAAGTACAAGGGTACATTGCTCACTGCTGTAGCAAAGGACGGAAACAACGGTTAGTTACATTTATCTAGTTAATGAACGATGTTTTTGTGTGAAAATGCTGATGTAATTTGCAGCTGGTGATGCGAATTAAGCAGGGTTGTGATCCTCACATTTCGCAGTTGAGGCTGCGAATTAGGTATTATGCTGAGTAAACTGTACTTACATCACAGCTTGAGTTAGGTATTATTTAAAGTTTCCACAAGCTGCGAATTCACATGCCAAGATGCGAACTGTTTGCATGATCAATTAAAATGTCACACATATTTCGCATGACAAGCTGCGAATTGTTCCAGGACAGCATGCGAATTGTTTACAATTTTTAAACGTTTGCATACTGTTGTAGTGTTTATTTGATCTGCCTTTTTCCAAGACTATTCCCTGTTGCTGTTGGTGTAGTTAGCATTGAAGATTGGGACAATTGGATGTGGTTTTTGGGGTGTTTGAAACCACATTTGCTGGATCGCCAGATCACATTTATTTCAGACCGTCATTCTGGTATTCTTAATGTTGTTTATGTCTTGTATCCAAACTGCTATCATGCGTACTGTTATTTCCATCTCATGCAAAATTTGAGAGCCAAACTGGAACATATTAACAGGGAGTATAAAAAAAAGATGTTGAGTTTCTTCCACCGTCTTGCTTATGCTCCCAGTCAAGAGCTGTTTAAAGATATACTAACAGGTTTTCTATGTGAATGTGGTGAGAGAATGAGTGATTTTCTTGCAAATTTACCCCCTGAAAAGTATGTGCAGGCTTACGTAAAAGGGAAGCGATATGGCTCTATGGCTTCTACCGCAGCTGAATCGTTTAACAATCAGATTAAAAAATATTGCGGCTTACCAATTGTTGAGTTTATTGATTGGATTAGAGTCTTGCTTATGACTCAGGTTTCACGGAGATACGAAGAAGGTCTCAGCTGGAGTACTAATTTGGTTCCCGAGTACGAGAAGAAGCTAAAGCAGAATGTTTACATGTGCCGAAGTTGGGTAGTACGTAAGTCCTCTTCCGCCATGTTCGAAGTCTTTTCGACTTCTGTGGCTGTTGTTAATCTGTTAGATTTCAAATGTTCATGCGGATCATGGCAACAAGAGTGTTTTCCATGTGCTCATGCTCTAGCGGCATTACAATACACCGACCAAGATCCATTGACTGTAATAGAACCCTTCTTTACGGTTAAGAATTACAGGGAAAGTTACTCTTTCAGCATACCAGCTATAACTGATTTCGCCGAAGGGTCCAGCGCTAACGATCCTTCTTTTGTTGAAGTTCTGCCTCCGAACGTTAAGAGACGCTCCGGAAGGCCTAAGAAAAAGCGAATCCCTTCTAGAGGAGAAATCTCAACCAAGAAGTTAAGGTGTGGCCGATGTTCGAAATCAGGCCATAACCGGAGGACTTGTAATGTTCCAGTTTAAGGACATTTATTTTTTTAGCATAGTTATTGTTCTGTACAGCAAACTAAACATTTGTACATTCCTGTGTTTTTGTATTTGCTACTATTGGAGTTGTAATCATTTCACATCCTGTGCTGCGAAGTATGTACAATACGTTGGTGTTTGTTACAAACATCTATCAGGATTACATGCGAATTATGTATAATTATGTGAGATTTTAACAGGGTGCGAATCATTGGTAAAATCATATCAAACATTTATCATATCTTACGTTTCGCATGATAGGCTGCGAATTAGGGCCAGAATTGTGATACGAATGGAGATCAGTTAGGAGTCCTGATATTTGTCATGTGATAAGCTGCGAATTGTTATTTAATAAAATACCAGGATATTCAGTAAGGTTGAAAATGAGTAATATAGCAGGTTAACATGCGAATGATGTACAAAATGTATTTGGATTACAAAAAGGAGGATTACAAGTTGGATTACAAAAAGGAGGATTACAATATTTCCAGAAACTAACAACTGTTTACACATATCACTACAAGCTACTGGTGCTAGTTAGTTGCATTTTAAAAAAACAAATACCAACTCTAGCAGTTGGTAGAGGATTCATCACCAACTGTTTCCTCTTTCTCCTCTTTGTGCTGATCATCTTTGTCTTTCTCCTCTTTGTCTTCGACTTTCTTTTTCTCTTCCACTTTCTCTTAAACTTCAACATCTACGTCCATCATTCTTAAAATTTTTGTCCTTGATGGACCAGCTTCGTCTTCCCTCTTCCTTTTGTTGTTTCGAACCTCTGGCTGAGGTGCAGCAGGAAGCATTGGAACCTGTTCTGGCTGAGGTTCAGCAGCAACCTGTGGAACAACTTCCAATGGTTGAGAGTCAGCTGAGTAGTAGTCATCATATACGTCTAACCCAAAAACAAAGACTGGGCTGGGGGGTGGTGCTGCTGGCATGATCAACTCATCACTCCAGTTAACTGTTAAGGATAACCAGGAGTCACCCAGGGAACCGAGTGAACCAGAGTTTGAGTATGAGGTGGTTGTTGTTGTGGTGGAAGACATGGCTGTTTGAATTCGAAGAGAAGAAGAGGTGTTTTAAAAAAAATATAGAGTTTGGTGTAAAGTTAGCCTTTGGTTACTAGAGGTATTTATAAGGAAATGAGGTGATCATTACATAGCCTCCATGTCCAATCAGCATTTAATGAATTATGTACTTGATTAGATTGTTTTTTGTGTGATCAATGTAGAAAACGTTTACCAAGGCATAAGCCACAACCTGTTCGTATCCTTGTACTTTGTATTTTTAATATTTTATTTATGCACCAGGCTGCGAACTGGTTTTAAGCTGGTATACCAGGCTGCGAATTGTATGTGTAGTGATAACCATCTCTCAGGTTAGGCTGCGAACTATTTGATATAAGTTAGGCTGCGAACTGTTCATACATACCAGGATCATAATCAATCATTATATATCAGGTTATGATGCGATCTATAAGATAAGGAATATTCAAATTTCTGAAATTGTAATTTGTTTATGTATGCACAACAAAACTAAAATTTACAACAGATGTATTTACAAGCAACTAATGTATTTACAAGCAATACACGAATCAGCCATATTTGATGGTGTCTTTGTCATTTAAAAAGAAATAGAACATTTCTGTTCTGAAGGCAGTTACTATAACTGCATCGTATTTTCTCTGCAATGTTCCATGCTGAATAATATCCCTTCCATATTTGCAGACGAAGACACCACAGTCCACGGTGCCTCGCTTTTGTTGTGGGATGCCTCTTTCCACCTTCACCTTCCACCCTGTGCTATATTTGGGTAGGAATTCTCTATCCAACAAATATTTGATCTGTGTATAGTAATTAGTGTTAGGAATATGCACAAAAAAACAGTTGGTGACATACAATTCGCATCATTAGGCTGCGAATTATATGACAATGAATCCAACACAATTCGCACCTTATGCTGCGAATTATATGACAGCCAATCCAACATGGACAGGCTGCGAATTGTGTTATGGACAGGCTGCGAATTGAGTTATGGACAGGCTGCGAAAAACAACTTATTTACTCACAATTTGCAGCATACCAGAACTCAGTTTGTAGCTTGCATACTTAAAATGTGTTCACAATTAAGTGTATAGTTTGGAATATTTACCAGTAGTCCAGGTGTCCTTGTGGTCATGTCTGTGGCATGAAGCTTAGGCAGAAGCGAGTTGTAGTTTGAAATTGTCCTGTCGTCGACGTCGATGACGAGCAACGTCCAGTGGTTTACATTGTCCTTTTGCTCGGTGCACACTGGAACCATGATGATGTTGGCATTTTTGCGCCCCTTCCTAAAATCCATGTCCACCAAATTTTCCACTTGCCACCCCGCTTTCATTTGATGCTGCATCCAAGCAAGAGTATATTAAAGTGAGAACATTTCTGAGAACTTTCTTCAATTTACGTGAACTAAACTTACCGCAGTCATGCCAGAAATCAGTATGGCGTCGTGATGCTCTCCTTTAGCTTTAGTGCATGGGACTTTGTAGTCTGCTTCTTCAAGCATCTTTCGAATCCAAGCATCGATAAGCTAACAAAGGATTTGTAGATTTATGTTAAATATAGAACATATATTTGAAACATTAAAAATAGAATTGGTTGACAATTGGATACCTTTACGTTCAGCTCCATTTCTAAAGGTAGTGCCATGACATCACTCGCTTGCACCCTGATTCCGTATGTAAACTTGGACTCTGGTAACTGCCATACCACTGGATCAGGTGTGTCGCTCTCGTAGGCTTTAACCAACTGTATTTTGTGGTATTCTGCCACATCGATACGGTCAGTTACTTTTGTTTTCTTTGGCCAATCGCTGTATTCTACTACTGGCGGTTCCCGCATTGTTATTACGAACTCTTCTTCTTCCTCTGCCACTTGAGGCTGCGTTTGTGTCAGTAGCGCAAAACTTGGCTCCTCTATGTCATTAACCGTCTCGAGCTTAGTAAATAACAAAAATCAAAAGTAGAGGGCGTCAGTGATTTATAAGTGCAACGAGTCCAAACACTTCGCATCTTAGGCTGCGAAATGTGTGGTTCCAGTTAAATAAATTTATTAGTATCTATCAGGGTAGGGTGCGAACTATTCGAGGTTCCACTGAACAGTTCGCATCCTACCCTGATATTTGTTTGTAATACTCCAATCAGCATTTGCCACAAGTCACATGTTATGATGCGAAATCATTATAAGTAGGCCTTACCGCACGGTCAGCGACAACCACTATCGTTGACTTGTTCGGCATAGAGGCTGGATCGTGTCGGCAGAAATCATTAATGTCATCCTCCGACATGTTCTCCAGAGACCGTTGTATTATAGAATCGTAATATACATTGGTAAGGATAATAATCGCCTGAGGGTAGGCTGGTAATTTTAATTGGTGTTTTAAGGTGATGTGTGGGTGTTAAACGGTGGTGTGTGGGTGTTAAACGGTTTAGAGTAGGGAGTAGAGAGATAATTAAGCAGCTTGGTAGCAGTTAATTCTCATTACCCATAGTTAATGCAGTTGGTTGGGTATTTATAGTGTGATGTTTGGGCCCTTATGGGCTTTCGGGTCATGTTTAAAGAACCCGGGTTATGTTCAAAGACCCATGAGCTCTAAGTAGGAGAGCAAGTAGCTTAGTCAAGGAGTGTTTAGGTTTTTTAGTACTTTTGTCATAGTTCGAACAGTCCTATGGTCATAGTGTTCGAAGTGATCTGTCCGGTCCATGTGATCTGTCCGATCTGTCCGGTCCGGAGGCTTTGGACCGATCTGTCCTTGTCCGGGGAGCATGCTGAATTCGGACTCATCAGGAGCCCCTTTTTTAGGTGTTTGAACAAGTATTCTTGTCAGAGACCTGAAAAACAGTCCGATGCTAGAAGTAGTTTTCAATCCGGACAGGTTTATGGGTTTGCCCGGACAGATAAAGCTTCACGAATACAAAACGGTTTTTGCCAGAGTTCGTGGGACACGTGTCACTTTCTGATTGGTCACTCCAGCCGTTTTTTAACCTTGAATTTTGCACCACCTTCTTCGAAAAGCAACCTCTTTAATTACAAATGGTGACATCAGCGCCGTCTTTTAATCATTGCCAAACTTTTCGAATTCTCCTAGGAATCAACTCCTCTTTTCAGATCTACTATAAATTCAAATTACTTTATATTGTTTTACTATCTCTTTCACATTTACTCTGCAAATTTACTTAGAGCTTTCTCTCTCTAAAGCAAAGGTTTCCTTGGTAGTTTATGTTTACAGCAAGGACACCATTGATCAAAGGCGGCTGGCCCAATCTTTCAGAGTTGGAGAGAGCACAAAAAGTTGAGAAGGAGAAACGAATAGCAGCAGGGCTACCTTCATCACCCGTTGACAGACCAGTCGCCTCCGTTACAGAGTCAGATCAAGGATCGTCCTCCTCTAAAGGTACTAAGCCCAAAAAACTATTTCAATCCACTCTCTCGCCTATAGTCTCTGGTTCCTCAGTTCAAGAGTCAGTACCTACTGTTGAGCCAGGAGTTACAGTCACAAGTGTTAGGAAAACTTCTCCTTTTATTGCTATGGGGTCTGACACGGAGCACTCTCCGGAGAAGCTAATAGTTAAGAGGACAAGCCGGCTAGTTAGAGAGCTAGCCTCCAAGAATACTCCCTCCAAATCGGGGGCAAAAAACAGTAGTTCTGGGTCTGGAGTGCCCATCAGAGCTCCCCGGGAAAGGCCATCTGATCCGGAGGCCAGCAGCCCGGTACTTCCAAGAGAGACTTCTGCCTCAGAGCCCCAGCCTGAGACTAGAAGTCTAAGAAACACAGAAGGCCAGCAGTCCGGAAGCCAGGCTGAGCCAAGCTTTAATCCTCCCGGGACCACTACCACAGATATCCCCCCAACAATCATAGAGGAAAGAATGGAGGACTCTGCTGAAGAAGTCCCTTTTGAGTCTGAGTCCTCCGGCCAGACTGATAATGCTGCTGCCAAAAAAGGCAAGGAAAAACTGTGCTTAAGGCATCCGGACCTGTCGGAGTGCCTTGAAGAGAAGGTGGGGCCGTGTTCCCACAGAGTTGAGCTCAAATACCTCTTGGCCTTACAGAAGACCAAGTATGCATTCATCCATACTGCTGAACTGGGTCGAATGCGCACAAAATGGGGGATCCCAGAAAACGTGAAGATAAGGATTCCTATAGATCCGGAGACCCCTATGGATTGTAAGAGAAACGAAATAGTCTTTTTTACAGAGCTATTTAATTGGGGACTCAGGTTCCCATTAGACCCGGAGATCGTCATATATTTCCACTTGGTCAAGCTCTACCCGAGCCAGCTGAGCCCCAACGGTTGGTATACTCTGATGTCATGTATCATGGCATCTAGGCTGTCCGGGATCCCTCTCCCTATGGAAGAGTTCGCAGCAGTGGCCAACCTTTGCAAACATCACCAATTCCCCTTTTATCACTTTAATATGGGGGACAACTTCAAGGCTGTCAATGATCTGTTGGAGTCGGAGAGCAAGTGGAGGAGCCAGTTTTTGTTTGTAAGTGGCGCCTCGGAAAACGGCAAGAAGATCAAGGCTGGTGAGAACCCAAGCCTCCTCGGAAGCAGATGGAGGAGTGACCGTAAGTTTCACACTTCGAATCTTTGTCCATTTCTTCCTTTTTAAGTTGGTTTAAATTAACTGGTCTTTTTTTTGCTTTAACAAAACTGCCTAAGGAGTTCGGGGACTACTTGAAGGCCGGACAGGTCACTTGTGGCAAAATCAATGCCTGGGCCGTAGAGAACTGGGGGAACAGATTCCACAGTGCCTTCACCAGTGGGAACTTGGCAAGGTCTCACCTGTGGAACACCACAGGTCAAAGAGACCTGACTTGGGAGGAGCTTACCACCCAACCTTCTGGGGACACTGTGCTCAAAAGATCCCATGAACCAGACGGGACGCTCTTCCTACCAGGCCGGGCCAAAGCCCCGAGCAAAATGAAAGGTAGGAAAAGAGGCAAAAAGGTGGCGAGCGATGCTGAGAAGGATGCCCCAACCGCCCCGGAGGGGCCGGCCCAGAGCCAAATTGATGCTGCTCTCTTGCAAGTGGTGGAGCAAGAGACCGAAAGGCATGAAGCAGACCCTCCAAGACCTCCAAGAGCTCCCAAGAGGACTCGCAAACAAGAAGGTGAAGGCGCTGACCGGGAAGCCAAAAAGAAAAAGGCTTCGCAGGGAGATGAGCTCGCTCTCCGGGATCCGGAGCCTTTATTCCCAACTGACCCTTCTGACCCAACGCTGGCCGAAGAGATCCCAAGGGACTTTCATACTGATGAGGTGGAAGGGGGAGATCTCAACCTGGATGAAGTGGACATCACCGGTCTAGGTGGGCTTGGTGAATACTTCCTTAGCCTCCCCAGAGATGAATTCGCAGGGCCTTACATTCCTTCGAGCAGCTCCAATACGGTCAACTTAAATGGTAAGACTTTCATTGTTTCTAGTGAAAAAGACATCATAGCCCATTCTTTGCTTAGCAATGTACAGCCAGTACTCACACTGGAAAGACAAGTCCGGGGTCAAGCAGACATCATCAAAGATCTCAAGTCTGAGAAGGATAAACTGTCCGAAGACCTCCGCACTGCTACAGTCAATGCTGACATGCTAAAGGAGGCAAATGAGAAGCTGAAAAAGAGTCAAGAGGAAAGCACTACAAAGGTTGCCACTCTAGAGGAAACCATTAAAGACCTCCGGAAGAAGCTGTCCGGTATGGAGAAAGACCTTACTGTTTCAAAGGGAGAGACCACGGCAAAGGAGAAGATTATCACCAACTTGACCACTGACAAGATTGCTCTTGAGAATGCAATGACCAAGGCTGCTGAGGAGAAAAATGCCTTGTTACAGGAGCAGGATGCTAAGATCCAAGCCAGGATCAATAATTATGCCAACCAGATGCTCAAGAGCGAAGAGATGCTGCTTGAAAAGGTGAGGTCTGACATGGTCCTACTTTTCCATGAAAAGTTTCCGCAGAGGAACCTGGGGGAGTTGTGGCTTTATGTTGAGCCCGAAAACCTCCCATACCATACTATGGCCGAAGGTGACAGGTATGGCTACTCTAGTGGCTCCTCGGATGATGAGGAACATACTGGGGAGAGCCCAGATGACAAGAAAGATGATCCCAAAGGCAAGAAGGTAGATGAAGGGAAAGATGACCCCAAGGGTAAGAAGGCAGGCTCAACCTTAACCCACAATTTACTTCGTTTATATTTTATTCAAACTAAAGTCCTTGGAAGGCCAAGGCACTCTTTTTGTAATGGTGTCCGGTGCTTGACCGGACAGGTTTTTTGTGTAGTACCTTGACTATTGAAAGTCCTTGGAAGGCCAAGGTAATTTTAAGTTGTTTCATTTTATGAATATCTCTGTTTTGTGCAACCATCACCTTCTGTCATTGTTCATTTTAATTTTGATAGCCAGAGTTTAAGTAGCTTTTAGATATTGCATTGTGAGAGTGTTTAAATTCTCCGGCTAGAGTTTAAATAGCCTTTAGATATTTCAATCCGGATAGTATGATAAGGGATTAGACTTTAAAAACACTTAGAAAATTTTGAAGAAGGCATCGAATTTTATTTAACAACCCGGACACCTCATTAAAACCTCTCCGCGCTACCAGGGAGGAAAGAGTATGCCCCCAAATATTTACATGGATGTTTAAACAAGTAAATATTTACACAAGTACTATTCCAAGTACATCCGGAGATGCTCAATATTCCAAGGATGAGTAAGAACTCTGCCATCTTTGTCTTCCAACCAATAAGTTCCAGGCTTGATTCTTTCAACCACTATATACGGACCCTCCCAGGTTGGGGCCAGCTTTCCGAAGAGCTTTTCTTTAGTGTGTAAGAAGACCTTCCTTAATACTTTATCCCCTGGTTGGAAATCTCTTCTTTTAACTTTAGAAGCAAACCTGCTCCTCATTAAGCCCTGATAGTGTGCAACTCTAAGGTGAGCCTTAACCCGTCTTTCTTCTATCAAATCAAGTTGATTTTTGATTGCCATCTCATTAGCGTGTTCGGAGAAGTAGTGAACACGAAAGGAAGGGAGTGTCTTCTCTATGGGGGCTACTGCATCCATCCCATAGACCAAGGCAAAGGGTGACTCTTATGTTGCAATCCCAGGTGTTTTCCGGTAGGCCCACAAGACTTCTTGCAAATAACTAGGCCATTTCCCAGCAGCCCCTTCCAAATTCTTTTTTAACCCGGAGAGTATAGTTCTATTAGCCACTTCGACTTGCCCATTTGCTTGTGGGTGGAAAGGTGAAGAAAAACAATGTTGTATACCCCTTGAGGCACAGAAGCTCTCTATTTCTCTATTGTCGAACTGTGGCCCGTTGTCTGTTGTTATTTTCTGTGGGATACCAAATCTGCAACATATATTGGACAAAATGAATTTTATGACAGCTTTTGATGTTGTCCCTGCCAGGGGGGCTGCTTCTATCCACTTCGAGAAGTAGTCTATGGCCACAATTATAGTTTTGCGCCCTCCGGACGCCACGGGGAGAGGCCCTACTAAATCCAACCCCCATCGAGCGAAGGGAATGGGCTCATAAATGGATTCTAGAGGAATGGCTGGTACATGAATTTCATTGTTGTACCTCTGGCATGGGTCCCACCTCCTTACCAACTCCTTAGCATCTTTCATGATTGATGTCCAATAGTATCCGGAGAGTAATACTATTCTTGTTAGAGCTCTAAATCCACAATGGGCTGATCCCTCACCATCATGTAATTCGGAGAGGACCACTTGTGACTCATCATCCCCCAAACAACGCAGGAGAGGTTTACTATAGGATTTTTTGTACAATACTTCTCTCAATATAATGAAACCACGAGCCTTGTGTTTCAATGTTCTGGCTTGTGACTTATCTGAAGGCACAATACCATTGGACATATATTGTATGAGAGGAGATCTCCAGTCTCGAGGTTGTTTCACTTGTACTTCAAAAATTTCCTCTTCTATACCCTTACTAAGTTGAATAGAAGGGCTTTCAAGCACATGGATCCATGGGTATGACTCCGTATATGCTATGGTTGCCAATGATTCTGCTAGCTCATTTTCTGCCCGGGGAATGTGCTCATAGACAACAGCTTTAAATTTTAGTGCTTCATTCTTGAGGAGGAGTAAATACTTCACAAGCTGCTCCTTTCTAGCCTCAGATTGGCCTAAGGCATGGTGGATAAGCAATTGGGAGTCACTTAGCAGCTTGACCCTCTTAGCCCCACAAATGTAGGCTAACTTTAACCCAGCTATAGCTTCTTCATATTCGGACTCGTTATTAGATGCCCTGAAAGCAAAACAAATAGCATGGTACATATTGTCTCCGTATGGGGAAGTTAAACATATTCCTGCACCACATCCCATAGTGCTAGATCCACCATCTGTTCGGACGATCCATATTTTCTTATCTTTTGTATCAGTAGATTGCTCCGAATCCCTATAGGAGTGGAATTCAACCAGAAAATCAGCCACGGCTTGGGCTTTCACTGCTGTCCGGGGAGCAAAGTCTATGTCGAAGTCCCCCAACTCTACTGACCACTTAGTCATTCTGCTTGAAATGTCTGCTTTTTGAAGGACATTTTTTAAGGGAAAAGAGGTCCGGACGATGATAGGATGAGCCTGGAAATAAGGCCTCATCTTTTTTGCAGCTATCACCAGGGCTAATGCTAATTTTTCAAGTTTCAAGTAACGTCTCTCAGCATCTATTAAGCTTTTGCTGATGTAGTGCACTGGATGGGGATGTCTATCGACCTCTCTTACCAGCACAGCACTGATGGCACAACTTGAAACTGCCAAATATACGAAGAGAGTCTCCCCATCAACTGGTTTGAACAAAGTTTTGGGGGTGGACAAGTGTTTCTTGATTTCATTGAAAGCCTCATCACACTGTGGGGTCCACTCGAACCCCTTTGCACCTTTCAAAGTTTGAAAGAAAGGAGCACACCTGTCCGAAGACCTGGAGATAAATCTGTTTAAGGCTGCTAATCTCCCCGTTAACCGCTGTACTTCTTTGACGTTTCGAGGAGGTTCCATCTGGAAAAGAGCATTCAGCTGGCCCGAATCGGGCTGTATTCCATGCTCACTTATGATATAGCCTTGAAACTTCCCGGACTGCACTCCGAAGACATACTTTTCAGGGTTTAACTTTAAATTCACTTTCACCAAGTTGGCAAAAGTTTCTTGGAGATCGGACAAGTGTAGCTGCTCATCCACACTTTTCACCATCATATCGATAATGTAAACCTCCATATTTCTTCCAATTTGATCAGCAAATGCCTTGTTGACTAATCTTTGATAAGTAGCCCCAGCATTTGTCAAACCAAATGGCATCACCTTGTAGCAATGAAGCCCTCTGTCAGTTACAAACGTGGTATGCTCTTGATCCTTAGGATCCACTTGAATCTGATTGTACCCGGAGAAAGCATCCATAAAGGAAAGTAGCTTATTTCCAGAGGTGGAGTCTACTAACTGATCGATCCGGGGGACCGGATACAAGTCTTTTGGGCAAGCTCTATTGAGGTCTGTGAAGTCAATGCACATGCGCCACTTGCCATTCTTCTTTTTCACCAGGACAGGATTGGCAGTCCACAAAGGGTATTGAGATTCCTTAATGTGCCCCATCTTTGTGAGTCTGTCAACCTCTTGCACTATGACATCAGCCTTTTCCTTGGAAAAAGCTCTTCTTTTTTGAACCACTGGTGCTACATCTCTCCGGACAGATAAGTGATGGGATATCACCTCTGATGGAACTCCAGTAACATCAGCATTGCACCATGCAAAAACGTGCTGATGGTCTTTCAAAAATTTCAACATTTCTTTTTTCAACATTGGTGGCATCTTGGACCCTATCTTGACACTCTTACCCTCTTCCAAACAGTGCGTTTCAACCTCTTCGATTGGTATCAATACTCCGGGGGTCTCTCTGGGGTCATCAATTTCACCCTCACCCCCAGAAAGGCCCTCAAACTGCTATTGTTCATCGATGCGGACTGCCCCCAGCGTTGGAGGAGCCAAGGCAGTGGCATAACATTCTCTTGCAATCTTTTGGCTGCTCCGGACAACTCCAACCTGCCCCTGAACAGCATACTTCAAACATTGATGGACTGTTGAAGCCACTGCATGCATCCTAGAGAGCCAAGACCTCCCTAGAATAGCATTATAGCAAGTGGGACAATCCACCACAATAAAGAGTATTCTGACCATTTTCTTGAAAGGGCCCTTGCCCAATAACACCTCCTCTTCGAACTCCCCGATCACATCTGCTGAGCTGCCTGTGAAGCCCACGATTGACCTGTCCGAATTCTGAATTACAGCAGGGTTTTTCATTTTCTTGTAAGTGGTTAAGAAAAGGATATTGGTTGAGCTTCCAGTATCCACCAAGATTCGTCTTATGTCATTGCCCCCTATAGATGCTCCTATGACAACAGCATCCTCATGAGGGACAGCAATGTTTCTTAAATCATCCTCATCGAACACAATGAAGGGAAATGAGTTTGGTGACTAGTAAGAAGTCATGCCTCCTTCTAGCTGGGAGGCCAAAGTATGAACATGTCTCTTCCTCGAAGAAGCAGTAGGAGCTGTCATAGTGTCCCCTCCGAAAATTGTAAGCGATTCAAAAAACTTAATGAGCCCGGAGACTGACCTAGAACATTCCTCTATAGCACCCACTCTCTTTCGAGTTGGATCAGGAGCCAAGTACTCAGATTCCACATCAAATCTTTCAACTATTACCATGGCTCCCTCCGGAGCAGCATTACTCGGACCAACTCGGTGAGTGTTGTCAGGCCTGTTACCCCCTTTTCTTTTCACATAAGCCCCCAGCTTTCCCCTTTCAATCAAGTTCTGAACTTCTTGCTTCAATGCTATGCAATCATCAGTGGTATGACCAATATCATTGTGATATTGGCAAAAAGAGTTGTTGCGATGCTCTCTGGGAGACTGCAGTGTTGCCGGTCTCCGGTAATGTACCTCATCTTTTGTTTTATCGAAGATAGTGGCCACGCTTTCTTTTAACTCAGCGAACCACTCCGGTTGGACCCATGGCCCTCTCTTGTTTCTGGATTGTTGACTTTGAGCTGGAGCAGCTGGCTGAGACTGGGCTTTTGCCCTACCATGCCCCTGTCCGGTTTCTCTTGCTTTGTTCCCGGACTGATTCTGATTTGGAGTTGGTGCCACTGGGGTGGAACTCACCTGCCTGTGCACCCTGGTTTTCTTTGTTTCATCGACGTTTATTTGTTTGCCAACCTGATTCAGCAACCCTCCCCATGTCATAGCCTTCTTTCTGGTCACCGAATCAGCTAGATTGCCTGGGTTCAAACCCTGTCTCAGGGATGCTATTGCTACCTGTTCGAAGCAATCAGCCAACCCATTTTTTGTGTTCACAAAACGACTTATGTATTCTTTCAAGGACTCATTTGGCTCCTGGGCACAATGGATTATGGTGTCTCCATTGCCCTTCAGCTCTTTACTCCCTACGAACTGCCTTCGAAAGGCCACCCAAAACGTATCGAAATCTTTAATACAACCCTGAGGCAGGCTGTTATACCATTTCAGAGCACTCCCCGTAAATGATTGGGAGAATTCCCTACAAAGTAGTTTATCATCATCATCAAAGTTCATCATGAAGTTCTTGAATTGCTCCAGATGGTTGTCCGGATCAGTACTGCCATCGTACTTCTCTATTTTAGTGCTGTCAAACCTCTTGGGGAGGTTTCCGGACATGATTTTAGAAGACAGTGGAGACTGCCTCCAATTCCTTCCACGACTGAACACAATATCCTCATTGGGAGTTGTAAAGATACCTGGCTCATCGTGGAAAGCAAAGGGATCCATCAGCATCTTGTCCGTATACCTCCGGTGGTGGGATGATCCCTTGACAATATGCCTTTTCATTCTTCCATGTTTGTCTCTTTTTCTTGAATACTTCTTAACCTGCTTTTGCTTTTTCCTGGTTTGACCCTCATCGCTGCTAGAGGACAAGGATTTTTCATTTCCCTTACTGTCCGAAGAGCTACCTGAAGATTCTGAGCTCGAGTCAGAACTCTCTACAGGCTTGGACCGGTGAGACTTTTTGGAACTAGCATGAGTCTTTTTGGTGCTCACATGAGTTTTAGAAGCCTCATGCTCTCTAGGGTTATCAGTATGATGAGCCACCGATGCTTTGGATTTTTCTTTCACGCCCATCTTGGCCTTCTCAGCCCTCAGAGCTTCTATTTCACACTTTAATCTGTCACACTCTTCGACAGTGTATTCATCATTCTCTTCCACCACTTCGAGCAAAGCTGGTGGAAGCTCTGGATTGCCCGGATTCATACGGACAGAGTTTCTTGGCAGGTTTTAAATGCTTAATTCAGGCACCTCTTTCCTCCCACTGTGGTCGCCAATTTGGTAAGGATAATAATCGCCTGAGGGTAGGCTGGTAATTTTAATTGGTGTTTTAAGGTGATGTGTGGGTGTTAAACGGTGGTGTGTGGGTGTTAAACGGTTTAGAGTAGGGAGTAGAGAGATAATTAAGCAGCTTGGTAGCAGTTAATTCTCATTACCCATAGTTAATGCAGTTGGTTGGGTATTTATAGTGTGATGTTTGGGCCCTTATGGGCTTTCGGGTCATGTTTAAAGAACCCGGGTCATGTTCAAAGACCCATGAGCTCTAAGTAGGAGAGCAAGTAGCTTAGTCAACGAGTGTTTAGGTTTTTAGTATTTTTGTCATAGTTCGAACAGTCCTATGGTCATAGTGTTCGAAGTGATCTGTCCGGTCCATGTAATCTGTCCAATCTGTCCGGTCCGGAGGCTTTGGACCGATCTGTCCTTGTCCGGGGAGCATGCTGAATTCGGACTCATCATACATTATCAATTTCATTTAAAAATGTCTGTGAAACATGAGTACTAATACCATCAACAAAAGCATCAGGTAAACCTACTGTGTTATTGTGGGACTCTGGAGCTGGCAGATGATTTGTTACCGGGCCTACAGTTTGACGTTGTCTTAGCAATTCTGACTTTGCTGACAACACCGTTGGTCTTTGATGTTCCACCGAAGAAGTGGTTTTGTCTTCTAAGGATGGTCCTTCCTGGCTGAGTAGTTCTGTCTTCTCACTGGGATGGACAGATTCTGACTCTTGAGGTGCTACCTCTTGAGTTAGCCTTTCTCTCTTCGCCAAGGTTATCTGTTGCTGCTGTTGTTGTTCTTGTTGTCCTTGTTGCTCTTGTTGTTGTTGTTGTTCTTGTTGCCGGTCTTCGTGTTGAATCTGTGGCTGCTGGTGTTGTTGCTGGTGGTGTTCTTCGTGTTGTTGTTGTTGGGGGTGTTCTTCTTGTTGGTGCTGTTGTTGTTGTTGTTGCTGTTCGTGTTGTTGTTGTTGCTGTTATTGTTGTTGTTCTTGTTGTTCTTGTTGTTGGGGGTGTTGTTGTTGTTCTTCTTCTTGTTGCTGTTGCTGGGGGTGTTCTTCTTCTTGTTGCTGCTGTTGTTGTTGTTGCTGTTGTTGCTGTTGTTGTGGTTGCTCTTGTTGTTGTTGCTGGTGGTGTTCTTCTTGTTGGTGCTGTTGTTGTTGTTATTGTTGCTGTTGTTGTTGTTGCTACTGGTCTTGCTGTTTCTGCTGGTGTTGTTGTTGTCTTTCGGTCTCCTATTTCATACAAAAATAAAAAAAAACAAAAGGGTGGAAGGGTTAAGCATAAGTTAATCATTGTGTAATCACATTTCGCATCCTGACTTGATATCTATGTTATACATTCCACCAGTTTATTACACAATTCGCATCCTGACCTGATATCCATGTGTAATAACCAAACCACCAGTTTATTACATAATTCGCAGCTTAAGCTGCGAAACGTTTGGACAGGACTACACAAGAGTCCTGATATTTGTTTGATAACATCATATCATCTACTTACATTATCTACCTCTTCTGTATGTGTCTCCATGATGGGTGAATTGTGGGCATCATCATCCCTTTCTTCCGGCAGTACTCCATCAGCATGGTGCTGATCAGCATTAGACACGGATGCTTGTTGATCAGTGGATTCTACTCTCTCTGGAAGTGCTGCTGGTACATGCTTTATTGGGCTTTCGATACAGCAAATTGGCTGAGAGATAGCATTGTGGAGTTGTTGTGCTTCAAGTTCCGCTATCTTGCGTTTCAATTCTTTCAGCTGCAAAAATGATAGCAAACTTTTTATAAACATATTAAGTGCTGATTGTAGTGATTATTTAAGGTTCAAGTCATACTTACTTCTCTGGCCTATTTTTCTATTTTTCGCTCGTACTTGTTCTTGTCGGCGTATGTCTTCAAACGCTTTGATTGAGCAGAAATATCGGGATTAGGTTCTCTGCGTTTGAATAAATAATCACCGATCGTTTCACTCATACTGGTTGTGTCGGTGTCGGAGGGCTCTTGCCTGGATTTGCCTTTGGGTTGTGGTGGAATCGTTTTCTTGGGGAGTCTTGGTGGTGGAATCGATGGCTCGGGTGGTGTTGGTTGTTCGAGTGTAGGAGACATCACCTTATTCGTTACATTCTGTGATGCTCGTCTCCTTTGTTTTGGTTTTGATGTTGTGCTTTTCGTCCTCTTCCTAGGTCTTTCTTCCGGTGAAGTAGGTACTGTTACTTCTGCATCTTCACTATCTTCACCATCTTCTCTTTCTCCGAAAGCTTCAATTTCAGCCTCGGTAAGCTGTAATGGACCTTCTAAAACCTACCAACAGATGCACATGTAAGTAAATTAATTGTTTCGGAAGTATGAGGGTGTAGACAAACAAATTGTTTTTTATAAGCAGTTCGCATCATATGATGCGAACTGTGTGGTTTTTATAAGCAGTTTGCATGCTAAGCTGCGAAATGAGTATGAGACAGTATGATGCGAACTATATGTAAAACATATGATGGGAACTAAGTGTAAACCATATGAGGCGAACTAAGTATAAAACATATGATGCGAACTGTGTTGAAAATGAAGATGCGAAGTAAAATTCATATGAGGCTGCGAAATGATTGATATATTTTTATAAGCAAAACGCATCATATGCTGCGAACTGTATGCACCCCCAGTTCAATACATATATAAAGCTTATACCTGGTCATTATCCAGGTAGGGTGTTCTAATAAGATATGTCATGGTTGATGCTTGGCACTCTAACCCCAACCATTTGAAAAACCTTGGTATCGAGGTTGGCTTCGCTACCTCGTGGCAAATTGTTGTGTGCTCCATGATGAAAGGCTGCATGGGGACAAGTTTTATCAACACGATGCTATGTACATAACTAATTTTTATATTGCATAGATCAATCTTACAACTACAAGGGCGACGCAGCCGACGACTTTATCAGCTCTTTCTACTGCTAAGCAACTCCTGATAGACTGCCGAAGCTTGAACAGAATCGATCCAGCCCAGTCATAATTGTTTATTCTATTGAGGTCTTCAACGTAATAAACCGTCCTCCAGCCCAAGATATCTCCAGATACGGAGTAGAATAGCGTGGAGCACAAAAACAGTATCAACAGCCTCGCCACATCTTCCAATTCATGCTCCCCTCCTTCGTTTATGGCCTTCTCTATACCCTCCTGTAAAACCAATGACAACATGCTATGTTAGAAATGTACAGAATCTTGCTTTATAAAGATAAGTCCATTTTAGACGTACCTTTATAATGGCATTTGTTATTGTTTTGGTATTACTAGCTGCTACTTTCCTGCCAGTTTTTACCATGAAGTATTTCTTCACCATCCTTGATTCGTCCTCCTCTCCGGCTGCATACTTGTTGTGAAAAGCTCCGGTTTTTGTTAACTTCATTTTCTCGGTGCCATGCCTCAGCCCGAATATGATCTTGATATCGTTTTCAGTTAGCTTTACATACTTGTTGCCAATCCTAAAGGCGTCTCTTTCCAGAGAGAATTTCTCGATGATATACTGAATGATTTGGTAGAATTTTTTCCTTGGCAGCTCTTCCTCATTACGGATTTCGAACGCCGTTTTCAGAAGCGTGTAGAAGGGTGTGTTTCTTGCAGCTTCAATGTGAGCCCTTGTAATACGCATGTCTTTGAGTAGCTTTAGAAGGCTCACCAACCCTGATCTGTAGTAGCTGGGTTTTGTTGTCATGCTTTCTGCACAAACACAAATCAGTTGGAATGTCACAAATAATTCGCATCACAAGCTGCGAATTGCATACATATAAATATTGGCTTAACAGACAAGCTGCGAAATAAGTTTTGATATGATGCGAATTAGGTAGCTCAAGCTGCGAAGTGTTTGTAAATAAGTATAAACATACAATCGAGCTGCGAATTGCTTGCATTGTGGGTGATCAGGTTGCGAACTGTTACACTTTTTACATGCACGTTGCATGGATCTGGGAATTATGCAACAAACACCAAAATCAACAATGAACTACCTAATGCAGATCTAACATACATAATATTTCTCAGGAGAGTATCAGTATTACATGCAACTAAAATTCTACCCTGGCTTCGACTATAAACCCATAAACTGAGCAACTATCGTCAGTAGATACTTCATTCTAGTATAAAAAGCAACGCCTATCGTGAATTAAGAGAAAAAAGTGGTTCAAATTCGTCAAAAACGCAAAAAAAAGTACAGTTTCCACGATAATGTATACTTGTTAAATTTCACCGGTCGGAGAACGAGATTGAAGCTTTCAGAGACGACTTCACGACAAATTTGTCGAATGAGATTGAAGGTGTGTAGTCTGTCTGAGTAAAAGAGGTTGACCGGTGCGATAGTGTCGAAGGTGCGAACGGTGAGAAGCTGTAGGGTTTCTGGGTTTGAGAGAGAGAGAGAGTATCACGAAGTCGAACGGTTTGTTTTCTGGTGGTTTCTAAAATTAGAATTTTGCGTTTGTTTAGGGTGATAGGAGGGTCGAAAAAGTGGGTTGGAATTGAAAAATGGGTATATATAGTGGAAGGGTATTTTTGTCCAATTTATTAGTCTGGGTATTAAGTAACACTATGTTAAAAGCGGGTATCGCCGAGTAATAAGATAGTTGAGTGGGTATTTTCAGGTACTTTTCTCTAAAGTGTATATATTAATTATTTGTTAGTATTTTTTTTTGTTGATGAGTGCGATAAATATATGTATTTTTTATTTTATTTATTTTTAAAAAATTTAAATTGAGAATTATTTTAGTGGGTTGCGTTTAAAGTGATGAGATTTCACTATTATTAGTAACCTTCCGTGTATGCGAGAGGCGAGGAATGACTAATATTGGTATAATATTTTGGAGTTTTGCTATTTTTATTTTGTCAAAACTATCAAATTCTGATCACACATTTGTTGTCTGAAGACGAATGTTCTTGTTTTTGGTTGAATGTTAAACTGTACCACAACCTATTTTTGGTCAAACTTTTAATAGGTTCGAGATACATCGGTATTTTTCTTTATGGACTTAAGTGACTTCAATTCTGCCAGCCCAAAATAGGAGTGGTGGTGTTACGTTTGCCACCATAAGAGAAGAGCTTGTATATAATGATGATGAGTTGATCGAATAGTCAGATCCTGAGCGAGTCATGGAAGTTGCATATTTGACAACCGAAGGTTCAGAAGTGTCTTAGCTAAGTCCTTCATTTCTTTTGGTACTTTTTAAACTTGTTGTGGCTGGGAGTCATCTTGATACGCCAAATGAAAGAATTCATGGGGTGTATACGACTAGGAAGTTCATACCAGTTGTGTTTGCCTTGAAGTAGATCCCTCAGGTGGTTAACAAGTTTGTTTCTATTGATAACAAAAGAAAGTTATCGAGTCATGTATCACTTGTAGATTTAGCCAAAAGATAGTTGAAACTGGGTGTAGAGGTAAACTAAAACTTCCTTTTGACTTTGTGATTTTGTGTGAATATATTTTGAAGTCTTTTCATTTATATTGTAGACATTGCTTAATTTCTTACATTGTGCATGTCAGATTTCTGTCATCTTTAAAGCTGGTATTTGGCCAATTTGAAAGGTTGATGGTGAGTCGTTTGAGGACACACTGAGCTAAATGTGGCCCTTCAAGCAGAGATAGATGCTAACAAAAAATTGAAGGCTAATCTTGGAAATAAATGGGTGTATATAGGAATTGAGGCATGAACTTCAATCCAAAGTTGATAACGCAACTCAACTGCAAGAACAAGTTTATATTGAGCCCTTCTCATTTCAAATTCCAATGGGTGTTCAAAGGTAATCACCCAACATTATTATCTTTTATTGTCTTTGGAGAATTTTTTTTCACAATTTGACTCTCATGCAGACCAAAACCATTTCCTCATATCATAAAAAATTGGATAATGCATATGCTTAACTAGCCAAAATGTAAGAGTACCGGGAGGCCAAACATATCGTAACTCAAATTGAAAAGAAAGATTTTCATGCACAACTAGAGGAAGCATTGGCCCAAAATAAGGAGTTTGAATACACCATGGTGGTCGAACGTGGTGGACAAGCTGCATTGGTGGTTGGCTTTAAAAAAGAGATGTTTGAAGCATCCAAAGATGTGATGCATAAAGTTGAAAACAGATTTTATAACACTTTCATAAATATTATCATGAGAACAATATAGACATATTATATAACTATGTTCCTAAGGATGAGAAGTCCAAGCCGTATGAGCTCTTTAGCTCCCCTAAGCATGAGCCTCTTATAATCGTCACAAAAGATAGTTATAAAAAGTATTAGCAAATCATAGAGCATGTGAGTCGGGATTTTTCCCGTTTGATAGAGAAAGATGGTGGCCAAGATGATATCTCAACCAAGTTATTTTGCTAACATCTCTAAATAGAGTCGGAAATGTGGCCAATAGGAATGACCATACAATAAGAACAACTAAAGATGGAGGTTCAACCGTACATGGTGAATTATGCATTTTCATAATTTAATTTTTGTTTTGCATTGATGTATCCCTTGGGGAAGTTTGATGACTGAAATCCCCATTGTTGGGGTAATTTTTGTGTACTAAAGTTCTCATAATTGTGGATCTTTTGTGGTATTAAAGATGTAGTAAATTTTATCACTTACAAATTATATTGACTTGTGCTTGTTTTGTTTTGTTTTATATAAAGTACTGTGTTGTTCAATGATTTGTTATTTCAAAAGGTTGAAACCTGAATAAGAACCATTGAGATCCTTATTTGGATTATGTTTAGAAATAAGAAAACTTCATTTGTGAATGGTGCATGATTCCTTTAAGGACTACTTTCAATAGTCATCCTCTATAGTTTTGCTAATGTAGGGTAAATGTACTTCTTAAAGTATCTTTTTATTTATGTATTATGTATTTGTTTAATGAGGTATGTAGCTTCATTTGGTGCTGAATACTATCTCATTCTTACTTTTTGTTTTGTTGCTATGAAGAAATGATTTTCTTCAGACTTTGTCCCTCTTCTTAAAAATTCAAAAATGAACCTTGAAATTATTACTGTTGTTATTTGCTTCTGACGTATTACCCTTCTCATATATTAAAATTTGGTAGGAAGGCACAAAAAAATCCAATGGTACCATTATTTTTATGTTCATAACCAAAACATAATATTTTTTTATATTTTTGAATGTGAAGTGGTTGTGTAAAACTAAAAGAATTCTTGCAAGAAATTTGGCCAGTTCTATGTGACACCTTCTGATATATTTTTTATGTCATTAAATATGGTCATGCTGGTCACTTTTAGTTTCCCATTGGCATAAGGATGGGAAAATAATCAAAAAAATTATTAATATATTTTGTGTGGTAGAAACATGTGATCCGTTCATTTTGGAATTGAGTCATATGGTCTACCGTATCTGTTATAGTATTGGACCTGAGGAAGTTGATAACATTCTTTACTGTGATGTGTACCAATGGTTGCGGCTCTACTAATTAAGAAAATTAGTTCACCGCTACAAGTAAGAATTTACTGCTTCTCAGAGTCTCTCAAATGAGTCATACAATATTAAAACCCACATATAAAAAATGGTTTATATATTATTTTAAGCAACAATATTAGAACCTGAATTAAGTTGGAAAAGCATTGACATGTGTTATAATGCTTGACTCTATTCTTTCCATCACATATCATAGTAGGACAATAGTAATCTTGACTTAAGATTATTCTTTAAAGCATATTGTACCAACAATGGGTACTTTCTTCTCTAATATGTAACACAACCACCATTAATATTGCTTAATTGGAGTCAAGGCAGTAAAACAATGGTTTGGTGGGACCTTTTTTGTAGAGTGTGCCTGAGATTCACACAAATCTGACTGATTTCATTTTGAGTTTTTAAACTTTGGCCTCTTTTTCAAGAAGTAGCCTTTCGGTCGTTGATCCTCTTCTTCTATTTCTTCTCCTTCAATTACCATGAATCTTGAAGATGAGAATATTGATGAATTTTATGGGGATGGTGATTAGAAAATTTTTCTTGTAAGATGGATCTTGATGCTAATGTTGTACATGCCGAAGACTCCAATGCATCATCAACTGCATCCTAAGCTCTGAGACTTGTTCAAAACTAACATCATTGAATATGATTTTGTGGCAAATAATAGTCTTTTTTAGCTTTATCCTAGCTAAGTTATTGATGAACCACCGAATGAGACTATATAACTAGTTGGACCTCATTTGTTCCATAGATCTTGGCCAACCAAAAGCGTGCAATGATGACTTCATATTTTGCATCTTTATTGGAAACTCGGAAGCCGAGTTTGATAAATTGTATCAAGACATATCTTTTGGCGGATATTAGTTGGATCATTACCCCCCCCCCTGGCTATGAAGGTTTTTCTTTTTAGGGTTTGATGAAGTTGAGTTTTTGTATAAACATGAAGGGTTTCCTTGCGCAGTGGACGAGGGGGCTCAGAATTAACTGGAGAAGGAGTTTCCTCTAATCTCCCTAAAGAAAATGTAGTTTGGGTTACTCTGCGATTGATTCAAGGACTTAAGTTTGCATGAGGGATTCAAGGTGATGATCTAATGGTGAAACTCGAGGCGTTTATTGTGTTTTATTTTTGGATGTTTGACCCCCCCCCCTAAGTCTTAGTTATCTCTTCCATCGTTCGTTTGAGATTTTAAGTTGATTCATCATGCTCCTTGGTAAGTATTGGTCTTTTGAACTGAAACTCGGTCATGAAGTCTACCAAGGTTTGGGCTTTGATTATATTTTTATGGTTTCAAATTGAATGGTGTAGTCGCACAGGTCAATGAATAACCTTGTTAATCTTTCAAACATATTCTTCAAGTATAAGGATTCATAGACAATGATCGTATCGGCTTGGAAATATGTTCTTATTTTTTGAATTACAACCACCAATACTAATGCCATATTTTCCATATGCAAGTAAGTATTTTATGCATTGAGTAAAGATTAACTTACATAGTTGATAGCCTTTGCCTCATTCTTCTTCATAAACTAACACAATATTTACAACATCGTTTGAGACCGTCAAATAGAAAAATAAATAATCTTGTGGCTTCAACTTGGTTATTACCTCTGGTGAAACTAGAAACGTCTTGATGTTTTGAAATGATTTCTCACAAGATGGAGCCTAATAGAATTTCCATACTTCTCGTAGAACTTGAAAGAAATTTTGATATTTTTCTGAAGATCTACAAATAAATCGGTTTAATACAACAAATCTTTCAACCAATATTTGTACTTATTTTGTGTTGCATGGAGGATGCATGACACTAAGTTTGAGAGTTGATTTATATAGGTCAATTCCCTTTTCAGGGACCATAAAACCATTGAGCCTAACCGATTGGATGCTAAAAGTAATTCTATCCATATTGAGATTGAGATTGACCCTGAAGGTTTTAGATAAGTTGGTCAAATGATCATTTTCTTGAACATTAGTAACTAACATATCGTTAATATATGATTTTAGGTTTAGACCAAGTTTTATGTCAAAAACCTTGTTTATAAGGTGTTGATACGTAGACCTGATATTCTTCATCCATAAGGACATTAATCTATAACAATACATTCCTTTTTTTTATGATAAAACTTGTGTGATTTGGATCGTTTTCATGCATAATTAATTGATTTAATTCGAAATAGACATCTATGAATAATAATATTTTATTCTCAAATATAACATTTACAAGCTGATAAAATTTACAACAGAGGGAAATAGTCTTTTGTACAAGCTTTGTTGAGATATATGAAGTCTACGCACATCCGTCATTTTCCATTCTTATTTTTACTAGTATTAGATTGGCTGTCTAAACTGGGTAATGAGAATCACGAATATATCAAACAATAGTAATTTTTTCTAACTCTTCAATTATAGCTTCCGTTTTTTGTTGATAGTAATACCTCTACTTTTGTTTGATTAGCCGAAAGTTGATGTTGATAAACAGCATATGACATATAACATCTCTTGTGATCTTTGTAATATCATGAGCATTCTCGACAAATGTGTCCAAGTTGCGTTATAAAAACGTCAAGTAACATGTACCTTAATTATGTTGGTATGTTACGGTGAATTTGTAATGTCTTAGTTCCTTCCATATTGGTGCATTCGAATTCATCCCTTGATTTGATAGGTGGGGTGCCTCACATGGATCATTAATGTCATCAAAGACAATCGGGTCCCCCGTTAGTTGTTATTTCTTAGAGGATATATAAGTTGCATATCATTTCCTAGAAGTCTTCTAATTCTCCTTGATCACTTCTGTCTTTTTATTAATCGAACGCCGTTTTCAGAAGCGTGTAGAAGGGTGTGTTTCTTGCAGCTTCAATGTGAGCCCTTGTAATACGCATGTCTTTGAGTAGCTTTAGAAGGCTCACCAACCCTGATCTGTAGTAGCTGGGTTTTGTTGTCATGCTTTCTGCACAAACACAAATCAGTTGGAATGTCACAAATAATTCGCATCACAAGCTGCGAATTGCATACATATAAATATTGGCTTAACAGACAAGCTGCGAAATAAGTTTTGATATGATGCGAATTAGGTAGCTCAAGCTGCGAAGTGTTTGTAAATAAGTATAAACATACAATCGAGCTGCGAATTGCTTGCATTGTGGGTGATCAGGTTGCGAACTGTTACACTTTTTACATGCACGTTGCATGGATCTGGGAATTATGCAACAAACACCAAAATCAACAATGAACTACCTAATGCAGATCTAACATACATAATATTTCTCAGGAGAGTATCAGTATTACATGCAACTAAAATTCTACCCTGGCTTCGACTATAAACCCATAAACTGAGCAACTATCGTCAGTAGATACTTCATTCTAGTATAAAAAGCAACGCCTATCGTGAATTAAGAGAAAAAAGTGGTTCAAATTCGTCAAAAACGCAAAAAAAAGTACAGTTTCCACGATAATGTATACTTGTTAAATTTCACCGGTCGGAGAACGAGATTGAAGCTTTCAGAGACGACTTCACGACAAATTTGTCGAATGAGATTGAAGGTGTGTAGTCTGTCTGAGTAAAAGAGGTTGACCGGTGCGATAGTGTCGAAGGTGCGAACGGTGAGAAGCTGTAGGGTTTCTGGGTTTGAGAGAGAGAGAGAGTATCACGAAGTCGAACGGTTTGTTTTCTGGTGGTTTCTAAAATTAGAATTTTGCGTTTGTTTAGGGTGATAGGAGGGTCGAAAAAGTGGGTTGGAATTGAAAAATGGGTATATATAGTGGAAGGGTATTTTTGTCCAATTTATTAGTCTGGGTATTAAGTAACACTATGTTAAAAGCGGGTATCGCCGAGTAATAAGATAGTTGAGTGGGTATTTTCAGGTACTTTTCTCTAAAGTGTATATATTAATTATTTGTTAGTATTTTTTTTTGTTGATGAGTGCGATAAATATATGTATTTTTTATTTTATTTATTTTTAAAAAATTTAAATTGAGAATTATTTTAGTGGGTTGCGTTTAAAGTGATGAGATTTCACTATTATTAGTAACCTTCCGTGTATGCGAGAGGCGAGGAATGACTAATATTGGTATAATATTTTGGAGTTTTGCTATTTTTATTTTGTCAAAACTATCAAATTCTGATCACACATTTGTTGTCTGAAGACGAATGTTCTTGTTTTTGGTTGAATGTTAAACTGTACCACAACCTATTTTTGGTCAAACTTTTAATAGGTTCGAGATACATCGGTATTTTTCTTTATGGACTTAAGTGACTTCAATTCTGCCAGCCCAAAATAGGAGTGGTGGTGTTACGTTTGCCACCATAAGAGAAGAGCTTGTATATAATGATGATGAGTTGATCGAATAGTCAGATCCTGAGCGAGTCATGGAAGTTGCATATTTGACAACCGAAGGTTCAGAAGTGTCTTAGCTAAGTCCTTCATTTCTTTTGGTACTTTTTAAACTTGTTGTGGCTGGGAGTCATCTTGATACGCCAAATGAAAGAATTCATGGGGTGTATACGACTAGGAAGTTCATACCAGTTGTGTTTGCCTTGAAGTAGATCCCTCAGGTGGTTAACAAGTTTGTTTCTATTGATAACAAAAGAAAGTTATCGAGTCATGTATCACTTGTAGATTTAGCCAAAAGATAGTTGAAACTGGGTGTAGAGGTAAACTAAAACTTCCTTTTGACTTTGTGATTTTGTGTGAATATATTTTGAAGTCTTTTCATTTATATTGTAGACATTGCTTAATTTCTTACATTGTGCATGTCAGATTTCTGTCATCTTTAAAGCTGGTATTTGGCCAATTTGAAAGGTTGATGGTGAGTCGTTTGAGGACACACTGAGCTAAATGTGGCCCTTCAAGCAGAGATAGATGCTAACAAAAAATTGAAGGCTAATCTTGGAAATAAATGGGTGTATATAGGAATTGAGGCATGAACTTCAATCCAAAGTTGATAACGCAACTCAACTGCAAGAACAAGTTTATATTGAGCCCTTCTCATTTCAAATTCCAATGGGTGTTCAAAGGTAATCACCCAACATTATTATCTTTTATTGTCTTTGGAGAATTTTTTTTCACAATTTGACTCTCATGCAGACCAAAACCATTTCCTCATATCATAAAAAATTGGATAATGCATATGCTTAACTAGCCAAAATGTAAGAGTACCGGGAGGCCAAACATATCGTAACTCAAATTGAAAAGAAAGATTTTCATGCACAACTAGAGGAAGCATTGGCCCAAAATAAGGAGTTTGAATACACCATGGTGGTCGAACGTGGTGGACAAGCTGCATTGGTGGTTGGCTTTAAAAAAGAGATGTTTGAAGCATCCAAAGATGTGATGCATAAAGTTGAAAACAGATTTTATAACACTTTCATAAATATTATCATGAGAACAATATAGACATATTATATAACTATGTTCCTAAGGATGAGAAGTCCAAGCCGTATGAGCTCTTTAGCTCCCCTAAGCATGAGCCTCTTATAATCGTCACAAAAGATAGTTATAAAAAGTATTAGCAAATCATAGAGCATGTGAGTCGGGATTTTTCCCGTTTGATAGAGAAAGATGGTGGCCAAGATGATATCTCAACCAAGTTATTTTGCTAACATCTCTAAATAGAGTCGGAAATGTGGCCAATAGGAATGACCATACAATAAGAACAACTAAAGATGGAGGTTCAACCGTACATGGTGAATTATGCATTTTCATAATTTAATTTTTGTTTTGCATTGATGTATCCCTTGGGGAAGTTTGATGACTGAAATCCCCATTGTTGGGGTAATTTTTGTGTACTAAAGTTCTCATAATTGTGGATCTTTTGTGGTATTAAAGATGTAGTAAATTTTATCACTTACAAATTATATTGACTTGTGCTTGTTTTGTTTTGTTTTATATAAAGTACTGTGTTGTTCAATGATTTGTTATTTCAAAAGGTTGAAACCTGAATAAGAACCATTGAGATCCTTATTTGGATTATGTTTAGAAATAAGAAAACTTCATTTGTGAATGGTGCATGATTCCTTTAAGGACTACTTTCAATAGTCATCCTCTATAGTTTTGCTAATGTAGGGTAAATGTACTTCTTAAAGTATCTTTTTATTTATGTATTATGTATTTGTTTAATGAGGTATGTAGCTTCATTTGGTGCTGAATACTATCTCATTCTTACTTTTTGTTTTGTTGCTATGAAGAAATGATTTTCTTCAGACTTTGTCCCTCTTCTTAAAAATTCAAAAATGAACCTTGAAATTATTACTGTTGTTATTTGCTTCTGACGTATTACCCTTCTCATATATTAAAATTTGGTAGGAAGGCACAAAAAAATCCAATGGTACCATTATTTTTATGTTCATAACCAAAACATAATATTTTTTTATATTTTTGAATGTGAAGTGGTTGTGTAAAACTAAAAGAATTCTTGCAAGAAATTTGGCCAGTTCTATGTGACACCTTCTGATATATTTTTTATGTCATTAAATATGGTCATGCTGGTCACTTTTAGTTTCCCATTGGCATAAGGATGGGAAAATAATCAAAAAAATTATTAATATATTTTGTGTGGTAGAAACATGTGATCCGTTCATTTTGGAATTGAGTCATATGGTCTACCGTATCTGTTATAGTATTGGACCTGAGGAAGTTGATAACATTCTTTACTGTGATGTGTACCAATGGTTGCGGCTCTACTAATTAAGAAAATTAGTTCACCGCTACAAGTAAGAATTTACTGCTTCTCAGAGTCTCTCAAATGAGTCATACAATATTAAAACCCACATATAAAAAATGGTTTATATATTATTTTAAGCAACAATATTAGAACCTGAATTAAGTTGGAAAAGCATTGACATGTGTTATAATGCTTGACTCTATTCTTTCCATCACATATCATAGTAGGACAATAGTAATCTTGACTTAAGATTATTCTTTAAAGCATATTGTACCAACAATGGGTACTTTCTTCTCTAATATGTAACACAACCACCATTAATATTGCTTAATTGGAGTCAAGGCAGTAAAACAATGGTTTGGTGGGACCTTTTTTGTAGAGTGTGCCTGAGATTCACACAAATCTGACTGATTTCATTTTGAGTTTTTAAACTTTGGCCTCTTTTTCAAGAAGTAGCCTTTCGGTCGTTGATCCTCTTCTTCTATTTCTTCTCCTTCAATTACCATGAATCTTGAAGATGAGAATATTGATGAATTTTATGGGGATGGTGATTAGAAAATTTTTCTTGTAAGATGGATCTTGATGCTAATGTTGTACATGCCGAAGACTCCAATGCATCATCAACTGCATCCTAAGCTCTGAGACTTGTTCAAAACTAACATCATTGAATATGATTTTGTGGCAAATAATAGTCTTTTTTAGCTTTATCCTAGCTAAGTTATTGATGAACCACCGAATGAGACTATATAACTAGTTGGACCTCATTTGTTCCATAGATCTTGGCCAACCAAAAGCGTGCAATGATGACTTCATATTTTGCATCTTTATTGGAAACTCGGAAGCCGAGTTTGATAAATTGTATCAAGACATATCTTTTGGCGGATATTAGTTGGATCATTACCCCCCCCCCTGGCTATGAAGGTTTTTCTTTTTAGGGTTTGATGAAGTTGAGTTTTTGTATAAACATGAAGGGTTTCCTTGCGCAGTGGACGAGGGGGCTCAGAATTAACTGGAGAAGGAGTTTCCTCTAATCTCCCTAAAGAAAATGTAGTTTGGGTTACTCTGCGATTGATTCAAGGACTTAAGTTTGCATGAGGGATTCAAGGTGATGATCTAATGGTGAAACTCGAGGCGTTTATTGTGTTTTATTTTTGGATGTTTGACCCCCCCCCCTAAGTCTTAGTTATCTCTTCCATCGTTCGTTTGAGATTTTAAGTTGATTCATCATGCTCCTTGGTAAGTATTGGTCTTTTGAACTGAAACTCGGTCATGAAGTCTACCAAGGTTTGGGCTTTGATTATATTTTTATGGTTTCAAATTGAATGGTGTAGTCGCACAGGTCAATGAATAACCTTGTTAATCTTTCAAACATATTCTTCAAGTATAAGGATTCATAGACAATGATCGTATCGGCTTGGAAATATGTTCTTATTTTTTGAATTACAACCACCAATACTAATGCCATATTTTCCATATGCAAGTAAGTATTTTATGCATTGAGTAAAGATTAACTTACATAGTTGATAGCCTTTGCCTCATTCTTCTTCATAAACTAACACAATATTTACAACATCGTTTGAGACCGTCAAATAGAAAAATAAATAATCTTGTGGCTTCAACTTGGTTATTACCTCTGGTGAAACTAGAAACGTCTTGATGTTTTGAAATGATTTCTCACAAGATGGAGCCTAATAGAATTTCCATACTTCTCGTAGAACTTGAAAGAAATTTTGATATTTTTCTGAAGATCTACAAATAAATCGGTTTAATACAACAAATCTTTCAACCAATATTTGTACTTATTTTGTGTTGCATGGAGGATGCATGACACTAAGTTTGAGAGTTGATTTATATAGGTCAATTCCCTTTTCAGGGACCATAAAACCATTGAGCCTAACCGATTGGATGCTAAAAGTAATTCTATCCATATTGAGATTGAGATTGACCCTGAAGGTTTTAGATAAGTTGGTCAAATGATCATTTTCTTGAACATTAGTAACTAACATATCGTTAATATATGATTTTAGGTTTAGACCAAGTTTTATGTCAAAAACCTTGTTTATAAGGTGTTGATACGTAGACCTGATATTCTTCATCCATAAGGACATTAATCTATAACAATACATTCCTTTTTTTTATGATAAAACTTGTGTGATTTGGATCGTTTTCATGCATAATTAATTGATTTAATTCGAAATAGACATCTATGAATAATAATATTTTATTCTCAAATATAACATTTACAAGCTGATAAAATTTACAACAGAGGGAAATAGTCTTTTGTACAAGCTTTGTTGAGATATATGAAGTCTACGCACATCCGTCATTTTCCATTCTTATTTTTACTAGTATTAGATTGGCTGTCTAAACTGGGTAATGAGAATCACGAATATATCAAACAATAGTAATTTTTTCTAACTCTTCAATTATAGCTTCCGTTTTTTGTTGATAGTAATACCTCTACTTTTGTTTGATTAGCCGAAAGTTGATGTTGATAAACAGCATATGACATATAACATCTCTTGTGATCTTTGTAATATCATGAGCATTCTCGACAAATGTGTCCAAGTTGCGTTATAAAAACGTCAAGTAACATGTACCTTAATTATGTTGGTATGTTACGGTGAATTTGTAATGTCTTAGTTCCTTCCATATTGGTGCATTCGAATTCATCCCTTGATTTGATAGGTGGGGTGCCTCACATGGATCATTAATGTCATCAAAGACAATCGGGTCCCCCGTTAGTTGTTATTTCTTAGAGGATATATAAGTTGCATATCATTTCCTAGAAGTCTTCTAATTCTCCTTGATCACTTCTGTCTTTTTATTAATCGAACGCCGTTTTCAGAAGCGTGTAGAAGGGTGTGTTTCTTGCAGCTTCAATGTGAGCCCTTGTAATACGCATGTCTTTGAGTAGCTTTAGAAGGCTCACCAACCCTGATCTGTAGTAGCTGGGTTTTGTTGTCATGCTTTCTGCACAAACACAAATCAGTTGGAATGTCACAAATAATTCGCATCACAAGCTGCGAATTGCATACATATAAATATTGGCTTAACAGACAAGCTGCGAAATAAGTTTTGATATGATGCGAATTAGGTAGCTCAAGCTGCGAAGTGTTTGTAAATAAGTATAAACATACAATCGAGCTGCGAATTGCTTGCATTGTGGGTGATCAGGTTGCGAACTGTTACACTTTTTACATGCACGTTGCATGGATCTGGGAATTATGCAACAAACACCAAAATCAACAATGAACTACCTAATGCAGATCTAACATACATAATATTTCTCAGGAGAGTATCAGTATTACATGCAACTAAAATTCTACCCTGGCTTCGACTATAAACCCATAAACTGAGCAACTATCGTCAGTAGATACTTCATTCTAGTATAAAAAGCAACGCCTATCGTGAATTAAGAGAAAAAAGTGGTTCAAATTCGTCAAAAACGCAAAAAAAAGTACAGTTTCCACGATAATGTATACTTGTTAAATTTCACCGGTCGGAGAACGAGATTGAAGCTTTCAGAGACGACTTCACGACAAATTTGTCGAATGAGATTGAAGGTGTGTAGTCTGTCTGAGTAAAAGAGGTTGACCGGTGCGATAGTGTCGAAGGTGCGAACGGTGAGAAGCTGTAGGGTTTCTGGGTTTGAGAGAGAGAGAGAGTATCACGAAGTCGAACGGTTTGTTTTCTGGTGGTTTCTAAAATTAGAATTTTGCGTTTGTTTAGGGTGATAGGAGGGTCGAAAAAGTGGGTTGGAATTGAAAAATGGGTATATATAGTGGAAGGGTATTTTTGTCCAATTTATTAGTCTGGGTATTAAGTAACACTATGTTAAAAGCGGGTATCGCCGAGTAATAAGATAGTTGAGTGGGTATTTTCAGGTACTTTTCTCTAAAGTGTATATATTAATTATTTGTTAGTATTTTTTTTTTTTGATGAGTGCGATAAATATATGTATTTTTTATTTTATTTATTTTTAAAAAATTTAAATTGAGAATTATTTTAGTGGGTTGCGTTTAAAGTGATGAGATTTCACTATTATTAGTAACCTTCCGTGTATGCGAGAGGCGAGGAATGACTAATATTGGTATAATATTTTGGAGTTTTGCTATTTTTATTTTGTCAAAACTATCAAATTCTGATCACACATTTGTTGTCTGAAGACGAATGTTCTTGTTTTTGGTTGAATGTTAAACTGTACCACAACCTATTTTTGGTCAAACTTTTAATAGGTTCGAGATACATCGGTATTTTTCTTTATGGACTTAAGTGACTTCAATTCTGCCAGCCCAAAATAGGAGTGGTGGTGTTACGTTTGCCACCATAAGAGAAGAGCTTGTATATAATGATGATGAGTTGATCGAATAGTCAGATCCTGAGCGAGTCATGGAAGTTGCATATTTGACAACCGAAGGTTCAGAAGTGTCTTAGCTAAGTCCTTCATTTCTTTTGGTACTTTTTAAACTTGTTGTGGCTGGGAGTCATCTTGATACGCCAAATGAAAGAATTCATGGGGTGTATACGACTAGGAAGTTCATACCAGTTGTGTTTGCCTTGAAGTAGATCCCTCAGGTGGTTAACAAGTTTGTTTCTATTGATAACAAAAGAAAGTTATCGAGTCATGTATCACTTGTAGATTTAGCCAAAAGATAGTTGAAACTGGGTGTAGAGGTAAACTAAAACTTCCTTTTGACTTTGTGATTTTGTGTGAATATATTTTGAAGTCTTTTCATTTATATTGTAGACATTGCTTAATTTCTTACATTGTGCATGTCAGATTTCTGTCATCTTTAAAGCTGGTATTTGGCCAATTTGAAAGGTTGATGGTGAGTCGTTTGAGGACACACTGAGCTAAATGTGGCCCTTCAAGCAGAGATAGATGCTAACAAAAAATTGAAGGCTAATCTTGGAAATAAATGGGTGTATATAGGAATTGAGGCATGAACTTCAATCCAAAGTTGATAACGCAACTCAACTGCAAGAACAAGTTTATGTTGAGCCCTTCTCATTTCAAATTCCAATGGGTGTTCAAAGGTAATCACCCAACATTATTATCTTTTATTGTCTTTGGAGAATTTTTTTTCACAATTTGACTCTCATGCAGACCAAAACCATTTCCTCATATCATAAAAAATTGGATAATGCATATGCTTAACTAGCCAAAATGTAAGAGTACCGGGAGGCCAAACATATCGTAACTCAAATTGAAAAGAAAGATTTTCATGCACAACTAGAGGAAGCATTGGCCCAAAATAAGGAGTTTGAATACACCATGGTGGTCGAACGTGGTGGACAAGCTGCATTGGTGGTTGGCTTTAAAAAAGAGATGTTTGAAGCATCCAAAGATGTGATGCATAAAGTTGAAAACAGATTTTATAACACTTTCATAAATATTATCATGAGAACAATATAGACATATTATATAACTATGTTCCTAAGGATGAGAAGTCCAAGCCGTATGAGTTCTTTAGCTCCCCTAAGCATGAGCCTCTTATAATCGTCACAAAAGATAGTTATAAAAAGTATTAGCAAATCATAGAGCATGTGAGTCGGGATTTTTACCGTTTGATAGAGAAAGATGGTGGCCAAGATGATATCTCAACCAAGTTATTTTGCTAACATCTCTAAATAGAGTCGGAAATGTGGCCAATAGGAATGACCATACAATAAGAACAACTAAAGATGGAGGTTCAACCGTACATGGTGAATTATGCATTTTCATAATTTAATTTTTGTTTTGCATTGATGTATCCCTTGGGGAAGTTTGATGACTGAAATCCCCATTGTTGGGGTAATTTTTTTGTACTAAAGTTCTCATAATTGTGGATCTTTTGTGGTATTAAAGATGTAGTAAATTTTATCACTTACAAATTATATTGACTTGTGCTTGTTTTGTTTTGTTTTATATAAAGTACTGTGTTGTTCAATGATTTGTTATTTCAAAAGGTTGAAACCTGAATAAGAACCATTGAGATCCTTATTTGGATTATGTTTAGAAATAAGAAAACTTCATTTGTGAATGGTGCATGATTCCTTTGAGGACTACTTTCAATAGTCATCCTCTATAGTTTTGCTAATGTAGGGTAAATGTACTTCTTAAAGTATCTTTTTATTTATGTATTATGTATTTGTTTAATGAGGTATGTAGCTCCATTTGGTGCTGAATACTATCTCATTCTTACTTTTTGTTTTGTTGCTATGAAGAAATGATTTTCTTCAGACTTTGTCCCTCTTCTTAAAAATTCAAAAATGAACCTTGAAATTATTACTGTTGTTATTTGCTTCTGACGTATTACCCTTCTCATATATTAAAATTTGGTAGGAAGGCACAAAAAAATCCAATGGTACCATTATTTTTTATGTTCATAACCAAAACATAATATTTTTTTATATTTTTAAATGTGAAGTGGTTGTGTAAAACTAAAAGAATTCTTGCAAGAAATTTGGCCAGTTCTATGTGACACCTTCTGATATATTTTTTATGTCATTAAATATGGTCATGCTGGTCACTTTTAGTTTCCCATTGGCATAAGGATGGGAAAATAATCAAAAAAATTATTAATATATTTTGTGTGGTAGAAACATGTGATCCGTTCATTTTGGAATTGAGTCATATGGTCTACCGTATCTGTTATAGTATTGGACCTGAGGAAGTTGATAACATTCTTTACTGTGATGTGTACCAATGGTTGCGGCTCTACTAATTAAGAAAATTAGTTCACCGCTACAAGTAAGAATTTACTGCTTCTCAGAGTCTCTGAAATGAGTCATACAATATTAAAACCCACATATAAAAAATGGTTTATATATTATTTTAAGCAACAATATTAGAACCTGAATTAAGTTGGAAAAGCATTGACATGTGTTATAATGCTTGACTCTATTCTTTCCATCACATATCATAGTAGGACAATAGTAATCTTGACTTAAGATTATTCTTTAAAGCATATTGTACCAACAATGGGTACTTTCTTCTCTAATATGTAACACAACCACCATTAATATTGCTTAATTGGAGTCAAGGCAGTAAAACAATGGTTTGGTGGGACCTTTTTTGTAGAGTGTGCCTGAGATTCACACAAATCTGACTGATTTCATTTTGAGTTTTTAAACTTTGGCCTCTTTTTCAAGAAGTAGCCTTTCGGTCGTTGATTCTCTTCTTCTATTTCTTCTCCTTCAATTACCATGAATCTTGAAGATGAGAATATTGATGAATTTTATGGGGATGGTGATTAGAAAATTTTTCTTGTAAGATGGATCTTGATGCTAATGTTGTACATGCCGAAGACTCCAATGCATCATCAACTGCATCCTAAGCTCCGAGACTTGTTCAAAACTAACATCATTGAATATGATTTTGTGGCAAATAATAGTCTTTTTTAGCTTTATCCTAGCTAAGTTATTGATGAACCACCGAATGAGACTATATAACTAGTTGGACCTCATTTGTTCCATAGATCTTGGCCAACCAAAAGCGTTCAATGATGACTTCATATTTTGCATCTTTATTGGAAACTCGGAAGCCGAGTTTGATAAATTGTATCAAGACATATCTTTTGGCGGATATTAGTTGGATCATTACCCCCCCCCCCCCTGGCTATGAAGGTTTTTCTTTTTAGGGTTTGATGAAGTTGAGTTTTTGTATAAACATGAAGGGTTTCCTTGCAGTGGACGAGGGGGCTCAGAATTAACTGGAGAAGGAGTTTCCTCTAATCTCCCTAAAGAAAATGTAGTTTGGGTTACTCTGCGATTGATTCAAGGACTTAAGTTTGCATGAGGGATTCAAGGTGATGATCTAATGGTGAAACTCGAGGCGTTTATTGTGTTTTATTTTTGGATGTGTGACCCCCCCCCCCCCCCCTAAGTCTTAGTTATCTCTTCCATCGTTCGTTTGAGATTTTAAGTTGATTCATCATGCTCCTTGGTAAGTATTGGTCTTTTGAACTGAAACTCGGTCATGAAGTCTACCAAGGTTTGGGCTTTGATTATATTTTTATGGTTTCAAATTGAATGGTGTAGTCGCACAGGTCAATGAATAACCTTGTTAATCTTTCAAACATATTCTTCAAGTATAAGGATTTTCATAGACAATGATCGTATCGGCTTGGAAATATGTTCTTATTTTTTGAATTACAACCACCAATACTAATGCCATATTTTCCATATGCAAGTAAGTATTTTATGCATTGAGTAAAGATTAACTTACATAGTTGATAGCCTTTGCCTCATTCTTCTTCATAAACTAACACAATATTTACAACATCGTTTGAGACCGTCAAATAGAAAAATAAATAATCTTGTGGCTTCAACTTGGTTATTACCTCTGGTGAAACTAGAAACGTCTTGATGTTTTGAAATGATTTCTCACAAGATGGAGCCTAATAGAATTTCCATACTTCTCGTAGAACTTGAAAGAAATTTTGATATTTTTCTGAAGATCTACAAATAAATCGGTTTAATACAACAAATCTTTCAACCAATATTTGTACTTATTTTGTGTTGCATGGAGGATGCATGACACTAAGTTTGAGAGTTGATTTATATAGGTCAATTCCCTTTTCAGGGACCATAAAACCAATGAGCCTAACCGATTGGATGCTAAAAGTAATTCTATCCATATTGAGATTGAGATTGACCCTGAAGGTTTTAGATAAGTTGGTCAAATGATCATTTTCTTGAACATTAGTAACTAACATATCGTTAATATATGATTTTAGGTTTAGACCAAGTTTTATGTCAAAAACCTTGTTTATAAGGTGTTGATACGTAGACCTGATATTCTTCATCCATAAGGACATTAATCTATAACAATACATTCTTTTTTTTATGATAAAACTTGTGTGATTTGGATCGTTTTCATGCATATTTAATTGATTTAATTCGAAATAGACATCTATGAATAATAATATTTTATTCTCAAATATAACATTTACAAGCTGATAAAATTTACAACAGAGGGAAATAGTCTTTTGTACAAGCTTTGTTGAGATATATGAAGTCTACGCACATCCGTCATTTTCCATTCTTATTTTTACTAGTATTAGATTGGCTGTCTAAACTGGGTAATGAGAATCACGAATATATCAAACAATAGTAATTTTTTCTAACTCTTCAATTATAGCTTCCGTTTTTTGTTGATAGTAATACCTCTACTTTTGTTTGATTAGCCGAAAGTTGATGTTGATAAACAGCATATGACATATAACATCTCTTGTGATCTTTGTAATATCATGAGCATTCTCGACAAACGTGTCCAAGTTGCGTTATAAAAACGTCAAGTAACATGTACCTTAATTATGTTGGTATGTTACGGTGAATTTGTAATGTCTTAGTTCCTTCCATATTGGTGCATTCGAATTCATCCCTTGATTTGATAGGTGGGGTGCCTCACATGGATAATTAATGTCATCAAAGACAATCGGGTCCCCCGTTAGTTGTTATTTCTTAGAGGATTAGAAGTTGCATATCATTTCCTAGAAGTCTTCTAATTCTCCTTGATCACTTCTGTCTTTTTATTAATTGAATGTCAAAAGAATTAATGTATTTTAGAGACTATAACATGTATTTGATCCAGCCATGATCTTCCCAAAATGACATTGTCGGAATGAGATAAATTATACTATCAGAAATAAGCATTAGACCTTCTTTCATAACTCTGCTCTCCCTATCGTGATATTCAATATGAGTTCTCTAAACATATTGATATCCACTATGGTTAATCCATTCAAGATCATTTTAGAGAGAAGCAGGACAAAAGCATATTTTATTTTATTAAATATACTCTTGTATAGAATGGCGGCGAAGCTTCCAGTATTTATCATGACTTGTTTAACTAATACTCATACCAATTCTATTGTAATCAATATAACATCATTGTGTGTTGATGTCACTCCTCACATATAATTATCAATGAATCTTAAAATTGGGTATGAATTACGATAAATGTGTGGTGAAGTGTGCTTCTCATGTGAGACTTTTAGATTGTCCATATTGGTTGGAATACCTGAGAATTTTACTAAAGGTTCGGTTGGAACGCCGGAGGATATTTGTAGAGATTCACATAGAACATTGATTGGTGTTTTTAGAGATTTAGCTGGTACACCGAAAGAATCTGCTGGAGATTCAGTTGGAGTCTCAGTGGTAGTGGTCGAAGTTGCTACCCATTCAGTTGGAGATAAATGCTTGTTGGTCGTCTGGCCTACCTCTCACCAAAGCTATATAGTTAGAAGGTCTCTGTCCCCTGACTTGTTCCTCTCTTCTTTCACCAGAGTATTTTGACATAAGGGTTTTTCTCCTTCTGTTTCTTCTCTTTTTGTTTTGACGTATTTCACTATAGTTGGAGAATTCTTGTCCCAATGTATCCTTGATGTTCTCAGCTCTAGTTCTTGAGGATGAGATATTGTGCTTCTTTTTTGTGGTTGTGTGGTCTTCTTTTATCATGGATCTTATTGCATCACCACATTCTTCCTCCACATTGACCTTAGAATGATGGATCGCTGACTTGATCCACGTGACTTAAATGGATAGCATCTCATGTTAAAATTTAATATTAGTAGCTTGTTCTTGTTCAGATTTCTTGGCAGTTGTTGGTAGTCCGTGATCAGAGTTTTTGGAGATCGTTGTTGGTGAAGTTTATTTTTGTATGAGGGAAATTTTGTCCAGAGTTTTGAAGGTATTTAATGTTTGGATAGAGTGTAAAGAGAGAATTGAGCTGCCTGGTTGTATTTAATTTTTCTCACCCTCATTTAATGTAAGTGGTTGGGTATTTATACCTTTATCTTTGGGCCACATGGGCTTTCGGGTTGTGTTTAACGGATTCGGGTCGAGTTCAAAGACCCATTAGTTTTAAGTAAACAAGTAATCAGCTTAGTCATGAAGTGATTAAGTTTTTAATACTTTAGTTCTGTTCGGACAATCCAGTAAGTGAAAGTTGTCCGGATCATCCCTGTCCGGTTGGGTGGATGATGTCCGAATTACCCATGTCCGGTTCTTATAAAGAGTGGTGTACATATCCGGACTCATCAGTAGCCCCTTTTTTAGGTGGTGTTCAAAGGCCTTTGGCAAGACCTAAAAAATAGCCTGTAGCCGGTCATAGCCATATTCGAACAGATTTTCGAACTGTGTAATAGTGTTTATCCGAACTGAAAAAGTTCTCAGAAACTAAAACGGTTTTTGCCAAAAATCGTGGAACACGTGTCTCTCTCTGGTTTACCACATTAACCGCTTTTTCCCTAGAACGGCGCTCCCACTTTCTTTAAAAAGCAACCTCTTCATTTAATGAGGATGGCATCAACGTCGTTCTTAATCATTGCAACCCTTTCGAATTCTCCAAGGTTTTAAAACATCTTTTGCATATTTACTATAAATTAGTCCCTTTTCTACTGTTTTACCATCTTCATCATCCTTGTTCTACTAAACTTCAAAGTTTTCTCTCTAAAAAACAAACACTTTCTTTCGGTGTGAGTTTATGTTCACAGCGAGAAACGCTTTAATAAAAGGTGGGTGGCTCAATTTGTCAGAATTAGAAAAAGCTCAAAAGGTTGAACAAGAAAGGCGCATTGCTGCCGGCCTCCCCGTTTCCCCCGTCGATAAACCAGAAACACCAAGCACAGAGCCTGATCAGGGCTCTTCTTCAACCAAAAGTGTTAAACCTAGAAGGTTGTTCCAATCCACCCTTTCAACAATTGTTTCGGGCTCATCGGTTCAGGAATCATAGCCTATTGTTGAACCAGGACAAGTAGTCACCAGTTTTAAGAAACCTTCCCCATTCCTTGCCATGGGATCAGATGTTGATGCCTCTCTAGAGAAGTTAGTAGATTGGAGAAGAGGTCGCTTGGTAAAAGGGTGAGCTCTAAAAGGTACACCTTCCAAATCAGGGGCTGAAGATAGCAATACAGGGTCAGAGGCACCCATCCAGATTCCTAAGGACAAGCTGTCCCGCCCGGAGGCATCTAGTTCAAGTCTCCGAAAAGAAACCACTGCATCTGAGCCTCATTCGGAGGCCAGAGTACAAGAAGCCAGTGAAGCCCAACAGTCCGGAGGGAATGCTGAGCCAACCTATATCTCCCCTCACCCAAAAACAACTGAAACCCCCTCCATGGTAATGGAAGAAGTGGTGGAGGATTCTATTGAAGAAGCTCCCTTTGAGTCCAAAGTCTCCAGGCAAACAAGTGAGGATGTTGCTACCAAGAAGGACAAAGGCAAGGAGAAACTATGCTTAAGGAACCCGGATTTTCTGGAGTGCATCGTGGGAAAAGTGGGACCTTGTTTCCACAAGGTAAATGTTAAATATTTGATAGCTTTGTAAAAACTTAATTATGCTTTCATCCACACAGCCGAACTGGGTCGGATGCGAACAAAATAGGAGGATCCCAGAGAATGTGCGGTCGAGTAACGACATGAACGACATGATTTATATCCAGTCGAGTAACTGTAAGATAAACCAAGCTCCTCCACAAGAGAACGATAAAAAGTCGGGTTTGCTAAATGAACATTGTCAGTAGAAGAGTATCTAACATTAGTATCAAAAGGAGTATCGACCATTATATTATCAAAAAGTCACGCTCGTTCAAATAGATCAGATATGTATGTTTTGTATGAGAAGGAATATAACATTTATGAGGCTGACCCAATATAACATTTCTAATCACCAACCGTCAATCGCCAAACACCAAATTCCAAATGGAAAACGTCAAACGCAAAATACTAAAATTCCAAAACGCCAAACGCCAAACAAAATAAAAATGAAATCCAAATGCAAAACAAAATCTAAACAAAATAAAAGATTGAATAAAATGTGTGAAGTGAGTTGTTGCATAAAACTTTGATACCATGTACAATAAAAACGTCTAGGGTTTTATTAATGAGAAAATAGAATAATATTTGTTTACAAATAGTTTAATCACTATATAAAGTAGTAATCTAATGGGCGAATGAATATAATATCTTGAATGAGCTATATCCCTAACATATACTATAAAAAAATGAATTTATTAAGATCTTACTTGAGCTTTTTGGATTGCAGTTGAAGTTCATATCACATCTTGATTCATGGTCGTGAGTTATAATTTAGCTAGTCTTTTGGTTTCCACTTTCTCAATCAAAGGTTACTACTGGATTGTAGACATCATTTCATAAATAGTTTTTTTTTTCTCACATTCAAATTACTCTTCGATTAGGATATTAGCTTCTTTTTTTTTATCAAGTGGCTTGAAGTAGTCTTTAATAACAGCCTCATGCAACATCATTACTAGATTGTATAACATAATAAATTGAAATAAAATATAGTCACAATGTTATAAACCAATTCATATGAGGATGCAGAACACTGGGACTAACAGTCTCTTCAAGCTTTATATTCAAATATTGTATCTCCTCAATCATCCGACAAACGTCCTAATAGAACCGCATGCTCATGAAATTTTTTCAACGCACAATTCATTTCTTGCTCTTAGAAAGAGAGAGATAATGTCATTGTCAATCCAATTTGAAACTGATTGATTGATGATATTACAAGATTACATAACCAAGTTATAAAATGTTTTGTATTAAACAGAAATTGTTTGGAAAACTCAAAATTTTGTTTATTTGAGAAATGAGCTTAATAGTTCAGTTTCTAAACCAGGAAAAAAAATTCAATACGGAAACAAATACCGGATATCCATTTAACTATTATTTTTCCATAGCTCCAACTCTTAAGTTTAATGACTTCTTCATTCTCAAAAAATTTATGATTGTATGTAAATCTGTAATATCTACACCTACAAGAAAATTTTACAATTAAATCTTGAAATTTACTTTTAAAAATTAATAAATAATCTATAAAACTAGATGTTAAGACTCTTAACTCTTTATCAAAGATATTCTCACTTACCATATACAAGGAAATTAGGAAAATCTTTCATGATGGTAAATCGCGTTTTAATGGGTTTTATCGAACTAAAACTTACAAATAAAATACAAATCTAATGAAAAATTCAGTATAATAATTCAAAAAAGAAATTATAAAAATATATATTGTCATGATGGTTATTCATAGTTTTACTTTCTGCCGCTGCCATAAAAAAGGAGGAATTGAACTTCTTGGAAACGAAAATGAAACTCATGGTTTCTTTGTTTCTGTTTGGTATTATAATAATTATACGACAAGAAATAAATATAAAAAGAAAACATACATAATAAGAGGAGGTTGAGAAATTTGATATCTTATGCGCTTTTTTCTCTTAAAAATAGAGTATCTCAAGATTACAAAATATTTTGTTTTTAAGTGGTAAATAATCTAGAAAAGTACATAAATAAATAAATATTTCTAATGAATAAAAATGGTATTAAGGTCAAAATACTATACTTGCAACATTTCTCAACCTGGAATTAGTTTAACATGACAATTCTAGAAAAAATATCACGCATCAGAAACTAAATTTAAAAAAGTCATCAAATCAAGAAATTGTTTTGGATGTTTTAAAATCCATGAACTAGAAGAAAGAAAATGTTATAATTGAAGGACGGTAAATTGATTTAAGGTTTTGAAATATATAGCATTTTATGACTTTATATCATAAAAAAACAAAAACAAGAGAAAGTAGACATATATAATGTTTTTGTATCCGTTGATGATTTCGGTAGAAAATATGACTAATATTAGTAATTTATATATTTCCAATAATTATTTGTGATTGAATTTTTAGTTGTGCATTTAATTATATATAATTTTTTTTATTTATTAAGTTTATTTATTTTTATTATTAAACTTAATAGAAAGAACCAATCAATAAATCTTTTTCTTCAAAAGGATACTCATCTCATTTTTTTACAAAAAGATTAATTTTGTACAAAGTTTCATAATTAAATTTGTAAAATTGCTTTATACCATTTTGATTTTCTAAATAAATAAACAAAAAGAAGCATTGCGATAACTATCTTTGAAATTTAGATAAAAGGAGACAAAATCAAATATTTTGGACAACATAATAGTTTTAGCATAACATACTTTCTAATCTACATTAACGATGTACATATTTTGACATATCAAAACCCTAAAGATTCAAGCACGAGAACTATTGGTTTTGGCTTAGATATTTTAGATGAGGTAAAGTCTCCTAGTCGATGGTATTTAGATGAGACGAGGTCTTCTAGACAAGTGTCTTTTAGATAAGGCATGCTATTTTAGACGAGGGTCTTTTATATGAGGCAGGGTATTTTAGACAATGGTATTCTAGATGAGGGTCTTTTAGATGAGACAGGGTCTTCTAGACAAGTGTCTTTTAGATAAGGCATGCTATTTTAGACGAGGGTCTACTAGATGAAAGTATTTTAGATGAAGCAAAGTCTTCTAGATGAGGATCTCTTAACTGAGAGTCTTTTAGACAAGGTTCTCGAAAATGAGGGTCCTAAGGTGAGGTGCCTGATTAGTTGTGAAAGAATTAGTTACAACAAAATTAACCAATTCTGTTAAGAAGTAACTAATTTTTTTTGTTAGACGAAGAACACTAACATTATAAATACTCTCTTATGCCTTGAAGAGGATATACAACTCATAAAAAACTAAGTAGTCTTTATCATAAACGAAGTCTTGGAAGAGAAAAAAGAAGTTAGTAGAGTAATGAGAAAGATTTATTCGTGTAACTCATTTGGGAGAATCTATTGTAAAATACTTTATGAAGATAATGATTGGAGAGATACTATATCCTTCAAATGTAGGTTGATTTGACTGAACTGTGTAAAAAAGAATGTGTTGTTTCTTTTTTGCAGATTTTATTTTGTTTTTGTTTATTATTGTTGTATCCTATTGTTCTTAGATGAATATTACAACATTTCTCTATACATAAAAGTATTAGTGTGAAGTTAGTTGAATCTCACAACAATTGACGCTCATTGTGAGGCAAAAGATCAATCGAATGAAGCACCATAGGTTCAAAGTTTGATATTGAGAAGTTCACTATGAGTAACGACTTTAGCTTGTGGAAAGTGAAGATAAGTGAAATTCTACTCTAAAAAAATGTGGATGTGTTAAATGGAAAAATAAAAATGCCATATCTTTTAGCCATAGAGAAAATTGAGATGAATGATAAAGCAATCAATGTCATTATCTTGTGCCTCGGGGACAAGGTTTTGAAAGAAGTAGCTAGATAAAAGTTTATTATGTCTATGTGGTCTAAACTGGACTCATTGTACATGACGAAATCATTAGTACATAGGTAATATTTGAAACAAAAAATATATTTGATACCGTATTGTGGAGATCAAGTCTATAATGGAGCATTTAACGAAATTTAACAAGATTATCGATGATCTGGTGATCATTGATGTGAACTTGGAAGAAGACAAATTCATACACCTGTTGTGTGTTTTACCTCGGTCATATGAGAATTTCAAAGATACCATACTTTATGGTAAAGAAGGTACCATCACATTGGATGAAGTCCAATCAACTTTGAGGATCAAAGAATTGATAGAATTTAAAGATTTAAAGTTTGAGAATGATGATGGAGAAGGTTTAAATATCTCAAGGGGAACAAACGAGAACAAAGGAAAAATAAAATAAAAGATGTACAAGTCCAAATCTAAGTCAAGTTTAGTGGTGACATCTCAAAGTAAGAATGTTATCATTGTCACAAGCCCGGTCATTTTAAAAATAAGTGTCCTCAGAGAGGAGGAAACAATAATTCGTCTACTCAGATTGTTGTAAGTGAAGATAAAGGTTGTGAGAGTGCATGATCACTAATATTAGCAAGTTATGAACTTGAGAATATATGAGTCATGGTCCATGATGCTCGTGTCACATTTGTCCAAGAAAATACCTTGAATTAAAAAAATGGAATTGTATGTCTTGATAACAATAAGGCATGGGAATTTAAAAGTATGGGTTCTATCAGACTCAAAATGTTTTAGGATCATGATTTCATTTTGAAAGATGTATGGTATATTCCTAAACTTAAGAAATTTAATTTTATTAGCATGTTTGATGATCTAGGATATTGCACCAGAATTAAATGTGGGGTAAATAGAATTTCTCATGGTGAATTAGTAATAGCCAAACAGTCTAAAATAAATAGTTTGTATATTTTACAAGATTCAACTGTTATTTCTAATGTATTAGTAACTAGTGTAGAAACTGCATACATAATTGAGCTATGGAATTTGAGGTAGGGTCATGTTAGTGAAAGAGGTTTAATTGAATTCACCAAACAAGGTTTCTTAGGAAAATAAAGTTTGAACAAACTAGAGTTTTGTGATAACTGCACACTAGGAAAACAACACAAAGTGAAGTTTATGGTGGGAGTGCAGAAATCTAGTAGGTTATTTGAGTATGTTCACTCGGACCAATGACGTCCAACATCTGTTTCTACTCATGAGGAGAATTATAATTTTCTTAGCATAATTGATAATTATTATAAAAGGGTATTGTTTCATGTTATTAAGACTACAAGTGACACTTTTGAAAGATTTAAAGAATGTCACACTCTTATAAAATCAAACATGAACTAAACTACAACTGTTGAGAACTGAAAATAGCTTGAAGTTTGAGTTTTGCAGCATACTTGATCAACATATGTCCATCAACATGAATTAATCTAAAGATACTTATGGAGGTTTCGTGTGGTCGACCGATAGATTATTCCAACTTGAAAGTATTTGGGGATTTGCATTTGCCAATATCAAGTAAGACAATCTTGATGCTAGAGACGTGAATTATGTTTTCATTGGGTATCCTAATGGTGTGAATAGTTACAAGTTGTGGAAGATGGAACTAGAAGATCAAATTTTATAATAAGTAATGGTGTTATTTTTTATGAGACCTGGAATGGATGAAGTGCAAAGCTCTAGATACAAGACCAAAAATAAGGGTAAAGAAAATTCAGTTTGAGGTGGATCCTTCCACTGATGAGAGGGAAGTAAAGGATCATACTCAAGAACCTTAAGAAAGTGGAAGTCAAACAATAAGTGCGGCTGAAGAGGTGCAAAACTTAGAACCAAAGAACTTAAGGGAAGAAAGTGTTGATAAGAAAGACTGGTTTAAGGCAATGAAGGAGCAAATGTTTCATTGGAGAAGAACGAGGCTTGGAAGCTTGTGCCATTACCTAAGAACAAAAGGGTAATTGGTAGCAAGTGGTTGTTCAAAATAAAAGAAGGTAACGAGGGGTCGAAGCACCAAAGTATAAAGCGAGACTTGTAGCAAATGATTTTACTTAGGTGGAAGAGATCGTTTAAAACGAGATATTTCACCAATAGTGAAACATTGTCCTATAAAGATTCTTATGCTAATTATAAATATATATGATCTTGAGTTGGAAAAATTGGATGTGAACACCTCATTTTTACATGAAGAGTTAAATGAAATAATCTACATGCAACAACATGAAGGTTTTGTGGAAAATAACTCAATAATATGTTTGTTAAAAAAATCTTTGTATGGGTTGAAGCAGAATCCAATGCAGTGGAAATTGTGGGTTTTATGATTTTTTATTAAATACTGGTTTTGTGAGAAACAACCATGATAGTTATGTGTACATTATGAAGAAAGATGAGAAAGTAATCATGTATCTCCTTTTTTTGTAAATGACATCCTTATAGCAAGTTTTGATAAGCAAGAGATTCAACGGATCAAGATGAATTTTAATTGTGAATTCGAGATGAAGGACCTTAATAATGCAAGAAGAATGCAGGTAGTAGTTGGTGAGAATAGAAAGTAACAAGAGAAGATTGAGAACTTAGAATTAAGAGAGATTTTCAGATGTGAATATTGTCTTTCTCCTCTAAAAATTTCATAGGCGTAATCAACCTCCTCGACCTCTTTAAATAGGTCTAGTAAGTTAGTTACAAAATCGGTTACATAAGAGAGATATTTACAGTTCAGTCCCTATTCTTCTTATAAGGCTTAATCTTGCTCTATATTAATAGAACTTATCATTTAAGTCCTTATTAATTACATTTAAGTCCCTTATGAATATATTTCCTTATCAGTAGTTACTTGGAAGGGTGGTTTAAAAGTTCACTAGCTAGCTTTGAAATGGGTTCTAAGATATATGAATGGATCCTTGAAGGGTGGTTTGAAGTACACTATAAAAAATCTATGTAGGAATGATTTGAAGTGTTATGTGGATGCAAACAATACAATATAGACACAAGAAGATATTTATCAAGGTTTGTGTTTACATTGTTCGGAATAGTAGTTACTTGGAAGGAAAATCAACAATTAGCCTTGTCGACAACTCAATCTGAATACATAACTCTTGTTAAATAGGTCAAGGAAGCCATATGATTGAAGGGTATGATTGGAGAAATATGGATTAGTTAAGGATGTGTGAAGATACATTGTGACAGCTAAAGTGCCATTCATTTTAAAATCATCATGTGTATCGTGAAAGGACAAAACACATAAACATTCAGTTACATTTTGTTAGAGAAATAACTAAGACAAAATAAATGATGGTGGATAAAATAGCATCATAAAAAATCCAGCAAACATGTTCACCAAATCATTACCTAGAGCGAAGTTCAAGCATTTCTTGCACTTAATTAACTTCGCTGAAGAGTAGACGGAGGTTGGAGAGAGCAGCAAGGTAGTTGGTAGGAAGTTAGCATCACCATCTATTTAACGTAAATGTGGAGAAATATTGGTTTTGCCTTGAAATTTTAGATGAGGTAGGTCTTCTAGATGACGGTCTTTTAGATGATGTAGAGTCTTGTAGACGAGAGTCTTTTAAACGATGCAGAGTCTTCTAGACGAGGATATTCTAGAACAAGGTTCTTTAGATGAGGTAGCGTCTCCCAGATGAGGATCTTTTAGACAAGGGTCTTTTAGCCGAAGGTCCCAGAGACGATACTCCTAAAACGAGGTACGTGATCAGTTGTGAAAGAATTAATTATAACATAATTAACCAATTATGTTATTAGATCAAGAAATGTAACATTATAAATACTCTCTTATGTTTTGAAGAAAATAACGGTTAAACAAAAAAACTAAGTACTCGTAATTAAAAACAGAAATTTGGAAAAGAACGAAAGAAAGTGAATAGAGCAAGAAGGAAGACTTATTCTTGCAACTTATTTGATCTAATCACTAGTAAAATACTTTGCGGAGATAATGAATTGGAGAGCTACTCTCTCCCCACATGTAGGTCGATTTGATGGAACTAGGTAAAAAGTGATTGTGCTGTTTCTTTTGTCGCAAATTTGATTTTGTTCTTGATTATTATTGCTACATACTGCTGTTCTTGCTTGTCTATTTCGGCTTTGCTCCGTACATCAAGGTTTTGGTGTAAAGTTAACCAAATCTTACAACAAAAACAGCAACAAACTTATATGAAAGATTATTTCATAAGACAGTGGCGCCTTGTACAAGACACAAATAACTACATTACACATCAAGGCATTTATTTAACAAAAGGGCTTGGCTCATATTGATTACTGGTACGAAGAGGACAGCAAAAGATCACAGATGATGGTTAGTTCAGAAGTCCCTTGGACTTGAAAGACTCGACAGTTTGGTCATAAATATCTTCAATCCCATACTTGTACTCAAATCCTTCATTAATAAGCTTCTCAGAAGAAATAATCAACTTTGGCTTGCAAGGGACATCTTCAAATCTGTTTTTGTCACAAAAAGTCCATAAACAACAACATATAGCTTGATGGTTGTTTGGTGCAGACCTTTTCTCTTTTTACCTTTATAAAGTATATTTTTGTTTGATAAAACAATGCTTTCTAAGCTTTATGACTTAAAATTCAATAAAGCTACAAACTTATAAGCTGTTTTTTTTTTCTAAACATCTAAACTTATAAACTGTTTTACTTCTCTATGTCGATTTCCATCTAGTCGCACATTTTTTACTTGTTTTTAGTTCTTGTTTTCTTGTGCCATCATTTGTAACATTAAAAGTTTTGTTTTAATAGTTATGTACCAAGAATTCTATGTTTTTTTATAAGTTCGGTCATTCTGTCTGTTTAAGCTAGCTTTGTAAACTTATCCGATGTGCACCAAACAACCCCTTAATACACTTTTTCAAACCGAAAAAGAAAAATAAAAGAACTAGGGACTTACTCCGTCTGCACTTTGTACTGAGGGTATCGTTTTGCGAGGAACTTAGCTAGCTCAGGTAGACTGGTATTTGCGGCACAACATATGTATCGGCCAAAAGCATCTTCTTTCTCGGCCAAGAAGACATGTGCACGACAAGCATCCTCCACATGAACGAGGGAGAGTGAACCAGACAGCATTTGCATACCTTTAAAGCCATTTATCAAAAACTGGTTCCCTACAAACAGACATTGATCTCTTTGTGAGAATTTTAGTTTAACAAAAAAATTTGACTATATGTCTTTTCATTTTGTAAGTTTCTGCCAAGGGTTAAGTTTGATATACCAGTGATTAAAGACATGGCAAGAAATTCACTGCTGGCTGGCTCCTCAAGGAGAGAAGAACCAGCCATGAGACATGGCACAACGGTAATAAGATTGATGTTGTTCTCTTTTGCATATTCCCATGCTGTCTTTTCAGCTAATGTCTTCGAGAGAGGGTAGCCCTGCAATATCGAGTAAACAAATGCACTAAAATACTAAATCTCTAATAACAACCAGACTTATTGTTCGAACTTAAATCCAATGGCATGCTTGAAAGATTAATAGAGTAGGCATGAAAGAGTTACCCAAGTAGGAGGTTTTTCGGATGCCAGAAACTCAACGTCGGTCCAGTCTTTCTCACTCATGACTAAAGCGGTGCCTTCAAGCTTGTTGATTGAAACAGCAGCAGCCGAAGATGTAAGAACCACCCGTTTAACAGATTTTTCTTTTCCGCACGATTTCAAAACGTTTAGGACTCCTTTGATTGCTGGCTTAATCATATCATTCTGTATACAACAACAAAACAAAACACCAGAGGCTGCATCATTACAAAAGTGAACCACTTTTACAATTGTAAGAATAACTTATGTAATTGATGTAAATAACTAATCATCATCATTATTAAAAAAAACAGAAGTAGTTTATTACCTCAGGATCTTGAGAAGCAAAATTGACAGGTGTTGCAACATGGAAAACAAGGTCACAACCAGCTATAGGAGCATCAAAGCTTCCTTCATCAGTTAAATCTGCTTTGAAAATTTTCAAGTCACCTAGTTCTTGTAGTTTTACAAGGTGAGAAATTTTCTTCTGAATGTCTGCAAAATATAAACATGATTATTTGACGCCATATATTTCTACTCATCCAAATTCACCTGAGCCCCAAATACAAGCAGTAGATAGCTTGTCGATCACACAACCGATTTCAAGAATTATTAGGCTATCTATTTCGGGTGTTAGTTCTTAATCATTCCGTTATTTATTTGTCCCTTCGGGGACATCCGATAAAAATTCCGTTATTTATTTTAAGTTTTGTCTCCTAATTATGACTAATTTTGTTGACTAGTCATAATTATTACTAATTTTTTTAAATGGATTCCAACTATCTATTTTCGTGACAATTAATTTATCCATCTTAAAATGTAATATATAATCCTAAAAATGCTATATTTTTAGGTAATTGGTTTCCAATTTTAAAAACATATCATATTGAACTTCCGATTTGTAAATTTTCCAAACAATTGATTGTTTTTTTTGCCGTGTAGAAATAAAATATCCATTTTTTCACGAGACAATTTGATAGGTTCTAAATCTTTGTTTTTTCTCTCGTCACAAAAGAAGTAAACTTGTCTCAGTTTCTATAACTTGTTCAAAACAACTATGACCAAATTTGCTATAGAATTATAGTAATCTAGAAGTAAGCAAAACCCTAAATAGACGAATAAGAAACAGAACATAGACATATAGATAGTATAGTAGTAAAAAACAAACAGACCTGGGTTCCTAACAGTGGTGTTAACCTCGTAACCTTTCTCCAACAATAACTTAATGATGGTGGATGCCACATTACCACTTCCTCCGACAACACAAGCTCTCTTCTTCAAGCTCAACTGGGTAGCCATAGTTTTAGCTTCTTCTTTTGTTCTTGACTTTGTGAGAGGCCAGATTAGCTTAGTCTGTAAAACTTGAAACGGGTTTGGGTTTAAATAGAGATTTGTAGAGTTAATCCTTTGAAATGAGTTGTGGCGTAGTGAAAAAGAAGAAGGTGGGCACGTGACCTTTGAGTCTTCACCAACAACTCTTGCTCAGTCTCTCATCTAATTTTCTTGCACCTAACATCCTTCATTTTTCGATTCTCTGAGCCCTGTCAATGTAATGATTTTGTAAGAGTGGGTTAGTTAAGATGTTTTTATCTTGCTTTACAGTTTTAGTATATTTAATTAGAAGTATAATAATAATGTTGTAGTGTTATATGATTTGTTTTTTGAATGGAATTTTTAATTTTAAATTGTTTGGGCATTCTATAGTCCCTGATTACGGTTTGTTTTTAAAATTGGACTCAAAATCTAAAGTTATTTAGATTTCCTAACCTGAAGTGGTAAGCTTAAGGATTCGGTTGATATATGTAAAGGGATGTGATAATATTTTCTCCAACGCATTTAGTAAAGTTTGGAATGGTTAATCGATATTTTTTTTTTATATATATATTATTCATCTTTTTTGCCTCATATTATCTCCAACAAAATAGTTTATGGAATTTTTTTTTGGTTAATAATTTTTTTTTACAAATATGATCGGGTCAATAAAATTACACACTTGAGGTGGGTCCAATAGACAAGAATATAAACACACTAAAATCTAATACAACACAGAAAGTTTATTCATAGCGAATTCTAATCGCCATTTTTTCTCTCAACATCTAGCTTAATCCAACAATCCACCATTATGAAATTAGCAAAGCTTTCTTAGGATACTCTATTAATTTGATTATGTCGAGTGATTTGAAGAAAGAGACTCATGAGAATTAATCTATAATGAACATCTATCAAGAGATCAAACCATGAATCGCTCATAGATGGATTCAATAAATCTTGATTCTACGAGACTAAAGGAGCATACAACAGCACAATCACCAATTCAGCAGATATCAACACATAATGGAGAGCTGGATTAAATTTAATCATGGAGCTTCAACTTGAAGAAATGCATGTATTGGGAGCCTCCATTTTTAAAGCAACAAACATTAATCCAGCAATTTCAATCTTCAATCACGACTATATGAAAATCACTTTGAGCAAGATCAGAACTTCCCTAGCATTAATATTTCACAAGAAAGAAGGCAATTGAGCTTCAATTGAATTAGGGCTGAAAATTGAGACAACAAGAGATGTGTGCATTAACGATTTCAATTTTTAAAATTAGAGCAACATCAGTCCAACAATTTGAGGAAATAGCATTTGTGAATCCAATGCACGACTTCAACGCAATTTAAAGATTCTTTGTTTCAAGACCTTCAGACTCGAATTGCTGAGAAAAGCCATGAAATAAGAGATGCAAGCATTGGTGACTCCAATGCTTGAAATAAAGCAATATCAGTCCAACAATTTTATGGATAAACATTCCAAGTTAATCGCAAGACAAGCAGTACAGATTCTTCCAAATATACAACAGAACGACATGGCTATGAATCCGGTACGTGATTTCTGAAACTTTAGGAATCTTTTAAGCTCAGCTTTTCTGCTACCTACAATGACAAATTGTAGTCAAGATGTTCATGCTAACAAGTTAGTGACTTTGATACAGGGAACAATCTTTAAGAAGACAACGAGTTGCATAGATGTTTAATCAAAATGGGAAGCAAGACTTATCTATTAGAAATGTAGCCAAGACCTATGATCTCAAGCAAGATCATTGCAAGTAGATGGTTTGGGGCTCGATTCTGTGTGAAGTCAAACCTCATCTTGCATTTCAGAGTACATTTTACAAGCCAATCTGCAGCTTCGTTTTGGACTCTTGAAATATTAATTAAGACCATTGTTAGAGAGATGATATACCTGCAATATTTCATAATCAACATTAAAAAGTAAGATTCTATTAATTTAGCTAACATGTTGAATAAAACCTGGGAATCAATTTCAATATCCACGTTTGACCATCCTTCTCTGTTACAGATTATAAGACCGTCCATAAGCGCTCTGATTTCTGCTGCCAGGTGAGTAAACTTCCCATAAGAGTTGCTAGAAACTTTGATTATGTCTACATAATTGTTCTAATTATGACTCCCCCGCTTGACTCTCCATTTCTAGCACAGGATCCGTCCAATTTCATTTTGAGTCTACCAGGAGATGGTGTTCTCCATTGTAAGTAATCGATCTTATTTTTTACTTTGATTGAGTTGATGCATCCAATTTTATCTACAACTTTGTAGTCTTTATCTCAGTGATTAGGGTTTAAGATATTAGAATAATCAAGGCTGACTAAGATATGATTTATATAATTAATCGAATATGAACTAGAATACTAATTCCCTTTAAAGACCATAACTAAATTCCTTGTTAATTAATCAAGGCTGATATATCACTCGGGTTATTATTGTAGGGATAATATATCTTATATGTACCTTTTTCTTTGAAGACCATAACTAATTCCTTGTTATATGTGTAGTAGTCAAGAATCTGTCAATCTTAACACTGAATAAGTCAGCATAGTAAGACCATATTGGCCAAGCATAACAACAAGAGATAAAAATATGATTAGAAGTTTCATATGATTTACAAAATTGAGACTTAGAGACAGTTATGAAATGTCTTTTTTTGTAAGATAACATCTATAACGATATAGTTATTTAGAACTTTTCATAACAAAAAGTAATACTTCTCGGGAGTGATGGAGCTCCAAATTTTGTTAAACATATTGGATTGGTTGTGATGATTCCTTAGGTTATTCCACGTATCTTTTATGTTGAACTTAAGGTCTTTAGATAGATTCCAATTAATAGTGTCCTCCATGTTGTTGTTAATAGTTGTGGCCTTAAATTTGTTGATGCTGTAGGAGTTAACCTTCTCATTGCTAAACCAGGATTTTTCATGAGAATCATCAAGTGTAATGAGTGGAGAGTTGTTGTGCCTTTGATTTTAACTAGTCTATTCCATGTAAGAGAGTATTTTTTGTTGAAGTCAGCTTTGAGATGGTGAGAATTCATGTAGTAAATATTATTCATTAACTTAGCTCAGTAGCTTTTATTTTCTCTGTAGGACTCTCAAAGCTTGCATGAAAAAACATCCTGAATATCAGTAATCCTCCTAATGTTTAGAACCCCTTTAGAGTAAGGCTTGCATAACCTATTCCATGAGGCCCATTGATTTTTTTGTTCATTCATAGAAGAGCCTCATAAGATTTTTTTGAAAATCTTGTTGATTATTTTAATGAAACAATTAGGAAGATAGTTGTGCAGAATCCAGTACATAAGAATGACCATTAAGACAGTGTGTATAAGAGTCATCTTCCCTCCAGAGGATAGATGTTTACTCTCCCAGCCTTAAACCTTATTGCTGATTTTATATGGCAGATAGTTGTAGCTGCTAGCCTTATTGTTGGTGCTAATAGTGATGCATAGGTACTCAATAGGTATAAACTCAGACTTAAAGCCTGTTTGATTAGTAAGAGCAGTAATTCTAGTGTTGAAGAGCCTTTTAGTCTTGTTTTTGTTAATGACTTGCCCTCAAAATCTTGATATCTTTGTAGAAAATTGCTAAGATTTTCAATTGTAGAACTATGTCCATTAGTAAAAATCAAGAAATCATCAGTAAATGCTAAACAGGGTATATTAATGCATGTTCTTGAGGAATATTTCATTGATTTTTTTAAATGTTAAATAGCTTATGTAGACCCCTTAACATAGCCTATTCTCCAATGATAAAGAGACTTGGAGAGATAATATCTCATTGTCTCATACCCCTTTTAGATTTAAAATATTCAATTGCATATCCATTAATTAGTATAGATGTATAGAGTGACTTAATAAGATTATTAATTAGGTTTATAAACTTGCTAGAGAAACCAGAAGAAGAAAGAACTTTTAGAATAAAAGTGTGAGATATTTTGTCAAAAGATTTTGACATGTCTATTTGAATTAGGATATTTCCAGTTTTAGCTTTTCTATTAAGATCATACATAAGCTCTTTCGCAATCAAAATATTATCATGTATTGATTTGTTTTTTCACAAATCCACCTTGACAATCGAAATAATTTTAGATACTGCTGCATTGATAGCCTATTGTTTACAATCTTTGTCATGATTTCATTAAGAACCATACATAAACTAATGGATCTAAAATATTTCAAATGTGTAGGATTAATGGGTTTTGGTATAAGACACAAACCTATGACCATAACTCCTTGAGGAATGTTATAGACATTAATAAAGAAGACCATGGCGCATGTGATATCACTTGATGATGTTCTAGCAAGTTTTGAAGAAGCATACATTAAATCCATGCATTCCAGCTGCTTTTGAGGAGTCAAGATTGTTGATAATGTTGAAAATCTCATCTTTAGAAGGGTCAATCAATAATAAGTCATTTTCCTCTTCTATGATTAATTTTGGAATACATCCAAAACTTTCATCATGCATTATGTTGGTCTCCTCATCTAGACTTAAGTAAGGATATCTTGTCATGGTGTCTTCCAAGTAGTTTTCACCAGATTGACAAATACTATCATTATATAGAATCTAATTATCTCCATCTTTGATGCTATTAATTGTATTCTTTTTTCACTTCAATACGATTGAACTTAAGTTATAGATACTATTTTAAACATAAGTTTTCATCATGTAAAAATTTAACATATATTTTAACAAAACAGTACATCAGGAACTAAAAATTGTCCAATCATTCTGGTCCGGTTGGTTTTTAAACCGTTTAAAAAAATTAAAATAAATTTGGATTATAATATACCGATGTATTTAGAACGGATTATATGTATATGGTCTGATTTAGCATGATATATGCTATTAGCATCATCTATTTATTTTTAAAATACGTTTACGATTATTTTTATCAAAAACATAAAACTGTACCGATAAAACAACAATTTTTTTGAACTTTAAAACAAATTATACATAAAATTATTTCTGGTGTGGTTTATTTTCGTCTGAGGGTAAGTTTGTAATTTTTGTTTTGAACTATGTGGAAGTTTGATAGTATTTAATATTTGGGTGAAGAGTAGAGGGAGAATTAAGCAGTCTGGTTGTATTTAATTTTCATTACCCTCATTTAATATTGGTGTTTGGGTATTTATACTCTTGCATTTGGGCTTTATGGGCTTTCGGGTCATGTTTAATGGACCCGGGTCAAGTTCAAGGACCCATGAGCTCTTAATAGGAGAGCAGGCAGCTTAGTCAAGAAGTGATTAGGTTTTTAAGTACATTAGTCCTGTTCGAATCAGTCCAGTGGATGATGGTGTTCGAATTATCACAGTCCGGTTGGGAAGACATTGTTTGAACTGACCCTGTCCGAAGTGGTAACGGAGTCCGGACTCATCAATTTCAAATTTAAAACGTTGAACTAGTTTACATATTTATTTTAATTATCAACGAATTTCCAACAAATTAAATGGTACGAAAACACAATCCTTTTTATTTTTCAAAAAATGATATGGAACCAAAAGTTTTATCTAGAAAAAAGGAAGAATTCGCGTTATATACAATAGTTTTTAATATTCAAAACTTATCATTTTCTATAAAAAAAATATGAATTGTTTAGATCGAATATATAATTTGTCTAATAACTTATTGGTATTTTAAAGGAATTATTTAAAAAAACCATAATAAAGTTTAAGGTTAGATTTAAGAATTTGTAATTTTCACCAATTATATATTTATATATAATGAATAACTTATTATTGTATGAAAAATTATAGTTAAGATATTGCTACAAGGTAAGTAAATTAGTATATTACTCATATCTTTAATACATATTGCTATCTTATATTTATATTAATGCGATAAAGTTTTGATGTATGAGATAATAGTAAATTAGTATATTAGTCATTAAATACATTTATCTCGTGACATTAACTCCTTGATCATGCAATTTTTCGTGATGAATCATGTATTTCTGCTTTGCAACCTATCTTCTGAAGTTAAGATACAACCTATTGTGCTCTTATTCTTGCGTATATCGATTAATCGGGCTAGACCAGTTATACCCTTATCAGTAGCCCTCTTGTCCTTATAAGATAGTTGAGGAATGACTAAGACTATTTAGAACATTCGATATGCTTGTTATATTTGGCAGCATATCACGATCCAAATGAGAGATTGTTGTAATTTTTATATTAGGATGAAGCAACATATGCTTATTAATGCATTGGCAACTGTTATGAAAAATGTAATTATTAAAATATAAAGATGTACTATTTCCTCTCTCGATGGTGCGGGAAGGTTTTAAGAAAACATTGAAAATTAACAAATAATTTTTCGTGCAAAAAAATATCATTTCTTATCTGCATACAAAAATATAACAACAAAAGGCCAATAAGGTAAAACAAGGAATACCACCAAGAAGATTGAAGGTTTCGAAAAGTCTACCACGAGTATGAGACGGTTAATAATAAGTCCTTAAACAATAAAGTTCTCTTGCATGAGTATTAAAACTTCATATATTCTATAAGTAATAAGTCTTGGATAATCAAGAATTAATCCTTTAACAGAATAGCAAGCTTTGACTGCTTAAAAAAAAAGGAAATTCCTAACGAGATTCATACACCCTACAAAACTCTAAGCATGAAAATGAGTGTTTAATGATGAAGTATAAAACTATTAAAATTGATGAATCAATAAAAAATGAATAATATTAAGTGTTTAATAAAATTAATAATACTCAAAATAAAATTATAACAAGAGTACTCATAAACAAAAAAATTTGTAGTGCAACAATACAATACAATTCTTTCAGCATTACAAAAACAGATAGTAGTAAAAATTAAGATTAGACATTATTTTCAAAAATAGTAATATATTCGATTGGGACAACATCAATATCCATAACAGTTGTTTGGATATCATTACCTTCAACATTGTTAATTCTGGCACAAGTAGCTTAAACATTTCCAGTCCTATGAATATCTCTTAACACTATTGTATTCACCATATGTCTCTCATATATCCCATTCCAGAACTCTCATCTTCTTGTTTTCAATCTCTTCAAAGAAATCAACATTAACCTCATTGGATTTACTCCAACTCGATAAAGAACGAGATTTATAAGATCTTTCACTTCATTTAATGTTCTTCAACCATTCAGCGTCAGGAAAAAAGTACCTAAAACAATCTAAATTAATTTCCGGGTATTCCTTGTGAAAGTCTATGAGTACCCTGGAACAAAAATCCATAACAAGCTCATGAACAAAAGTAAGTATTGTTATTTTCAAAGCTTTATAACTAAACTAAACTTTTTTTTCAAAGTATACAATTGCTCATGCAGCCTTAACTTTGCAAATTCGACTTTAGCCTTAGCATAAAGGAGTTTTTGGTCAATAGATTTTCAGCCACACCACAATAAGTTTGGAATTAGAAGCATTCAGTTTCTTCTTACAAGCTGAAAGTGACAAGGGATGAAAAATATAGGTATTTGGCATGTAATTTAGCCTAATAATAAGGTTAAGGCCAATGTATTTAGTGGCTAAGAACCAAAGTAAAGCACACATAAGAAATGAGGGGCTTGAATGATAGTCCCCTAGAACTTGTTTGTAAATAGTAAAATAGTGGGGTAAGAAATCCATTCTCATAATGGTAAACATGTAATTTCACCCTCTACCTTTTTTCCTATAAAAATGACATTCCCTTTTGGGAAAATTGGCAAATGATTGAGTAATAATTACAAAATATATTCCTTATGTCTTTTCCATTTCTAGTAATTCACTATTTACAGTCACGTCACACAAACATTCTCTAGTTCGACCCTTTCACATGAACATCTTTGTCCCTAAGCCTCACTAAAGAATCTCTGAACGCATCAGTGGCGCCGTTTGTGGGAATCGTTTGGTACCCAGAATTAATTTTCTAAATCCTTAAAAACTAAAAACTAAAAAATTATGGATACATAAATGCGTAAAGAGATCGAGTCTAACCCAACCAAAGACTTAGTTGGTATCAATTCTGGAGATCATTTGATGGAGGAACGGGTTACAAATGAGGGTAATGATACGGATCGGCGTGTAGAGGAACTTTTAGAGGAATCAGTTTTGGTTGCCAGACGGAAAGAGTTGTTGGAAGACATCGAGAGACTAAATATTGAAAGGGACGCTATGGTGGCGAGCACGAGAAGGGTCAGATCGGAGGTCCGACAAGAAAATGTCGAGGCTGACCACATCCAAAATGTTGTTGTACCCAAAGAAAGCCGACGCCAGAAAGGCCATCGGTATTCTAAAAGACGTGCTAGATCCGAGCAAAAATATGAGTCGTCCGAGTCGAGCGAATATACTTCGTTGAGCTCCGATAATTCTTCTTCTTCAGAGACTAACTCAAGATATAAGATGTATCGAAAGCACAAAGATCTGAGGAAGCATAAGCACACTCATCGGACCAGCAGGAAAAATAGTGATTCGAGGAGGAAAGATGATGCTGGTAAAAGAAAAATGCACCCCGAGGACCCTGCCACTACTCGGAGGCATACTCAGTCCGACAACTATCAACAAGATTTTAGCGTCAGTAACCATTTTACTTCTCCAACCGAAGAGATATTATACCCAGCCACCAATGACAGTCCGGGGTGAGCACATATAAGGTCGGACATAATTGGAGGTCGTCACCTCTCTCCCCGGAAATTCTTTCTGGACACCTTCTTAAATGGTTCGATATTTCTAAGCTAGAGAAGTTTGATAGGATCCAGGATCCTGACAACCACATCGAACAGTTTAAGAAATTCATGATCAACTATGATGACGATGATAAGGTGTTGTGCAGAGCTTTCTCTCAGACGTTCAAGAACACTGCTTCTACATGGTACAACCGACTGCCTCAAGGGTGTATAAAGAATTTTGATATGTTCTGGAGCATGTTCCGACAATATTTTATTGGAAGAAAGAAGTTTCGTGCTAACGGAGACACAATCATTTATTGTCGACAAAAGATTGGAGAGAGTTTGAAAAAGTACACCAACTGATTCATCCAAGTCAAGACGGACATGGAATACTGTAAGGACAAAGTAGCGATGGCTGCCTTCCGGATGGGTCTTCTTCCGGGGGTGATGAAAGATAATGCGGCAGAAACGCAAGTAATGATACTTGGAGCTCTGTTAGATCAGACAGAAAAATGAATTTTAGTTGACGAAACCAGGGCCTCCGAGATAGAGTCCATGTCTCAATTCTACCAGGATCCAAATCTAGCTAGAGCAAGTTCAACAACGGTGAATACGCGACCCTAAGCTGCTCAACAGATTACGAATGTATGACCGCCTGCTCAGACAGTTCAAGCAACAAATCAAACCCCTCAGCGGGTGACTCAGAACCAACAGTACCATCAGACGGGTCCAGCAACTCAGCAGTATGTGCGACCAGCCTCGAACAGGTGGGTTCGACCCGCTCACTATGTTGAGTTAACCGAGTGTGTCTCTACAATCTTTGAGAAAACACAGGCAAACGTGCACTTTCACAAACCGTTCCCTCTTCAGACTCCGAGGGAACACAGAAAGAACAAGTACTGTCAGTTCCATGACGACATTGGGCATCATACTAAGGATTGTGTGGCTTTAAAGAAAGAGGTTCAATACTTGATAGAAAACAGAAAATTAGTTGATTTATCAAAAAAACACCGCAGTGGTTCCTAAACAAGAAGTCGTTCCAAGACAAGATAGTACCATGATGATTTCTGATGCGATCGAAGAAGAATTTCTATATGCTTTTGATGTGGCAACAGAGTATCTTGATCCGAACTCGGGCAGGAATATCGTAAACATGGTCGAGGAAATAATCCCTCGAGGAAAGGTCAATGAATTATGTTCATTTTTTGAGTCACTCACCATTTTTGGGGGAGATACAGTGGCAGGAATATCAAACTACTCAAAGAAGAGGCATATCGTTAGTCTAGCAACACAGTTGGAGGCGGAAGCCTCATCGCACCTTTATCGGAACCCATCACCAATAATTTGCTTCGAGGGTGACGACATGAGGGAAGTTGTTGGTCCGCATGAAGACGTCATGGTAATCGGAGCAGAGATAGTCGGAAACGAGATAAGAAAAATTCTGATTGATACGGGAAATTCTGTCAATATCATATTCATGGCCAGCTACAATAAGATAACCAATCCTCCAACTATCCAACGATCCGACAGGACGATAGTGGGATTAACCGGTGTGACCACGGACGTCGTCGGAGAATTCGAAGGAATGGTGGAGCTAGGCAGGGGACCATTCAAGAAAATAGTAACAGTACTGTTCATTGTAGTGGATGCACCCACATCGTACAACGCTATCTTTGGAAGATATTGGCTGTCGAAGATGCACGTTATACCATCCACGATCCACCAATGCTTGAAATACATAGTGGGAAGTAACATCAGAACTATAAGATCAAGTCAGAAAATGGCTAGAGAATGCTACAAGGCAGCGTTGGTCCCTAAGCAGTTGAAGGGGTTCGAATGCAGAAAAGAATAGCAGTCAGAGGGGCCTCCTTCGGACTCTGATCTTGTTGATGATCCGAGGGAGTTCCCTAGATTCATGGTCCCTGATGAAGGTTTTGAGGATCATGTGTTTGTCCCTGGGAAGAGTCTCAAGATAGGAACGAGATTATCGCCTGAGGTAAAAGAAAGCTTAATCAGATTTCTTTCGACCAAATTACATCGGTTTGCGTGATGTACAGAGGACATTACAGGAGTACCAGAAGAAGTCATTTGTCACAGATTAGCTATTCGGAATAGCGTACGCCCAATCATTCAGAAACGAAGTATTTTTTCCTAAGAAAAAACTGAAGCAATAATGGCAGAAGTAGACTGTCTAACGAAAGTAGGCCATATCCGTGAATCACGATATCTGTTATGGACCGCTAACCCGGTCGTGGTAAAAAAGAAAAATGGCAAATGGCGGATGTGTGTAGACTTCACTGATTTGAATAGAGTTTTCCCTAAAGATCCTTTCCCGGTCCCACGAATAGATCAGCTCGTAGATTTGATGTCCGGAAATCGTTTACAGTCGCTTATGGATGTATATGCTGGATACAATCAAATCCAGATGGATCCAAGGGATCAGGAGAGCACGGCTTTCATAACTGGAAGAGGTCTACATTATTACCAAGTTATGCCATTCAGACTAAAAATGTGGGGGCGACGTACCAGCGGCTAGTGAACAAGGCATTCAAAAGTCAAATTGGCAGAAATGTGGAAGTTTATATTGACGATATGTTAGTCAAAAGCTTAGCAGATGGAGATCATTTGGTTGACCTAGAAGAAACTTTTGCTAATCTGGCTAAAATAAATCTCAAGTTTAACCCGGAAGATTGCACATTTGGAGTAAGATCTGGAAAGTTCTTAGGTTACATAGTCAGTGAGCAGGGCATCGAAGCAGATCCTATGCAGCTAAACGCCTTATGTACTATGGATCCACCTAGAACCATCAAGGAAGTGCAAATTTTAACTGGAAAGTTGGCTGCTTTAAATAGATTCATATCCAGGTCGTCGGACAAGTGTGCTCCTTTCTTCTAAGTGTTAAGGAAAGCGAACTGGTTCAACTGGACTCAAGAATGTTTCGAAGCCTTCAATCAAATCAAACAACATCTTTCGTCCCCAGATATACTGACAAAGCCGAATCCAGGGGAAAGTTATTCCTATACTTAGCAGTATCCGACTGTGCAGTCAGCTCAGTTTTAGTCCAAGAAGAAGCAGGCCTTCCTAGACCAGTTTATTATGTAAGCAAAAGCCTCTTAGATGCAGAAAAAGAATCTTAAGTTGGAAAAGCTAGCCCTCTCCCTAGTAACATTGGCTCGAAAAATGAGGCCATAATTCCAAGCTTATACGGTAGTGGTACGAACATCTTTTCCCTTGAAAAGTATGTTACAAAGACCCGATGTATCTGGAAGGATGACTAAGTGGTCGGTAAAACTGAGGGGTTTCGATATCGAGTTCGAGCCGCGAACAACAATCAAAGCACGGGCGCTAGCTGATTTTTTAGTGGAATTTCATCGGAGAGAGACAATGTGAACATGGAAGAAGAAAAATCCGACTCTGAATGGAAAGTCCAAACCGATGGGGGTTCTAGCTCATCCGGATATGGAGCTGGTGTGCAATTGACATCACCGGATGGAATCGCAATGTATCAAACAATTTGACTCGGTTTCTAAGTGTCAAACAATGAGGCAGAGTATGAAGCAGCCCTGGCCGGATTGCGACTTGCAAAGATTTATGGGGCTAAGCGAGTTAAATTGAGTAGTGATTCTCAACTCTTAGTGAACCATGCCCTCGGACGTTCGGAGGAAAGAAAAGCTCATCTGGTGAAGTATCTGGGAGTGTTGAAAGCCTTGGCTTTGGAGTTCGAAGACATCTGATTTGAGCACGTCCATAGGGCAGGAAACTCAGTGGCTGATTCATTAGCTAAGGCATCTTACTCAGAGGATTACCCGTGGATAGTCACTCAAGAAAATCCGTCCATAACAAAAGTACCCGAAGTAAGGGAAGGTAACACCAAAGCATTCCAGATATCCATGAGTTTAACAAAAGACTGGAGAAGCGAGATACAAGATTTTCTAGTCCATGACATGCTGCCTGTCGACAAAGTCAGAGCCAAGAGAATACGTTTCAAGGCCTACGGATACATCGTCCTCAGAGATGTATTGTACAAACGATCTTTTAGTCGACCCTTACTTCGTTGTTTAGGGAATGATGAATCACATTTGGTACTCTACGAGTTACACGATGGGGAAGGATCTGCCTATTGTGGATACAAGACACTGATACAAATATTTTTCTGGCAGGATACTATTGGCGTACCCTCTCGGTGGATGCCAAAGAGCTAGTGCAGAAATGTGACACCTGTCAACGATTTGCAAATTTGATCCACCTACACGCGGTACCTCTAGAGTCAATATCAGAATCTCTCCCTTTCGACCGATGAGGAATAAATCTGGTCGGACCACTTCTTATGGCTTCAGGGGGATGTCAAACAATTATCGTTGCTGTGGACTATTTTTCTAAATGGGTGGAAGCAGAACCATTAGCAGGAACAAGGGCAAAATATGTAATCAAATTTATCATTTCTAACATCTGTTGCCGTTTTGGCATACCCAGGAAAATTACGATAGATAATGGCCCCCAATTCGATAACAATGAAATGAGAGCTTTATGCGCTTCCAAGGGGATACAACAATGTTTTTCGACACCGTTCCACCCCCAAGAAAACAGTCAGGTTGAAGTAACCACTCGAACGATCTTGGACGGTCTAAGAAAGAATTTAGCGGGCAAAGCAGGGAAGTGGCCAGACTACTTACAAGAAGTGTTATGGGCTTACAGGACCGCTCATCTGACAGCAACATATGAGTCACCTTTCACGCTTGTATACGGAATGGACGCAGTATTTCCATCGAAAACCATGTTCCCATCTTTCTGATTGAGTGAATATTCTGAGGAGGAGAATGACAAAGGAAAACGCACAAAACTCGATCTGATAGAAGAAAAAAGAAGAAATGCACAACTGAATTCCCTACACTATCAAACGTTAATGAAAAGCCGTTATTCGTCGAAGGTCAGAAGAAGATAATTTGAGGTGGGGGACAGGGTACTGAGGAAAGTCTTCCGGCACACAAAAGACAAGAGACTCGGAAATCTCGCCCCAAACTGGGAAGGACCATACACAATCACAAGGAAGTTGAAACCGGGGACATACAAATTGAAAGATAAAGAAGGAAGAGATTTTTCCCATCCATGGAACATTGAGCATCTAAAGGCTTATTTAGTTTGATTAAGTGATGTGTAAATTTTTTCTTTAACAGTCTATGTAAGCTCCGGTGGCATACTCTTTCCTACCCTGGTGGCGCAGGAAGGTTTTAATGAGGTGCCTAAATAGCCGGCTTAATATCAAATCTTATTGCCTTCTTTAAAAACATGACTAAGTTCATCTTCTTTAAAATAAAAACATACTCCAAAAGAAGTTTGAACTAGAAAGTTCATCTTTTTTAACTCAAAACAGACTCCAAAAGAAGTTTGGACTATGAAGTTCATCTTTTTGAACTCAAAACACACTCCAAAGAAGTTTGGACGAGAAAGTTCATCTTCTTGAACTCAAACACATCTCAAGAATGTTTAACTCAACATTGAATCAAAGAAAGAAAAATATGAGCAAAACACCATGCTAAGAAAGCATCACTAAAAGTCCCAATAACAAAAAGGAAATATTACACCGAAGGTTTCTTGTCACAGGAATCATACAATAAAAGTTAACAAAATAAAGACTACCCAACACAAGATACTCGGAGGCGGAATTTCTTTTACTACCAGCAGGAGAGTCTGAGTCCGACGAAGAGCTATCCGAGTCTTCACTAGATTCAGGGTCTTCCACGGATACTCCAGGGGGACGATGATGTTTGATGACTCAAGTCCAGAGGCTACCAAAGTGTAAGTCTGGGAATTCTCATGCATCTCCATTACCATGGCTGATCTCAGTTTGGCATCTCGCTCCTCAAGACGAACAACAACATTAGCAACATACTCATCAAGACTTTCCTTCTTCTTAGCTTCGAAGTGTTCCTTCAAACTCTCATGAGTTGCTGATATTTTTTCAAGGTCTCGAACAATATTCTCGAAGTATACCTTGATTTTGCAATAACCTTCGAGAAGACCAGCATCGGTAGTATCGCGTTCGGCATCTTCTCTCTTTCATCGTCAAATTTGGTCTTCTCCTCATAAAGTTCAGCTTTAAGGGAAGTGATGGCAATCAAATGCTCTTCGGAGGTCTTTTTCTCCTTAGCCAATTCATCGGTCAGCTCTTTGACCTTCAACTTTAGCTCTTCGTACTTGGAAGAAAGAGACTGTACCTTGGCAGTAACTTCCGATGTCTTGGCCAGATTATCCATTAGTTCCTTCACCTCCTTTTTCAGATCATCAGATTCAGCGACTAAGCCTTCCAATCTAGAAGATATCACAGTCTGTTCAGCTATCTATGCGGTCAAATCCGTCACCTTATTTTTCAACTCAGAGACCCCCGATGTTAAAGCCTTTACCTCTGCCCTCCTCTCAGTAACTTCTTCTTTATAGCGATCCTTCCGATTCGCTTTGCGTTCGAGAAGAGCAGCAGCATGCAGTAGTTTGTTTAACTCGTTCGCCACATAATCATTGCCACAAACGTCAAAATAAGGAGAGCCTGATGAGAGATACCCCCCTGCATCAGGACCACCTTCTTGACCTTCCCTCCGAGTGGAAACAAATTCTCCACCAGAGTCGGAATCGACAATCACAAATTTACGGGATAGTGGTAGACTCGGATGATTGGTGTTGTCACTCTCCCCTCCGCTCTCAACACGTTTTTTCTTTTTCTCCTCAGCGGTAAACTTATGTGGCTTTGTGGAACCAGCACGGCCTTGAGGCATAACCTCAACTCGGTAATCAGCATCCTCTAGTTGGTTGTCAGGCTGAGAGAAGAGAGAAAATACCTGAGGAGCGATGGGGCTGGCTGTTGAGGATCTGATGGCACCATACCCGGAGGCAAGTTTACTTGAGTATCATCATGATCACCCAGAACTCCTGAGGGAGGACTAACCTGTACTCTCTCTTGGGAATCACCCTGAGCATCGGGGGCATCTTCATCAGACGCAGTATCATCCTCGGTGTCTGCTTCTTCACCTTCCTCGGTCTTGTCTGTATCATGATGGCTCAAAGCTCGAGCTCGAGTAGGAAGGTAGACTGCGTTATCTAAACGTTCCAACCGTGCAAAGATATCATCACCTGGAGGAGCCACCATAAGCTCTGAGGGAGTCTTCTTTTCACTAAAGTCGAATCGCCACAGATTACTCTTAGCAAAGTTTATTGGCATAAAGCTCTGGTGGAATTTGTGGTCCCAGTGTTCACCAACCCAAAGGCTTAGTTTTGCAAAGATAGCTTTGGCGGATTTGGCATGACGCTTGAAGGATTTAGCGATCCCCTTCATAGCTGAAAAACTAAACAGTCAAAAATTACCGAAGGTAGTGGGTCGGAAAATATTTAGGTGAAAGTACTTACCTTGTCCAGTCCACTGCAAGGTAAGCCGATGAGGAAGGTCCTCGAATTCTTCAAACTCGGTCTCCCACAACCCGGAAATGAACAGGAATTGTTGCTTCAATTTTTTGTCAGCCTCTAAAAAATCCTTAATCACCTTAAGGTTCCTAGAAAAACCGAGTGAGTAGAAGGGATAGTGAGAGTTCTTAGCTACTCCAAAAACAGCGATAAGTTTCTCTATGGTGAAAATATTTGCGGAGAGTTGTGATGCCATGATGCAAGCCATTAGTGTGTACCACATGTTGGCCCCAGCCTGAGAAGGAAAAAGGTTGACCAAGTGAAAGTAATCGGTCAGAAGAGGGTCAAGGGGCAATCGAAGACCCCAGTTCATCAATTCCGTGTAAAGCGCCAACTCGTTAGTACGGACCGATAAAGGAGTCTCTCCCACAGTAGGGAATCGGAGGGTAATGTTGGTGGGAATACCCCATCGGTCCCTTAGCTTAATCTCCTTGGTTGGGTGAAAATACTTGTACTTCACCTTGTACAAAGCTAAGAGGTGCTTGGTTTCGAGGTTGCGAAGATGATCGCTCAGGATATCTTCCACATTCGAGGGCGGGCCCGTCGAACATGTCTTTTTCTTTTTCTTCTTGATTTTTACCAGGGAAGTTTCACCTGGATGATTGGAATGGTCAGCTATAGGTTCCGAGGGGTTGATGTCGGTAAGAACGACCCAAAGAGGCTCTGCCTCAATCACTGCAACATTTTCAGGGTCATCGGATAAAGATTTTTCCTGGGCTTTTGGAATGGAAGAAAGGGACGGTTCCACCCGAGTCCCTCTATGCAAAGTTTTTTTAGGACTAATATCTGGCGTCGTTTGAGGAGAACCTTGGGGAGTGGTAGAGGGAGTCGGCTCTGAGGAAGGAATCCTCATTCGAACCGATTTAACGGCTGGATCCGGCGATCTTTTTCTTTTAGACCGATCTTGATGTTCTTTAGTTGGTGGTCTTTCTCTTTCGTCACCCATTATGACGAAGGGGGAAGACCAGGAAGGAAGAGTCGAGGGATTTAGAGAAGCAGAAAGATCAACCTCACCACTTGAAGGGTGTGTTTGACCAGAGGAGGATGCAGCAAGCCGGGTAGAATGTTCGCGGATCGGAGCCCAGTTGTCTCGAAAGTTAGACTCCCAAATATCTGCAGGAGAGGGATATTCTCTTGCACTAGAAGGTCCACCAGCACCAATCCGATTAGAGATATTAAACCACCTCCAAAGTTTATAATTTCCAAGATTAAGAAACTCTTCATGCATGAAAATGCAAACTAAATTTTTTTTGTTTGGCACAGTTTCTCTCTCTATAGTGAAATCTGTTTAAAGGAAATCAGAAATATTTGTTCAGAGAGAAAGTGGGCTTTATATAGTAAAATGGAGCAGAAGGTGAACAATTGAAACATAACGGCATCATGCGTGTCATGATAGATACGCCGCCTAAAAAACGTTTCTGACTCGATAGCAGCGAAACCAAGCACGCGTGTCTGACATTAAATGATTATTTAGGAGACATCGGCCTGACCAAGGGGTGAGGTCAGCAAGATAGAATCCGATCCGAGTCAGAAGCTCACCAGGGAGTACGAGATCCGATCATGATGAAATCTGACCCCGATAAAACTCGTTCAAAAAGCAAAGCGCTCGAGCAGGGTAGCGCTCGATCCGATCCGAACAGCGGTGGGTGGCAATTCAAGTCCACGTCGAGAGAACTGTACCTGGACTGGGGGGCTACTGATAAGGGAAGGAAAATATAGGTGTTTGGCATGTAATTTAGCCCACTAATAAGGTTAAGGCCAATGTATTTAGTGGCTAAGGACCAAAGTAAAGCACAAATAAGAAATGAGGGACTTGAATGATAGTCCCTTAGAACCTGTTTGTAAATAGTAAAATAGTGGGGTAAGGAATTCATTCTCATAATGGTAAACATGTAATTTCACCCTTTACCTCTTTTCCTATAAAGAAGACATACCTTTTTGGGAAAAGGGGCGAATGATTGAGTAATAATTACAACATATATTCCTTTTATCTTTTCTATTTCTAGTAATTCACTATTCACAGTCACGTCACACGAATATTCTCTAGTCCGACCCTTTCACACGAACATCTTTGTTCCTAAGCCTCACTAAAGAATCTCTGAGCGCATCAGAAAGAACCTTCTCTTGAACAAATATCATATTTGTCAAAACGTTTCCAAACTAGCAATAAGTAGACAAGGTTTCATTGGTATAAAAAATACGCACTCTCTATATAAGACAAAATAAGTGAATTATTTTTCAGCTCTTTAGTCTTGGACTACAGTTCAAGGTTCAATTGCATTTCATTCTCTTGACAAGATTCAATATAGGCCTTCAGTTACTTGTCACTCTTAATCTTAGCTTCAAGAGCATTTTTTGTAGAAAAGTTTCCTTATACGGGTTTAGTAACACCACCACGAAGGGCCCGAAAATCAGACATGTGAGCTGCAAGATGACATTGGCTTGATTGAGCATGGTTAAACCATTGAGAATTTCCTAAAGCATAGGGTGACATATACATAGTATATAACTAGTTCCTATACTACAACATATAACAGGGACTAAGCAAAAGAAAATAAAAAGGAAACCTTATTTATTTCAAATCTCAAATTTAAGTGTCTCTTTGTTAGGTTCGTGGAAGAAATATGGTTTTGGAGCTTTTTATGGCTGGCAAATATAAGAAACTGTCTAACGAGAAAATATATATTGTTGAAGAGGAAATACCAGCCAAATTTCTACCCATGTTGGGTAAGTCACCATTTGGATCCACAATCACAACACCATTAACATATGTATCTTCATCAGTAGATACTATCCAAAAAGCTTTGGAAACCTTAAAATGGTCATCCTTAACAAGGATAGAAGGGGGTAGAATTGATGAAGAGTTCACACAAGCTTCGGAGATGACAACCACATCCTCTTCCAACATGACCTCTTGGTTAAATGCTTCGAAAAAATAATTATTGACTATGTAGGATCAACCACGATAACATCAAGTGACTTAAAAACTTCAACCTCAATTTTATTATCAACGGGGGAAATAAGCTCTATAGATGAAGATCTAACAATATTGGGAATACGTTTGGCCTTCATCGGTTAATATTTGGGACCAAAATATGCTTCATGATCCTGTTTGGTGACCATCTTAGCTTCAAGAATGGTCTTATATTTTATAGCCTAAACATTATGCTTTTGTATAAACTCTAGTATGTCTTCTATATCTTTTTTTAGAAAACCTAAGGACTCATTTCATGAGAAGGCTATCAGAAATAACAAATCTTTATGAAAGAACTAGAGAAATGGTTTTAATAGTTAATAAGTCTATCCCTGCCAGATCACCAAATAAATCTACATGTTTGGAAGGAGAACATTTAGGAAGATGAGGAAGAATACTTGACTCAACAACATTCTTTAAATAAGGAGATTGATAGGGGGTATTAGAAGATTGATGAGATGAGGAGGTACTTTGTTTCTTAGCCAGAGGTATACCATTATCATCCTGAAGAATTAAGTTGTTTATTTTAATGGTGATATTATCATAAATATTACTTATGGCCGTTAAAACATTTTAACATTTAAGAAACATATCGTCCTCCTTAGCCTCTTCCTTAGTAATAGTAGGAAAATATCCTAGATTCTTATGAAATAAAAAAATTCTCATATTAATCGGTTTACAAGAATCATGAGCCTCGGCTTTGGCCATCAGCGTCAAATAATTTCTTCGAAGTCTGGTTGTTTTACATTTTTACATAGTTCTATATTGAAATAACACCTCCTAAAAGCTTTTCTTCGGGAATTTTTCATCTATATAGCCATCTTCTTCGGAGATTGTTTCTCGAAACCCTTCTTCAATAAAGAAGATTTATATAAAAAATCTCCCTCAATGGAAGAACAAACAAAAACTCACCTCGTACGGTGATACTCGACCATAATCGGCTGCTGCCAAATCCCTCAGGTTCAAGTATAGAAGAGTAGAGATAAACAAAATTTAGACTTATTCCACCAAAATAGCGTACTTCTGACGAATAAGTTTTTCTCGTTTGTTATCACATGCATATTTACAACATAGGATGACAAGGATAAAATAGTGAAAAAAACAAAAAAAAACATGAAACATAATACCAAAAAAGATATGAGGGTCGAGAAGGCATATATGAGAATCAACCTATCCATACTTGGTATTTCAGTTTTTGTAGATAAAATAAATTTATCCTTCCATAATTTGTTATAAATAAGAAGGCCATTGATAATTTTGGTGATTAGTTCCATCAAGAAGTAAAAAAAATCTTGTTTTTTGTTCATAAACCCTAATAGTTGTAAATAAATCATCCACCAAGAAGTATTGATAAATGTTTCTTGTTAATTATAACCGAAAGCAGCAGACTGTGAGAATTGGGAATGAGACAGCTGAGAAAAAAAATTCACTTGAAACAATTTGACAAGGTCTTGAGCGAGAGGGAACCAAAGACTATGATTGACACTGTAATTGAAAAAAAAAACATTTCATGTTCACATGCGTTGAAGAGAATTTAACCAATTATCGGAAACCTAACATTTATGTCGTTTGGATTCGCCCAATTGCTAAGTTTTTTATACATTCATTTGCTGTAAGATATCGATATAAATGATCCACAATGCTTCTCTTCTGTATTTCATTCAAAGTTTCATCCCTTACCTCTTATACATATTTGCGACCAACAACGTCATGTCGATTTTTACCTCCTACTGTCGAGAGACTTATACCTTAAAGTTTAAAAGCAGTAAGAGAAAAACAAGAAGAAAAACAACTTTAAGAAATTTCTCCTTATTCATTACTTTCCTCTTCTTCTTCTTGAATGAGTGACAAATTGGGTATGAAACGTTATAAAAATTATTCTTGATCAAAAGAATTGGCCCCAAATGAGCCAATGTTATGATTATATTGATTGTTATAGTACTCGCTACCATTACAATTTCTATAATTTATAACAAAAAATAAAATTTATGTTATAGCAATAACAACAAGACTATTACGGATTCAGAAGAAAAATTAAGAAGAAGCTAGAATAAGTTTAAGAGAATTTAAAGCGAGAAAATGAAGAAATAAATAAAAGTGATGACAATAATAGGTAATTATACCCAAATATATGAACAAATTCTAGTTATCGGTCTTTCTTATTCAATGGTTTAGATTAGTTTGGGGATGAGTGACCTAAATTCAAACACAAACATGAAGGACCATGATCTCAAAAGTTAAAAAGAGCACATGCATATGCTTAAAAGAAGAAACTTTCCTACACGTGTAAGTTTCTTTCATCCACTTGTATCACTAAAATACCCATATAAGACCTTTAACTTCAGAATGTTTTCCATTTAAAAACACCAAATAAATTCAAACCTACAAAAGCAAAAAAAATTCTCCTTAAAAATCCTAAATAATTATAATTTGCACTTCTTTAATTGTCCAAGGTGAAGTCATTGATACCAAAGACTTTAGTTGGTCAGGGTCGGCTTCTATTCCTTTTTTACTTATGATATATCCTAAGAATTTTCCAAACCTAACACCGAAGGTGCATTTTTATGGATTTAACTTTAATTGGATCGCCCTAAAATTCAAAAAGGTTTCCTTCAAATCCCGTAAGTGTTCACCATCTGTTGAAATTTTGACTAACATATCATCGATATAAACTTTCACATTCCTCCCAATTTGAGAAGCAAAGGCCTTGTTTACCAATATTTGATATGTAGCCTCAGTATTCTTAAGACCAAATTGCATAACTCGATAATAATGCAATCCTCGATTAGTAACAAATGTAGTACTTTTTTATCTTTTGGATTCATCTGGATCTGATTATACCCGTGAATGCATCCGTGAAAGAAATAATTTTATTCCCGACGTTGAATCAACAAGCTGATCAAGTCTTGGGACATGAAATGGAACTTTGGTATATGCCCTGTTTAAATCCATAAAATAAACACACATTCTCCATTCTCCATTTTTCTTTGTTTTTACTACTACTGGATTTGCATTCCATAATGTGTATTTTGCCTCTCGTATATGTTTGACTCCACCACATCAATAATTTCTTCGGATTTCATTACAGAAAATATCACCTCTTTTGAATGATGGGCCTGACCTTCGGATGTAAGGCCAAGCTGTGACATATTACATCATCAGGTTTCCATGCAAAAACATCCAGGTTATCAGACAAATACTTCAACAGTTGGTATCGTAAAGTAGGTGACAATAACGTTCATATTCGTGAAAATTTCCCATTTGGGAACATATACTCCTCAACATTTTCTCCCACTACTAAAGAACTCAGGGTTTTCCTCGGATCATCTACACCTTCGTCATCCGAAGTCAACCCTTTTAATTTTTATTCAGTTATTTGATCACTAGAAACGACCCTTTTAGAATGCAAAGTTGTTGCATAACATTATTTTGTCACTTGATGATCACTTCAAACTATTCTGACATGATCACCAATTATATATTTCAAACATTGGTGAACAGTTAAACAACAACATACATTATTGACAACCAAGACCTCCCAAAAATTACATTATAGTTGGTCAGATATTTCACTACCATAAACAAGACTTGAACTTTTTTTCCTGAAATGACCCCTTCCCAATAAAATATCCCCTCTAACACCGATTGCTTGCGCGGTTACCCCTAGGAATCCAATTATAATATGCTCATATTGGAGAATTGCAGGTGGATTACACATCTTATTATATGTTTATTTAAACAACACATTTGATGAACTCCATGTATCAATTAATATTCTTTGGATCTTTGTTCCTGCTATTTCTGCACCGATCACTATTGCATCTTCATGGGGTCCAGCTATACCTCTCAGATCATCCTCGTCAAACAAAATAAAAAGTTTAACACTTCTCCTATTAAAATAGCTAGACATTTTACCTTTTATATGTGTTGCCAAACTTACCACATGCTTTTTTATTGAGCTATTTGTATTGCCAACCATAGTATCTCCTCCGAAGATGGCTAAATTCTCAAAATATTCACACAAACTACGAACCTTTCCTCGAACTATTGGTTCGTTCATAATGACAGCCACTTTTTGTTCCCTTTCTTTTTTTACCAAAACTTTAATATCTCCACCGTCTGTCTTCTTTTTGTCTCTTTCTCTTCTAGATCTTCAAATTCTTTCGTACTCAACAAAAAATGTAAAACATTATCTTAAAAGAAAATGAACAACCACTATCCACATCGTCATTCCCAAACCCTAAATCAAAACCACCACAAAAATCAAAAGAATAAAAAAAATACTTCACCTCCAATTTTATTAGTAGATTATAAATCACCGCCAACCACCACCCACGATAAAAAAAAAAAAAAGAGCTTTTACCTCTTATAACTTTGAACTTTTTATTTTTATTTCTATGATACTTTAAAATATAGAAAAAATTGATCCATTCGCAAATTGAAACAAAAATAATTAATAAAAACTTAGATTTTTGTTTCATACCTATTAAAATATAAATATTTTGACTTTAAAGACTTATATATATATAATATTTTTATCTATGGAAAGATTTGTTGCGACACTTGGAAAAAACCAAACATAGTTGGAATTTTTTACCCGTGAAAATAAATATACTTACCTGTAATATAATATTTTCAAGCCTTACGAATAAATTAAGAATAACAAAATAAATGTATTTTACTTGTCAAAAATTATATTTTTTGATTTTTATTTTTGTCCAAAACTTGTAAAAATATATGTATTTTATTTGAAATATACGTGTATAAAACAAACCGTATAAAATAAACAGTTATAAAATTTAGTGCAAAAAAAATACAAAAACTGAGTAAATTTTGTTTCGTTCTATTTATAAAAATTCAAAATATAAACGAGCTTCAATTAATTTTTTGAAATCACAAATATAAAATTAAACTCATTGTTTAATTTTATGCCCTGGTCTTTTCCCGCTTGTAAAACTCATTGTTTTTCAATAAATATTTCATTTTAAAAAAAAAAAAAAAACGGCTCTATGGCACGGGTTAAAAAGCATTAAAATAAAAAATAAAAAAAACAAATATAAAATTAAACATTTTAAAATTTAAATACAATAAATAAAATTTTAAATTTTAATCTACAAATGGACACTAATAAATAGAAATTTTGTTGGAATCAATATGTATACATATAAAAGCTCTAATACCTATAACTCCACTCTCGTATCCAATAATCCAAAGCATTGAATGTTTTATTTGATTTAATTTTATATAAGCTATTGTTTAATTAAGACATGATTCTAACTATAAGACAAAGTTAAATGGTTGCAGAATATGTTTTATACTAGTCATAGAATATGAAATGCCATTATCCAAAACCAACTACATTTTCTTATTTTAAAAACATATTTTCAGGCCGAGAACAATCTGACCGAGAAAAATCTTGACCAACACGCTCAAAGCAAAGAAACATATCTCTACCTTTCCTGGACTAAAATTTTTTGGCTGATATAATCATCCATCAAAATTTAATTCCAATGAAATTGAATAGATCGGAAGAAAACCACTACTCTATCAGAAATATGAAGTACATAGACAGTACATACAAACAGAGAAAGATAGATAGCTCACTAACATCAGGAGCCACAACAACTAGCTCAGAAGTTCTCACAATAAAGATACAACATACAGCTGTTTTTCAGAAGTTCTCACAATAGAAATACAACATTAGCTTAAAACATAAAGTATGAAGAGCCAAGAACAGACCTGTGATCTTTACCCAAGTTTTGGCCACGTAGGCACTCAAGATCCATCACTTGAGAGTGATCAACAAAAAGATTTACCTGAAAACACAAAACCGCGTAAAGGAATTAGAGTAAAAAACATGAAAGATCTGACACAGTTATGAATAAGGAATGGTAAATGTGAGGATTAAATTACATTGGAACCATAGCGTTTGACGAACCACTCCGCAGTTCTATCGTTTGATGCTTCAAACATAGCCTTCTCAACACCTAAACGGCCTATGATCTTTGCTATTAAATCTGCTCGAAGAGAATCAGCGTATTTGCAGACATCATCTGCATCAATCATAATCATGTCTGCCCCAGCTTCTAAGCATCTTTCAGCCCTTCTAATCAACAGATCCACATCTTCGACAAATTCTGCAAAGTTACCTTGAAGTTCATGAATTCGGCAAAATTGTTCCACAACTAAACCAATAGCATTTTTTAGTATACCACTATCTGAAGTATAGACATGGATGAGTCACTTAAGCATAGATTCAACCCTGCTGTTTCGCTGATATGAGTAGACATAGACTAGAACAAGGAGAGTGATAGAAACTTTTTGACTCTCGAAAGTTGGCTAACTATTAACACTTCTGTTATTTCTTTCTAAGAAAATCACGCATCAATACATTGAATGGACATATAATTAGCCGGATTTATAGATCAAACATGTTAGTTTATCAGAGGCATGATATAATATTATCTTAGCACAAGGATCCAAGACTATAAGTGACCCATAATCGCATGATATAATATTATCTTAGCACAAGGATCCAAGACTATAACTGACCCATAATCGCCTATCCAAAATACTGCCTGATTCATCCAAGCGTATCATAGACAAACAGACAGATCACAAAAAGATACAGCTCGTAAGTAAAGATAACATTCAGCACAGTTGATACCAGTCGACCGAGGTGTTGGGGCAACATAAGACCCAAAGGCTCTATCCCCACCAACAGGAATATCTGTCTTGTTAAATTTCACCGCAAACATAGGTTTGGCTTTAAGCCCACCGCTCTTTATCAACCGCACATATCTCAAAAGAGTTTCTTCAGGTAGTTCAAGTGAACCACTATTAAGCTCAATAGTATCAAATCCCAAGTGCTTACACTCCTGTAAACATCATCGCAGTCAAATAATCGAGGTTAATGTACTAATCAAACAAAACGATAACCAATATTCTCTTGCAAAACATTTTAGTACCTCCACGTACTCTTTGAAAGCTGATGGACCCTTACGAAGAACATGTTCAGCCCAGTCACCAGTGCTCACATACACATCATGTTTATGAGCAGTGTCAATCACTTCCTTAATGTAAGATTTCGGCATTAAACTGTGTGACCCCCCTGAGAACTTCAACCCATCAACAAAGTTCCCCATGGTTTCGAACATATCCTGCAAAACACGATCTAAATTAGACCGTCTGATCAATAACCTATACTTTCACTTAAGAATTAAAGACTAATTTTGATCTGGGTACCTAAACAAATAATAAATTATATTCATGAGATTGACTCTATACACAACTGATATATACACTTCTACTTTGAAAAAAAAAATTGTTAAAAGGATGATCGTAATTCCTAAAAGCGAAGATGACAGAAACCTGAATGACATTACGGCTCAAGACAGAGTAATTAGGGCCTCGCATCTCCGTCACACCATAACGGCGTGGCTTCTCCGGTCGATCCTCGTTCAAGTCGAAGTTCTTCCACCGATAGTAGACCGCCATTTCGGAAATAACTTTTTTTTTCTTTCGATCGAAGAAAATAGATTAGGTTCTTGTTCGGTGAAACTCAGAAAAAGTCCCAAAAGACTGTTAGTAGGCATTGGAATTGTAAAATTGATTAGAATTCGCGAACGTTGATATCTGGGAAGTTCTAGAATGGTCATCGTCGTCGTGGAAGAAGAGTTTAGCTGTTTCTAGAGAAATGGTTTTTAGTTGAGCTAAAATTATAATTGTACCCCTGGAATTTTGTACAGTGTCTATCTATTTTCTCCTCAGGGGTTCCTAGGCGACAAATTCCGACTTGTTTCTGCTGTTATCGGTCCGGTTCGGTTTTGACGGAATCGGACCGGACCGCTAAACTTTTGATTCTAATTTTTGGAACCGGACCGGATTGTTAAGTTTTCGGTTCGGTCCGGTTTGGTTCGGGTTCGAACCCGAATTCGGACCGGTCCGGTTCAATCCACTTTAAAAAAAAATTAAATCCAATTAAAATTTAATTTTTATTTATTTTTATTTAAATAAATAATATGTTTATTGATGAATGTTTGATTTTGTTAAAAATTGATAATTAACTATTGATTTTGGTTATACAATCTATAAAAGAATAAATAATAATAATAAATAATCGATTAATGGTTTTATTAGTATGATTCTTTATCGGTTTTATCAGTTTATCGGTTCGATTCCGTATCGGTTCTATCGGTTTATCGATTTTATCGGTTCGATTTCATATCAGTTTTATCGGTTTATCGGTCCGGTTCTTAACCGATTTTTTGTTTCGATTTTTTATCGGTTTTCGGTTTTTAGAATGAAACCGCGTACCGAACCGTTAAGATTCGGTCTGGTCCTTATCAGTTCGGTTCCGATCCGGTTCTCGAATCCGGAAGAACGGTTAACAACCTACTTGTTCATAATCAAATTATCATTTGACTTCTTCTTCTCTATATAAAAATTAGGTTTATCAAATTTAAAAACTTACTTTTCTAAACTATTCAAAATAAAAATATTAAAATGACCGGAAAATGATTTTCTGAAGAGGTTTGGCTAAAAGAATTAGCTCCAAACCATAGGCAGTTAAAAAAAAAGTTAGGTGAGACATGTTTTGTTAAAATGAAACTATTAACTAAAAAAATTAATAATTTGAAATGATCAAAACAATTTTAATTTTAAATAAAAAAAACTTAAAAATTCAACCAAATTACGTGCAGCAGAGCGCATTGTTCGTCCTAGATGGCAATAGAAAAATCACTTCAGACGCAAAAGATGAACCCGATCTCATCTCTATCAACATCAACACGCATCAACCGCCATATGACACGCTAGAGAGTGTTTTTTTCCATTTTAAAATCGTTTTGTTGAAATTGGTGGGTAAAGTAAAAGTATACTTAATTTTCGATATCTACAACTAGAGACTTGGTTTATTTGATTTGGACACCGAATATTTTTTATTTAATTTAGTATTTTTAAAATGATTTTCAGAATGTTTTAGTAAGTTAAAAAAAAGAATTATATGATATATAATTTTTTGAGACGTATAAATAAATACTTGGTTCGTTTGGTTCCGACACTTTTATTTTTTAAGTTTTTTTATTAAGTTTTTTTTAAATAATTTTTGCAATATTTTAGCAACTAAAAAAATTATACCATGATTTATATTTGAGATCTATAAAATAGAGATTTGGTTTGTTTGATTCGGACATCGAATTAATTTGAGTTTTTTATTTATTAAGTTTATGCGAAACAATTTTTGGAACATTTTAGTAAGTAATAAAAATAAATAAAAGGTCATGCTAAAAGTTCTACATATTGTTGGACCTTATACCGCTGAATCGCGTACCATTTTACTAGATCTCTCAATAAAGTTTAGACATTTTTACCATTTTTAGAAAAACAAGGTATAAAACGAGATTGATGAATCTTTCACCTTTTTTTTCCATTTTTTCTCTAAACCTTTAAAAACCTCTCAAGCAACCAACAATCAAAACACATTGTTTATCTAATCCGACCTCGCAACAGTATAAATCTATGATGTACAACCCTAGTAGTCTATTTTATTTCTAGACTTTGTTATATTTCTTGGTATACATTTAGGTTATAATTTCTTATTTTAAAAGATTGGATTTTCACATGGTTTGAGTTATTGTTTTGTTGGTTTGATAGCTTAGTATTGTAAGTTAATGATGGATTTGTGTTTTGTGTGTGATTTTGAGCATAATGGTGTATGAATTTGTGTATTTGGATTTTAGATTTCTAGGTACATGTTCGTCGCACGATATGTGCGACCAGACCTGATGAAATCGCACATGTCATGCGACAAGGAAGGGTGTGTGACGCAAACTTCATGCGACAAAACTTAATTTTGAAATTTTGATTACTTTTTTTAAAATCTGATTGGACAATAAATAAATAATAATAATATAAACCACCGATATAATATAAAATATAATTTTGAAATTTTAATTAATTTTAAAAGTTAATAAGTTAAAAAAATATACGAAGAATTATTATGTTTTAAAACTATTTGGTACTTATTAGAGTCAAGAAAAATTATTGGATATTTATTATCCATTATTTACTCTTATCGTTTTCGGTCTTTAAACTCGTTTAGTTCTCGTTTAATATAATTAATTATAATTATTTGTTTCTATTTTTTATTTATATATTATCTAATTAGAATTTAAAAAATGTAACTAAAATTTAAAACTTGGGCTTTGTCGCATGCAACATACACCCTTCCTTGTCGCACGACATGTGCGATTTCATTGGGCCTGGTCGCACATATCGTGCGACGAACGTGTATCGGTGAAACCCAGAAATCTGAAACCCTAATACACAAATTCATGAACCATTATGCTCAAAATCAAACACAAAACATAGATCCACAACTCACTTATAATATTAGGCCATCAAATCAACAAAACAACAACTCAAACCATATGAAAATCGATTTTTTTGAAATAAGAAATTATAACCTTAAATTTGGGGTTTAAGGCGAGATTTAGTTATGTTTAAGTGTTATCGTAATCGTGTTAGTGTTAAAATGTTAGTTTTTTTGTTAGGTTTTAGATTAGAGTTACTTTTTGTGACAATGACTCTCTGAGCGAAGATGATGAGGACTTATTCAAAATTGCCTTAAATATGATGAGGATTTATATAATTTCCTCGAACATGATGAGGACTTGTACAAATTACCTCAAACGCGATGATGACTTTACAAAATCACCTCACACATACCGAGGACCACAAAACATGGTTTTAAAACAAAAATATTTGACTTTTATTATGAGGAAGATCCGAGGGGATCATCATTAGAAGACTCAGAAGTTTCACCATCATCCAAAGAAATTCCAGCGGGACAATGTTCGATAGGAACAAGTTTCGAAAAACTACCTAATTTCAAATCACGGTAGCATTCGTTAATTTTCATAATTAACCAAGATTTAACTTTTGCATCATTCGCATCTAATCTAGAGACACACTTAGCAGCATATGCCTTAAGAGAGGTTTTTTTATCAACCTCATCTTGGGCTAAAATAACCTATTTTTCTTTCACAACTCTTTCAAAGTCTTTAAGGCATCGTTCTAAATATTCTGAGGCTTTATCGTTTCCCTCTTTATAAACCTTCATGAGTTCAGCTTTCCAAGCATTTGTTTAGCGTAAATATCCATATCTTCTTGACAATATTTTTAAGAAATCATAATATAATATTTTGCACAAACGAGCTTTTCGTAAATCTCATAAGTTTGTCTTTGTAGTTTGAGAATCTCTTGTTCAAGCTCTTCGACTTTTGATTTCGATTGAAAAAATTCTGACTTATAGTGATTTTTCTAATCTCTTAAAAACTACATCTTATTCCTAAGAATAATTGAGGATCGAAGAAGTTTTTGTATACAAAGAAAGACGACATCACCAGGATGGATTCCGAATGTATGAGATGAGGAACCAGTTTTGAATGAAACAACTATTGAAGAATTATCCTCTTGAGAAACGTTACCTTCATGATCTTGAGCAACCAGCTTGTTATACGGAAGCTCAGAAGAATCTGATTCAACAAAAATATTCTCTAAAGATGATGGATTTTGATCAGCAACATTATATCCAAGGAAGCAACTTTCTTTGTATCATGTTGAACATTATTCAATTTTTAGGTGTCCTTTTGGGAAGGTCTTCTTGAGGAGGTTTTCTGGAACCTTTTTTTCTCCAAAATATTTGTCTTCTTAACTTCAATACCAGCACCTTGAACTACTGCGCCAGAGCTCTCTGAGGCTTCTTCCAAAATATTTCATGTCACTTATTACGCTTCCATTATTCTTAAAATCGTCGCCGGTTCTCAAGTATTCGTTGTGTTTTAACGTGTTTTTCATTCATTCTCGTAGGACACTCTCGAGTATCCCTCATACATTTTCATATTATTTGAACTTAAGAGGAGCCAAAGAAATTCATGCGTAAGCAATGCTGAATAGCCGTATCAAACCTGACTCGGTCACTTTCACTACAATACTTTCAGCTTGTGCTCATTCTGGAGAGGTAGATAAAGCTAAAGCGATCATCAATTCTAAGCTTGTAGAGCATTCAGTTAAGCCGTCGATCGAGAAATATGCTTGTATGGTAGGAGTTCTAAGCGGAGCAGCAAAACTAGATGAAGCAAAAGACTTTATCTCGAAAATGCCTATTGTACCAAGTGCTAAAGAATGAAGAACTCTTGTTTTATGTTCCTCATAATTATGGGCCTTTTGGCCTAGGTTCCAACATCAGCTCAACCAACAACATCCCCCAAAATGCATCACGTCCTCCTCCTTTGCTGACCGACACATCAGCATTGCGACAGTGGAAGCTAGGCAGAAAACATAGCATCAATAATTCGGACGTAATAGCTGATTATTTTTATGTTGGACCAGCGATGAAATTTCCTGTTGAACAAAATATTTATGTTCGTCCTAGACTTCGGCTTGTACTGACCCTAACCTTATTCCAAGTCAGAGGAATGGGCTTTTTTAGGGTTTTTCGATTAGAACAGAATATAAAAAAAAAAAAAGAGGGGAGAGAAACAGAGCACGACAGTATACACAACAAGGAAGAGAAAACGAATTCGGATTTGACTACGTTGGTATTCTGCAGAATATATAACGAGAAAAGAGGACGACTGCGGTGGTTTTTCGATCAGAAGTTTACGGATTGTTTCTGTCATGCGATACTTAGTGGCTACTGTTCGGTTTGACGTTCTCTAAATGGTTATTCATTTATTTACACTCGTCTTAAAGCTATGTTAACTTTTGAGCCCATGATGATGATGATTCGTTCGATTATGAACTAATCGTTGTCATGGAACTCTAACGGATTTATTTGAATAATACTTATGGTTTTATTGCTTCATTGAATTGTGAGATACTTTTATTGGTTACCTAGTATGGTTATGCTTATTGTTGGGTGCGTCGCGAACATCTAGTTTGTTAATCTTTAATGAATACGAAAGTGGATTTAAGGGTTTAAAACTTGCTATGCTAGCATAAGTTCTTGAATGATTCGTATTGTGATTGTTCATGATTCGTAATATGTCACTAACCATATCATATTACCCTATGTAATCGAAATAGATAACTTGTGCTTAAAACCAATTGTACCTCAATTTGTATAGACATATAGGATTGCCATGCAAGCGGTGTCTGCTTAACTGCTATCTCTTTTGTGGTTGTTTAAGTGGTTTGGTTTACGTGTACTGAGAGGTAGCGTATACTGATTTCGTGTTATCTGATTAGTAATCGTTGTTATCATACATATTAATTAAGTATATTAATACTCTGAGTAAAATAAACAAGGAAGTTAGGGTTCCGTGTTTTCTCTCGCATAAGTAAACTCGTTAGTTAATCTCGTTAGTTAATTTTCTTAGATATAATCATTCACCCAAACTTTATACTTGTTCAAGAATTAGTCTAATAATCATACATTGTTGCATAAGTGAATTCTTGTCATATACACCTGGTATTCGTGGGAACGGTCTTACTTACTTACTACTTGCTCTTGTTTGACAGCGTATACTTGTGTGAGAAAAAGACTAACAGTTAGCCTCCTCGGATATATCTTAATACTTATACGTTACCTTTTGCAATGCTATAATATGTTAATTTTCAACAACCCAAAAATTATTTTCGACCAGAGCATCGATATATGGAGGGAGTGGAGTAGGATATTATTTTGACTTAGCTTTTTTTTGGATGATAAATTTTCTCAGTAGTTTGAAGGCCTACGAATTCTGACTCATCTTTGCCAAAGGTTAATATTATAACTTTCCTAGTGTCAACAACTTCGTCGGATTTAACAGTATGATTTTCAGTAGATGAAGCACTTGATTCCACCTCCTGAATAGGGTCAAGGGACCTTTTCACTAAAGAATCCAATATAGTTTTTGTTAGCTTCTGAGGAGGAGCTTCAAGAGTAGGCCGTGGAGTTCCCTAAGGTGTAGAAGATGGGGTGGCAAGAATATCCGACGAGGTATGAGTTTGAGCCTTTTCCATGACTTTGGGGGCTCGCTTTTGCTTTGAAGCTTCACCCTTTGAGGGCCCAACCTATTTTCCCATTATAATGCTATAGTCACCCTTGCTAATTATCAGGCGCAACTATGGGGTAGAGAATATATCTGAAGGGATGATAGCGTCAATAGAAACATTGATGGGAGGCCAAATATTATAGTACGTAGTAATAATTGGTTAAGGTTATGGTTTGATGTATAACCCAACAACTTATCTCTTCTCGGCTTTTTGGATAATAGAAAATCAATCCAAGATAGGAAAACCTTTGGGCATAAACCACTTCTCTCTCGAAAGGGTTTTTGGGAAGTTTTCTCTAGCTCGAAGTTTTTGTGTGAAATCAATAAGAAGCGTTGAAGTAATTATAAGGAAAAGGTGGGCTTCTGTGAGCTTCAAGGCCCATAGGTGCCATGAGATGTTTTCCTAGGGGAAAAGTACGTAGGAAAGATGCAATGAATGCCTAGAGCAGGATTGCATCGCTCCTAGTCATAGTCGTGTCAGAGCAAATAACATGTAATAGTCATGTCAATCGACACTTGCCATAATGGGAAAAACGGTTCATTAGTTTTGTTAGAAATTTGTGATGTCATGATAAAAAAAATCTTGGAAGATACGCGTTTGTGATTGCCCATAAATATTGACAAGATTCGAGGAAGAGTTCTTTGACTGAAGATTGACAAAATTCGAGAAAAAAAACTCTTTGACTGAAGATTAACAAAATTCGGTGAAGAATTATTTGCCTATGAAAATTGTCTGATAAAAAATTATTTGCTTATAAAGATTAACAAAATCTGATAAAGGGTTAATTAAAGAATTATTTAGTCTGATGAGAAAATCCTTGGCAAAACGACAATCCTTGCTCGAATATCTTCACAAAGGTTGTGGGCTACTAAGAAGGGTAATATTATATAATTACAGGAAATCGGGAAAATAAATGAGTAATCTAGCATAAAGAAAACCTCTTAGGAACAATTGACGATTATGTAATATAAAATGAATATTTTGTAATAAATTATAAAAGCACAATTAGTAATTTGTCTAGACATGTGAGACCCAACGAATGTACTATAAAAGCACACCACCTCTTTTGAGGAAGGGTGATTGATCACTGATTTGAGAATGATTGCTTGTGATTTTCTCTTTGTAGATTGTGTTTAACCTCTCTCTATATATTATCGTTAGTTACTTATTCAAAGAGTTTAGTCCTCCAAACATTGTTTTATCAACAAATTCGCTCTAAAAGATAATTGGAACAATCAGTAGCAAGGTCAAGTATCAATGATGTTAGTTTCACTTATTTTCCTTTACGATGAGCACCCTCTTTGAATTCAGAGAGGAAGAAAATTTGGTTGGGTTGGGTCAATGACAACCACTTTGTCAATGTAAGTATCGACTAAAACATTCGGTTGTGGTTACTAAAGTTTTTAGATATTAAATTTGTAATGTTTTTTGTTATGCAGCTTACCATTGCGGTTGATGGTTCGTGAAATAAGATACATCCTTCTTGTACGGAATTAAGGAAACAAGATGACAAAACTTTGGCTTGAAAATTATTGATTATTTCCTCTTGCAATCGGTATGTTGAAATGCAATTACAATTTTGGAAGTAACTGATCTATCCCCTTTCTTTTAATTTACGTGTGATATTATCATCAAACTATTTTTCATAATCGTATCGAACTCGATCTCGTTAAATTCTATGTTTATCAACTTCAACTATGTATCTATTTTGTTTGTCTACGTTTCTACTTCCATTACATTTTATGTACAAAATATGTAAATTGTATATATATATATATATAATCTAATTTATCTTTTGAGAATACAAAATGTCGGCAGCGTTATGATACCATGCCGGCAGTGTACACCATACATAATTTCAGTGAGGCAGTGTAAAGTTTTAAATCAATTTATAATTTGTAAAACCAAACCCGACTGCGCGCGATTCGCACACCATTGGTGGGTAAACCTACGTTGTCGGTGGCAAGTTTTTAGGTCGGCAGCGTGCTAGAGCATCAGCGATGAGTATAACAGAATGTCGACAGTGTGACTAACATAGATTCAAATCCACAAATAAATTTTCAAAATAACTTACACTTTCGGTGTGTCATTTCACAACTTCCAGTGGAGTTTGACGTTGTCGGCCGGGGAATTGTAAATCGTCGGTGTTGCATGAACTATATGGTGTCCGCATTTTTATACTGCCAATGTCATAGCGGACCGACAGTTCTTTTATTTCTTCCAGGCGATTGTCTAATAAACTGCCAGTGTTGACATGTTATCGTCGACGGTGCGGTACTTCGAAATGAAAAATAAAACGCGTATTACCAACATATATTCATACAACGGATACAATTAAAAATAAACACACATAAAAATTACGAAGGTATTTTAAATTGTTTTTACATATCATAAGTTTGGAGATACAAAATAAAACCAAAAAACATACTAAGGTTGGAATCAAACTTGTCATTACACATTATGAGTTTCGATGTAGAATATTAAACATAAAAAAATAATAAAGTGAGATTAAAGTCTTTATGTAAACCACCAAATATCCACCGTCACATATTGCCGATAGCAGTTGAGACATACTGTTATCCTGAGGATTAAACTTCACCAACTAGCAGTAACATGTTGACATCATCATAAGCTTGTTACATTGAGTAAAGCATATTGGACGTCTACATGGACCAGACTAATGTAGTGAAAATAAATTAGTCCAACATCCATTTAGACCATATTCATATACTCTTCAACATGAATAAGACATGGATTCATTCATGTAGTCATTCCTATGGCCTACTGTACAACATAACCGCCTTGTAAAATCAATAATTGTATCTTTCTACGATCCAACTCCTCCGGTAGTGGAACATGCTTAAAACTTTTAGTGGCTAATTTGAAAACCAAAAGATTGGTATTCACCCAAATAATAACTCCATTACAATGTAACCCTACATAATCGGATGTTTTATCAATATAGGTTACGACCTTCCACAGATATCTCGACTTATGTGAGTAAAGGTGAAATTCAGCTCTCTGATTCTTGGAATCAGGAAAAAAATACGATTTTGTAATCATCACTAGAGTGATCATAACCAAAACCAATATATTTTTTAGATATCTTCATTCCTTGTAATTATTTACAAAGTATATGGGTTCCATAAGCACACATTAACTTCATCAGGGGTGTATCTAAAAACACTAACTAAACCGTTGCACGATAACAACAATTCAAAATAAGCATTGGTTGAAGATTTTAAAAATCTAAGTGCTGATTCATGGCCAAAAGAAGGTAAATTATAATCAAAATACTCTACTATACCACTATGATTCCAAATAATTTTATTACACAAAGATCCTTGTTTTAAATAAAGTTTAACAAACCTTGAACTTGATATTATAGAACTTCATGGATTTGATACACACTTGAATATGCAAAGAGGTTTCACAGGTAGCCTTGACAATATATCTTCGACTATGGGTTCTGGTATTGTCGTTATTTTACTGAATAAATTCAAAAATAAAAAAATAATATAAATAAGTCATTGAATGAAAATATATTGTATCATGCTTTTATACGCCGCTGGTGTATGTACAATGCTTTTGCCATTGGTGTTCTTTCCGATCTCTACGCATTTCACCGCTCCACCGGAAATTCCCTCTACCCCTACCGTACTCTAGCTTGGTAGTTTCCACCGCCTGTCCAGGGTTGAGCCCTGGGATTCGACGGCGGACTTAAAAATCCATCTACACCGTTGGCGTGAGTTAACCAAAATGATAGTGCAGGGCGTGAGGTACCAATATGGTCTACGCTGCCGGCGTAGGGCACTAGCAACACTACCGTGCTACCAGCACTCTGCGGTGTCAGTGTGGTTCACGCACGCTGCCGATTTGAACTAAATACATCGTCGTTGTTGAAGAAAAGAAGTGAACCTAAACTCATGTTCTAGACATAATGTCTGAAATTCTAACTCAAAACGGGAAAATAATCATGTTCAACCACACAAACTAACTAAAAACTAATTAAACTCTCTTATAACACTGAAACTAATTAATTTAGATACCTAAATTATTATTTTAGTGGTATTGGAAAAAAAATTAATTTTTTTATTTTTTATTCATTTCTAAAATACGTCATATTAGTAGAGATATGGTCTTGATTATATACCATTGATCATTCACATGTCTAACAGATGTGGGATGTGAAATTTCGGTTGTTACCCTAACAAATCTTACAACCATTAGTTTAAAGGTTAATTGCTTGAAACTTTTCATTTTCTCTCTCGTTAATATATTAAGATTTTTATTTTTAGAACCCTTTTATCGGTAATTATTAAAATAGATTATCGTTTTATTGTATCGGAACAGATTATAGATCCATATAGAAGATGATTTCGACCATCGAATCATATCGTAAGTGAAACAAAAAATAGAGAGCTTTGTATTATTATTCACAACGGAAATGGTATAAAAGAATATGTTATTTACAAAACTTAGTTTATATATATTGTGAAGCACAATATAATATGATAGAGTTTTGTATTTTTTACAAATCAATTTTTTTGAAACTTAAAGTATTTTATGTGGAAAATTAGACATCGAATTTCAATTGTCAACTGTACGTAACACGTGTCCAACGAAATTAGTATTTTTAACCTGTGAAACCTAGACAACACATGAATTAAAAAATTAATATATTTACATTACAAAACCTAGACAACATTATATAATGTGCATGCTTTTACTAGATGGGAGATCATTCACAATACAATGAATATTTCAAGAAATATACCCAAAACAGAGCTTCATTGTCGAGTTAGAGTTTTGTTAGGTGTTGGTTATGAAGATTTATCCAATGTTATTGAAAAGCTACAAAGGTGTTGGAATCGGTCTGAATTATCTCACACGATATTTGACAATCTTAGATACCACGATAACAACCTCGAGTTTATCGATGGTGATATGACCCATACGACATAATCATATCTGTTATACTTGCTCAGTTCTATTATATTTACCAGTAAAAGCAACTAGTAGGTATCACATAAGTATGTACTCCTGTTTAAAGACATTGATGGTATGAAATCGTATAGCTTGTGAAAAAGTATCATATGTGTATGTTTATTATAAAATATTTGTATTATGCCTACAATTATCTTAAAAATGTTCCATTTCTAATTATTCATCATTTTCACCTCATCCACGTTCGGATTTTTCAACAAGTTTTCGATCTCCCTGAAAATCAATAAAAATGTCATTTAAGTATATATCTTACAAAATATTTTTTTTACGTATATTGCAAAACTCGTTGTACTGTGCATATAATTATCTTACGGAATAAATTATTTTTAATTATTCATCAAGTTTGTACGTCATCCATGGTCTGAAATTTATCTGCTCATAGTGTGTTACATTCATTATGTCTTTTCCACGCATTGACAGATTTGTCAATAATCTAGCGTGTATTATTTTCCTCTTTCTCTCGTGTAGTTTCTTCTAATGGCTAGTCCTTCTCTTATGTTGTCACTCACTTTCAAGCTTTTCCTCCCCATATTGTTCACTTGTTTCAACAACCTCCTCATTTCGTAGTTCTATCTTTTTGTATATTTTTCAATAATATGTTGTTTTTTATTGTAAAAACAAAAAACAAAAAATAAATTTGTGGTTAACATGCTTGACATATGATATACAAAACCTTAATTCAGGTGCACTGTGAAACCTGAATACGTTTTACGAGTGAAATCTCAAACAACGTGACATACACAACTTGATTATATATCACTTTGTACTTTATAAAGAGCCTAGACCTTATCTTAGCTGGAAGTTTTGGTTTCTTTATGTATTTTAAGCTCATTTACGGTTGTTTCAACAACCCTCTAAAGTCCATCCAAACAGAAGGAAGTTAATTGCGATTGACACGGTTACGAAAAATTAATAAAGTTTATTGTATGTACACTTACTAGAGGATCATCATCATTAACCTTCATTAGTCATTATTTACCCCAACATTTGCTTAAGAAAATACTTCATTTATGATTGTATCTTCTTGTTTCCTTTTATCTATGATGATATTTACCATAAGAAAAAAAACTCTCATAGTAACATCCTAGTTTCCTTATCTTCCTTCTTTACAACTGTGTTTTCTGTTTTCTTCTTTACGCCATTATTTACTAGAGGTACAAGCTCATATTCTTCCATAATTATAACATGAGTTGTTTTCTCAATATGTTCCATCGTACGCTTTCATTTGGGTGAATGATGAGGCAAAGTCTTGTTGATCTATTTTCTCTCATAGCATTTGTTATTATTAGTTGTATACAATATATTTAGCTATATAGTTGGATTTATTTGAAGGTCATTTAGCTCTAAATACTCTAATAGTCTTACGATCTTGTTGTTTAAGATTTCAATATGTTTTTTCAGGCTTACCTTTTTTAGGTTCTAAATTTTATGTTGAAAGATTTTCATTTTCATGTTTAGATGTTTCCATATTTTATTAAACAATGTGAGTCTCATAACATTCTTTAGAAGAGTCACGTATTTTGAAGCATGACTTACTTCATTCTCTTGTTCGTTTTTTAGCTTAACCATGAACTCGTCTGATTTATCGTTACTAGATTCACAATCTTTTGTTTTATATTCCTTACATTATTTCTTTGAAATTCCAAAAGCCTCTATTTTTGCACTGGTTTGAACAAATCATCGACTAGAAACTTAAACATAAAATGTATGATTTACTTACTTGCGAAACTATATTTAAGTAACTTGTGAAAATATTGTTAAGGTGTTTGCGAAATTATGTTTGCAAAACTAGTATTAAGTTTGTTGTGAAATTGATGTTATATACGTGCGAAATTATCATTAATGTATTTTTGAAAACTAGTGTTAATTTATCCAGCGAAACCATTGTTAAAGTTTATGCAAAAATAATATTAAGATGCTTGTGAAACATTGATTCCAACATACATGCGACCTTTTAATAATTTTTAACCATTTACCTAAGTTATCCTCATATGTTGTTTCTAGTGGATACAATTTCAAGTGATGAGACATTAAAGTTCTGGCAACTAAAGTTCTTTCCATTGTCGTGTGCTTTAGAGAAATTATTACACCCATATGTTGTAAAAAGTCAATAATATAAAAAATTATAAAATTTTATCATCACAAAAAATGAGTTACTAATCACCAGCATCACGATAATCCAAAGATGTTTTTGGGATTGTCAATTGAACAATTTTTCATATGATTTAAAATATTATCTTTAATCACTTCATCCCAATCATAATTTTTGATTTTATCAAAGTTTTTGGTGTAACGAATCATTATTGAAGCCATCACGTCTCCTGAAATAGAGAAAAATTAGGTAAAGCATGGTAATAATATAAGGTGAATAACTACATCACTTATTATTTTGGCATTGTTTCTTGATATTATTGCTATCGACAATGCATCATAAATAAACAACTAAGTTAAGTGATGTATATTTGTTAATATTAAGAAGTAGTACTTAAGTTAGATTTATTACCTTTATCTTCTTGTTTTTTATTTGAATGGTCATCTCTTGTTTTTTTTTCACCGTATCCTTAAAGTCTCTGATAATTATACATATAATTCACTTCTTTGTTGTCCTTCATCATGACCTCAAAACATTTTTTGCTTAATGACGTTCATTTTATCTAACACTTGATACAAGAAATGACTTTGACATCATTTTTATAAGATTCAAGTACTTTTTACCGAACTTAAACATTGTTGGTCAACGTCATATGTCTTAATAACTTCAACTATTAAGTTCTACCATTTTTTGGGTATGTTTACCATAAACTCTCTTATTAAAGAACGTTATAAAAAGTGTAGAATGGTGTGTTCCTTAAATGTTTAATATATTATTCTTTTATTATGTTATGGATTGTATTTTTCTCCAAAGTATACAGTCTTAATTGGTAGTGAACTGATGTTCGCTTGATAGGTTTTTTGTTTGGAAAAGTTAGCAAATTTAGAAGATCGTCTTATGTAGCATATAAAAAATATGTCAATATTTTTACCATGAGAAAAATTGATAGTGTCATATTGTATGTGAAACCAATATTGTTAATTATATGTATAATCAGTAATGTTTATTATATGTGAAACTATTGTTAAATTACATTCGAAATTAGTGTTAAAAATCTTGTGAAATATTGATTCTAAGTCTGGCCTTTTAATAAATTTTAATGATTTATCTAAGCTATTTTTATAGCTTATTGCTAGTGTAGACCATTTCGTGAGTGCAATAACTTATGGGAAACTAGCTTTCAGTCCTTTTGGTCTAATAAATAAGTTATCAACCTTATATCCTCCAAGATCGACAAGGTCCTAGTAAACAACCATTGGGATGATTTTTTCTATAGTTCCTTCATCCATTATCGTTTCCCCCGTACCTCTAACTATACCCCAATTTCTATTTTCCTCAATGCCTCCCGTTACACTATAAAAAAAAATCTCTTCTGTTATATCAGCATGTTCCAATCTCATCCAGATTACAACTTCGTCATCACCACCATATGGAACCTCCATGCTGATGGTTCTAACATATCAATTATCCCTGCAAAACCAGGTCACCTCAAGTCAGCCCTTTTCTATATAAACAAAAAAAACAGTTCATTCATCCAAAACATCCTCTTCTAAACCCAGCAAAATCTAGCACCTGACTTCTAAAACTTATCTCTCATTAAAGAGGAAATAAACACTTCAAAAAACTTCATCATTTTTAGTAGAACAAAATAATATTTTCTCAGACAAAATTCCCGAGAAGCATGGCTCAAACTAGGTGACGACAACTTTAAATTCTTCCATAATAATATTAAGACCTATATCATCCTAATAAGATTATTTCCATCAACGATACTTACATAAATCCTTGCATCTTACCTCAAGGTGTTTCTAAAAAAATTATTAACCATTTCTCCAACCTCCTCAAGCAAAAGTACTCCTTAGTTATCCTGACCTGGATTGTATTAACAGTCTCATCACCACCAAGTTTAACCATTCATATAAAAAAACTATATGATCTGTATTATTACCAATAATGAGATTTAAGCATATTTAGTACAAATAATAAAAAATCCACTAACTCACAAGGCTACATCTCAAGTTTTTATAAATCCTCGTGGTTAATCACAGTAACAACCTTTATAAAAGGATCCATTGTTTCTTCCTCAACACATGAACCATAATTAGAATAAAACTTAAATCACTTTCATCCCAAAATCGGACAACCCTCTTCCACGTCTAATTTTAAACCCATTACATGTTGTAACATAATCTACAATTTCATTTCTTAAAACCTTACCAATAAACTAAAGGACTTCCTCCAATCTCTAATAAACTTCTCCCAATACATATTTATTTCTGGTTGTAGCATCTCGGATAACATCTTTCTTTCTCAAGATCTTCTTCGTGGATATCATATCAATATATAGGCTCAAGAAAAACCCTCAAAATTGATCGCATGAAAGATTTATATAATGTCTTTTGTTTCTTTCTTCTAGATCCTAAAAATTATCTTTTTGATCATTCAATGTATTTCTACCCATTCATACACATTCAATATTAATGTAAATTCGTTTGGTTCTTTCAAAATAAATAAAAGCCTCTAACAAGGTGATCTTATCTCATCTTTCCTTTTCATCTTTGTTATGCAAGTTCTATCTAGTATTTTAAATAAAATTAAGTCATGATCCCTCTTTAAAATTCAACTGGAAATGTCACAAACCTCAAAACATAAATCTTTGCTTCGCAAAAAATCTTATGAATTTTAGTCGTTTTGTATCAACTATTAAATTAATTAAGGAAAGTCTCGAGGAATTCGCGTCCATCTCGGGCCTTCACACATATCTGAGGAAGAGAAAAATCTTCCTCTCTAGAGTCAATGATAACCTTCGTCAGAATATCACCGACATCATAGGTTTTGCGAATGGAACCCTCATAGTACATTACTCTAGCATTCCCTTGATCACTTTAAACATTCTTAAAGTGAATGTTTGACATTTTTTGAAAAATTTATGGCTAGTATAAACTTATTGACTTGAAAACGTTTGTCCTATATCGGGAGACTTCCGCTGATTAAATTTGTTCTCTTTATTGGCCAAGTCTATTGGTCATCTATGTTCATCATCCTCGTTGGAGTCTTGAAAGAACTCTTCCAACTACTTTGATATGTTCTTTGGTCCGCAAACTGAAATTGTTTATGGTGTAAAAATAGCTTGGAAAAAAACTATATTTTCCCTCACTTGATGGTGGCGTTAAGATTATAGAATTCTAAGATATGGAATCAGGAGGCCACTCTTAAGCATCTTTGGTTTATATTAAGTGGTAAAAATAATTCAATATGGGTTTATTGAATTAATTTCGAGAATGTAATATATAAAATATTCTGGAACCTCATCTTAGCTTTCTGCCCTAGTTGGGGGTTGAGACAAAGTATCAACCTTAAATATCTCGACGCTAATTTATACAAATCTAAAGTAAAAAAATAACAAACTCACCTCCATTTGGTATGAACAGTGTTTCTTTTCTACTTTCTTGGTTAACCATTATGGTCCTAGTATTATACGTTATACTTTAATGAACATCAACATGAAAGTGACAAACATTATCTCCAACGATGTTTGAAACACGCTCGTTAAAATTTGTTGTAGTAGCAGGTCCCACCACTATCGTCTACATGAAATTGGTAGCTATATTAGTCTACTCCTTCTTTCTATGGATATAGATGATGTAACAATTTGGATCCCCAAACAAAGAAGTAAGATCTTTACTATTAACGGTATTTAGCACATTATCTGCAATTCTTCCCATCAGGTTAATTGGACCAAACTTGTTTGGAGTAAGTGTAATATCCTAAAAAACTCTTTTATTATCCGGTTGGTCATCCAAGAAAACCTCACTAGTAGAGATAAAATAATTGAGTGGGGGTAATAATACAGTTCTTAATTGTGTGGTTGAGTGCTCATTCTACTTTTCTGTTTGGGAAGCCTTAAGCACAAAGCTAGATTCCATCTTCCAAACAATATTTGGTTATCCTTACTAGAAAATGACACCTTTTGGACCCCCTCTTCTTCAGATCATGGCCATCTTTGATACACTGAATTATGTGCGACGATTTATTATATGTGGCAAGAAAGAAACGCGAGAATCTTCGTAGATAACTCCTCTCTCACATATGATAACTCCTCTCTCACATATGCGATTTTTCATCTCACCATCTCCGACCTCTGTTACAGATTTCATGACTAAAAAAATTCATAACCGGTGTAACTAGTTTTAATAGTTTTCTTTTTTCTTACAAATAATATTGTTTGTCATTGAAATCATCACTGTCTGGAAGCTTGGCGCCAATTTCCCTTATTGATAACCATAGTTTTTTTTATCCTACAATTCTATTATATGTTGTTATATTTTTTTTTAATGATTTCAACATATGTTCACAATATTTTAATATTAACTATGTTCTTATTTTGTCGAAAGATCTTCTCATATTATTATATTAAAATAGTAAACGAAATATATCAAAACATTTAAAGGTTTTCCGAGTGTAACAAATTTTATATACAAAAAAAAAAGTGTAACAAATTTTGTTTTAGTAATTTATAGCTTTCTTTTGGGAAAGAAAACTTTACCTTGCGATAGAACAACACGTTAGAATAGGTATGCTAGAAGTCACCAATGGTCCCATGTTTAACTAGTCCTTGATACACAATTGTAACATGAGATCAAAGATAATTTTTAGCCGATTGTAACATGAGATCAAAGATAATTTTTAGCCGAATAGATATATGTATCACCGTTTATCTTAGAATTCATAATCAATCTACTAATTTAACTCTTTTGATCTAATAGATCATCTTACTTTCAAAGATATGTGCTAGCCGACATGTCTAACTCATATTTTAAGTTTTAAGTTTGTTTAATGCTCAATATTTCAAAAAAATACTGTGATTATGACTAAATAATGTGAGGTATATTGAACCTAATAGAAGATTATTAATGATTTCAAACTTTTATAAGTTATTTCGCATGTTATAGGAACTCTAATTTCACATAACAGCAAGAATATTAATATTTTCTTACAATGACTCCTCCAATCGATCTAGTAATCATATAGTAAAAAGTGTTGTATAAAAGAAATTGTACAAATTTAAAAAAAAAAAATCATATTTTTGGGAATTTATGCTTCCAGAGAAGCATGTAACTGCATATATTCCCTCATCTATTGCCAGAGTTTTTATTTTATTTAAGCATAAAAGCTGACACTAAACAAAAGACCTTGATGAGAAATAATGAACAGACAAAGAAGAAACTTAAACTTGTCTTGAGAGTTAAATAATTTAGAGTCCTTTGTTATTAACTCCAGTAATATCAGTAAAAGTTTCAAATAAAAATCGGTAAATCAAAATATATTCACTTTGAAAATTTCGTAAAATTGTCAATATATTTGTTGATGTTAAATGTTTGGTTCCATTCTTATAATCGTTGTTGTGTATAATAAGCTTCACTTGTCTTGTTTGGGGCATGACTTGAACTAATGGCCTAAAAAGTCGAGCTGATTATATGTGAAGTGATTTTTCGTGGGACTGATCAAAGTTTTGTTCCTACTTTCCTTGTTCCCTCTGTAAAGAATCAAACTTTTAGAATCGCACAGCTAATTTCCTCTCTCAAAAGATTGGCTAATCTGCATGTGAATGCAGGTTTCAATAAGCTTTATTCCTATTCTCTTCATATCATAGCTTTCTCTTACCTATTGTTAAATACACAAGTTTCCTACTAGATTTCTCCTTACCATTCTATTCACCGAGAGAGAAAGAAAAAAAAAACATTTCTCACAAAACAGAACTACATTGTAGTTTAAAGACATGGCAAAGAACATAGGATTACTAGTTTGTGTTCTGATTATGGCTTTAGATGTTTCTGCTGGGGTTTTAGGGATACAAGCTGAGATAGCTCAGAACAAGGTTTGCTAATTGGCTTTTATACTAATGAAAATAAAGTATGTTTTAATTATTATTTTAAATTTTCGACAGGGAATATGTTAAATTTTGTATTTTTAATGTACAGGTGAAACATTTGAGGTTATGGGTATTTGAGTGCAGAGATCCAAGTTATAGAGCTTTCAAGCTTGGGTTGGCTGCTGCTACTCTATTAGCTCTAGCCCATGTAATCGCAAACCTGTTTGGTGGCTGCGCTTGTGTTTACTCAAAACAAGAACTCGAAAATGCCTCCGCTAACAGACAGCTGGCTGTAGCTTCTCTCATTTTCTCTTGGTATGAAGTCTTGGCATTTGGAAATTGGTTAGTTCGTTAGATTTTGTCTTGAAATGTTTTGGTTTTTGAATTGTAGGATCGTATTAGCGATTGGATTCTCCATGCTACTAGTAGGGACGATGTCAAACTCGAGATCAAGGAAAACTTGTGGCATAAATCACCATCGTGTATTGTCTATCGGAGGCATTTTATGTTTCGTTCATGGTCTGTTTGCCATTGCTTACTATGTTTCTGCCACTGCTTCTGTCCACGAAAGTCAGAAATCTGGTGGAGGACATGCTTAATTTTTTATATCTACTATTTTCTATTTTTTTAGATAAAATGTAAGTCTTTTTTGTTGAGCGTTCACATTGATAGTATTTTCTCCTCTTGCTGTTACTATTTGCTGATGAATATTGTAAGGTTTTACAGAAGTTGATGCTTTACTTGCATAACAAGGTACTTCTGCTAGAATCCTAGATTGCTTGAAATGTGGATAAGGCCTAACTTACGCAAAAAAAAAACAATCGATTCCTTTCCAATTTAACTCTGGCCATCCCTCTCACAATATTTTCGGGCAATTAGCAGTATTCGAGTAGCATTTCAAGAACGGCTAATGATATTATTTTAAATAGCATTGACACAACAATGTCCTGAGAAACAATGTCTTGAGAAACCGGAACTTAGCACGCAACACGCAACACGCAACTTAATTACATAGAGATACACTAGTTTTGCACTTAGCCTAGCTTGGCAAGAACATCATTCAATGAAGAAACAGTCTCTCCATAATACTTCTGTGCTTCAGAACTGCTCTTTGTCTTTGCTGCATAGTCCAACTGATCAACAAAAACCATAAAACAAGAATTAAATAAATAACTGAAAATAAAAAACAAACAGTTTGTCCAAAACTTAGTCCGGAAAAAAGAATAAAGACGAATTGAAACTAAAACTCACATTGTCAATGGTCTTGAAGAGTTTGCCAGTGAGTACTTGGAGATCCTTTTTGTCATCCTTTGGTTTTGCGGCGATAACGGTGTTGAGATCATAACGAAGATAACCGGCCCTGAGACGAAGATCGTTTTGAACATAAGGCCAGGCTTTCTTGTCTATAAAGCTTTTCACATTCAAAATTTCTTGTGCAGATTCTTTTGCTCTTTCTGCTGCCGCAGTTGGAGATAGAGGCTGAATGAAAAACCTCTCTTTCAATGGAAGATCAAGGTCCCGAGATTGGTCCGAGTTTAGTGTTCCAGCTACACAAGCAATAATCCCACGAGTTTCATTTCCGAAAAAAATGAAAACATATTATCATCCTAGATAATTTCTATTTCTGTAATCTAATGTTATTAATTCTTGTTTATATGTAAAATTAGTTTTAGAGCCGAGCGAAGATCATATGTTCATGATTCAAGATTCAAGATTCAAGATTCATCTGGATTAAGACTGAATTGTACTCTCTTCACTGTAAACAACTTTTCGAATACAACAGAAAACATACGAAGCATAATATTACGAGCAATAATTACATTCAAAGAGAGCTTCTTTGTTGATATTGTTACTTACGTAGTCCACCGGAAGGTGGAGGAGGTGGACCGACTTTGATAGGAATACCATCGGCCAACACAGCAGTAACACACGACCAAGAAGCCAAACCACTAGCAACTAATCCTAGCATCGCTCGACGGCTGGTCTCTCCCTCACTTGTCTGCACCTGCTGGGATCTAACACTCAAGCCACTTCTGGCCACAGCCACACGGCCATTGACATTAGGGACGGTCAAGCGGGTCGAGCCACTAAGCTGGATGCTTCCTTCTAAAACCGCAGTTGATGTGCCATGTAAGCCTGTCATTGAAGCCATTGAAGGTGGAAAATTGGAATCAATATTTTTTATGAATTATTTTCGGTTTTGTTATTATGTCTATCAGTCTATGTGGTTGGTTTCGGACAAATTCACCTTATCGACTAAGTGTTTTTGTTGGATATATTGGATACGGTCTTAACGAAGGAGATAAAGACACGTGGCTTCTGTTGTTTTTCATTTGACATGTCGGATTGCGTGGGCCATGAGGTGGCACTGTGACAGTAGTTTCTAGACACGTGGGACTAGTACAAAACTGTCTGGTTCAACCAAGTATATACAGCTTTTTGCGTATATATAAATCATTTTCTTTTAATAAATAAAACAACATTTATGTTTATTTTATTTTGTTCGCATAAAATTTAAAGTAAAAACAAAGATAGAAAAATTCGAATTGGACATGATAATTGTTTATATGTATAATAATTAAAAGGAATACGTTAACTAAATTAGGTAGTGTGTATATATATAAAATATGGTTATTGCTGGAATTAATTTAATTATTATTTGTTTTAATTATTTTACTTAGTTAAATGTTATATGAATTAGTATTTTAGCTATTACTCTTATGTTCAATAAAAGTTATTATTTATTGGTTGGAATAAGAAATGTATCGTGGTGTTGGTTACTTAAAGTCATTTTGTGTTTCACTTTAATAAATTGAATTTTATTCTTTCTGCATATTACTCTTTCATAGTCTAACATGGTATCATTGCAAAATAGATTTGTTTGAGTGAAACATAGAAAGAGTGAGAGTGAGGTATGTGTGTTCAATGTGTGTTCAAGTGAAATAAGAGTGAAGAAAATGTGAAAATGGCATATAATTCGAACAATTCCAGTGCCTTATGTGTGACCAAATTTGATGGAGATTACGATCACTGGAGTTTACTCATGGAGAATCTCTTACGTTCAAAATAGTATTGGTTTGTGATTCAATCAGGTCACAAGGAACCTGGAGAAAGTGAAGTGTTGCCGGTGGTGCAGCAAAATATGTTGGATGAATCTAGGCTTAAAAATTTAATGGCTACGAATAATCTGTTTCAATCCATCGACAATACTACTTTGAGGACCATCACCAAAAGTAGACATCCAAACAACTTTGGGAATAAATGAAGACCAAATATAATGCCAATGAAAGAGTGAACCATGCTCAACTACAAAGGTTTCGAAGATTGTTTGAAATAGAGAAGATCAAGAGGGGTGAGAGAGTGACAAATTATTTTGGAAGAGTCATGGTTATAGCAAATGACATGAGACATTGTGGAGAAAACGTAGAAGGGTAAAGATTATTGAGAAAATACTGTGCATGATGACAGACGACTTCAATTATATTGTATATTCAATTAAAAAGTCAAAAGATATTGATCAAATGACAGTCGATGAGTTGAAACAGTCATTACTTATTTCTGAACGGAAGCTACGACGCAAGGTCTTTAAACAACAAGTACTGAAAGTCGAGGGTAATCACAACAATGGATAAGGCAGTGGAATAAGTAATTTTGGCAGAGGGGAAATTAATTTCTCGAGAGGCATAGGAAGTTGTGGAAGATGATAGACTATTAACATAAATCATATTGAGTGCTTTATATGTCACAAGCTAGGACACTATCAATACGAGTGCCCACATGGAGAAAAAAAACAAACTACGTCGAGCTCGATATAGGAGAAGAATTAATTTTAATGGCTCATATGAATATCAGAGAGGTTGAAGATAACAGGATTCAAATTATCGATTTTTGTTCCTTAAATCATATGACAAGTAACAAAGATTAGTTTGTTGAGCTCAATGAAAACTTTAGACATGGAGTAAAACTAGAGAATAACTCATGAATAGAGGTGATAGGAAAAGTAAATATGAAGTTTGAAGTCGAACGACTGAACCAAAAATATCAACATATGTATTTTTTTTGTTCCATAATTGACTAATAATTTACTGAGTGTTGGGCAACTTCAAGAAACGGGTTTAACTATTTTGATTGACCAATGAGCATGCAAAATCTACCATCCCCGTAAAGGTTTGATTGTGAACTCTATAGTGACAATAAACCGTATGTTCAATATATCTACAATTATAAAATATGGTCTAAATAGATGTCTGAAAGTAGAAGATGATGAGTCGTCGGGTTTATGACACAAACACTATGGGCATTTGAGCAACACATAAATCAAGACTATTTGAGAAAAATAAATGGTAAAGGGATCCTCAAATGAAAGAGGCAACGAAAGTGTCTGAAGTATGAAATATTAGAATACAACATCGGGAAATCATGTCAAATAAAAATCAGTGGCGAGCAACAAAGAAACTAAAGCTTGTTCATGAAGACTTATGTGGGTCGATATTTCCTGTTTCTCAAAGTGGAAAAAGGTACATATTCTTGTTGATTATAGTAAAAAAACTAGATATATTTTTTATCATTAAAGAATAAGCTTTTGTGTTTCAAAAAACTTCAAAAGTGTTAGAATATTCAGTGTATTAAGTTTCCTTGTATAGACCTTTAAGTTCTCTATATATTGAGAGCCTTACTATTGGTCAATTCTTAAATTACATCTCTAATGCATCAATAAAACAAAAAGGAACGTTTTCTAATAAACACAAAACCCTAGTCGTTTCCTTGCTCATTTTTAGTCGGATCTTCACCGCCACTTGTAGACGAATCCCGTTTGACATTAGATCTGAAACACTGGTTATTTTTCTCCTTATGACTGTCCTCCCACCATTCTGGATATCCAACCAGCTGGAAACATGTCTATTTAGTGTGTTTCTTTATCCCATAATGAGTGCAATACAACTTCGATTTATCTTCTTTCTCTTTGGATCGGAATTTATACCTTTGTGCAGAATCTTTAGCAGCCAAACCCATTCCAATTTCAATCGAGTCACTATCATAAGAACTTGATTTTAGTATATTAAGCTTGGACACTTCCCTTCGTATTGTAGCATATGTTGTTTCCACAGAAGGAAGAGGATCCTTTTTCAGGATATCTCTCTTGACTGGTTCCAGCTTGTCATTAATCGCCATAGCAATTGATGGAGTATTTGTTCTTGAGTCTTCTTATTTTAGATCTGAATGTATTCTGGGTCTTTCATAAGGTTCGGATCTCTCCAATCTATAGACATCCAGATGTTCTGCAGTTTGTTCCACAAGTCTTCTAGTGTATCAGACCCTTGCCTTAATGAATTAGCCCTCTTATGAAGGTCAAACACCTCTAACGAATTTGTACCAGAACTGTATGTGGTGGCTAACCCATCCCAGAGGGCTTTTGCAGTGGGATATTGTGAGACATTATTCACCAAGATGGATTCAAGATTCTGGATAATCCATGTGAAAACACATTGATCATCTTGTTCCCACCTTGTATATGTTTTATCAGTTTTGGATGGAGGTGTTGGCTCCCCTGTAATGTGAGAACCTCTCCCCCTTCCCCCAATTGCTTTCTTCATCAGGTTTTCCCATAGGGCATAGTTGTCACCACCGAGTTTAATCCCTAGGGATAAATTCTCGGGGTTAGTTGTTTGTTGGTGTGTTCCGAGACCATTTCTGAGAATGGCAGCAATCTACATTGTTAATTCATCAGGGATTTGACTGACCACGACTTCATTGCCAGCCATCTTTATTGAAGATGTTCAGAATTCCCAGAATCACACGTGCTCTGATACCATGTTAACATGCACATGTTCTACGTAGCATCTCAGTTGTCTTTGTTAAAAAATAAAGAGAGAAGTAGCCACAGGAAACGACTAGGGTTTTGTGTTTATTAGAAAATGTTCTTTTTTGTTTTATTGATGCATTAGAGATGTAATTCAAGAATTGACCAATAGTAAGGCTCTCAACCCTAAGGAAGTGGTACTGGTTTTGGAGGAATGGCGGCGAACTCCTATGAAAAACTTGGAGGTAAAGGGTTTGAGAAATCAATGAATTGGATCTTTGATTGCGGGGCTACGGACACCATGTCTTATGATCCTAAAGACTTTGGTGACATGTCATCTCCAAAGAAGTCCCATATTGAGACTGCTAGTGGAGAAATTTGTGAAGTCAAAGGGGGAGGTTCAATTATTTTTTTGGAAAAAATAGAAATTAAAAACTGCATCTATATTCCTTCACTATCCTTAAAGTTATTATCTGTTAGTCAAGTGACAAAACAACTCAACTGTGTGGTTCTTATGTATCCATTTTTTTTCATTTTACAGGACATTCGTACGAAGGAGATCATTGGGCGTGGTACTGAACAAGGAGGTCTCTATTATATTGATGAGGTAGTTCATAAGGGACATGCCATGCTTGCTCATGGAACAACCGAAAGGAAACTTTGGTTATGGCACCGACAACTTGGTCATCATTTTTTAGCTATCTTAAAAGTTTGTTTCCTAGTCTTTTTTTGAATAATTTCATTCATGAGAAATGTGAAACCTGCATTCTTGCAAAAAATTATGGGGTCTCATTTAATCAAAGTAATACTAGAGTTGATTATGCCTTTTTCGCTAATCCATTATGATGTTTGGGGTCCATCACCAAATTCCACTAACAATCAAATCAGATACTTTGTTTTATTTGTGGATTATTTCTCAAGAATGACTTTGATATATTTCATGAAACATAAATCGAAAGTACCAAAAATATTTGTTTGTTTTTACAAAATGATTTTGACTTAATTTAAAAAAAGAATACAGATTCTCCGTTCTGATAATGGAACAGAGTTTGTCAATTAAACAATGCATAATTTTTTCAAAACAAATGGTCTTATCTATCAAACCACTTGTCCAAACACACCTCAACAAAACGGTACTTCAGAACGAAAAAATCGTACTTTACTTGAAAAAACTCGTGCTATTACGATTGAATATAGAGTTCTTCATTCTCTTTGGCCAGAAGCTCTTGCTACAGCTACGTATCTTGCAAATCATCTACCAACCCGATGTTTAGGAAATAAAACTCTATTACAAGTGCTTGCCACCCAAGTTACAATTCCATCTGTTATGACCTTACCACCTCGTGTCTTTGGTTGTTCGATGTTTGTTCATATCCCTAAAACTATTCGAAACAAACTTAATCTTTGTGCAGAAAAGTGTGCATTCGTTGGATACGGTGTTCATCAAATGGGATATCGGTGTTACAATCCGGTTACTCGTCGAATCTATGTCACCATGGACTGTGACTTCTTAGAATCTGATTATTTTTTTGACCACCAATCTTGTGCTCAGGGGGAGAAATTAAGTGAATCACTAGACTAATTGCTATATGAAAGTTACTTTGAGGATGTGTCGATAGATCGGTAGATGGCGCCACCGAGCACGCCTCTTCCAACATAAAGGAGACTGGCGAGACAGTTCTTACCACCAATGATTGTCCCAAAGACAATGTCCAACAAGAAATAAATGCCATGGATACTACCAGCGAATCAACCGAAGAAAATGTCCATCAAGAGGTAAACAATTTACAATGTCATAATTCACAAAATGCTATTGACCATGACATTTCAGGAAGTTCATTTGTTGAAACTCAGACTCCGGTTCTTCCCCCAAGAATAAATAGAGGGGTTCCTCCTGACCGGTATTCACCGAAACACGTTCCTCGTGCTTCTACATATCTGGTAAAACGGACAGGAAAGGAATGACGAAGATTGCAAAGGCATTTTCAGCTACTATTCTCTCTGAACAAATTCCTAAAACAGCTTAAGAAGCTAAGAAGATGACTGAATGGCATGAGGCAATGAATACCGAAATGGAAGCTCTAAAAAAGAATGATACATGAGAGAATTGTGTGTTACCGCAAGGGAAGAAAACAGTCGGGTGTAGATGGGTGTTTGATATAAAATATAAATCCGATGGCACCATTGAGCGATACAAGGCAAGCTTGGTTGCCAAAGGATATACACAAACATATGGTATAGACTACTCCGAAACGTTCCCTCCGGTTGCAAAGATTGACACTATCAGAGTTTTACTTTCAATAGCCGCGAATAAAGATTGGCCTCTTCATAAATTTGATGTAAATAATTCTTTCTTACATGGAGACTTGGAAGAAGAGGTATATATGGAACCCCCACCAGGTTTCTCTGATGGTTTTCAAGAAAATGAGGTATGCAAACTGAAAAAGGCATTATATGGGCTCAAACAGTCTCCTCGTGCTTGGTTTGGGAGATTTACAATGGCAATGAAGCAGTATAGCTACAAACAGAGTAATGGGGATCATACCTTGTTTTACAAAAAGAGAGGAGAATTACTCACTTGTCTTATAATATATGTCGACGATATGATTATAACGGGGAATAACGAAGAAGAAATTAGCTCTCTTAGGAAAAACCTCTTCAAGGAGTTCGAAATGAAAGACCTTGGGGGATTGACGTATTTCCTGGGAATCGAGGTTCTTAGGTCAAGAGGAGGGATTTATATCTCCCAACGGAAATATATATTGGATTTATTAGCTGAATTTAGCATGGTGGATTGCAAACCAAATGACACTCCTATGGTTGTGAATCACAAACTAAAGATAATTGAAGGGGCCAGACCAGCGAATAAAGAAAGGTACCGAAGGTTGGTGGGAAAATTGATTTACCTGGCTCACACTCGACCCGACATTGCATACGCGGTGGGAGTAGTTAGCCAGTTCATGTATCATCCTTAGGAACACCATATGGAGGCAGTAATGAGGATTATTCAATATCTCAAGGCACACTAGGAAGAGGCATAATTTTAAAGAAAAATGGACACCTTGATGTTGAAGTATTCACAGATGCTGATTGGGGAGGGAATCCTAACGACAAGCGATCAACTGCTGGCTACTTTACTCTTCTTGGAGGTAACTTGGTGACTTGGAGGAGTAAAGAACAGAAAGTAGTATCACTGTCAAGTGTTGAATAAGAATTTAGAGGAATCGTTAAGGGGATTACCGAGATACTTTGGTTAAAGAAGATAATGAAATAAATCAGATCCCCTCTGAAGTGTCCAACTCAGTTAATGTGCGATAATAAAGCTGCGATTAAGATTTCAGAGAACCCGGTACAACACGATAGAACAAAGCATGTTGAAATAGATAGGCACTTCATAAAAGAAAAGATTGAAGATGGGACAGTCGAACTTCCATTTGTTAGATCCGAAGACCAACTGGCAGACATCCTGACAAAAGCGGTTGCTGCAAGAATATTTGAATCAGTTTTATCCAAGTTGGATATTGGTGATCCCACTACACAACTTGAGGGGGAGTGTTAGAATATTTAGTATATTAAGTTTCCTTGTATATGCCTCTAAGTTCTCTATATATTGAGAGCTTTAATATTGGTCAATTCTTGAATTACATCTATAATGCATCAATAAAACAAAAATGAACATTTTCTAATAAACACAAAACCCTAGCCGCTTCCTACGGCTACTTCTCTCTTTGTTCTTTAACAAAGAAAACAACTGAGATGCTACGTAGAAAATGTGCATGTTAACAAAAAGCCTTATAAAAAATGAAGCTGGAAAATTTATATGTTGTCTGAGAACTCATATATAAGAAAAAATTACTTTAAATATTTTCAACTAATTTTACGAAAAAAATGGAATCGGAAGATAACTAACTATTGCATACACTTCTCAACAAAATAGAGTAGTCGAGAGAAGAAATCGCAGAATCATGAACATGGTCAGATGTTTACTCTTGGAAAAGATAATGCGAAAGAATTTTTGGGATGAGGCGGCTAAGTGGATGTGTCATGTGTTAAACATAAGTGTGGTAAGTGTTGTAAGTAATATGGTTCCAAAAGAGTTCTAGAGTGGAATTAGACCAAATGTGGGCTATTTCAGAATTTTTGGTTGCATAGGTAATGTGCACATCCATGAATATCGTAGAATAAATCTAGATAGCATGAGCTATAAATGTGTTTTACTTGGAGTAAGCAAGGAGTCAAAGACATACCGACTTTATGATCTAACTTCAAAGACTATCATTAGTCGGGATGTAATATTTGAAGAGGAAAAAAAGTGGGATTGGAATGTTGATGTGACAAATTCTGATGATACTCTTGAATTAAGAGAATAAGACACTACTAGAAATGATAATGATGAAGAAGTCGAAGCTGTTGAGGAAGATGCCATTGGTGAAAATAATGTCATGTCACCTCAACCTAAAACAAATCATAAAAGAAGACATATAGTGATGTAGCCAGAAAGTCCAAACAAAAGCCTTTTAAATTTTATTTTATTTTATTCAAATATCTTATGTATTTAAATCAAATATAATTATATTAAGATTTGATTTTATTTTATTTTATTTTATTTTATTTTATTTTAAAATATTTATTTTATTTCCTTGTATTATAATTTAGGGTTTTGAGAAGCTCTTATATAAAGCCTTATATGCCTTAAGTTATTTTAAGTTTTTGGAATAATAGATTTTTTATCTCTGAAAATTTCACTCTTTGTTACCCTTAGATTAGGGTTACATCATGTTACCCTTGAATTAGGGTTCCATCTATCGTTGCTTCTTCTTCTGTTTCCGTCGCGTCATCAGTTTGGTATCAGAGCCTCAGTTCCTGCTACGAGTCAAACATGTTTCTGAACCCTGATTTCATCTGATTCAAGGTTTAAAGAAGAGAACGACACACGTGGTCATGAAGATCGGGAAGATCGTTTGAGTATGAGGGGGCATACCAACCGTTTCAATGATGATCGTATTGATCGGTTACTGAAGGAGTTTAAATTGGTTACCAAACGTCGAATCAAGGTAAAAATTACTTATCGAGATGCTGTCTCGGGCTATGAAGAGGTTTTCAAAACCATTTTTTCATCAACTGGACATGGGGATGTTGTCTTTAGGCTATGAAAAGGTTTTCGAAACTATTTTTTTCCTTCAACTGGATGGCTTCAATGTGACTTCGAATAAGGAAAACTCGAGAAGAATTTATCTTATTCTGATAAGGTCAACCATTATAATTTCCCAATGTAACGATTGAATAAAATAAAATAAATAATTTGGGTTCTTGATGGTGATGGTGCTGTGAATTCGAGGACGAATTCTTGTCAACCAGGAGAGGATGATGTAGCCAGAAAGTCCAAACAAAAGTCTTTTAAATTTTATTTTATTTTATTCAAATATCTTATGTATTTAAATCAAATCTAATTATATTAATATTTGATTTTATTTTATTTTATTTTAAAATATTTATATTATTTCCTTGTATTATAATTTAGGATTTTGAGAAGCTCTTATGTAAAGCCTCATATGCCTTAAGTTATTTTAAGTTTTTGGAATAATAGATTTTTTATCTCTGAAAATTTCACTCTTTGATACCCTTAGATTAGGGTTACATCATGTTACCCTTGAATTAGGGTTTCATCTATCGTTGCCTCTTCTTCTGTTTCCGCTGCGTCATCATATAGCACCAATATGGATGCAAGATTATGAAAGTGGAGAAAGGATTTCAGATGAAGAGGTTGAAGTACAAATATCATTGACACTATTTATGTCTCATGTTGATCCGATACGTTTTAAATAAACTGTCAAAGAAACAAAGTGGATTAAAGTAATGAAATGTGAAATATAATCCATTGAGAAAAATAACGCATGGGAACTTGTAAATCCCCATCCTAATTCAAAGAAATCGGGGTTAAATGGGTTTTCAAGACTAAATTAAATGAATATGTGGAGGTGGATAAATACAAAGAAAGATTGTTGGCGAAAGGATATGCACAAGAAAAATACATTGACTATGATGAAGTCTTTACAGCGGTTGCAAAATGGGATACAATCAGAATTTTATTGGTTGTTTCTGCACACAAAAGTTGGAAAGTATATCAATTCGATATAAAAAGTACCTTCTTATATGGAGAATTTAAAGAAGTGGTGTATGTGGATCAACTAGAGGGTTTTGTAAAAAAAGGTGATGAAGATAAATTATATCGACTCAAGAAAGCTTTGTATGGTTTAAAGCAAGGTCCCCGAGCTAGGTTTTGCCGGGTAGAGAGGTATTTCAAAGAAGGAGGATTCGAAAGAAGTAGTCGTGATCACACATTATTCATTACTAGTAAATGAGTGAATATATCATGGTAAGTCTCTATGTAAATGATTTAATTGTAACTGGAAATGATGATCAGTAAATTGAAGAGTTTAAGTTGTCAATGACACGAGAATTTAAGATGACTGATATTGTTTTGATGAGGTTCTTTATTGGTGTTCAAATTCATCAAAACCAATATGGGATTCACTTAAGACAGAAAAAATATGCTCATGAGGTGCTCAAAAGGTTTGACTTGGCAGACTATAATTCAGTAAAAAAATCCCATTATCCTAGGTCTTAAACTTTCAAAGAATGAAGCTGGAAAAGAAGTCTATGCTACTTTATACAAGCAGTTGGTGGGTTTTCTAATGTATCTCACGGTTACAAGACCTGGCATGATGTATTTGGTCTGCTTATTGTCTCGGTTCATGGCCAAACCAACATAGGGACATCTACAGGATGCTAAGACAGTTATGCGATACTTAAAAGGTACAATGGAGTTTGACATTTTTATAAGAGAGGATCATATATGAAGGTGAAATCATACATGGACAATGATTATACTGGTCATCTCGATGATAGAAAAAACACTTCAGGTTATGTTTTTATTTTCAATGAAGCTGCAATATGTTGGAGCTCAAGAAAATAAAAGATAGTTACTTTGTCTACAACCGAAGCAGAGTACATAGCTGCAACATCTTGTGTTTGTCATTGTGTCTGCCTCAAATAAATAATAGCACAAATCACATATGAACAATCTGAGTGTCTGGAAATTTATTGCGACAACACTTCTTCAATTTAACTCTCGAAAAATCTAGTGATGCATAGGTGCACGAAACATATCGATGTAAGGTATCATTATCTACGAGATCTTAAAAATCAAGAAGTTGTGAAGCTGGTTTATAGTGGAACAGAAGAACAAGTTGCACATATAATGACAAAACTAGTGAAGCTGGAGACGTTTGTTAAGTGTCGCAGTTCACTTGGATTGCAAGAACTAGAAGATTAAATGATTTGTTTTCCACGCATATCGAGTTTAAATGAGGGATTTGTTGGAATTGATTTAATTATTAACGTCTTTAATTATCTTATTTAATAAATATACATTATATAAATTAGTATTTTAAACGTTACCATTATGGTCAATAAAAGCTATCATTTAGAGTCTTGAATACGAAACGCTTCTTGTATGCTATTTAAAATCATTTTGTGCTTCAAATTAATACATTGACTTTTATTCTCTCTGCATATTACTTTCTCATATTCAAACAGTTATGATATACTATATTCGTTTTTATACATTAACATATATATAAAGTAAAAGAGTATTTAGATTTTACTATTATATTTGAGTACTCAATACAATATATTTTTTTATAAATATTTTTGTACATTTAAACTAAACTAATTTAAAAAATTGTAAATATAAAAATGACAAAGTATTTTTTTATATGTAGTTATCAATATTTTATAAAACATTATATATGTTGAACTCTCTAAATTTTAAATTGCCCAAACACAGTCCAAAATCAGAACTATAAATATATAACAACAATACTCTTCATAGATTAACTAGTAAATATAAGTTAAAATGAATCAAAATAATCCAAATTTTAAAAAATAAAATTCAATATTTTGGCATAAACTCAAAAATAAAATTGGTAGCTCTAAGCAACGAAAATTAAATTTTTTTTACATATATATAGTTAAAGAGTAACATGCGATAAAATTATTTTATTTTATAGTTTGATCTAAGAAAAAAGAACTTAAAATTATAGTTTGATTCAGATTTTTTTTTGCTTGAGAGATTTTGAGATTTGGTGTAAAAAAATACTAATGACATAAAAAAGACTTGTATAGTTATGATTTTTGTTAAAAAAATAATTTGATAATTTCCTAATTGTTTTTAATAACTTGGAGATGTTTTCAAAAAATGTGATTGTTTTTACCCAAACATCCCTTATAATCAAATCGAAAAATGAGTGTATTTTCACCTTGTTAATTATTCTATTTTAGTTAAATTTGTGGTTTAGTTTTGATATTATTTTATGTGGTTTAGTTTTGATATTATTTTATGGTAGAATTTCTAATAAAGTATTGTTATTTTAGAAGTTGTAGTTAGTATTTTTATTTAAAATTTTGAAATGGTCTATCTTATTTCGTATTTTTATTTGCCTTTAACATCTAGTTGAATTTACAAAATCATATCATTCAGTTATAAAATATTTCATATACTTTAAACAAAAAATTATAACTTAATATTCAAAATTTTAATCTAAAAGCCAAAAACAAATTGAGAACCAAAAATTATTTGGATATAACTAATGGAAGAAGGAAACTTTAATTTAAATGCTAATGGTGGTAAACAAACAACTAATAAGGTATATTCATCTTGTTTCGAATTTTAAAATCAGTATATTTCAAGAAAACTATAATCACAATTGCAATTCTGATTTTAGAAAACTACATTTTGATTCTGAGACACCGTCTTATAATCCGTTATTTTTAAAAATATAAATAACAACTACTTCTGAAATGATGATTCAAAATTTAACTGTAATTTTATTTTAAAATAATTTTGATTTTAAAATGGTATATTGGAATTAATTGTATTTTTTACTAATAAAAAAACTACATCTCGATTCCAAAATATGTTCTCGAAATCAATTGTGTTTTTAATTAAAAAAAATAACAAACGTATTATATCTTAACTAAATCATCAACAATCATATAATATATATATATATACTAATAAAAAAAACTGCATCTCGATTCCAAAAAACCATTTGGAAATCAATTGTGTTTCTAATTAAATAAAGAAGATAACCAAACTATTATATCTTAACTAAATCATCAACACGTACGATATATATAATTGATATTTATAAATAAAAATCAACATTTTTCATACCATGAGTAAGTGTTTGGCTGTATATGTTGGGAATATGGAGGACGCATATTTTGCTCATATATATAAGTATGAACAACTCGACATTCACACTAGTGTGATATTATGCGCTTTGGCCTGAGGACCTGTACGAATTTTTTTTGTCCACTCTAAAAAAACCTCTTACTAGTTAAGATATGTTTTTAATTATATAGCATTGATCATTTTTATGTCTAATCGATGTGAGACTTTGGTCGCATATAAGAAATATTCTTCTCGAACAAAGTACCACTTAATCTCTTCTCAAGTGACTTTCAACTTATCACTCTAATCAGGTTGTGCATAGGTTCATAGAGTTTTACATCAAATGTATGAGCTCACTCTAATCAAACCACACTATATGAGTCATATAGCTTTACAACATATCTTTCACGTTGAGCATGGGTGATTTATCATGTTTGACACTCGAGATCGCATTATGTATGGGCCTAGAACTCTGATACCATTTGTATAAATCAAGATGTAATATCAATCACAAATTGATCATACAAAAAACATAATAAAGAAATAAACGAGATTTAAAAATGGTTCAACTATAATATTTATGTCCAAAGGTGCCACCAGAATAAAGAGTTTCACTATGATACAAGAAGTTTTCCCTCAACATCGCAAAACATGTTAAATTCACAACTAAATTTTTTAACCCATTATATGTCTTGAGGCATGTTGAAAATATAAAATCAATAATTTTTGTTAATTATTTTCAGTTTTATTTTTATGTCTATGTGGTTGGTTTGTGACAAGTTCACCTTATCGGTAAAGTATTTTTGTTAGATATATTGGATACAATCTTAACCAAGGAGATACAGATACGTGGTTTGTGTTATTTTTTCATTTGACAAGTCGGATTGCGCAGGTTATGAGATGTCGCTATGGCAGTTTTTTTCCGGAAGGAACCCGCAGCCGCTACTCAGAGTGCAATGAGTGCGCACAGGATAAACCATTAGTCTGACGCGATAGCCTGCAAACCAACGCCAGAAGGTAAACCACATAAAGTGACAGGCTCAACCGAGAAAGTGTATATAGAGGGACTCGAACTCATGACCTTTGGTCACAAGAATGCCATACTCAACCAACTCGGCTACCCCTTGGGGGTACTATGATAATGGTTTGTATACACGTCTGATTAGTATAAGACTCTGGAAGTATACAACCTTTCACAAACATGAAATCATTATTTATATGTATAATAATAAAAAAATCATACATGGACTAAATTAGGTAGTGTATATATGGTGGTAATGATATACTTTTTTATTTTTAATACATTATTATATATACAAACTAAAAGAATTTAGTTTTTAATATTATAATTAAGTATTCAATACAATTTATTTTTTGAACAATATCTTAATACATTTAAACTAAATTAATTAATAAAAAAATTAAAAATAGCAAAAAAAAAATATTTGTTTTTTTAACAAAATATAAAAAATTATTGATGAGAATGATTAATTTGAGTTACATTTTTAGCCAAAGTATTCACTTCTAATTTGAATTTGGCAGGACACCAATTTTGAAGTCAAGATCTAATTTGTTTGTACAAGATATTTAACTCTACATTTGCATTAAAGCTGAATGTTTTTAAACTTAAGAACATTAGATCTTTATATTTGTGTACAAGCTTTCTTTCAACCCTCAATCGTTATTGGTAGCTTAATGATTCTTCGTGTATTACTATTTTCACAATTAAAACGAGATTCAACTTATTCAATCTTATTTGGATCAATCATTAGAGTTATGCACTCTAATTACGATGATCGAAAGTAACGAGAGAAACCAACAATCTTGGTCATGTTGATCATCCTAGAACTTGCAAATTAGAAGAATATTAGTAGTTAAAGTATACTAGTAATTCGTAAAAATATTTAAAATGTTGAAGATTATCATTATTGTTGATCAAGATATTAATCACAAGAAGTTTTGATTTTATTTTTTAATGTACAAAACCTATATAAAGGTGATATTGTTCTGAATTATAATAAGCACTCGGAAAAAATTAAACAATGAATATAAAAAACTTTATAATATTTTCTTTATTACATATTGTTTTTAAAATTTATCTTATTTTCCAACATGGTATTATAACACTGTTTCTTGATCCTCAAGCATTATAAAAAAATAAAATAAAAACAAAAATCTAAAATTGGAGAGAAAAAAAATACAACAGATCAAAAGAAAATAAATAAGAAAAAAAAGAAAAAGAGGGAGAAAAGAAGAGGAGGAAAAAGATAAATAAGAATGAGAATATCAAGAGGAGGAGAGGAAGAAAAGAAGGAAGAAAATGAGGCAAAAAAGTGAAAAAAAAGAAATAGAGATAATGAAAATAATGAAAATAAATAAGGAAAATAAATTCCAAAAAATGTTTAAAAAAGAATCCAAAAAAAGTTTAAAATAAAGGTCCGACGATGGATCTAAAGTATCAGATTGAAGAATGAGTTAATCATCTATAGCTGGATGTACGAGTTAGTCGTTCGTGATTGATTGCACGAGTTAGCCATCCATAACCGGATGCATAAGTAGTCATTTGTGACTAGATACAAAAGTCAAAGTTAAAATTTGAAAAAAAAAAGAACAACAAATAGCAAACCACAAACAAACAACAAACAACAAACAACAATCAACAACAAATATTAAACAAGCAACAAACAAACAACAAACAACCAACATCAAACCACAAACAAATAGCAACAAACATTAAACAACAACAACAATAAGACGAATCTTCACTAAAAATTTGAGCAAGTTGAATATTAGAAATATGACTATTCAATCCAATTATGGCAAATAATTTGTTTCCAACTAGCCGTTGATATCTTTCTTTTTCTGCTAGGTTAGTTTCTTCAACCAATATGAGCCCATGATTAACTTGCATTGGAGTCTTTGCTATTTTACAATCAATAATTCCTATTTTTGAAAGTAAATCAAGATTATATAAAGATCATTTTTCTTGAATTTAAAACTTTGATTTATAAGAAGTATTTTACCCTTCCTAGATCATTCATCTCAATTTTGTGAATAAGTTATTCTTTAGTTTTGTAAATCCTTCAGTATCGATTCTTATGACGATCATGTCATCTACATAGATTATTAAGGAGGTGATTGTGTTATATTTTTATTTTTAAACAAATTATGATAAGAATTACTTTGTTTGTACTCGTACTGCTTCACTATCATAGTAAATCTTCTAAACCACGCTCGTGGGGACTGTTTGAGCCTATACAGTGCCTTCTGAAGTCAACATATTTCATATTTATGAAACCTACCGTGGAATCCTGATTGAGCCCCATATATATATATATATATTCTTTCAAGTATTCATGGAGGAATGCACTTCTTATATTAAATTGTTGAAGTGGCCAATATTTGTTTCCTATAACTGAGAATAAAACTTGAATTTTGTACATGTATATCAGTGGAGAAAAAGTTTCAGAGTAATCAATTTGTAAGTCTGTGTTTACCCTTTTTTATTAAGTTAATCCTTGTATCACTCTATGGTCCTATCAGCTTTATGTTTGATAGTGAAACCCATCTACATCTGACTTGTTTTTTCATGCTGAAAAATTTGCATTTCTCTCAAGTACGATTTTTTGCAAGAGCATCCACTTCGACATTTATGACGAACCTCCAATATTTTTATTGTGTTGATTCTTGGACAATCTTTAGAATTTTATGGGTGTATATAACCGTAGTAAATGCGTTGGCCTCTTCTGACATGTTTTATCTAACCAATTTTCTCATAATCATCAATTACAAGTGAAGTAATTGGAGTATGTGGTTTACTTACCTCTTGTAGCACATCATTTGAGGGTTGATCATTGGTAAGTATGAAGTCCTTGGTATTTTCTACGTTGATTGGTGGCTATGTGGATACAATATTTAGAATGATCAAATACTTAACCAACCTAGTGAGTCACTTGTGTTCTCCCACTAAACATGAGGTTGGTAAGGTACTAGAAATATGACTCAGGAAAATAACAATCCATGGTGATACATATGTGATGATTGACTGGATTATTATACTCATACCTTTTTTAGTGAAATGCATAGCCCATAAAAATGCATTTTATAGAATAATGATCAAGTTTAGATTGATCACACTCTGAAACATGAACAAATACGGAACAATAAAAGATATAAGGTGGAAGAGTTATGGTAGGGGGTATATTTGTGTGGATTTCCAAGATTGGAAGTGGGATTTTATAACCAAGATTTTTTATTAGTAAATGGTTAACTAGATAGGAGGATGCGGTAATGGTTTCAAGCCAGAAGTGTTTGGAAATATTAGACTCAACCATCATAGTTCTACTCATTTAAAAAAGAATCAAATTTCTCTGTTCCGTGACTCCATTTTGTTGAGATGTAGTCAGGAAAGAGGTTTGATGAATAAGGCTATTATTTTTAAAAGAGGTTCTCATGTCATGGGTAACATATTCCACTTTGTTACCAGACCAAAGAATTTTATTTTCTGGTTGAATTTGGTTTGGATCATTTGTAAAATTAACAAATTTCTCATACATTTGAACTTTATGTTTTACAAAATATACCCAAGTCAAGCGAGAGAAGTTATCAACAAATAACACAAAATATTAAAAGTCATTCTTATTAGAGTATGGTGTAACTACTCACACATCTGAGTGTATCAAAGGAAACATTAATTTAACCCGAGTATTACTTGGGTTAAAAGAAATTTAATGACTTTTAAGGCAAACAAGTTTAATGCGTAAGTACACTTATGAATAATTTTTTAAGAAAAATATGGTAGATTGATTATTATTCGAACACCTCGTTAAAACCTCCCTGAGCCACCAGGGTAGGAAAAAGTATGACCCCAAATATTTACGTTAAAAAAATAAGGTAAATATTTACACATGACTTAAGATAAAGTCTCTAGTGTTCGACGTTCCATGGATGCCTGAATGGACGGATTTCTTGATCAACCAACCGATACATTCCACGGTTAATCTTTTCACTAAAAATATATGGACCTTCCCAGTTTGGTGCTAGCTTTCCGAATTTCTTTTCTTTGGTGAGTGATATGGAAATATGGGTTTAAGGATTAATTTGTAAATAATGTAAATTCAGGGACTTAATTGTAATTAATGTAAGTTTTGTCTTTAATTTGTAGCTGCTGTAAGTTTTAGAAGATATTTGAGACTTTGTATAATTTATAAGGACTAAATGGCAAATAGTCCACTTTTGTAACATAATCAGTTTGAGACTAAGTCTTGACTCCTCTATATAAAGGATCAGACTACTCTAATAAAGAGGTTGAACACTTCTACTTTAAAACTCATTTGTACTTGTGTTTTCTCTCTCTAAAAACTCTTTAGCATGTTGTCTCTCTGGAATTTTTCCTTAGCAATTTACTAAAGCAAAATCAAACCTCATCAAATTGGCGACTTCATTGGGGACTGAATAAGAAAAATCAGTGGCTTATTCTGTTCGAAAGTGATACTATTCCGTGGTATTTTTTTACTAAAATTCATAAGATGAATCCCGATAATAATCTTACGCTTTAATGGGCGATAGAAACTGTGAGAGATGATTTGCAAAAGAATGGAACTTATGGGAATAGAACTGATGGATCGTCTCCGTTCTAAGTTCGATCTTATGTTAAGACAAGAATGAATCAACTCCTAGATAAAATTAATGCTTTGAATGAAAAATATGAACGGAGAGAACAACAGATACTTTCTACAAGAATCAGATCTGAAGTTAGGCAAGAATTGGAAAAAACCGATGTGGAAGGTCAGTCTGATCGATCTTTTGATGATCTACATGCTAAGTCTGAGCATAAAAAAACACGCTTTGTGTCTCCTAAAGAGCGATATTCGTCTCGAAAGGAGAAAAAAGATGAACAAAAATTAATAACTTCCAGTTATGAAGAGGTAGAAAGTTCAACCTCAGGATTTAAAAGGCATAGAGGTCCTTCGAAAGAGGAATCATAAAGAGATTATTCGAGGAGGTCTAAAAAGGAGAGCAAGCCTAAAAATGCTCCTCGATCAACTTGGCATGAAGGGAATCCTTCGAATCAGTATGCTTAAACTGATAGGAATCTATATGTCACAATGGGAACTGATGATCAATTCGTTCAAGGCGTTGATTGGAGAAATTCTCCATTAACAGATGAAATTCGTTCTATGCCGCTTCAGAAGCGTTTTGATATTTTGAAGGATTTAAAAGTTCTATGGGATGCAGGATCCTAATGATCACATCGAACAATTCAAAAATTATATGATGAACTTTGAGGATGACGACCGGCTTGTATGTCGTGATTTTTCTCAAACTTTTAAGGGAACAACTCTCAAGTGGTACAACAGGATTCTAAGGGGGTCCATATCAAATTTTAGAGATTTTTATACTGCTTTTTGAAGGCGGTTCGTGGGAAGCAAAGAGATGAGAGCCAATGGTGATACGATTATTCACTACAAGCAGGCACGGAGAGAAAAATTAAAAGACTATACCAAGAGATTTGTGTTGACCAAGGCTAGTTTGGACAACTGTAAAGAAAATATGGCGATGGCAGCTTTTTGCCAGGGATTTTTGCCATGGGATCTGGCTAATGAGACAACAAAGAGAAGCGTCTTGACTTTTGGAGCGTTGATGGCTCAAGTCGAGGATCATATTAAGGTGGAGGATTCGAGTAGAGTCCAAGGTGGACCAGCTAACACTCCGAAAAGTTCGGGACATGTAGCCAATAATCAGGGGCAGCCCTCGAATGATAATAACAATGCTAATGGAAATAATCAGCATTCGATGCAAAAGAACAACAATTTGCCTCGTCGAAGTGATAGTTATTCCAACCACACTCCCATCTAACAATTACAACAGGTCTAGGCCAAATACATGGGGTCAGGCCAGAGTACTATGCTGATTTGACAGAGAGTGTTTCTGTCATTTGGGATAAAACTAAGAATGTTGTGAATTTTAGAAAGCCAGCTCCTATCAGTAGACCGAGGGAAGAAAGGAATAATAAATTTTGTAGGTATCATGATGGTATTGGGCATGATATATATTATTGTATTGCTCTGCAGAAAGAAATCCAATATTTGATTGAGCATGGAAAGCTCCTGACTTATGTGAAGTCACATGGGAGTGCATCGAAGAATAATGGCGCATCAACTTTGAAGGCTGCACCGCCAGCTGAGAACTTGATGATTATGGATTCACAGGTTGAGTCATTCGATGATTCTACTGAATATGTTGAAAAGGATCCGAACAGGTTGCTTCTGATGGCAGTCGAGGAGCCTGCTGAGGTTACATCTGTGGAAAAGGGGCATGTCCGAGAATTTTGTAAGTTTTCTGAATCGTTGGTAATTCTTTTGGGGGCGATTCAATGACTGGAAATTCAGACAGTTCGAGGAAAAGGCATGTTGTCAATTTGACAACTCAAATTGAAGGGAGGATGTCAACACATTTGTATGGAAAGAAAGATATTCCCTTCATTTTGTTTGATAAAGATGATTTGAGAGGGACTGCAGGACCACATGAGGATGTTGTGGTGATTGGAGATGAGGTGGCTGGCATCAAAATTCGACATGTGCTAATTGACACTGACAGTTCTGCTAATGTCCTTTTAAGTCCACTTATGATAGGATGATAAACCCACCTCAGATTACTCAATCAGATCGTACAATTATCGGATTCACGGGTGTAACAACTCGTGTTGTTCAAGAATTCGAGGGTGAAGTTAGTTTGAGAAAAGTGTCATTCAAGAAAAAGGTCCAAGTACGTTTTGTGGTGGTGGACTTTCCCACAAGTTATAATTCTATTTTTGGAATATCATGGCTTTCAAGAATATACGGGGTAGTTTCAACAGTTCATCAATGCTTTAAGTACATGGTTGGAGACAGAGTTGGAGTGGTTCGAGGCAATCAAAAGGTTGCGAGAGAATGCTATGCCACTGCGCTTCAGGTCCGAGGATCCAGTAGTGGAGATTTGATGCGAGAATAACAGTTAGAGAGGGTACACTCAGATTTGGAAGAAAGGGTTGACAATCCGAGGGAAACCCCGAGGTCTTTAACAGTGAGTAAAGAAATAAAGGATTTTACTTTTTCTAAAGAAAAAGTGATTCAGGTTGGAACTTTATTAACCCATTTTCTACGTCAACAACTGCTTGATTTTTTATCTCAGAATTTGGATGTTTTCGCTTGGAAGACAGAAGATGTAACAGGAGTACCTATTGAGGTAATTCGGCACAGTTTGGCCATAAATCCGAAGGTTAAGCTGGTGATATAAAAAAGAGAGCATTTTCCTCGGAAAAAGCGGAAGCAATCGTTGCAGAAGTGGATTGGTTCTCTAAGTTCAGACACATAAGGGAATCACAATATCCTTTGTGGACGGCAAATCCAGTGGTGGTTAAAAAGAATAATGCGAAATAGAGGATGTGTGTGGATTTTATAGATTTGAATAGAGCTTGCCCCAAAGATCCATTTCATGTTCCTCGAATAGATCAGTTGATTGATTCCACTTCATGCAACAAAATTTTGACTTTTATAGATGCTTTCGCATGGTATAATCAGATTTAAATGGATCCAAAGGATCAAGAGTACACGACTTTTATAACTGATAGGGGCCTGCATTGTTATAGAGTAATTCCCTTCGGATTGAAGAATGTTGGAGCCACTTATCAAAGATTAATGAATAAAGCTTTTGCTACGCAGATTGGAAAAAATATTGAAGTATATATAGATGATATGGTCGTGAAAATTTCAAGGAACGATCGATTTATTTCACGATTTTCTGACAAATTCTTTCATTTCTTTCAAGTGTTACGAGGACCTAACAGGTTCAAATGGACGTCAGAATGCAAAGCAGCGTTCACAAACATTAAAATTTTGTTGTCATCACCAGAAATATTAACAAAGCCTCGAAATTGGGAGAAAATATTGTTGTACATCGTCGTATCGGATTTTGCACTCAGCGCAATGCTAATTAGTGAAGATTCAGGAATTCCGAAGCCAGTGTATTACGTTAGTAAAAGTCTAGTGGCAGCAGAAAAGAGATATATGAAGTTGGAGAACCTGGCTTTAGCATTGGTGATTGCCGCTAGGAAGATGCGTCCATATTTTCAAGCTCATACTATAGAAGTCTGAACTTCATTCCCCTTAAAAATATATATTAGAATGACTTGATATTTCGGGGAGGATGGCCAAATGGTTAGTGGAGTTAGGGGACTACAATATTTTATTTACACCTCAAACAACAATCAAGGCACAAGAACTGGCTGATTATTTTGTTCAATTCCACTTAAGTCGATCGGGTGAAGAAAAAAGTAAAAAAGTTTTGCCTATAGATTTGAGGTGGATTGTTCTAACGGATTGAGGGTCTAGTATTTCAGGGTGCAGTGATGGGGTTCAATTGATAGCTTCGACGTGGGAAACAATGGTCCAATCAATTAAATTCGGTTTTCATGCTTTAAACAATGAAGCTGAGTACGAAGCTGCTTTGGCAGTTTTGAGATTAACAAAAATTTGGGGCGACTTTCGTACGTCTGGAAACGGATTCTCAATTATTGGCAAATCAGGTATCCGGATTTTCCGAAGCAAGGAAGGATCGTTTGATTTTATATCTTCGGGAGCTTCGAAATTTAATGCTTTTGTTTGAGAATGTGGTTGTGGAATATATCGGGCGAGGAAGTAACATGGTGGCTGATTCTTTAGAAAATGTTGCCTACAAGGAATAATATCATTGGATTTTGCTACAATAAAATCCTTCAATTTTTATTCAATCTAGCCAATGTGAAATTATAGAAGAATTTTTTGTGAATGATGAAAGCCGACGTGATTGGCGATCGAATATTCTTAATTTTTTTACCCAAGGATTATTGCTAGATGATTCTCAATTTGCTAAAAGGTTAAGGGGTAAAGCCTTCATATATATAGTTATGGATGGAATTTTATATAAAAAAGCATTAAGCAGACCATTATTACGATGTTTAGGCAAGCAAGAATCACAAAAAGTATTGTCAGAATTGCATGATGGTGAAGGGTCAGCTCATTGTGGGTTTAAAGCTTTATCGCATAGATTTTTACTTGCAGCGTTTTACTGGCCTACAATCATGAACGATGCTAAGAATTTAGTCTGAGGTTGTGATACTTATCAGAGATTTGCTAATACTATTCACAGACTAGCAGTACCGCTTATGTCTATATCTGATGCGATACCATTTGATAGATGGGGAATTGATTTGGTGGGACCTTTGCCGATGGCCTATGAGGGAAGGAACATGATAATTGTGGCGGTGGATTTATTTTACGAAGTGGGCAGAAGCAGAACCACTATCAGGCACAAAATCAAATGATGTCATCAAAATTATTGTGAATAATATATGTTGTCATTTTGGGGTTCCTCGGAGAATTACAACATAGAATGACCCTCAATTTAACAATAGGGAAATGGCTGCATTCTATACTTCTAAAGGGATTCAACAATGTTTTTTGATGCCATTTCATCCTCAAGCTAATGGACAAGTGGAAGTGACAAATATAACGATTTTAGATGCCTTGAAGAAGAATCTATCGGGGGCAGCAGGAAAATGGCCAAATTATTTGCAAGAGGTGCTTTGGGCTTATCGAACAACTCCAAGAGAGGTTACAAAAGAGACTCATTTTGCTTTGGCATATGGTATGGATGCAGTTAGCCGTATTGAATCTACGATGTCATCTTTTAGAATATCTCAATATTCTGAAAGATTTAATGATGAAATTTGAAGGGCAAATTTGGATTTGATTGAGAAAAAAGGGTTCGAACTTATTTGAATGCAATACATTATCAAACTCTTTATGAGAAGTAGATATGATTCGAAGCTAAAAAGAAGAGAACTTAAAGAAGGTGATAAAGTGTTGAGAAAAGTTTTCCCGCACACAAAGGAAAAAAGCCTCGGAAAAATGGCTCCAAATTGGGAAGGGCCTTATATAGTTGTTGAAAGAATTAAGCTGGGGTCTATTCGTCTTTGTGATTTCGAGGGGAGAACGTTATAACATCCATTGAATATTCAGCACTTGAAGCTTTATTGGGAGTAGACACATTTTTGTACTTTGGAATTTTTGTTTTGAATGACGCACTATTTTCTACCCTATTGGCACAGGAATGTTTTAACGAGGCGTCATGTACATGTACATATTCAACTTTATCAATAAAGTTCGTTTTTTTGCCAATGGTTGTTTACATTTATTTGGACACTATCTTAAAAAATTATCAAAGATTGATCACCTTTGAGATTAGTTAAGAATAGAATATTCTGAAGTGTTTATGACACTTTTCGAAGAGATAACCATGTTTTATAAACACATTACATTTATTATTTCAAAGTGAATGCTAAAAAGCGCACTGAGAATTTTGATGAGCTAATCAAGCTTAACAACATATTCTTATCTTTTTGAAGAGATACAATTTTTTCGAAGAATGATAATATCCATCAGATTTTATTAAGGTATTTGAGGTGGTAAGTTTATGTTATTTTGTTAAAATTTTGTAATCTTTTTGTTTATTAAGTATTTAGCATCGAATAATATGTAAGAGAATTGTAACATACAAAAACTCTTTGTCATTTAAATCAAGTTTTTACAGTACAAAAAGAGATATTTTGATTAGACAAAGACAAAAAAAAGACTTAAAGGGTAGTTAGTCAGATGATTCTTCTTCTTCGGATGACTTGTCTTCTGAAGATGATGAGCTGGGAACAGGGTAGAAAGCTTCGCTTGGACGTTTTTCTTCAGGAATATCGTTCCAAAAATTTGTAAGATTGATTTTTGGATAAGCAGCATGAAGTTCTCGAAGAATAAGGATGGTTGCAACTTCTTTTCTGACATGAATAGTTGATTGCATATCCTTTGAAAGCTCAGCTTCGGCAGCAATTACAGCAGCAACTTGTCATGCTTCGAAATTCTTCTTCATTTTCTCTATTTCATCGGTCAAATCTTTGTTTTTTGCTTCACAAAGAGTTAGAGAATTTTGAAGTGTGGTGGAGTTGGATTTTTCGATATTCAATTCAGCAACATGCTCGGTTTTGAGTTTTTTTTTTCATGAGATTTTGTCAGCAGCTCTGTGTGAACCATATGCTTGATTCGAAGATGATCCTTTATACAGAGAGCGCCTTTTATCAGCTCGGATCTAGATATCTCATAACCATAAAACTGTTCGGCTACATTGTTGTACAAAGTCTCTCTAAATTTCTTTTTAGCTTCATAAGATTCCTTATAGTAAACATATCTTTGGCCAACTATTTGAGATGGTCTTGAGAGGCTTCAATTTGAGAGGCAAGAGTTTTTGCATCAGCGTCAATACCGAAAAATGGTTTAAGAGCGATGACAATTGCAGGATTTGTAGAAGGATTACGAAATTCCGATGTACTAGGCTTGTGAATCATATCCAGAGATATGACAGGTTCGTAAGAACGAGTAACTTCTGGAAGAAATTTGTCTGGGGTAGGGCCTCGCAAAATCAAGCATGTGATTTTGGATGACTTGAATAAGAGGATCTTCTTCACCAGCAAGCGCTTATGGGTTCTCGAAATTGATAAACATATTTGGGTCGAAGCTTGTAAGAGCATGATAAACGGTGGGCGAATTGTCATTAAAGAGAATCACAGGTTTGTCTTTGTTAGAATGTTCTTCAGTCGAAGGGTTTAAGGGTATTTTAGTTTTCAGCAGCATCGTCTTCATTTTCATCAACCAAATTGTACGAAGTGATTTTCCTCTGTTTCTTTTTCTTTCCGAATGAATCATAAGATATTTTCTTTTTCTTTGATGATGGTTCTTGAACTCGTCCCTCTTCGATGGGCGACAGAGGTTGTTCTGCAACTTTGCGTTTTCGAAGCTTTGGTTTCGAAGGCGTGGAAGGGTTAGCACCAGATGTGCTAACTGCCTTTTTACTTTTATTTTCTTTGGTGATCTTTTCTTTCTTCTTTTTCGGCAGATGGCTATCCGATCTGTTGCGAAAAGGAAAAAAGACTTTGCAGTCAGGCTGGGGTATTCGTTGGCACACGAGTTTTGGATATGGAGAAAATAAATCTTGAGGAGGCAGCCCACCTTCTTTGATCGGAAACATGTGGCATTGGAGGAAATTGATGGGATGAAAGGCAATATGAAATGCATTATTCCATTCCTTTTTAGCCCAAACAGCGAGTTTTTGGAAAATGTCTTTAGTAGCTTCTCGACGTATTGAGTAGCGCTTCGAAATTTCTAGTATAACTTAACAAAATATAATGTTAAAAATAATAGAATAAAAAATTTGTATTAAAACGAAAACATTTCGAAGAACTTACGATTGTTTCTCCAAACAAGAGTTAATTTTGAAGGGTTGTCTTTGGAAATTGACTTGCCATTTTCCCAAGCCCTAGATATGAAAAAAAATCTTTTTTTCCAGGATCTATCAGCCTCTAGAAGATCGTCGACGATCTTGAGGTCATCCATCAATGTGAGGTAATAGAATGGAAGCTTCATACCTTTTGAAAGCTGAGTCACTGAGATGAAGTCTTTAATGTTGATGGGTATTTTGGATAGACGAGATGCCATAATTACCGACATGAGGGTGAACCATTGATTCGGTGTCACCTGAGTAGGGCACAAACTGAGGACTTCGAAGTACTCTACGATCATCGGATCTAGTGGAAATCGAAGACCCTAGTTGATGATTTCTGGGTATACCACTAGTTCATCATCCTTGCAGTCGAGGGGAGTTTCTCCTTCTTTTGGCAGATGAAAGGTTATGTTTTCTCCCATTCCTCATTGCTTCTTAAGGGAAGAGGTTTGACTTTCTCTATAGTATATATATCGAACCTTCTTCAAGGCAATGATATATTTGATTTGGAGGTTTCTTAGGTTCCTCCCAATTTTTTCACTTTCTTCTTCACAGATGGAGCAAATGTCAACTTTTTCTTAAGAGTCAGCCTCAAGATCAGTTTTTGTAGCCTTCGAGTCAGCTTCGTTGGCTTTTGAAGTTTCTTCTTGAGGATCTTGAGAAGTTGGAATAATTGTTTTCGTAAGAGGGTTAGCAGTTCGAGGTGCCTCCACCATCAGTTCTCTTTGAGGAGGATCGTTAGTAGTGAGATTTGGAGGAGAGGAAGTTCGGATGATTGTTGATTCATCTCCCATGACGATGAAGGTCTTTCTTGGTTTGGTTAATGAAGATCTTTCTGAGGAAGGGTTATTTGTTTTCAATTTCAGAGGAGAAACTCTGCTTTGAGTTGAGGAAGCTCGAGGTATTTTGGGACCTGAGATTCTAGATGAAGTTTGTTCTTCAATTCTGGGAGAAGGTTCAAGCTTTAGGACTTTAGTAGGATCGAAATTATCGTAATAAAATATCTTAGTTGTAGTTCCGATTAAACCATCTTGAATTAACCATGCTTTCCGGTATTCATCAGCTCTTTGCGTAATACAAAAATAATCGTAGGATACGAACACTAGGTTACTGTCAGTATCAGATGATTCTGGTGTTTTGGGTAGAATGGCCTTCGACTTTTTGGTTCTTGGTTTCTTTCTCATAAACCAAGTATGGGTTGATCGGAGAAGATGAAGGTTGATCGGAAAATTCGAGTTTTACGGTGAGAATTCTGGGAATAGGGGAGGAGTAGATGAAGGTAACAAAAAACTCTAACTTCTCTTTAAAGTGGTTTTTGTGTGAGGAGAGTTGGAATGAGAGATATGTTGTATTTATACTAAAGTAAGTGAAGACGTGTGAAGATAGAGAGACACATATGATGATAGGTTGGAATATGAATTGTTGGGTGGATTAGATGTTCGACATTTGTCAGGATAGATTACTAGGGTCACGATGAATATAACCATTACACATGCAACCGTTAAATTCGAGGATTGTCTATCTACATAATACTTCGAGGGTAATTTTTATAAAAAGTAATTACATCGCTTCGAAGTGATAAGTGATTACCTCAACTGGAAGTGATTACAAATTTATTGGCCCATATTTATCTACAAAGATTATTCGAAGATTATTTTCCCTTTGGTTATTATTCGAAGATTATTTACCCTTTGGTTATTATTCGAAGATTATTTGCCTTTTGGTTCGAATATGTTTTAAAGCTTTTATATTGTATACATGCTTCGAATAATAGGTTAATCTAATGGCTTCGAATAGTTATTTTTTGATTCATGACAGGGTTGAAGATTCGAAGACAAACAAATTTGAAGATTTTTTAGTTCTCATTTATTTACTGACATAAGAACTAGGGGGCTTCTGATATGGAAATAGAGTTTTAAGGATTAATTTGTAAATAATGTAAATTCAGGGACTTAATTGTAATTAATGTAAGTTTTGTCCTTAATATGTGACTGGTGTAAGTTTTTAAAGATATTTGAGACTTTATATAATTTATAAGGACTAAACGACAATTAGTCCACTTTTGTAACATAATCAGTTTGAGACTAAGTCTTGGCTTCTCTATATAAATGATCAGATTACTCTAATAAAGGGGTTGGACACTTTTACTTTGAAACTCACTTGTACTTGTGTTTTCTCTCACTAAAAACTCTTGAGCATTTTCTCTCTCTAAAATTTTTCCTTAGCAATTTACTAAAGCAAAATCAAACCTCATCAGTGAGTAAATATAATTCTCTCAAAACCTTATCCTATATTTCGAATTCTCAAATTTTAGATGCATACTTGCTTCTCATTAAATTTTGATAATGTACCGTTCTTAAATGAGCTTTTACTCATTTTTTCAATCAAGTCTAATTGAGCTATTATTAATGTCTCATTATCATTTTCAGAATAATTTTGAACTGTAAAACAAGAAAAGTAGATTCTATAAGTGTTATTGTATCCATCCTATAGACCAAGGGAAAAAAAGATTCTCGTCTGGCAGTATGAGAAGTAGTTTGATAGGCCCATAATACTTCTTGTAAGTAATCTAGTCATTTTGCTGCCGCCTCTTCCAAATTATTTTTGAGACCCATCAAAATAATTATGTTCACAACTTCTATTTGTCTGTTAGCTTGGGGATGAAAAGGTGAGGAGAAACAATGTCGGTATTCCTCTAGATGCACAAAAAATTTCATGTCCCTATTATTAAATTGAAGACCATTATCTATTTTAGTACTTTTACAAATTCCAAATCTACAACATATGTTGGAAAAGATAAATTTGATTAATGCTTCAGAAGTAGTTCCAGAGAGAGGTGTAGCTTCTAACCATTCATATAAATAATATATTGCTAGTATAATGGTTCGACACCCTTCAGAAGCCATTGGTAAACGTCTCACCAAATCAAGCCCCGATCTTTCAAATGGTACTGCTTCATATGTTGATTCCATAAGAACTGCTGGTACATATATTGAATTTCCAAATCTCTCGCATGGATCACATCTCTTAACTAGCTATCCAACATCCACCATGATGTATGGTCAATAATATCCTTCTAATAAGACTTTTATAGGCAAAGCTTTGTAGCCACAATGGGCATAGCCTTCTCTATCAGGCAATTCAGATAAGATTATCAGGGACTTATCGGATTCAAGGCAACGCAATAGAGGCCTACTAAAAGATTTGTTTATGGAGGACCTCACTTATAACCAAAAAACCATGTGCTATAATTTATAGATTAATTACGAAAAATTATGGTAAATGGGACTCCTAACACATTCGTAGTACTTCAACCAAACACATTCAAGTTTATTGATAAAATAATCTATCAACCGTTATCTCATCTGTAGTGACAACAAAGATAATACTCTTAAAATCATTACATTGAGAAACACATATATTTTTATATTTTTATCAGTTGCTAATGATCCAGGGTCTCCCTTTAGGTCATCCATTCTTTCCAAATTGGAGACAACCCCCTTTAATTTCTATTCTCTCATCTCTTCGACACTTCTGATCTATTTAGTGTGCAAAGTTGTAGTTTAACACTCCCTAACCACTTCCTGACTACTATGTACCATTCCCACGCGATCTCTAACAATATATTTTAAACACCGGTGGACTATAGATGCTATGTCATGCATTCTTGACAACCAATATCTTCTAAAAGCTTCATTATAAGTTATCAGACTATCTACTACTACAAATACCACCCTTACTTTCTTCTTGAATGTTTCTCATCCTAAAAAGACTCCCCTTTTGAATTCTCCAATAATCTTGGTTTTTGCACCCAAAAAACCAACTATTGTTCGCTCTGACTGAAGGATAATCGGGGGATCTTATATTTTTTCATTGGTTTGACATAAACAATATACTGGCCGAACTACCAGTATTAATGAGTATTCTTCAGATTTTGCTTCATGGTATTTCCACCCCAATCACAACTTCATCTTCATGAGGCCCAACAACATCCCTTATATAATCATCAAACAAGATAAGATGTAAATGACTCTTCCTATATCGATGAGTTGAAATTCCATCAACCAATTGTGTGGTTCGACTTACAATGTGCCTTTTCCTAAAATTATTAGTAGTCCCAACCATAGTATCACCTCCAAAATGACTAAAAAATCAAAATGCTCACACAAACTTTGAACCTACTAAGTGAATTTTGTTCATTAACCACAAACACACCACTCTGGTCTAGATTCGAATCATGGTACCATATATATATCAAAACCATCCATATGACCAATTATCATCATCATATTTTCTTGCTTAGAGGTCCCTTTCATAGTCTGCCTCGATTGTTGGTTTACGTTTAGGACTAGTTGAGACCTTACCAACTTCTTAACAAAGGTTATGAAATTCACATTCTCAATTAATGTTTGGATTTTTTACGTACAACTATACATTCTATTCTATCATACCCAATTATCATTATGATACTTGTAAAACTTAGTATTTATTTCCTCTATAGGGTTTGTTAAAGGTGAAGGCTTTCGAAATTGAACATGATTTCGAGCTATTTTCAAAAAGTATTTCAATATTTTCTGTTAATTCCGCATATTTCTCTGGTCGAATCCATTGATTTGTTCTAGACTTTTGCTGAGATAGTTGAGTACTTTTCTAGGGATAACTTGGAGTGTACGATTGTTAATAAATTGAAGCTATTAGTTGAGAAGATCCCAACCGATAAGGTAAATTACTTGGAGCTCTAGTTTGGAGAGAAGTTTGTGACTGGTACCCCTGATGTTTCAAAACATTATCTTGCATCTGTGTGGAATCTTGTCTGAATCTTACCCTTTTTAATTCATCAACCTTAATATGTTCTTCCACCGAAGCCATTAAAGCTACAAAATTAAGCGTCATTCTCTTTGTTGTTTCATTAGCCAAACCTCTGGGGAGTAAACTTTGTTGATAAGAGACACATGCAAATTATTCACCACCATCATCCAAACCCATTTTGGCAAGCAAAAAAAGCTTTGTGTAATCCTTTAGGGTTTCCCTTATTATTTGCATGCACTGAATTATAGTGTCCACATTAGCTTGTATTTCCTTAATTCTCACAGATTTCCTTCGAAAAGCAGTATAAAACATCCCAAATTTGTGATAGTCTCCTAGATAATCTTATTATTATACCAATTCAAAGCAGTTTATTTTAAATGTTTGTGAGAAAGCTCGACATAACAATTTATCATCATCATTGAAATTCATCATTTAGTTCTTAAATTGTTCGATGTAGTCATCAGGATTATGAGTCCTATCAAACTTCTCTACTTTTGCAATATCAAAGGACTTCGGAAGTGTGATAGATCAGACTTCAGCAGATAAAAGAGATATCTTCTAATATATTCTTTGTCTGTATTGACTTTTTCCTATACCATAAGTTGCAATCACATAAAAACCTTGCTCCGAGGGTTCGTGAACTGATTAATAAAAATTTCGTTAAAGTTTTATTTTCAAATAAACTTCGAGATTTACTTTATTTTTTGGACTTATGTTCCTGGTGACAAAGATGACAAGTTCTCACATATCCCATCTTGCTACGTCTTAGTCCAGTAGTCACCTCGTGCTATAAGGGCCAGTGTCCTTCGTGGGTGACCAACCGCATGTCACTCCCTTAAGATCCCATTTGGTAACCTTCATCTCGATTAATTTGCTTTTTCGAATAAAGATTGTTGCTAACAACTCTATCGGGTGTATGAGAATATCCCTTAGAATATGAAATAAGAGAATAATTAGAATCTTATGGAACATACATATGCTTTGCTTTTTTCTTCTTTCCATAAGACCGATAACCTTGATCCATCTAAAATTGAACTTCCCGATTATTGTATTATCCTATAAGAATTTCACCCTCGGTATCATCGAAGTGTCTAACCGAATTTCTACCCTCATCCACCGTTTAAAATTCGGATCAGATCTTTCCTGTTTGGACCAAAATATATTGTTTTTTCTAAAATAACTGATCGCTTAATTTAGTTATTTGTTCCGATAACTGTTTTTTTTATCTTCCAACGTTAGCTTATCTCGTTGCTCATCCAACTGTGCCTCGATTTGCGTATTTTCTCATCCTATACCTGCTTTAACGACTTATCCATCCACAAACATTGCTGTATATTTATGCACTTCAGAATTCATATCTTGTACTCATGGTAAGATAAATTTTCGAAAATTATTTTGGTTTAAGATATGATATCTAGGTATCAAACAAACTCCCACTATGGTCACCAATGATGACTTCTTATATTTTCTATAGCAAAAAATATATAATTGGTCTAAAAGTGTTCTTATTGATAGTAGTTAAATTATTTATAAAGATAAAGTGTAAATAATATTTTAAAGAGAGAATGTCAAGAGTTAAAGTAAAAAATAATAATGGATCCTTTTTTTCAAGAAAAAGTACATTTATTTATAAGTGTAGTAAGTTCCATGGAACATACATACACTTGTTCCATTAAATATTTCACCCCAACTATTGTACTAAGTGAAGACACATTTGTTACATATTGTATTTTAGATCCCCTAGACTTTTATCTTACTTAAAATCTTCCATATAGATTATTTAGTTAATATATTATCCTTCTAAACTAATTCCATCATTCGCAATCAGCTTCTCTTTAATTGCTCCGACCCAATCACAATTATTTATTTTTCCAAGTCTTTTATATAATAAACCATTGTAGAAGCTAATACTGTAGAGAATAACAGTGGAGATTATGCTAACATTTGAACAATGTTGTAACATCTTTTAGTGCTCGATCTTCAGATATTATTGATAAATGCAATTTTCGAAAATATTTTTTGTTTCAAACTTAAACTTATATTAAATATATCTTGGATAATTAGTAAATTTAAACATTTAAATATTATATCGTAATAGTTTTGGGAGTTCGGAAATTAAAAATCGAAAATAAACTAATTAAAGTTTATCTATTTTATATTTTTATTTGGAGCGACAATTTTGACTAAAATATTCAACATGAAAAAATTGTTTTTTATATTTTTACCAAATACAGTAGTTTAGGTTTACATAAATTTAAATATTTTTAATTATACTACTTCATCACAACCACAAGTATCATAAACTTATATTTTTTCAACTATCAAAACTTTATATAGTATTGTTTGATATTATTTTTAATATTAAATAGTTATATAGACTTTCACTTAGTTGATATTTTTTTTTGGTGTTCGACCTTTTTAATGGTATATTTTTATTTTTATTTTGATATTTGAATTTTTTACGGTTAATAATATTATATATTTATTAATATTAATAGTTCAAATTTCACAATCAAATCTTTCGTATCTAAAAGTTATTTTTTTTTTAAATAATGAATATATTTTTAAAGATATAGAATTTTTTAAAAAAATTGGTTTAAAAATTAAAAATAATGAAAGATGAGTGAAATGTGTATTAACTAAAAATAAATAATAATTTGAGTATTTCACAAGGGTATTGTAAATGATAGTAGATATCTTTAGTGTCTTTCCTATATCTTGATTTTCTTAATCCTACCAATACTCTTGTCAACAATAGTTGGGCCGTACGCCCAAACAGAATCGAGCCCATTAAATCAAGCAAAGTGACGTTATTCTGAAAAAGGTGAGACCGCCACATCTAAATTCAAATTAATTCAAAATCTCTTACAGGCTCCTTCTCTTTCTACTCTCTACCACACACCAAACAAAACCCTCGCTTCTCTCTCAACATCGTCAACGTCTCTATTTTTTTTTTTTTTTATAATTACCAAAAAACACTCGAAAAGCGAACCATAAGCCATAATCAAGATCTCGATCCTAATTCTTCAGCATTTTTCTCTCAATCTTTCTCGACAATCCGAATACAAATAAATATTTCTGTCAAATCTCCATAGTCTTGATGGGCTTATTGTAGTTACAGTATATCACGAGCGAAAGTAAAATCATTTGATTTTGCGAAATGGTGCCTCCGCGTAATCAGAACAGACCTCCACGAAGCCCCAACGCTGTAAGTTCGATTCTCTTTTTCGCGAAAACCCTTTTTCGATCTGGTTTTAGTTCTAGGGTTTGTGTTGTTTACTCTTTGTTTTCAAGCGATGTTAAACGGAGTCGGATAAAGATGAATCTGTAGTCCTTATAACACTGTAGTGTTAGGGGTTTCGAAGTTTAGTTCAAGTTATAGATGCTAAACTGGGTTTTGATTTTTGTGCGAATTATATGTATTCACAGTGCATTGTTTGCTTCCCCTCGTCTGTTGTACTGTTGAACTGACGAATTGAATGTTGCGGGTGGTCTTAAGATGTTAGAATTAAGGTTTCTTCAAAGAGATTAAAGATTGTAGATCACAAGAACACTTGTTAATTATAGAGGAGAATGTTGTTAAAAGTTTTATCCCTATTTTGTGGGTTACAGAAAGATGGAGTTTTGTAGGCTTACTTCTTCTTTGTTACGTGTTTGCAGAAAAAGGAGGTTGCTAGCACCATTGATAAACGCAGAAAAGTTGAGCCACCAATCACTGGCCGCAGACAAGCTTTCTCGGCTGTTAACAGGCAAGATGTAACAGCAACTAGTGAAGTGGGTAGCGTTGAGGAGTGTAGTAAATTGACGTTTACAAATGAAGAAGTCGAGGCCTTACTTACTGAAAAGCAGAAGACACTTAAATTTGATTCTAAGGTTGGTTTTTGTTTGCTTGTTTGGTTGGTTTAAAACGAATATAATTTGATATTTCTTTGTGACCTCAATTTTCCCATCTTTACTTTCGTTGTTTAGGCTAAGATGGAGCAAATGAACGAAAGAATCAAGAAGCTCAAGCTTTGTGTAAGGTGGTTTCAACAAGAAGAGAAAACCAATCTTCAGGAGAAGGATGAGGTGAAGAATGCTCTGGAATCTGCTGTGAAAAGGCATTGCGACCAAGGTCATTCACTGTTATTAATTCTGGAATGTGGCTTAATATTTTATTAAAACCTCGAATTTTATTTATTTGTTTGTGCTTTTAGAGGTGGAGATGAAGAACAAACTGGAAGAGTTAAGTTCAGCTATTTCACATCTGACAGAAAACAATGTTTCCCTACAGCAAAAACTCTCTAAGGAAGAATCAGATAAAGCGGTATGAGTCTAGTGACTCTAGTCTTAAGCTTGGGTTTTTTAATTAGTGTTTTCTATTCTCTTTTACCTCACAACTGTATCATAATAATTCATCTTCTTTTCTTGTTTGGCAACCAGGAAGCAATTGATCTTCATAGAAGAGAAGAGGTGGCTCGGCTGGCTGCTGAGAAAATGCAACTTGATTTGGCAGAGGATCTTAAAAAATCTCGACAAGAGATTATTGATACAAGGAAGAAGGTAGCACGAGACCTTTCACTGTTGAACTTGTTTATGCAATTTTTGAATTCTGCTATTTTGGTTACTCATGACTATCTGTCTGAACTCAATGATGGTACAAGTTACTTACTAGGCTTCTTGTTTCAACTAATCAGCTTAACGATTCGGAAGTTCTATACAATAGACTACAGGAGTACAATACGAGTCTGCAGCAGTACAACAGCAAACTTCAGACTGACCTTGAATCAGTTCGCGAGTCGCTCACTCGTGAATCGAAGGAGAAATGCCAGTTAGTGGAGACGCTGACCCATGTTAGAGTTGCCAATAAGTCTCTGCATGACCAATTAACTGCATCGCGAGTAAGTCTCGTATATATATTTGATAATTTTATACTCTAGCTTCATATTTTGAAGTATGTCTCATTCCTGATTATGCTCTAGGCTTCTCAAGATGAGGCTGTTACTGAGAAAGAATCATTGATAACTGAAGTCAGAGGTCTCCGCAGTGAACTTAGTCTAGTTAGAGATGACCGTGATCGCCAAGTGGCACAAGTGCAGTCCTTGGTTGGTGAAGTAGCAAAGTATGAAGAAAATGCAGGGAAATCGATACAAGATACAGCTAGATTGGAAGAGAGAGCTAGATGCTTAGAGGTTTGCTGGAACCTAAATTGTATTTACTTCACTTGTGAAGATTCTTCTGACACTGTTTTTCCTGGATTTTTTAATACATGTTTAGGTAACATGCTCTTCACAAAGAGAACAGATACAGAAACTGGAGCATCAACTCGCTGTTGCCAATGAGAAACTAAAGGTATATTGGTTCACTTATGACACGGGAGGAGTAACTACAATTCCTTTTTGCTACATTATGTTCACTGTGTACTCACCTTGTTGACAGTAACCATACAATGCTTTTTTGTTACTTTAGATGTCTGATTTATCGACCTCAGAAACAAGGGCAGAGTTTGAAAAACATAGGAGAACTATATGTGAATTGCAAGATCGTCTTGCTGACGCTGAGCGTAAACTTCTTGAAGGAGAACAACTGAGGAAGAAGTTACACAACACCATTCTTGTAATTGCACTTGTTCCTGGTTGTCTTTTTTTGTTCATTAATTATTTCATTGGATGTCATCTTGACTCGTGCCTGATATATACCACTTTAGGAATTAAAAGGCAACATACGTGTGTTCTGTCGTGTCCGACCTCTGGGACCGGATGAAGGTGCTGGAACAGATGCCTCTGTCATTGCATATCCTACATCTACCGAAGCCCTTGGGCGTGGAATCGACATAATAAATAATGGTATATAGGATATCTTTCTTGTCTCAATTGCTTTCCTATTCTCAGAATAGCCAAATTTTAAAAGGGTTCAAAAGTAATATATTCGTTGATAAGTATCTCATACCCAATTTAATTCTACTTGTTCCCAGGGCAGAGATCACTATTCACCTTTGATAAGGTGTTTGATCACGAGGCTGCTCAGCAAGAGGTTTTTACTGAAATATCGCAGCTTGTGCAGAGTGCCCTTGATGGCTATAAGGTGTTTTTTCTACCTTGCCTATTGATCGGTTTTGTATATTATAAGTTCTCGGCATGTACGTTAATCCTTCACCTGTTTCACAATAAAAATATTAGTTAGGTTCCTTTCATACGTGCATATCTTGAGCTACTATTCTAATCAAACTTTTGACAAGTTTTACGTACGCAGTGAACTTTAAATAGGAATATTAACATAGTTTACTCCTGAGGAAACAGGTTTGCATATTTGCTTACGGTCAAACTGGCTCTGGTAAGACTTATACCATGATGGGTAGGCCTGAAGCTCCAGAAGAGAAAGGGTTAATACCTCGTTCACTAGAGCAGATATTCCAAGTCAGTCAGGCTCTTTCTGGACAGGGTTGGAAATATAAAATGCAGGTAACTTTTTTTCTCGTATTTTTCATTGTTTACTTAGTGTCGGGTTAATTTTTCTCATACTTTCTTGCGATTTCCAGGCCTCAATGCTTGAAATCTACAATGAGACAATACGAGATTTACTTTCTGAAAATGGTGTGCAAGGGAAGCAATATGCAATCAAGCATGATGCAACTGGAAATGCATACGTGAGTGACCTAACTATTGTGGATGTATGCAGCATAAAAGAGATTAATTCTCTTTTACATCAAGCTTCACAGTGCAGGTAAAATTGTTCTACGTATATTTGTTTCAGTGCATATTTGCAAAGTTCAAGTTATAAAATGGTTTAAGAGATTCTGCATGCATTATTATACTAGTGTTTGGATGATATTGCCGTGAAACATATACTGCGTGTCATCTAATTTGCTAAAATTTTCTACACTTGAAGATCCACTAAATATAAGTTCATGGTCCGCTCTAAATAAAAGAAAAACGAGAAAAAAGAAGTATGTTCCTGATGTTTCTGGTATCTACACTTGAGTGACATTAAGTAGTCAGTACACGTAGAATTCCCTTTGTAGTAACGTTTTTCGCTCGTATCTGTACATTTGTAGAATTTATTATGATATATATCCTCACTTTATGTCAGTTTAACTGATCACAATTTAACGCATTTCTAGAAATTATTATGTCGAATATGCCAAGTTTATGTCAGTTTTATTGATCACAATATAACACATTGGTATTATGTCGTATCTGCCAAGGTTATGTTAGTTTAATTGGTCACAATAGAACACATTGGTATTATGTCATATATGCCAAGTTTAAGTTAGTTTAACACATTTGAAGAATTATATATACCGATCTTCGGTGACACATATACGTAATTTAGTTCTCAGCTTAAAAAACTGACAATGAAGGAGTAAAACATAAATGGAGAGTGCATATGTTTTTACCAGGTCAGTAGGCAAGACTCATATGAATGAGCAGTCATCAAGAAGTCATCTTGTATTCACCTTGAGGATCTCTGGCACAAATGAGGTAAACATATGCGTCTATATCATATGCATTAAAACGAGAGTATTCTCTTCTGACTAATGTTATGCTGTACAGAACACTGATCAACAAGTTCAAGGAGTTTTGAATCTGATAGATCTTGCTGGAAGTGAACGGCTATCAAAGAGTGGAGCAACCGGAGATCGGTTAAAGGAAACTCAGGCTATCAATAAAAGTTTATCATCTTTGAGTGACGTTATATCTGCTTTAGCCAAAAAGGAGGACCATGTACCTTACAGAAATTCGAAGTTGACATATTTGCTTGAGGTAAAATAAAATAATTTTCTATAGTTTGAGAGTACTCAGGTGCAAATATGAATAATCTTTATATGTAACACTTTTAACTTGGGCTTTTATTTTGTAACCAGCCTTGTCTTAGAGGAGGGGACTCAAAGATATTGATGTTCGTAAATATCTCACCTGAAAGTTCTTCTGTTAGTGAGTCGCTTTGCTCTCTTAAGTTTGCAGCAAGAGTAAATTCGTGTGAGATTGGCATCCCTCGACGGCAGACATCAACTCGATCTCTTGAATCTCGTTTGAGTTACGGCTAAACTGGTGTTGCCACATTTATAGATTTTTAATTTTTTGAACTCTTATATTGTATTGTTAGATTAATGCTATGCTATTTCGGTTTCCATGTTTGCGGTGTTGCTGGCTTGGCAATTTGATATTTTCTTGTTATATGAAATATTATTTGTTGAATAACAATCCAAATGGTTTATTTGCCTAATCTTTCTCGGGATGATATTTTAGAAGATAATTTTTTTATGAAAAAAACCTTAAATTAAAAAAATATTCATACAAATTGATGGAACATACTTCAACCAATTTGAGGAAAAATATAACCTCTATGGAAAATCTTAATATCATGACTACGCGACTGCGTCCAACCACTGAAATTAGAGGGGTTAAAAAAACCAAAGTTGTGTTTCTATCGCAATAACTAAAACGATTTAATTTCGTTCTAAAACCGATAAACAAATAGAATTGATTTGAAACTGAATCACAAAACCGGTAAACTAGTTATTTTAATCCATTTTTTAAGAAAAATTCAAGTATTAACTTCTGATGTTTATTTTTTATTTCATGCATTTAAATTAAATTATAATTTGATTTTCTCTAATGGACGGAACCAATATCGAAATCGGATCGAACCGGTGAAACTGTGTCCTAACAAAGTCACCGAACCGAACTATATGGAATAATTTTTTTAACAAAACTAAAACCAAAAGCTACTGATTCTGTCCGAACAGATAAGTTTAGCGACCGAACCAACAATAGTCCTAATGGCCCCAACACAAATACACCAAAATTTCGAAAAAAGATCCATCTGACGACTCAGCAAGTCTAAAAGCAACCGTTGAAGAATTAGTTTTACTATCTCACATCTTTACAGAACATCGTCCATAACATATAATTCATCTTACATCTTGAATAAATGTTGAAGGTAAAATATTTGATAATAAGTGCAAAACGAAATAGAAAATATAGGAATATAAATTATTTGCCGGTGGTAAAGGTTCAGTCCATTGTTATCAACGTTTTTCAGCGCTGGAAAGTTGTCTATATAAATAATTTATTATCAACGATTTTCAGCGCTGGAAAGTTATCTCTATAAATAATTTAAAGAACAAAATGCTAAAAGTAGGATATACATTATTAATGTTATCGTTAGAGACAAAAAAGAAAGACTTATCTCATATTCTCATTATCCCTACCTGTTTATATGACCATTTGAACAAGAAAGAAGACCTCTACTAAAGAGAATAAGAAGTAGATAAGAACAACAAGGAGAAGAAATTCAGAGAAAGATGGAAATTCATGGAGATGATGGCAACTCGCGAGTTACTAAGGTCGACTCAGTTGAATCATGGGAATCGTTGATTACAAAAGCCAAAGCTCAAAGTTCCACCGTATGTGTTCCTCTCTCTAACCCTCTTGCTTATTGTTTATGTGAAAGCACAAGTGAAGTTCTTAATGTAAAACCCAGGTTCTGGTTTGGTGTTTAAGACTTTATGGTTTGTTACTCTGAGATACTATAAAACATGAAAGTAAGTTTTTTTGGGAATTAATGTAGGAATCAGACATGACTTTTAACAGGTTAGGTTTTTTTTTAAAGGTTTAAAGTAATTAATGAATTGACCATCCATAGACTATCTATTTTCGATAAAATTAGTCCATTATATATTCGGATATTAACTATTTAAAACCGGACGATTTTTAGTCAAAAGATTATAGGTCATGAAAGTTGATAGCCAAATGACTAAAACTGGACGTTCTTAGTCGAGAGCGCAAAAGTTGACGGTGAATACACTAATTACTGCTCATATCATAAGTTGATATATATATGGTTTAACTTAGTGTTTGGAAGAATTTGCAGATTGTTGTGCATTTTACTGCCTCCTGGTGCTTTCCTTCGGTGGCTATGAATTCGATTTTTGAAGAATTGGCATTTGGTTTCTCTGAAATTCAGTTTCTGGTTGTTGATGTTGATGAAGTGAAGGTAGTTTATCAAATCGATTTAGTCTTTTACATGATCTATTGCTTTTGAACATTGTGGAGAATGTGATTGGATATATGCTTATTACAAATGGTTCTTAAATGCGCGACCCATGTAACAGCTGACTGTGGCGAGACCTAAGTTACATCACATACACTTACAGTTGGTTAAAACAAAGATTCTGGTCCAGTGAAACAACTTCTGTCTCTAAAAGTTGAATTGATAGAATATAAACTGAGGAGAATGTGACTTATTGTTTTGGCTCGCTTTTTTGGCGTGTCTAATGTTTTGGGTCGAGTATTCTTGCTTTTTTGGCATGTCTAATGTTTTGCGTCGAGTATTCTTGCTTTTTTGGCATGTCTAATGTTTTGCGTCGAGTATTCTTGCTCTTTTGGTGAATCTTAATTATATGGCTCGCTCTTTTGGCATTTGTAACGTTTTGCGTTGTGTATTACACTATTGATAGTAATTTATGTTTCTAAACGTTTAGTTGACAATGAACGAATAATTTTAAGTAGGTTGTTACGGTTGTTTGATCTTGGAAGCGATCGTAGATTTTGACGGTGAGGTAATTTATGGTTTTATGAAACACAGGAGGTAGCGACTAGAATGCAGGTGAAAGCCATGCCTACATTTGTGTTGATGAAAGAAGGTGCAGTTGTTGAGAAAATTGTAGGAGCAAATCCAGATGAGATCAGGAAAATGATCGACGCTTCTTGTGTCCAATCCGTCTAGTACTTCTCCGTAAGAGATCTTGGAGTCAGAAATCGGAGAGTTTCTTGCAAGATCCTGTAATAAGCTGAACCATTACTTACAAGGTAATTTATAGCAAGATGTCTATATACAAAACACTTGTATCTGTAATTTGATCTCTGAGTAACATGTCAAGTTTGACAATCAATTTGGTGATTCTATTACGTATTTAGCTTTATGTAGCAAATTGATAAACCAAATGCTTCATGATCCTAATTTATAGTAGGATGTAGTATAATACTTGAAACGTCAAAATTTCAACATTTTCTGTAACAGATTCTCTCGATACAATGATTTCTTTTTTTACTACTTTGAAAGAAATGATCGTCTTTATAAAACGTTGTAGATACATGTGAAGGTAGGCTTTAGCTAAAGAGCTGGTCTGAGAAAACCTTACTTGAATATTTGATCTAATTTTATTGGGCTTTCGCATATAAATCTATCACTTAGAATTCTTAAGCAAAATATTTATTTTAGATTCGTGTGCTGTTTTTACGGAGAAAAAAAAAAGAGTTTTAGGGAGGAGCTATATGAAGATTGTTTATGAAAGATTTTTTTATTTATAAAGATAGGTTAGTTTTGTTAGCAGGGAGGATTTTTGGTCTCATAGCGATCCTCATGTTATTTGGATCGTTTTTTTTCCCATATTTATTCATATAACATTTATATTCTTTTTATTCTGGTTGTATATAAAATAGTAAAATTTTAATTCTTTTTTGTTTATATAAGTTGTATATTTACAAGTTGTATTCGACATGAATCAGGAAATAAGTTGATTTATATAAACAAAGGACCCTAGACATATTTAGACCCCGGGAAAAAGGACGTACGAGTTTTTAAATCTGAACTTTTATAAATCGTGTGTACGTTTTTTTTTCTATTTTAGATTTAATATGAATCCCAAATCTATGAATTGTATAAATATTTACTGTCATATAACACGAGCTTGTTTATATTGGTTTTGATTAATATCTACTTTCGAAAATCAAAGAAAGCGATAACAATGTTTTAATGTCTTGTTTGGATGTGTTTTGTTTAGTATATAGTTTAAAAATTAAACAAAGCGATAACAGTGTTTTTTTTATTGAAAGGATTTCAATTAAAGAAAATAACAAGAGCAAGCCCTTGATTGTAAATATTATAAAAATTGAATGAGAGCCAAAACCCTAATTACACTCTAAATCATCTTCTTCCCCAAATTCACCAAACCCTAATTTTTAAACAGTAAGCCTAAGGTAACCATAACTAGCTTTCTCCAAAAGAACAATTGCTTTTAACTTCGCTGGAGCATTAACCTTATCAAACTCCATCTCGCATTGATTCTTCAAAACATCCTTTGCTACCCAATCCGCCCCAAGATTTTCTTCACGAAAAACATGTTTCAACACCATTGAAGACTTGATAAAAGATCTGCAGCATTTCATTAATGGTTCAAGAAACCACGGAGCACTTCCAAATTGAATCAAACTTACCAAAGCCATGGAATCAGTATCAACATCAACTGAACTGATCCCCATTCTGTCACACAAGACCACGCCGTCTAAGAGAGCACGGGTTTCAGCAATTAAAGGCGAAGCTTTGCCATAAATCTTGCCAACACCAGCTACAATGTCGCCATTAGCGTCCCTCAGCAAAGCACCACCCCCAGCTTCACCATACGAGGTACAACTTCCATCCACATTTAGCTTGTATCGACCTGCCTTGGGGCATTTCCATTTCAGAAACAGAGGTCTGTTTCTGAGATTGAACTGGTTTACACAACCAAGAACAGAACCTTCTTTTATAAACTTGCCCCAATGCTTTCTCTGAAGAACATTAGCATAATCAAGGCTTGAAAGCATCATAAGAACATGCTTAATGATATAACTAGAATTCACATTTGCATTGCTGATCTTGTTCTTGTTTCGAGCAGCCCAGATTGACCACAAGATGATAGCAGGAAGGATACTGAGGATGTCACATTTTTTGCTAGCAGCCCAATACCATCTCATCACCATATGAGGCACAGACAAGTAAGTATCAATTTGAATTCTAAAGATATTGCTGAAGTACTGCCAAACTGACCAAGCGTTAGGGCACTGAACAAGAACATGATTAGTAGACTCACTATTATTGCAAAAGACACATTTAGATGCCAGGTTGAATCCTTTTCTTTGCATAGCACTGTCTGTAGGCAGCCATTCATGTAAAGCCCTCCATAAGAAAAACGAACATTTCCTAGGGGTAACAGCATTCCAAGTCTTGTCATATATACTGGAAATATTGCCCTTAATTCTGATCTGATTGAAAGTATCCTTAACACTGAAAGAACCGCACTTAGAAAGGGACCAAAGTAGGGTATCTTCACTGCTATTAAGCCTGACTTCCCTTATCTTGCGAATCTCGGTAGCTGTAACCAAAGAACCAAGCTTACCAATATCCTAGGAGTTCACTAGCCAAAAATCCTTCACCAAATCATTGTTGCTGTCCCACAGATTCCTTCTATCATTATCATTAGTAATAGCAATAAAAGGTTTCTTAGAACACCACTTCTCATACCAGAAAGCAATGTTACCTTTCCCCAACTGCCAAAACATGAACTCCTCAGAAACTAATCTTACATTCAGAATTCTAGACCAGACTCTAGATTTTCTTTGAGGAGAATGTTATCAGTGCAGTAAATTGACAGCATATATTTGGCCCAAAGGGAATGTTGAGATCTAAACTCAAACCAAAGCTTTATAGCATAAACATGCTGTAAATCTTTAAGTCTCCTGAGATTGAGACCCCCTTCTCTATAAGGCTTACACAAACGATCCCAGCGAGCCCATATAATAACCTTCTTGTCTTCTTTTGTTCCCCACAGGAATTTATTAAAAAGAATCTCCAACCTCTGAATGATGCCAACAGGGAGGGCAGTATGCTGAAGGAAGTAATTAGGGAAGGCTAGAAGAACAGATTGAATCAACTGCAGACGACCAGCAAAGGATAACTGAAGCTTGTCCCAATCCATAAGTCTATTTCTAACTTTGTCAATAATGTTTTCATAGTTGACAACTCTTGTATTATTAGCAATGACAGTACCCAAGTACTTAAATGGCATGTAAGAATGATTAAATTTCCATATATCTTCAATAATATTGAGCTGATGTGCAGACATTTTATGCGAAACAATAAGCTTAGACTTAGCAACATTAATCTTCTGACCAGAGACACATTGGTAGTGCTACATTATGGCTTTAGAAGTCTCCATAGCATGCATACTTCCATTGGAAAACACCATAAAATCATCAGCAAAAGCAGAACAAACAACATTCATCTTACTCCTTGTTTTGAATATGAATCTGTGACCCTCATTATTTAACAAGTTAAAGCTTCTAATCAAATACTCCTCAGCAAGGATAAAAAGACTTGGGGATAATGGATCCCCTTGTCTTAAGCCTTGAGTATTAGAAAAGTAGCCAGCCATTTCACCATTCACAAGAACAGAAGATGAAACTTTGTCAATACAGCCTTCAACCAGCTTAATAACATCATTACTAAAGCCAAATTTCTTAAGAACATCAAACAAAAATCCATGTCTGAGATTGTCAAATGCCTTGGTCATATCTGTTTTGATAATAACATTACCATCCTTCTTATTTTTGTCAATATCAAAACAAAGCTCTTGAACAAGCAGAATTGAGTGTTGAATAGATCTACCCTTGACAAACCCTCATTGTTCAGCAGAAATGAGCTTAGGCAGAATATCAGAGAGTCTGTTATTAATGACCTTACCAAGAATTCTTGAGAACACAGTTGTAAGGCTAATAGGACGAAACTCTTTCCAACTATTGGGATTGTCAACTTTAGGAATTAAACAAATTAAGGTAGCTTTCACACCTTTAGGTAAAGCATACCCCTCAAAGAAAGCTTTAACAGCATTGCAAAGGTCTATCCCCACAATGTCCCAGCAAAACTTATAAAACTCACTATTAAAACCATCTGGACCACTAGCAGAATCAGACTTCAATCCTTTCACCACCCCATAAATCTCCTCATTATCAGGAACCTTAACAAGACAAGTATTGTCATTTACAGTGACTAAAGAAGGAATTACCTCATTCAATCTGAAATCAATATCAGTCCTCAAATCCTTAGCCAACAAGCCCTTAAAGTAATCCACAGCAGAAGACTTCAGGCTATCCTTATCTTCAAGCCAACAATCCCCCACCTTTATTCTGTCAATCCTATTTCTCTTCAACCTTTTCTTAACATAACCATGATAAGCAGCTGTATTTCTGTCTGAATCTTTCAACCAGGAAGCATGAGCCTTCTGCTTCCAATAAAGTTCTTCCCTATCCAACAAAAGCAGATGATTTCTCTTAGCATCATGAAGCATAGCCTTATTATCCTCATTAAAAGCATTCTGAAGAGCAGCTTCACAATTATTAATAGTAACCTCAGACTTCTTAATGGCTTCAAAGAGATTCCCAAAAACATTCCTGTTCCAAGACCTTAATACAGGCTTTAACCTTTGTTGCTTAATCCAAAAAAGCATGATAGGATTTCTCACCTCATCACTGATAAGCCCAGACCAACTTTCCTTAATCACATTCAGCAAGCCATCATGAGTAGTCCACATGTTTAAGAATTTAAAAGGAGCCTTAGACCTTTCCAACTTAGACGAGATTTTCACCACCATTGGACAGTGATCAGAGCAGCTGCGAGCAAGATGAGTGACAGAAGTGACATCAAAAAAATCTAACCAAGCATTGTTATAGAGAACACGATCAAGCCTCCTCCACTTCTGACCATTAGACCAGGTGAAAGCACATCCACTAAAACCAGCATCCAAAAGCCCACAATCTAGAATAAGATCATTAAAGGCATCCATTCCTTTTTGATTAACAGTAACACAAGATAACTGCTCATTAATGCTAGAAATAACATTAAAATCTCCTAACAAGATCCATTCCTGCTGCACATCAAGGCTTCTAATTGAATCCCAAAGAACAACACGATCCTCATTCTTACATTTAGCATAAATCACAGAGACATCAAAAAAAAATTTCAAGGAAGGATGAGTAACTTTGAGATGAACCAACTGATCAGAGTCCAAAACAATGTCCACACAATAATCATGGTGCCAAAAGAGCCAAATCTTGTTATTCACATTTGACACATAACCCTTCAACTTTAACTTATTAGCAATAGAACACATTCTATCAGCCTTAACCAATGACTCTTGAATAGCCACGAAACTAACCTTATAAGTTTTGACCATCAACTTTAACCTTTGAATAGACTCTTTGTTTGCAAGACCTCTTGCATTCCAATTCAACATAACAATAGTCATGACACTAATGAGGCCTTTTCAACTTCATTATTTTTGAAGATACAGGTCCCTTAGCAGCCCAAAGCTTAGGAACTTTCTTAATCTTTTTAGGCTCAATTCTATCTTTCTCTCTGATGTTCTTAGCAGGAGAAGAAGGAAGACTCCCCTCATGACTTGGAGAATCGTGCACCTCCTCACTAAGAACCTCGAACATATTTTTTTTATCCAACATTTTCAAGGCATCTATCATCTCTTCTTCATTAACTTGCACCGAACATTCATCATTAATTCCAACAGAATTATCAGCCTGAAAAGAACTACTATCCTCTTCCATTCCCTTTTGAATACACTCCCCATTCCTCAAACCATTATCCACCACAACAGAATCCAACCAACGACTATTAACTCTACTTTTAACAGAACTATCTTTGAACCCATTCTCAACTAACTTATCTTCTTCCATCTGAACCTTATCCTCAACACATTTAACATCTTCATTAAGCCTGTTTTCTTTATTCTTTTCAAGAAGTTGAGAAGAAGATGACTGATCAGGCAGACCAGAACTTACAAGAACCTCCATATTCCGATTAGCATTCAAAGTTGCTTCATCATCAACCAACAGTTTCTTACAGCTATCCTTCGAGTGTCCAATATGAGCGCAGTTACAACAATATAGAGGAACTTTATCATACTTCAAATCAATCACATAACCATCATCTTTACCAAAGTTAATCTTCACTTTCTGAATCAATGGCTTAGAAATATCCACCTCGACCCAAACTCTACAACAATTCTGCCTGGCCCTGTTTACAGATGGAACCCAAACCTTTAATGGAGTACCCAAAACCTTCGCCACCTCAGTAATTGTAGAATAATTAAAAAGAAATTCTGGAATATCAGGCAAGGAAACCCATAACGGAGTGAAGGGGCATTCCAGATTCGGGTCAAAACCAGGCGTCCATTTCAACAGGCGCATAGTCTTATTCCCCAAAGCCCAAACGTTCCTAGACCATAACTTCTTCAGGTCATCAAGCACAGAAAATTCGATAAAAACATGCCTAAAGTCCCAAGCAGAAAGATTGAAAGAACCACCAAAGTTAAATTTTGCCAAAAACTTTCTGATAACATCTAACGAAGGCCTTCCTGAAGCAAACTTCACTATCAATGTATGTTTGGAAACCTGTAGCAGCTTTTCTTTATCACTAACATCGAAATTGATAATCGGAACATCATCCTCCATTGAGACCGAAACATTTGAATGGTGAACCTCTGTTTTTCCAGATTTCAACAGATTAGCATACAAAACCTTCTGAACTTTATCATCTTTTTTCTTACTCAAATCTTCAAACACAGGATTAAGAAAGATGTTACAGTCTTTCGAATTGCCCTCAGAGTTCTTCAAACCCTCTTCCTCACCATTACTAATTCCATCCTTCGATCTTTTCCTAAGTATAGGAAAATCAACAGTCGAATCAATCTCCAAAGGATTATTCATGCTCAAAGAAGAGAAGAAATCTAAGAAGAAGGGAAGAAGCGAGGATAAAAATCAATACTCTGTTCTTTCGCAAGAACAGAGCTTCTTGAGAGAGGTTTTCTTCATCTTTTCATTTCATATCACAATAAAAGTGTTGTGTTCGAGTCTATAATAAATTAAACAAAGTGATACGAGGGCATTAGTATTTTAGAGCGGCCCAACAAACTCTCTATATAAAATTAGATAGTAAATTTAATGTTTTCGTTCAAATTTTTTCCTTTGCACAGATAATGTGCAACGCTGTTTATATTTAATAGTATAATTTTTAATAGGTATATTTGTAATGAAACTTACACAATCCGAAAAAACTCTTCTTATTTTTCTCTAATATATATAAAACAAATAACTAACTGAATTTTAACTATACTGTTGTGTTATTCGATATTCTATATATTTAAAAGTATCAAAATCCTATCTAAATTAGCAAATTAATAGCATATCTGCTGGAGATTTTAAGTAAATTCTATCTAAAGTAGCAAATTAATAGTATATTTGTTGGGGATTCTAAGCAAATGTGTTAAATATCCAGCGATGTGTTTCCGCTGTGATTGGACGACGTTCATTTCATCTGACGACTTTCATTCCGCCATCAACAAATTCAACGACGTGTTTCCGCTGTGATTGAGCGACGTTCATTCTGTTCGACTTTATTTCGCCAATTAATGGAATCAAGTTTAAGGAGGGATGTTGGAGAGTAAACTTTATCCCATAGTTGGTTTGAAATCTCACATTGCTAAACATTGAAAAGAATAGAGTGTATATAAGTGTGAACCCCCCTTCAACTAGTAAGAGGCTTATTCAGAGTGTACCATGAAAAAAGTAATGTAGTATTTATGGTTATTGAGTTACATTGAAGTTTGTGTTTTTTAGAGAGCCCCTAAAATGATTGCGTTTTTTCGTCTCTCGGAGACTAATTGATACTTTATTTTATAAAACTATTTTTGATGATTAAATGATATTTTATTTTATAAAACTATTTTTGGTAATTTGATTGACTGTCTAATTTAATTATGATAATTTGATTGACTATTTTTGAAATTGATGAGTTAATTTTTTTTTGTGATATTAAATTATTTTGAGATATGTATAATTACTGATTAGTTGTTCCCGATATTAGTGAATTGAGATGTTGATAAACCAAATTTTTGTGTAATTACCTCAATCAAACTGTGGGAAATGATTGATTGATATGTAAATTATCCAAATTGTGATATTGACTAGGTTATTTTGTGTATGTATGAATTTTGCAATGAGTTAGCTATTGCTTTGGTATAAGTGTAATATACAAGTGAAGTTGTGTTTTTTGTCTTGTGTTTGTTGATTGTAAATTGTAAGTTGTATTTGTTTTGTGTTGTTATAAGTTTATGAAAGGTGTTATGGTTTTTGTATAAGTGAAATAAATATAGTGCATATTGTAAAATCAAAATCAATATCAAGGGTATCCATATCCTTGATTAATGCAGGGATCCATTCATATGTAGACATAATGAATAAAAAAAGAATAAACCACATATCGCTATACATATTCCAATTTAGTTTTGGAAGGTCTTCAGCGGATGTCTTGAATCAATCTGATTTAGGAGAATATTGAAGATAGGTGATGGTTCTTCTAGACGGATTTTGAGAAGCGCACTGAAATAATTCCCGAAAGAGTATGAATCAATCGGGCTCCAAGTGGATTTGCTAGCAAATAAGAACATACGAGAGACAAAGCAAGAAGTCTGAAAAGCGGTCGAATACTTTGCGTAATTTGACCATTTTTTATTAATAGTATATGGTTCTCTTAATTTCAAAATAATCCTTATATTAACCCCTCATGATAAATTAACCATATATAATTTGTTTACTCTTTCAACCTCTCTCATAATTATCTATTCTTGCAATAAGTCGATGGACTTACCACTCTTAATGCTGAATTGTTGGGCTAAATGAAATTTCATCTCAATACACTTTACCCAAACCGGTATCCTTAATTTATTCATTTATTCCACCATGAGACTAAATATATTATTATTGTTATTCGTAGGTCCAATATTCTTAATATTGATTACTTTATATATTTAATTGGACTTGTAACAATATGGCTGAATAATCTGAATTTACATATGATGATACATTCTAATTTAGGATATCTTTACAGTCTCCCACTTAATATCTCAACCTCTATTCATTTTAGATGATGGTCAACAATGGACCAAAGAGGTTCCACCGCCGCTTATGGTATGAATAATAGTTATGAAACAATAGTAATACTAACCACCACCTTAATGAACCCTAACTTCTCGTAGAGTGCAGGATGAAAGTATAACACGACCCTGTAATTAACACATGTTAACTTTTCAACTGGTCATACCTTATTGAATTGAGATCACTTAATGTCATTCAAATAATAACGGAAATATAAAAGTTGTGCCACTATGTTATCTATATTGAAAATATATACATATGGTCTTAGGTGATGATACACTATGAAATAAATACTAAGGACATTTATGTGAACCCAATGGTCTAAAAGGATGAGAATGATAATATCTTAGTAAATGAATCTACAACCATGGAGTCTGTACCTATATGCTCTACCCTTATTTGTCCGTTCTGAATTCGCTCTTTTAATAATCAGAACTTAATGTCTATATGCTTAGACTTGTTGGCGCTATTGTCCTTATTGGAGAACATGACAACTGAACTGTTTCCACAATAAATCAGGATGAATATTTCAATTTTATCCACTACATGTAATGATGTGACAAAATTTATAAACCAAAATCCGTGGGTTGATGTAGTAAAGCATGCCACAAACTTCGCTGCCATAGTCCCAAACGTGATGAAAGTCTGTTTTGAACTTCTCTATGATATAACACATCATGCCAGAATATATACATAACTGATGGTAGACTTTCGAATATCTACACACCCCATAAAGTCTGAATCAGAATATCCTATAATCTCTAGGTTATTTAATCTGTTGTGTTAGTCCAAAATATTTGGTATTCTTCAAGTACGAGAGCGCCAAAGCCCAAAGACCTGTAGTAGTCACTATAAATATAGCTTGACACTCCACTTGGATGAGATGAACAATCATTATTCTATCATAGCATTTAATATTATATTTTTCTATCTCTAGCAGTTTTATCTCCCTATGTTGAAATCTTTAAAATAATATGGTAAGCCAAACCTAAAACTTTTAATGTTGTGTTCGGTCTGGTACATACCTGAGTATATATGAGACTACTAACTACTGAAGTATATGGTACCGTCTGCAGGAACTGAATCTCTGAATCTGTTTTGGAGCACTAATGGAGTGATTAAGTTTCTCTTTTTGCTACATAGGTATCCATAGGTTTGCTGTTATTTATACCATATCAATGTAGCATGATTTTAATGTATGCATTTTTTTAGAGACTTAGGACGCCTTTAAACTAATTCCTTACAACACAAACCTTCCCAAAGATCCATCATATCAATTTTGTTCTAATAGAAATACCTTGGTATCATGTAATAAACCTAGGTAGTTAGTGGTTATAAGTATGTTATTGACATACAACACTAAATATATCATTTTACTCCTATTGAATAGGAATAAAAGATAGTGCATAGGAACTTATGGTACCATTGACGAGATGCATGCTTGAGTCCATAGATGGTTTTTTTTAGTTTACACACCATTGATTTTGGGTCTCAAACCACAAATTATTTTAGTCAAACCATTTAAATTATTTCTTCAATGTCTCCATTGAGAAATATTATCTGAATATCCATTTGGTGGAGCTCTAAGTCAAAATGTACCACAAGACCCATGATTATTCTGAATGAGTCATTTGATGATACTGGAGAAAATTTCTATGAACAACCAATCTCTTCGGTTTAATTATACCTTTTTGCTACAAGACGAGCTTTGTATCTTTCCATATTTTCCGAAATATCATGTTTAATTTTAAACAACCATTTGTACCCTAGTTCTTTCATCCCTTCAGGTGGAGTAGTAACATCCCATACTAAATTTCCTACATCGAATTGTACTATGTATTAATTGCTTCAATGCATTTTACAGAGTTTGAAATCTTCATAGCATCTTGAAAGGTGAATGGGTACTACTTTCATCTTCACTGAAAAATGCCACATGATATGAAGATATAGGATTTCTTCTCTATCGAGTGGACCTCCATAATGTTGGATAATGTTTTGTTATATTTCTTAAGGTTGTTGAATTTGTTCATCAGAAATGACATCACCATTTTCTATGTGAGGTGGAGGCGCAACATCAGTTTGAGGATCTTTAATTAAACTCACGGGTATATTATTGATGACGGCCAAACTAACTATAGCCGGAGCATCAATGTCAGAGACTGAATGAATTGGTTCTAATTATTCTTCAAAAAATATTTCCACTCAAATTATGCATCCTCAAAGAATACTGTAGTTCTCGTATAAAAAATCGGACGCTTAATGGGAGAGTAAAATTTGTAACTCCTGAAATGATCTCAGTACCCTATGAAGTTATAGTTTTTTCTCCAACCATTTAGACACAATTAACACATTCATACCAAAGAAGCTATTTTGCACTTTCTTAATAAGATCCGGCCAGAGTTCCCTATATATGACATCAACAAAGAAGTTAAGCACCTTCAAACTTAGGGATTCATAGTAACATCATTTAATCGAATAAATCAGGGTCATCAGATCACCACGCGACAACCGATTATGATCTTTTGTTTCTTCACGTGTCTCCTACATTCACCATTCATACACATATTACTTTGGTTTTATACTTAATCAACAACAATCATTCATACATAGCAACACACACAATTGATAAAAACATACACATATATACACACACACACACATATACACAGACATACACACACACACACATATATATATATATATATATATATATATATAAATACACACACACACACATACACACTCACCACTTTATACTCAGAATATTGCATCTTACAATATTTCCACATGTACATACATTACACATACCACAAAGGTTAGGTAAACACTGTTGTTACACTATATGTAACTATCAACAACCATGGTGCACACATATTTAGCATAATAATACACACACACATACATATTATAGTGAGGAGGTATTAATATTACATTAAACACATGCATTATAATATCTTCTCACAATCACATATAACTACAATAATACGACACAATTCAATCATAATTTATGATTACAACTATATGCTTACATAAAATAGGTTTTCTATCATAAAACACATCACATAAAAATTAGTTTGCACACCCTTAAATATAAAGATCTACACTCGCATTTAATAAACCTTGCACTACGGTATACCATGTACGAGAAAAACGTTATAATTTCACTATTTTGCTTGCACACACTTATATTACCGGGCACTGATATAACATATACAATATACTTCTATATTATGTGACTCTTATAGTGTTTCACAAAATTAAACTTCACCTAACGCGACTATAATAAACAAAAAACACGATATTAACATGCTCACTGCAATGTATTATCTAAGACAACCATTTTCACGATTTCTAGCACTTCAGTTACATTATATGCATAATTTAAGAAGTTAATTATACGACACTATAATTTACACACTATTCTACCCACACGTCATAGATATTGCTCTTGAGTTGCTAAATTAATTAATAAATCACAATAATCAAATCTGATTCTTGAACTTAATATAAACCTTAATAAATTAAAAACACAAATCAAATAATGAACTAGTTATAAACAAAACTAGAATTTTAATCGTATTTCAATCGAATAAGAATTTTTCATAATATAATCAACCTAAATTGGTTCTCAATCTCAGATTTGATGATTTTTTTTAATTATAAACATGTAACTAATAACAGTAAATGGAAGAAAAAAAACTAAATAACTTTCGATCAAAACTTATAGATTGAGAAAATTGAAAAGAAGAATTGATTCTTGTTTAAATTTTGTTAAATTTGGATCGGGATTGATCCTCGACTCAAACTTTTTTTACAAATTGAATCATTTCTGAAAAATGTTTGATTCTTTAACCAAATAAACTTTTACTCGTAATACTAAGAACTGAACTAAGAAAACCACAAACGATCTCTCTATATTTCTAATTTCACTTGAACATAAAAAAATTATTCATCGTTGATTGATATAAAAGCAAGACTGTGAGACTTTCCTTCTGAAATTAATATTTTCCTTCTTGAATTAAATTCTTTGCTTTTTCTGTTGAATCATAGTTCTTGATGTTCGTATTGTATAAAATTTTGATCAACCAAGACGTTGACTTTATTCTTGTAACAATTACATCATCTTCTAATCCTTCCCGATTTCATAGCTTTGATTAACGACAAGAAATTTGACGAATAATGGTTCAAATTACTAACGGCCCCAAAATTTACTTATTGTTTAAACTCGGTCTTGATTGTACCACTTTCACGGTTTAACCTAATATAATTATTTTTCTTTTCTCAATTCCGGTCAAAATCCTTTGGTTAAAATATGAAAAATTGTTACCACAGACGGTGTCATTGGTAAAACTCAAGATCTTTATAATATTTTAAAAGAATTTTAGATCTGAATGGGAGAGAATAAAACTTTTTAGAGAAAAAATATATATTTTATAAAGAGAAAATAATTTAATATACTTAATTGAAGAAAAATGAGAGAGATCCTCATTTTGGGGTCCTTCTCCTGTGTGTATATATATATATATATATTAAATATCAAATATACAATTGCAAATAAAATACAACCTTATTTGTAGGTACATTGATATGAATTATCACTATTCGGGTATTATATAGCCTTATCAAGGATAAGGTCAGAAATGATATTTTTGCGGTTGATGATGGGGTTGCCAAACTATCTTTGGTAATCGAACGTAAGGTGGTTCTTCTGGAACTTGGGCTTAAAATTATCATTTTTTGATCTTTGGGTAGGAGCCCTGTTTTGATGGCACCGGTCCCTACCTCGGGCATCATGAAGTTTAGAATTCTAAGTTACATCAGACTTGTTTTTGTGAATCTGTGTTAGTAAGATATATTTGTGGTATTTAATGTCACTGGGTTGGTTATGCAGTTAAAGTGGATATATTTTTGTTGATTTTGGTTTTTTATATATTGTTATTCAAATTCTAGTAGCTATTAGTTTATTATGGCTCGATAGCTATTGCAAGAACAATTGATGTTAGTTTACAACATACATTATTATTGGTATCGTGTTTCTTGTGTTGAGGAATGAATGAGCAGAGTGAAACCAATTAGAAATGAATGAAAACTGAGGTTACGGGTTTAATAAACTCATGTTGAAAAATTCTTGGCTACCAATTCCTCTTTCGGTTCTTCTCATCTTTCGATCTAACCAAAATCCTTCGGTCATGATCCATCATCATTTTTTTCTTTCAATTACGGGCCGAGCTTCTTCCAACTCCGCATTCCTGAACATTACCCATTATTTTCCACAAGACTCATCCTCATCTTCTTATGTCCTTCCTCGTACACCATCATTTTGAAGCTTATCCTCTCATTATCTTCCTTGTACACCATCGTTTGAAGCTCTTCAAAACAACGTCGTACAAAATCTTGTAATTTCGTTATACCTATGGACTTGACTTTATCAAATCTCCCAGAAAATGTGAGGCTACAATATTTTTAATGAATTAGAAGGGTATCGTTTTGTATTTCTCATCATACATTGATATTGCCCATTCATATCTCCTGAATCCATCTTCATCCGGTTCAATCCTCTTTTGACATTGTAGAAATGGTGTCGCATCGTAGACATCGTACTTCCGGTTGCGATTAACACGAGTTTTATCCGTACTTTCGATTGACAAGGGGTTTATCCAAACTTTGATGGTCGGGTTGACTAATAAAATTATTTAAATAATAAGTTTTTTTTGAATATTTATCACGTCTACATCAGCGTCATATGTGGAAATTAGCGTGGAAGGTCAAAATGTAAAAAAAATATGGTAAAAGAAATCGTTTATAACATTTTTAAAAAAAATTAGAAATTCGTTTATTACACAAATAAAAGATATGGACTCATGTGTAACAAATAATAAACATGACGACTTGCCACGTATTTTACCCATTGTATTCTAAGTTTTTTTTTAGTTTTGATGATATTTTTGCAGTACTTTTTTTAATTCAACTTGGGCCTTTTATTAATGCTTTAAAAACAAATATAAACACTGCATAGCAGCTTCTCAACCAAAATTAAAGCCTCAAATCGAAACCCTAGTCTCTTCTTTTCTTCGCCTTCAGACTTCCTTATCGACCAAAAAACTCAAATCCATTAATCCAAGCTTACATGCAGTTCATCCGATCTCAACAACCGTACCAAAATTGATCCTTGCATCTATCTTCGAAGAGATTTACCAACTATTGAAGCCAAAAATCCAGTTCTTGCATAGTTACAGCGAGCTATCTATGAAGACGATTGAAGTTGTGCCCAGGTAATGTCTTTACTGATAAAATTTACTGAGTAATTCTGACGTAGCACACTCCCAGTCCTTCTAAAAAGGTGATAGTATGAAGTTTATTAGGGATTTCGGTTTCTTCCAGGAACATATGCCTATTGAAATCTTGAGTATGCTTCACCATCCAGCATGCTGCTACATTCTGTTCTCTGAAAACGTGGATAACCTTCATGTTAGAGGAGATAAGCTTGTAGCAGCAATTAAGCAAGGGTTTGAGAAACCAGCGGCTCTGCCTGTTAGTGACATTTGAGTCAGAGTGCTAGAATCTGTCTCAATGTCTAACGAGTTAATCCCTTGTCAAAGCAAAAGAGAAGGCCATCCAGCATCACTCTGGTCTCCGCAATAAAAGGGCTTCCCTTGCCATAGACCGTGCCATAACCAAATAAAACTTTCCCAGAAAAAACCCTGACCAGACCACCTCCAAAACATTCTTCAGACCCAGCACAAGCCCCATCCGAATTTAGTTTATAACGGCCTAGCTTAGGACAAACCCAACTAAGCGAGACTGGTATGTTTGGCCTGACCAATTGGTTTATACAGCCAATAGAGATGCCAACGTCTCTGCCCTTATCCCAGTGTTTTATTTTAAACAAATTGGCTCTGTCTAAGCTTGAGAGTATATAGATTATGTGACCAATCATACTCTCAGAGCTTATGACTTTGCTCTCCATCTTCATTTTGTTTCTTGCGTTCCAGATTACCCAAGCAACAATTGTGGGTATGCTGGTGCGCATGTGAATCACTTTACCAGTCGACCAGAACCAAGATCTCAGCATGTGAGAGAGAGACATGTTATTAGTGATATAGATGTTGAAGTAGGCAGCAAAGTAGGACCACACTTCCCAGGCCTTTTGACATTCTATAAAAACATGATTTATATTTTCAGTGTTACAGCAGTGCTGGCGTTTTGATACTAATTACGTTTTTCTTCTTTGCAGAACTGAATCCACAGGAAGTCAACCTTTTAAAGATCTCCAGAGCAAAAACGAATACTTACGGGGCGTAACGTTATTCCACAATCTTGCAAACAGATAAGATTTATTACCTTTTTTTTTACTTCACACCATGTATTTTTACAGTTAAATTATCCATCTTCATTGAGTTTCCAAATAATGGAATGAGTGTTGCTATTATTGATAGTCATCTTGAGAACATTTTGGATTTGATTCTGATCCAAAATGTTCTCAAACAATGATATATTCTTTTATTTATGTTTTGTCGTATTTGATTTTAAACATTACTTTTTTTTCGAAACACGTTCTTTAAATTTGTACCATTTTTTAAATATTTTTTTAATGATATTAAAATATCAAAAAATTATATATTGAAATACATCTTCTTTCTCAGATAAATAAACATATAAATTACTTATTTGGGACTGAAGACTTTTAAATCTGTTTGAAGATAAGGCGTGGCGTGGAAGTTAAGAATACGAAACTTTCGATTTAAACCCCCGAATGAAACTCAAAACATCTCTATCTGACAAAAATAATATATATGAGCCGATTGTACACGGCTGAACTGAATTTTATTTGTAAGCAACATTATAATTTCATTATGTGTTTTATATGTTTTATATTTTGTTATAATTTGTTTATTGGTATATTTTTTTTGGAGGGAACCCGCAGCCGCTACTCATAGTGCAATGAGTGCGCACAGTCTGACGCGATAGCCTGCAAACCAACGCCAGAAGGTAAACCACACAAGGTGACAGACTCAGCCGAGAAAACGTATGTAGAGGAACTCGAATTCATAACCTTTTGGTCATAAAAATGTCATACTCAACCAACTCGGCTACCCCTTAGGGTCTGTTTATCGGTATACTTAGTTATATGAATAGTGGATATAGTTGTAAAGAATGACTTTTAATTATTTAGTTTTTATTTTTTTCACATAATTATAAATTAATATTCTGATAAAATTAAAAAAGTATTTATCCGCTTAATTATTATTTGTTAACTATTGTTATAAATTTATAAATTTATCTAACCATCACTTAAATTAAATAAATAGCATGTTTAATGAATTCATCTAAATTTATCTATTTAATTAAATTATTATTAAATTTGAAGATTTAACAGAAAAAAGTTCATATACAAAAAATAAATCTAAAAATTTAATAAATTAAAAGGTTAAAAAGAATAATAATAATAATTATCGGCTATAAAAAAATAAAAAAATAAAATAATTTATCAATAACCATCAAATATCAAATCTATTTATCAATAACCATTCAAAATTTGATAAAGTGCGGATAACTATTTGGATTTGAATTAAAAGTAGAAATTATAATGGGTCGGGATGAGTGTGAGTATAGTTAAACCAAAACCAAAACCAAAATTCGAATCCGGTTTTATTTTCTCGAACCCAAACCCGAATCCAACTCAAAATTAGGTAAAACTACATGTTTTTCACGTTCGAACCTTCCCGACTTGAGTACCCATCCTTGAACACCGAATAACTATTTATTCAACCATGATTTTTTTATAAGATGTTAGAATTTTTTAGGTTTTTATATGTTGAGTCAGGTTTGCGTTGGGTATTTACGAGAAAATGTTAAAATCCATAGTCCGACCCGAAATGAACGAGTAATTAATTTTTAAATTCATAACTCAGCGACAAAAAAATATAGTTGAGGTAACCTAACCTATTGGGTCGGTTCAGGTGGGTACTCGCAAGTTCGGAAAAAATGTCATCTTTGATAACCACCTAGTAGTCCAAAATACCCAAACTATTTTTTCTCTTTCCTATTTTTTGTTTTATCAAATGTCATATCTTTCAAATCATAGCTCCAAAAAAATAAAATCTAAATATACGATTGATTTTATTGTTTTTAAGACGAACAAAACTAGAGCTATGAATAATAATTTTTTTATAAACATATTTGAACTGCATTTAGACACTAAAATACGTGTAATTCGGATGCAAAATTAGTTTTAAAAAAATTGTATTCCAGATGCGGTATGTGTAATTGGGTTACAAACAAAATTGTGTTCACGTGCGGTATTACGTGTAATTAAGGTTAAAATAATAATTTTGTTCAAGTTGCAGAATTACGTGCAAAATGAGGTGCGAACATAAGAAGAAAAAAGTTGCAGAAATAAACATTGGTTGCTAAATAAGTCTTATTGTGTGAAAAAACAAAATACAATTTTGTTTTGTGAAAATAATTTTTAATTAGGTGTGAAACAACTAACTCTTTTGTAGTTGCAAAATTAGTTTGAAAAAAGCAATTGTGTTCCAGTTGTGGGTTTACGTGTAATTGGGGTTGTGAAAAAGCTATTGTTCTATAGGTATATAATTACATGCAATCGAGGGTACAAAAAAGCAACAATGTTCAAGTTGCGGAATTATGTGCAAATAAGGTACGGAAATAAAAATAAAATAGTTGCAAAAGTATGACGTTAGTTGCTAAATAATTTTGATTGTATGAGAACACAAAATACAAACTTGTTTTGTGAAAATAAGTGTTAATTGAGTGTAAACAACTATTTTTTTGTAGTTGTGAAAATGTTTTCATTTTTATATTGATTTTTTTAAAATAATTTTTAGACTATATGTGGGTGCGAAAATAGATATATTTAGAGTGCAAAAGTAGTTCTCCAAAAATATCATCATGGATTTGGTTTTGTTCAACTTTAAAAAATGAAAATATATGGGTTTTTGGATTTTTTATTTAAGGTTTGAAATATGTTAAGTTTTGAAGGTTACAAATAATTAATTGTTAATGGTGTACATGTTTTATGTGTTTAAGGGTATTGTTGGAAGCTTTTATGTTGCATCTCCATTTTTTGTAAACTTTAAAATCCAAGTGGTTATCGGTAATATGAATTTTTTCGGAGGGTTATCGGTAACTCTCTTATTTGTGTTTTAATTTTTATAAAACCAAATAAAAAAATCATAACAATAACCAATAAAAGGAATTACTTCTGTAACACAAAATGAAATCACAATTCAAAACAAGAATTAGACATTTGAAACCTTCAAAATGACTCCAAATACTGAATAACATGATGTGATCTATGTTGATTTGAAGATTATATACTCTTTTTTTAACATATATATATATATATATATATATATATGTGTGTGTGTGTGTGTGGACTTATCTGAGCTCTTGTTATTGTTTGAGTACTGGACTACATAATTATTGTGAGCCTCATGATATCTTCTATTCATTTTATAATGCGTGGTCTTGTGACAAAATTCTAGAACCATAGTGCCTAGTTGAACGCCTCAAAGAATGCACACAATTATCCTCCCACAATGGAGGATGCAAAGTTTTTACTTTATATTTTCCACGATGTTGTACCTCTAACTAATATGAATATCTGTTACAAAGTGCTTTAAAGTGTGTCAATAAAACCAATCAAACTATAAGTCAAAATTACCTAATGATCTCCTGATCATCCGACTTCTTATATGTCAACATGTATATTTTTTTGTTGCAAATACCATAGAACTCATTTGACTATTTTCCAATGGTCCTTCTTTGCATCACTTGCATGCCTTCCCAATAACCCGATAACAAATGCAATATCTAGTATTGTGCATTTATCAACCAAGTTCATTTCAAAACCAAATGAAAATATTATTGAAAGGAACTTATGGTACCAATGTCGAGCCCATAGATGAATTTCTTAAGTTTTCATACCACTGTTTTTACTCCACAACTACAAAGTTCTCAGCTTGCACCATGTAGATTTCTTCCTCGATGTTACTATTAAGAAATGTTACTAAACTTACATTATCTAAATAGAGGAAGGTCACTGTGGGTTTAGATTAGAGTATGGCTTGCCTAACTCAGTTAACAAAGGATGTAAGGGTCATGTAGGGAGTCTTGTATCCTTAACGATTTAGGTTTTAAACTTTTGTACCCAAGGTGACTTTGATTGGATTTTTTTGTTTTGTACTATGGTTATTGTATATGGATTGGTGAAGTGCGATTATTTTATAGTAAGTTAATGTTAAGATGATATGATGTTTCTAATATTGATATTGGATGATGCGTGTTGTAATTTATTAAATGATAAGGGAAGGGGGTTTTAGGGGTTAACGCGTTGATAGTTTTTTTATTAAGTAAGCACATTGCGGCCTCGTGCATGGACCCTTGGGTTTGGTCACTTAACCAGGTCGCGAATTTGGTTGTATATATTAAGGCTTAATATGGCCTATTGGGTGGCCTCGGTAGGTTTGGTCTATGAACAAGATCGTTAGGTCGGCAACTAATGCTCGGGATCCGTATGGCCCTTTGCATAGCCACACGGGCATTGTTAAATGACTCGTTCTCTTTAATTGAATTCTTGAGTCAGGGAACAATGTGGCCTCTTTCGTACATGCATGGTTTTTAAACATTTCGCTAAGTGGTGTTACTATCTGACCCCCTGCATTGTTTATCAGGGCCAACCCATCAGGATAAAAAGATGGTTGTGTCATTTATATTACGTGATGTAGATGAAAAAAGATTTTGGAAGTGGAACATTTCATTAAGTCAATGGCTTACAATGTGCCTCAATAAAACTCCCAACGCCACCATAAGGGAAAAAGAGTGCACAGCTGTTATACATGGTATGGTGATACAATTTCAAGTGATTGATGCTTCAAGGATATTTCAGTACGTTAACTTGTAAGGTTCAGGGTTTCATCTTGAAATTAACCAGATTCTCATAAGGATTTTAAAAGGCTCAGATCGAACATGCGTTTGATCTTGTCGTTTTTCAATTAATTCAAAAGATAACTATCGTTCATCGATATTGATATCCTCAGAATAATTCACGAACCGATGATTGGGGATGATGATTTCAGCAGAGACAAGTTCTTTAATTTTATAGACCATAAAGAAAGGGGTTTTGCATGTAGATGACCAGGGGCCGTTTGATAGGTTTATAAGACCTCAACAAGTTTGTCAGACCATTTTTTATACTATGAGCTGGACGAGGTTTGTATAAAGTGGTACCTCACGATCTAACCTCCTCTTGAAGGTAACAACCGCTACAAGATCTTCCCAACTTGATAAGGAGTTCATCTTGCAGACAAAACTTTGAACATAGCTTTGATGGACTCCCCCATCCTCTGGTATAAGTTCATAATAAAATATCATTCCATTTTATGCTCTATGTTTCCCATGAAACAATTCCTAAATGCGACCCATGGACTTTTAAAGTCCTCGATCGATCCTTTTAGGAGACTGTTGAACCAGTCAAGTGCATTCCCTTTGAACGCCATGGAAAAATCCCTACACAATAACATGTTATCGGGGTTGAAGGCCATCATCATGTTTCTGAATTACTCCAGATGGTGCTCCAGATCTCTCGATCCTTCGTACGAGTGCATTTTGTAAGGGTTGAACTTTTTGGAGATATTTCCTTCTAGGATCTATTTTACGAAAGAGGACTCATAGAGTACATAAGCTGCCATCATCGGCCTCACCTAGTCGTATTCTATCACTTATGGCTCCCTTCCTCTCATTGCAACGTTGTCACTCGACTAATCCTCTAGATCGAAATCTTTCACTTTTATTTTCTTTTATTTTTTTCTTTTGCTTTCCCCAGTGTGTTTGACGTCTTCCACTTGCCCGTTAGTTTTTTCAGCATGACTAACCTTGTTGGCCTCCCGGGCTAGGTCTTGTTTAGCATTTTTTTCTAACATAACTTTCTCAGTTGGGAGGTGCAGTGCCCCAATTATTTTCTCCATTCATTCCCTAGCCTCTTTGTCCCTTTCAAGTTATAACTGGTTCGATTTGAGATACTCTCTCTTGAGCTCCTCTATCTAAGATTCTAGAACTTGGACATAAGATGGGGTGGTGGATACACCTAAAATGAGAGAATTATTATCCTGGGTGGGCACGCCGGCGGTACTAAGCGAACGGTTGCGCCAATAGTATTAATTTGGGATTGGTCTCCAATTCCAACCATAATCTCTTGGTTGACTTGGGACTGATCATCATTTCTACTATAATTATCCATGAATCCTTGGGTGTTTGCTTGATCCTCACGATCGTGTTGAGCCCCCATAGCTTCCCTTTCGATTCCTGACATTGTTACCACTATCGTTAAATCTCTGGGAACGGCTACCAACAACAGACAATGGTTCGGTATCATTCCCAAATATGGTGCCTAATCTGATAGGGACATTTATGAATGTATGATGAGAAATAAGAGATCAAGGAATATAATCATTTGTGATAATAATATATTCTTTTTTCTATTAAAGAAAGATGAATAATTTCTCTAAGGATTTCGGCATATTTATATATGACAGGATCACTTCCATTTTCCACACTATCTAATTTTTTATTTTTTATTTACATCGTGAATTTAATAGATAATAGTTAAATTCCACATTCTCTTAATCGCGTAAATAACGATGTTCGTGTTTGCTCCACGTAACTGCTATTGTTTTGCTGGTTATACTATTCCCGAGGGGTCGCGTTTGGTTGCTACTTGTAAGCTCGGTCGGCTTTATTACTATAGGTCGAGCATACTATTTTGGCTCGATCGTCATCTTGTTACTTGGTGAGCTCTCCTAGCCGTCGAGAGGGATAAGGCCTGTTTGAGGGGTATAGTTTGTTTACTTGATCAATCATCGTATCACCTTTTACCAAACCTACCTCCTCATAATAAAGAGTATACCATGCCCAAGGGGTATAACCTTATCAATTTTGAAAACTAGCTCTAGGTTAAAGTGTAAACTAGTGTCATGGTTGTCCTAAAAGAATCTTTAGATTAAACTAAAGAGAATGTATCTTTAAATTTAGTCCATTCACACTTATGTATGATGTTTTACCACAGATCACGTTTTATGTCTCTTCACATTATCTTTGGGAACATTTGTTTTTTTGTAAATCCACTTACAATCAATCAACTTATTTATTTCAAGTAATGAGATAAACTCTCAAACCATATTATCTTTCATTTATTTATACTCTTCCTTCAAAACATTAATCCAAAACTAAGAATTAGAAATATTCATAGCTCCATGAAAACACGACAGACCGTTTACCGTTACACCACATGAATCTTTATGTTCTTGAAGATGCACTATGTAATCCGAATATATAATTTTTTTTTTGTAGTGGACCTTCTTAAAGCTACTTACTATTTGTTGAGTTTGCGCTTCTTGAATAGGTAGAGTTTGATCTCCTTTAACAAATTTTTACCATATATGGAAGATAAATATCACTTTTAGTGTCTTTTTGTTCTAATTAGTATAAAAATGAATGGTACTGAAACAAAATATTCCCATACTTGAATATTTCATTAGAAATTTTATAAATATTTATTGATTATTCCTCAAAACGAACATTTGTTTCAAATATTTCCCCTTAAACTCAACATTCTTAAACTTTTATTGGAATGTTCATAAAGCTTAAAATAGCTTGAATTTTTAGAATATCCAATGAAATAAAAACTAAATGCATATAATTCTAATTTCATTTGATTTAACCTATAAGTATTCACTTGAAATAAATATTTGTAAACATGCATATGTTTTAAGCTAGGTTTGTGTTTAATCCAAAGTTCGTATGAGATATTAAAGGTTTCTCTTTTATGAACTATATTAAAAATGTATGCATCACATTTTATTCCCTCACCTTATAGTGATAATCTGAAATCGAATGACTAATCATAAATCTTATCATAACGTTAAACGTTTGGTTTTGTCCCTTATATATGATATTCATGTTGGATGAAATTCACATTGTATTTCTGACAAGGTATACCACACTCCGCTCCGTAATTTATAAATAGTCCATATTTTATTCACCTATACTGTCATATTTTTCATAGTATTCACCATCACTGTCAGATCTGGTGCACTTGACGCTTTTACCATGTTGTTTTGAAACTTTGTTCTTAAAAGCTATGAACTTATCTAAGACGTCTGATTTATCATGAATAAGAGTAAGATACCTATATTTAGAGAAGTCATCTATAAATAATATAAAATCATTTCATGTTCCATGACTCATATGGGACAATCTACAAATATATGTATGTATTAACCCCAAGACTTCTTTAGTTCTGTATGCACCTAACCTTTTCACTTCGGTCTGTTTTATCTTGATCCATTCAATAAAAGAACAAAATTTTGAATAATAAAAGAAAAGTAATAAACTTTCAACAATAAGCATATACATTCTTGCCTTAGAGATATGACATAAGTGTTTGTGCCAAAGATTTCCTGAATTTTCAGCGGTACAAATTAGTATATTAGATATATGAATGCTTATTGTTTTTTTGTGATTCTTAATAGTATATATTAAATATAACTTATCATTTATTATTACTATCCACGGCCTACTATATTATCGTGTAAAGAAATATTCATTTAATTATTCTTAAAAAGACTCGAATATCTAAAGGTGTCTAATCTTTAAAAATGAAAGAAATATCCAATATGAATCAACAACTGAAAATCAAAAATAAGAGAAACTAAACATAAATTACTCTTTGCTTGATTAATAGATATTTCACCATCATTGATGGTTCAACTCCTTATCTTACGTTTCATAAAATACCAACATGGTTGGTCGCAACTGTATCAACCTACCACTTGTTTCTTGTAACTAAAAAACTAAATAGACTTCTGAAGTGACCAAAATTGTGAGATTAACTTTAGCTTTCATATTATCTTCATACTTTTCATACTCTCTTTTGAGGTTCCTCTTACTTTTGTAAAAGAAATCTCGACATAGAATATGTGATTTCTTAGTTTTATTTGCTCACAAGTCAGAAGGCTTATCAAATTATTTATCATACTTTTATCTTCTTCTTTTTTCATTTTTGAAAACCTACCATATACACATCAGGACGTTCTTGTTTTAACATCTCCTTATCCAGAGTATCATTTGAAATATTTTCCAAAAATTATCCACTTCTCACGTTGAAGAAAAGACTAGAACGCAAATCCTACCACAAGTTTCTTGGAAATGTTAATCTTAGGTGCTTTTAAATCTGAGACGATCACTGATATCCGGAGACTTTTTCGCTTTATTGAATTTTGGAATGACACTTCATGGTGGAGAGCTGTATCAACACTATCTTAGTTTCCACCTTGTTAATCATGGAAAAATATTTCTCAACTACTTTGACAAACTAAATTGCATGGGTGATCTCAATTGGGACAACCCCACATAATTCCAAAGGTATTTAATATTTAATAATTTCCAAATACATTATGTTTTACCTTTCGCACGCCTCAAATTCTTTTTTTATCCTTAAAAGAACTATATACAGTGAGGGATGTATGTTGTTTAGTAAAACATGCCAGGTCAAAATTATGATAGGTAAATACAACTCCATGTCCTCTTTTTATTGGAAAAATGTGACTAATATAAAGTGCGAGGTCAATTGTCTAATAGGTTAAAGGATTTTACTTCTGATGTAATTACAACACACAAAATAAAACACATATAAAAATCGCATTTGTTGATATATAAACTTTAAACAATTTTTAAATATGGATTCAACATGTAACCGTATCGTACAAAGATAATGAGATTTCTTAAGGAAAACATATTAACATGTGCTTCTATGAGTTTGGTAAAAGCCACAGTTGATCCAATTTAAACCGGCTTAATTTGGGAAGCCGTCCTTAAGGCTATATTTTCTATTCAATCAAATACTTAATGAAATATTCAAAATTTACAGTATCGTGTTCACGATTAGTTATACCAAACATTAAATATCATTAGTATCGGTAATGCATGCAATATCATCATCAGTAATGAACACATCAAAACCTTAAGTATATAAATTCACCAACATTGGTCACTTGAGAGATATGTAGGTTTCATGACCTACATACCAAAGTTAAGGCAACATTCATCATGCAATCCACATATAACATAAACACCGACCCACTATAAATTGTTCCAAGCTAACATATGGCCCGATAGAAGAAGTGACCCTCATAAATGTGTATAGCACGCAAAGCTGCAATGAGATATTTTCGTTACATAAATAGTGATGTTGCTGCAACAACCATAAAGGTTACCATGATGTTACCGTGGAAAAAATAAAGAGGGATCACGATAACGACGCCAAAACATGGTTTGGCCGCGACAACAATTAGTTTGAACCTCGTTAAAAAAACCGAGGTATTTTTGGATAAAATTAGAGCTTAATGTGTTGCATTGACAACCATTTTTTCACGACGACGCGATCCCAAATCGTTCAAAAACCGTAAATTGTTTCCATAAGCCAACCTTAATCGATTAAACATCACACATAATGTGTTTTAATCTTTAATCAATCAAATAACATGGGATCTAAACTCTAGATCTAGACACGTTTATGGAAGTTATCAAAAATCATTTTCTAAATGGTGCATCCTTTACAAAAAATAAAATTATATGAATATAAATATTCGGTCGAAGAACAAAAACTTAATACTCAAGCTTTAAAATGTGACTATGATAATACTTGTTGGGTTTGATTCGTTTGGACCCTAAACTAAACATATATAAAACATTTTAACTACATGAGTTATTTCTTAAATTGTGGAACATATATAAAACATTTTAGCTACATGAGTTCTTTCTTAAATTGTGGAATATAAATACTTACATAAAAGTCTTCTTGTTCTTTTAGTAATTGTAGTAGGAATAATATACTCCACAAGTGTGGCTTTTTTTATTATATTTTTCTTTGTCTTTGTCATCCTTAGATATGGTATTTAGGATCTAATATTCTGACCATCGACAACTCTGAATTTATTTTTAGTCCTATATTAGATAAACTAGACACTAATATCCTTTCACATGTGATCATAATTAGGGTTTTTAATATAATGTTATTTGCGATCCTCATTTTGTTAAGTCGTTGTGATCCGGGACTATAACCATTGACTATTTTTTCTTTATAAATTAATTTTTAAGCTTATAGTTTAAACTTAAGTGTTAATTTTTGTATTCAATCCCTCACAAAATCCAAATTTGACATCTACAGAAATATCTCCCTAATGAGTTTTTATCTATTGGTGTGCTAATTATTTATGTGACTTATTAATCGACGACTATTGAAAATAATCAAATGCATTGTTTTTTTATTCTGTATTCTTTTCTAAACCCGAAGATGAAAAATTACTGTTAGAACAAATGTAAATAATTGTAAAACAGTATGAAATGTCAGAGAACAGATAACCTAATAATTTTAAGAAATCAAATTTAGATAATTCTTCGATACATATATATACATATATATATATATTTAAAATAATATTATGTATATTAACTCCAACCGAGTCCAGATTCTTCTTTCTTAATGCCCTCTAATTACAACATAATCCAATAAATATGCAATCCATAATCTCCCAACTTAATTATGATATATTAGGAATATATTATTCGAATAATCAGTGAAACTATACTAAAATATATAATATAAACAATAAATCGTTATATTACGCATGTTTTCTCCTGTTTGAATATCATTTTTTCTTTTGCATTTTACTATATGTTTACATTGTTCATAGCTAGATTTTCCACATCATGTCCTACAGAACTGTGGATCATATGTCCACAATACTTCATATTTGTGATGCCTTAAAATTTATTTAAGGCGATTGACTGGTAATCATAGTTCTCTTCACTAGAAGTTTGGGAATTCAATTGGTTTCATTAAAACTTGACCTCACAATTGGTAGAGAAAATTTTCAGCTATAACCCTAATCCCAGTTTAGAAATCTGAAAACCAAAAATTTTAAGACCTAAGCAACAATCTATAAATTTGGATAATTTTTTCTAATTTATTTTACTGAAATGTGAAAAATAAAAATATTACATGACGGGTCGAATAACAATCAAATAAAAAACGGTAAACATAAAATTAGGAGATGAAAATGGATGGAGATGGGTACGGATATTGCTAAATCCATCATCCATGGCGCTTTTATTTTTTTTAATCTATCGGGTTCGGGTATCCGTGTCGGTAAACTTTTTTATTTGCCACATCCCAATCCTATGCGGCTACCCACTCGCGGATACCCATTGGTAATTTATTTATCTATATTTTTTTAATCCAAACTTTTTTTATTAAAATAATAATAGTAATAATATATACTAATATAAAATCTTAAATTTGAATACAATTATAAAAGTTTAGTAACAAATTTTAAAAATAAAAATTATTATTTCCGATTAATAGTAACAAAATGTTTTTTCTTGGGTTTTTTTTCCATGTATGTCACGTCACCTCCAGCATTGATGCATTGATAAAAGATTCAAGATTACAATATTACAAACTATGAATGAGTTTTAAATCCTTTAAGGTTTATATAGTTGTTTCAAATTTGTATTATTTTCAAAGGATATAGACATTTCTTTTCTTGTATTTTTTTTCATATCAATAGAAGTTATTTTTTATTTAGAAAAATGTTTGTTTTTTAAATATGGAATATTAAAGAAATTATAATTCTTTTAATGTTTAAAATGATATTTTTATAAAATATGCTATATCTAATGATAATTGACAAATATTTTAGTTATTTATTGTACAAATTGATTTAAGGAAAAACACAAATTGATATCACAGTATCATTATTGCATAGATAAAAGAAATATATATATATAAAAGAAATTGAAAAGTTAATGTTTAAATATATAATAATATGTTTTTAAAATATAAATTATATAGTGATAATTTGTAAATACTTTGTTATTAATTGTCAAATAATTGATTTAAAAAAAACATAAATTAATTTTATACCGGTAAAAAAACGAGAAAAATGTTTAAAAGAAAGAAATTGAAAAATCAAATTTAATGATTAAATGTAGAATAACTTTTTTTTTTTCAGGAGAAATATATTGATTGAGAGAAAATTACAATGAAAATCCTAACGGACTGTAATGGAACAAAAGAAGTCCGAGAAGAACTAATACTAAATTCTCTAAATGAAAAGGAGGCCCTAATTAGGGTAGCGCCAAAATCATTAATTTTTCATCCAAAATAAAATTTACTGAAACTATCAAGCAATCCGGAGAGAGATGAATCCAAAGCTACCGGGTCACGAACACTATCGAGATTAATCTGGAGGATAGGCAAGCAATAACACGAAATCGAGCAGAGATATCTCACATATCCAAAAGCAGAAGAATGAAGGCTTCAACATCAGCGCATTGTGTTATGTTGAGAAGATTTTGGGCGATTACCACTCATCTAGAGATTAAAGAGAGTTGAGGAACAGGGGAGTAAAGATTTAATGAGTTTTAAGGTAACCTAGTCCCTCATTTTCAAGATGAATAATGGCTTTGAGAGCAGAGGGAGTTATACAAGTTTTGTAATCAATCTTCATTTTACAACGAAAACTCCACCTAGCGAGCCAGTCAGCTGTTAGGTTTTGCTTTTTAAAAATATGCTTGACAATCATGGTCGAAGAGATTAAGGCTCTAATATTAGTTAAGATGGAGTTGAGAGAGAATGGATACTTCCCTGAATTTATCATATTGATGATAATTTATGATTCGGTTTCGATGTCAACGTTTGTAATTTTGTTGATTTTGCAGATAAGCAGCCCGTTCTGAAGAGCTTTAGCTTCAACTTTGATTGGAGATAAATATCCATAAATGTTTCCATAACCATGAACAATGCAACTAGCACTGTCGCGAATTATAATGCCACCACTTGACTCTTCATAATGAAACAACAAGCATCTGAGTTTAACTTATTTCTACCAGTTTGAGGAGGAGTCCAGGAAAGCAGAGATGGATATGAGGCTTTCCCATATGGTTGAAGCAGTTAAGGGAGGCAGCAGATTCTTCAACCTTGTTCCAGTATTTGCGCTTTAAAATGTTGGAGTGATCTGTCGCAACAAGGATTTGGATAATATAGTTGACAGCAGAATTGGGAGAAGGGAGAACATCTTTGTGTTTGGCTCTATTCTTAGTGTTCAAGATAACCCAGGTGATTATGGCATGTAAAATGGGATATGAACCTTAGAGGTAGATTTCCAAAACCAACTTCTAATGATATGACTATATGAGTGGTAGTCATGTACTTGCTGATGTCGATCTTTAAAATTTATGGAAAATGACTCCAAATTTTCCACGCATAATCACAAGATAAAAAACGATGGTTTGAGGTTTCATAATATAGGCAGAATTGGCATTTAGATACTATTATCATATGTCTAGCTTGAAGAGTAGAATCTATGGGCAATTTGTTAGTTAAGATTCTCCAAAGAAGGAATGAAAATTTTATGGGAGTGATGTTATTCCAAACTTTTTAAAACAAAAAAGATTTATTGTAGTTTTTTTAAATTTGCAGATAGGTAAATAAGCCATCTTTTGAAGCTTTCATTAAATGAGATCTTCAATAGAAGAATTAACAGAAATATTATCTTTATGAATTTTATTAGAGACATTAGAATGGTATTTTTAAAATATATTGTATTTATTGATAATTAGAAAATATTTTTGTTAGAATATATAGCTGATAGAGCAACTAGGAGACACACTTTTGCAAGGAGAAAAAATACTTAGTGTTAGAATATTCAGTATATTAAGTTTCCTTATATAGGCATTTAAGTTCTCTATATATGGAGAGCCTTACTTGGGTTTGAAAATAATAAAAAAAGAGATTCTCTAATAAACACAAAACCCTAGCCGCTTCCTGGCGGCTACTTCTCTCTTTGTAACTGAGATGCTACGTATAACATGTGCATGTTAACATGGTATCAGAGCACGTGTGATTCTGGGAATTCTGAACATCGTTAACAAAGATGGCTGGCAATGAAGTCATGGTCATTCAAATCCCTGATGAATTAATAATGCAGATTGCTGCCATTTTGAGAAATGGTCTCGGAACACAACAACAAACAACTAACCCCGAGAATTTATCTTAGGGATTAAACTCGGTGGTGACAACTATGCCCTATGGGCAAACCTGATGAAGAAAGCAATTGGGGGAAGGGGGAGAGGTTCTCACATTACAGGGGAGTCGACACCTCCATCCAAAACTGACAAAACATATACAAGGTGGGAACAAGATGATCAACGTGTTTTCACACGGATTATCCAGAATCTTGAATCCAGCTTGGTTAATGTTTCACAATATCCCACTGCAAAAGCCTTCTGGGATGGGTTAGCCACCACATACAGTTCTGGTACAGATTCGTTACAGGTGTCTGACCTTCATAAGAGGGCTAATTGATTAAGGCAAGGGTCCGATACACTAGAAGACTTGTGGAACAAACTGCAAAACATCTGAATGTCTATAGATAGGCGAGATCCGAACCCTATGAAAGACCCAGAAGACATTCAGATCTACAATAAGAAGACTCAAGAACAAAGACTCTATCAATTGCTAATGGCGATTAATGACAAGCTGGAACCAGTCAAGAGAGATATCCTGAAAAAGGATCCTCTTCCTTCCGTGGAAACAGCATATGCTATAATACGAAGGGAAGTGGCCCTTCTTAATATACTAAAATCAAGTTCTTCTGATAGTGACTCGATTGAAATTGGAATTGGTTTGGTTGCTAAAGATTCTGCACAGAGGTTTAAATTCCGATCCAAAGAGAAAGAAGATAAATCCAAGTTGTATTGCACTCATTGTGGGATGAAGAAACACATTAAAGAGACATGTTTCTAGCTGGTTGGCTATCTAGAATGGTGAGAGGACGGTCATAAGGAGAAAAATGACTAGCGTTTCAGATCTAATGTCAAACGGGCTTCGTCAACAAGTGACGGTGAAGATCCGACTAAAAATGAGCAAGGAAGTGGTACTGGTTTTGGAGGAATGGCGGCGAACACCTATGAAAAACTTGGAGGTAAAGGGTTTGAAAAATCAACAAATTGGATCTTTGATTGTGGGGCTACGGACACCATGTCTTATGATCCTAAAGACTTTGGTGACATGTCATCTCCAAAGAAATCCCATATTGAGACTGCTAGTGGAGAAATTTGTGAAGTCAAAAGGGGAGGTTCAATTATTTTTTCGGAAAAAATGGAAATTAAAAACTGCCTCTACATTCCTTCACTATTCTTAAAGTTATTATATGTTAGTCAAGTGACAAAACAACTCAACTGTGTGGTTCTTATGTATCCATTTTTTTTTGCATTTTACAGGACTTTCTTACGAAGGAGATCATTGGACGTGGTACTGAAGCGGTACTTCAGAACGAAAATATCGTACTTTACTTGAATAAACTCGTGCTATTATGATTGAATCTAGAGTTCCTCATTCTCTTTGGCCAGAAGCTCTTGCTACAACTACGTATCTTGCAAATCGTCTACCAACCCGATGTCTAGGAAATAAAACTCCATTACAAGTGCTTGTCACCCAAGTTACAATTCCATCTGTTATGACCTTACCACCTCGTGTCTTTGGTTGTTCGGTGTTTGTTCGTATCCCTAAAACTAGTCGAAACAAACTTAATCCTTGTGCTGAAAAATGTGTATTCGTTGGATACGGTGTTCATCAAATGAGATATCGGTGTTACAATCCGGTTACTTGTCGAATCCATGTCACCATGGACTGTGACTTCTTAGAATCCGATTATTTTTTTGACCACCAATCTCGTGCTCAGGGGGAGAAGGTAAGTGAATCACTCGATTGGTTGCTATATGAAAGTTATTTTGAGGATGTGCCGACAGAGTCGGTAGATGGCGCCACCGAACACGCCTCTTCCAATATAAAGGAGACTGACGAGGCAGTTCTTACCACCAATGATTCTCCCGAAGATAATGTCCAACAAAAAATAAATGCCATGGATACTACCAGCGAATCAGCCGAAGAAAATGTTCATCAAGAGGTAAACAATTTACAATGTCATAATTCACAAAATGCTATTGACCATAACATTTCAGGAAGTTCATTTGTTGAAACTCAAACTCCGGCTCTTCCCCTGAGAAAAAATAGAGGGGTTCCTCCTGATGTTGCTGCAACAACCATAAAGGTTACCATGATGTTATCGTGGAAAAAATAAAGGGGGATCACGATAACGACGCCAAAACATGGTTTGGCCGCGACAAAAATTAGTTTGAACCTCGTTAAAAAAAACCGAGGTATTTTTGGATAAAATTAGAGCTTAATGTGTTGCATTGACAATCATTTTTTCACGACGACGCGATCCCAAATCGTTCAAAAACCGTAAATTGTTTCCATAAGCCAACCTTAATCGATTAAACATCACACATAATGTGTTTTAATCTTTAATCAATCAAATAACATGGGATCTAAACTCTAGATCTAGACACGTTTATGGAAGTTATCAAAAATCATTTTCTAAATGGTGCATCCTTTACAAAAAATAAAATTATATGAATATAAATATTCGGTCGAAGAACAAAAACTTAATACTCAAGCTTTAAAATGTGACTATGATAATACTTGTTGGGTTTGATTCGTTTGGACCCTAAACTAAACATATATAAAACATTTTAACTACATGAGTTATTTCTTAAATTGTGGAACATATATAAAACATTTTAGCTACATGAGTTCTTTCTTAAATTGTGGAATATAAATACTTACATAAAAGTCTTCTTGTTCTTTTAGTAATTGTAGTAGGAATAATATACTCCACAAGTGTGGCTTTTTTTATTATATTTTTCTTTGTCTTTGTCATCCTTAGATATAGTATTTAGGATCTAATATTCTGACCATTCGACAACTCTGAATTTATTTTTAGTCCTATATTAGATAAACTAGACACTAATATCCTTTCACATGTGATCATAATTAGGGTTTTTAATATAATGTTATTTGCAATCCTCATTTTGTTAAGTCGTTGTGATCCGGGACTATAACCATTGACTATTTTTTCTTTACAAATTAATTTTTAAGCTTATAGTTTAAACTTAAGTGTTAATTTTTGTATTCAATCCCTCACAAAATCCAAATTTGACATCTACAGAAATATCTCCCTAATGAGTTTTTATCTATTGGTGTGCTAATTATTTATGTGACTTATTAATCGACGACTATTGAAAATAATCAAATGCATTGTTTTTTTTATTCTGTATTCTTTTCTAAACCTCATGATGAAAAATTACTGTTAGAACAAATGTAAATAATTGTAAAACAGTATGAAATGTCAGAGAACAGATAACCTAATAATTTTAAGAAATCAAATTTAGATAATTCTTCGATACATATATATTTAAAATAATATTATGTATATCAACTCCAACCGAGTCCAGATTCTTCTTTCTTAATGCCCTCTAATTACAACATAATCCAATAAATATGCAATCCATAATCTCCCAACTTAATTATGATATATTATGAATATATTATTCGAATAATCAGTGAAACTATACTAAAATATATAATATAAACAATAAATCGTTATATTACGCACGTTTTCTCCTGTTTGAATATCATTTTTGCTTTTGCATTTTACTATATGTTTACATTGTTCAAAGCTAGATTTTCCACATCATGTCCTACAAAACCGTGGATCATATGTCCACAATATTTCATATTTGTGATGCCTTATAATTTATTTAAGGCGATTGACTGGTAATCATAGTTCTCTTCACTAGAAGTTTGGGAATTCAATTGGTTTCATTAAAACTTGACCTCACAATTGGTAGATAAAATTTTCAGCTATAACCCTAATCCCAGTTTAGAAATCTGAAAACCAAAAATTTTAAGACATAAGCAACAATCTATAAATTTGGATAATTTTTTCTAATTTATTTTACTGAAATGTGAAATATAAAAATATTACATGACGGGTCGAATAACAATCAAATAAAAAACGGTAAACATAAAATTAGGAGATGAAAATTGATGGAGATGGGTACGGATATTGCTAAATCCATCATCCATGGCGCTTTTATTTTTTTTAATTTATCGGGTTCGGGTATCCGTGTCGGTAAACTTTTTTATTTCCCACATCCCAATCCTATGCGGCTACCCACTCGCGGATACCCATTGGTAATTTATTTATCTATATTTTTTTAATCCAAACTTTTTTTATTAAAATAATAATAGTAATAATATATACTAATATAAAATCTTAAATTTGAATACAATTATAAAAGTTTAGTAACAAATTTTAAAAATAAAAATTATTATTTCCGATTAATAGTAACAAAATGTTTTTTCTTGGGTTTTTTTTTCCAGGTATGTCACGTCACCTCCAGCATTGATGCATTGATAAAGGATTCAAGATTACAATATTACAAACTATGAATGAGTTTTAAATCCTTTAAGGTTTATACAGTTGTTTCAAATTTGTATTATTTTCAAAGGATATAGACATTTCTTTTCTTGTATTTTTTTTCATATCAATAGAAGTTATTTTTTATTTAGAAAAATGTTTGTTTTTTAAATATGGAATATTAAAGAAATTATAATTCTTTTAATGTTTAAAATGATATTTTTATAAAATATGCTATATCTAATGATAATTGACAAATATTTTAGTTATTTATTGTACAAATTGATTTAAGGAAAAACACAAATTGATATCACAGTATCATTATTGCATAGATAAAAGAAATATATATATATAAAAGATATTGAAAAGTTAATGTTTAAATATATAATAATATGTTTTTAAAATATAAATTATATAGTGATAATTTGTAAATACTTTGTTATTAATTGTCAAATAATTGATTTTAAAAAACATAAATTAATTTTATACCGGTAAAAAAACGAGAAAAATGTTTAAAAGAAAGAAATTGAAAAATCAAATTTAATGATTAAATGTAGAATAACTTTTTTTTTCAAAATGAGGATAGATATATTGATTGAGTGAAAATTACAATGAAAATCCTAACGGACTGTAATGGAACAAAAGAAGTCCGAGAAGAACTAATGCTAAATTCCCTAAATGAAAAGGAGACCCTAATTAGGGTAGCGCCAAAATCATTAATTTTTCATCCAAAATAAAATTTACTGAAACTATCGAGCAATCCGGAGAGAGATGAATCCAAAGCTACCGGGTCACGAACACTATCAAGATTAATCTGGAGGATAGGCAAGCAATAACACGAAATCGAGCAGAGATATCTCACATATCCAAAAGCAGAAGAATGAAGGCTTCAACATCAGCGCATTGTGTTATGTTGAGAAGATTTTGGGCGATTACCACTCATCTAGAGATTAAAGAGAGTTGAGGAACAGGGGAGTAAAGATTTAATGAGTTTTAAGGTAACCTAGTCCCTCATTTTCAAGATGAATAATGGCTTTGAGAGCAGAGGGAGTTATACAAGTTTTGTAATCAATCTTCATTTTACAACGAAAACTCCACCTAGCGAGCCAGTCAGCTTTTAGGTTTTGCTTTTTAAAAATATGCTTGACAATCATGGTCGAAGATATTAAGGCTCTAATATTAGTTAAGATAGAGTTGAGAGAGAATGGATACTTCCCTGAATTTATCATATTGATGATAATTTATGATTCGGTTTCGATGTCAACGTTTGTAATTTTGTTGATTTTGCAGATAAGCAGCCCGTTCTGAAGAGCTTTAGCTTCAACTTTGATTGGAGATAAATATCCATAAACGTTTCCATAACCATGAACAATGCAACTGGCACTGTCGTGAATTATAATGCCACCACTTGACTCTTCATAATGAAACAACAAGCATCTGAGTTTAACTTATTTCTACCAGTTTGAGGAGGAGTCCAGGAAAGCAGAGATGGGATATGAGGCTTTCCCATATGGTTGAAGCAGTTAAGGGAGGCAGCAGATTCTTCAACCTTGTTCCAGTGTTTGCGCTTTAAAATGTTGGAGTGATCTGTCGCAACAAGGATTTGGATAATATAGTTGACTGCAGAATTGGGAGAAGGGAGAACATCTTTGTGTTTGGCTCTATTCTTAGTGTTCAAGATAACCCAGGTGATTATGGCATGTAAAATGGGATATGAACCTTAGAGGTAGATTTCCAAAACCAACTTCTAATGATATGACTATATGAGTGGTAGTCATGTACTTGCTGATGTCGATCTTTAAAATTTATGCAAAATGACTCCAAATTTTCCACGCATAATCACAAGATAAAAAACGATGGTTTGAGGTTTCATAATTTAGGCAGAATTTGCATTTAGATACTATTATCATATGTCTAGCTTGAAGAGTAGAATCTATGGGCAATTTGTTAGTTAAGATTCTCCAAAGAAGGAATGAAAATTTTATGGGAGTGATGTTATTCCAAACTTTTTAAAACAAAAAAGATTTATTGTAGTTTTTTTAAATTTGCAGATAGGTAAATAAGCCATCTTTTGAAGCTTTCATTAAATGAGATCTTCAATAGAAGAATTAACAGAAATATTATCTTTATGAATTTTATTAGAGACATTAGAATGATATTTTTAAAATATATTGTATTTATTGATAATTAGAAAATATTTTTGTTAGAATATATAGCTGATGGAGCAACTAGGAGACACACTTTTGCAAGGAGAAAAAATACTTAGTGTTAGAATATTCAGTATATTAAGTTTCCTTGTATAGGCCTTTAAGTTCTCTATATATTGAGAGCCTTACTTGGGTTTGAAAATAATAAAAAAAGAGATTCTCTAATAAACACAAAACCCTAGCCGCTTCCCGGCGGCTACTTCTCTCTTGGTAACTGAGATGCTACGTATAACATGTGCATGTTAACATGGTATCAGAGCACGTGTGATTCTGGGAATTCTGAACATCGTCAACAAAGATGGCTGGCAACTGGCAATGAAGTCATGGTCAGTCAAATCCCTGATGAATTAACAATGCAGATTGCTGCCATTTTGAGAAATGGTCTCGGAACACAACAACAAACAACTAACCCCGAGAATTTATACCTAGGGATTAAACTCAGTGGTGACAACTATGCCCTATGGGCAAACCTGATGAAGAAAGCAATTGGGGGAAGGGGGAGAGGTTCTCACATTACAGGGGAGCCGACACCTCCATCCAAACTGACAAAACATATACAAGGTGGGAACAAGATGATCAACGTGTTTTCACACGGATTATCCAGAATCTTGAATCCAGCTTGGTTAATGTTTCGCAATATCCCACTGCAAAAGCCTTCTGGGATGGGTTAGCCACCACATACAGTTCTGGTACAGATTCGTTACAGGTGTCTGACCTTCATAAGAGGGCTAATTCATTAAGGCAAGGGTCCGATACACTAGAAGACTTGTGGAACAAACTGCAGAACATCTGGATGTCTATAGATAGGCGAGATCCGAACCCTATGAAAGACCCAGAAGACATTCAGATCTACAATAAGAAGACTCAAGAACAAAGACTCTATCAATTGCTAATGGCGATTAATGACAAGATGGAACCAGTCAAGAGAGATATCCTGAAAAAGGATCCTCTTCCTTCCGTGGAAACAACATATGCTATAATACGAAGGGAAGTGGCCCTACTTAATTTACTAAAATCAAGTTCTTCTGATAGTGACTCGATTGAAATTGGAATTGGTTTGGTTGCTAAAGATTCTGCACAGAGGTTTGAATTCCGATCCAAAGAGAAAGAAGATAAATCCAAGTTGTATTGCACTCATTGTGGGATGAAGAAACACATTAAAGAGACATGTTTCTAGCTGGTTGGCTATCTAGAATGGTGAGAGGACGGTCATAAGGAGAAAAATGACTAGCGTTTCAGATCTAATGTCAAACGGGCTTCGTCAACAAGTGACGGTGAAGATCCGACTAAAAATGAGCAAGGAAGTGGTACTGGTTTTGGAGGAATGGCGGCGAACACCTATGAAAAACTTGGAGGTAAAGGGTTTGAAAAATCAACAAATTGGATCTTTGATTGTGGGGCTACGGACACCATGTCTTATGATCCTAAAGACTTTGGTGACATGTCATCTCCAAAGAAATCCCATATTGAGACTGCTAGTGGAGAAATTTGTGAAGTCAAAAGGGGAGGTTCAATTATTTTTTCGGAAAAAATGGAAATTAAAAACTGCCTCTACATTCCTTCACTATTCTTAAAGTTATTATATGTTAGTCAAGTGACAAAACAACTCAACTGTGTGGTTCTTATGTATCCATTTTTTTGCATTTTACAGGACTTTCTTACGAAGGAGATCATTGGGCGTGGTACTGAACAATGAGGTCTCTATTATGTTGATGAGGTAGTTCATAAGGGACATGCTATGCTTGCTCACGGAACAACCGAAAGGCAACTTTGGTTATGGCACCGGCGACTTGGTCATCCTTCTTTTAGCTATCTTAAGAGTTTGTTTCCTAGCCTTTTTCTGAATAATTCCATTCATGAGAGATGTGAAACCTACATTCTTGCAAAAAATTGTAGGGTCTCATTTAATCAAAGTAATACTAGAGTTGATTATGCTTTTTCGCTAATCCATTCTGATGTTTGGGGTCCAGCACCAAATTCCACTAATAATCAAATCAGATACTTTGTTTTATTTGTGGATGATTTCTCAAGAATGACTTGGATACACTTCATGAAATATAAATCGGAAGTACAAGAAATATTTGTTTGTTTTTACAAAATGATTTTGACTCAATTTGAAAAAAAAATACAGATCCGTTCTGATAATGGAACAGAGTTTGTCAACCAAACAATGCATAATTTTTTCAAAACAAATGGTCTTATCCATCAAACCACTTGTCCAAACACACCTCAACAAAGCGGTACTTCAGAACGAAAATATCGTATTTTACTTGAAAAAACTCGTGATATTATGATTGAATCTAGAGTTCCTCATTCTCTTTGGCCAGAAGCTCTTGCTACAACTACGTATCTTGCAAATCGTCTACCAACCCGATGTCTAGGAAATAAAACTCCATTACAAGTGCTTGTCACCCAAGTTACAATTCCATCTGTTATGACCTTACCACCTCGTGTCTTTGGTTGTTCGGTGTTTGTTCATATCCCTAAAACTAGTCGAAACAAACTTAATCCTTGTGCTGAAAAATGTGTATTCGTTGGATACGGTGTTCATCAAATGAGATATCGGTGTTACAATCCGGTTACTTGTCGAATCCATGTCACCATGGACTCTGACTTCTTAGAATCCGATTATTTTTTTGACCACCAATTCGTGCTCAGGGGGAGAAGGTAAGTGAATAACTCGATTGGTTGCTATATGAAAGTTATTTTGAGGATGTGCCGACAGAGTCGGTAGATGGCGCCACCGAACACGCCTCTTCCAACATAAAGGAGACTGACGAGGCAGTTCTTACCACCAATGATTCTCCCGAAGATAATGTCCAACAAAAAATATATGCCATGTATACTACCAGCGAATCAGCCGAAGAAAATGTTCATCAAGAGGTAAACAATTTACAATGTCATAATTCACAAAATGCTATTGACCATAACATTTCAGGAAGTTCATTTGTTGAAACTCAAACTTCGACTCTTCCCCCGAGAAAAAATAGAGGGGTTCCTCCTGACCGATATTCACCGGAACACGTTCCTCGTGCTTTTACATATTCGGTAAAAACTAACAGGAGAGGAATGGCGAAGATTGCAAAGGCGTTTTCAGCTACTATTCTCTTTGAACAAATCCCTAAAACAACTCAAGAAGCTAAGAAGGTGAGTGAATGGCATGAGGCAATGAATACCGAAATGGAAGCTCTAAAAAGAGATGGTACATGGGAGAATTGTGTGTTACCACAAGGGAAGAAAGCAGTCGGGTGTAGATGGATGTTTAATATAAAATATAAATCTGATGGCACCATTGAGCGATACAAGGCGAGATTGGTTGCCAAATGATATACACAAACATATGGTATAAACTACTCTGAAACGTTCTCTCCGGTTGCAAAGATTGACACTATTAGAGTTTTACTTTCAATAGCCGCGAATAAAGATTGGCCTCTTCATCAATTTGATGTAAAGAATGCTTTCTTACATGGAGACTTGGAAGAAGAGGTATATATGGAACCCCCACAAGGGTTCATTGATGGTTTTCAAGAAAATGAGGTATGTAAACTTAAAAAGGAATTATATGGGCTCAAACAGTCTCCTCGTGTTTGGTTTGGGAGATTTACAATGGCAATGAAGCAGTATAGCTACAAACAAAGTAATGGGGATCATACCTTGTTTTACAAAAAAAAGAGGAGAATTAGTCACTTGTCTTATAATATATGTCGACGATATGATTATAACGGGGAATGACGAAGAAGAAATTAGCTCTCTTAGGGAAAACCTCTTCAAGGAGTTCGAAATGAAAGACCTTGGGGGATTGAAGTATTTTCTAGGAATCAAGGTTCTTAGGTCAAGATGAGGGATTTATATCTCCCAACGGAAATATATATTGGATTTATTAGCTGAAGTTGGTATGGTGGATTGCAAACTAAATGACACTCCTATGGTTGTGAATCGCAAACTAAAGATAATTAAAGGGGCCAGACCAGCGAGTAAAGAAAGGTACCAAAGGTTGCTGGGAAAATTGATTTACCTGGCACACACTCGACCCGACATTGCATACGCGGTGGGAGTAGTTAGCCAGTTCATGCATCATCCTCAGGAACACTATATGGAGGCAGTAATGAGGATTATTCGATATATCAAAGGCACACCAGGAAGAGGCATAATTTTTAAGAAAAATGGACACCTTGATGTTGAAGTATTCACAGATGCTGATTGGGGAGGGAATCCTAACGACAAGCGATCAACTGCTGGCTACTTTACTCTTCTTGGAGGTAACTTGGTAACTTGGAGGAGTAAGAAACAGAAAGTAGTATCACTGTCAAGTGCTGAATCAGAATTTAGAGGAATCGTTAAGGGGATTACCGAGATACTTTGGTTAAAGAAGATAATGAAAGAAATCGGATCCCCTCTGAAGTGTCCAACTCAGTTAATGTGCGATAATAAAGCTGCGATTAAGATTTCGGAGAACCCGATACAACACGATAGAACAAAGCACGTTGAAATAGATAGACACTTCATAAAAGAAAAGATTGAAGATGGGACAGTCGAACTTCCGTTTGTTAGATCCGAAGACCAACTGGCAGACATCCTGACAAAAGCGGTTGCTGCAAGAACATTCGAATCAGTTTTATCCAAGTTGGGTATTGGTGATCCCACTACACAACTTGAGGGGGAGTGCTAGAATATATAGCTGATGGAGCAACTAGGAGACACACTTTTGCAAGGAGAAAAAACACTTAGTGTTAGAATATTCAGTATATTAAGTTTCCTTGTATAGGCCTTTAAGTTCTCTATATATTGAGAGCCTCACTTGGGTTTGAAAATAATAATAAAAAAAAAAGATTCTCTAATAAACACAAAACCCTAACCGCTTCCTGGCGGCTACTTCTCTCTTTGTAACTGAGATGCTACGTAGAACATGTGCATGTTAATAGTTTTTTTGTTTTTTAATAATTAATATATAATGTTGGTATTGTAATATTAATAAAATTTTATAAATAATATTAGATAATATATTATTTTATATAATATTAATTTTATGGGTACTCTTTGAATATTACCCGGGGGTTGTGCATGATAAGGAAAGATATTCCTTAGGGACTTGAGTGTAATTAATAAGGGCTAAAATGATAATTTCTGTAAATATAGGATTAAATTAGGCTTTAGGAAAAACATAAGGTTTAAATCATAAATATATTAATATGTAACCGTTTTCCTAACGAATTCACCCTGCCTATTTAAGGAGGCTGAAAAGGTTATTTTGACTTATGAAATATTCAGAGGTACTTTTCACTTTTGGAAATTCTCACTGTGGATTCTCAGTTCTAAATTCACTCTTTGCAACTTAATTTCTCACCAAATTGGCGCTAGAAGGAGGGGAGAGGATACCTTGATCAACAGATCAAAAATCAACGTTCGAGTTCTCGTTTTTTAAGTTTTTCGTTCGAATTTTCATATTTCGTTTGATTTTTCGCTGTTCGGAGATGAATCCAGAGGAAGGTGACAATCCATCTGTTCGCAAGGTGATAGAGACGCTGAAATCTGATTTGCAAGAGGCAGGTAAATCTGTTCCAATTCAATCAGTTCAATTTGACTTTGAAGGAAAAATGAATGAAATGATTAGGAAGGTGGCTGAGCTTGACGAATTGGTAAAAAAGAAAGGAGATAATAACGGTGCTAGGCTTAGGTCTAAGATAGCAGGAGGTGATCATGATGATCAGTCTGATCAGTCGATGGATGAAGGTGATGATCACTACGAGCTGCGTAGGACACGGTCTGAGCAAAAAAAAGAGTATAGCGGGATAAAGAAGAGGAAGGAAAAGTTACAAAGGCGACTGTATGAAAATTCTAGTGATGAGGAGGAATTTGAAGATTCTGAATCTGATGAGACACCAAGGTACGAACGTTCTCGAGGCCGTTCAAGAGGAACAGAGCGTGAGTTCCGGCCAGCTAAGTCGTTTAAGGATGGAAGGAAGAAGAAAGAGAGGCGAGTATACTCACCTCGGAAATACTCGCCTCGGAGGTGTTCGCCTCGGAAATATGAAGGTGAGTCCAGCTTGTATGCAACTGTGGGGATGAGAAATGAGGACCAGTACGTCCAGGGGGTTGATTGGAGGGACTCACCACTGGTCAGGGAGATCAGATCTGTACCGCTACCGAGGCGGTTTGATATTTCCAAAGTTGAAAAGTTCGATGGGACTCAAGATCCCGATGACCACATAGAACAATTTAAAAACTACATGACTAATTTTGAAGATGATGATAGATTGGTGTGTAGAGCTTTTTCTCAAACGTTTAAGGGAACTGCGCTAAAATGGTTTAATAAGATTCCTAAGGAATCAATTGCGAATTTTAGAAGTTTCTACACTGCTTTTCGCAGACAATTTGTGGGAAGCAAGGAGATGAGAGCCAATGGGGACACGATAATACAGTGCAAGCAGGCTGTGGGAGAGAAGTTGAAGGATTATACCAAGAGGTTTGTGTCAACAAAGGCTGAGCTGGATGACTGTGAGGAAAGTGTGGCTATGGCAGCGTTCAGGCAGGGGCTGTTGCCTGGGGATTTAGCCGATGAGACAACGAGGCGCAGGGCGCTAACTTTTGGAGCTCTTATGGCTCAGGTTGAGGACCAGATTAAGGTCGAAGAATCGATGAGGGTTCGAGGAGGTGCTAGTACTGTTCAAAAGGGGAGTGGACAATCTAACGTCTCAAGCAACAATACCTCGCGTCCGAAGAACAATCAAAATGTTTCTAACCGAGGAGCCTCGAACTCGTATCAAGGGGGATATAATCAACATAATTCTAACAACCAGCAGCAGTATAGATCCAGGTCGAATGTGTGGGTGAGGCCGGATTACTATGCAGATTTAACTGAGAGTGTGGCTTCAATATATGAAAAAACAAGAGGAACAGTCAATTTTAGAAAGCCACCAGCTATCAACAAGCCAAGGGAGGAGCGCAATAATAAATTTTGTAGGTATCATGAGGACGTCGGCCATGATACAAATGATTGCATTGCTCTGAAGAAGGAGATGCAAGTTCTGATCGAAAATGGAAAGCTGCTGGAGTATGTCAGGAAGAATGCCAAAACAACAGCTCCTAAAGGAGGTAATCCCAATTCCAAGCAGGAAACTGCGTTAATGATTTTAGATGTTGCAGGTGAGGCAGATGGTTTCGATGTAGCCTCGGAATATGTCGAACCAGACCCCAGGCGACTTTTGTTAATGTCGATAGATGAGCCGATGCGTCAGGGACGTGTTCGAGATCTGTGTGCCTTTTTTGAATCATTAACCATATTTGGAGGGGATTCGATGACCAACTACACCAATAATTCGAGGAAGAGGCATATAGTAAATTTAACACGACAAGTTGAGGGAGGTGCATCGGCACATCTAAGCAGCAGAAAGGATGTGCCCTTTATAATATTCGATGGAGATGATTTGAGGGGCATTACTGGGCCACATGAGGATGCGGTGGTCATTGGAGCAGAAGTATGTGGGGTGGAGATTCGACGCGTGCTGATCGACACAGGAAGTTCTGCTAATGTGCTTTTTAAGTCAACGTATGATAGGTTGACTGCACCACCTCGAATAGAAAAATCAGAAAGGACTATCATTGGGTTTACCGGCGCATCAGCAATTGTAATAGGTGAATTCGAAGGTGAAATTTCCTTGGGAAAAGGGCCTTTCAAGAAGAAAGTACAGGTACTTTTTGTGGTGGTGGATTGTCCATCAAGTTACAACGCTATTCTTGGGAGGTCATGGTTGGCCAAAATGTACGCTGTAGTTTCTACAGTTCATCAGTGTCTGAAGTATGTGGTCGAGGACAGAGTTGGCGTAGTCCGAAGTGACCAAAAGGTGGCAAGAGAATGTTATGCTGCTGCATTTAGGTTACGTGGTAAAAGTTCTGATGATCTCATGGAAAGTTAGCAGTTTGGGGGGTTGTCTTGTAGTGAAACGGACGAGGGAATTGATGATCCGAGGTCAACCCCGAGTTCTGTAGTGGTCAATGAAGAAATAGAGGAATTTACTTTTAATAATGGCAGGGTACTTCGAATTGGCACTCTGTTATCTTTGTCGATGCGGGAAAAGTTGTTGAATTTTTTGTCTGAAAATTTGGATGTGTTTGCCTGGAGATCTGAAGATGTAGTAGGGGTCCCAAGCAATATCATATGTCATAGCCTAGCGGTTGATCCGAAGGTCAAACCAATTATCCAAAAAAGAAGGGCTTTTTCATTGGAGAAATCTGAGGCCATAGTTGCCGAAGTGGATCGGTTATACAAGATGGGGCATATTAGGGAGGCCAATTATCCGAGGTGGACGGCTAATCCGGTGGTAGTAAAAAAGAAAAATGGAAAATGGCGAATGTGTGTGGACTTCACAGATTTGAATAGAGCCTGTCCAAAAGATCCTTTTCCAGTGCCTCGAATAGATCAGTTAGTGGATTCCACTTCGGGAAATAAAATTTTGACTTTCATGGATGCGTTTTCGGGGTATAATCAAATTCGAATGAATCCGGATGATGAAGAAAGCACAACTTTTATTACTGATAGAGGTTTGCATTGCTATAAAGTAATGCCATTTGGATTGAAGAATGCTGGATCAACGTATCAGAGGCTGATGAATAAAGCGTTTGCTTCGCAGATTGGGAGAAATATTGAAGTGTACATCGATGACATGCTTGTTAAAAGCAAAGGTGATGATGAACATATTGATGATTTAGAAGAAACGTTTTTGAATCTTAGAGCCATTCAATTGAAGTTGAATCCAGAAAAATGCACATTTGGAGTCCGATCTGGCAAGTTTTTGGGGTATATGATTAGTGAGAGAGGAATCGAGGTGGATCCAGAACAGTTGAAGGCCCTGATATCGATGTCGTCACCTCGGAATATCAAAGAAGTACAAATGTTAACAGGCAGGTTGGCAGCTCTGAACAGATTCATTTCTCGTTTTTCAGATAAGTGCTTGCCTTTTTTCCAGGTGTTGCGTAAACCCAATAATTTCGAGTGGACTTCGGATTGTGAAGAAGCCTTTTTGAAGATAAAAAATCTTTTGTCCTCACCTGAAATATTATCAAAGCCTCGGAAAGGTGAGCAATTATTTTTATATATAGCAGTGTCAGATTATGCAGTGAGCGCAGTTTTGATCAGTGAAGACACAAAAATTTCGAAGCCTGTTTACTATGTCAGCAAAAGTTTGGTTGATGCCGAGAAACGTTATTTGAAGCTCGAAAAATTGGCACTGTGTATAGTAGTGGCAGCAAGAAAGATGCGCCCTTACTTCCAGGCACATACGATTGTAGTTCGAACTTCATATCCATTAAAGAATGTTTTACAAAAACCAGACATTTCAGGAAGAATGACAAAGTGGTCTGTGGAACTGGGGGATTTCGATGTGCTATTTTCTCCTCGGACAGCTATTAAAGCTCAAGCTTTAGCAGATTTTTTGGTGGAGTTTCATTCGAGCAGATCCGAAGAGAAAGATGCAGAAAAGGTGAATGAGAATCCGACGTGGACAATTCGAACTGATGGGGGATCCAGTAGTAAAGGGTCAAGTGCAGGAGTGGAATTGGTGGCACCAACAGGGGAATTTATGTTTCAAGCTATAAAATTTGGCTTTCATGCTTCAAATAATGAAGCTGAATATGAGGCTGTGCTAGCAGGGTTGCGGTTAGCGAAGATTTGTGGAGCAATGTTTGTGCGCTTGGAAACAGATTCACAGTTGGTAGTTAACCATGTTAAAGGGGTATCAGAAGCTAAAAAGGAGCGTTTGGTTTTGTACCTACAAGAACTTCGGGGGATGATGGCACAGTTTGAAAATGTCGAAGTGGAGCATATTCGAAGAGGAAACAATACTATGGCTGATTCTTTGGCAACGATGGCTTATTCAGAAGAATATCCATGGATTGTAACTCAACCATCGCCTTCGATCAGATCGAATTCTGAGCAATGTGAAGTTGTTGATGAGGTGGTAAATAATCCGACGTGCGCTCGAGGAGATTGGAGGTTTGACTTGTTAAACTTTATTTTAAATGGAATATTACCTATGGATAAACACTTGCTCAAGAAAATAAAGTACAAATCCCTTGGCTATGTGGTACTGGATGGGGTGCTGTACAAAAGGTCTGCTTCGAAACCTTTACTTCGATGTTTAGGCAAGGATGAGTCTCAGAATGTTTTGTCCGAACTGCATGATGGAGATGGGTCAGCTCATTGTGGGTTTAGAGCTTTAACGTGTAGAGTATTGTTGGCAGGATATTATTGGCCTACCATTTTGCAAGATGCCAAGTCATTAGTTCGAAGTTGTGACACTTGCCAAAGGTATGCAAATTTAATACACAAACCAGCAGTACCCCTAATGACAATTTCAGAGGCGATTCCTTTTGATAGGTGGGGAATTGATTTGGTGGGACCATTACCTATGGCTTCTGGAGGAAGACAAATGATTATTGTTGCGGTTGATTATTTTTCGAAGTGGGCAGAAGCAGAACCCTTAGCTGGGACAAAAGCTAAGGATGTAATCAAGTTTATTCAAAGCAACATTTGCTACCGTTTTGGAGTACCTCGGAAAATAACAACTGATAATGGTCCTCAATTTAATAACAAGGAAATGGACTCATTTTGCTCTTCGAAAGGGATACAGCAGTGCTTTTCCACTCCTTTTCATCCTCAGGCAAATGGACAGTTAGAAGTTACGAATAGATCTATTTTGGATGGCTTGAAGAAAAATTTGGCAGGAGCAGCAGGGAAATGGCCAAATTATCTCCAAGAAGTATTATGGGCATATAGAACAACTCCTAGAGAGGCTACAAAAGAGACCCCTTTTTCTTTAGTATATGGGATGGATGCTGTGTGCCCTGCTGAATCTACATTGCCCTCTTATAGACTACTACAATATTCCGAGGCAGATAACGACGAGGCTAGAAGGGTGGAGCTGGATTTGTTGGAAGAAAAAAGGGTCAAGGCACATTTGAATGTCATCCATTATCAAACATTAATGAGAAGCAGGTACGATGCTAAAGTTAAGAGAAGAGAATTCAAAATTGGCGATCTAGTGTTGCGAAAAGTGTTTCTACACACCAAGGATAAACACCTCGGAAAATTGGCCCCGAATTGGGAAGGTCCTTACGAAGTAACAATGAGGGTCAAACCAGGTTCTTACAGGTTATCAGATCGAGAAGGGAGGATGCTCAAGCACCCTTGGAACATAGAGCACTTGAAATTGTACTGTGAGTAAAATTGAACTTCGAATTTTTGTAAAACAGACATACTCTTTCCTTATCTGTTGGCCCAGAAAGGTTTTAACGAGGTGTCTGATTGATATTGAATTTTTTAATAAAATTTCTTTTGGCCATTGGTTGTTTGTTAATGATGTGTGATTTATTATTTTGGTAATTTGGCAAAGATTGATCATCTTTGGAAATTGACCAAGAATAATTTTCCGAAGCGATAGCTTTGAAGAAACAACCAAATTTTTCGAGGTGCCACGTCTTATGAGTGCATCTATTTTTCGAGGTGCCACGTCTTATGAGTGCATCTATTTTTCGAGGTGCCACGTCTTATGAGTGCATCTATTTTTCGAGGTGCCACGTCTTATGAGTGCATCTATTTTTCGAGGTGCCACGTCTTATGAGTGCATCTATTTTTCGAGGTGCCACGTCTTATGAGTGCATCTATTTTACGAGGTGTAATAACTTAAGTGTTTATGTTTAAGAATAACCAGTTTAAACAAGTATGTCAGAAATTCAAGATATAAAAAAAAAAGGGGGACAAGTGATTTCATCGTGGAATAAAATACGAAGTTTACAAAAAAGGAGGAAAGCACTTAATCACATACACAAAAAACAAAAGCGAACTATTCGGTCTATTAAGCATCATTTTCTTCTTCTTCATCTTCTGATGACGCCTCTTCGGAGTTATTTCCTTCTTCTGAGGAAGAGCTTGGTGGCGCTTCGAAAGCTTCCTTTGGACGTTGCTCTTCTGGAACTCTTTTCCAAAGGTTTGATAAGTTTAGCCTTGGGCAAGCAGCATGAACTTCTCGAAGGATCTGAATGGATGTGTCAATTTGAGTTTTCTTCATGCCTTCGAGCATCACAGAGCTAACTTTGTTTTTTGCCTCATTAACTGCAGCTTTCTTTTCTTCTTCGAATCCTGTTCGAAGTGTAGTAATCTCAGTCTGGCTTTTCACCAATTTCTCTTTAGTTTCCTTAATAAGCTCCGTTGCATCGGAAATAGCAGTAGAATGTTCAGCCTTTAGACTTTTAAGAGATTGCAGATGAGTAGTTTTAAGAGCTTCGACTTCCTCCTTGTGTTTTTTAAGAAGCTGTTCTTTCTCAGCTTCGAATTTTTGGAGTGCTTCATTTTTCGAAGTCTTTTCAGACTCTGTTTCTTTTCTACTCCTAGCTAGCTCTTGGGCAAGACGCTCCAGTTGGGTTTGGGATTTGCTCACCTCTTCGTATAATTTGGTGACTGCAGAAATTAGATTGGGGAAGGGTTGAAGAATTGAAATTACCTCATCGGATTTTTCTGAGTGAGGAAAGACCAATGGTTGGTGAACAGGAGCAAAAGGGTTAGATGTTGAAGCTGTAGCAGCCTCAGTAGAATTTGGAGGAGCAACGTTGGCAGGTTGAGAACCAGGAAATACAAAATCTCCACTTGAGTTGAAGTCCTCGAAGTTTAGATAGTCATCAATTTTTTTATCTCCAAGGTTTATACCTCCTTCAGGATTCACCTCAACAAAAGTTTTACCTCGTGCCTCGGAAGCTAGCACAGCCTCTAAGATATCAGCCTCATTCTTCTCATTGGGCTTGTTTGGCTTACTATCTTTCTTCTTTGGAGAAGTTTGTTTTTTCTTTGTCTTTTTCAGGATGGGCTGGTCTTCCTCGGATATGGTGGGAAGCGAAGGTGCAGACGTTTTTCTCTTCCTTACACTCTTCGAAGTAGTGGGAGGTTTAGTTTTGCTGGTGGTGGGTTTCTTCTTTCCTTTCTTTTTCAAAGGAAGATGGCTGTCACTCCGGTTCCGAAGAGGAAGATAGCATTTCCCATCTGGTGCAAGAATCCTCTCAACTGCTAGAAGGGGATCTGGTGGCGTCATCGGATCCTGAGGGAAGTCTGCCCCTAAGGATATGCGCCAGAGATGGCTGTTAACGAAGTTAATGGGCTCGAATGCTGAATGAAAACCATTGCCCTAAGATTTTTCAGCCCATTCAGCCATCTTTTGGAAGATAAGTTTGGCTTCTTTTCGACGACCCTTAAACCGCCTCGGAATTTCTAAAAAGAGAAAAATAGTTAGCTAAGTAGTTTGAATCAAAAACAAGTAAATAAACAAGGGAAGGTATCACTTACTACTGTCTCTCCAGGTAAGGGTGAGTTTGGAAGGATTGGCATCGGAAATCTCTTTGCCATTTTCCCAGGCACCTGACAGAAAGACAAACCTTTGTTTCCAGAACTTATCGGCTTCGAGGAGGTCGTCGATAATTTTTAAGTCATCTTCAAGGGTTAAGTAATAAAAAGGCAAAACTGGGCCGTTTGAGACTTTGGTTACTGAGATGAAGTCCTCGATTTCGAGGGGAATTCCACCAAGCCTTGATACCATTATTGCTGAAAATAAGGTGAAGAGCAAGTTAGGAGTGACCTGTGTTGGGCACAGTTGATGGATTTCGAAGAACTTTACTATCATCGGATCAAGGGGAAACCGAAGTCCCCAGTTGAAGAGTTCAGGGTACACAACTAGCTCATCTTTTTGACAGTTTAAGGGTGTCTCTCCTTCAACTGGTAATCGAAGAGTCATATTGTCAGTCAACCCCCATAGCTTTCTGAGTTGCTCCTTCTCTGATTCGAGGTAGTAACTGTAAGATACATTCTTTAAGGCAAGAATGTACCAGGCAGAAAGAGGCTTGAGATTTTCCTGAACTAAGGAGGCAACGTTCTTAGGCAGTGTAATGAGCCCCTTTTTCCCTCGAGTTGTCTTTGGAGGAACTACACCATCAGCCTCGGATTCCTCCTCGGCATCAGATTCAGTAGCTTCTGAATCATCTTTTTTGTGACCTTCCTCGGAGTGACTTCGAATTTGTGTCTCTTGTTGGGTCACAAGAATTGGCTGACTACACTCTGGTGTAGTATCATCCACTTCTTGTGGGGGAGGAGGAGAGTGTTGAGGAGTAGAAGAGGTTTTTGCTTTTGCTTCTTCACCCATTATTAAGAAAGGTGATTTTTTGGTACGTTTAGCTCTGATAGCCTCGAATTGAGGAGGAAGTGTTTTGGATTGAGGGTTTTTTGTCGCTTCGACTTGAAGGACAGGTGATTTGAGTTGTGATTTGTTATGAGTGGGTGGCTTGTCTAAAGTAACTACTTTAGATTTTCGATGAGGTCTTAGTAGCGAAGATTCGGCTGGATTTTGGAAAGAAGAGGTTGTTGAGTTATTTTTTGGGTTAGAAGCTAAAGGTGAAGACGAAGTGGCAAGGTTTGGGTTGAAGTTGCCATATTTAAAAGTGGTGCAGGAAGAGTGAGGACCGTTATAGATCAACCCAGCAGCTTTGTATTCTTTGGATCTTCGAGAAATACAAAGATAATCGTAGGCCCCGAATACTTGATTACTGGAACCAGGAAAAAGTTTTTTCTTTGATCTTACTGGTCTTCTGGGTTTAAATCTATTGTATCTAGGGTATCTTCTCATACAAAGGGTTTTGGTATGAGAGATTGCTTGGAAAGATAAGAAAAGATGAATAAGGTTGAAGACGAACAGGTTGAAGGTGAAGAATAGGTTGAAGATGGATCAAAGGGTGATTTCTCTAAAAAGTTCTGAATGAATGAGTAGCTGGGTATTTATAGAGCAAAGAGTGACGTCGAGAATGAAAAGAAGTAGGACAAGTAAGTTGTTTTCATTGGTTGGAATATGAAACGAAAAGGAAGTGTGTAGTGTTGCAGGTCTACTACTAGGTGTCTAATCAATCTGTTAGGCACAGCGCTTGATCAAGTTTTCGAAGTGTTATTAAACTATGTTTGAAGTGATAATATTCGAAGAAGAAGTAAAGCTATACCACAATACTTGAAAATTCGAAGAGGAGTTGTAGCCTAAGGAAGAATTCGAAAAGAAGTGATAAAAATGGTGTTGATCCGAGGAAGAATCCGATGAGCCAATAGTTCTTATAAATATCTATATAAGAACTAGGGGGACTACTGATAAGGAAAGATATTCCTTAGGGACTTGAGTGTAATTAATAAGGGCTAAAATGATAATTTCTGTAAATATAGGATTAAATTAGGCTTTAGGAAAAACATAAGGTTTAAATCATAAATATATTAATATGTAACCGTTTTCCTAACGAATTCACCCTGCCTATTTAAGGAGGCTGAAAAGGTTATTTTGACTTATGAAATATTCAGAGGTACTTTTCACTTTTGGAAATTCTCACTGTGGATTCTCAGTTCTAAATTCACTCTTTGCAACTTAATTTCTCACCAGTGCATTCATAACAAATTTTTAAAATCCATAACCGGTCCTAATCCAACTGATAATAAATCTTCAAATTCATCGTTCATTTCTAAATGTTTTTAAAAATATATAACTCTTTGGTCAGATGTGCCCACGTAAATACATAAAATATCTAAATATAAAAGAAATCTGCAGTCTTATTTAAATCATAAATTAAGGTTTCTATTTAACTTCAAAATAATAAAATTAAATAAGTGAAAAGTAGGATCACTAGTACATCCACCCATAATATAACAAACAAAACCTATACATCAATAGGAATTCTAAATCGACAAGAATAAAGAAAACGTTATAGATTATGTAGATTATGTTTTAAATGATCTAGAAGAAGAATATATTGTCACCACCCGTGAAGTCATTGGATCAATTCTCAGTATTTACTTAGACAACTTGAGTCAGGAAAGAAGTTTGATTTGCACTAAAACGTATCGGTGTGACCCGCCGATGTGACCATTTTATATTCTTAGCGAACTCAAATATTTGATTTTTTTTTTATAAATAGATAATTATTATTTAGATGGTATATTGAATGGATTATATTTAGGAAGATTAGTGATATTGAAAAGGGAAATCACATACTAAGTATCTTTTGGCCAAACCTATTACTATCTAGTGTCCAAAAATGGGTTAATGTTCACTTAATACCCATCTCATTAAACATATTCACTTCTAATACCATTTTTTTAATACCAAGATTACCCTCAACCTAGTATATAAGGTTCAATTTGTGAAAAAAGGCCCTTTTTTGCTTCAGCACCTTCTTTATTACTTTTGAATTTTGAATTTTGAATTTATTACCCCCTCTCTCCTCTCTCCTAACCTAACAAACAACCATTTTTTCGGCGACACTATCTCACCACCGGCTAACCATCGTAACCACCGGCGACACTATCCCATTTTCCTCTATTATTAACTCAATTTTCCTCTAGAACCTTCTGTCTCTTGCAAACACTAATTTGTTTCTCCTCCGAGTCTTTAGATAAAACCATCCCAAAAACCTTATCATCATCGCTTTCTTCGTCACTCCCGTCATAGGTACAGTTTCAACTTAATTTCTAGGGTTTTATTCATTTTATTGCTTTGCTATCGTGGTTTCTGTTCCTGATTATAGCTACTGTTCCCATTTTCATGGAAGGAAATAGAACCAGAACTGGATTCGTGTTTTCACTTGTTTTACTGTTTGATGTTCAAAATTTTGGTTTACAGGTAAAATGGCTTCAACTCAATTAACAGCACCACCATCAGCTACAGTAGCTAAGAACTTAGCTTCTTTTCAAGCTTCTGGTGTCAGATTCGCTTCATTCGGGAGATTGGCTCCAGGTTCTCTCTCGCATCGTTCTTTCCCTGGTTTGGTAGTCAAAGCGGCTACTGTTGTTGCTCCTAAGGTAAAGAAAATTCGTTTGAGTCCACTTGTTTTATTGCTATTTTTGATGTGGTTGGTTCATGATTGAATCTGGAAGTTGCTGGTGAAGTCACATAAGTTGGCAGCAAAGTAACAAAATTCAAAGTCGGCGACAAAGTAGGAGTTGGGTGCATGGTGGGATCATGCCGCTCGTTTGACAGCTGCACCAACAACCTTGAAAACTACTGTCCTAAAATAATCCTAACCTATGGCTCCGCAGACACTGACGGTACCATCACCTACGGTCGCTACTCTGACATTATGGTCTGCGCGGAGGATTTTATTATTCGTTTCCCTGAAAACATGCCACTAGATGCTGGTGCTCCTTTACTATGTGCCGGGATCACTATGTACAGTCCATTGAAATACTATGCGCTCGACAAGCCCGGTTTGCATCTTGGTGTTGTTGGTTTAGGTGGACTAGGACATGTTGTTGTCAGATTCGCAAAAGCTATGGGTCTTAGGGTCGCTGTCATCAGTACTTCTCCTGCGAAGAAGAAGGAAGCCATGGAGCAACTGTGTGCCGATTCTTTCTTGGTTAGTCGCGAACCAGATCAAATTCAGGTATTTCCAAATTCAAAATTCCAGTTCCAGCAACTTTTTCTGTATCATACTTAGTTAGTTTGTATACTATATTCATTCATATATGCATTTGAAACTTGTCCGGTAACCAACAACGTTGCTAGTTTTGTTTATATATATTTTTATTTTCGTAGTATACAATTTTCAAAAGACTGGTAATTGTAATTCAACATGCTTCTTCTACATGTACAGGCTGCATTGGGGAGCATGGATGGTATTACTGACACAGTGTCTGCACAACATGCTATCATGCCCTGGTTTGGTAGTCAAAGCGGCTACTGTTGTTGCTCCTAAGGTAAAGCAAATTCGTTTGAGTCCACTTGTTTTCTTGCTATTTTTGATGTGGTTGGTTCATGATTGAATTTGGAAAGGAACTTTACTCTTCTTACAAAGAATATATCCCTCTAGCTACCCTTATGTTAGGTTGCAAATAAAAGTCTTTATGTTAGAGGAATATATCCATGATGACAGTAAGGCTATATCTATAGTGACAGTAAGGTTTCTGTATGGAGTTCATTATTGACTTAGCTCAAGTAAGCGAGTTTAAACCCCAAGTATTATACGATTGCATTTGACATCATTTGGTTGATTGTCACTTCTTTATACATTGTTGATGGCTAATCCAATTGAGCTAGATTTCGATATGCTTAGTGTTTATGCTCGTGTTCTTTGTGTTGTCTTAGTATTGGAAAAAATCAAAACCTATTGACCTAACCTAACACCATTATCCTTTCTTGAATTTTCTCGCAGGTGAGAATCGTCATGGAGCAGATGATGCATTTACTTTATTACTGCAGTTTACCTTTGGAGGATGTTGATTTTATTAACTCTGATAGATATAAAGGACACGTTGCTAGATATGAAGGAACACCTTGCTAGATATGAAGGGACACATTGCTAGACAGATACAGCATCAACTCAAAACATATACAGTGTTATAGACATTGCTAGATATGAAGGAAAACATTGCTAGTCTCTAATACCCTAACAGGAGCATACTAATATATTGACATTGCTAGTCTAGTAATAGGACGTCATGTGATGCTCTGTTCTGAACTTGTGTTCCCGATTTTTTAGTAATATTTTGATTTTCATAGATAAGTACTCCTTATCTTTCGACTTATATTTTTGTATACTGTTAACATTGATATGTACCATGTCTATTTGATTGGATGATTCTTATCGTATATAATGTCTAAATTGATTGATACACTGAGATTACAACGCTAGATACTCGTTATCTTTTTGCAAGACATTGCTAGATATGTGAATTATAGTCTGATAGATACAGAACATCTGCATTAATAGATACTTGAGTATAAATCTGATAGATACGATATATTAACATTGCTAGATATGTGAATTATAGTCTGATAGATACGGAACATCTGCATTAATTGATACTTGAGTATAAATCTGATAGATACGATATATTGACATTGCTAGATACGTGAACAATAGTCTGATAGATACGAAACATCTGCATTGATAGATACTTGAGTATAAATCTGATAGATACGATATATTGACATTGCTAGATACGTGAACAATATTCTGATAGACACGATATATAACATTGATAGATCTTGGAGTATACATCTGATAGATACAACAATTTATGTATGCGATTTTAATGTTAACATCCATCTGATAGCTTAGTTATATTTAGTTTGGTAGGTACTTTAGATTCTCCCCTTAGTGTTTCATTTCAGAATTTACTAGAGGCTGTGATTCACGACTACTATAGCCTGGTAGATTGAAGATAGATATATGACATCGATATTGCTAGATACGTTGTGTTGTGGTTGCGATTGGCATCGATTTATTTGATGGATACTTGAGTATAAGTCTGATAGATATGAAATATAGACATTTCTAGATGCAACACTATATATTTTCTAGATACGACATATAGACATTGCTAGATACGTGAGTCTAAGTCTGATAGATACGACATATAGACATTGCTAGATACGTGATTAATAGTCTGATAGATATGAAATATAGGCATGGCTAGATACTTAATAGTCTGATAGATACTTGATTTTATATAGAAAACTATTGATAGATGAGAAAAGTGATAAAATGATTCAATTATATTTAAATCGACAAACCGATTCAAAATGATTCAAAATGATTCAATTATATTGAAATCGCCAAACCGATTCGGCTTGAGGCTAAAGGAGCACATATGTATCTAACAATTTCCAAACTTTCAGAAAAACCTACAGAATTTCTTAAACATAATAGAATTATATATCATAATCTCAAAATATCTCAAATCTCTAGAGTAGAAGTGTTTGCTGAAGTTACAGTAAAAATCATGTGAGTATCAGAATTATTAGTAGTAACCGGGAGTTTTGCAGAGCTTGTATAATCAGCAGTATCAGAATTATAAGTAACTCAGTTTTGTAGAGCTTGAATCATCAGCAGTATCAGAATCTTAAGTAACTCGAGTTTTGTAAAGCTCGAATCATCAACGAAGCCGCAGAGTTGTCCGACTCTTTAACTTTTGGCTTCTCGTCTCCCATCATGCGAAGTATACCTTCTCCGGTCGAAACTTCAACTGAGCACACAAATTTCCGGTCGTGTGAAGGACCCTCTTGTCTCTCAACCCTGTAAAGAATCAAATCAAGAAAAAAGGAGTTAGAAGTTGATTCCAATCAAAGATCTAAATTCGATAAAAGAACAACATACTTGTACGTAGGCTTAGCCCATCGTTTCTTGCCACAAATCTCGTGTTGCTTCGCACCTTCGATATCAAACGAACTACCTAACCCTTCAAAAATGTCCATCATTCTCAAATTCGTAGGGATTGTATCGGTCATCTTACTCAAAGCTTCATTGGCAGCTTCGAGTTTCGCAATATCCCTTTGCTCCGACGATGCTGTTGAGACCAGCTCGCCATCTACATACACACTAGCAGCAGTGGTAGTCCCTGTCTTCCCGAATTGAATATCGACTTTTTTCCATTGCTTTTGACACCATTCATAAAGCAGCATTACAGGCTGCGGTTGTTTCTCCAAATCCCCGTAAGTGATAATGGGCTCCAATAGAGCTCTGAAAATCTATGCACAGCAAAACAAAACAACCTCTACTCAAGGTCGACACCCACCACTATGATAGATAAGGCAACATATACAGTTCATAATAATAGATACGTACAGTTCATAACAGTTGCACACAAAACAACCTCTACTCAAGGTCGCCAGCCACGACTACGATAGATAAGACAACATATACAGTTCATAATGATAGATAAGGCCACGATAAACCACTACCACACAAAACAACATCTATTGAAGGTCGACAGCAACAACTATGATAGATAAGGCAAAATATACAGTTCGAGGAGATAAATACGTACAGGTTTCACAAGTTCCACACAAAACAAGTTCTACTGAAATATTAACACTAAATCTACAACTAGTTCCACACAAAACAAGTTCATACACAGAACTAGTTCTACACAAAACAAGTTCATACCAGCTCCACACTAAACAAGTTCTACCGAAGGTCGACAGCCACGTCCTACAACTACATTTCAACACAAATCATTAACACTAAATCATTACGTTAAAAGAGACGATAAAATCTCGCCGCAGTGAGGACAACTCTTCAAAACCTAACTCTATCGACGTTCACAACTCCGGCAACGTCTACGAAATCTACCCTAACCGTCACTGGTTAGTTACGTTGAAAAACACAGACAGTCTGAAGAAGAAGACCAAAAACGTACCTTTTCGACGGTGACGGAGGCGGACGATGGTACGGTGGCCGGAATTCTGGCTATCGTCGTTTGTTTCGGTTGCCGGAGTACTAATGACACACGGTTCAGTCGTTGGAGTTCTGAAGGTTCGACGTCTAGTTTTTTTGTTCTGTATCGTTTTTTTTTCGTTTCTCTCTCCTCAAATTTAGAAATGAGAAAGTGGGGGGAATTGGAACCTAAAAGTCTGATTAGAAGGTGTAAAAAAAGTGGGTTTCTATCAAACAACCCCTTTTATACCCTAGAGGGTATAATTTTCCAAAATATGGCTCTAGGTATTTATGAAACTAGTCTAAAAACAAGTACCATTTTGGTATTTCATAGTTGAGTGGGTATTTAGGGGTACTTTCCTCTATTGAAAATCCCAAATATTCTTAGAGGTTTAATTTATTGTGTTATTATAGATAACTCGAATCATAGGAAAAGAACAATATTTTTTATTTTATTTCAAATTGAAAAAACAAACAACCGTTTCATTTAAAAAACTAATTATATAATTCAATTTTCTGAAGAAACATTTCAAATTGTAAAAGTAGGTGATAGATAATCCACTTGGATCCATATCAAATACAAAATTTTAATTGAAGGGTTAAAGAATAAAATATGAATATTTTTTCAAATTATATAAAACTTTGTTCGTTCAAATCGATAATTTTTAAAAGTTATACGAAAGATCATCTAACTATTTAACTTTTTGTGAATTCTTCATACGTGAATAAATTATCGGAAAACGAGTTTAGTACATATACAACAACTTACCATAACTAGAAATTTCTTTAAATATTTTTACACGAATTGAAACATTTTAACACTAGAAACAGGTTGAGCGTGCATATTGTATACAATCCTCAACAAAACATCAGTTTGTGACAAAAATTGATCGGTCATAATTGAAGTACATGTTGAGAGAACTCAAAAAGATAACCTAGTGGAGAGTGCTCATTCGACATAAAGTGTTATGCCCGTATCAGTAAGCTTAACTTCGAATTATTTTGAGCTAAGTTTCATTGCTTAATCAATCCGCAACCTAGAGAAATTAAATGATTACCGTAAAAGTAGCATAATATTACAACACAAATATGAATACGTATTGTTCTGCAAAATTAAAAGAAACTTAACTAATAATATAAAAGTGGATGGCACAATTTGTGTTTGTGTGCTTCGTTATATGCATAATTGATCGTGTTAGCACGAGATTCACGAGTTATTATAAAAAACGTTAACTTTAGATTATTAGGAATATCATTGAAGAAGATTAGATATACTCGTACGTACAAATCAAAGGAAGATAAAGATTTTAAAATAAAATTTGGATTAACTATTTCAAATTATCATGGACAATGAAATTTTTTATCCATAAACAATTACCTTTGCAATAACATTTAGAGAAACATAAAAACGATGGTCGTCAACCAGTCAAACGTAAATTATCCATTACATCATCCACTACACGAGATAAATCATATTTTGAACACATAAGAATGAAAAAAACAAGTGCCCTTACAATATGTGAAACTTTTAGAACACCGGTAAAAATGTGGAGTTGAAGTTGAAATTCTTCGATTCATTTTGAAATGTAGACACAAGTTAGAGAGCTAAATGCCACATGAACCTTTGTTATGTGCAAATTCTATTACACCGGCCAAAGTGTTGAGAGAGAGTGGAACTCCGTCAGTTCGTGTTCATATGTCTTCACAAGCTAGTGGAACGATTAATTGAAATTGATAAGTGTAAAAAGTAGTAAGTGGTATAAAGTTTGTAAGGTGGTTTTATTGATGAATATGTCTCTTTTATACATGAGAAATGGTAACAGTTTACATTTATTTACACGGTATTGATTACTATCATTATTATAAAACACTGAAACAACTTAAATATCTATTTACATATGCTTAATGCAGTCAAGTGGGATTTTCGGTGCTATTAATGAAAATTTAGTAACTACCCTACAAATTAACCCAAGAGCAGAGATCACCCTGAGGACCATCAAACATGAGGCATCAACCAGAGCGGCATCGACCAGGAGTGTCGGGACTTCGGTTATCACCTTAGGAGATTGACTACCCAGTGTGGTTGTTGACGTAATGATTTGACTAAAATGGTAAAATCTACCCTTATTAGTAACCCTCTAGTTCTTGTGAAAAATTGAGGGAGAACTATCTTATTGAAGTTTGAATCATTTTATTTATCTTGTGTGCTTTTTCGGATGCCTTTCGTCATACATTTGATACTTGATTCTTGATCCAAAATAGACCCACTGATATAGCAACATGTTTTTCCCAAATCCGAAGAGCCTTCGAATACATTGGTGGATTGGCTTCGCTCTAGCCAAACTATCCTTAGAGATGTCTCTAAGTCGAATTTGTGTTGATTATGTTCCAATCTATGTTAAAAAAAACCATGTTGACCAAAATACTTCCTTGAGGATAAACAAAACTCTCTTCTATGTTTACAAAGAATCTATGAATCTCAGAATTCATAATCAAGTGTTTATCTTCTACCTCACTACACTCTATACAAAAAACTCGCCGATTTCCTTTGAACCATTGCTTGTATTTTGTCTGGTCTCGCCACATATTGCAAAACAATATATTCTTTTCTATTTATAGGTTGGTTGTGATAAATCTTAATCTATTAATTAATAATCTAATTAACATATAAGACCTAATCAATAGAAAATCGAATTAATATAGAATACCAAATTAATAGAAGATTTAATGAAAATAGAAGACCTCACTAATAGGAAATCTAATTAATATATAATAGAAGATTTAATTAATATAGAATATCTAATTAATATAGAATTCTAATTAATGTAGAATATCTAATTATATAGTAGATATAATTAATATAAATATCTAATTGATACAAAAATCTAATAAATATAGAAAATGTAATAAATATAGAAAGATATAATTAATATTGAAAACTAATTATGATATAACCAATTTAAATAGAAGATTATGCTGCGAGTTACTTATAGTGTATATAATTAACAATTATTTACATAGACTTATAGTAACTTGAGTATCCGTTACCCCGACACTCCAAGTACTCACCGAAGATAAATTGTACATCTGCATGTCTAGAGTGATTAATTCTCATACAGTCCGTAAACTCTATCGAGGCAACACTTCACAACATGCCAGTTTTCAAACTTCTTATATCCAAGAAAGCAGTTATAACATCCATCTGGCCTATCCCAATATCAGATCGAGCAATACTTAACAAATGCTCCACAGTTTGAACATTCGAAACCTTTGACCCATCAAACTTCATATCAAGATCCAAACCCAACAATGGTTGAACTTCCTTTGTGAAGGTCGAGCCCAAACCAAGCTTGAAAACAGCTTCCGTAAGACATCTAGATCTCAACTTTATAATCAAAATCCATATAAACTCTAGCTCCACCTCCGACACCCATTACATCTCCACGGCGTCCAAAAGTTTAGGGGTTTCTGTTGACGATGATAATTGTCCCAACAGCTCCTTCACTCAACCTCTTATTTTGTCTAGCTGTTAGAAGTATAACCCTTACTCTAAGTAAGATACCACTCATCTTCTCATCTATTCCATGCTTCGAGGTACTCTTCAAGATTCTATGCCAAATCATACCAAATTTAGTATATTAGTGACTGAATAGTCGATTCACTAATACCACGCCCATTGTCAGTCATAAACCTCTTCAGGTACTTCTCGGATTGGATCTCCACCTGCTTCGGTAATCCTTTTACTGTCTCTAGGCGAATCCCATCAGATCTATTACCCATACTAAATATCTCTTCTACTATGGACCCAACCATGACTAAAACACCATTAGTCCGATCATCCTCCATAACAACATATGAGTCTTGCAAGACCCTTAGTCTTTCATCTCCACTCTTATACTCAAACTCTTGCTCATCTAGCATACTTATATATAGAAGGTTATGTCTAAATTACGGGACATGCCTCATATTTTTTTAATATAATTTTAAAGTCCATTAGATAGCTTGAATTTAATACGTCCCTCATGAAATCCATCATTATGCATGTGATTGACTTTACTCCAAGATCCACGATCTTTGTCTTTCTACTTTATCTTTTTTGCCAACAACAAATATTAATATCAAATCTCTATGTTCACCGCACCACTTTTTAGGGAAACCATCAATATCCGAACAAAATCTAATAAAGCCTTAACAAGACTTGCTAGGCCGAAACCTAGCCACTCAGCCGAAACAGTGAAGAAAAATTGACGAATCCTAAAAAAACTCAGCCGAAGCAATTGACGAGCTTCAACTCTTACCTTATTTTAAGAACAAAGTTAACAAGAAAGAATAGAAAAAAATAAATCAATCGCAGATCAAGAGTTTAACGTGGTTCAAATTATGAAGAAACCATGCATCCACGGGTAATTAACACAATTTATATATAGGAGGTCACAAGAAGACTCTCAAACAGTAAGCACCCAATTATTTTTTTTGTTACAAAACACTTTTACAAAAAATCCATGAATCTCAGAATTCTTATTTAAGTGTTTATCTTCTACCTCACTACACTCTCTACAAACAGACTCACTGATTTCTTCTGAAACGTCGTTCGTATTTTGTCTCATTTCACCACACGTTGTAAAACAATATATTCTTCTATTTATAGGCTGATTGTGATAAATTGTTGAAAAATAAAAATTGTTGAACAACATTCGTTGCAAGACCGTTCTGATCCAAAAATAAAAATTGTAAACCAACATTCGTTGGAAGATCCTTCGGCCTAAAAATAAAAATTGTTAACCAACATTCATTGGCAGACCATTCTAGTCCAAAAATAAAAATTATGCTAGCTGTTTTAAAATGGCAAAGAAATATTATATATAAGTCGTCTATAAGGGAACCTCGTGAAAACCTTCATGCGCCACCAGGGGAGGAAACAATATGCCACTGATACTTATACAAGTTTTCAAAAATATATATAAACTTTTACATTCATTCCAAATACAATTTAAGATGTTCGATGTTCCACGGATGATGAAGATCTCTTCATTCTGTAGATTTGAGCCGATATGTCCCCGACTTTACCTTCTCAATTACCATGTATGGGCCCTCCCAATTAGGTCATAACTTGCCAAACCATTTTTATTTTGTATGAAAAATACTTGGCTTAAACCTTGTCCTTTATTTTGAACTTTCATCGTCTAACTTTGGTCGCATAACTAATTCTCATCAAATTCTGATAGTGTGTGAAATTCAATTGCACTCTCATTCTTTTTTCTTCAATAAAATCTAATTATACACGCTTCCCTTAACGTTAGCCACTAACGCAAATGGGGAATTCTTGAGTTGCTCTTTGATGGGTGGTTCCATATGCCCACACAACATTTCGTAAATGATCTAGCTATTTTCAAGCCTTACCTTGCAAATTCTTTCGAAGCCCATCAAGGATTGTCCAATTAGTCACTTCGACTTGGCCGTTTGCTTGCAGATGGAAAGGTGCCAAGAAGCATTGTTGTAATCCTCTAGAACAAAAATCCCTTATATATTTATTATCAAAATGTGGCTTGTTGTCCATTGTTATTCTCTTCAGAACACCAAAGTGACAACAAATATTGGAAACAATAAACTTGATAACCTTTTTGGCTTTTGTTCCCACCAACGAATCAATTTCCACCCACTTAGAGAAATATTTCACTGCAACTATTATCGTTTATCGTCCTCCATATGTCATCAGCAAAGGTCCAACCAGATCGATGCCCCATTGGTCAAAAGATAATGCTTCAAATATTGACTCAAGAGGTACTACTGGTGTATGGATTGTGTTAGAAACTCTTTGGTAAGTAACGCATATTTTAACCAATTTGGCATCAGAAGTAATTGTAGGCCAATAATATCCTGCTAAAAGAACTTTTTTGTATCAAAGTTTTGTACCTACAATGTGAAGATCCTTCTCCATCGTGTAACTCAGATAATATCATTTGTGATTCATTTTTCCCCAGGCATCAAAGCAAAGGCATGCTAAGAGTTTTTTATACAAGATATCTCCAAGTACTACGTAACTATGCGCCTTGAATCGTATTTTATTTGCTCTTACTTTTTCAACGAGAAAGATATCATTTACCAAAAATATGTTGATGTCGTACCTCCAATATGTTGAAGAGCTTCAAATGATCCTTCCACCTGCTCGGACCCCTTTACTGTCGAAGAATTTTCTTGTGTGAGAATCCAAGGATGTTCCTCGGAATACGAAGCACTAGCCAGAGAATCAGCCACATAATTACTTGTCCTATGAACATGTTCATATATGACATTTTCAAAGACATATACTAAGGCCTTTAACGCTCTCAAATACTTCACTTACTAGCTTAACATTTTTGCCCCACAAATCCGAGCAAGTCTTAATCCTGCCAAAGCGGCTTCATAAATAATGGTTGAAAACCAAAGTGAATAACTTGATACATTGCAATAACATCTGGAGAAACCAACTGCACCCCACCTCATTCCCTGATGCACTTGAACATCCATCCATTCGGATTATCCATTCTCCCTCAGAACATTTATTTATTTATTTTCATATCCGATCGATCAGAATGAACTCGATTAAGAAATCTGCTAAGGCTTGCGCTTTGATTGCAGTTCGAGGTTCAAACTCGATGTTAAAATCTCCTAATTCTACAGACTATTCGGTCATTATTCCGGAATCATCAGGCTTTCGTAGCATACGTTTTAGTAGAAATGATGTTCGAACAATAATCGAATGAGCATGAAAATAAGGTCTCATCTTCCGAGCAGCAGTAACCAAAGTGAGGGCTAACTTTTCTAATTTCAAATAACCGTTTTTACGTATCCAAAAGAATTTTACTCACATAGTACACTAGTCGTGGACATATATCTACTTCTCAAATTAAAACAGTGCTCATAGCATAATCCGATACCGCTATGTAGATGTACAATTTTCCTCCATACTAGGCTTTATCAAGATTTCTGAGGAGGACAAATATTATTTAATTCTTTCAAATGCTTCGAAACACTCTTGGGTCCAGTTAAAGAAATTTGCTAGTCTTAACACTTGGAAAAATGAGGCGCATTTATTCGAAGACCTGTATATGAATCTTTACAAAGCTGCCAATCTTCTTGTTAAAATCTGCACCTCCTTGATTATCCAAGGTGGTTTCATAGTGTTTATAGCATTTAACTGTACAAGGTCAGCCTCTATCCCACGTTCATTGACTACGTACCCAAGAAATGTTTTGGACCGTACCTCATATGTACACTTCTCCAGATTTAACTTCAAGTGTATCCTCTTTAGGTTGCCAAAAGGTTTCCTCCTAATCAGCAAAGTGGTCATCCTCCCTTTCTCGGTTTACATGCATATCTTCAATATATACTTTAACATTCCGTCCGATCTGAGCCTCAAATATTTTGTTTACTAAGCGCTGGTAAGTTGCTCTAACATTTTTAAACCCCAAAGGCATAACTTTATAACAATGCATGCCCCTTCCAATAATAAACGAAGTGCTTTCTTGATCCTTTGTATCCATCTTGATTTTATTGTACCCAATGTATGCGTCCATGAATGAATTGATGGTCCACCATTCACCATTTACCATTTTTTTTTCACTAAAACTGGATTGACGGTCCACATGGGATACTCTAATTCTCGTATATGTCCAACCTTGGACAATCGATCCGCTTCTACCATGATGGTCTCAGATTGTTTTTGAGAAAAAGATCTCTGTTTTTTATAATTGGGCATACACTACTTCAGATTGCTAACTTATGACAGATGAATACTGCAGGTACCCCCATCACATCCTCGATACACCATGCAAACATATGTAGCTTCATTTACAAAAATTGAATTAACCTCTCCCTCGCATAAGAGATAACTTTGTACCAATCTTTAACATATTTTCGTTCAAAAAAACATGATCCTCAGAGATTTCGTCAGGGACCATGAACCCAGGGTTCTCCCTCGGATCATCAATATGATTGGACCCCGAGGAAGACCCCACTAATTGTTATGCCTTCTTTGATTGGCCCATTTGATCTGCTTTGGGGACAAGGCCGTTCGGTAACACTCTCTTGCCATTTTCTGACTGCTCCTGATCGTCTCTACATTATTTCCCATAACGTATTTTAGCATCAATGAACAATTGATACTACTACATACATTCTAGACAGCCAAAAACTTTATAAAAAAAACGCATTATATAATATTGGCACACCTACCACAATAAACAACACTGTAAACCATATGAATCCTACGATTGTATGATCCGACCAATGAATTTTCGGGGGGTTCTCTATCTTTTCATAAGTTCTCATGAACAATATATTGGCAGAACTATGAGTGTTTACCGAAATTCTTTGTATCTCACCCCCATGATTTCTGTCACAATTACTACAACATCTTCATGCCGGACAACCACTTCCTTCATCAACCTTAAAACAAAGTAATGAAGATGGACTCCTATACAAATGCGGTGAGGTACCTGCATCTAACTCGGGTTCTAAGCTTACAATATGCCTTTTTCGAGAATAATTTGATGTCCTTGAAATAATGTCACCTTAAAAATTATCAGTGATTCAAAGATGCACACAGTTTACTAACCTTTCCATTTACATCTGGTTCCTCTACCAACATAATCTAATTCCTGCCCGGTTTTAGATCTAAGTAGTCCAAAGAAACGTCAAAAGAATCAATAGGCTCTCAAATCATAAAATTATTTTTTTGCTTTGGAGGAGTAAGAGAATATTTCTTATCAAATGTTGTCAACTTCCCATTTTCAATCAACACTTATATTTCTTTTTTCAGTGCCACACAATCCATTGTATCATACCTAATACCCTCATGGTACTTGTAATAGTTGTTGCTTTTGTTTTTCCTAGGAGTCTGTATTGAAGAGGGCTTGTGAAACAATATGTGACTTCAAGCCCTATCAAAGATTCTTGCTACACACTCAATCAATTCTGAAAAATGATCTGATTGGACCCACTTGTGTTGACATCGGCCTGACACTTTGTTGCACATTTTCCACTTATGAATTCACCATTGGTCGCAGAGGTAGTTGGGTCGGAGCTCTTGTTCGAACGATAATTTTTGGATGATAAGCTAAATGAGTTTGTGCAAGTGGATTATACAACACCATCAGAGATTGTTCGAACTAATTTTGTTCAGTTTGGGCTATAGAAGTCATCTCCGATGCTTGGGTTTCTCCAACCAAAATTCTCTTCTCAACCTGATCCAACAGTGCTGCAAACATCAGAGCTTGTTTTTCCACAGTATTATCCTTCATTATTCCGAGGAGAATTCCCATTCAAATGCTATTAAAGCCACTTGGTCCTCATAACCTTCCATATCAGTTTTGGTTTTGATAAAATGGTTGGTATAATCCTTTAAAAGGTTCCTGAATGTTTGCCTACAGTATATTATCGTATCATTGACTTTTTAGAACTTTTTTATTCCCATAAAATGTTGGCGAAAACACCCCAAAACATGTCGGAAGTATTAATGCACACCTGATGCAACCTGTTATACCACTTGGAAACAACACCTTTAAAAGTTTGGGAAAAAGACCCACACAATAATTTATCATCCTCATCAAAGTTAATCATAAAATTCTTGAATTTCTGAATATGATTATTTGGATCTTGCATCCTATCAAAATTCTCTAACTTTAAAATGTCAAAACGCTTTGGAATATGTCATGGCAGGATTTCTGTGGAGAGAGGAGATGACCTCCAATTATGTATACCTTATACATATTGCCCCGATGACCTTTGTTCATAGCAATATACAAATCTTCCTCAGATAGGTATGTGATCCGGTTACTCATACAATATTCAAGATTATGACTTCCCGAAAGGATTTGTACATGAGGTGCAACCTGCTTTCTTTTAGAAATGCTAACAGCCTTATCTTACTCCTCGGACCCAAGTTCTCTTTTCTCTTGATAGTTTCTTTCTCTCTTCAAACCTTTGTTCCCATGAGATGTCTGACGGGTGTCCTTATTCCACTTTGAAATATTTACATTATAAGATTTGTCACGTCGGATATCCCTTTCTGGAGAGGAAGAGTCATCTGAGTCATAAATGGAGTAGTCACTAGACTCAGCAGACTCGTATCGACGCCTAAATTTCATTTTTCTTTTTGAATAATAACAACTTTGCCTCCGATGTGTTTCATGCCTATTATTAATCCGATAAGCATCCTCTAATTTATATTTCTCAATTACTTGCTCCATTCGAACCTCTGAACTGAGTCTGTTTGAACTCAGAGCTGCTTTTTTTTCTATGTTTAGCCTTTCTATATCCTCTAAAATTTCCTTCCTCCGAGCTACTAGAATAGACTCTTCAAGTAGCTCGTCGGCATATTGATCGTTGTTATGTTGTCCCTTTACCAATTATTCTTTAGCAATAAGACCTTTAGATGAATTTACGACCAGAAGATCGCCAATTTCAAATTCTCTACCCATTTCTCTCAAAATAATCGTCAATTTCGTAGTGGTTAAAATACCGATTCCAGGTCCCAATCATTCTCACATACGGGCCCAATGATAGTTCCAGATATTTCTTAGAGGGGTTATCTATCTAAGCAATGTTCGTAGGAGAATATTTAGAGCGAGAGAGAGACGAGAATAATGGAGAGTGATAAAAGGAATAATAAAGAAATGATTAAATAATGATTTATCCTCTTTTCCAAAAGAGGCGTTGCTATATAGTACAAGAGATGGATCCATAAATTACATGATTACCATTTTTAATGGTTATCTCACCCCACTACTTTACTAAAATCAACCATAATTATTGTTTATTAAATAAGCCCTCCTTAATATTACACATTTATTGGGTTTCTTTACACAACTCTTATAAAGCCAAATTATCTCATTTACATAATTAATTTCATCACTCTTCCAAACATTTCCTCCCCTTATCACTAATAATGTAAAAATGGATGCCACAACTTGCGCTTGTGCGCTTCGTGCTATGCATAATTGGTCGTGTTAGCACGAGATTCACGAGTTATTAAAAAATAATACGTTAACTTTAGATTATTTAGAATACCATTGGAAAGATTAGAATATAATCGTACGTACAAATCAAAGGAAGATGGAGCTTTTAAAATAAAAATGGGATAATGCTTTTCAAATTATCATGGACAGTGACATTGTTTATCCATAAATAACTACCTTTGTAGAACTTATAGAGAAATATAAAAACGATGGTCGTCAACCAGTCAAACGTAAATTATATGTTACGTCGTCCATTACACGAGATAAATCATATTTTGAACATGTGCAAGAATAAAAAAAAAGTAAGTGCCCATGCAATATGTGAAACTTTTGAATACTGGTCAAAATATAGAGATGAAGTTGATTTTTTTTTATTTTGAAATGTCGACACAAGTTAGAGAGCTATGTGTCCGCATAAACCTTTGCTATGTGAAACTTCTATTACACCGACCAAAGTGTTGAGAGAGAATGAAACTCCACCAATTCGTGTTCATATGTCGTCACAAGCTAGTGGAACGATTAGTCGTAGTGGATAATTGTAAAAAGTAGTAAGTGGTAGAAAGGTTTTAAGATGGGTTTATTGATAAATCTCACTTCTTTATACATGAGAAGTGTTAACATTTTACATTTATTTACATGGTATTGATTACTATCATTATTATCGAACACTGAAACAACTTAATTATTTATTAACATATACTTAATGCAATCAAATGTAATTGTCAACGCTATTCATGAAAATTTAGTAACTACCTTACAACTTAACCCAAGAGAAGGGATCAGCTTGAGGACTATCGGGCACGAGGCATCAGTCAGAGAGGTATCGACCAGGAGTGTCGGCTAGAGAGACTCGATTACCCAGTATGGTTGCTGATGTATGGATTCGATTAAATTGGTAAAATATACCCTTATTAGTAACCCTCTAGTTCTCGCGAAGGATTGAGGGAGGAATATCTTAATAAACTTTGTCTCACTTTATTTGTCTTGTGTGCTTTTTCGGATACCTTTTGTCATACATGTGATACTTTATTCTTGATCTCCATTCTCGAAGTATACCCACTGGTATTGCAACCTTTTTTGCCTGAATCCAAAGAGCCTTTAAATACATTGGTATATTGGTTTCGATCTAGCCAACTTATCTTTAGAGACATCTCTAAGTCGAATTTGTGTTTACTATGTTCCAACCTATATTAAAAAAACCCATGCTGAGCAAAATACTTCCTCGCGGATGAAAAACCTCTTTTATGTCTATACAAAGAATCTATGAAACTCTGAATTCCTATTCAAGTGTTTATCATCTACCTCACTAAACGTTCTACAAACAGACTCGTCAATTTCCTCTGAACTGTTTCTTGTCTTTTGTCTGGTCTCGCCTCACATTGCAAAACAATATCTTCTTTTATTTATGGGATGGTTTTGATAAATCTTTATCCATTATTTAAAGAATCTAATTAATATATAAAACCTAATTAATAGGAAATCTAATTAATATTGAATACCAAATTAATATAAGATTTAATGAATATAAAAGATCTAATTAATATAGAAGATCAAATTAATATAAGATTTAATTAATATTGAATATAATTAATATGGAATATTTAATTTAATATTGAATATTTAATTTAATATAAGATTTAATTAATATAGAAATATAATTAATATTGAATATTTAAGTAAATAAAAATCTAATTAATGTAGAATATTTAATTATATAGTAGATATAATTGATATAAAAATATAGTTAATATAGAAAATCTAATTAAGATAAAAGATCTAATTATTATATAAATATAATTATTATATAAACAATAAATAGAAGATTATGCTTCGAGTTACTTATGGTATACACTTAATAATTCTTTACATAGACTTATAGTAATTTAAGTATCAGTTACCCCGATTCTCCAAGTACTCACCGTAGATAAACTGCCTATCTGCAAGCCCGAAGTGATTAATTCCCATGCAGTCCGTAAATTCTATCTAGGACATACTCCACAACAAATCACTCTTCTAACTTTATACATCCAGGAAAGCGGTAATAACGTCCATCTGACCAATCCCAAGAACAGATAGAGAAACACTTAACGGATGCTCCACAATTTGAACATTCGAAACCTTTGACCCATCGAACTTCAGATCAAAACTCACAACAAACAATGGTTGAACTTTCTTTGTGAAGGTCGGGTCCAATTTCTTCTTTAAAACAGCTTCCGTAAAGACATCCACATCTCCATCTTATGTTCAAACTCAATATCAACTCCAGCTCCACCCCCGGTACCTTACATCTCTGTAATGATTGAAAGTCCAGGGGCTCCTGTTAACGATAATAGCTGTCCCAACAACTTCTTCACTCAACCTCTTAGTTTGTCTAGGTGTCAGAACAATAACCCTTACTCTAAGTTAGCTACGAATCATTTTCTCAGCTATTCCAGGTACTCTTCAAGATTCTATGCCACATACCAAATTTAGTGTAATATTGATTGAATTGTCAGTTCACTAATACCACACTATTGTGAGTCTTACGCCTTTTCAAGTACTTCTCAGATTGGATCCCCACCTGCTTCGGCAAGCCTTCATATATCTCCAGCAAAATCCTAGTAGCTTCATTCCCTAGACTAGACGTCTCTTAAACTATGGACCCATCCATGATTAAAACAACATTAGTCGCACAACAAGAGAACATGGTTCGGATTGTGAAAAAATCCTACATCCATGGGTAAGGGACACAATTTATATAGAATGTCAGAAGAATACTCTCAAACATTAAACACTTAATTACTCTTTTGTTTATCCGAACAAAATCCAACCTCACTTCGAGGTTGATTTGAGTATATACACAGAATAAAATCGGAAAGAAGTATCCATAAAACAAGATTCAAAACCTCAGGATTCAAGAAAATTGCAAAAACATATCCTAGATTCAATATTAAATAGATAGACGCAAAAAGTATCGATTTCCCATATTTTCCTTTGATTATCAAGAAGAAATCAATCCCTCAAATACCCAAGCTAGTAAGAAATCCGATATTTGACACTGTCTCTCCAATAAATTAGCAAAATCCTTCTGGAGCTAACAACGCAATATCAAGATCTTATGCGGAGCTGAGAGGACTAAAAATGAAGGCATTATTTTTTAAAAATATTCTCTACCAGGACAAAAGAATACACAAGGCTATCATCTTTCAGGAATCATATAAGGAATTCCTTCTCTTTTTCTCTAAAAGTAGTTTAAAAGCTAAATTTAGCTTTGGCCATCCTAAATTAGATGAATTTAAATATTTTCGAGGATCTTTTAAATTCACTGAAGTATTTAGTGTCTCTATATTTTATTATAGACATATATTTATTAATTTAAATGTTGAAGATATTAATAAAAAGTTGGAAGAAACATGTGTGAAGTGTAGGTCAGTTCACATTTAGGCTTTTGAAATGGTCATAAGATTTCAACCCTGGTAACGATAATTTTCGCCTGAGGGTAGGCTTGTAATTTGTTTGGTGTTTTAAAGAAGTATGTGGGTGTTTAATATTTAGAGTAGAGAGTAGAGGGAGAATTAAGCTGGCTGGTTGTAGTTAATTTTCCTTACCCACATTTAATGCAGGTGGTTGGGTATTTATACCCTTATATTTTGGGCCCTTATGGGCTTTCGGGTCATGTTCAATGGACCCGGGTCATGTTTAAAGACCCATGAGCTCTAAGTAGGAGAGCAAATAGCTTAGTCAAGAAGTGTTTAGGTTTTTTAGTACTTTTGTCATAGTTCAAACAACCCCATTAGCTAAGTGTTTGAAGTGGTCTGTCCGGTCTGGAGGGTTAGGTCCGATCTGTCCTTGTCCGGTGAGTAATCAGAATTCGGACTCATCAAACCCAGACTAGAGTCTTCTTAGACTCCAATCTGGGTGACCTTCCCAAAAATACTAGAATATTTATGCAACTAAGACGTTGTAGCTCAGATTGCAAAGATAATTGGATTGCATTTAGCTCTTTGGGTTCCTTTCAAAAATCGAGCAAACTTTAACTGTTGTAAAGCTTGGCTCGTTATTGATGTTTCAATACCTCTTCTCCAAAAAACATGGATAAGTTTTGGGAAAAAGGATAACTGCTCGCAGGATATCACCTATGATTTTCCTCCATATTTCCAATCCTGTAATCACTTAGACCATAGACAAAACAACTCTAATAAAGACTTAAAAATAAAGGTATTACTAATATTAAACACCAACAATACACTAAAACCAAAGAAACAATAAATATAACAACAATTCCTTCATAATAAAGATGGGTTCAAAAGCTAAAATTTGTGATTGTTAACAGCCAAACAAAAACACAAAAATGTCGAAAATAAGTCACCAAAGGCTAAATAAAAACCAGATTCAAATGAAAATTCTAGATATGTCAACACTCTTCACTCCAAATCTGGTTCATTTAAATTAGGTTTAAGCAACAATCATAGTAAGAGCACATAAGTTAAAACAAAAATTATTGATGATATCAATAAACAGGAACACATTATAGAAGGTAATAAATTGAGAATACCACCAAACAATGAAATAAATGAGGTAACGGAAAATGATATTACTGATGCACTCTATACAATGAACATAGACAACTCATTTACTGTATCATAACCTAGAAAATTTAGATATTGGCCAGGATTTCATTAAACTCATCAACTTTTCCAGTTTAACTCTATCACCTGAAATAAAAATGGTTTCTGCCAGAAAAAAGATAAATAATCATATCATCAAATAAATTAAGAAATCTAAAGTTAAAAATATTTAAAGGATCTTTAATCTATAAAGTAGTTAACTTCAAAGAATAATTCAGATCCTTAAATTCCCTTTCAAAATAACTTTAGCAATCTTAAGTTGTAATGCTATGAGAGTTTGTAATAAAGAAAACATTAAGAAAAAATTAAATTAATAGTAAAAACTAAAGATTTTGACTTCATTTCTCTTCAAGCGCCAGTTATTTTAAAAAACAAATCTTGATTAAATCTGTAAGAAACTAGGATTCAATACTAGTTTTGCTAATATTAATAATAAAATTTGGATTTTTTTGGAAATATCAATTTCAAATTAATATTCTTATTAACAATGATCAATTATTCATATGATGGTGAGCTATACTTTTTCAAACAAAGAAGTATTAGTCACTCTTGAGTTATAATCGTGTTTTTAGTAAAAGAAAGTTAAAGAGAAAATTATATTGTAGAGAAAAAAAACTAGTTTTGAGAAATCAATCTCTCACTTGTAAAAATGTGTCATCCTTTATTCATCGTTTCATGTCTTATTTATAGGCGTCTCAGACTTTTTATATAAATGGATAAATTGCACTGCAACCCCTTATATTTACAAATTGTTTAAATAGCCTCTTAAAACTATACAATTTATCATAAATAACCTTAATATTATTACATTAAGTCCTCAATATTTCATATCCTTATCAATAGCCCCCTAGTTCTTATGAAGGACAATGAATAAGAACTAACAATCATCGAAAATCACAACAGATGACAACTGTTAATTTTCAAAATCTAATTCACTTTGGATTTATCCTTCTCATCTCCTCATTAAAATAATTTGCTTCAATATATTTCTCTTTGAATAGTAGCATATATTTTTTTCTCGAATGTAATCCATTTATTAATTAAATCAAAACTGCTAAGTGACATACTTGTCATCCTCGAACAAAATTATACCCAGGTTCACTTTGAATCTGACTCAATCACCTTTTGTTTATGCTTGGAATAATCAAACATGTAGTCTTTCCCTAACATTATCATAACGGTTAGAAACGTTTGGAATAGTATAGAAAACGCATGCAAAAATCCAATAGGCCTCCCACTAGGTCTAACAACCAACATGTATCACGCTACCCCTCTTCAAGTAACCGTTTGACATTTCTTCTTTCCACCCAATAGCCATCATCGCCTCTCAAACTTCTCTCACCACTTTCTTTTTCATAATTCTTTTATAAATACTCCTTCACTATTTGTTTTTGTTTCATGTATACCTTCTAGTGAGAGAAAGTCCATATGAAAATTCAATTTCTTGTCGCCTAGAAAACTCATCTTTCCCAACTAACCTTCAAACTTTATGAACTAATAAAAGATTTTTCTTCATCATAGTTGATGAAAAAATCCCCAGCTACTAAAAACCCATTTTTATCCTTTACGATTACTTGTGAGTGAGAGAGTTGTTGAATATAAAGTTGCAGGCTTAATAGATAGTTCTCCAAATTTCTTAACTCAAACCACCATATACGGTGCCTTCAACCCTACCAAAAGTTCTTCTGATTTTCAGAATTCGTCCAACCCAGATCTTAATAGCCATTTTCCAGAATCTCATCGGCAGTCATCATCACCACCACCACCACAACTTCAACAACTTTTACCTACAAATTCCTCTCAATCATTGCCTCAAAATTCTTCTCCAACATTTTTTGGCCACTTATTTATTCCTTTTTGAAATAATCGTAAATAAACACAAAGCATATCCATTCACAGAAGATCAGAAAAAGCTTTATCACCCATTAGCTTCGATTCACCTCGAATTTTATGTAAAAAGACTCCTTGAGTTCAATCAAAGGCTCATCTCTCCTAAAAACTTCCTGTTAAAAAAACATTCATAGTAGTGAGAGACCTCGAAACTGATAACACTCTAAAAAATCCTACCCAAAACACCACAAATAATCATATACCACTATCTCCTCCCCGAGGGAGATTGTTGAGACCAACATTGAGTCACAAAAAACTCCTTTGAATACTCAAACGAAATTTTGGCCTCAAACTCAAATCCTCATCAACTAATAGACAAAACTTCTGAAGAAGAAGCTGGTTATGAGGCTATGAAAATCGGTGTTGCTTCTGAAACCGAAGAAGATGTTTCAAAGAAAGGGGAATCAAATAAAAAAGAGAAAAAAAAAAGAAAGTGCCAGTTGAAATCCCCGAAAATGTTGCTGCCACAGTCAGTGTGAATTTAAAACCACTCATCCCGGAATATATCATAGAATTAAAGAATATGTCATATAACTATTACAGCAAATCGTTAGCTGGATGACTAAGAAAACAACAGGGATTACTAAACAATGTAGAACTTCGACTACTAGAGAAATGAGAGACTCCTCTTGATTGTAGAGAAAATGAGTTGGTGGTTTATCCTGAGATCATCAACTGGGGACTTTGGTTCTCACTGGATCCAATAATAGTAGAATACTTTGAAATTCTGGATTTCTGCCCAACACAAACAACACCGAATTTATGGTTTACTCTCCTATCGGTGATTATAACATCTAGGCTAAATCAGGCCTCTCTCTCCATCAAAGACTTCATTTCCATGACTGGTCTTTCCAAAGGTCCGGTATTTCCCTTCTATTATCTAACACTTGTAGATGATTTCAAAATAATCGACGATCTTCTTAAGGCCGAAAAATTCTGGAAGCAAAGTTTCATCTTTAACTTTGGGGCATTGTAAAATGAAAAGGAAATATCTGAAGAGAACTCCTCAAGACTCAACCTTGTTTTAAGAAGGAACATTAAGTTCTCTTCTCTTTTCTTCTGCTCTTTATATATATTAATTTTTCACATATATTACTACTATATGCAGGAATTCTGAAGTGATACAAAGCTCGCAAGAAGTATGCAAAAGAAATCTTTGCCAAGTTGGCCACTGGGCAAAAAATGCATAGGGAAACGGGCTTCACTCAGCATTCATGCCCGTAAACTTTATCAACCGTCACCTATGGAGGATCTATTCGGATAATATCCTCCTCGAAAATTTAATGGAGGGCCCATATCCGGATGATATTGTTAAAAGACTACTAGCACCTGATGGCAAAGTCATTCTGCTAGTGCGAAATAGATCTAAAAGTCATATTCCCTTGAAATGAATGTTAAAAAGAAAAAAGAAGCAACTACTACTAAGGGTACATATGGTGCTAGCTCTTCATCGGATCCAAGCCCAAAGAAGAAAGAAAGAAGCACTAAGCATAAGACAAACAAAGATAGTATTCCAACTATCGAAGAAGGAGTCGAGGCTGAGCCTTCTCAGAAAAGAAAAAAGATCACAACCTCGAAAAAGAAGAAGCACTTCACAGACTCATCCAATGAAGAGTGCATAAAAGAATATAGAAGAGGCTCCCTCAGACATGCCTCCCTCCAAAGTTGAAGAAGCTGTGGTTGAAGATTACCGAGGGGATGCTAACTTCATTCATGCAGAGCCCATTAGTGCAGGATAACTTCAAGATCTGTACCTGATATGGAAATAGAGTTTTAAGGATTAAATTGTAAATATTATAAATTTAAGGATTTAATTGTAATTAATGTGAGTTTTGTCTTCAATTCGTGACTTATGTAAGTTTTAGAGGATATTTGTAACTATGTATAATTAGTAAGGACTAAACAGCAATTAGTCCACTTTTTGTAACATATTTCAGTTTGAGACTAAGTCTTGGCTCCTCTATATAAAAGACCAGACTACTCTAACAAAGGGGTTGAACACTTTTTACTTTGAAACTCATTTGTACTTGTGTTTTCTCTCTCTAAAAACTCTCTAGAACTTTCTCTCTCTAGAATACACTATTGACAATTTATTAAGGCAAAATGATAACTCATCAGATTGGCGACTCCACTCGGGAAATCGAAGACCCTAGTTGATGATTTCTAGGTATACCACTAGTTCGTCATCCTTGCAGTCAAAGGGAGTTTATCCTTCTTTTGGCAGACGAAGGGTTATGTTTTCTCCCATTCCCCATTGTTTCTTAAGAGTTGAGGCTTGACTTTCTTTGTAGTATATGTAGCAGACTTTCTTCAAAACGATAATGTATTTTCTTTCGAGGTTTCTTAGGTTCCTCCCAATTTTTGCCTTTTATTCTTCGAAGATGGAGCAAATATCAGCTTTTTCTAGAGAGTCAACCTCAAGATCGATTTTTGTAGCCTCTGAGTCAGCTTCTTTGGCTTTTGAAGTTTCTTCTCGAGGATTTTGAGAAGTTAGGATAATCGCTTCTGTAGAAGGGTTATCAATTCGAGGTGCTTCCTCCATCACTTCTCTTTGAGGATGATTGTTAGTAGTTGGATTTTGAGGAGATGGACTTCGGATGATTGTTGATTCATCTCCCATGGCGATGAAAGTTTTTCTTCGTTTGGTTACTGAAGAGTTTTCCGAAGAAGGGTTGCTTGTTTTTTGTTTTAGAGGAGAAATTCTACTTTGAGATGAGCAGACTCGAGCTGTTTTAGGCCCTGAGATTTTAGATGATGATTGCTCTTCGATTTTGGGGGAAGGTGAAAGATTTGGAACTTTAGTAGGATCAAAGTTACCGTAATAGAATGTCTCAGTAGTAGTTCCGATTGGACCACCTCGAATTAATCATGCTCTTCGGTATTCTTCAGCTCTTTGTGTAATACAAAAGTAATCATAAGATCCGAACACTAAATTACTATCAGTATCAGAGGATTCTGGTGTTTTGGGAAGAATGGCCTTCGACTTTTTGGTTCTTGGTTTCTTTCGCATAAACCAAGTAAGGGTTGATCAGAGAGGATGAAGGTTGGTCGGGAAGTTTGATTTTTCTGGTGAAAATCCTGAGAATAGAGGAGGAGCACGATGAAGGTAGCCAAAAATTCTAACTTCTCTCTAAAATGGTTTTTGTGTGAGGAGAGTAGAAATTAGAGGAAGGTGGTATTTATACTAAAGCGAGTGAAGGCGTGTGAAGGTGGAAAGACCTATGTGATGATAGGTTGGAATACGAATCGTTGAGTTGGTTAGATGTTCGACATCTGTCAGGCTAGATTACTAGGGTTATGATGAATTTAACAGTTACATATGCAACAGTTATATTCGAGGATGATCTATTTACATAATATTTCGAGGAAGATTTTCAACACATTTTATTACATCGATTCGAAGTGATTTCGAGCTCACGTTTACCTACCAAGGCTTTTCGAGGCGGAATTGTGTTTATTTTTTGGTTCAAATATGTTTTAAGATCTTAAATTGTATATGTGCTTCAAATAATTATTTAAGCTAATGGATTCGAACAATTGTTTTAAAGCTTATGACAGGTCACATAGCCAATGAGAGTTTTCGAGGATGCAAAGATTCAAAACAAAACGGATTTGAAGACTTTTTAGTTCTCATTCATTTACTGACATGAGAACTAGGGGGCTTCTGATATGGAAATAGAGTTTTAAGGATTAAATTGTAAATGATGTAAATTTAAGGATTTAATTGTAATTAATGTAAGTTTTATCCTTAATTCATGACTGATCTAAGTTTTAGATGATATTTGTAACCATGTATAATTAGTAAAGACTAAATAGCAATTAATCCATTTTTTGTAACAGATTTCTGTTTGAGACTAAGTCTTGGCTCCTATATCTAAGGACCAGACTACTCTAATAAAGGGGTTGAAATTTTTTTACTTTAAAACTCATTTGTACTTGTGTTTTTTCTCTCTAAAAACTCTCTAGCACTTTCTCTCTCTAGAATACACTCTTGATAATTTATTAAGGCAAAACGATAACACATCAGTACCAAGTTATGGATCTGATGGTCCAAAAGATCCAAGAACAACTTCAACAAATTGGTCATCGAATTATTATTTCTCTTTTACTTAAAATTATGAACTCAAATCTTCCCCTAGCTGCCTCATCTTCTGCTCTCATGCCTTATAATAATCAGAGCTTCATCCCTATCGAAGAGTCATCCGAAGAAGTTTTACTTGCACTGCAATGTTTTTCTAATCTTGAAGCAACAACAAAAAAGTTGTGCATGGAAGTAAAATATGCTCGAATCCATTTGGAAATTATGGTTTAGGATATGGTTCGATAGAAAAAGAAAACTGAAGAAGAAAAGAAGATGAGGGAAATATTTGACAAACACATTGTGGAACAGTTTTAGGTGTTCCACGATAACAAGTCGGAATTTATAAAGGGATCCATCCACCTCAAACGTTATCTAAGATGTGTTCATGATGAAAAAAAAAAATGAGCTAAAAAATTCCCATCAGGTTGAGATGGATTAACTTAAAGTTAAACATGCCAATGAGAAATACGAGAAGCAGAAGAAGTATTCCTCTCTTCAAGAGTCTTTGAACAAGAGTGCAGAAGAAAAAAAGAGATTGACTGAAGAAATGGAAGCATATAAGACAACATTTGAAGGAGAAAATCAAGCCGTTGTGAAAGCTGCCAAAACTCATTGTAGTCGGGATACTCTTGTTGTGATGAAAATGTCCAAAAGCAACAAACAATCACTTTGCTCCGCAGATTTCATGCAACATTCCGGAAAGCAAATCTGTCAAGCTTTTTGGAATTAATACCCAGGGAGAATCGTCATAGTGAAGGCTTCAAAGCTATACCACCTGAATATTTAGAAAAAACCGACTCTGAAGAAGATGAAAATTCCTCCGAGCACGAATAAAATTCTTCTGAAGATAACTCCAAAAAAGATGATTAACTGTTGCTTTTATTTTTGTACTATGAAGTCATTATTTGTTATCGATGATTCATTTTTGTGAATGCTTAACCACTTAGTATTTAAACCCATATGTTTGTAAGATTAGAAAATCTACTTCAATGAACAATTTATTCCATATTTAACTTTAATTTTATCATGAATTAAAAAGTAATCATAAGTAAGTCACTATCGGCTCGAATCCTAATATATCTTATAAATGAGTGTGTATTACTTCAAATAAAAATATTGTATTTAAAGAATGCATAACATCTTCAAATATAATTAGTTCACTTAAAGAATGTTACCACCTCGAATACAACTAGTGTGTTTAAAGAATGTTAGCACCTTGAATTTAACTAGTGCGTTTAGAGAACGTTAGCACCTTGAGTTTAACAAGTTCATTTTAGAGAACGTTAGACACTCGAATATGGTTGTTTTTTTAACAGTGCTTTCAATTAACGTAACACTTGAATAAAATAAATTACTCTTCGCCAACCATTTCAAAGATGATCAGTCTTTGACTAGTTACCAAGATAGTTTAAATACTTGTAATTAAAACAACCATTGGAAAAAACGAATATTATTAATGTCGTCGAATATATACATGATACCTCATTAAAACCTTAATGGGTCAACGAGATAGGAAAGAGTATGCCAATTATCAAAAAGAAAAAAATCATTCCCAATACAGCTTCAAATGCTCTGTATTCCAAGGATGTTGAAGTAATCTGCCCTTCTTATTACAAAGGCAATATGTACCCGGCTTTATTCGCTCCATTATTATATAAGAACTCTCTTAATTCGGGGCCATTTTTACAAGTTGCTTGTCCTTTGTAGGAAGGAATACTTTCCTCAATACTTTGCACCTACTTTAAAATCCCTCCTTCTCACCTTCAATTTATAGCGACTCCTCGTTAAAGTTTGATAATGAGTCATATTCAAATGTGCCATAACTCTTTTTTCTTCGATCAAGTCTAGGTATGTTCTTTTTGCCTTTTCAGTTAGATCTTCAGAATAATAAAGTACTTTATAAGAAGGTAAAATAGATTTTGAAGGTCTAACAACATCCATACCATATACCAAGACAAAAGGAGTTTCTTGAGTAACCTCTCTAGGAGTTGTACGATAAGCCCACAACACCTCTTGCAAATATTAAGGATATTTCCCTGCAGCACCTGTTAAATGTTTTTTCAAACCCTCAAGAATATACTTAGTAGTTACCTCCACTTGGCCATTTTCTTGGGGACTTTAACATGTAGAAAAATACTATGTAATATCCCTCGAAGCGCAAAAAAAAAGTCATTTCTCTGCTGTTAAATTGAAGACCATTATTTGTGGTAATGTTTTGAAGAACTCCAAAGCGAAAACAATGATTATTCACAATAAATTTAATAATATCCTTGGCTTTTGTACCAAATAATGGTTCAACTTCAGCCCACTTTGAAAGTAATCCACCCACAATGAACATTTGACGTCCTCCAAAGGCCATAGGCAATGGTCCTACCAAGTCTATTCCCCATCTATAACAAAGAATTGCTTCAGAAATAGAGATAAGTGGAACTGCTGGTTTGTGAATAGAATTCGAAAAGTGTTGACAAGTATAAGAGCCTCAGATTAAGACTTTAGCATCATTTATAATTAAGGGCAAATAATAACCTGCAAACAAAACCATAGCGCGAAAGATTTAAACCTCTAGTAAGTTGAATTTTCACCATCATGCAACTTAAATAAAATCTCTTGAGATTATTTTTTACTCAAACAACACGAGAATGGTCTACTTAAAGAGTTTTTGTATAAGACTTCATCTAATACAACATAACCATGGTCCTTGTACCTTAAATTTTTACACAACTATGTATCTTGAGGTAACGTACCTCTTAGTAAAAAATTAAGGATATCAGACCTCCAATCAATTTGAATTATGTCCAGAGTAACATATACTTCCTCAATATATTTACATTGTTATAATCGTGTTAAAATCGAAGGGATCTCCTGTAGCAGTATCCAAGAATATTCTTTTGTATAAGCAATTGTTGCCAAGGAATCAACATTTTCATTATCTCCTCGGTTAATATACTTTGCGATCACTTTGTCAAACAAAAGAGTCAAATTTTAAATCTCGCATAAATACAAAATTAAATGATATTTCTTTGCCTCGGATACACTTGCCATATGATTTGCCACTAGTTGCGAATCTATTTCAAAACAAACTATTGTTGCTCCACAAATATTCACAAGCCTTAAACCAGCTAACACAAACTCATATTCAGTTTCATTATTTGATGCATGAAAGACAAATCAAATTGCCTGACACATTGCCTCCCAAGAAGGAGCAACTAACTAAACCGCTGCACTAGATCCCAATATACTAGAACCACCATCGTTCAAACCACCCACATCGAAGTTTTTGGTAAAACCTCTTTATCTGCCTCCTTATCTGATCGACTCGAATTAAATTCGACCAAAAAATCAGCTAAATCTTGAGCTTTAATAGTCGTTCGAGTAGCAAAAGTGATATCAAAATCTCCCAATTCTACTGACTATTTGGTCATCCTACCAGAAATTTCCGGCCGTTGTAATACATTATTTAATGGGAAAGAAGTTTGAACCACAATGGCGTGAGCTTGAAAATAAGGGGGCATCTTCATAGCAGCCACCACTAAAGCCAATAACAACTTTTCAAGCTTCAAATACTTTTTGTCTGATGCCAACAAACTCTTACTAACATAATATATTGGCTTTGAAATTCCCTTATCTTCATATATCAAAACAACACTCACAGAAAAATTAGACACTTCTATATATAGAAACAGTTGCTCCCCATTTCGAGGCTTAGACAATATTTCTGGTGATAACAAAATTTCCTTAATTTTTGAAAAATCTGCTTCACAATCTGCTGTCCATAAAAACTCATCGTGTCTTCGTAATACTTGGAAAAAAGGAAAATACTTGTTAGAAAATTGTAAAATAAATCGATTAAGAAGCAGCTAACCTTCATGTCAAGATTTTCACCTCCTTTACGGTTCGAGGAGACGTCGTTAAGACCACGACCTTTAACAGTTCAGGATCAACCTTTATCCATTTTTCACTACTGATATACCCAAGAAATTTCCTTGATCGTACACAGAGGTACATTTTTCAAGGGATTTAACTTCAATCGAATAATTCTTAACTTTAGAAAAGTATCATCTAAATCTTTCAAGTGTTCACCATCTGTTAGGATTTAAACCAGCATATCATCAATGTATACTTCTATATTCCTCCTAATCTTGAAAAGCAAATGCCTTGTTTACCAACCTTTGATATGTCACTCTAGTATTCTTCAACCCAAAGGGTATAACTCTATAATAATATAATCCTTGATCACTGATGAACGTAATGATTTCTTGATCCTTTGGATCTATTTGAATGTGGTTGTAACCTACAAAAGCATCCATATTTTAGTTCATAAAATAAAATCAGCCAACTGATCTATTCGAGGCACATGAAATGGATCTTTGGGGCATGCTTGATTCAGATCTGTGAAATCAGCACACATTCGCCACTTTTCACTTTTTTTTAACCAATACTGGGTTCGCTGTCCATACAGGATATTACGCCTCCCGAATATGCCCGAGCCTAGACAAGTGATCCACCTCTATTACAATAGCCTCTGATTTTTCCACAGATAAATCACATCTCTTCTAAATAACAGGTTTAATCCTCGGATTTATAGCTAAGCTATGACATATCACTTCAGGTGGAACCCCCACCACATCCTCTGTTTTCCAAGAAAAAACATCCAAATTATCAAACAAAAACTGTAACAACTGATAATGCAAAGTTGGTGATATCAGAGTCCCTATTTGCAGAGTCTTCCCATTAGAAAATATATATTTTTCTATATTTTCACTCACTTTTAAACAAACCCGGGGTTTCCCTTGGATCATCAATTCCTTCTTCATCAAAGGTTAACCCAACTTATTGTTATTTAGTCATCTGATCCTCACAGTTAGAAGCTCGAATACAAAGAGCTATAACATTATCTAGCTATATTTTGGTCCCTTCGTACGACCCTAACACGTCTCCAATAATATACTTTAAACATTGATAAATAATAGAGACAATAACATACATTCTCGAAAGCCAAGATTTCCCGAAAATAACATTATAACTGGTTAGACATTCAACCACCATGAAAAAAACTTTAACTTTCTTTTTAAAAGGGCCTTTTCCCAAACATACTTTGCCCTCAAATTCTCCGATCACTTGAGTTGTTACCCCTGTAAACCCAATTATAGTACAATCTGATTGACAAATTCGAGGTGCATTATGCATCCTATCATACGTAGACTTGAACAATACATTTGCAGAATTCCCTGTATCTATCAAAACACGTCAAATTTCAATCCCAGCTATATCTTCCCCTATGACCACTACATCTTCATGAGGTCATGTTATTCCCCTCAAACCATCCTCATCGACCAAAATAAAAGGAGGGTATTTTTTACCATACAAATGAGTAGACATTCTTCCTTCTATTTGAGTGACTAAACTTACTATATGTCTTTTCCTGGAGCTATTAGTATTGCCAGCTATAAAATCTCCCCAAAAATGGCTAGAGATTCAAAATACTCACGCAAACTTCAAACTTGACCTTGCTCCACTGGTTCATCCACAGCTAGCAAAATTAATCGATCTGGATCTATAGCCAAATATTTTGAGGTTGCATCAAACTCATCACATTTAGAATCTAAGATCATCAATGTATTCTCTTGCCTCAAATTTGGATTACCAGTATACTATGTTAATGCACTCGGAGTTTTCGATCCACTATTTTTCCCTTTAACAAAAGTAGCTAACTTGCGAGTTTCTATTAAAACCTGATTTTTATTCTTCAATGCTATACAATCTGCAGTGTTATGCCTTATATCTTTATGATACTTACAAAATTTATTGTCGCGCTCTTCTCTTGGTATGTTTATTGGAGCAACCCTTAGATTTCTCAAAAATAGCAGCTACATTCTCCGTCAAGTTAACATAACACTTTAACGTTATCCACTGATTTTTCCTTAGTCTATAATGTTGATTATTTTTATTTTTTCGAGGGGGTAGACTATTGTTTGTCCTCAAACAATGAGGTGCCTGATAACCATGATTAACAGTTCCATGCCCCGAATTTTTCTGTACATAGTCAAAACCACCTCTAACTCTTGTGGACTCTTCTACTTTAATCCGATCTTCTACTTGAGTCATTAAGGTTCCAAGAGTTAATTCTCTCTTTTTTGTTGTTTCTTTTTCCAATTTCTGCTAGTGGCAAGCTCTGTCTAAAAGCACCCATAGAACCCAACTCTTCATAATCATCTAACCCCGCTTTTGTTAATACAAGACACCTCGTATAATCTTTCAATTTTTATTCCACATCTTGCTTATATTGTATTATTGAATCACCACTAGCATATATTTATTTGTTTCCCAAAAACTGTCATCGGTAAGATGTATAAAAATCTCTAAAGTTGGTAATAGATCCTCCTCCGAATTCTATTATACCCTGGAAAGTATAAAAAATGCTCTGCACATCAGCATATCATCATCTTTGAATTTCATCATATAAGTCTTAAATTGTTCGATGTGGTCATCAGGGTCTTAAGTCCCATCAAATTTTTAAATCTTCGAAATGTCAAACCGATTTAGAAGAGAAATTGACTCAATTTCAACTGTTAAATGAGAATTTCTTTAATCTACCCCTTATACATATTGGTCATCTTCTGTGCCCTCCATAATAATATACAAGCTCTGATCTGCTACGCATGTGTATTTATTAGTTATATTTCCTTCACACCATACAATATCCCTCATATGACGAGGCTTGCTGTCTCTATTTAACTTATATATTTTGCGTGATTTCCAAGACCGACTTCTTTCTCCTTTTAAAGAACCCTGATATTTTCTCTTCTTAAACAATCCTCCCTCAGATTTTGAGCTACTAAATACATCATTAGTAGATGCGATATGCCTATGTTTATCTTTCTTTTCCTTTTGCAAAGTTTTGTGTTCTTTATCAGACTCAAAATACGCTTCCTTTCGGTCACTTCGAATCTGATGAGATGTGTACGACCTATCAGATTTATTTTCTAGTTCGTTTTTCTTATCATCCTGTCGTACCTCAGATTTTAGCCTACATCACTGAATCTGCTGTTTTCTTTTAACATACTTCTCATTCGATGCTATTAACTTGTCCAGTAATTGGTTCATCCAATCTTCAATAATAGAATATCCTTGTTATACCAGAATTCGGTTGTTCTCCCTACTTTCTTCTCTGTGTAAATCAGATTTTAAGGTTTCGATTACCTTGCAAACTGTTGGATCAACTTCATGCTCCGATTCCATTTTGATCAAGAACGATACAATTGTTTAACAATTCAACAACTTCTGGGTTTTGATACCAATCAAAGAAATCTCCCATTGTCGTCGCCAATTTTTTGAGTCATAATCATATTTTAGTAAGATAAAGTTAAAGAGAAATTTAAATTGTAGAGAAAGAAAGTAGTTTTGAGAATTCAGTCTTTGACTTATGAAAATATGGTGTCCTTTATTTATCGTCTCACGTCCTATTTATAGGTGTGTCAGACTTCTATAGTTGAATCGGTTATATAAATGGGTAAATTACACTGCAACCTCTCATTTTTAAAAATATTTTAAATATCCTCATATAACTATACAGTTTATCATAAATAACCTTAGCATTATTACATTAAGTCCTCTATTTTTCATATCCTTATCAGTCACCATGATATATTCTAAATGTATCAGAACCCAAATAACTTTACTTTGAGATCACTTAAGAGATATTTTTGCTACCGTCCAAACTTGGTTTATCGTATGAGATTTCAATGAAATTACTAATGCATCTGAACAATTAGCTTGCTCCACTCTCATTTTGAGAGGAATGGATGGCTTCAATAACATGATTATGGATTGTAACTTAGAGGATCCCGGTTACTCAGGATCCAAATATACTTGGTCCAACAACCACAAGTGGAAATGCATTGACAAAACATTATACAATGCTTTTTGGAGGGATTTCTTTAACATTACTAAATTGAAGCCTATGACCAAAACTGGCTCAAATAATTCATTTTTACATATAATATTATCATCATACACAAACAAACCAAAATCACATTTTAAATTTCAAAATATGTGGAATCTCCACAATGATTTGTTAAATATAGTTGAACAAAGTTGGAAAGAAAACATGTATGGTAATCCCATATTTATTTTCTGCTAAAAATTAAGACTCAAACATAGATTAAAATCCAGGAATAAAGAGGTCTTTGTTAATATTTTTGACAATATTACCAAAGCTGAGGATGATGTTAAATTTGCAGAAGTATATTTGGAATAATAAAATAATATACTAATAAAATGAAACTTTCAAAAGCAAGATTCATTCACCTCAATTTATTGACCAGATAAGAAGCATTCTGGCAGCAAGAGATTGATTCTCTCTGGTTTAAAAATGGAGACAAAAACACAAAATGTTTCCATTATTATATTAAGAAAAAACGTAAAATGAATAGAATACGTGGAATAAAAATGAAAGATTCATGGATTGATGATCAAACCTTAATTGGTGAATCTACAGGGTGAACACTTTAAATCTCTCCTCACCTGTCAATCAAGCTTGCTAAATTTAGACAATATTAGTGAAATCATCCCTAAGATAGTAACAGACCATGATAACCATTATTTAACTGTTATTCCCTCTATTGATTAAATTTATTATGCCAGCAAAACCCTTAATCTAAATAGTAATTCATGAGCGAATGGATTCAACTCAAATTCTATCAAATTTGTTGGCCTGTAATTCAATATGAGCTATGCGAAGCGATTTTCTCTTACTTCAAAGGAATATTAGCCCCAAATGACATTTTTACTACTACAATCTGCTTTATACCAAAAAATAACTCCCAAAGACCTAACAAGAATTTAGACCCATAAGTCTCTATAAAGTATTCAACATAATACTATCAAGGCCTATTAATAACGGACTTGATAAGATCATTCCCAAAATAATTTCCGAAGAACAAGGTGGTTTGTTGAAAACAAAAATATTCACAAAAACATCATAATTACAAGAATCACTCACAAAATCAACAAAAAAAACAAGAGGAGGAAACATTATCTTAAACTTAGATATGGCTAAGACTCTTGATATGATAACATTAAATTTCATATACTCAGTTATGGAAGCTTTTGGCTTTAGTAATCAATTCATACAACTAATCAAGAGTGGGAATAAATGTAATAATTTTTCTAATAATAAATGAGATATCTTGTGGTTATTTCACCTCCAACAATGATGTTAGGCATGGTGATCCTTTATCACCCAGCTTGTTCATCATTATTCAAGGATACCTCTTTAAAAGAATAAAAAACTATTTATAACCTATAATTTAATGCACTACAAGTCCAGATGATCTATGAATATCCCTCGTATTGTATGTTTAGATGATGTTATTATATCCATGAATGGTTCTCTAAACAATATCAAGAAAATTTCTAACTTTCTTGACCATTATTATTCAGTGTCTGGTCAGCAAATAAACAAACATAAAATAAGAATCATATCTCCTATTTATATGAACGAATATAAGTAAAAAACTATTAAAAACATCACTCATTTCAAGTACATTGGTATTACAATTCACTCAATAAATAATACATGTCACTTTGATGAATTAGTTACTAAGATAAGATATAAAATTTTAGATTGGGACAACAGGACTTTGTCCTTTGGTGGCCGATTGGCACTTACTCAGTCTGTCCTTCCACCTATACTAATATACTATATGCAAAGTAGTATGCTCCCAAACTATTATATTAAGAATAAATAATCTACTTAACAGTTTTTATCGGGTTGTAATGAAAACTGAGACACTATTATATGGACCAAATGGTATGCATTATGTAAACCATTTGAGGAAAATGGTTCAAACATTTAAAAATTTAAGGACATTCAGAATTATTTCAATTGCAAGCTTCGGATGACTTTTAGAGAACACAAAACTCTATAGTTTAACCTTATACATTCCATATACTTTCAATCCTCCCACCCTTAACCAAATTAAATCAAAACCTATAGACTCTAAATTGTGGACAATATTAATCAAAATTAGAGATATATCAGACAAATTCATATTCTGGAAAGCAAGTAATGAAAAAATTGATTTTTTGTTAGATAAATGAAGTCATATTCATCCATTGATCTCTCTTTCATATAATGAGGATAATTCCCATTATAATCAAACTAAAATTTCTGAATTTTAGAAAATTTTCTCATGGATCATTGAGAAACTTAAAGAAAATGTGCTACAATTTGATATACATAGAATATGAAAATTCTCTTTAAATGAAACCACATAAGCTACTATTCTTTGGAATGTATCTCCTCATGTCAGATTATTTCTTAAATAAACATGGAATTTAGTTAAGCCAAAGGCTAACAAATTAATGTCACATAAGAAATGTTGGAAAAAAATAATGTTGATTCAATCTTACAAAAGAGATGATTTAGCTTAGTGTTTATATGTAAAAATTGTGATAACATAGTAATCATCTTTTTGTTGCCTGTAAGATCTCCTGGAAATTATGGAAAAACTTCGCAGGCCTACTTGGAATTCTAAGAAGTAATCCTATGACACTTAATCATATCATTAACATTTGGTTCATGTATACAATTAAAATCACTCATATCAGAACCATCTTGTCCCCCATTATATGTTGGGCTATTTAGTCTGCTAGGAATAAAACAAACATATACACATCGCACCTTCTTGTAGAAGTATAACTGATAAAGTCATAGACATTATTACCAACCTTGATTCTGCCAAGTTAATAAAAGCTAATCATTAGACAAGTGATTTGAAAATAGCCAACTCAATTAGCTGGTTCGACCATCTTTCTTATTCAAGAATTGTATCTTATGTTAAATGGCATCCACCTACTAAAAACAGATTTAAACTTAACTGTGATGACTCATGCTATTATTATTAAAAATGCTAAAAGTGAATTACTGTTTGCCACCAGTAAACTATTTAGTAAGAATACACCTCTTATTGGTGAAACAATGGCTCTTCTTAATGACCTTTTATTTTGCATGTCTAAGGAGCTGAATTCCTTAGACATTGAAATTGATTCATTAATATTATTTGAAATTCCTAGTTATGAAAATGCACATGGTTCCTTAGCCCATTAGTAACCCTAGGTAGGAAATTGATCTCTTCCCAAATGACTATACAACATATATATATATATATATATATATATATATATATATATATATATATATATATATATATATATATATATATATATATATATATATATATATATATATATATATGGACTAGAAGGTTCCAAATGAGCTCTCAATATTAAAGCAAAATGTGAATTCTGCTTTTCATGTTCAAAACTTCAAACATAATAATGTTGCTGTTCTCAAACTAACCAAGTCAATTTTTTTTTAAAATCATAACAAAATCATTTCTTTTTTATGCAGGATGAAACAATTTCTCATTAAAAAAAAACTACGAGACTCGTGAACAAATAGAAATAGCTCAAAATTACCGCTTTCCGTGTTCAAAACTTCAAACATAATAATGTTGCTGTTCTCAAACTAACCAAGTCAATTTTTTAAAAAATCATAACAAAAAAAATATGACCATAGACAAAAACTTATCTACTTAAAGTCCAACCTATTATAACATGTAAATAACCTCTTAAACCCAAACAAATAACTCATTTTTTTTTCGGAGGGAACCCGCAGCCGCTACTCAGAGTGCAATGAGTGCGCACAGGGTAAAACCCTCGGTCTGAGGCGATAGCCTGCAAACCAACGCCAGAAGGTAAACCACACAAGGTGACAGGCTCAGCCGAAAAAGCGTATGTAGAGGGACTCGAACTCATGACCTTGTGGTCATAAGAATGCCATACTCAACCAACTCGGCTACCCCCTTGGGGGCACAAATAACTCATTATATATAGTATAAGCATTTAAAACTTCATCAATAATATCTTTTTGTTTTGCTAAAAAAAAAGTCAACTTTAAATATAAGAGCTAAAACACACAGTTACAAATATTTAACATAGAGTATATTACTTAGTAGTAAAAAATAAAATTCGGATTAAATTATCTGACTTACTAATTTATCCAGAATTCCACGGAGATCAATTCGTACACTGAATTTGATGTTTTAGATATATTGACTTCATTTTTATTTCTCAACCATCCAAATCTAATTGAGTGCGGAAACGGAAAACAGAGAGTCGTGTGATGTCCAATGACATAGCCAAAGAGACAGAGTCGCTTGTAAACCAAAAAGTTCCAAATTGTGGAAAAAACGCTTCCTTTGGGTCCACCATATTTACTTTTTAAGCTCTCGATAATGACTTTAAATTCCAGATTGGGTTTCTCTCTCCTTACCGGTGGTGGAGATAGAAATGGAATATTTTTGGACTGACTCTTTCTTCTTCTCTTTCACTCATCAAATCATTTTCTTTCCCCTTTTCTCCATATATTCCTTTCTTTTTGGGGAATATCGGTATCTCGACTCAATCAATCCAATCAGCCAACCAACAAAACCCTCGTATTATCGTCTTATATCTCCTCCTTCATCGTTTTTTCATTTTATAAATCACCAATCTTTTGGTTTTTTAAATAACTTGAGAAATCTTTCTGTTCGGGAAAATTTTCCCGGAAAGTTGGATTAAAGATTTCCGGGAAGGAAACTCATAATGGAGGATATGGTTTCTTCTGAAAATCCCAATTGGGTATTCGAATATGGTTTGTTTGAAGACATTTCGGACCCTGGTGGTGATCTTTCTTCTATTGATGTTCCAGGGGCATTTTGGTCTTCTAACTCTTTCCCCTCCACCACTGGTACCACCAATCTCAGGTGATATATTACTATTAAACATATTTGTCTTTTGTCTTGGGTTTACTATAAAGTACACTAGTTTTTGTTTTTGTTTCTTGCTGTGAAGATGATCTCATTATTATATAGTTTAATTTTGAGGCTTTAGTGATCTATACTTTTAAACTCAACAATAAAATCTTTGTTGCTCTGTGACCTTTTGAAATGTGTGTGAAAGATCTAAGCTACCTTTGAAAGATGTATTGAGTGTAGATTTTTGCTTGTCAATTGTAATGAATGGAGTTAGAATGTTTCAGACCCAGAAAACAAGAGGCCTTTTTTGCTGTTTGTGTTATGAACTTTTGGGTCTCAACTTGTACTAATACTAAATATTAGAGGAAGTTGTTTCCATTGTGTGCAGAGAAAGGTCACTGGTAAAATTGGTGTCTTGACTTGCTCATGTTTGTTTTACGTTTGTTTTGTCAGTATGGAATTGGATGATTCTTTGGGAAATTTGGATGGTCTCAAGGAACCTGATTCTCGCAAACGGTAGAGACTTCTAACTCTCAACTTTCTAGTACTCCAACTAGCCCATAATCCTGTGTTTTTAAATTTTGTATGACTATTTTCTACTGTACTCTTTGCTTAAGTTATGTCGAATACTCACCTCCTTTACATTAAATGAATATCAGAGTGAGACCGGAATCATGCTGCGTTTCTAGTTCGAAAGCTGGCAAAGAGAAAATAAGGAGGGAGAAGCTGAATGACAGGTTCATGGAATTGGGATCTATACTTGATCCTGAAAGACCTTTGAAAGACAAGACAGTTATATTGGCTGATACCATCCGGATGGTGACTCAGTTGCGTGACGAAGCCAAGAAGCTCAAGGATTCTAACAAAAGTTTACTGGAGAAGATTAGTGAACTCAAGGTAAACATCAGATTTCATGTTATTCATGGTTTATATCGATATTACCATATTGGTGAAAAGATATCAAAAGTCAGGATTAGCTATGATCAAATCAATTTTTGAAATCAAGTTACAAACTTTAGTTAATTTGAGTAGACCTTTGTTATATAGGTCGAGAAGCATGAGCTACGCGGCGAGAAACAAAGGCTTAAAACTGAAAAAGAGACTATCGAGAGACAAGTGAGAGCCTTTAGTTCCCAACAAGGCTTCCTTCGCCATCATACGACAATTCCGTCTCCATTTTCTCAGCCGGGTCAAATAGTTGGTGGGAAAATGGTTCCTTTTGTTGGATATCCAGGAATTTCGATGTGGCAGTTCATGCCGCCTGCTGCTGTTGACACGTCCCAAGATCACACTCTCCATCCTCCGGTGGCTTAAGATCATTAATTATCTTTTACTTTTTGGTTGTTCTTCCCCTCGAAATCAACGTGTTTGATTATACCGATCTATTCGTATATCTGGATAGATCACTCTGATTCAAGACCTCCCACACCCTTCTCTAGTCTAAGGCTATATAACGCGGCCAGAGAGTATGATGAGGTCATAATTGGTTACCTGGTTTATGTTAAACTAGGAGAGCTTACTGAGTTACATTTATAACTTGTAACATATAACAACAGAGTTTTATATCTTATAAGCTCTTGATTTTAATCCATTTAGTTCTTTCTTTCTTTCCAAGTGTAAAAAATTGTGGAGAAATTTGCTTATGTCAATTGTATGGAAAACTGTGGTTGTACCTCATGCAGTTGTTGCTTTGTAGAGAGACTGAGTACATGTTAATTGTTAGATCAAGCACGACCTCTACTCAAATGCTAACATAGCTGGTTTTTTCTGTCTGTTGTGTTCTAGAGGGTCTGTCTCAGACCTACACGCACTGTTGAAGGACAAGGTCCAACCCATGAATTCAATTCATGACAGGTTAGGCAAGACCAGTTTTGTCTGATCAAACCTAAGACTTTGTGATTGTAATATGGCATGATAATGTAGTTGAATATGTTATTCCTTCTTTGAAATCTTTGTTAATTTCAAGCTTTTGCAAGGAACAGGTACGGGTTTGTTATTATCAATATTAAAAAAACTAAGAAGGTCTCAATTCAGCTATTGTAAGATAGATTAGTGGTAGTTGCTTCCAATCATCCAATCTAATCCAAAGAGTTGACTTTGGTATATACAAAAGTACAAGTAACATGAGTTTCAGTCTTTGATTGTTTATTTTAGCGTATTAAGTATTAACAATAAGGAAATGACATACTTGTAATCTCTTTAATATTTCTATCTCTCTATCCTGAAATGTTGAAAGAGACAGCATAGAAATGGAGAAACTTCTCTTCATTCTGTTGTGGGGTTTAGTTTTTCTATACAGGCCATGCCATGCAGATACCAATCTTCATACTACTTCGCAATGCTCAGTACCCGGTGGTTCTATCAACGGGACTTCATTTCAATCTAATTTGGTTACCGTTTTGGATTCTCTTTTTATGAATGGACCTACCCATAATGGATTTTATACAAAAACAGCAGGAAAAGATGAAAACAGGGTTTTCGGTCTTGTTCAATGCAGAGGAGATGTTTCGAGTGTCGACTGTAATAAATGCATCCAAGAATCTATCAACACAACCTCGAAGGGCTTCTGTTCGAATAGCAAAAACGTCGAGATTTGGTTCCAATGGTGTTTTCTCCGTTACTCTAATGAGAAGTTTTTTGGTGTGTGGGGAAAATCTTTAGCTCTAATATCTAATGATACAGATTTGGATTACCCGTCGATGGGATATAAAGGAATCGAATTTATGAGCTCCCTTGCTGGTTCGGTTCCTATGGCGGCGTTGATGTTTCAGACAGGTGTTTTGGAGGCAGGAGAGAATAAAAAAAGGTTCGGTATGGCTCAATGCAACCGAGATATTAGTAAAGATGACTGTAGAAAATGCTTACATGCTTCATTGGAGAGTCTTCGAACAAATATAGGAACCAAAAGAAATTGGGAAATTTATGGTACTAGCTGTAACATGTGGTATCATGATTATCAATTCTACTTCAATTACTCTATCCCCCTAGATAATGGTAAGTTACAAAACTTTCTGAATTATACATGAGAAACGAAGATAAAATCGAGGAAAGACAACAAAATCCATTTTTTAAATATTGTTACAATGTACAAAAGCTTTTTATATTTTCTTGATAACTTTTATCGATCATCAGACTGTTTGAAATGCGAATATATGATTCATGTTTGATGGTGATTGTGATTTCAGATGCAAAGAGATGCGTGGTATATGGATCGGCAATTGTTATAGCGACCGCAACTTTAACACTTCTGTCCGTCATCTAGCAACCAAGACTCTGGGAATCTTTTTTTTTTAATTAAGGGCCTTTATTGAATAATTGGAAAAGAACAAGCCTGTTTAGACAATTTTACAAAAATTTGAAAACTAAGCCCTAAACAAAGAACCAAGAACTTCATCTTCTTCTCTGAACCAAAGAATCAAACCCTAATCAGAAAATCTCAAATATCCCAAATTAAGACTTTCCAAGAAGGCAATGGCTTTCAACTTCGAAGGAGCCTCCATATCATTGAAATCTACGTTCGATTGAACCCTCAAGGTCTCTTTAGCAACCCAATCAGCCCCTAGGTTTTGTTCACGATATACATGTTTAACCACTATTTCCGACTTGATAAGCTTCCTGCAACAACTTATCAAAGGGTCAAGATACCAAACAGAATTACCATGGAGCAAAAGGTTTACCAAAATCAGCGAATCAACCTCTACATCGACTCTATTCAGCCCCAGACTGTTGCACAGTCTCAAACCATCGAATAAAGCACGACATTCAGCAATCAATGGCGTACATTTGCCATACAATCTGCCAATGCCTCTGATGATACTACCATTACTGTCTCTTATCAAAGCACCACCACCAGATTCATGATTAAAGGTACAAGCTCCATCAATATTTATCTTATATCTGCCCTGTTTAGGATTCTTCCATTTAAAAAACAACGGCTTACTCAAATCTTTAGTCTGATTTACACAGCTAATACTAACAGCTTCCTTAGCATATCTTCCCCAGTGCTTCATGTTAAGAATCTTGGCATGATCCAGACTAGTTAAAATGTAGATAATATGTTTAATGATAGAAGCAACATATGTATTCTCATTACCAAGCTTCTTTTTGTTTCGCCTTGACCAGATAGATCATACTATTATTCCAGGAAGGATTGTGAATATGTCACAGCTCCTTTGAGCAGCCCAATACCACTTCATGGTGATGTGCGAAATCGTCATGTAGGGCTGGACCTGAACTTTGAAGATAACGCTGAAGTGAAGCCAAATATCCCAAGCTTGAGGACACTGCACCATTGCATGGTTAGTAGTTTCAATGTCATTACAGTGAATACATTTAGAAGCGAGATGGATGTTTCTTGATTGCATAACATCATCAGTAGGAACCCAGTTGTGAAGTGCTCTCCATAACATAAATGAGCACTTTTTAGGGGTAACAGCATTCCACGTCTTAGCATAAATTCTAGTAGCATTGCCCTTTCTTCTAATGTGATTCAAAGTATCTCTAGTGTTAAACTTCCCATCCTTTGAAAGAGACCAAAGGATAACATCCTTATTATTAGAAAGAGTAACCTCCCTAATCCTGTTAATCTCAGTAGCAGTCACTCTAGTGTTGAGTCTTTCGATATCCCAAGAACCATCCAACCAAAAATCCCTAACAGAATCATTACTAGAGTCCCAAAGAAATATTCTATCATTGTTATTAATAACTTTGATGAATGGACTATCTGAGCACCATCTATCATACCAGAAACTCATGTTCCCCTGACCAGGAAGCCAAAATATATAATCTTCAACCTTCTCTCTTGCAGTAATAATACGATTCCAAGATTTAGACTTCTTGCTAGGAGATATAGCCAAAACATGATGAATATTATCTCTACAGTATGTGGATAACATGTATTTAGCCCAAAATGATTTATGCATCCTGAAGTTATACCATAGCTTCATTGAATACACAGTCTGCACATCTTTAAGTCTCTTAAGATTAAGGCCTCCTTCGTTGAAAGGCTTGCAAAGTCTCTCCCATCTAGCCCAACTAATTGCTCTTTTATCATCCTTGCTTCCCCACAGAAACTTATTAAAAAGGATTTCCAGCCTATTGATGATGCCAACAGGCAAGCTTGAATGATGCAGATAGTATTTTGGAAAAGCAACAAGAACAACCTGAATCAACAGCAAACGACCAGCAAACGAAAGGTGCAGCTTGTCCCAATCCATTATTCTATTTCTGACCTTGTAAATTAATTCTTCAAAATGAGCCATTCTAGAATTAATAGCTATAGTAGAGCCAAGATAACTGAAAGGCAAATGTGTATGCTTGATATTCCATATATCTTCAATAATAACAATCTGATGATGAACCATCTTGTTGGGCACAATTAGCTTAGACTTTGCAGTGTTAATTTCTTGACCAGAAACACTTTGATAATGATCTAAAACAGATTTGATAGCACACATTGTATCAACACTTCCATTAGCAAAAACCATGAAGTCATCTGCAAAAGCTAGGCAAGCAACATTCTGATTACTTCTAGTCTTGTATTCGAACGAACTGTTACCATTAGAGGTTAGCTTTATAGTCCTTATCAGGTACTCTTCAGCCATAATAAAAAGACTCGGGGAAAGGGGGTCCCCTTGTCTTAGGCCTTGGGAGTTAGCAAAATATCCAGTCAGCTCACCATCAACCAATATGGAAGAAAAGACCTTGCTAATACAATTACCAATAAGAACAGAAACATTAGTATTAAAACCAAATAATTTTAGAATGTTGAAGAGAAACTCATGATTCAGCTTATCAAAAGCTTTATTCATGTCAGTTTTGATGAAGACATTGCCTGTCTTCCTGTTGCTATTAAGATCAAAAGCCAACTCCTGAGCCAGAAGGATAGAATCCTGAATGCATCTCCCCTTAACAAACCCACCTTGCTCCTCAGAAATAAGCTTAGGCAGAATATTAGCAATCCTGTTGTTGATTAATTTCCCCACAATCCTTGAGAACATTGTAGTTAAACTGATAGGGCGAAAGTCTCTCCACCTATTAGGATTATCCAGCTTAGGGATTAAGCAAATCAATGTAGCCTTCACACCCTTAGGCAGATCAAACCCTTTGAAGAAACCCTTAACAACATTACATAAATCATTACCAACAACAGTCCAACACTTCTTATAAAATTCACCATTGAATCCATCAGGGCCAGCAGCTGATTCCAAATTTAAGGACTTAATAACCTCATAGATCTCATCAGTTTCAGGAACACAAGAAATACTACTGTTGTCTTCATCAGTAACCAAAGAAGGGATCATCATTGCTGCTTCAAAACAGCTTTCAATCTTTGCTGCTTGATCCAGAATGCCATAATAGGATTCCTCACATCATCATAGATACTAACAGACCAACTCTCTTCAACAGTTTTCAAAAAATCAGGGTGAGTAACCCACATATTCAAAAACTTAAACGAAGCTTTAGATCTTTCAATACTTGAGGAAACCTTAATAACCATGGGACAATGGTCTGAACAACTCCTTGCAAGGTGAGAAACAGAAGTACAATCAAAGAAGTCTAACCAAGAAGAGCTATATAAAACACGATCCAGCCTCCTCCATTTATGCCCATTAGACCAAGTATAAGGACAACCAGTATACCCAGCATCAATAAGACCACAGTCCATAATAAGACTATTAAAGTCATCCATTCCTCTTTGATTAATAGTAGAGCAAGACAGCTGCTCCTGAATGTTAGAAATTATATTAAAGTCCCCAAACATAATCCAATCATGAGAACAAACATCAAGACTCCTTATCGAATCCCAAAGCACAACTCTCTGATCTCTTCTACACTTTGCATACACAACAGAAACATAAAACTCTTTGCTTATATAAGAATGACACACCTTAAAATGAAGCAACTGCTCACTGTCAAAAACCACATCAACCTTGTAATCTTGATGCCAAAACACCCAAATCTTATTATTCACATTACAACTATACCCACTCAACTTCAACTTCCTGGCCACCAAACTCATTTTATCAGCCTTTACAAAAGAAGGAGTCATCGTATTCCAAGCCTTCAAAACAGCTTTCAATCTTTGCTGCTTGATCCAGAATGCCATAATAGGATTCCTCACATCATCATTGATACTAACAGACCAAATCTCTTCAACAGTCTTCAAAAAATCAGGGTGAGTAACCCACATATTCAAAAAATTAAACGAAGCTTTAGATCTTTCAATACTTGAGGAAACCTTAATAACCATGGGACAATGGTCTGGACAACTCCTTGCAAGATGAGAAACAGCAGTACAATCAAAGAAGTCTAACCAAGAAGAGCTATATAAAACACGATCCAGCCTCCTCCATTTATGCCCATTAGACCAAGTATAAGGACAACTAGTATACCCAACATCAATAAGACCACAATACATAATAAGACCATTAAAGTCATCCACTCCTCTTTGATTAATAGTAGAGCAAGGCAGCTGCTCCTGAATGTTAGAAATTATATTAAAGTCCCCAAACATAATCCAATCATGAGAACCAACATCAAGACTCCTTATCGAATTCCAAAGCACAACTCTCTGATCTCTTCTACACTTTGCATACACAACAGAAACATAAAACTCTTTGCTTATAGAAGAATGACACACCTTAAAATGAAGCAACTGCTCACTGTCAAAAACCACATCAACCTTGTAATCTTGATGCCAAAACACCCAAATCTTATTATTCACATTACAACTATACCCACTCAACTTCAACTTCTTGGCCACCAAACTCATTTTATCAGCCTTTACAAAAGGCTCTTGAACTGCAACAAAACGAGCCTTTTCCGAAATAACCAAAGACTTTAATCTTTGCATCGTTTCCTTATTAGCAAGCCCTCTTGCATTCCAGTTTATCATAGTAACAGTCATTAATGAGGAGGAGGCTTATGGGCTCTTTTGAGCTTCATAATTTCCGAAGAAACATGACCCTTTGAACTCCATATCTTTGACACCTTCTTAGACTTCTGAGGCTCTTGCCTTTTAACCTTACTTTTCTCAAACTTATCCTTCACAGGAGAACAAGCAAGACTACCATCATGTTTTGGAGAATCATGAATATCATCACTTAGAATTTCAAACATGTTTCTTCTTTCTAACGTTTTCAATGCATCTATCATTTCATCTTCATTAACAGGATCAGAAGAACCACTATTCTCAACAGTTTTAACCATTCGAAGAGAGAAACTACCAGACTCCAAATCATCATGTAACGAACTATCTATAATCTTGTCAACCACAATTGACTTTTAACAGACGACCAGTGACATTTTCCTTAACAACAGCAGGAAGAACTACCTGATCCATTTTTTTTTGAGTCTTGATGATTAATATACTCACCATCCTTATGAGAGCAAGAGACTTGATCAGGCGCACCTGAACCATCAAGACCAGTTCTATTATCTTGAACATTCAATAAAATCTTTCCACCAGACAACAGCTTCTTACAATTGTCATTTGAATGACCGATATGAGCACATTGACTACAATACATAGGAATGCTGTCATACACAAGATCAATCCAATAACTGTCAGTCTCACCAAATTTTAACTGAATCTTGTGAACTAAAGGCTTAGATATATCAACTTCAACCCAAAACCTACAACAATTTTGCCTAGCCCTATTAACAGAAGGCACCCAGACCTTCAATGGAGTTCCCAAGACTTTTGCTATTTCATTAATCGTAGAATTATTGAACAAAAACTCAGGCAAACCTGGAAGAGAAACCCAGATCGGCGTATACGGACATTCAAGGTTAGAATCAAAACGAGGAGTCCATTTTAACAACCACATTGTCTTACTACCCAAAACCCATACATTTCTTGACCAAATCTTCATGAAATCTCCAATCTCATTGAATTCAACAAAGATGTGTCTGTAATCCCAGACCGAAACACTATACCTACCAGCAAACTTAAATTTCGACAAGAAGTTCTTGAAACTTTCCATAGATGGTTTACCAGTCGCGAATTTTGCTATTAATGTATGTTTGGAAATCTTCATTAATCTCTCCTTATCTCCAATATCAAACGTAATCATTGGAAATTCGTTCTGCAGAGAAACAGAGACATTTGAATGTTCAAAGTCTGGTTTCTTTATTCTTAGAGTATCAGCATACGAACCCTTCTTAGAATCATTATCTTTTTCCTTACTTATTTCCTCAAAAACCGGATTCGAGATTACGTTACATTCATTCTCCAGAAACCTTGATTCCACCATACTCTGTTTTTCAACTTGAGACTGAATCAACTTCCTAAGCAAAGAAAATTCCTTAGACGATGCAATATTAGGATTATCAACCATAATCATAATCAACAAACAAACTTGATCAAAGAAGAACAAAGAGATTCAAAGGAAGAAATAAAATTGTTAAAGAAACTGGCTCTGTTCTTGGTTAAGAACAGAGCTTCTCTAAGAACTCCATCCCTTTCAACTTTTCAAATAATTCTTCATTTTTTTAAGCGTTCAAGACTCTGGGACTTTTCTGTTTCTAATTCGATTTCAGTTTTCTAATAAGTGGTATCCAAACCACACATATGTCGTTCTTTGATTTGTATTCGACTTTTATACATTAAATGTTCTTGCATTTCTCATCCTGTATTGAAGATGAGAAACATAGCACAATGTTCTTATATTTTTCGCAATATGATTTCTGTGGTTGGTTTTACTCAGATAAGTAATGCTGCATTCTTCTTCTTTATGAAGTTGTATTATATATTCTAAAAGGTAGCAGTGCTATATCTTAATACGAAAACACGGGACATAAATTATAATAAAGCAATATCAAGTTGATTATATATTTGAGGAGGGTTATTTTGTATGAAATTACCAATATATTGTTGCGTCGAGATTATAAACTTTATTGTTTTAAGAACTGAGTTTGTATATGAAGATATACATAGGAAACAGTAAATGATTGATTTAGATGTGTAGGTTAAGGGCAATGAATTTCATTTTTGAAATATAGAAAGGGAAGGTTATTGAATGGGATGATTGATTTAGATGTGTAGGTCAAGGGCAATGAATTTCACTTTTAAAATACAGAAAGGGAAGGTTATTGAATGGACGATGGATCCAGTGAGAATCCGTAAAAGAGGAAAGAGAAAATGAGGCAACCATTTTGCGTATGTTTTTAAAGGGTCTGGTAATAAATTGCTGGAGCAATAAACTCTCTTCAAAATAAGTATGATATAATTTGTCTCGATATTTTGGATTTATAGACGAAGAGATATTTTAATTTATGATTTTTTTTATATAATTTGTCCTTTGAATCATTATGTGTACGGATTTGTATCCATCTGTATTATAAAACGTTGTTGTTCTAAGATAATGACGGAATGTTTGTTCATGTCTCATGATAGTCAACAATGAACCAAAGAGATTCCACCATGACTTATGGTATATATAACAGTTCTACATTGAATACACTCTTAGTCACAAATTTAATGAAATTTGACTTCTCATGGAGTGCAATACGAAAGTGTGACACGATCCTGTAATCAACACGTGTCAATTTTCAACTGATCATATTTTAGTTATTTGAGATCGCTTAATTTCATTCAAAATAAGGATAATAAAAATTACTATGTTATTTAAACCAAAAATGTATACATATGTTAATAAAGTAATAATACAATCTGAAATAAGATACGTCACTCCCACTGAATCTAGATACCCTCTAAACTAAGGATCTGTAACCATGGAGTGTGTATCAATATGCTCCACCATTATCGAGTCAATTTGAACTCACTCTTTTACAAACCGACACCTGATGTTTATATGCTTAGACTTGTTAGTGCTATTGTTTCTATAAAAACATTACAACTGAGCTGTTCTCACAGTAAATTAGAATGGGTCTTTCAATTCCCTTCACTGCATGTAGTGTTGTGACAAAGTTTGTTAACCAAAGTGCGTGTGTTGATGGAGTAAAACACGCCACATATTCACCTGCCATAGTTGAGGCCATGATACGAGTCTGTTTCACACTCTTCTAAGATATAGAACCTCATATAAAAATGAACGTATAACTAGTTATAGATTTTCCGGTGACTACATACCCCCGCAAAATATAAATCGGAATATCCTACGATCTCCAAGTTATTCTATTTGCCGTATGCCAATCCAAAATGTTTGGTACTCGTCAAGTATCGAAGCGCCCTCTTTACTGCATTCTAATAGGAAACACCCAGATTGATCAAATACCTTTCCAACATTCCAACTATGAATTATATTTTGGTCAGGTACATGCCCGAGCATGCCTGAGACTGCCAACTACCGAAGCATATTGCACCATTTGCATGAACTAAATCTCCAAATCTGTTTTGGAGTATCGATAGAGTGAAAACTTTTCTTATTTATCTAGAGGTATCCATAGGCTTGCTCTTATTTCAACCATATTGACGCAACAAATATAAGCCTCTTATGAGAGAAAAAAGATTCCCCTAGGGTAGTTCCTTACCATACAGATCTCTAACACATAAGAAGCTTCACCAAGGTCATTCATATTGAATTTCCTAACAATAATATATTCAATGAGGGTTATTATATTGTTAATTTAGTATGGTTTCAGCCGTTGTCTGTTCACCTTTAGTATCATCTTCTACGGATGTGAAATTTCTATTGCTTTATGGGTATAGATTTGGGTTATCTCGAAAGGTCTATACCATTTTGAACGTAATGTTTCCAAATAGAGTAAAAGATGAGATTTATAGAGGAACACTTTTGGTCCGACATAAAAGTTGTTGGGTACAATCCTCTTGCCATCGCTCCGTAATTCATCCAACTCGTCCAGTTGAAGCAACTGTTTCTTTCTTTCAGCTTCGAGATCAAAATTCGGCAATCTTACAGTCCAATACGATCAATCTTATAATTCCACCATTAGATGAAATATTTTTCCATAGATTAATTTGTATTGTGACATTCATATAGGAATTTTAAAAGTAGTTATATATGACCATAATGCATTTTCTATCTTTGACAACAATCTTTCCTTGATGAACTAACCGTTTTCTCTAAAATTATTTTCAACTTCCATTTAAACACTTTAACGTGTCCATTTTTTTGACGATAGTATGCTGTTAAAACTCGATGAATGACTTCATATTTTGCTAGAAGCAAATTCGACTGCCGATTGTAAAAGTGAGTCCCATAATCATCGATGATTGTTCTCGGGGTGCCAAAACGTGAGAAAATACTTTTCTTGATGAACTTGATAACCACATGCGCATAATTTTGCTGCTAATGTCGATGCTTAAAATTATTTGGAACATACTCCATGGCTACCAATATGCACATGGCTACCAATATGTACTTGTTTTCAAAGATGGTGAGAAATGTCCCATCAAATCAATACTTCATACATCAAATAAATCTACTTTAAAAATATTTTTTGAGGGATATTTTGTTGTTAAATTCCTCCACATATTTACATAAAATTTTCCAAAATAAACTTGAATATATAACTTTGGTTGTCGTTTTTTGTTGCACAGACTAGCAATAGCATAATACGTTTTCCATTTCATTTTTGGGTATGCATCTCTAGATGATGTGGTTACTACGCTTCTTATAGAGGTATGCATCATCCCAATAATAACGTGTAAGATCATGAAATAGTTTATCCTTTATCTAATAGTCCATGTATTTATGACCTCTTTGTCTACAAGAAATTTAGCAATGTTTGAAAACCTTTTTTTAACATTTATAGTAAACATATTTTCATTTGATTTTTTATTTATTTATAGGTTGTTGCTCCTTTTCAAGTTATTTTTTAGCTTTTAGGCGAGATAAATAATCGAAAATTACATTCTTTTAACCATTCTTGTCTTTGATTTCAAGGTTGAATTTCTATAAAAGTAATATCAAGCGTAATAACCACAGTTTCAATCTTTCTTATCTGATAAATACTTTAATGCATCATGATCAATGTACATTATAGTTGTAGTACTCAATAGAGATAATCAAAATTATCCAAATAAAAAAACTAATGCTAAGAATTATTTTTCAGAGGTTGCATAGTTTAATTGTGCACATGTTAGTGTTATATTAGCATAATATATGATGTGAAATTTTGTATTTTTTTTTGTTTTCCAAGAAAAAAATTCTATAACGTAGTTTGTAGCAGCGTATATTAACTTAAACAGTAAATCTCAATCGGATGATACAAGAATAAGCGCAATTATTAGTTTAGCTTTTATTGTGTTAAATGCTTCTAAACATTCGTTAGAAAACACAAATTTAACATCTTTTATTAATATATTACAAAAAGGTTTAGAAATTTTTAATAACATTATTTTTTATTTATAGATCACAAAGAGGTTTAAAAAAATAGTTTTAGAAATTTTTAAAAAATATTCGATAAAGTGCTTACAAAAACCTGCATCGCCTATAAAAATATGTCTTGCTTTCACTGAAGTTGGAGAAGGTAGCTTGTCAATGACCTCTATTTTTGTTTAATTTATCTCTATTCCTTCCTCCAAAATGTGATGTCCTAATACAATTCCATCTTGTATCATAAAATAGAACTTCTCACAATTTATGATGAGGCCGGTGTCTACATATTGCTTTAAAAAAATAGATGGATTAGATATACAATTATCAAATGAACCACCAAAAATTGAAAAGTCATCCATGGGTGATAAGGAAATGGAAATCTAGGGAATAAATTGTAAATAATAAAAGTATTATGTAACGTCTGATAAAGTTAGAAGAAGATTTTCTAACTATGCCTTTTAGTCAAGGACTAAGAGTGCAATTTACCATTTTTTATGTAACTGTTTTCAGTTGTAAGCTAAGTGTTTGCGCCTCTATATAAAGGCCAAATATAAACTAATAAAAGGGTTGATTTTCTAAGATTAGATCATTTGTGTACTCTCATTTTCTCTCTCTAAAATTTATTTCTCTCTCTAAAATACTTCCTCTCTCATTTACTAAAGCAATCTTATACAACTAAACTCACCAAATTGGCGACTCCACTAGGGAAGACTGACAATCAATATATTATCTTAAAGTTCAAATTTTGTTAAGCCTCAAAAACAAGCTTCAAACTTTACAATGAATACTTTGAAGATGACAACAAGCTGGTGTGTCGTGCTTTTTCACAAACTTTTAAAGAAAAATAGTTAAAGTGGTATAATCAGATTCTGAGGGGATCTATTTCGAACTTCGAGGATTTTTATACTGCTTTTCGAAGGTAGTTTGTTGGAAGCAAAGAGATGAGGGAAAATAGTGACCCGATTATCCAATGCAAGCAGAAAGTTGGAGAGAAATTAAAGGACTATACAAAATTATTTGTTTTGACGAAGGAAAGTTTGGATAATTGCAAAGAAGGAGTGATGCAAGGGTTACTGCTAGGAAATCTGGATAATAAAACAACAAATAGGAGAGCTTTGACATTTGGAGCATTAATGGCTCAGGTTGAAGATCAGATTAAAGTTGAAGAATCAACCAGGGGCTGGAGTGGACCAGTTAATGCTCCAAAAAATTCAATCCAGGTGGCCCATAACCAAGGAAAATCTTCAAATGCAAATCAGCTGGCGCGTCAAAGGAATAATAATTTGCCTCCTCGAACCGGAGGATATTCAAATCAAGCCCCGTCCTACAACTACAACAGACCAATTCCAAATCAATGAAGAAGGCCAAAGTATTATGCAGACTTAACTGAGAACATGGCTATAATTTTTGACAAAAACAAGAGCTTCGTGAATTTCAAGAAGCCAACTTCAATTAACAGGCCAATAGAGGAGCGAAACAACAATTAAACAAATATCACAATGACATTAGTCATGATACCAATAAATGTATTACTTTGAAGAAAAAGTTTAAATTTTGATCGAAAATGGGAAACGTTTTAATTATGTAAAGTCACAGAAAATGCATCAAAGGCTCAATCATTAGATTCACAACCGACTAATCAAAATGCACAAGCTGAGAATTCGATGATTCTAGATTCAAGGCTGATGAGTTTGATGCTGATTCAGAATATTTACATAAGTATCTAGATAGGCTGATTTTGATGGCTGTTGAAAAGCGAGTAAAGAAAGAACACGTTACGATTCGAGGATCCAACAGTGGAGATATGACGAAAGAATAGCAGTCAGAAAGGTTGACCTCGGATTTTTATAAAAAGGTTGACGATCCGAAGGAAACCTCGGGGTCTTTAACAGTAAGTGAAGAAATTGAGGAGTATACGTTTTCCGAGGGAAAAACACTTCGAAGATGAACTTTACTGACCACAGTTCTACATCAACAATTGATAAATTTTTTATCTCATAATTTGACATTTTTGCTTGGAAAACGGAGGATGTGATAGGTGTGTCGATCGAAATAATCTGCCATAGTTTGTTTGTTAACTCGAAGGTGAAACCAGTAATTCAAAAAAGAAGAGCATTCTTATAAAAAACGCAGAAGCAATTATTTCAGAGGTGGATCGTTTATCCCAGATTGGACATATAAGGGAGTCATAATATCCCTTATGGACTGCGAATCCAGTTGTGGTCAAGAAGAAGAACGGAAAATGGAGAATGTGTGTGGATTTTACAGACTTAAATCGACCCTGTCCTAAAGACCCATTTCTTGTTTCTCGGATAGATCAGCTGATTGATTCTACTTCAGGAAATACAATTTTAACTTTCGTGGATGCGTTTGTAGGATATAACCAGATCCAGATGTATTTGAATGATCAAGAATGCACTACTTTCAACCATGTTAGGGTTTGCTGTGTTACAAGGTTATGCCATTTGGATTGAAAAATGCAGGAGCTACTTATCAAAGGTTAATGAATAGAGCGTTTGCAGCTCAGATCGAAAGAAACATGGAGGTGTATATTGATGATACGGTGGTAAGAAGTTTGGTGGACGATGCACATATGGAGGATTTAGAGGAGAAATTCTTGAATTTAAGAGCAATCAAGCTATCGCTTAATCCTGAAATGTACTTTCAGAGTTTGATCGGGGAAGTTCTTGGGATATGTTATCAGTAAAAGAGGAATAGAAACTGACCCAAAACAGTTGAAAGCTGTAATAGCAATAAATTCACCTCGAACGGTTAAAGAAGTGCAAGTTTTGACAGGAAGGTTAGTAGCACTTAACAAATTTATTTATAGATTTTCTGACAAATGTTTTCCTTTCTTTCAAGTGTTGCGAGGGCAAAAAGGTTTGAGTTGACTTCGGATTGTGAAGCAGCATTCACAAGCATTAAACACCTATTATCATCACCAAAATTTTTGTCAAAGCCTCGAAGTGGAGAAACACTCTTTTTGTACATTGCGGTTTCGGATTTTGCAGTAAGTGCAGTATTGATAAATGAACATTCAGGAATTCCGAAGCTGGTGTATTATGTCAGGAAAAGTTTGGATGCAGTAGAGAAGATATATTTGAAGTTTGAGAAATTAGCATTATCGTTGGTGGTGGCTGCTAGAAAGATGCGCCCTTATTTCCAAGCTCATACGATTGAAGTTTGAACTTTATTTCCATAGAAAAATGTTTTGCAATGTCCTGATATTTCGGGGAGAATGACCAAATGGTCAGTAGAGCTGAAAGATTATGATATCTTATTGACACCTCGAACTGCAAATAAGGCTCAAGCTTTGGCAGATTTTCTTGTTGAGTCCATGAAAGTAGATCGAAAATCGAAGAGAATACGGATGCTTTGCCAACAATTTCGATGTGGTTTATACAAACAGATGGATGATCAAGTATTTTGGGATGCAATGCTGGAGTCCAATTAATTGCTCAAACTGGAGAAATGATGCTTCAATCTATCAAGTTTGGTTTTCACGCCTCGAACAGCGAAACTGAATACGAAACTGCTTTGGCTAGTTTGAGACTTGCGAAAATATGTGGAGCAACTTCAGTACGACTAGAAACAAATTCGCAATTAGTAGCTAATCAAGTATTTGGAAATTCTGAAGCAAAAAAAGATCGCTAAATTTTGTATATTCGAGAGCTTTGAAATTGGATGCTATTATTTTATCATGTTGTTGTGGAACATATTTGTCGAGGGAGTAACACGGTAGCTGATTCGTTAGCAAATATCGTTTACAAGGAAGTGTATCCTTGGATTTTATTGCAGGAGTCTCATTCGATTCTAACCCAGTCAAACCAGTGTGATTATATGGAAGAACTGTTTGTCACTATAAATATAGTCCGAGCGATTTGCGAACTCATATTTTATTTTTTTTATTCAAGGAGTGTTACCTGGCGATGTGAAATTGGCCAAACAATCGCGAGGCAAAGCTTTTTGATACATTGTTTTGGATGGGATGTTATATAAGAAAGCGTTGAGTAGGCTATTGTTAAGATGTTTGAATAAGCAAGAATCATAAGAAGTTTTATCAGAGTTTCATGATGGAAAATGATCAACTCATTGTGGGTTTAAAGCTTTATCTCGTCGAGTTTTGCTTGCAGGGTTCTATTGGCCTTCGGTCCTGAACGATGCCAAAAATTTGGTTCGAAGCTGTGGTAGATGTTAAAGGTTTGCTAATTATATTCATAAGCCAACCGTTCCGCTTATGTCTATCACCGAGGCCATATCATTTGATAGATGGGGAATTGATTTAGTGGGGTCTTTGCCAATGGCATCTGGAGGGCAGCAAATGATAATTGTAGTGGTGGACTATTTTACGAAGTGGGCTGAAGCGGAACCATTATCTGGAACGAAAGCATTAGATATAATTAAATTTATTATAAGCAACATTTGTTTTCGTTTCGGAGTGCCTCAGAGAATTAGCACGGATAATGGCCCTCAGTTTAATAATAAAGAAATGGCTTCATTCTGCGCTTCGAAAGGAATTTAACAATGTTTTTCAAAATATTTTCATCCTCAAGAAAATGAGCAAGTCGAGGTGACAAACAGATCTATTTTAGATGGTTTGAAGAAGAATTTGACAGGGGCAACAAAGAAATTGCCAAATTATTTGCAAGAGGTGTTTTGGGCTATCGAACAACTCCTAGAGAAGCAATTAAGGAAACTCCTTTTGCTTTAGCATATGGAATGGATGCTGTAAATCCTGTGGAATCTACGATGCCATCTTTTATAATAACCCAATACTCTGAAGAATCTAATGATGAAGTTAAAAGCGCAAATTTAGATTTGATTGATGAAAAAAGAGTTTGAGCTCATCTAAACGTAATACATTATTAAAATCTTACGAGGAATCGGTATAATTCGAGGGCAAAAAGAAGGGAGATTAAAGTAGGTGATAAAGTCTTGAGAAAGGTATTTCTGCATACTAAGGAGAAAAGCCTCAGAAAAATGGCCCTGAAGTGGGAAGGACCTTAAGCGGTTACCGAAAGGAGAAAGCCAGGGTCTTATCACCTTTATGATAGTCAGGGGAGGATGCTTCAAAACCCATGTAATATATAACATATGAAATTATACTGGGAATAACTATGTTGTATTTTGAATTTTTTACTGTTGATTGAATATCACACTCTTTCCTACCATGTTCGCCCATGAAGGTTTTAACGAGGCGCTGTGTACATATTCAACATTATTAATAAAATACATTTTTGGCCAATGATTGTTTACAAGTGTTTATTTGACCTATCTTGGTAACTGATAAAAAACTGATCATCTTTGAGGTTGATCAAGAGTAGAATGTTCCAAAGTGTTAATTGAACTTTTCGAAGAAACAACCATGTTCAAAGTGAAACGTTCAATAAATGCATTGTGATTTTCGAAGTACTACGTCCAATACATGCACTGTGATTTTCGAAGTGCTACATTCAACAAATGCACTGTGATTTTCGAAGTGCTACGTCCAATAAATGCACTGTGATTTTCAATGTGCTATGTTTAAAAAAAACGTATTATGATATTTGAGGTGCCACGTTCATTTAATGCACTATAATATTCAAGGGATTACATTATGCAAAAATAATTTAAAGTATTCTATTATGTTTTAACTTCGAATAATTAATATAAATAAAGGATCAGATGACTTGATAACAAATATGAAATACAAACAAAAACCCTTGTCATTTAGAATAAATTCGAGGAGTACAATGAATATGGTACTAGTATTACAAATACTAAAAAAGATAACATAAAAATAGTAAATTCATTCAGATGACTTCTCTTCGGATGATTCTTCTTCTTCTTATGAGCTTGGGATAGGATCGAAGGCCTGACTAGGGCACAGTTCGATAGGAGTGTCATTTCAGAAGCTAGAAAGGTTTACTTTAGGATATGTTGCATGAATTTATCGAAGAAGGGTGATGACCCTCTCTTCTTTACCATTGTTGATAGCTGCTAACATGTCCTCAGTGCATTCAGCTTCTGCGACAGTGACAACACGTTTTTTTCTTCTCAAAGTTGGTCTTCAATGTGGCTATATCATCGATCAGGTTTTTTTCCAGCTTCGACTTTGGTAAGAGAAGTCTGAAGTTCATCGAATTTAATATTTTCAGCAACCAAGTCCTCAAGGTGATTAGTCTTGAGTGGATTTATCTCTTCTTGATGAGAAGTATTTAAGTTTTCTTTCTCAATTCGATGTTTCTCTCGTAAATGTTCTTTAAGAAAAATGAGTCATCTGATAAGCTCAAACCTTGCCATTTCAAATCCATGAAAGTGATCTATTACATGAGTTTGAAATTTTTCCCTCAACTGTTTCTCAGCTTATGTTGTTCATTAGTAGCGAATCATGTCTTTGGCCAGTCGTTTCAGATGACTTTCTGAAGCTTCGATTTCTTGAGTAAGCGTGTTAGCTGCAGTTTTGAGATTGGAGAATGGCTGAAGTACAGCAAGGACGTTTGGGTTTGGTGCAACAAAAGGGAAACTTACTAGACTGGGGCGAGGAATGAGGTGCAAAGAAGTCATAGGAACAGTAGGAACAATGATTTCAGGAAATGATTCTGAGGCAGAGGTTGCAAATCTTTTTCCAAAGCTGTGTAGACGAGTTTGAACTTCTTGAATGACATGATCTTCTTCTCTGATAAGTTCTTGTGATCCATTTAAGTTTATAAAGCTATCGGGATCGAAGTGATCGTCATCTTGATCATCTTCTATAGTGCTTGTCACATCTTCACCAGTTGTTTCCTTTTCCTTTTCAGGAATTTTTTGAGTCCCAGTAACTATAACCTCATTGTCATCAAGAATTATGTCTTCGATGCTCGCAGTTGTTTTCTTCTTTTCTGAGAACTGGTGGAAATTTTATTTTTCGACGGTGTAGCAGTTTTCTTCTTTTTTGAATAAGGTTCTTCTTCTGTTCCTTCTTCGATGGTTGAAGTGTGTTTTTTTTTCTCTTTGAGCATTTGGGCTTCAGATTTGTCGAAGGGCTAGCACCAGATGTACTAGCTGCCTTTTTTTCCTTTTTGCATTTTTCTTTTGAGGAAGGTAACTGTCTGATCTGTTGTGGATGGGTAGGAATACCTTACAATCAGGATGGATTCATATTTTACAAGCTTGACGAGGGTTGGGATGCTCTATCAAATATTTAGGAGGAAGGGCTCCACGTGTGATCGAAAATAGATGGCTATTGAGAAAATTGATTGGTTGGAAGGCTGTGTGGAAAGCATTGTTCCACTCCGCTTCAGCCCAAGAGACAAGCTTAATGAATATATATTTGGATCTTGCTCGACGAATGGCGTAGTGCCACAAAATTTCTGAAAGGATCATATAAGTAGACAGTCAATAAGGGGAACGACAATTATAATATTTTGTTTAAGAAGAATAGTATTATAGTATTTACGGTTGCTTCTCCATATGAGATTCAATTTCAATGGGTTGGAATCAAATATTTATTTTCCATTTTCCCATGCTCCTACGATGAAGATGAATTTTTCTTCCAAAACTTGTCTACTTCCAGAAGGTCATCGACTAAGGTGAGGTAGTAAAATGGAAGCTTTGGTCCCTTGGATAGTTTTGATCAGAATGTTAGACAAGGGATATGCCATGATTACAGACATAAGAATGAACCATTGATTCAGTGTCACTTGATTTGGATAAAAATTTAGAAGTTTGAAGTACTCAACAATCATGAGATCTAATGGGAACCGAAGACCCCAATCGATGATTTCGGGGTAGACCACCAGCTCGTCGTCTTTACAGTCTAAAAGATTTTCTCCCTTTTTGGGAAGTCGAAGGGTAATGTTGTCTCTCATTCCATATTGTTTCTTCAGATCTGATGCTTGGCTTTATTGATAGTATATATATGAAACTTTTTTCAGTTCAACAATATAATCAGCATTGAGATATCTCAGATTCTTACCAATTTGTGCTCTTTCTTCATCAGATATAGTAATTAGAGCTTTGTTTTTTTGGTTTGTGAACTTTTTTCTCTGTAGCATTATCTGAATATTTTGAGACTTCTTCATCGGATTCAGCTTCATTATCTGATTGAGTAGTATCAGAATCAAATTTTTCTTTTTGTGACACCTCGTCTCCCAATTGTGGGAGGGGGGGGGGGGGGGTCTTCAAGGGACTTTGTTGATGTAATGGGGCTTCCTCAACTATCTCCCTCGGGGGTGGAGATTTGGTAGAAGATGTAGCGTCGATATCATCTCCCATGGCTATAAAAGTTCTTTTTCTAGGAGTTTGTGGGGGACGAGTTGAGGAAGGAGTTGTTTTGGATTGTTTCGAAGCAGATTTGCTCGATTCACCAGAAATTCGAGGCGATGATTTAGTATTGGTGAGGATAAAAGTAGCCTAAGGGTAGGCTGGTAATTTCAAGTGGAGTTTTAAGGCGGCGTGAGGGTGTTTCAGGGTGGTGTGAAGGTGTTTCAAGGTGGAGAGAGAATTGAGCAGCTTGGCAGCAGTTAATTTTTGTTACCCATAGTTAATGCTGGTGGTTGGGTATTTATAGTATGTAATTTGGGCCCTTATGGGCTTTCGGGTCAAGTTTAATGGACCCGGGTCATGTTTAAAGACCCACGAGTTTTAAGCAGATGGGCATGTAGCTTAGTCAGATAGTGTTTAGGTTTTTTAGTACTTTAGTCATAGTCCGAACTGCTTTGGGCTTGCAGTGTTCGAAGTCACCTGCCCAGTTCAAATGTCCTGTCCGAATTAAGCTCTTGGATCCTGTCCGGTTTACGGAGATATTTACTTTGGGCTGCCCTTCCGGGGAGCACTTCGAATTCGGACTCATCAAGTATGAGAAGTAGAAATTCGAGGTGTTCTGGGTGTTCGAGTTTTAGAAGACGGACTTTCTTTTGTGAGGGGTGAAGGAGAAAATACATGACTCTTTGAGGGATCGAAGTTACCGTAATAAATGGTCTTTGTAGATGTTCCAAGGGAGTGTTGCTCTGTTATGTCGCTTATGCATAAATAATCATAAGCTCCGAAGACAAAGTTGCTATCAGGCTCTGGGATTTGTGTTTTTTAGGAATTCTGCCTTTTTATCTTCTGGATCTAGGGTGGTTTCTCATAAACTGATTAAAGATCAATCGGAAAGTATGAACTTTATGGTGAAAATAGCTAGAAAGTTTGAAGGAAGTGTTGAAGGTAGCAAAGATTCAGAGGTTTTCTTTGTTTCTCTCTCAAGAATTTTTATTTGTAAAACAAACAATGAGCTGCTAAGGAATTTATAGGAAACAGAAAGACGTGTCGAGAAATGGAAAAAGGTTTGTGCTGATTGGGCAGAATTTGAATCGCTTTCGTGTTTAAGGGATCGACATCTGTCATACTAGGAACTTAGCTGTAAAACTAACCCCTAGGGGGCTATGATGAGTTTGAAAACAGACCTGATGTTTGATTCTATTGAATTTGCTTCGAATTTGTTCTTGTGGTATAGTTGTCTAAGGACATATTTCGATGTGTATCAGAGTGATTGGTTTGCATCGCATTGTGAAAGAGGAGATCATCATTTCTTCTACTTAGATTCGAAGTTAGTTAATTAGTTCTCATTCATTTACTGATTTGAGAACTAAGGGGGCTACTGATAGGGAAATGAAAATTTAGGGACTAAATTGTAAATAATACAAATATTATGTAACGTGTGATAAAGTTAGAGGATGATTTTCTAACTATGACTTTTAATCAAGGATTAAGAGTGCAATTTTTCCTTTTTATGTAACTGTTTTCAGTTGTAAGCTAAGTCTTTGCGCCTCTATATAAAGGCCAAAACTAAACTAATAAATAGGTTGATATTCTGAGATCAAATCATTTGTGTACTCTCATTTTCTCTGTGTAAAATCTATTTGTCTCTCTAAAACACTTCGTCACATTTACTAAAACAATCTTAAATAACTAAACTCACCAATGGGTATCCCACTTCTTTCAACCCTGTAAAAACACGATGTCATTCTCTGTTGGAAGATGGATGCAACACTGCATAAATCAAGGGATACTCCATGTACATAAAAGTTTTGTATGGACAAGTAAAGGTAGTATGATCTTGGTCTTCAGGTTGGATGAAAATTTATTTGTACCAGAATATTTATCGAGAAAACAATAAAAGATGTGACCGACTAATCATTTTTAATATTAGATCAATGAATAGAAATAATAGTGATATTTATGTGTTGCACCATTTAATATTTTATAATAAATATCCAATCTCCACCAATTGATTGTTCATGTTAGTATCAACTTATTTTTATAATTATTAATCACTGTTATTCCTCATTTCTTTGGGACAACTTGTATTAGGCTCACCCAAGTGCTATCCAAAATTGGGCATATAATATTGTCATCTAATAATTTCAGCATATTCTTCATCAACATTTCTTACATGACTAGATTCAGCCTTCTTTGTGGTTATAATATAGGCTTGTAGATATCATCCATCAAGATTTTTGTTGACATTGAAATGTTGATTTTCTAGATGTCATAAATTGTCTATATCATAACTTCTTTGAAATATCTAAATATCGTTAGTAATTTCCTTTCATCTGCGCAATTCAATGAAACATTAATAATAACAGACAATATGTAGGTTTTTTTAAAAAACATAGACTGTAAATTTGAAGGTAAATGTTTCATCCGTATTTTGATATTTTAATCCAAGTGATTTATCTTTTATTTCCAAAATTTAAATATTCTTAAGTAGAGTTGGTAGGTTATTTAAATATTTCACACATTTCACAACCTCTTCAATACTATGTCTTATTCATTTAGCCTAGCATTTACGACTGAATTTTCTAAGACAAAAGAATGAAATATTCCATACATACATTTATCAACTAATTCATCTACCACATTGTTAATCTTAAAATATTATTGTATAAATATATTATCTTATAATATATATTATTATAAGATAGTATATCATAATATAGATTTAATAAATAAACTATTTAGTATCTAATTAGAATTGATTTGAACGTGATTTTTATATTCCTTCTTTATATATATATGAGTTTTTCATTTTTTTAGATGGAAGAAAATAGAATTGGTCACAACGGTTTTAATTATGGTCATGATGGTATCAATAATTATACTAGTGAAGTTGGATTCAAGATTCAAAATAATCATAAATAATATAGTAACCGAGATAGATTTAATAGTCGCAAAAGACGTGATTTTTGAAATTTAGGCAATAAAAGGGATTATATTGTCATGAGTTTGGTCACACAAAGTTAACTATCCGGAACAAGTTCACAAATATACTAAGAAAAAAACTTTCCAAGTACTCGAAATCAGTAAAGTATCCGGATGAGGTAACTCAAACAAAGACGTGGAAGAAAATAATAGAGTATGAAACAGTATATAATCCGTAAATACATGAAAATAAAAAGAACGAAATCCATATGAACTGTATCAGGAACACTGACAAACTAACTAACTACATGAAAAAAATATGAAATGTATGGACGCGTCACAGTAAAATAAACCAAACTATCTACAATTGTAGGATAAAGACTGATATTAGCCAAAATAATACCATCCAACCGAGACTATCGATCATTAGTATCTAAAGGAGTATTAATAGTTATACCATCAGTGAGTCAAACACACTCAAACAAATCATATGTATACTTTTATTTAGATAAAAGATAGCCATCTAGAGAATAAATAACTTCAATTCCCAAAATTTAACATAACATACACAAGTCTTGCACAACAAGGCAACGTGTCAATTCAAACTTCAAATATGTAATAATTGAGATATGATATGCGATATGAGATATGAGATATGAGAAATTAGATAATGGGATAATGGCTAACGAGATATGAGATATGAGATATGAGATATGGGATAATGGCTAACGCGATATGAGATATGAGATATAGGATATGAGATACGAGATATGAGATATGAGATATAAGATAATCATATAATTGCAAACGAGATATGAGATATGAGATATGGGATAATGTGATAATGGCTAACGAGATATGAGATATGAGATATGGGATAATGGGATAATGGCTAACGATATATGAGATATGAGATATGAGATAATCAGATAATGGATAACGAGATATGAGATATGAGATATGAGATAATCGGATAATGGATAACGAGATATGAGATATGAGATAATGGCTGACGAGGTATGAGATATGAGATAATGAGACTATACCCTTAATAAATTTATTATACCACTAACGAGAGGCATATTTGAGTCTATAAATGGATTTCTTAAGCCCACAAACCAGTTCCTTTGAGTTGCCTACTACAAAGTGTTATTCTTGCACCATATAGATATTTCCCTCAATATTACCATTGAGTCAAACGGTTTTAACATCCATTTGATGAAGCTCAAGGTCAAAGTGTGACACTAATTCCATGATTATTCTCTTCGTCGATATGAGAGGGAGGATTTCTTTAAAATTAATCCCTTCATCTTGAGGATAACATTTTGCTACAAGGTTCACTTTATGTCTTTTCAAATTACTCAGGGAATTGCGTTTGGTTTTATAAACCCACTTACAAATAATTACCTTTTTCTTTCAGGTAATTGAGCAAGTTCCCATACTTTCTTTTATGAAGTTGATCTACTACTAATATTCAGAGTTTTCTATGATCTTTTTGTAGGATGAGGGATCATCTATAATTCCAACACATGACTCATTATGCTTTTCAAGATATACTATAAATTTTTTATCTATAAAAGTATTCATTTCTCTCATGGACCTTCGTAAGGACAATATTTCCTCTTGTTCCACTTCTTAAGGAGGTAAAGTTTGATCATCATGAACGATGTCATTTTGATATTATTGTGGAAGATTAACTTGGGGTTTCTCTCATTCTAACTAGACCATATCTGTATCCTAGTTGGAACCATCAAAGGCCTCAAATTTTTCATAAAAGAGATAAAGTATCCGAATGAGAGAAGTAATCGGTATATGATATAAAGTACAACTTCATATTCCATGATTCTTGTGCCAACAATCCACTGATATTGATATGTATCAATTTATAAGACTTCAATCGCTCTATATGCCTCTATATTTTTTGTTTTTGTTTGTTTCCCTTTAATACACTCGACACATATACCGAAATTAAAGTAATTTAGGGGACCCAATAAACCTTAAGTTACAAGCTTGTCGATCTTAAATTTAGATACACGACCTAGCCGTTTGTGCAATAGTTTAGAGGATCTTTCAGACTTAGTAATTTTGTTTGGTATACGTTGTGTAGTGATGGAAATATTACGATTATTAATTGTATTTAATATATATACAAGTTATCATTTTTCATAAGATTACCATTCTCAACAATCACATTATTTAAAGAGAGTGTAAAACTCATGTTTCCTAATAAGACAAAAATATTCATACAAATTTAAAAGTGGAACTGAAATCAATTTCATTCGAAAATTGGGTAGAAACATTACATTCTCCACAAATAAATTATGTCAAGTGGTAAGTTCTCCAATAAATGGCATGAGCTCCCGTCTTCCGTGAAGATGAATCTTTTATCCTCATTCAGTATCCTGCTCCTTGACGTACTTTGCAAAAAAAAATACACACGTGAGTTGTTATAACCAAATCGACCCACCAAATATTCCTTTTTACAGTAACACTATTACTTTATGAAACAACTAAAGATATGAGAGTACCTTTACTTAACATGTAAGCCTGACATTTTTTGTCATCGTTCTTCAAATGTTCTTTTTATTTGCAAAATAAATTACCCGCAATCGGTATTTTATGCTATTTCTTCTTTACTAGGCATTGACTCAATCCTTGCCCATAACCTTCCTCTTAGGCCCCATCTCTTTTAAGGATATTATCACATGAGTCTCAAGCATTTCCAGTTTAAGTCTTTCCTCATCTTATGCAGCGTGGGAAATCAACTGATTGATATTTTATTTTTCTGCATGCAGTTATAGGTGAACTTGAAATACTTAAACCGTGAAGGTCTATCCTGATTCCCTTTAATTTTTGGCCAATTGTAGACATTTCAAGAATATGCTCATAGATTTTCCCTCTACTATTGTACTTTTTGGTAGAGAACTTGTTTATAAGACGTTGTATATTTACCTTTTCGTTCTTAGAAAATAATTTCTCGACCTCTGCGAGAAAGACCGTGACTGTCGTAACATCCTTCGGGATAGCCCTACGAAGTGCTATTTGGCTATCGTGTAACATAAGACTCATGCATAAATTCTTTGACTTCTTTAATTTCTCATTTTCCTTAGTTGTGTCCGGTGTACTATCTGGACTAAATGCAGAGGGTTTGGGGTGGGTCATAGCATAGTTCTAATCATGAACAAGCAAATACAACATCATGTTTTTCCATATGATAAAATTAAACAATTTAGCATAGATGGGTGATACCCCAAAAGATTGTAATATGTGTGCACTAGAAACAGAACAAATAATACACAACATATTTTGAGTCATAACATATAAGTTTAAAAGAATGTATGAACATGGCATATACATGTAAAATATAAATTAATCTAATAATAGATACTTGAAGACAAATCATACTAACATAATTTTATGAGCTTGAGAAAAATACCATGATCATTATTTTAATTTCTTAAGTACCACTGAAACCCTCTGAGTGATTGATTTCACTTATTTAAATTAAATTAACCATAATATATTTTTCTTAAATACTGATTAAACTTTGGGAGGGCCGATTTCACCTATTAAAATCAAATAATTACAATGATGAATCTGATTTTCCTAAGTAGCGGTGAAACCATCTAGAGGACCGATTTCATGTACTTAGATTTAATCCACCACATGGACAATTTTAAATAACTCTCTCGAGTCCATGAATAATTTAAACATATAGTTAACCTTTCAGAGGGCCAATAAAATCTGAGTTTAAATTAATCTCGAAACCTTTCGAAGCATAAGATTCCCAAGGATTCGAGAATGTCGATTAAATTAATTCTTTAGTTCACCTATCGGTGTGCGAAACATTAGTCACGCATTATCCATTTAACATTCAACATGTAACGATTTATTTTACAAATAAACATACAACATATAATATTCCCAAAGACACAAAATTTTGAAACAAATCGTAAAGTTTAATTTAAATTAATCAAACAATTACTTTTAAAAATTAATTTTGTTTTTCAAGAAATTAAAAAAAAAAGACCTGTCACCCAACCAATAGCCTCCTCTGTTGTTATCGCGACAATATTGGATTTGCGAATTCTAGCCAGTCGCATTGTTCATCCACAATGTTAACAGTTCGCTGGTCACGGTGAACGTTGCTAGGCATTCTTTGATCAACGTTAACATCAGTGGTTACCCCATCGGTGAAGCGCTACCTCAATAGTTTGAATTGATTCGTCAAATTATGATTAGTTTGTTTTAATTTTGTTTTTACATATTTTCAACCGTCGAACGTACCCTGGATCAATTAAAACAATTCCAAACTATCACTAATAACAACTTATTCACACGTTTAAAATGGGAAATACATAATTATGATTTTCAACACGAATAAATCACTATATCATGTTTTTCATACAATATCCTAAATCCATGCCCAAGGAAACTCAATCAAACACATAATCTCAATGATATGAATTGAATTTTAAAATAAGAAAACATGCAAGATTCGGTAGACATGCAATCGATTATTCTATGAATCACAAAATATTTTAGTGGCTCCGATTTTAATTGATGAAATGTTCATCAAACCGCAGAAAAACATAAAACTCTTTTGTAATTTTCCTATTAAAAAAATAAAAGAGAAAAAAACACTTGCTAGTTTACTTATTGTTCTACCACATTGTTAATCTTAAAATATTATTGTATAAATATATTAACTTATAATATATATTATTATAAGATTGTATGTCATAATATAGATTATATAAATAATCAATTTAGTATCTAATTAAACGTGATTTTATATTCGTTGTTAATATATATATATATATATATATATATATATATATATATAGTTTCTACTTTAACTATAATATTATAAGAAATATATTTTAACTTTTATATGGTATCAATCTGTTAGGGTTTTAAAATAAGTTTCATATATACATATATGTGTTTTTCATTTTCTCAAATAGAAGAAAATAGAATTGGTCACATCAGTTTTAATTATGGTTATAATGGTATCAATAATTATACTAGTGAAGTTGGATTCAAGATTCAAAGTAATCATAAATAATATAGTAACCGAGATAGACTTAATAGTCGCAAAAGACGTGATTTTTGAGATTTAGGCAATAGAAATGGATTATATTGTCATGAGTTCGGTCACACAAAGTGAACTATCCAGAACAAGCACACAAATATACTAAGAAAAAAACTTTACAAGTACTCAAAATGAGTAAAGTCTTTCAATCTTACAAATAATGCAACTTCTGGATGAGGTAACTCTAACAAAGACGTGGAATAAAATAATAAAGTATGAAACTGTATCCAAAGATACATGAAAATAAAAATAACGAAAGCCCAATGAACTGTATTAGGAACATTTACAAACTAGCTAAGCACATGAGGAAAATATGAAATGTATGGACGCGTCACAGTAAAATAAACCAAACTACCTACAATTGTAGGATAAAGACTGATATTAGCCAAAATAAGACCATCCAAACGAGCATTAGTATATAAAGAATTATGAATAGTTATGCCATCAGTGAGTAAAGCACACTCAAACAAATCATCCATATACTTTTGTTTAGATAAAAGATAGCCATTTAGAGAATAAATAACTTCAATTCCCAAAAATTAACATGACATACACAAGTCTTGCACAACAAGGCAACGTGCCAATTCAAACTTCAAATATGTAATAATTTAGATATGAGATATACGATATGAGATATGAGATAATGGGATAATGGCTAACGAGATATGAGATATGGAATAATGGCTAACGAGATATGAGATAATTGGATAATCGCTAACGAGATATGAGATATGAGATATGGGATAATGGGATGATGGCTATGGAGATATGAGATATGAGATATGAGATATGAGATATGAGATATGAGATAATAGATAACGAGATATGAAATATGAGATATGAGATAATAGCGGTCGAGATATGAGATATGAGATAATGAGAGTATACCCTCAAGAAATTTGTCATACCACTAACGAGAGGCACATTTGAGTCTATAAATGGATTTCTTAAGCCCACAAACCAGATCATTTGAGTTGCCTACTACAAAGTGTTTTTCTTGCACCATATAGATATTTTCCTCAATATTACCATTGAGTCAAGCATTTTTAACATCCATTTGATGAAACTCAAGGTCAAAGTGTGCAACTAATTCCATGATTGTTCTCTTCATCGATATCAGAGAGATGATTTCTTTAAAATTAATCCCTTCATCTTGAGGATAGCCTTTTTCTACAAGGTTCACTTTATGTCTTTTCACATTACCCAGGGTGCGTTTGGTTTTATAAATCCACTTACAAATAATTACATTTTTCCTTTCAGATAATAGAGCAAGTTCCCATACTTTCTTTTATAAAGTTGATCTACTTCTAATATTTAGAGCTTTCTATGATGTGTTTGTAGGATGAGGGATCATCTAAAGTTCCAACACATGACTCATTATGCTTCTCAAGATATACTGTAAATTTTGGATCTATAACACTATTCATTTCTCTCATGGACCTTCGTAAGGGAAATATTTCCTCTTGTTCCACTTCTTAAGGAGGTGGAGTTTGATAACCATGAACGATGTCATTTTGATATTCTTGTGGAAGATTAACTTGGGGTTCCTCTTATTCTAACTAGACCATATCTGTATCCTAGTTGGAACCATCAAAGGCCTCAATTTTTTTTATAAAAGAGATAGAGGTATCCTAAATGAGAGAAATAATCGATAAATGATATAAAGTACAACTTCATGTTCCATGATTCTTGTGCAAACAATCCACTGATATTGATATATATCAATTTATAAGACTTCAATCACTCTCTATGCCCCTATATTTTTTGTTTTTGTTTGTTTCTCTTTAATACACTCGACACATATACCGAAATTAGAGTAATTTAGGTGACCCCAATAAACCTTAAGTTACAATCTTGTGGATCTTAACTTTAGATACGCGACCTAGCCGTTTGTGCAATAGTTTAGAGGATCTTTCAGACTTATTAATTTTATATTGGCATACGCTGTGTAGTGATGAAAATATTACGATTATTAATTGTATTTAATAAATACAAGTTATCGTTTTTCATGAGATTACCATTCTCAACAATCACATTATTTAAAGAGAGTGTAAAAATTATTTTTCCCAATAAGACAAAAATATCCATACAAGTTTAAAAGTGGAAATGAAATCAATTTCATTCAAAATTGGGAAGAAAGATTATATTCTCCAAAAATAAAACATGTCAAGTGGTAAGTTCTCCAATACATGGCATGAGCTCCCGTCTTCCGTGAAGATGAATCTTTCATCCTCACTTAGTCTCGTGCTCCATGACGTACCCCATCCACGACGTTAACGGTTCTCTAGCCACGGTGAACGTTGCTAAGCAGCCTTCGATCAACGTTAACATTAGTGGTTACCCCATCAGTGAACCGCTACTCCAATAGTTTGAATTGATTCATCAAATTATGATTAGTATGTTTTAATTTTATTTTTACATATTTTCAACCATCGAACGAACCCTGTATATATTAAAACAATTCCAAACCATCTATAATAAAAATTTATTCACACATTTTAAAACAAAACACAGAAACATGTATAACATATTATTTTCAACCACTGTGTTCGCTAATTAATATTTTTATTGTATATAAATGAATATATCTTCTCTACATAGTATTTGCATATAATTCATAATAATATGATTATTTGCAAACTAACGAGAAATGTTATTTTACCAAAGTTACGTGTTTCAGCCGAATATATCGAGCTGGTTATCAAGTGCTTCGGTAAGACGATTTTCTTGTTTTAGCACATACTCATGCAAACATAACGTCGACTATAGCTCCGAAAGGAGTAGCCGAAGTGGTGGAGTAAATGAGTTTGTGACCAAAATATTATATGTTCAACCCCTATACAAACGTTTTTTTGGTTTGAGCGCTATTACGTCAGATCGAAGGCTTGAACGAGTATAAAAATAATATACATTTATTATAAATTTCTAAGGTGTTAGGAAGGGATTGTGCGTGATTATAAATTAGAGCATATTTTTTTATAAGACGACTCAAATTCTTAGTTCAAATGTAAATTTTAAAATGTAAGTCATGTTGTTTAGACTAAATTAATTACATGATATGTCAATGAAAATTCATTTGACTCTCTACTTCATAATGAAGCCCATAACAAAAGAAACATGTGCAAAAGACTCAACAACGACTAATAGAACTTGATCATAAGAAACTTGATATAAAATGAAATGTTTTTCTCTAAGTAACCAAATATGTTGGCGCTTGTTAAAATCTTTGGTTTGCAAAACAAAATCAATAAAATAAGTATTAAAGAATAGAATCATTCCCAGCTATCCATCCTTCACCAATTCGCCGTCATATCCGCCTTTGTTTGGCAATCCATCTCCCAACAAAATACTTTTTCTTTACCTTTCTCTCGACCATTGTAGTGATACTAGAGATCCAACTCTCGTGCCCAACTCTCGTGAATCCCTCCCTACCTCAAATAAAAATTACACAATATAAAAAGTTAGTGTTAATAAAAAAGATTGTTTAATAGTATTATCACTATCAATATATTTCGTTTGACAATATTAAAATTTTAACTATTTTAAATATTTTAACGTTATTAATTTTTTTAATATTCATAAATTTTTAATAATCTTAAAGTTGTGAGGGTAAAAAAAACATGACAGGTCCATCAAGTTTGCGACTTATCACACGTCAGTCTTATCTTTCATTTGTGTAATAAAGAGCTCTCCACCGTTTTAAAAAACGTAATAAACTAGTCATTTTTGAACCCAAACCTTATTTTGTTCCCCTTTTATCCATTGACCATCCACATAAAACGCTAACGTGAAACAACCCAAATCCATTAAAAATAATACTCAAATCCAATACTATAAATAAAACCCAAATCCATTACTAGAAATAAAGCCCAACAACTTATAAATACTACTTCTTCTATCTCCATTTTCATTGTAACATTCCATTTCTTAATCACCAGGATTATCCATCATTTCATCAAAACCATTAATTTTTCCGGCTAAATCCTAGTGTTCATGAACACAAACTAGCCTGAATCGAGACCAGGAGCTAAACCACAAATTGCATTGAGGATAATCCAAATAACATATCCATCTTTAAAAAAAATACCCATTTTCTAGAATTCGATCATAGTTTCTCTGATTTTGCCATTTTTTCCTTGTTCTTTCTTTTCAAACTATCCTTCATTTTTATTAATTGAGTTTCTGATTTCTCAACCCTCAATTCTTTTATCGTTATCCCATATCCTTTGTTCTTAAGCTCTTTATCTCTTATTGAAAAAACTTGTCTCCCCAAACTTCTAACAACACAAATGCTTCATGCTCACTCTTTTTATTACTCTATTTCACATCACTAAGTCTAGCAAAATCATACCCAGGTCCTCAAGTTCCTTTTGTCATTTTGGATATCTTCTTAAACCTGTTTTCGTTTCAATATTATGATAATATTCATTTGGGTTTTATCCTCCTCGATTGACAATTTCTTCTTCAATTCGCTGTTAATAATATCTGAATTCATCATCTTTCCTATTTTTGGTTACGAACCTACAATATTGTATTAAGTTATTTTCATAATTATGTGGTACCCAATATAGATAATGATATTATTTGATGTTAAATATTGAATTTTATCTAATATTGGTTTTAATATGAGAGTCACCCTAAAATTAACGATATTAAAACTGTTAAATAGTCTATTATAACAGTTTTATAAAGTTTAACGAAGTTATAGAAATATTAAATGTTTAATTGTTAAATGGTCTATTTTAACAGTTATAAAAAATCTAAAAACATATCATTCACACTTCTTGTTTGATTTGTCTCATAGAATTAAAAACAACAATTGTTTGGTTTTTTAATTATAATTAAAAAAGTACACATTGTTTAAAAAAAACTTATTTACTTGTTATGAGTTAGATTATTATAAATAACAGGTATTAAAATATTTTCCTACTTAGTTGATACCAAATATGGATAATTATGTTATTTGCCATGAAATGTTGAATTTGATCTAATATTGTGATTATAATATAAAATTTCGTTTATAACAAAATAAATACATCAAATTAATAGAGTATTTGTACAATTAAATCTTGGTTGGTTGCGTATTAACATCATTCATATTATTTATATTTTGTTGAAGTATTTTTGGTTTGAAAAAAGCGTTCTGGAGTTGGAATCTATTTCCAAGTTTTTACTAACGAAATCAATTTCCATCTTATTGATTAAAAAATAATAACGTACAAGGAACCATTTAATTTGGATAATAAACGTTTAAAAGATTTAAGAATTTGACATCTAATTAAAATTACAAGTTTTCTCATTTCTGTTTTGTATTTGATGTAATGTTGAAGACTTGCCACAATTTGGTTCAACACTGCTGCTTGTTATCTTCCTCGTTGGAAAGACTTCTCCTCTTCCAATTTTCCATCAACTTCCATATATTGAATTTGAAAGATCTTGTCAATAAGCACAAATAAGTAACATTGATGAAAATTATAGGATTGAAGTAATATTGTGATCATTCAGTCCTTAAGTAACATAAGCCAAGACTCTCTAAGAGAGTAATTTCCCTTAGAGGATTATAAAGTATATTGTTGAAGAAATCTTGTTTCATTTTGCACTTAAAGGTCCAACAAGCCAGCTAATCTGCAACATGGTTTTGGGTCCTTGAGACATATTTAATGGATATGGTAGATCATATGAGCTTTATGCAACATCTTATCAAGGTTTATAGGTATCATGGAGCAGAGCCATGGATAAACATATCAATGAGGATTGCTGAATCAGTTTCTATGTCAACTTTTCTAAAGCCATTTTGGAAACAAACAATCATATATGAAATCTAATGTCTAACATAATGAATATATAAATTACTTTTAAAAATTAACAAAGATAGATTAGGGAACTACACCCGGCTCTTAAGACTTTAAAATTAGAAAACAATAATATCAAAGTTCCAACCAATTGTGTAAATTTTGGAACTAAAAAATAAATAATTATGTTAATTAGGTCGTCTAACAAAACTTATTATCACATCTTTGATAATTAAAGTAAGACGAATGAAATAATCAGTTTCATTTTTATATACTTCAACTAAACAGTTTAATTTAATATTTATTACTTGATAACTAATATGTGTAGTAAGGGTTGACTAATCGTATTTTAAATCTTATCACCAAATATTAAATATATAGAAAAATCAACAAAATACGATTTTTTAAAACAAAATATATATATTTGACCAAAATTTTATCTTGTATTTGATATTTAAATAAACCTGTATCCGTAGTCTCCAAAATAAAATGGCTCTATAAATTGATGAAAATTGAAAAAAATGAGTGTAAAAGAGCTATAGGTTCGGTATGACATTCTATATCAAAAGAAATATGGAATACCACTGATGTGCGTCATTCTAACTCTCTCTTTGAGGCCTTTATTTTCATTATAACTTCTCCACTATGGTTATCTAGATATGCCTCCTAAAAATTTGATCAGATACATATGGGTTTCTTTTCTCTCCAATAAGGCCCTATCCTTGACTAACCCTAAATTTAGACTCTTCCACCACCACTGACACTTTAGCATGTGATCGATTCCTTACCTCACCTTGAGGTATTTCAAGATTCATTTCAAGCCACTCCATCAAAGCTCTTCGATAAATAAAATCACCAGCCCCAACGTTTACAAGAAAAAGACCCAAATTAAGAAGATCGAGAGCTAGAGAAGAACGAGGAAGACTATCACCCTCTACAGAAAACAATATACAAAGGAAACAAGAAATGAAATATAAAAATTCTACTGAACAACCCAACATTCAAGTCTGCTTTAGTAACCCGACAAAGACACCCTGTTGCAAACAAGTACGGATCGTATGCAGAAACATTCGGAAGCTCGAGAAGAGAATTTACGCACTCGAACGTGATCCATGGGGACAGAGAAGACTACAAATCCATCAAATTTCAAGAATGAGATAAGATCTTTTTATCCTCTTTCTCTAAAATAACCTTGATTGCTAAATTTTCATTCGAGAGTCCAACCCTAGATGCATGTAGATCATGCTTAGCATCGTATAGATTCTCAGGAGCATATAGTACTATAATATGGGATTATGGTCATTACTTTATTTAATTTGACCTTATAGAGCATACTTAGCATCTTATAGCTTCTCAGGAGCATATAGTACTATAATATGAGATTATGGTCATTACTTTATTTAATTTGACCTTATAGATGATGTTAAAATCTTCTAGAAAAGAGCTGTAAGAACTATAGGCCAATACTCTTTTAGAATCTTCAAATGGTCCCGTGATTTCCATCCTAAACTCGAGTCTCCTCAAACTCCAGTTTGAATTTCTTTGCCCAAAATACCTGAAATCTTATACAACATAGATTCTATTACCTATATTGCCAATGCAACTGGATTTCCTCTGGCACTATGGGTACCTCTTAAAAATAAAGCAAGATTTAATATGCGTAAAGCTTGGGTCATAACAGATGTTTCTAAATCTCTTCTTCAAAGAATATGAATCAACTTTGGGGAACGAGATGGATATTGGAATGATGTCACATATGTTGATAAACCTGCATACTGTAAAACATGTAAAGATCTAGGACATAATGCCAATCTTTATAAAAATAAAGAAATAAACACAAAAGTCTCAAAGAATATCAATTCCTTTAAACCTCTCCAACATGTTCATCAACCTACACTGCAACCGAAAGGAGTATGGGTTCAAAAACTTAAATATGTTATTGTGGACACTAATCAAAAAGATATTATTGACAACAATATCACTAAAAAAACCTCCATATCCTCTGAGAATCAATCTTTAACAAGTATTGATGATAATCATCAAACCAAGAAACGAATCTACAAACCTATTCGTAATCAGAATTCAATGGATAAGATTACTGTAAATACTGAAACTTATATTTCTAAGACAAATCTTAAAAGTGAAAAAACATTAATCTTAAACCAATCAACTGAACCACTAGAAGTCTCTGAAACTAATGTGATTGAAACAATTCAATCAATCAATTAATAAAATTCTTTCAATATATATTATGAAGATATCTCAGAAAATGAATATGATACACCTACAATCAGACCTACCATAAACCTTCCTTCATACCCTGACAACAATGATCCATCTGTGAGAAAACAACATCAAAACATGCATAAAAAATCATCCAAACCAAAGATCAAAAGTTTAAAGGGTAACTTAATAAACATGCTAATAAACTTCTAAGGATAAATTGGATCCTCAAATTCAACCTCTAAATGACCATATCATTTTTCAATTGGAATGCAACAGGTGTAGAGAACCAAGGAATATAAGAAGAATTCAAAACATTGCTAAAAATGATAAAATATATTTCATTTATCTTCAAGAGTCAATGTAATTTATTTAAAACTTTGAAAAAATAACAAAAAAACTTGGTTTTGAAACATATGTTTCAAACAAAACAATTAAATATGGAACATTTGAAGGAAACAATTTAATGTTCAAATACTCTACAATAATAAACAGTTTCTCCACCAATGGTGCACCTACTTTATTTGTTTTCCATATCTTTGTTAGGTGTTTAGTCGTTCTTCTTTAACCATAAAAGTTATGGCCACCATTGTGTATGCAAAATACACCAGATCCCAAAGATTATCTCTTTGTGATAATTCTGCTCAACCCTTTGCATTAGAGGAATTCATGGTTTTAATTATTTGATAATGGATTGAAACTTGAAATATTTTGGATTTTCAAGTTCAAATTTCACACGATCTAATAATAATAAATGGAAGCACCTTGATAGATATTTACACAATGCCTCATCGAAAGATTCATTTACTATCACTAGGCTGAAACATCTAGCCAGACTGGCTCAAATCATTCATCCTTAGTAATATCCGTATCTTTAAATATAATTGTACCCAAACCACCTTTTAAATTCCAAAATATATGGCTCAGTCACCAAGATTTTCTTAAAATAATTGAAACAAATTGGAATGAAACCATGTATCGAAACCTTATATATGTATTTTGGTAAAAAATAAGAAGAGTTAAACACAAACTTAAAACTTGGAACAAAAAGGTGTTTAGAAACATTTTTACTGTATTGCTAAAGAAGAAGAATATGTTGAAATAACTCAAATTCAATTAGAAGAATCAATGAAAGACATTTTTTACTATATTGTTAAACCTTTCAAATTCCAGAGCAATACACTTAAATTTTCTTGCCAGAGAAGAAACCTTCTGGCAACAAAAAAGTGCATCTCTCTGGTTTAAAGATGGTGACAAAAATACCCACACTTTTCACAACTTTATGAAGAATAAAATAAAAAGGATTATAATCAATGGAATATCATATAACAATACTTGGATTGAAGATCAAAATTTAACTTGTAAATTTGTTGTTAACCATTTTAAATCTTTACTAAATTGTCAAAATACTCAACGAAACTTAAAAATTATTAGTGATCTCATTATAAACATATTAACTGATTAATATAATTTCTTACTACTAGAAAACCCTTCCATAGAAGAAATCCATCACACAATACAGACCCTCAACATCAATAGTGTTTATGGGGTTGATAGATTCAACTCCATATTCTACCAATCATGTTGGACAATAATCAAAGTTGTTCTATTTGATGCTTTTCTAGAATATTTTAATAATTCCTCATATCCCAAAGGAAGTTTTGCAACTTCAAAATGCATACTCCCTAAATTAAACACTCTAAAAACGTGTCAAGACTTTAGGCCCATTAACCTTTGTACAATATTCAATAGAATACTGTCCAAACTAATAAACAATAGAATAGCTAGACTACTCCCCAAAATCATCTCTTGGGAACATGGTGCCTATGTCGCACAGAGAAATATTCAAGAAAATATTCTAATAACACAAGAATTCTCCCATGACTTAATAAAAAAACTAGCAGAGAAAATATAATCATTAATCTTGACATAACAAAATCATTTGGAAAAATAGATTTCAACTTTAAATATAACATTATGCGGGCTTTTGGATTTAACTTACAATTTGTCAACCTAATAAAAAAAGGTATAGAAAATATTTTCTATTCAGTCATCATTAATGGCACCTCCTTTGATAATTTCAATTCCAGCAATTATATCAAGCAGGGGGGGTCTTTTATCTCCAATATGTTTATCATTGCTGAAGAGTTATTATTAAGATGAATCAACAAACTTTCAGAACAACATTTATCCACGAGATACAAAACAAGAGGGTCTTTCAAAATTAATTGTCTTGCCTTTGCAGAAGATGTTATAATATTCTCAAATGGGTCCTTAAATAATGTTAAGAAAATTTGTGATTTTCTTAACATTTATCAAAAGGTATATGGTCAACAAGTTAATAAACTCAAACAACTTTTATTTCTCCTACTCATATGAATGGAAACAGAAATTATTCTCTTGAAAACACTTTAGAATTCAAACATAACTACTTACCTTTCAAATACCTAGGAATACCAATTCATTTAAACATTAACTCCTGCTCTTATGATGATCTTATTGACAAAATCAGAACTCAAATAACAGACTGGAATTCTAAAACATTATCTTTTGGTATGATACTGATTCTATTTAAATCAGTTCTTCTTGTAATCCCAGTATACTATATGCAAAGTATCAAATTACCAAACAATGTCATATCAAGAATTAACAAATTACTAAACAAATTTCTTCGGGGATACAATGATAACAATAAAACAATTTTATGGTCACATTGGTCCAAATTGTGCAAACTATTTGATGAAAATGGTTTAAACATCAGAAAGCTAAAAGACATTTAAACATATCTTTCTTGTAAATTATAGTTAACACTTAGACATAACAAAACACTATGGGCTAATTTTATGCAACCAACATATTTCACAAATGTTCACCCTCTACAAACATCTATCAAACAAAAAGCTTTTAGAGTCAAATAACTAGCTAAGAAACATATTTTCTAGCTCCCTGGAAATGGTAAAATGGATTTATGGCTGGATAAGTGGAACCATACTCATCATTTTATTACTTTTTCCCCAAATGATAACAATTATTGGTATAGACAAACTAAAGTATGTAAGTTTTGGATAAAAAAAACGAATGAAACCCTCTAACCTTAGTCCAAAAAGTACACCGAAGAAATCTAAGGAATATAAGAGGTGAGAGAAGTCAAATAAGCTACGCATGGGTCTAATGTTACAAAACATACCACTAACACTTCGTGGGGATGTCTCAAGAAATGCTAGCACTGCACAGTCTTTCTCTTGGAGGTCGAGAAACCCTTTTCTAAGAATAAAAAGGTAGAGATGCAGGGTCTTGTAAACGAGCTCTCCACGAAGAAGTACACTAGCAAATGCTTTAAAGTTGACGAAAATCAGGGTAAACTTTCGTGATGAGTTTGTGGTGGGTTCACATTTCAATCGTTTCCAGAATGGTTTAAGTATTTTCAATCCACAATGATTTGATTTACCATGGTCTATAAAAGAAGGAGAGGCTTAAAGTTCCATCGCCAATATGTTCATATGACAATATTTTCAAAGGGGATGGGGCCTAAGCAAAGACATATGGCAAAAGATCGGGTCACGGTTTGGTAAAGAAAAACAAAATCTCGAGGATTCGATAATTGGTAGATGTTTTTCTCTAAAGAAAAAGAACATCTGAAGAAGGATTGCGAGAAACTTTGAGCTTACATTTTAAGAAATAAGACTCTCACATCTTTGTAATTTTTAGAAGGTAATATTGTTTATGTGAAAATAGAATTTGTTGGGTTGATTCGGCTACAACAACTCATGTCTCTTTTTCTTTGTAGGGTATGTCAAGGAGAAGGATGCTAGGTGGGGATGAAAGATCATTTTTCACTGCATACGGGAGGTTTTGGCATGTTTTAACTATAAACAATTTATATTTAAAAATTTATATTAGACATGTTTTATTTCTTAAGAATATAATGTATGTTTCCAAATTTTGGAGGAACTTATTTTCCTCGAGTTTTAGACTTGCAAGGTTATTCATGTCTAACAGGAAACAGTTGTTTTACACATTCTTTAAATAATGTGATTGTTGGGAATTGAAGTTTGATTAATTATAGTAATCTTTATTTATTGCATACTATTGTTAATCCCCATAGAGCTATGACTGTCCAACGTATAACAAACAAAATTACTAAGTCTGAAAGATCCTCTAAACCATGGTAGAAGTGATTATGCCACATATCCATGCGATGTACAAGATTGTAACGGAATATTTATTGGGTCCCCTCGATTACTCTTATTTTCATATATGCGTCGAGTGTATCAAAGTGAAGCAAACTAATACCAACATGGTAGAAGCATATAGTACGAGAAACTGTTAGAGTTAATACATACCGACATCTGCGGACCGTTTCCACAAGAATCATGAAACTAGAAAAGATACTTTATATCATTCATCAATGACTTCTCGTATTTTATATACAGCTATCTCGTTCATGAAAAGTCCGAGCCCCTTGAAAATTTCAAATGTTTTAGGCCCAAAGTTGAAAAACAACTTTGTAAGAGCATTAAAATCGTTGGATCTTACCGAGGTGGTGTGTACTATGGTAGATTTGACGGATCAGGTGAACAACGTCAAAGAATCTGTGTTAAATATCTGGAGGAGTGTGGCATAGTCACTCAATATACAATGAGGGTTTATCCCGTATAAACGATATATTTGATAGGCGGAACTGAACACTAGAATATATGGTCAGAAGTATGATAAGTCACTCATCTCTACCACTATTTTTCTGCGGCGGGATCCATCAAATGAATCTCTTATATACTCAACACAGTATCCACTAAACTACTTCTAGGATCATATGAGCTTTGGAATTGGTGTAGCCCCAATTTAAAGAATCTTCATGTGTGGGATTGTCTTACCGATGCAAGTCCTTACAAACCTCAGGAAAATAAACTCGACTAAAAAATAATCAGTTTCTTCTTCATAGGTTATTCTGAAAATTCTAAGGGGTTTAAGTTTTATGATTCTCTTACTGGTACTATATTTGAAAAGAGAATGACAAAGTTTCTACATAAATTCATAAAGGTTTTAACGTGGATACTCAGGTATCCAAAGATTGATCTTTAAAGCCAATCATTTATGTCACATTAGAACATGGTAATCCTCATATTAGTACTTATGTTCCACTTGATGGTTCCAACCAGGATACGGATATGGTACAGGTTGAACAATAAGAATTTTAAGGTAATCTTCCAAAAGAATATCAAAATGACATTGTTCATGATGAAAAACTATACGTGCTCAAAAAGTTCAACAAGAGGAAATAATTCCCTTAACAAGGTCCACGAGAGAAATAAAGAGTGCTACAAGTCATGAATTTATATTATATTTTCAAGAGCATGATGAGTTATATGTTAAAACTGTAGATGATCATTTATTCTCAGAAGTGGATCGATGCTATGAAGGAATGATATAAATTGATATAGGACAATGCGGTATGTGATTTTATCCCATTACGTGAAGGCAACAATAAATTTGGTTGTAGGCAGGTTTACAAAACTAAACGTAATTCCATAGGTAATGTGGAAATAAATAAAGCACGTCTTATAGTGAAAGTTTATATTGAGGGTGAATGGATTATTTTTAAAGAAACTTTCACTCTGGTATCGAAGAATGATTCCTTTAGAACAATCATACGATTAGTTCCACATTTTAACCTCGAGCTCCATCATATGGATGTTAAGACCCGTTTTCTCAATGGTAATACTGAGAAAACGATCTATATGGTACACCAGAGCACTTTGTAGTAGGAAACTCAAAATATTTGGTTTGCACGTTTAAAAAATCCATTGATAGGCTTAAACAAGCCTTATGTTAGTGTCCCCACAAATTTCTTGAGGTGATAGTTTCTTTTGACTTTGAAGTCAACTCGGTTGGGGATTATGTGTATCACAAGTTCAGTAGGAATAATTTTATATTTCTTATATTATATATGGATGGCATATTACTTGCTTTGAATAATAAGAAATGGTTACACACTACAAATATGTTTATATTAGAAACTTTTGATACGAATAATCTCAGTGATGCCAATTATATGTTAGGAATCCAAATAAATCGGGATCACTCTCGTGATATTTTTGAATTACCACGAAAAGCATACATTGAAAGTGAGTTACAACATTACAAATTGATAGATTGCAAATCCCTAATTATTCCTATATCAAATGGTGACATACTTATTCTAGGTCAATGTCCTAAGATACAACTTGAGATTAAGGAAATGAAAATGGTCTCCTATGCTTCAGAAATTGGAAGTTTGATGTATGCTCAAGTTTGTATTAGACTGGATATTGCCTTTGCTGTAAATATGTTGGGGAGATATATTAGAAACCTAGACATGGATCACTAGAATGAAGTTAAAAGGATACTCCGGTATCTGTATGGAACAAAGAGACACATGCCAACATATAAATATTAGAGAGAGTTTAAATAGATCAGATAAGTATAAAACACATTCTTACAAACTTCATAACAACAAATCTTCTAACCAAGGTGGTTTTGCCTAAGTTTTTTGAGGGACACACCATTAGTATGGATGTAGTTGATCTAAAGGATTGTTAGTTTCAGTATGAGAGTCTGTAATAAGATCTGATGTTATATTTTCGAGTACTGTGCACATAAATTATATATTATAATTTTAAAATATTATAAGAAGTATAATTATGATTTTATTATTATATTTTATTATTTTTATTTTTATTTGGTTATAAATATTACATGTGTTATTATTTTAAAAAACCAAAACCATATATTATAATTTTAATATATTATAAGGTATATATGATTATAGTTTTATTATTACATTTATTTATTATTATTATTATTATTATTATTATTATTTGGTTATAAATATTACAAGTGTTGTTATTATTTTACACACCAAAATCATATCTTATAATTTTATAAACCAAAATTATATTTTATAATTTTTAAATATTATGAGGTATATGATTATAATATTATTATTAAATTATTATTATTATTATTATGATTTAGTTATAAATATTACTAAGTGTTTTTGTTATTTTATAAACCAAAATCATATCTTATAATTTTAACATATTATAAGGTATATGATTATAATTTTATTATTACATTTTGAATGTTATTATGGTTTGGTTATAAATATTACTAAGTTCTGTTATTATTTTACAAACCAAAATCATATCTTATAATTTTAAAATATTATATGGTATATGATTATAATTCTATTGTTACATTTTGATTTTTATTATGATTTGGTTATAAATATTAAAAATGTTGTTATTATTTTATAAACCAAAATCATATCTTATAATTTTAAAATATTATAAGATGTGTTATTAATTTATTTTTATTACACTTTGAATATTATTATGGTTTTATATATAAATATTATAAGTGCTGTTGTATTTTGATAATATTTACTAGTACAAGTGCTTTTAATATAATGAAATGTAAATAATTTTATTTATTTAATTTAGTCGTTCACAGTTTATACTCTTGTAGGTCAGGAGTTGTAAAAATGTTTGCAAATTAAAATACAAATTCTAAAAAATCTATTCCAAACATCATTTATCTCCGGGTTCTTCATATTCAAAATCTCCCGTCTCAACTGATTCATCTTTAGCTTCATCTTCTTCCATTTTTTTTGTTCAAGTGTACCTTCATAATTATCTAGATAATCATCAAAGATGTTGTCTACATTCACTTTGTCTATAAACTCTTTGTCTTGCACCTTTTTATCTGCCGCGATCCAATCTCTGATTGTCACAAGCACTCCAAGTGCTTTGACTGTCAATGTTGTTCTCTTAGTCATGTATTACAACCTCGTTTGGCTAAAAGCACGGTCACTTATAACTGTAGACATAACTATTGCATAACTATTTTTAACTAACCTCTTAAGAATATGATAATCATCAGTTTTCGCACTCCACCATTTGAAGATATCATCAGCTAATCCGTCGGTAAAATTTGATAAATGAAACCTAGTACTCAAATATCTAGACAACTCACTATCAACTAGAGGGGTTTCTAAATTTCTTTATATTTAAGATCATCATTTGTACATAGATAGTAGTGGATCTCTCTCTACCCTATTGTTATTACCACTTACCTTTGAAGTTGTAAAACCCGTATTTGGTCGGTATCGTTTTGCATACCTATTATACATTGTAAACAAATACTTATATACTCCGCTAATATACGCTGGAGGGTCAACTATTTCATGTGACCATCTACTAAAAATTGTGAGGCTTCATAGAAATAGTTAACTAGTAATTCAAATTGGGATTTTCGTGAAAAAAGATCCAAATGCACGCAATAGAATAAGCAATCGGGATTGGATGAAAATACTTTGAAAAATCTTTTTCCATTTTGAGAACCATGTCTACACATACATTATGAGCTCTAAGTTGATTCACATGCATGGTAAGATTAGTAATCGTGAAAAAGGTCAAGTGAATTTAGGACTATATTGCGTAGAAAAGGTTTTAGTTGTATTTTGAAAAGCTTTAAAAATTATAACATTCGAACACAATAAACCCAATGTAGATTTTCAATACTTCTATTCAGATAAGATCTATTGTAAAGCGTAATAATATCTTATTTAAATACATGAGCACATGCAAGCAACATATAAGTAGAATTTCATCTAATTTTAAAGTAAGTTGGTTTTATATGTTTTCCCATTACTAATAACAAGTGCTTTAAACTTTTCTTTTAGGATTCAAGGTCGTGCAATATATTACACTTTTTTAATAGGACTAATATAATCTTCCGAAATAATACTTAATCCATCTTTTGAAACTAATTAAAGTACATGGCCTAAATATTTAGTGTGAAGCAATCTAGAAAACATAGGATCACAATCATTTCTAAGCAAATTTATAGCAGCTAAGTTCGCAAATTCATTATCGAACGAAATAGACATACTTTAATTTATAATTTCAAAATTTCTCATGCATTCAACTATACTCTCTTTTAGTACTTGTGCATTATGTTTTCCAATATACTTAAACCACACAATTCTCCTTTCATTACCAATTCGAGATCCATCCAATAAAGGATAACACATATCTTATTAAAATCTGTAAAAATAGTTATATCACTAGTAATAGAAACATTCCATGACAAAGCTATCATATTATCAATAATATTTTTTAAAAATAATATTTAAAGGCTAGCGATCGCATAAAGCTATGTGGAATGCATTTGGGTCGTAGGTTTACCCCAACTTGTATCCATTTTTTGTATCTCCAACTATCTGCATAACCAAAAGGTTATAAACTAGTAATTACATAAATTATTGTTTGTTCCCTATACGTATATTGATTAAACTAAAAAAAGAGACCCGTTTGAGGGTCTATAGATGTATTCCCCTCTTCGTTACTGAATTCATATATCAGAATTCCAACATAAAAAAGGTTTATAAATAGCCTATTATTTGATACAATTTCTTCACACAATAAACACATAATCTTCATAAAATAGTGTTCTTACTCTCCTTCAAAATAATTCTTTTTAAATATAAAAAACACCTAATTTTTTCTTTATTTCAAAAAAAAAGCAAAGCAGGTCCGGAGAGGTGAAAATAATTCTTCATCATCGAAAAGAAGAACATGATCCAAAAGAATTTCTTCGTATCAAGGAGTAAAAGGATCCAAGAGTAAGAAAATTGAATATTAGGGCAAAGGAGAGGTTCGCGTTGAAACCACGCTAACAACACGAGATGGAGTCAAAATCTACTCGGGTATGTATTTGGATTATGAAGAACTTATCCAAATTGCTGATATGCAAGATCTTTTGAATCTATTTGATGGTCATAGAGGTTTAGGTTGTTAAATCTTGCTAGATTTATTTGTGATTGGTATATCGAATTAGTACAACAATTTTATGCAATTGCACATATAATTCAGAATCATACTCAAGGTCGAGGCTTATGAATGAGCTGTAGAATTAATGGTATTGCCTATAGTTTCTTTTGAAACTGACTTTGAAGATGATTTTTTCCTTCCATATGAACAATTATATAGTGATGAAAATTTTTCATCGCTTTCTTTTCCTCGTATGAGATGGGGTGATAATTGTCCTATGTATTTCGATAACGTAGTGGAGCTTTTGAGTAGTAGTTAACCCCAACCACAATTAATGGTAAACGTAAAGCTGTAAGAACTAATTTGGATGATTTAAGAAAATTAGCTTTAAAATCAGTTAATAATTATTTTACTTATACTACTAGCAATGATTTATATTCAACCATTTTTAACTGTTATTGTGATAAGAAATGAGGAAAGAATTAATTTGGCCAGTTTGGTTATTCGGCATATGGATTTCAAAGCTGAGGGGTCAATACCTTATGTGATGATATTAAGTCATTTGCTTGTTAAAAAATGGGTTGACGAGAGTATGTACACTCCAACTACGGTTAAGAAAAGTTGTGCTATATGTAAGCACTCTTTAAGATTTCAAGAGATATATTCTTGGGCGAAAGAGTTGATATCAAAATGACAGGCATGGAGCAACTATTTCGAATTATTGCAGGATATATGGGAACTAAACGACATTACCAAACCACCTAATCCACCTCATGGATACCCTAGTAAGAACTGCATCCGCCAACCGCTACCATGGTTGTGGGTAGTTCTTCTCAACAACAACAACAAGGACTTTCGATCGCCAATATGTTGAGTGGGCGCATTGTCAGCAAATGCAGTATGCAGAGTGGTTGCATAATCAGCACGCGCAATAGCACGGTCTTCAATCGCAATGACAAGTTCAACAAGAGAGGTGACATGATCAACAAAAGTAGTGTCATAACCAACAAGAGATATGGAATAATAAATTTGCAACCTCTCCGGAACAAAAAACTACGTACGACTGGTGATGGAGACATGCATTTGCGAGCCGAGCATCCTACTGGTCCACCACCTTTCAACAATGAAGACGAAGCTCCTTAGTTTTTTTTTTACATTTGATTGTATTAAGCATTTTAATTGTAATGTTTTTCCATTTTATTTGATTAAACAAAGTTGTTATTTGTTTGGTTTAAGTAATGAATTGTTTGTTTTGCTTATATTTTTTATAATTGTTAATCAAATATTTTTTAATTTTAAATTTTAAATTTTTTTATTTACAAGTAATATTTGTGTATGCATATAATTATACCATTCGAAAAAACTTTTAATGTATAATCAAAATATCTAATAGTTCAAAAATACAATAAACTATTTAAAACATCTAAACGTTTTGAAAGATCTAAATAAATAAAAAACTAAACTAAACTAGAATTTTACTATGGTGGAAAGATCTAAAAATTCCAACAAGTATATACTATTCCTTTTGAATCAAAGGTCCAATAACCTCTATCTACCTATATATATATATATACATATATATAAAAATAAAGTATACATATTATATATTATACTTTAGTTATTATATATTATATATTATATTAGTTCTTTTATATTATTAGTTATTCAAACGCATAATATTAAATTATAAATACTTAGTTATTTATATAGTAGTTAAACAGTTAATTATTTATATATATTATTTAATATTAAAATTAAAATTATATATAAATATATAAATAATTTTTAAAGATAAATATATAAATACAATTTATAGATTGAATGATAAATATAATTAAAAGAAACATCAAAATAAATATTAAAAATATTTCGTTTACCATATACATATCCTAATTATTGAATTTCGAATTAATTAAAGCGTACATATTATTTTTTTATAAACATATACAAAATTAAGGCGAAAGTATGTATAGAGGTTATATAACCCAAAACTTTTCCGTAGAAATTAAAGCGTACATATTATTTTCTCACTAATTATATAACCCAAAACTTTTCCGGACGGAACACCGAAAGTATAATTTTCCGGGTTTAGCTTCAAATTAATGGCTTTAAGTTTAGAAAAAGTTTCTCTGAGATCAGATAAATCATCCTCCTCTTTGACACTTTTAACCATCATATCATCTATGTATACATCTACATTTCTACCGATTATACTGACGAATGTTTTGTTAACTAGACATTGATAAGTAGCACCAATATTCTTCTGTTCGAAGGGGATTACTCTGTAACAATGTAACCCCCGGTCAGTAGTAAATATGGTATGATCTTGGTCATTTGGATCCATTTGAATTTGATTTAATCCGGCGAAAGCATTTATAAATACAACAATTTGCTGTCATACGTGGAATCCACCAGTTGATCTATTTGAGGCATTGGGAAAAAGTCCTTATAACAAAATTTATTAATATGTGAAAAATCGATACACATGCGCCATTGCCCATTTTTATTTTCTACCATAATTGGATTGGCTGTCCACAAGGGGTATTGTGACTCTGCTATGTGACTTATCTCGGTGAACCGATCTACTTCTTTACATATCGCTTCTGATTTTTCCCAAGAAAAAACCCATTTTTTCTGGATCATAGGACCTGCATCCGATCGTACCGACAACGTATGTCAAATACAATCAGGTGGTACACCTGTTACGTCTTTATTATGCCAAACAAACACATGTTGATATTTAGATAGAAATTTTAGCAACTTATTACATTTGTTGATAACTTCGAACCAATTCGAACGTTTCTTTATTTCTTAAAACAATAAACTTCTATTTTTTCAATCAAAATAATCTCATTGGGAGTCTCCCTTGGATCATCTACAATTGTAATCCGAAGAGTACTCCTTTGATTGCTATTCTGGTTTATTTGTTGGGAAGTTGATAGTTTTTGGAGCCAATTTGCAACATAACATTCTCTAGCTGTTTTCGGACTGCTCCGTACCACTCCCACCTGATTTCCAACAGCGTACTTTATACATTGATGAACATTAGATGAAACAATATGCATCTTTGAGAGCCGGGACCTTCCAAAAATAGCATTATAGCAAGTCAGGCAATTTACCACTAAAAACAATACTCGGACCGTCTTCTTGAAAGGCCCCCTACCAAGACTTGTTTCTCCCTCAAACTCTTCCATGACGTCAACTGAATCACCCATAAATCCTACGATGGTTTGGTTTGAAGGTTGGATCAATGAGGGATTTTTTATTTGTTTGTAAGCCGAAAGAAATAACACATTGGCTAAACTACCGGTATCGATAACAATTTTTTGAATCTCTGTATCATCTATAAAAGCCCCACTAACAACAACGTCTCTCAGATCATCCTCATCAAATACCATGAATGAGACATGCCCTTTACATAAATAAGCTGAGATCTTCCCTTTTAATTGCACATCCAAAGTGTTGACATGCCTTTTCCTAGAACAATTCGAAGGTGATGTTGCCGTATCCCCTTCAAATATTATAAATGAGTAAAAAAACTTACATATATAGGAAACCCTTGTATTACCCTCACTCACCACGTTAACGAGGTTTTGATCAGGATCCAGATCTAGATAATCTGAATCCAAATCAAATGGATCTTGAAACGTATCCGTAATCATCATGGTTTGTTTTCTCTTAGAGATATCCGAAACGAGTCTTCGTACATTAGGTGTATTATCTTGTTCTTTTTTAATGCTTGGACCAGATCTATTCGGAACCTAATTTTTGTTCGAGCCATGATTTTTTTACAAAAGTTGTCAGTTTCTTATTTTCGATCAACAACTGAATCTCTTGCTTTAGAGCTATACAATTTTTTTTGTCATGACCCGTGTCTTCATGATACTTACAAAAATGGGTATTTCATTTTTCTCTTCGATTTTGGATAGGTAAAGGTCTTCAGAACTGTATGGGTTTTTTGGTCTTATCATATATTGTTGCCACGTGTTCAATTAACTATGTAAAGTAACTAGGCTGAACCTGCTGGTCCCCTCTTGGCCTGAATTGCTGAGTTTGGTTTGATCTAGACCGTCCAGATCCTTAACCTGATTCCCGGGGTCGAGACTTAGAAAAAACATCCGACTGACTAGCAGCTTATTGATGTGAAGTACCCACAAGAAGTTTATTCTCCCGAGGATGCCTTAGTAGCGTGGTTTCTTCTACGGTGATCTGATTTCCAACTTGATTCAAAAGGCCACCTCACGTTTCTGTCTTTTTGTGTGTGAGTGTGTCATCCAAATCTCCTGCCAATAATCCTTGTCTAAGGAAAGCTATGACCACCTGCTCGTAGCAGTCAACTACACCATTTTTAGTATTTATGAACCGACTAACATATTGTTTTAAGGTATTCGAAGCCATCTAGTGACAATGGATTATGTTTTCACCATTTCCTCTTAACTTCTTACTTTATACGAACTTTCTTCGGAAGGGCATCCATAACATATCAAAAAATTTAATCGATCCCTCTGGAAGTTTGTTGTACCACTTCAAAGTATTGTCTTTAAATGTTTGAGAAAAGGTTCGACACATAAATTTGTCATCATCATCATCGAAGCTCATCATAAAGTTTTTAAATTATTCAAGATGATTATTTGGATCTTTACTCCCATAATATTTTTCCATTTTGGACACATTTATACGTCGTGAGAGGTGTCCGGATAGAATCTTCGCCGAAAATGGTGATTGCCTCTAGTTACGTCTCTGGCTAAACTGATGTATTTCATTAGATTCGGCGAATATACCTGGTTTGGATCGAACAACGAATGGATCACTCAGCACCTGATCTATATTGTGATCGACAAACCCTTAGTTTCCTTTTTATAATCTAACTTCTTCCATTTTTTAGGATTTTCCCTGACCTTTCCCGATATCTCAATTTTTTGTCCCTACTAACAATTTTCTTTCCCTGACGTTTATCCCGGTGCTTATCTTTTTTATTTTTTTGATAAAAATTACCGCTAGTGGAAGAAGAAAAATAATCAGTTGATAAAGACAAACTCTTACCGGTATCTGAATAACTAGAATCTTTTTCAACATGAACCTCTAATTGAGGGTTTTTAGGGGAATGTTCTGTCAATACTTGCTTCAGATATCTGGACAGATTATCTCCTAGCTCCACTAGGTTTCTTTCAGCTTGCCTATGTGTTTTCATTGCTTCGATTTCTTTTCTTAATTCGACAAGCTCATTTCTTAGTTGAGTTTTTTTTGTCGTTTTTGGACAAAGCCCTTATCAGAGCATCCCCAACCGAATCCTCTTCATTTACTGGGTGTTGATCAACATGCATTTGTTCAGCCATTCTTCGATTCTTGTCGTAAATCTTTGGAAAGTCTGGATTATCGTAATCCGGTTGTCGCTCCTCCCACTGATGTCGCTAAATTGATGAGGTTAAAATATATATGGGGGTAGTTTTAGTAATAAGTTGGTTTGATTATCTAGTTAATTATGGAAAACTTGAACGTTAGTTAAAAATTCGATAGATTTTTTTTGTCCTTCTTTTAATGATGCTTTTAGAGTATTTATAGTATTAGATTAGGTCATGAGTCGCGTTTAAAGATCCTAACACTGAAATTGACAAATCGAGTCATGGGTTAGGTCCAATTGCTTAACGAGTTATTAAAGCACGTTAACTAGCTACTTGCTTAGTCATTATAGGTGAGGTATTTATTTGATGAGGTCATAAATGTTGTTCAAATCACGGTTCAGATATAGGCAATACTACCCCTCGTAAAGGTTCCAGAACTACCCCTCAAATTATTTTGCCATCATGCATGATCTCATTTCTTTCCAAAATTTCTAAGGGTCTCGGAATTCTAGCAGGTCACCCTTTTCATCTACAACGTCAATACTTCGCTGGCCACGGTGAAAATTGTGAAAAAGCTTTCGATCAACGTTAACAACAATGATTACCCCTTCGATGAGCCGTTGCTCCAATAGTTTGAATTGACTCATCAAATTATAATTAATTTGTTTAAATTTTTTACATATTTGCAACCATCTAACTTAAATGGTCTGTAATATAATTAACTAGATTATTTTTATTATTAGATTACATTAAAACAACATCCTCTCTCTATATATATAGAGGATGTTATGCAAATTATGTCGGTAGATATATATACAGACATATTCCATGGAGTTGCTTCCAATTTATATTTTCTAAGAAAAGAATGCCAACCATCCAATCTAAAGAGTTGACTTTGGTATATTCATACGAACAAGTAAGTTGTTTTGGTCTTTTGACTATTTGTTTTCGCATATGAACTATATATAAGGAAAGGACATACTTCTAATATCTCTCTCTTTCTATCTTTCTCTTCCCTGAAATGTTAAAAGAGAACCTAGAAATGGATAAACTTCACTTCATTTTATTTTGTGTTTTAGTTTTTCTATACAGGCCATGCCACGGAGATACCAATCTTCACACTTTATCGCAATGTTCAGTAGCCGGTGGTTCTATCAACGGGAGTTCATTTCAATCTAATCTGGCAATCGTTTTGGAATCTCTTTCTACGAATGGACCTACCCATAATGGCTTCTATACAAAATCGGCAGGAAATGACAAAAACAGGGTTTTCGGTCTTGTTCAATGCAGAGGAGATGTTTCAAGTGCCGACTGTTATAAATGCATCCAAGAATCTATCAAAACAGCCTCGGACGACTTCTGTTCGAATAGCAAAAGCGTGGACATTTGGTTCAGGTGGTGCGTTCTCCGTTACTCGAATGAGAGTTTTTTTGGTGTGTGGGAAAAATCTGTTGTTTTAGAATCTAATGATACAGATGTTGATCTCCCGTGGATTGAATATAAAGGAATCAACTTTATGAGCTCCCTTGTTGGTTCGGCACCTATGGCGCCGTATATGTTTCTGACAGGTGTTTTGGAGGCCGGAGAGAATGAAACGAGGTATGGTATGGTTCAGTGCACCCGAGATATTAGTAAAGATGACTGTGGAAAGTGCTTAAATTCTCCACTGAAGACTTTTGGAACAGATATTGGAAACTTAAGAAATTGGGAAATTTATGGTACCAGCTGTAGCATGTGGTATCATGATCATAGGTTCTACTTCAATTACTCTATCCCGGCGGTAAATAATGGTAAGTTACAAAACTTTTCGAAATTATACAGTATACTTTGGAGGAAACTCGAAGTTTCTTTTATTGTTTCAATGTAGATAAGCTTTTTATATTTGTTGATAATTTTATCCATCCTACCATTGTTTGGAATGAGAACATATGATTTATGTTTGATGGTGATTGTGTTTTTAGATGCAAAGAGGCCCTTAGTAGATAGATCGAGTATCGTTATAGCCATGACGACGGTCTTATCGCTCCTGTTAGTCTTCTAGCCGGCAAGACCCAGAATCTGCAAGTCGTAATTCTTTAAGTATTCTGTTTTTAATCTATTTCATTTATTTAATAAGTGGTATCGAAACCACATGTATTCGTTCTTCTGTTTCTATTTCACTATTTATAAATGCTATGTTCTCCCATCTTTCGAGTTCTCGCATTTCTCGTCCTTTATTGATTATGATTTATGAGAAATAGTAGCACAATGTTCTTACATTTTACCCAAGACTATTTCTATTGTCGGTTTTACATAAATAGTTAGCTGTATTAGTTTCTTTTATGAAATTATATTGGATATTCCAAAAGATAGCATTGCTATATCTTAATACAAAAGATATGGGATAGATATTATAATAAAGCAATATCAAACTTATTATATATTTTGAGGAGGGTTATTATATGAATTGTGTCAATTATGGATTAACTGAGGAATGTTGTTGTTATAACGAAACCCAAACTATATAAAATAGATTTATTTTGGCTTTTTTTACCTTTTCTCGTTATAACCAAAGTATCAAAATAGCCATGCCCATTAATAATTTATTAGAAAAAAAGAGCAAAATGAAAAGGTCTAAAACCTAATTAGATAAGAAAAAACATGTTCACTAGAAAAAGAGAAAAAACATTAAAAAGAAACTAAAAATAAAGTGCTTTTTTATCGTGAGCCCGTATAGTACATTCAAATGCTCCTCTATATATATAAATAAATGTTCTTCCTATTTAAATTCTAGTATGCCTTTATCAATCGATGAATCCGTATAGTTTTTTTTATACCTAATACATGTCTCTATATTATATAGTAACATAGATGTTAATTGTGTTTATCACTATCCGAATATTATATTTTTCAAAGACTAATAGTGGCGATTGAAATAAGAGTGTCGATAATTGTTATTTCTATAACATAGATAAAAGTTACTTCGTAATCTATGATATATTATCGAGAATAACCTTCAACAGCAAGTCCATTTTTCTATCGTTCAACAAATCCATCATATTTCGATTTAATCTTTCTAATCCAACGAAAACCAATGGTAGATGACATAAAAAATCCTATGTATATGGTGTAAAACAGTAAGCTCCTCAACTTAATAACATGCTTGATCATGAACTGTGTTTCTATAAGATAAATACTGGTAAAAACAATATAAAACAACCAAAAGAGGAGAAAGAAGTAGAATAAGACGTACGAGTGTACTAAAGCAAAAGATGATCACTTGCAATATTTTTTGAAAACCAAATGGTTACAAGAGCAGAGGCATGAAAAGTTGATGCCAAACAAAACAAAGTATTTGATGAAGATTCATCGAGGTTGGTATTGCAAGGATAAATACAAACAAGACATGATCGTACCATGTGATGTAAACTAAAATGAACGAAATATTGTCTAAAACACAACATGACGTAAGACATGACCGTACAATTTTGTTGAGGAATATTTGTACGAGAGGTTTGGTGGATAGTTCCATTAGAAAAAAATAACTCAGACAAATATGGTAGAAGTATATACACCACAAAATCACATTATAAACTTTTGATGTCATTGAAAATTGCGCCAATTCACAACCATTACAATCAAAATATCATGACTATGAAAATAATCTAAACTCATGTGAACACCAAAAAATTTAAACGAGACATAGATATATGAAAAATAAACAACATAATGCAAATGACTCATATGAAAAGATAGCAAATCGACACTAGAGGGAGAAACATCTCATAATTTGAGCTTATCCAAAACATGAACTCCACATTCGATATAGCTTGTCCCAATCGCCTTCAAAGATTGCAGATGTTAAATAAAAATAATTAGAAGAAGTAAAAATAATTGAGATACCATAATCACATAATTGACTAATAAATACGAGATTTAAACTTAGATTATGAATATCATATACATTTGAAAGAGATAAACAATATGTACCGATGTATCTAATCATTACCAATGACATCAAAGTATCATTGCTAGTCATGAAAGAAAAAAGATAAAACATAATCAATAAATATAAAAGAATCAAAATCATGATACATATAATGAAAATCACATGTGTCGAAGAACCATAAATCAGACGATTTACCAAATTTATCAAACAAATACATACGTTTATTGAATGAGACTAACATGGCATGTGGTTATGAAGAAATAGACTTTTTAAACAACTAGAACATATATGGGTCCAATGAAGAGGCAATGATAATATATTTGTTGACCTGAGGTGGATGATGTTACAGGAAAACCTTAAAACACTATTTTGCCAAAGTAATGACTATTATTGATTTGTGAAGATTTTAAACATAACCCTTTACATAACATATGCACTTTTATTTATACTATTTGTGATTGTTACTATATCTATTTATTATATGTTATTATGATACACTGACGTGGACCGTAACGTCCTTTGATTATTTATACTGGACGATCTTTATTGCAGTCTTTAAATTGACCCACATAATGTTCTTGTCAAGTGCGTTGACTATCCGTTTTATGTATTCATGGGCTGATAAGTCTTCATTTTGTACGTCTGTCTTTTCGGTCCTGCTCAGCTTTGGGAACGCTCGGTAATGGATGAGTTTGGTCTGCTCATTCTTTATTATCCTTTAAAGAAATATATTTGTGTGTTTGTATATGATTTTTGTAGTATTAATTTGAAAACAAAATGGTTATTCCAACCCAATCTTTCACCAATCTTTTCAAGCTCATCGGTCCAGGAATCAGAGCCTATTGTTGAACCAGAGAAGGCAGTTACAAGCACTAAGAAACCTTCCCCATTCATCGCGATGGGATCAGATGCTGACATCTCCGCAGAAAAGCTGGTAAATCGACGAAAAGGTCGTCTAGTTAAAGGACAGGCTGTCGCTCCACAGTCTAAATCTACAAAATCCACGCCTACTAAGTCTGGGGCCAAAGATAAAACTACAGGGTCAGAAGCACCTATAAAAGTCCCCAAGGACAAGTTGTCCGGTCCGGAGGCAAACAGTTCAAGCCTTCGAAAAGAAACCTCCGGATCTGAGCCCCATCTGGACCCCAGACCATAAGAGGAAAGTAATGCCCAACCATCTGGAGGGCCTACCGAGCCAACCACTAGCTCTTATCTCCCAAAAATAACTGATAATCCTTCCATGGTAATGGAAGATGTAATGGAGGATAGTATCGAAGAAGCCCCTTTTGAGACCGACGTCTACAGGCAAACAAGTGAGGCTGCTACTGTCAAGAAAAACAAGGGCAAAGAGAAGTTATGTTTAAAACACCCGGACCTGCCGGAGTGCCTTGTAGGAAAAGTGGGACCTTGCTTCCACAAAGTAAGTGTAAAGTATCTGCTAGCTGTGCAGAATATCAATTATGCTTTTATTCACACAGCTGAACTGGGCCGGATCCGGACGAAGTGGGGGATCCCTGAGAACGTTAAAGTGAGGATACCTGTGGATCCGGAGACACCGAAGGATTGCAAGCTTAGTGAGATAGTTTTCTTCACTGAGCTATTCAACTGGGGGCTTAGGTTTCCCTTAGACCCGGATATCGTCAGATACTTCCATCTTATAAAGCTCTGCCCAAGCCAATTGAGCCCCAATGTTTGGTATACGCTCATGGCCTGTATCATGGCCTCCAGGCTCTCCGGAATCCCTCTTCCAATGGAGCAGTTTGCTGCTGTGGCCAGACTTTGCAGGAACCACATGATCCCCTTCTATTATTTTAACATGGGCGATAATTACAAAGCGGTGGATGACTTGCTTGAGTCAGAGAAGAACTGGAAGACTCAATTTTTGTTCATCAGTGGCGCCTGGGAGAATGGGAGGAAGATTAAAGCTGGTGTCAACACAAGCATGCTTACCAGCAGATGGAAAAGCTCTGTTAAATATCTCATCACACATACTTCTACCTTTACTTATAACAAGTTTATTTGTTTAACTTCTCTTCCTTTGTTTTTTGGTAGTGCTGTGGAAGGAGTTCAATGACTACCTAGAGGAGGGGCTGACTACTTGCACCAAGATAAATGCTTGGGCTGCTGAGAAATGGGGAAATCGCTTCCACAAATGTTTCACCAGAGGCAACCTAGTAAGATCCCATCTCTGGAATACCACCGGCCGGAGAGACTTGTCTTGGGAGGAGTTAATCACTTCACCCCTTCCGGAGGTAATTCTCAAGAAAACAGATGCAAAGGATGGAAAGCTATCCTTGCCAGGCAGAGCTAAAGCCCCAAGCAAAATGAAGGGCAATAAGGGAAAGGATAAGCAAGGTGTGGTTGAGGTCAACCCAAATGAGGTGGAGGAGCCTGCCCCAACAAACCGGGAGGGGCAAGACCAAGGACAGATTGATGTTGCTTTATTACAAGTGGTAGAACATGAAAGCACCAAGGAAGTAGTTGGATCTCCAAAACCCCCAAAGGCTCCCAAGAAAGACAGAAAGCGGGGAGCAGAAGGTGGAGATAGGGAGGCCAAGAAGAAGAAAACGTCCAAGGGAGATGAAGTTTCTATCCGGCCTCCGGAGTCTCTTCCTCTAGCTGACCCAACTGACCCCACTCAAGCAGAAGAAATCCCAAGTGACTTTCACACCGGAGAGGGTGCCGGAGGGGACATCAACATTGATGGTGTCGACATCAGTGGGCTTCAAGGGATTGGTCTTTACTTTGAAGACCTTGACACGGATGATTTTGCTGGCCCCTACCTCCCCCCAAGCTCTTCGAATATCGTCACTTTCAATGGTAAATCTTTTTCTGTTTCAGGTGAGAGAGACATTGTCACCCACTCCTTATTGAGCAATATCCAGCCGGTGCTTACCTTGGAGAAGCAAGTGCGAAACCAGCCAGCCATCATCAACACACTCAACTCTGATAAAGAGAAATTGTCTAACGACCTCCTCACTGCCAACCAAAATGCTGAGGCATCGAAGAGAGAAATTGAGGGGTTGAAGAAAGGTCAAGAGGATTTGGCCACCAAGCTGGCCACTTCTGAGGGAGTTGTCAAAGAACTCCAATTGAAGCAATCTGACCTGGAGAAAACCTCTCTTCTTCAAAAGAGGAGGTGAAGGCCAAAGACAAAGTCATTCAGGCCCTAACTAATGACAAGACTTCGTTCGAAGATACTGTATCCAAGGCTGAACAAGAAAAAGCTGACTTGTTAAAGGAGCAAGAGAAAACGATCCAAGATAGGATTGATGCCTATACCAACGCGGTGATAGACTCCCAGGAGGAAAGTTATGCCGAAGTCAAGTCAGATATGGTCTTGCTCTTTCATGAGAAATTTCCGAAAAGGACACTGGGAGATTTATGGAAGTTTGTAGAGAACGCGGACCTCCCATTCCATACGATGGCTGATGGTGACAAGCATAACTATTCCAGTGGTTGGGATGATACAACCAATGAAGATGAACGGACCGAGGAGAGTCCAGATGAGGAAAACAATGATCCTAAGAAGAAGCCAAGTGAGGCTGAGTCATCTAAGAAAGCTCAGTCTTTAAGTATCAATTATCTTTTAATTTTTTGTGTCTGAACCAAAGTCCTTGGATGACCAAGGCATTTTTTTGTAATCGTGTCCGGCCCTTGTCCGGGTAAACCTTTATGTTTGAAAATTCAAAGTCCTTGGGTGGCCAAGGCATTTCACATATTTTAATGGGTAGTTTTATTTTACACAACTCTTGCATTGTTTTATAGTTTCTTAACTTCGATGGCTAATGTTCAAACAACCCTTAGTTATTTTACAAGTATTTTACAATGAGAGTGTTTAAATTCTCCGATGACAAATGTTTAAGTAGTCATCACTCTACCAATTCGATTCGGTCTGCCATTGATAAAAAATTTCAAAGAAACTATCAATCGAAACACTCCGAATTTTTCAATAAGCCATCGAATTTCATTAAAAAGCCCGAACACCTCATTAAAACCTCCCCGCACGACCAGGGTAGGAAATAGTATGCCCCCAAATATTTACATGAACTTTATGCAAGTAAATATTTATATAGTTTTCATTCTAAGTATAACCGGAGGTGTTCAATGTTCCAGGGGTGATTCAAAATCTTTCCATCTTTATCTTTGAGTCAATATGTCCCAGGCTTAAGCTTTTCATTGACCACATAAGGTCCTTCCCAAGTTGGAGGTAACTTTCCGAACTGCCTCCCCTTGGTATGTAGGAGGACTTTCCTCAATACTTTATCCCCTGGTTGAAAATTCCTCCTCTTGAGTTTGGAAGCAAACCTGCTTCTCATCAAACCCTGATAGTGTGTGGCTCTGAGGTGAGCCTTAACTCTTCTTTCTTCCATCAAATCAAGCTGGCTTCTGACTGCCACTTCGTTAGCATGTTCGGAAAAATTATGAACACGAAATGAAAGGAGAGTAGCCTCTATGGGAGCTATAACATCCATTCCATACACTAAGGCAAAGGGAGACTCTTGTGTTGCAGCCCCAGGAGTGGTCCGGTAGGCCCATAATACTTCTTGTAGATAACTTGGCTATTTTCTAGCAATTCCCTCTAGATTCTTTTTAAGACCGGATAAGATAGTTATGTTGGCCACTTCAACTTGACCATTTTCATGTGGGTGGAAAGGAGAAGAGAAGCAATGTTGGATGCCTCTAGAAGCACATAAATTCTCCATCTTCTTGTTGTCGAATTGTGGCCCATTGTCTGTAGTTATCTTCGGTGGAACCCCAAATCTGCAACAAATGTTAGACAAGATGAATTTTATAACAGCTTTTGAAGTAGTTCCCCCCAATGGGGCTGCTTCGATCCACTTCGAAAAGTAATCAATAACAACAATTATAGTTCTGCACCCCCCGGATGTCATGGGTAGAGGTCCCACGAAATTCAGCCCCCATCGAGCAAAAGGTATTGGCTCAGAAATTGATTCTAAAGGGACAGTTGGGGTATGAATTTCATTGTTGTATCTTTGGCATGGATCACACTTCTTCACCAACTCCTTGGCGTCTTGCATTATGGAGGGCCAGTAGTACCCGGCTAACAAAACCCTTCTAGTTAGAGCCCTGAATCCATAGTGTGCTGATCCCTCGCCATCATGTAATTCGAAGAGCACTATTTGGGACTCTTCGATCCCCAAAAATCTTAAGAGAGGTTTACTAAAGGATTTTTTATAATGAACATCTCTCAAGATGACAAAACCACGAGCCTTGTATTTTACTTTCCTTGCTACTGTTTTTTCCGGAGGCAGAATGACATCTGAGAGATATTGGAGGAGAGGAAATCTCCAGTCTTGGGGTTTTTTTACTTGTATATTCAAACTTTCTTCCTTATCCGGATTGATTTGAATGGATGGGCACTCTTGCACATGAATCCAAGGGTAGGACTCAGAATAGGCTATGGTTGCCAAGGAGTTTTCTAGTGTATTTTATGTTCGAAGTGTGTGCTCATAGGTAATGCTTTTGATATTAAGTGCCACTTCTTTGAGAACAAACAAGTATTTAATCAACTGTTTCTTTTTGGCTTCAGATTGACCTTGTGCATGATGGATAAGAAGTTGAGAATCACACATTAACCTGACCCTTTTGGCTCGACAAATAAGTGCTAATTTCAAACCAGCTATAGCAGCTTCATATTCAGATTCGTTGTTGGAAGCCCTGAAAGAAAAATATATAGCCTGGTACATCCTGTCACCGTGCGGAGAGGTTAAGCATATCCCAGCACCAAAACCCATTGTACTTGATCCACCATCAGTCCGGATAACCCATATTTTTTTATCTTTTACACCGGTTGCTTGCTTAGTATCCCTGTCTGAATGGAATTCAACTAGGAAGTCAGCCACAGTTTGAGCTTTGACTGCTCTTCGAGGGGAAAAATCAATATCGTAGTCTCCCAGCTCTACTGACCACTTGGTCATTCTACTTCAAATATTTGCCTTTTGGAGAATGTTTTCAAGGGAAAAGACGTCCGGACAATGATATAATGAGCCTGAAAGTAGGGCCTCATTTTCCTCGCAGCAATTACTAGGGATAGTGCTAATTTTTCAAGCTTTAAATACCGTTTTTCTGCATCTATCAAGCTTTTGCTGATATAGTAAACCGGACGAGGATAATTGTCCACCTCCCTTACCAATACTGCACTTATAGAACAATTGGAAACTGATAAGTACACGTAGAGGGTCTATCCATCAATAGGTTTAAACAAGGTTTTAGGGGAAGATAAGTGCTTCTTAATTTCATCGAAAGCCTCGTCACACTGTGGAGACCAGTTGAAATATTTTGCACCTTTCAAAGTTTGAAAAAATGGGGCGCACCTGTCCAAAGATCTTGACGTAAAACGGTTTAACGCTGCCAACCTCCATGTCAATCCTTGTACTTCTTTAATATTCCGAGAAGGCTCCATTTGTAGTAAAGCATTAAGTTGGTCTGGATCAGGCTGTATCCCTTTCTCACTTATCACATACCCCAAGAACTTTCCAGACCGTACTTCGAAGACACACTTTTCTAGATTCAATTTTAAATTTACTTTCAGCAGGTTGGCAAAAGTTTCATGGAGATCTGCCAAGTGTAGCTCTTCGTCCACACTTTTTACCATCATGTCATCGATGTAGACTTCCATGTTTCTTCCAATCTGATCAGCAAAAGCCTTGTTTACCAACCTCTGATAAGTAGCCCCAACATTTTTTAACCCAAACGACATCACCTTGTAACAATGGAGGCCCCTATTAGTGACAAATGTAGTGTATTCTTGATCCTTTAGATCTACTTGAATATGATTATACCCGGAGAAGGCATCCATAAAGGACAACAACTTGTTTCCAGATGTGGAGTCCACCAATTGATCAATTCGGGGGACCAGATATAAATCTTTTGGGAAAGTTCTGTTGAGATCTGTGAAATCGATGCACATACGCCACTTACCATTTTTCTTCTTTACCAACACCGGATTGGGTTGTCCATAAAGGGTATTAAGATTCCTTTATGTGCCCCATTTTGGTTAGCCGGTCAACCTCTTGAACTATGACATCAAATTTTTCCTTATAAAAATTTCTCCTCTTTTGTACAACAGGTGCTATATCCCTCCGGATGGATAGTTGGTGTGATATAATTTCTGTTGGCACTCTGGTTACATCAGCATTGCACCAAGAAACAAGAAAAGACATGCTGATGGTCTTTCAAAAAATCTAACATTTTACCCTTTAAATCCGATGTCATCTTGGACCCTATCCTGACACTTTTTCCTTCAGTGAGAGAGTGAATTTCGACTTCTTCAACTGGTATTAAAACATCAGGGGTCTCTCTGGGGTCATCAATTTCACCCTGTCCCCCAGAGGGCCCCTCAAACTGTTATTCCTCACAGATCCAGAGTGCCCCCAACGTTCGAGGGGCCAGTGCTGTTGCAGAACACTCTCTTGCCACCTTTTGACTGCTTCGAACAACTCCCACTTGTCCTTGTACAACATATTTCAAACATTGGTGGACTGTTGAAGCCACAACATGCATCCTGGAGAGCCAAGATCTCCCCAAAATTGGCATTATAACAAGTGGAACAATCCACCATGATAAAAAGTATTCTAACCATCTTTTTAAAAGGGCCCTTGCCGAACAAAACCTCCTCTTCGAACTCCCCGATCACATCTGCTAAGCTTCTAGTGAAACCCACAATTGACCTGTTCGAACGCTGAATTACTGCTGGATTCTTCATTTTTTGTAGGAAGTCAAAAAGAAAATATTGGCTGAATTTCTGGTGTCCACCAAAATTCGTTTTATGTCATTACCTCCAATGGATGCTCCTATGACAACAGCATCTTCATGGGGACCATCAATGTCCCTTAAGTTGTCCTCATCAAAACCAATGAAGGGAAATGGAATTTGTGATTGATAGGAAGTTATGCCTCCTTCCAGTTGGGTAGCTAAAGTATGAACGTGCCTATTTCTCGAAGAAGCAGTTGGTGCAGTCATGGTGTCTCCCCCAAATATTGTAAGCGACTCAAAAAAGCTGATAAGTGCGGAAAACGTCTTGCAACGCTCTGTGATAACACCCACTTTATTCCCAGTTGGATCAGGGTCTAAATATTCTGACTCTACATCAAAACGTTTGATTATTACCATAGTCCCATCGAGAGTCGATGTGCCTGCATTATTTGGACCAGTCCGATGAGCATTATCATGCCTATTTTCACTTCTTCTTTTAACATAAGCTCCCAACTTTCCTCTTTCAATCAAATTTTGCACTTCTTGCTTCAACGCAATACAATCTTCAGTGTTATGGCCAATATCATGGTGATATTGACAGAAACAATTATTACGGATCTCCCTTGGAGATTGTAATGCAGCCGGCCTTCTGAAATGTACTTCGTCTTTTGTTTTGTCATAAATAGTGGCTACGTTTTCTTTCAACTCAGCAAACCACTCCGGTTGAACCCAAGGCCTCTACTAATTTCTAGATTGCTGGCTCTCGGCTGGTGCAGCTGGATGAGATTGAGCCTTGGCTTTGTTATGACCCTGTCCGGCTTCCTTGGCCTTGTTCCCGGACTGGTTCTGGTTTTGATTTGGTGCAGCTGGAGCAGACCTCACCTTCCTGTGCACCCTGATTTTCTTTGTTTCATCCACATTAATTTGTTTACCAACCTGATTTAGCAGACCTCCCCATGTCATGGCCTTTTTCCTGGTTACTGAATCAGTCAAGTTTCCAGGGTTTAAGCCCTGCCTCAAAGAAGCTATTGCTACTTGTTCAAAGCAATCAGCCAATCCATTTTTGGTATTTACAAAGCGGCTTATGTATTCTTTTAAGGATTCGTTTGGTTCTTGGGAACAAGGATAATTGTGTCTCCATTGCCCTTTACTTCTTTACTTCCAACAAACTGCCTCCGAAAGGCCACCCAAAAAGTGTCAAAATTTCTGATGCAGCCCTGCGGCAGACTATCGTACCACTTCAAAGCACTCCCCGTAAAAGATTGGGAGAATGCTCGACATAGTAACTTATCGTCATCATCAAAATTCATCATAATTTTTTGAATTGTTCCAAGTGGTTATCTGGATATTTACTGCCATCATATTTTTCCATTTTCTACTATCAAACCTCTTAGGAAGGTTCCCAGACAGTATCTTGGAGGACAATGGAGGTTGTCTCCAATTCCGGCCACGACTAAATACACTATCTTCGTTGGGAGTTGCAAAGATACCTGACTCATCATGGAAGTCAAAAGGATCCATTAACAAGCGGTCTACGTGTCTCCGGCCATGACTATGACTGTGAGACGATCCTTTACCCAGATGCCTCTTCAACATTCTATGCCTGTCTCTCTTTCTTGAGTACTTTTTAACCAACTTTTGTTTTTTTAGAACGGCCTTCATCGCTGCTGGATGACAAGGATTATTCAACTCCATCTTCATTCGAGGAGCTACTAGAAGACTCTGAGTCTGAATCTGAGCTCTCCACCGATGTAGACCGATGAGATTTCTTTGAGCTTCCTGGTTGTATTAAATGTTCATTACCCTCATTAATGAAAGTGGTTGGGTATTTATATCCTTAATTATGGGCCACATGGGCTTTCGGGTCATACTTATGAATTCGAGTCGAGTTCAAAAACCCATTAGTTATTAAGCAGGTAAGTAATTAACTTAGTCATGAAGTGATTTAGTTTTTAATACATTAGTCCTGTTCGGATGGTTCAGTGGGTGGTTTTTGTCCGAATTGCCCCTGTCCGGTTTTCACAGTGAGTGGTGAGTAAATCTGGACTCATCAATTAATACAGAAAAATTAAAAATTAAAACTAAACAATAACATTCTTCAAGATTAATTAAATTAAATCATATTATACATCATAAAAAATATGTATCCTTACAAACTCATCAAACAATGAAAACAAAAACTTTTTGAAATTTAGTCTTCGTACATATTATAACAAACTGATAAATCAATCACAAAATAATACTCAAATGTTTGTCTCCTAGCAGGACCTCTTATTGTGGTTCCAACTCTTTTACACTAGCTGCATTTGATCTTCTTAAGAATAAGTTCACCTCTTGATGGAATCCTTTTTTTGGCCTACTAGGTTGCCTCTTCAACATAGGTGGTTGAACAGTCGGAGAACCACATTTAGCAGCAGTTCGACCAAAAGAAGAATATGGATGGATAGACAATGCGTAGCAAGCTTAATATGATGTTGAATAAAATTACTTCTCCAAAAAATCAAACGAACTTTATTGAGATTTTTATGGCGGCTAAAGCATGCGCACAAGGGAAACATTCGGACTGCCAATGATAAAAACCAGAGCCATTTAACTGAGTCTTCAGATCCAACAATAGCGAATGCTACTCGAAATAAACCTGAAAAAATTAATAGTTTTAGTACACTACTACACACTAACAAAACTATATAAAAAACAATAACAATAAATAAACAGATTCCTGCAAATCATAAACAAAACAGAAAAAACAGAAAATATTACCTTGGTTTCCATATTTGGTTATTGCATACAGTAGATATCTTTTATATTTGCCAAAGAGAAAAGTCTCATCTAAGCATAGCATTGACATATAGCTTGAAAACTTGTTAATACATACACCAAATGCAACAAAACAACGCTTAAACGTCTTAGTTTCTATTTCACAATCAATCACAAAATCACTTGTGGGATCCTTTGATCAAACCATACGAAGAAGAGCTATCACCAAATACCTCAACCCTTGCTTTCTCTAAAGCACACCATGTAACTCGATATGAAACTTCTAATCTGTGACAGGTTTTTAACATACTTTTAATAACACCAATCTTATTATTGCTTGTAACTTCACTTATAATTTCTTGAGCAACAATATCACTAGATAGATGTTTAATCGCATGATCAATCGCAGCATAGATTGAAAAATCACTTCTAATCTGTTTAATCACATGATCAATCACTAGCTACATTCTTAAAGAGAAAACCCCACAACTATACTCTTTGAAACATTTCCTAATAATCATAAACTTAGTCCCATGATCAATCGCAGCATAGATTCTCCAACCACAACTTTTAATCTCCTTAAAAAAACAGCAACTAGAAACACGTTCTTTACTATTCTATTCGTATTTAAATCTAAAACTGTGTTTTATCGCAAATTTAGATAGAGCCTGTTTAAAACCAACCAAATTCGTTTTAAAGATTTGACCCACATCTTCAATGTTTTTAGCCGAAGACTTGATAGCAAGTACTTCCTATTTATTATTTAAGAGGCTCACACCAGAGTAGTCTGCTATGGTATTCATGTTATGGGAAATTGCCATAGACTCTGATCTATGAGCCAATATGTTCGGTAACAACTTCAATTTGGATTTCTAGATAAATTGAACCGCTTTGCTCGAAAATTGTAACCATATCAGGAACCTCGTCGTCATTAGTCAATAAACAACGTATAAACTTACCAATACTATACTTCATAGTAATACTATCTCTATTCAAAGAGGTCCATTTATCAACTAAATAATCGATAATACCGTTTAAGTTGTGAAGGGATTTTAAAGAGCGAACAACATTATTTCCATACTTGAAATGTATAAAACGAGTGGAAATTATACATGCAAAAAAATATAAAGATATATTGTTAGTTACAGGCACTCTCATGTTGTATCCAAAAGCATCCAAAATATATCTTGAGTTTACATATATGCCATACCTCAAAGAATAAAGTTTTCCTTCATTATAATACATACAGGCACTGTCATGTAGATTCTACCAAATGTATTTCTACCAGCCTAAACTCTACCACACCAGTAACCGTTTAAAGTATTTAAGTCTATGTAGGAACTAAATTTGTATCTTATCCTATACTCACTTTTTCATAAAGAATACATTTTAACCCAATATTCACAGTGAAAACAGGTCTATTGTGTAAAAAACTTAAGTGATGTTTGTAGATTAGACACATGTAAGTACTAGTTCCATATATTGAGACCAAAGGAGAAACTGACGGAGAAACCGAAGGAGAAAGAATCACAAAAATGCAAGAAACAGAGAAAACTTACCATTCAAAATTAAGAATACGGCTACCGGCGACGGTGAAAATAGAGAGGAGTAATAGCTAGAGAATCTGGCAACGATGGAAATGCAAAAGAAAAGGCCAACAAAGACGTTCACCGTCGTCCTTGAAATCGAGAGAAAAGAAGGGTGAAATATCTTGCCTAATTTTGAAGTCAGTTTATGAGTCATTAATAGTAAAACTGTATTTAATAATTAAATATGGACTAGTGGGTAAATAAAATCATATTTCGATAAAAATTAAAGATATTAGGCTCTGTTTTATCGAAGCAGATTTGATTCTCTCCCAGAGCTACGGAACTAACGACTCTATTAGAAAGTCGAATTACAAACTTTTACACGAATTTTCAAGTGGATGAGATCGGTCGAGTGGTCTCAGTTGGAGATGGGATTGCACGTGTTTATGGATTGAATGAATTATAGCTTTCATACCTGTTTTGTTTACCTGGGATCACCCCTTACCCCAGTCAAATAAAAAGAAAAGGCAACGATTTAAATAAAGATTTCTTCTGATCATTATGTAATTTCTTACCATGGACAGGACCTATCACAAGAATATTTTTTTATTGGGGCGATAACTCTGAAAAGACAGATTGCCCATCTTTTCTTTCATCTGAGGGGAAATACGCTCGGGAGAGCTAATTCAAACCCCTCCGGTAAAATAAGAACAGCTCCAACATTCAAAGCCCCTTTTTTACCATTAGCAAGAACTTGTTGGTTTTTAAATTATAGTCCTATAGTAAGACATCTTGGTTGTGGCAGTTGCCAGACATGCATTTATTTAATAGTCTTTTTTTTCTTCTCTTGTTTGTTAAGGTCTTAACCTCTAGCAAATACTGAGTTATTGGAGTGATAAGCTAATCCCATAGAAGGGAGTATCCGTGTAGCAGTAATTCATAGAATTAGTTCCCTCCTACCAAGAACTACTATAGCTCTTTATGCAGGCAAAATGGTACAAATATACGGATTAGAGCAAGAAAACGGCCGGCTAGCTCGTGCTGGTAGAGCAGTTGGCTGTTAACTGACTGGTCGTAGGTTCTAATCCTACTTAGTGAGATTTAATTCATTCTGAATTAAATAATTCAGAATGCCATAATGAAAGGGTTCACTTTGACCGTTAAGAGTAGAGTAGGTAACCCGTTCCCTGTGCCTATCTCTTTTCTCTATCTGCTTATTCCTCTTCCCAGGAATTAACAAAAAAAGATTTCTTTCTTATTCATAGATAGATAGAGAATATTATATATCTATTATTAGAATAATTTAATTAAGGAAGCGGCCATTTCACGACTCAAACAGCCGGTACGCTTTCCGGCTCGCAACGACTCAAACAGGAGGGGGCTCCCTATTTGCTTGCAATGCCGGCTGTTCGCGTTTAGTTAAAAGTAAAAAGGTATTCTGATTGAAGTTCGCCCGCTCTAAAGGCTAAGCTTGATAGACCTTGATGCCTATAAAAAAGTGGCATCATTGAAATCGTAGTCTCTGGGCGATAAAGGGGGGAGTGCTTCGCTTGGTGTCTGATGGATAAAATACGCATCGCGTAGGTGGTCTAAGTTCCTATGACCGAGTCTTTCTGGCCCCTGTGAACATCTTTTCTTAATGTATTAGAGAGGGCTTCTCTAACCGGTGAAAAGTGGTGGATGCCCACTAACGGCGATTTCTGGCTCCGCTCCTATAACGCAATTCCGGGAGGAGTCGGTAGTTGGGCATTGTATCCCTTCGGACCTGGCGACATAATTCACATGGATATGGTAAGTCTCGCGTGGGCTGCTTTAATGGTAGTTTTTACATTTTCCCTTTCACTTGTAGAATGGGGAAGAAGTGGACTCTAAAAGTACTCCTTATTGAGTTAAGAATCGTTTTGCGAAGTTTTTTTAAAAATATGAAAAACAATTAGAAAATAAAAAATAATAAGAATACAATTTACCATCAATTAATTCAGAGTCCTTGGAATCAAACCAAATCAAATAGATCAAGCAAAGCTTATTGATAAATTGTAAACGTTTTGTACCCCAACCGGTATAAAATCTTTAATAAAAAAACTGACAGAAGATCCGGAGGCACAGAGACAATTGCCCAGCTGAATCGATAATTGGTTATCAGTTTGTGTCTGTTTTAATTCACGATTATTTTTCGTGGTTTCATTAATGTAGCTCCAGTAAAAGGTGTGTGTTTTTACCCAACAACTTTTATATATTATAATATATGACAACAGATTTTGTCTTATAAACGCTTGATTTCAGTCCACTTTGTTCTTTTTCTGTTTCCAACTGTAAAAATTTGCCCACAGATTTGCTTGTCTAATTGTGTGGAAAGCTATTGTTGTAGCTTGTGCAGTTGTTCCTTTGTGAAGAGACGAGTACATGTTAGTTGTCAAAAACACCAAGAGGGCTTCTAATCAAGTATTGTAAGATAAATTAGTGATGGTGGCTTTGAATTTATATTGTCCAATATAAAAAAAAAGCTAAGTATTCAATCTAAAGAGTTGACTCTTGGTATATACAAAAGAGTAAGTTGCATTAGTTTCAGTCTAGTCTATTTATCTTAGCATATTACCTATGGAAAGGACACTTCAAAATCTCTCTATCTTCCCTGAAATGTTAAAAGAGACAGCATAGAAATAGAAATGGAGAAACTTCACTTCATTCTTTTTTTTTTTGGGTTGTAACCCTACCATCTACGAACACTTCAATAATTTCAGCCCCAAGGGGGTAGCCGAGTTGGTTGAGTATGGAATTCTTATGACCAAAAAGTCATGAGTTCGAGTCTCTCTACATACGCTTTCTCGGCTGAGCCTGTCACCATGTGTGGTTTACCTTCTGGCGTTGGTTTGCAGGCTATCGCGTCAAACTGAGGGTTTACCCTGTGCGCACTCATTGCACTCTGAATAGCGGCTGCGGGTTTCCTCGGAAAAAAAAAAACTTCACTTTATTCTTTTTTTTTTTCCGGAGGGAACCCGCATACGCTACTCAGAGTGCAATGAATGCGCACAGGGTAAACCCTCAGTTTGACGCGATAGCCTGTAAACCAACGCCAGAAGGTAAACCACACAAGGTGACAGGCTCAACCGAGAAAGCGTATGTAAAAGGACTCGAACTCATGACCTTTTGGTTATAAGAATGCCATACTCAACCAACTTCACTTCATTCTGTTTTGAGCTTTAGTTGTTTTAGACAGGCCATGCCGATACCAATGTTCACACTTTATAGCAATGTAAAGAAGTCAGTGGTTCTATGAACAGGAGTTCGTTTCAATCTAATGTGGTAAGCGTTTTGGATTCTCTTTCTACAAATGGACCTACCCATAATGGCTTCTATTCAAAATCAGCAAGAAAAGATGAAAACATGGTTTTCGGTCTTGTTCAATGCAGAGGAGATGTTTCAAGCGCAGTACAAGCGCCAAGCTACAAGATGGAATATGTGGTGGAAAATAAAAAGAAAGAATGACGAAAAAACAGAAAGATAGATTAGGTTAGAGTAAAAGAGACTTTAGAGAAAATCAAATTCTATTAAAAAAAAAAATTCGGAAAAACTAGGGTTTGAGAGCCTTTTATAAAAGTGCTTGAAACCCTAGCCAAAAATTACCGCTTCTTCGTTATGGAATAAAATAAAGCTCAGTCCAAGTTCAAAGCAATTGGAGCTGGTTAAGTATTATAATAAAATCCAACAAAAATATGAAAATGCATAAAATTCATAAAAACATGAAAAATATGGCTTAAATGGTAGCATCTTGGACCTGAAGTTCATCACCTGGCTTTAGCCTGTGATATTTCCGAAAATCATTTGGCTTCTCGACGCGTTCGATTTGAATGGTCGCAGAGTCTAATTTGGATACCAGAGCCCCAAATAAAACTCGTTTGCATTTTTCCAGAAGGGCCATAAAAATCTTTGTGGTTGTTGTCGTAATTTTTGACACTGTAAAGAAACGGGCCCTAGTTCATGACAATGGTAGCATCAGACCTGTGAGAAAGTAATTGTGCGACTAGGGACCTGCGAATTAACATCTGTACGCATAGGAGCAGCAGTTGGTACTCCTGGGCTAGGGCTTGGAATCGTCCTTTTTGGAAACACCAATGGAGTTGTTCTGACAGTATCTCCTCCATAAGGCATTCGTGAAAGGGCTTTCTCCGGATGCAATGCGTGCTGATGTGCTTCAGACGCATTCACAGGGTCGAAAATGTTCAGCTGGTCCTGAAAGTGTTGTATCATCCCCCCTTTATAGCTGGATACTAGCTGATCTACTGAATCAACAATGTCGACACGGTTTTGTAGCTTGAAAAAAACGTTAGTGTATTCGTCAACAGTCCTTGACCCTTGTTTAAGATTTTGGAACTGCTGATACATGATACGCGCATAGTTGTAAGGCAAAAACGCAACCCTCAAGTGCTTCATCAACTTAGCCCAAGTTGTTATTTTTGGCTTACCTTGCCTTACTCTAGTTTCTTTGAGTTGCTGCCACCAGGATGCAGCTCGGCCTCAGAACTTAGTTGCAGCCAATTGTACCCGTTTTGAAATCAAATACTTCTTCAACTGAGGCGATCCATTCTAAAAACTCCTCCGGTTCGAGACCCCACATGGAACTCTGGTATCTCTAGTCTGAATGCAGATTCCCACCCGTTGTTGGCATTCAGATCAGAATCTCTCGCTGGCGGCTGCTCAAAGACTTGGTCACGACAATCTTCTAGGGAATATTAACCCCTACCTTGTTCTCGCCGAGGAGCAAACGGATTCCACTCGCGGCCGATATCTCTCTCTCAGATCCCGACGGCTGGTTGCTCGAACATGGAGCTCGAAATCTGTTGGTTTGGTTGTTCAAAAACCTGTATAGTGCTTTGTGTACGTCTCTCATCTGATTTCCCAACGAGTGCATTTGTTCACCAACATGGGATTAGAATTAACCGAATTCATCACAGTCGACCGATTGGGTGATTAGAAGAGTGGACTTCCCCCGAAAGGATCGCTTTGACGGCATACCTTCGTTACCCACGCCGTAGGAACTCTGAATCTGACACCAATATGGTAGCGTCAAGCTACGAGATGGAATAGGCAGCGGAAAATACAGAGAAAGAATGACGAAAAATAGAAAGATAGATAGCTCTAACCCTAGGTCAGAGTAAAAGAGTGATGTAGTTGCACAAGCCCATGACTATATGGCCCTTTTGGACAAACGGAAACAGGTTTTATTTGGGGCCCATATATCAGAATTAGGCGATGCGACCACTCAAATCGAACGCGTCGAGAAGCCCAACAATTTTCGAAAGCATCACCGGGTGATGAAGTCTAGGCCCTAAATTTAGTCGTTTAAACCCTCGTTTTGCTGTTTTAGTAAATTTTCTGCATTTTCCTATTTTATTTAGATTTTATTAAAATACTTAACCATCTCCAATCGCTTTGAAATTTGGCTGGGCTTTATTTTATTTCATAAGAAAAAAAGTTGTAATTTTGGGCTAGGTTTCGAGCACTTCTATAAAAGGCTCTCAAACCCTAGTTATGCCTCAGACTTTTTTGAATACAATTTTGATTTTCTTTAAAGTCTCCTTTAATCTAACCTAGGGTTAGAACTATCCATCGGTTGTTTAGTCTTCTTCCTCTTGATTTCTACAGCCGACGACTGTGTTTCAAAACCAGTCGCCACCATATTGTTATCAGATTCAGAGTTCCTACGGCGTGGGTAACGACGGTATGCCGCCAAAGCGATCTTTCCGGGAGAAGTCCACTATTCCGATCACTGAATCGGTCGACCGTGATGAATTCGGTCAATTCCAATCCCAGGTTGGTGAACGGATGCAATCGTTGGGAAATCAGTTGAGAGACGTACAAGAAGCACTACACAGGCTGTTGAACAACCAAACCAACGGCTTTCGAGCTCCAGGTTCGAGCAACCAGCCGTCGGGATCTGAGAGAGAGATCGGCCGCGAGCAGAATCCGTTTGCTCCTCGGCGAGAAGAAGTTAGGGTTCAATACTCACCACAAGACTGCCGTGACCAAGTCTTTGAGCAGCCGCCACCGAGAGATTCTGATCTGAAGGCTAACAAGCGGTGGGAATCAGGATTCAGATTGGAGATCCCAGAGTTCCAAGGGGGACTTGCACCGGAGGATTTTTTAGATTGGAACGCCTCAGTTGAAGAAGTTCTTGATTTCAAGGAGGTTCCGGATGCAAAGCGGGTACAGTTGGCTGCAACTATGTTCTGAGGCCGAGCTGCATCCTGGTGGCAACAGCTCAAGCAGAGCAGATCAAGGCACGGTAAGACAAAAATAACAACTTGGGCTAAGTTTGTGAAGCACATGAGGGGTGCGTTTTTGCCTTACAACTATAACCGCATAATGTATCAGCAGCTCCAAAACCTTAAACAAGGGTCAAAGACTGTTGACGAGTACACTAACGATTTTTTCACGCTACAAAACCGTGTATATATTAGTGATTCAGCAGATCAGCTAGTATCTCGCTATATAGGGGGGATGCGAAAACAGTTTCAGGACCAGCTGAATATGTTCGACCCTGTGTCTGTAGCACATCAGCGCGCACTGCATCTGGAGAAAGCCCTTTCACGAAGGCCTTTTGGAGGGGACACTGCCAGACCAAATCCATTGACATTCCCCAAAAGGACGGTTCCAAGCCCTAACCCAGGAGTGCCAACTGCTAATTTGCAGGACCCTAGTCGCACAGTTACTTCCTCACAGGTCTGGTGCTACCATTGTCATGAACTAGGGCACGTTGCTTTACAATGTCCAAAATTACGACAACCACCACAACACCCGAGGGGTCTAGCTCGAAAGGCGTTTATAGAACATGCTCATGAAACAGGGATTGTCTATCTTTTGGTGGTTAAAGAATTTAGTACTGATCCATTTGCTGGTATACCTGAGAGAGTTCGGCCGCTTTTAGCAGAATTCTCTGTTGTCTTTCCCGATACTTTACCTACAGGTCTTCCTCCATTGAGAGATATCCAACACCAGATTGACCTTGTACCGGGTGCTAGTCTACCAAACCGACCGCATTATCGGATTAGCCCAAAAGAGCATGAAGAGCTCCGCAGACAGGTGGAGGAACTGTTAACGAAATGCCACATCCGGGAGAGTCTTAGTCCTTATGCGGTTCCTGCACTATTAACACCAAAGAAGGATGGCTCAATGAGAATGTGTGCGGATAGCCGGGCTATCAACAAAATTACAGTCAGGTATCGGTTTCCTATTCCTCGCCTTGATGATTTACTGGATCAATTGAATGGTGCTACTGTGTTTACGAAGCTGGATTTGAAGAGCGGATACCACCAGATTTGTATTCGTATGGGGGATGAGTGGAAAACAGCCTTCAAGACCCGAGAAGGTCTGTTTGAATGGATGGTAATGCCATTCGGTCTTTCTAACGCTCCTAGCACGTTCATGCGGGTTATGAACCAGGTATTTCGCCCATTCATCGGAAAATTTCTTGTTGTGTACTTTGATGATATTCTTATTTATAGTACCACGGAAGAGCTGCCTCTCCAGCACTTACGCGAGGTGTTGGTTGTTTTGAGGCGAGAGAAGTTTTATGGAGGACTCGATAAGTGTTGTTTTATGACAGATTCGGTCGTCTTCCTGGGGTATGTTGTGTCAAAAGATGGGCTTTCAGTGGATCAGTCAAAAGTAGAAACCGTGCGAGACTGGCCTATTCCTACTTCCATCACTGAAGTCCGCTTTCACGGATTGGTCTCATTTTACAGACGGTTCATACATAACTTCAGCACTGTTATGGCTCTCATTACAGAGTGTATGAAGGGCAAGACATTCTGCTGGACCCTTGAAGCAGCTAAAGCGTTTGAGGAAATGAAGGTAAGACTGACCACTACACCGATTCTGGTTTTACCTGACTTTTCTACAGGATTTGAACTGCATTGTGATGCGTCCGGATTGGGCATTGGCGTTGTACTCAGCCAACGAGGTCGTCCTGTAGCATACTTCAGCGAAAAATTAAGTGGAGCTAAACTTAACTACAGCACCTATGACAAGGAGTTCTATGCAGTTGTACGAGCTTTGAAGCACTGGAGTTCCTACTCGGCCTACAATTTCTTTGTCTTGTACACCGATCATGATGCCTTAAAACATCTGCAGAGTCAGGAGAAACTCTCTTCCCGCCATGCACGTTGGGCAGCATTTACGCAACAATTTACCTTTTCCATTAAGCATACTTCGGGGACAGTTAACCACGTAGCTGATGCATTGAGCCGACGCAGCATGATGATTCGTATGGAAGGAGAAGTTGTGGGATTCGAGATGATGAAGGATCTACTGGCTATCGATCCATATTTTGGTCCTATTCTAGAGGACGTCATCGCAGGTTTGAGAAAAGATTTTGCAGTGAGCAACGGTTACCTCTTCAAAGGTAATTTACTTTGTGTTCCTGAGAGCAGTTTGAGATTACTGATTGTACAGGAGAGACACAACGAGGGGCATGGGGGTAGAGATCAAACCCTTCACTCTGTATCCAGTCAGTTCTTCTGGCCGCATTTGAGGCGAGATGTTATCCGTTTTGTAGCTGGTTGTCGGGTTTGCCAGGTGGCAAAAGGTACATCCTCCAACGCAGGTCTATACCTACCACTCCCAATACCAGAAGGACCATGGCGAAGCGTCAACATGGATTTCATCTATGGGCTGCCAAGAACACAGAGAGGTAACGATTCTATTTTTGTAGTGGTTGACAGGTTTTCTAAGATGGCCCACTTCATTGCCTGCAAGAAAACCACAGATGCTGTGAATGTTGCTAATTTATACTTTGGTGAGGTCTACCGCTTACATGGTCTACCCTTGAATATCGTTTCTGATCGCGATGCGCGGTTTGTGGGGAATTTTTGGAGGAGTTGAGTTTTAGCAGCGCATATCACCCGCAGACAGACGGCCAAACCGAGGTAACTAATCGAAAGTTAGGCAACATGTTACGCACAGAGGTCTCTGGGAACTTGAAAGCATGGGATTATCGTCTTTATCATGTTGAGTTCGCCTACAACAGGCACCACATGCGCAGTACTGGGTATAGTCCCTTCATGGTAGCCTATGGTTATAACCCACGGGGTCCTATGGACTTAGCTTTCCCAACGCTTGATAAGGTCCCAGCTAAGGTCGAGAACGCCATTGCTAATCTATGGGAGATCCATGCAAACACCCGCAAACACCTGCAGGAAACAACACAGAAGTACAAGATTGCCGCAGATAAGAAGCACCGCCTGGTGGAGTTTGCAATGGGAGACTTTGTATGGGCTGTTTTGACCAGGGATCGCTATCCTGCACACGAGTACAACAAGTTGGCTGCAAGGAAGGTGGGTCCGTTTGAAATTATTGAAAAGATTAATCCCAATGCATACAGGTTGAAACTACCCAGCCACATGAAGACCCATAACGTTTTCAACGTGAAGCACCTGGTGCCATTTACTGCTGCTGAGGATGATGCAGCTAAGAATTCGTGGGCGAATTCTTCCGAAGAAGGGGAGGATGATGTAGTTGCAAAAGCCCATGACTATATGGCCCTTTTGGACAAACGGAAACAGACTTTATTTGGGGCCCATATATCAGAATTAGGCGATGCGACCACTCAAATCGAACGCGTCGAGAAGCCCAACAATTTTCGAAAGCATCACAAAGTGATAAAGTCCAGGCCCTAAATTTAGTCGTTTAAACCCTCGTTTTGCTGTTTTAGTAAATTTTCTGCATTTTCCTATTTTATTTAGATTTTATTAAAATACTTAACCAGCTCCAATGGCTTTGAAATTGGGCTGGGCTTTATTTTATTGCATAAGAAAAAAAGCTGTAATTTTGGGCTAGGGTTTCGAGCACTTCTATAAAAGGCTCTCAAACCCTAGTTATGCCTCAAACTTTTTTGAATACAATTTTGATTTTCCTTAAAGTCTCCTTTAATCTAACCTAGGGTTAGAACTATCCATCGGTTGTTTTGTCTTCTTCCTCTTGATTTCTACAGCCGACGACTGTGTTTCAAAACCAGTCGCCACCAAAGAGACTTTAGAGAAAATCAAATTCTATTCAAAAAATTCTACGGCAAAACTAGGGTCTGAGAGCCTTTTATGAAAATGCTTGAAACCCTAATCCAAAATTACAGCTTCTTTCTTATGGAATAATATAAATATGAGCCCAATTTCAAAGCAACTAGAGCTAGTTAAATATTTTAATAAAATCCAACAAAAATAGGAAAATGCAGAAAATTCATAAAAACAGAAAAAGAGGGTTTAAATGGTAGAATCTTAGGCCTGAACTTTATCACCGGGTTTTGCCCTGTGATGCTTCCGAAAATCGTTGGGCTTCTCGACGCGTTCGTTTTGAGTGGTCGAGCATAATTTAGATACCGGGGCCCCAAATAAAACCGGTTTGCGTTTGTCCAAAAAAACCATATAGCCATGAGCTCGTGCAACTACATCATTTCAGACGGTTATAAACGTATCCAAGAATCTATGAACAGCCTCGGACAACCTCTGTTTGGATAGCAAAAACGCGGACATTTGGTTCCGGTGGTGCATTCTTCGTTACTCTAATGAGAAATTTTTTGGTGTGTGATAAAAATCTTAAATTTTAATATCTAATGATACAGATTTGGATTACTGGTGGATGGGATATAAACGAATCGAATTTATGAGCTCCCATGCTGATTCGGCTCCCATGGCACCGTTGATGTTTCAGAGAGGTGTTCGGGTTGCAGTAGAGAATATAAAGAGGTACGGTATTGCTCAGTGCACTAGAGATATTAGTAAAGATGACTGTCGAAAGTACTTAAATGCTTCATTGGAGAGTTTTCGAACATAAATCCAAACCAAAAGGAGTTGGGAAATTTTGTGGTAGTAGCTATAACATGTGGTATCATGATTATCAATTCTACTTCAATTACCTATCCCGGTAAGTAAATAATGCTAAGTTACAAACCTCAGATGAAATTATACATGAGAAACAAATATAATATTGAAGAAAGACAACAAAATCCAATTTTTTTAATATTGTTATAATGTACAAAAGCTTTTTATATTTTGTTGATAATTTGTATCGATCATAAGACTGTTTGGAATGCGAATATATGATTCATGTTTGATGGTGATTGTGATTTCAGATGCAAAGAGATCCTTGGTACATGGTTCGGAAATTGTGATCGAGCGCGGTCTTGACACTTTTGTTGGTCATCTAGCAACCAATTTCAGGTTAGTAACTAGTGGTATCGAAACCACATGTATCGGCTTTTGGTTCGTATTTGACTGTTTACATATAAAATATTCTTGCATTTCTGGTCCTGTATTATTGATTAGGAGAACCAGTAGCAACTACTGCTGCATTATTCTTCTTCATAAAGGAACATCGAATATGATAAAACATGGCATTGCTATATCTTAATACAAAACCATGGGTAACGGAATAACTATCTCTGTAACAAGAACAGGATACTATAAATCGACGTGAAAGGATATGACGTTGACATGTTCTAAAGATGGATTTGAGAAAGATACCATCTCCACTTAAACTGATCTTTGACCTCTTTTGGGTTATAGATTGCAATCTTTAATGCAGCTAAACAACGATGTGATTAAAGCGTACTTAAGCGCACATGCACTGAGGCTTCATGAGAAATTTATGGAATTGATTACATATATCTATATGTTGTGTGTCTTTGTTTTTCGGCATATTCTATATTTATAAAAGAATATATATATTATTTTGTATTTAGAGGAAAATTGTTTCTCATCCTCCGAGAATCAGATCTGAGAACTCTTTCCTCGGATCTTTCAGTAGATATTCCATTTCCTGAATGGATTTAGACAGTAGCCAAGTATGCCATGACATACCTAAATTGTAATGGAATGTTTAGTATAGTCGTAAAAAGCCTTACTTACCTACTCAAGGTTTTGGGTTCAAACTTCATAAACACCCCAAAATTTATTGTTTTGGGATGATTTGGTTACTAATTTTAGGTTTTTTTCATGAATTTTGTTTTGTTTGTCTAGTGTTTAATAGATGATTTAGTTTGATTTGTTTTGTGACTTCCGGAGTCTAATATTTCCGTTATCAGAAATGAATCAATTAAACGATCATCCGAAGAACCTACTTATATTCCTGGGTCAAGTGAAATATTGATATATTTTTACAAATTACATTTTGTTAATATTCTTTATATTATTTTTGGCATACTCTTAATTCGAGTTCTCGATCCGCCCCTGATCTCTATCAAGTCGTTTCTCGTCTCTAGCCAAAGCTTGTTTCTAACCCAGGGTATTGAATTAAAGTTCTTTTGATTCGAATCAGTTATTTCTGAAGGTTAATCACGATCCAGTTCAAGAAAAGCAAGTGGATCGTTTCCTTCATCTCCAAAAAAATAGACATTTTTGCAACAAAGGTGTTATGGTTTTCGAAATCTAGAGAAAAAGTCAATCCCTCATCTTTCCCAGCACTATCATCAAGAGATTTATTATTTGTATTCATTTGATTTCTTCTCCTTGTATTTCTCCACTATATAACACCACCAATCCAGTTCAAAAGAGTACTCCAGATCAACAATATCAAGAGAACTCTTACGAGGATGCAGTAATGCCTCACCAAACCAGGGAGGAAGTCGTTCACGAGCACATCACTACCTATACCAAAAGAGACTTCAGTGCAATGCATTTCTCCAAAAGAGATAAGTCTCTTCTTCTTGAAAATGTCAAAACAATTTAATTGGAAATTATCTCAAGGTAGACCTCCCCTGAAAGATATCGAAACCTTTCTGTTTAGTCTAAAACTTTATGGTAATTTTAGCTTATCCATTTGGGACCAGAGACACGTCTTTATTGAATTAAACGTGTTAGAAGTTATTAGAATCTCTTGGAAAAGAAATTTATGGCCAATAGGCTACCATTTCATGCGTCTATTAAAGTGGCAACCTGACTTCAACCTTCGGAAGGAATCCTCTGTGACCCCAGTGTGGGTCACATTTTCTAAAATACCTGAGTATTTATAAAATAGGGATACCATAACAATTATAGCTAAAGTTTTAGGAAATCCTCTAAATTGTATGGTTCCCAAATAAATCAGATCACATTTTAACTATTGCCAAGCTTGGATAGAACTTGATCTATCCAAACCCTTCAAAGATAAAATCTGGATTGATTTCGACCAACAATATGGTATCTAGTTGGATGTGAAATATGAGAACAAACATGACTACTGTCCAAGTTGTTGTCATCTTGGACATTATGCTGAACACTGTAATAAAAGAAAAATGCTCGATAAATCTCAAGAAAATGTTAATAAGGACATAATAGAAAATCTTACTAAAGACCAACTTAAATCGAAATGGATTCCTAAACAAAAAATCAAGTCTCTTATGAGAAAAAATGAAAATAATAACAATAATGATATTAATGAAAGTAATATAGTTTGGGTCTATTGGAAAGAAAACTTTACGGTGGAGGCTAGTTGCAATCATGAGGAACTTATCCATATCAAAGTTCATCACATTAATAGTAACAAATAATTCTTGGCTACTGTCATTTATGTTAAATGTAATAGAGTTAACAAACTTCCTTTTTGGAATAAAATGATAAATATTTCCAAAGTCCATTGTAGTGCATTGTTATGGGCTATTCTAATTGCATTATTAAAGCATGTGAGTAGCTCTCATGTAGTACCTTATGTATGAAAAGTATAGATGAGTTTAACGAAACTATTTCTGATTGCAATCTGGAATATTCCAATTTCATTGCCATCCCTTACACTTGGTCAAACAAAACAAAATTTAAAAGATTGGCTAGAATAATTATAAACAATAAAATAAGAAACTGGCTTGATAACATTCACATAAAACACTGGGTCAGAACTTGTTCTGATTACTTCCCTATCACCATTACATTATCTAATATCTCATCCAAGCCTATAACATCTTTTAAATTTTTAAACATGTGGAAGTTGCATCCACAATTTAACAAAACTATTGAGTATTCATGGATAACTCCAATGTATGGTCAGCTACTCCATGTTTTTTGGCTTAAGTTCAAAATACTGAAGGCCGTGTTGAAAGCTTGGACCCATGAAAACTTTGTCAATATATTTACTACTATTTCCTAAACTTAGAAAACATTTACCAAACCACTCAAAATTATATAGATAAGGAGAATCTGTCTAATGCTAGTGCCAATTTGATCCTTCTCTTGGTAAGAGAAGAATCTTATTGGCAGTAGAAGATTTGTATTTATTGGATTAAAGAAGGGGACAAAAACACAAAAATGTTTCATAACTATGTTAAAAAGACAAAAAAAAATGATGGTATTTATATTAATGGTAACTGAATTGAAGAAAAAGACAAAAATTGAGGAATTTACAGTTAATTACTCTAAGGACCTTTTAACTAATCCCATTCACGTTGACCAGTTTGATAACCTCAATATAATCCCTAATCTTATATCCAATTCTGAAAATTAATATCTCATGGAGGTTCCATCAGATATTGAGATTCATAATGTTGTCATGGAGCTTAAAACCAACAGTTTGTTGGCCCAGATGGGTTCAACACCACTTTCTACCAATCTTGTTGGCCTATAATTAAAAATGACATATGCCGTGTTGTCAAAAACTATATTGCTGGAAGTAATGTTCCTAAAAGTATCTATTCTACTGCCGTTTTCTTAATCTCCAAGATTGACAATCATAAACATTGGAAAGACTATAAACCAATTAGTATTTATATTTTCAATAAACTTGTTTCTTAAATTATCAATAATATACTCATATCCATCATTCCCAAAATTATTTATCCTGGGCAAGGATGATTTGTTAATGGAAGAAACATCCATGAACAAATTTTAATTTTTGGGGAGCTCATCCATGCCTTAAACAAAAGGGTCAGGGGCAGTAATATCTTACTAAAGTTAGACATGGCTAAGGCCTTTGATAAGATCTCTCACACCTTTATATTAAACATTGTTAAACTCTTTGATCTCAACAATAATTTTATTAACCCCATTAGTAAAAAATATATCATCTGCTTACTCTATTATAATCATAAATGGTGAATCTAAAGGATATTTTAAAGGCATCAATGGCAGAGAGATCCTTTATTTTATAGTTTTTTTATTATAGCATAAAAAATGTATCATTAGAGGTATTAATCTACGTTTCAATAACTACACTCAAGTGTACTAAAAACCAAAAGTATTGTATTTTCTGATGACTTTGTTATATACACAAATGGATCCAAAAAAACATAGACATATTAAACTACCTCTTAAACTTCCATCAAAGACTTTTTGGTCAAACCATTAAGAAGGACAAATCAAGCTTGACTGTCCACACGAATATTAATAGTCAAAGAAACAAATCTATTGAAGAAGTTGCTGGTTTTAAAAGTAACCATTGCCCTCGAAATATTTAGGTATATACATTCATAATAGCAATAAAGCTAGTTTATATGATGAATTGATAACCAAGGTTAGAAATAAAATCAATGACTTAGACAATATTTCCATATCATTTAGGGTAGACTTGTCTTTATCCAAATTGTTCTCATATCCATTCTCATATGTTACATCAAATGTAACATTATTCTTAAGACTCTGATTAGTAGATTAGAAAGATTATGAATAAATTGATGTGGGGTTCAAAAGAAAGCAATAAAACTATAATATGTACCAAATGGAATGCTATTTGTAAGACTTATAATGAAGGTGTTTTAAATATCACGAAACTTTCGAGTCTTCAAACCACATTCTCTTGTAAATTATGTTTCAGTTTTAGGGAAAAACAAATCTGTTTGGGGCCGATTTCATGGATTCAATTAATTGTACAAAAATTCACCCTCTGTGAATCAATTCAAATAAGCTTGATTATAAAATCTGGAGGAGATTAATCTCCACCGTAAAAATTGTTGAAGCTTTGATTCATTGGTACTTAGGTAAAGGCAATATTGAGTTTTGGCTTGACAGATGGCTTGATAACAAACCTTTTGATCAGGCTGAATGAAAATGAAAATAACCTTTGGTATCCTATTAACATTGTCTATAGTTTCAGGTCTAATAACAATTAGAATTTAGAGAGACTAAACAATCTCGTCACCCAGTCCATCATTAATAATATAAATAACAATAAAGAGGATGAAATAATTTGATCTCTTGATAATTCTAGTAAGTTTAGTATAAAGAATACTTGTAATCACATCAGAACTAAGAGTAATGTTACTAACTTATTTGCTAAAAAATTGGAACTCTAATATCCCTAATAAGTAAACTTTCCTTCTTTGGAATGTTTTGAACAGTTGGATTTTTATTGATTCCAACCTTTAAAAGAAGAACTTTAATCTTGCTTCCAAATATCAATTTTGCAATGACATTGTAACTACTAACCACTTTTTTGTTAGCTGCCCAACTACTTGGCCTATTTGGAACCACTATGTTGCAATATTTAATATTTATTTTGCTAATTACATGACCATCCACCGTTTAATAAGATCATTGTTTTATTGCACAGAAAAACTAAGCATATTATGCTCATTCTCCCAACTATCATTTGTTGGTGTATCTGGTATTTTAGAAATAAATCTAAGCATAAAGGTTTTAATGTTTCTCAAAAGAATATCATTGACAAAATTAATCATATTTTAATAAATCTCGATTTCTCAAACTCTCTTAACATTAGAACTTGGTATGATGATCTCAAAGTTGCTAATAAGTTTGGTTGTTTCATCCACACTGTCTCTAGAAAACCAACCATGATTAAATGGACCTTGCCTAACACTAATAGAATTAAATTAAACACGAATGGTTCTTGCATTTTCAAGGGAATCAAGTGGTGTTGGGATTGTGAGAGATGATAATGGTGATGCTTTATTTTCTTATGTAAATCTGTATGGCAAACAATCGTCCTTAATTGCTGAATGTAAGGCTATTCTTGATGGTTTAACATATGTAACAAAAAAACCTTAAAATGTGAACAACGAGATTGATTTTACCATAATCATTAATATGCTAGCCAATGGTGATGACATCTGGTTCTTAAAACTCATTCTAACTGTTGTAAAGCATATATATTTTCGTCTATGATTATCAAATACATTTCATGAGTCCAAAACCCAGCAGGCGATTGACTTGCTCGTTAGACTATGGAATGTAAAATGAAATTGACCATTAATAATAACCAAATTCCAAACCCATTAAAAATTATAATTCGTCTTGAAAGTTTGGAGCGTGGGTACGTAAGAATCGAGTACTAGTCAATTCCATGTTACTCTTACTCAATAATATTGTTGCTTGTCATTTCAAATTGTGTTGCTATTAATGAATATCTTAATTTATCAGTTAACATTTAATAGGGAAATCCTCATTTGCTTCAAGTATTTAATATGAACTCATGTATAGTTCAGCAGCAAATGAACATGCGGGGTTGTTGTCAGCGAGATGGAGCAAGGACCATCCTAATAGCAGAAAGTCAGTGATTAGCCTAGTGCTTTCAAGTGAGGACTATCTACTCCCGATTATACTTCATGATCAAGCTTTTTGTCTACCTTGTTAATTTTAATGTAATTAATGTTTGCTAGTATTAAGTGTGCAGTTTATTCAAACTGTAAGCAAATGTAAATATTATTATAAATTAATAAATTGATTACTGCATTATATATATAATATTGTATTTTATATAAAATATAATAATACCATGTAACCGGATAAATCCATGTTTCTTATTGTCGCTATTTTGGTGATTTTAATTCTATGTTTTAATAGTTATATAAGAGGTTATCAAATTTATTGATGTGCAATAAAAATTAAATATTTGGTAGATGCATTTATAATATTATATGATGATATAAATAGTGGATTGTTAGAATTTTTCATATCGATAAATCGTTGCATTATCGATCTATTTGATTGTCACCAATATTAGTTTAATGGACAAATATCAAGTAATTAACTAATATATAATATCTATATTATGGAAGTAATTGCATAAAAGCAAGTTTAATTTTGAATATTATCAGATATATATATGATCCAGAAGTAAAACACTCGTACAAAACTCAAAGTTTTGGATATTTTGTGTGAACAAAATTACTGTGCGGTTATAGTCTCTAAATATAGTCTCTAAATATGACAACATAACACATTTTAATTTCATTTGAATTAAAACTAAAAATTTAAATTTAAAAATTCATAACACTTTCTCACATGATCCTTATATCAAAAAATAAATAAAAATATGAGGTTGTATTAGTAAGAAAGTTTCACATAAAAAAATAAAAGCAAAAGTAAATTATTCATCAGGAAATAGAAGCACAAACAAAATATTCCTTATTGTATCAAATATAATTAGAGATAATGATCTCAAACAAAATACCAAGTATGAAAATCAACGCAAATAACACACTTTTTACATGGAAAACCTTCATAGTCTAAGAAGTAAAAACCACGGGACTAATTTCGGAGTCCAACCAAATATTCAATATCAGAAGATGGGTTAAAAAACTATTCTCTACATAAAACTAGAGCATACACCACACAAAGTGTGACAACTTCATCCACAACCACAATACACAAGATAGTGAACTGAAACCAGAAAACTCGCTAAAATATCCCAAAACACGCAGTTAGAATAAGCTGTCCGAAAATATACTTAAAAGCCTCCAAATCAAAATCTCTCTAGTCAGATTGGAGAGGACAAATAGACGAGCCTACTTCCTAAAATTGAAGCCGATCGGACCACGGAAGACAGCCTGATTGAAAGCACAAAGTTTCATCTCGGATTGCTTTTTCATTCAAAACTGCACTACAGAATATGATACTCATCTCAAAAGACACGGTATAAATTTATATATATATATATATATATACATATATACAGAAACCAAAATCCTATGTATTATCCTTATTGGGCTTTAGCCTATAGGATAATCAGACTCCCGCATACGAAGAGCCCAACATGATTAGTGTTATTTTTAAAATTTTCACTATTTTTTTTAATTTCTCTCTTTTAAAAAAAATAAAAAAAATATTTTTTAAATAACTTATAAATAAAAATTTACTAAATTTATCCCCATAGATTTTAATGAATTTCATAGAATTCATACCTTGATGTACGTTCATCTTCGGATTTATAAATATTTGCTTTTCAAAAAATTATTTATAAGGAGTCATTCTATTTCCCCCTGCTCATCATCAACTTGAAGTGGGAGAAAGTTCTAGCAGTTTCGCTCACAGCTAAAGTCGGAACTAGGATTATAATATAGTGGACCAAAAAACAATTAAACATAAAAAATATAACCCAAGAAGTGAGGACATAAGTACCAGTCAAAAAATACTATACGTACAACAGAATAGTGGATAACATCAAGAAGGAACTCACTCAATATAATAAAATTTAGATATATACCGATTTATTTGAGATGTGCTTGTCTTTCTTTGATCATATTACATGTTTCAATGATCTCACCGGAGCTTATTGACTCTGTAATTTGTTTTTCTATATACACTAGCAAGTAATCTCTTAAAAATTTATCTTCAATTCGACTATAAAGACTTTTTTCATTACTTTCATAGTCAAAAAAGCTCTTTTGGATGTTGCAGTGGATGCAGGGAGTTCAAGACAAGACGTTCATGAATAAACTTTGGCTTTCCCTATTGTTACTATTTCTTGACATAAGTAACCAAGAGTAGAAATATCTTTAAAATCTGGATGAGTTGGGATATTTTAGCCCATAATTTTGTAATTCACACTTCAAACAAATTTTTTCTTCTTTCAAAAAATCACCAGGATAAAATTATTCAGCAAACATACAAATATTCTCTAAATTGAATGATATATAACCATCTCTATGATGAATTATGTACATAAAATGATAAGTTATGTTGGTTGTTCACTAAACCTATTGTTTAACTCCTGCAATTCTTGGTTTATGGTAGCAACAACTATTTATCATATATAATGATATTCAATTGTCATAATGTTTGTCTTTGGTTTCCTTGTATCCGAAGATATTTCGGTACATCCAAATAAGGAGCAGCCATGTGAGGAATCAACAAAATAATATCATATTCTCTAAAAAGCTTTTTCAACCATCATTTCTTAATTTTTGAATCAACAATTTTGTATTAGAAACCAAGTGCATAACATTTATAATATCCTATTTTTTTTATTGCAATGCTCAACAAAGTAAATAAGTAATAACCATAAATTCCTTTACAACATGTAAAACAAACACAAATTCATACGATGTTAACATTTTTATGTCATTCAAAGCATCACCTCGCTGAGAAAAAATTTAGTATTTAGTACTTATTTCAGTTAAAACTGAACAAGTAGCACCATACATTCTTATCAAACTGCACATTATTGTTAAACGTAAGCTCCATCTAGTATCTTCAGGACGCTGTAACGTTTCAGTTTTATTTAAAACTTTACCCATTTGAATCTTCTCAATATCCTTTAATTTTCCAATTTCAGCAATTTGATTAACCTGCAATTCATCATGACATTTAGTAACTTGTCATAATACTGATAATAAAAAAAGTTTTATAATAAAGTGTGAATTCGAGGCACCTCTCTTGTTGCAGCAACAATTGCTAACTGTAATTGATGTGTCAAACAGTGAGTGCAATAAGCATACAGACAATCTTTAGGAAATAATGCTTGTAACACTTTCCATTCACCTCTTATATTATTAACATCGTCGTAGCCTTGACCACTGCTTTTCTGAACATTAAGATTATGATATGACAAAACAACACAACTTTTATTTTTAAAAGTTAAATAAATCGTATCTTTAACATGGACTAAATCCAAGAATCGTTCTTTCACGAAGCTTTTTCTATCAACAAATCTAACTACAATTTCTATTTTCTACCTCTTTACAATATCTCTATTCATATACAATTAAACAATATTTTACATTACCAATTTCCTCTTGAATCATAGTTTGAACCTTTCTGGGAAAAACATGTAAAAGTTATTTTTGGATTTTTGGTGAAGTGTATTTGACATATTTTATAGATTTATCTAAAACAATTTCTTCTACTTCACTATTGCATGCTACCGAACGTTTTAACATCTCTAAGAAATTCACTAAGTTCTTTGAGTTGAAACATTCATCGTGTCCTCTAAAAGTAGAAACTTGGAATACTAACCATTTTATTGGAATTATTGATGTTTTAAATATGCAATCGATTTTGTTTGATTTCTTCTTAACTTTACTTCTCAACTATATTTTTCTAAGTAACGGGGTTGATTTTCAGACTATAAAAATAATTTGCGTAAAAGAATAGGTTGAACTATCATTTTCCAACATGACATAAAAAAACCCAATCTTTTTTATTATTTAATTTCCCCCGCTTGCTAGAACCCTTAACAATGAATATATATGAACCACAGACTCTGAATGTTTTTTTATAAAAAGAAATCGATAAAAACCCGTATGCTTTATCTTTATCAGGGGAATAATTTAACCAAGGAAATTTATGAGACCAAGATTTTGGAAATCGACGAGGATGTTGTTCATGGCCTGAGTAAGGATAAACTTGTATTAGTTGATACAAACCCATATCAATATATGCCATCCTAACTAAATCTTTTTTATTTGGATCATAAGACTTAATTTGTATATGCAAACGAGAATCTCGTATCCATAAATTGAAATCAATACATTTCCTCTTAGTTTCATAAAAAATATCTTCAATAGTATCAGAATTTTGAAGATGTTGTAATTGCTCAACGTTGGTTTCGTTTAAAATAACAAGTTAATATTCCCTAAATTTAATCAATGATGTAGCTTGTACTTGTATATTATCTTCACATATATTTTGTTTTTAGGGTTTAAAAAATTAAGTAATTTATTTTCTCTTAGTGTTATTCATGGTTCAAATTAGAAATGAGGGAAAATAGAAAAAAGGATTATAAATGAGTATCGATATAATTGGAAGTTTTATAAATATAAAGTGGACATTAAACTTGTAAATGTGATTAATATTATAATATTTAATTAAATATTACTTGTTTTTCCTAAATCACAATACAATAAAACTAATTTTAGTTTTAGATAAAGTTTTATAATAATTAGAAGGACAAGAGAAATATATTGGGGAGTCTAATAATATATTTTAGTAAAAAAACCCATAAAACTTTCGGTACTAAAATGCAGTTGGCGGGGATCGTGGCTCACCATGACCCTCTTTGTTCCGCCCATGCTCATCCCGGTATTGCAAGCTGAACCCTAATATAGTGTTTATAGATGCAATACCTCAAACCCCTAGTTTGTACAAGAAGTATGATAAACATGAGGCCTATAGCGTATTCAAGGAGAATATAGGTTAAAACCATATGTTTTAATGAGTTCATTAAATTATTTGATTTAACTGAGAAATGTTATATGATTTTGGTTATTCTTATTAGTTGGTTAATTACTTCCTTTTATTTTATTTATTGGTTATGTATGTTAGTTGATTTAAATTTTATTATATATTTATTTCATTATGATAAATTATATTGGTCAGTTTGACTAGTTTGATTGGTTATGTTATACGTAATTACAAATTGATTTGTTTAAGTGAATATACTATACGTAATAAATTATTAATTAGTTTGGTTTGTTATTTTTTAATTATTTTTTTTTTTTTTTTATATGTAATAATATTTTCATTCACTTGATTAGTTATGTTATTGTAATTAAGGTTTGATTGGTTTGATTAGTTAGGTTAATGTAATCGAGTTTCCGTGAGCTTCTAAAAGTAATGTGATGTTGGTTAACTTATGTTCCTATTGTTGAGGCATTCATCAAGTGATGATACTCATAAATAAATTCTTTATATTTTCCATTTGATGAGATGATAGTGACATTCAAAGATGCCCATATGGATCTTCCGGTGTATGGTGAGATTGTAGAGCATATTCGGTTTAAAGATGAATAGAAGAGGTTTTCTTCTACATACTTGGTATCCTATTTAGCACATGACAACAAATTTTGATATTAGTAAACATGAGAAATAATTTTATTTTTCTTCAATGGTTGTGGGAAACCTTTTCGATTCGAGGTATAAGGACAATCAAACTCTTATGAAAGCTTGGGTCACCTTCACAACTCGTGCTTATCTCATCCATCTATTAAGTTGTTAGATATTTGGACACAAGATTGGTAATATTATTTCCATGGATTATATACAATATTTGGAGTATCCGAGAGAGTTCGGTAATTATAATTGGGATACGACGCTATTGGCCCTCTAATACCATTGGGTTGGAGATAGTTGGCTTCAAAACATATAGAATATTTATGGTTTCGTAAGGATATTATAATCATGTATCCATGATTATTTCCACATGTTAGCGGCTCTGTTATACACTAAGTATCATATCAGCCTTCATGCTTGTGCAGATATTCACCGAGTAGTGTCCAGGCGTAAACACATATTTATGATTCGTATTGGTACACCATCCAGATGTGTCGAGATCACGATGTAATATCAATTTTAAAAGTTAAGAGTGTTTACTTATATCGTTCTTTTTTTTGTTATTAATTAAAATATACTCTCAAATACTTACAACTAAATTGTCCATAGCGGTTAAGGGATAATATTATAATTTCCAAATTAAATGTAATACACGTGTCACTAAATACACATGTCATTCACAATTTAAGGATAAAAACTACTATAAGTAGGAGGTCCAATCATTATAACAAAGATATTGATTGATAAAGTTACTTTTTATTATTTTTAGTCTTATCTATTTTGAATTCACTAACTAGAGATAATTTTCTCATCATTTTTGTCTCCATTTGTGTGAACACTTTCTTTAGATGAATTGAGCTATTTCTAAATGAAGATAACTACATAAGGAGTAAATAGAGGATCATTAGAAGGAAATATACATGCATTTTCTACAATAAACTCTCGAAATATATATTCGCCAGCTTGTGAAAACAATAATGTTCATAAGACTCTATCAATTATACCGGAAACACCAATTTCAAGGGTGCCAATTCAAAAAGAAAATATTGTTCAAGAAAGGCTAAGAAATAAAGTGATAAGCCTAACTACGACAATAATACCATAACAAGGTTTGATGATGAGGGTTAGGAATGTTGCTCATTCATCAACAAGCCTTGAGGATGATAAATAAAACCTTGTGCTTCGAGATTTAGAGTTGCAGCTACATAAGTTAAGGTTATAATAATATAAGTCAAACTTTTTGCAAAATAATCGAGATAAAAAAATTCAAAACCGATTTGAACTGATGACTAAAACTGTATGATTTCTTACTAAGCAGATTACTTTTTAAAATAATACAAACTAGTAGAAAATGTAGATAAAAAAATTAGTTTTTGAAAATAAAGATGTCTCTAAGGTAGGAGAATGTGGAAGAATATTTTCTCACTTAAGTAATGAAGTATTATCCAATAAGAATAAACATAAAGGAAATCCGAAAATGGTGGAGGGTAGTTTGAAAAAATATGTAAGACCGAAAATTGTCATGTATAGTTTAGCGAGTTCTCATTAACTCAAAGGATATTTGAATAATTTAGAATATTATGAAGAAAACGTATGATGGAAGTACAGTTCTAGAGAATCACCTTGAGGAATTTAGGAATATTATATTAGAATGTAATCCATAAGATACTTTACTTTGTTGAGGTTTTTCAATGACTTTTAAAGGAATGATATTATCATGGTTTAACAATTTACTATACCAATCTCATATTTCTTTGATCGACCTGGTCTTTGCATTTGGATTGTGTTAAGAGAAACAATCGAACAAGATGCAGAATGATTAGGGACAAAACATGGAATTGTACATTCCCAGGAAGCGGCTAGGGTTTTGTGTTTTATTATAAAGTGTTCCTTTTTGTATCGAACTCTCTTTTTTATAATGCAAACCCAAGTAAGGCTCTCAATATATAGAGAACTTAGAGGTCTATAAAAGGAAACTTAATACACTGAATATTCTAACATTAATACACTGAATATTCTAACACTCCCCTCAAGTTGTGTAGTGGGATCACCAATACCCAACTTGGATAAAACTGATTCGAATGTTCTTGCAGCAACCGCTTTTGTCAGGATGTCTGCCAGTTGGTCTTCGGATATAACAAACGGAAGTTCGACTGTCCCATCTTCAATCTTTTCTTTTATGAAATGCCTATCTATTTCAACGTGATTTGTTCAATCGTGTTGTACCGGGTTCTTTAAAATCTTAATTGCAGCCTTATTATCGCACATTAACTGACTTGGACACTTCAGGGGGGATCCGATTTCTTTTATTATCTTATTTAACCAAAGTATCTCGGTAATCCCCTTAACAATTCCTCTAAATTCTGATTCAACACTTGACAATGATACTACTTTATGTTTCTTACTCCTCCAAGTCACCAAGTTACCTCCAAGAAGAGTAAAGTAGCCAGCAGTTGATCGCTCATCGTTAGGATTCCCTCCCCAATCAGCATCTATGAATACTTCAACATCAAGGTGTCCATTTTTCTTAAAAATTATACCTTTTCCTGGTGTGCCTTTGAGATATCGAATAATCCTCATTACTTCCTCTATATGATGTTCTTGAGGATGATGCATGAACTGGCTAACTACTCTCACCGCGTATGCAATGTCGGGTCGAGTGTGAGCCAGGTAAATCAATTTCCCCACCAATCTTTGGTACATTTCTTTACTCGCTAGTATGGCCCCTTCAATTATCTTTAGTTTGTGATTCACAGCCATAGGAGTGTCATTTGCTTTGCAATCCACCATGCCAACTTCAGCTAATAAATCCAATATATATTTCCGTTGGGAGATATAAATCCCTCCTCTTGACCTAAGAACCTCGATTCCTATGAAATACTTCAATCCCCCAAGGTCTTTCATTTTGAACTCCTTGAAGAGGTTTTTCCTAAGAGAGCTAATTTCTTCTTCGTCATTCGTCGTTATAATCATATCGTCGACATATATTATAAGACAAGTGACTAATTCTCCTCTTTTTTGTAAAACAAGGTATGATCCCCATTACTCTGTTTGTAGCTATACTGCTTCATTGCCATTGTAAATCTCCTAAACCAAGCACGAGGAGACTGTTTGAGCCCATATAATGCCTTTTTCAGTTTACATACCTCATTTTCTTGAAAACCATCAGAGAACCCTGATGGGGGTTCCATATATACCTCTTCTTCCAAGTCTCCATGTAAGAAAGCATTCTTTACATCAAATTGATGAAGAGGCCAATCTTTATTCGCGGCTATTGAAAGTAAAACTCTGATAGTGTCAATCTTTGCAACCGGAGAGAACGTTTCGGAGTAGTCTATACCATTTGTTTGTGTATATCCTTTGGCAACCAATCTTGCCTTGTATCGCTCAATGGTGCCATCAGATTTATATTTTATATTAAACACCCATCTACACCCGACTGCTTTCTTCTCTTGTGGTAACACACCATTCTCCCATATACCATTCCTTTTTAGAGCTTCCATTTTGGTATTCATTGCCTCATTCCATTCAGTCATCTTCTTAGCTTCTTGAGCTGTTTTAGGGATTTGTTCAGAGAGAATAGTAGCTGAAAACACCTTTGCAATCTTCGTTATTTCTTTCCTGTCTGTTTTTACCGGATATGTAGAAGCATGAGGAACGTGTTCCGGTGAATACCGGTCAGGAGGAACCCTTCTATTTTTTCTTGGAGGAAGAACCGGATTTTGAGTTTCAACAAATGAACTTCATGAAATGTTATGGTCAGTAGCATTTTGTGAATTATGACATTGTAAATTGTTTACCTCTTGATGGATATTTTCTTTGGCTGATTCACTGGTAGTATCCATGGCATTTATTTCTTGTTGGACATTGTCTTCGGGAGAATCATTGGTGGCAAGAACTTCCTCGTCAGTCTCCTTTATGTTGGAAGAGGCGTGTTCGGTGGCGCCATCTACCGACTCTGTCGGCACATCCTCAAAGTAACTTTCATATAGCAACCAGTCGAGTGATTCACTTAATTTCTCGGCCTGAGCACGAGATTTGTGGTAAAAAAATAATCGGATTCTAAGAAGTCACAGTCCATGGTGACATGGATTCGACGAGTAACCGGATTGTAACACTGATATCCCATTTGATGAACACCATACCCAACGAATACACACTTTTCAGCACATATATTAAGTTTGTTTCGACTAGTTTTAGGGATATACAAACACCGAACAACCAAAGACATGAGGTGGTAAGGTCATAATAGATGGAATTGTAACTTGGGTGGCAAGCACTTGTAATGGAGTTTTATTTCCTAGACATCGGGTTTGTAGACGATTTGAAAGATACGTGGTTGTAGCAAGAGCTTCTGGCAAAAGAGAATGAGGAACTCTAGATTCAATCATAATAGCACGGGTCTTTTCAAGTAAAGTACGATTTTTTCGTTCTGAAGTACCGTTTTGTTGAGGTGTGTTTGGACAAGTGGTTTGATGGATAAGACAATTTGTTTTGAAAAAATTATGCATTTTTTGGTTGACAAACTCTGTTCCATTATCAGAACGGAGAATTTGTATTTTTTTTTCAAATTGAGTCAAAATCATTTTGTAAAAACAAACAAATATTTCTGGTACTTCTGATTTATGTTTCGTGAAGTATATCCAAGTCATTCTTGAGAAATCATCCACAAATAAAACAAAGTATCTGATTTGATTGTTAGTGGAATTTGGTGCAGACCCCAAAAATCAGAATGGATTAGCGAAAAAGCATAATCAACTCTAGTATTAATTTGATTAAATGAGACCCTACGATTTTTTGCAAGAATGCAGGTTTCACATTTCTCATGAATGCAATTATTCAAAAAAAGACTAGGAAACAAACTTTTAAGATAGCTAAAAGAAGGATGACTAAGTCGCCGGTGCCATAACCAAAGTTGCCTTTCGGTTGTTCCGTGAGCAAGCATGGCATGCCCCTTATTAACTACCTCATCAACATAATAGAGACCTCGTTGTTCAGTACCACGCCCAATGATCTCCTTCGTATGAATGTCCTATAAAATGCAAAAAGATGGATACATAAGAACCACACAGTTGAGTTGTTTTGTCACTTGACTAACAAATAATAATTTTAAGGACAGTGAAGGAATGTAGAGGCAGTTTTTAATTTCCATTTTTTCCGAAAAAATAATTGAACCTCCCCGTTTGACTTCACAAATTTCTCCACTAGCAGTCTTAATATGGGTCTTCTTTGGAGATGACATGTCACCAAAGTCTTTAGGATCATAATACATGGTGTTCGTAGCCCCGCAATCAAAGATCCAATTCATTGATATCTCAAACCCTTTACCTCCAAGTTTTTCATAAGAATTCGCCGCCATTCCTCCAAAACCAGTGCCACTTCCTTGCTCATTTTTAGTCGGATCTTCACCGCCACTTGTAGAAGAAGCCCGTTTGACATTAGATCTGAAATACTGGTTATTTTTCTTCTTTTGACCGTCCTCCCACCATTCTGGGTAGCCAACCAGCTGGAAACATGTCTCTTTAGTGTGTTTCTTCATCCCACAATGGTGCAATACAACTTGGATTTATCTTCTTTCTCTTTGGATTGGAATTTAAACCTCTGTGCAGAATCTTTAGCAGCCAAACCCATTCCAATTTCAATCGAGTCACTATCAGAAGAACTTGATTTTAGTATTATAAGCTTGGCCACTTCCTTTCGTATTGTAGCATATGCTGTTTCCACGAAAGGAAGAGGATCCTTTTTCAGGATATCTCTCTTGACTGGTTCTAGCTTGTCATTAATCGCCATTAGCAATTGATAGAGTCTTTGTTCTTGAGTCTTCTTTTCGTAAAAATAAATACAATGAGTATTTTTTTATTTTTGATTCTAATGAGTGCAATTACTGTAAAGAGGTTTGATCGACGGGAAAACAATGTCAGAGGTTTCAGAGAGTTTGGCATCGTGTTTAGACCATCTGGGCTTCCATATGACCGGTTGGATTGTGACTTGGTGCTACAGATCGGGAGAAATCACTGCTGGAACATATCAATAGTTTTTTGTGATATTTTTCTCTTGTGTTTCTCTTATTGTTATCTATTATTCTATATAATGTTTTGTGGATTTTTATTTGTGTGATTGATTAAGATTCACTTGTACCCTCAACTTATTATAATAGAAGTTTTCATGATGGACTCCTAATCATTCCCATAGTTTTTTACTCTTTACATTGAAGAGGTTTTTCCACATATAAATCTTGCATGTTAATTTTTTGTTTACACTGATTGTTTACTATTTCAGACCTATAATTGGCATCAGAGCTTGTGTTTTTAAGGCATTAAATATAAAGTATAACAATAGTAACTTCATAATTAAATCGACATCAACCATTTTTTTCTATTAAAAACTGGTGATGGAGTATTTGTTGTATTGCAAATATTTGTTTGTTCTAATTGAGCCAATTAAAAATATATATAGTAATTGTACTAAACTTGTAAAACCAAAAGATAATCAAGAAAAATATTGGACTATCGGTAATGATGATGTATCATTGGTTTGTGCTTTTGGTGAGTGGTATCGTGTGGATAGTTCAGATTCATAACGACTTGTGGATACATGTGTTTCATATTATTGTATGCCTGATAGGAAATATTTTTGAATTACAAGAGTGGAAATCTTGCTAGTGTCAAGATGTGAAATCATATCGTATCTAGCATTGTTGGGCTGGATGATATTCGTGCGAAGATATATGTTGGGTACATACTTACATTGATGGATGTGCGTCATATTCCTGATCTACATCTGAACTTGTTTTGTGTAAATATCCTTGATCAAGAATGTTTTTCCACACATTTGGTAATGGTAAATGGAAAATGTCCAAAAGTTCGATGGTAGTTTTTCGAGGTGATTTGAGTTTCTCAGTCTATAAGACATATTTGGTTATATGTTATTTTGATTTAAATGAAGTTGAAAAAATAATTATCTTATCTTTTTATGTTGCTCATTGGATAAGACATATTTGAGTGCATGTTTTTTTGAGCTGCATGCAGTTGAGGAAAATAATTCTCTTACTTTTTGGCATCGAAGACTAGGATGCATGAGTGACAAGAAGATGAAAACCGTGGCCAATAAATCACTCATTCTCATTGAAAAATATATTATTATTGATTATTGTGATCATTTTTTGGTAGAAAGCTACATAGGGATTTGTTGTCTTTGAAGTCCATTATTTCCGAGACCTTATTTGAGGAATAACTTCATGAAGAAGAAGTTTATGAGCAAGGAGAGAAATATATCCCTCGCATGGATGATGCATAGGTTAGAATGTCGTTTCATAAAGCAAGGTTGAGCTTTATAATAATCTCACCGATGTGAGGTTCAAGTGATTACCTCATGATTAATCTTCCCTCTGATGGGTTGAAGGGAGAGATTGTTAGGATCCAACCCAAATTATGCTAAATTTATATCTTAGGGTTTTATCTCCCTAGGGTTATATATACGAGGGCAAGAGATAAAAGATTCATGAGACACCTAAAGATACAAAAACAAACAGAGAGAGTGGTTTTCGAAAATACAAATACATACAATATTATTTCGATTTTTGATTCTGTTGAGTATAGTAACTGTAAAGAGGTCTGATCGATGGACAAACGATGTTGGATTTTGCTGAAATTTTAACAACGTGTTTTAGATATTTGGGGGCTTTAGTCTGACCGGTTGGATTGTGATTTAGTGAAACAGATCATGAGAATTCACTACTCGAAGAGATCATCAAATTTTGGTGATATTTTTCACTTTATGCTTCTCTTCATGTTATCTATTATTTTGTGAAATTGTTGGTAGGATTGTATTTGTGAAATTGATTAAGATTTAATTGTATCCTCAACCCATTACAATAATAGAAGTATTTAGGATAGACTCCTAATTAGTCCCATAATGTTTTACTCTTTATATTGAACGAATTGTTCCACATATAAATCTTACAGATTGATTTTTTTTGTTTCCACTAATTGTTAACTATTGTTTGGTACCTACAAACGCGGTAGAATGACATTGTCCAACCTATGAATTCAATTTTTGAATTTTACTTTTCCATACCAGTTTTGTTTGATCACCTAGGACTAGGACTTTTTTATCGTAACGTGGCACAATAATATAACTGAATATATTGTTTACATCATTATCTTTCTATTTCTCCGGCGGACAGTAAAGACGCTGTCCGCCGACACATCAATGCATTTTTTTACAACCTAGTTTTAATAGAGAATAAAAATATGAAAAATAGGAGAAAGAAAGTATTTATGAAATTGATTAAGATTTAATTGTATTCTCAACCCATTACAATAATATAAATATTTAGGATAGAGTTCTAATTAATCCTGTAATTTTTTACTCTTTATATTGAACGAATTGTTCCACGTATAAATCTTACGTATTAATTGTTTTCCCACTAATTGTTTAGTATTGTTTGGTACTTGTGGAAGGACATTTTCCAACCTATAAATTCAATTTATGACTTTTATTTTTCCATACTAGTTTTGTTTAATCACTAGCACTTTGAGATCGTAACCTCGCACGATAATATAACAGAATATATTGTTTACATCATTATTTTTTCTATTTCTCCAACGGTTAGTAAAAACGTTGTCCGTCGATACAACAACTCACTCTTTTTTTAAAACCTAGCTTTAATAGAGAATGTGAAATATTTAAAAAAAGGAAAGTATTTTATTCAATGTTTTATCTTGTTTGATGTTTTGTTTGATATATTGTACATCTATATTATTTAATTTTAATGACAGAATAATATTTTTTACTAATATAATATTTTTTAAATACAAAATCAAATCAATTAAAAAATATAAATTATATTTTTACATTAAAAATATTTATCGTAATCTTTAACAATATATTAATTAATTAACTTAATTAATTAATAATATCTCGAATTTAATTAAATTTGGGTCTAACTATTTATTCAACTCTTTGTTAATTCCAAGCTTTTTCAAGGAATAGCTATCGGTTATCGATATTAAAACGCCCTAAGAAGGATTTTAATCAAGGGAAAAGTATTAGTAAATATCCACACAACTATCTAATTACCCACTAGTACCCGTTTTTTTGGATAGTGTCACTTGGTACCTCGAATTGAAATTTGGACAAAAATACCCCCGACTATATATAACCGCTAGTACCTTCACGAGTACTAACCTGAGAGTTGTTTGTAAAACATATCTGAGAGTTGTTTGAAAAACTAACCTGAGAGTTGTTTACAACTCTCTCTATTTCCTAAGAGTTGTGTTCAACTCTCATGATTTCCTGAGAGTTGTTTGCATATCTCTTGATTTCCTCAGAGTTGTTAATTGTGAAATTTTACTTTTAAAAAAAAATCAAAAAAAATCATCAATGAGTATAGTTTTGTTCATCTTAAAAAGATAAAATCGGTGGTACTTTTGTAGATTTTTTCTGAGCTCCGATTTGAAAGATATAAATCTTTTAAAAAATAAAATAAAAAGAGAAAGTAAGAAAGAGAAATTTTGGTTACTGTTACATATTAAATGGTAATTAAGTAGTTGAGATGAGTATTAAAAGGTAATAGAACAAAAGTTGGGTACTAGATGACAATAGAATAGTTGAATGTATACTTTAGGTGTGCAATTTCTCTTTAATCAACTGCGAAAGATAAATTTGTGGTAGTTGTTTTCAATTTATATTGTCGAATAAAATAAATGTCATCTATCAAATCTAAAGACTTAGACTTTAGCACACTAAAACCATGTCTGTATATATATTATTAATGGCTTTGGCTAAATTTAGACCTAAAATGTTAATCAGTCTTTGAGACGTTTTTGAATTTTTACTATTTTATTCTTATTCCGACCGTTGAATCCTTCTCACCCGCCGAATCAAGCTTTTTCGCCGGTTAAAACTTTTTCAACCGGCGAAATAAAAAAATAATTTTGGTACGCTTTTAAATTTTGGATGATTATTGCAAATAGCCTTAGTTTAGCTAGAGTGATCTTTAATTTTAAATTTTGGATGATTATTGCAAATGGCCTTAATTTAAACACCGCCATCTTTAATACGTGGGTCCATTCCAATTTATATTTTCAAAACGAAAAAGCCAGCCATCCAATCTAAAGACTTAAGACTTTGGGAGATAAATTTAATTTAATTATGTATTATTGGCTCACATTCAAACAATTTCTATATATATATATATATATATATATATAATATGTGGTTTCAAATTAAGTGGGTCCATAAATACATTCATTGAGTTGAGTCCAATTTATATTTTTAAAACAAAAAATTGCCAACCACCCTATCTAAAGAGTTGGCTTTTGGTATACACAGAAGAATTTGACTATTTATTTTGGCATATTAACTATATAAGGAAATGGCATACGTCTAAAATCTCTATCATTCTCTTCCCTGAAATGGCAAAAGAGACGCTATAGAAATGGAGAAACTTTACATCATTCTGTTCTGGACTTTAGTTTTTTTATACAGGCCATGCCATGCCGATACCAATAGTTATATTGCTTCGCAATGTTCAGAAGCCGGTAATTCTACCACCTTGAGTTCATTTCACTCTAATTTGGTAACCGTTTTGGATTCTCTTTCTACTAATGGACCTACCCACAATGGTTTTTATAGAAAAACAGCAGGAAAAGGCGAAAACAAGGTTTCCGGTCTTGTTCAATGCAGAGGTGATGTTTCAAGCGCGGACTGTTATGATTGCATCCAGGAATCAATCAACGCAACCTCGAAGGACTCGTGTTTGAATAGCAAAAACGTTGAGGTTTGGTTCCAGTGGTGTTTTCTCCGTTACTGGAATGATGAATTTGTTGGTATGGGGACTAATTCATTTTTAGTATCTAATGATACATTGGATGGTCTGGGGATGGAAATGAAAGGATTCGACTTTATGCAATCCCTTGCTGATTCGGCTACTATGGCGCCGTATATGTTTCAGACAGGAGTTTTGGAGGCAGGAGAGAATGAAACGAGGTACGGTATGGCTCAGTGCATCCGAGATATTAGTAAAGATGACTGTCGAAAGTGCTTCAACGATCCATTAGAGAGTTATCTAACACTTATCGATGGCAAAAGAAATTGGGAAATTTATAGTAGTAGATGTAGCATGCGGTATCATGATTATCGATTCTACTTCAATTACTCTATCCCTGCGGTAAAGAATGGTAAGTTACAAAACTTTCAGAAACAAATGAAAATAATATGGAGGAAAGACAAAATCCCTTTATTGTTTGTGTTCAAAAGCCTTTTATATTTTGTTGATAACTTTTTAGAATGCGAATATATGATTCATGTTTGATGCTGATTGTGATTTCAGATGCAAAAACATCTTTGGTAGATAGATCAACAGTTGTTTTATCGACGGCGGTCCTAACACTTATGTTGGTCATGTAAAAGAGAATGGGGTTGATGGTGGTGAAGAGAGTCAGGTAGAAGAGAAGGTGGCTGTGTTCTGGGAAGGTGGTTAGGGTTTCGTCTCTGATTTGGGATTGACGTATGAATGAGTGAGAGAGAAGCGTGAGTCTTAAATGTACCGGATCGCGTGTTTTGGGTCAGGCCTGTGTGAAGTATGGATCACGGATTCTATGGTGTTGGGCTGAGTCTTATGCGAGGCCCAAGTCTCTCAATATTTATAAAGCAATATAATAAAGCGTAACAATGACCAAATAACAATGAGTAACTGCCTATAACAGCTTATTATTACGTAACCGAATTTCACAATTGTGTATAAATAAAGAAATGTAATGTATAACAAATTAAGTGAAATAATTGAATACAGAATCATCTTCTATCTCCCTGGTTTTAACTGTCATCTAGGAACCGAGACTTGAGAATCTGCAATTCAAAATTCTATTACTTTTATGTTTCTAATTTCATTTCATTTTTTTAAGGGTATGGCTATATATATCCTGAATGGTTTGTTCGCACAAATTTTATAAAGAAAGAAGGGTTTTTATCTCTTTTTAATTATACTTAATTGTTTATTATGATTTGTTGTTGTATAACATGGGAGGGATGTCGCCCATGGGACTAAGGAAGCTTTCGCTACTGACTACAGTCATTTGTTATTCACTACCGAGTTCTATACACAAGAAGCGTTGATTAAATGAGTGACGAAGACAGGAAAACGCCATGGTTTGGTTATCAACATAAGTCGGCGCGACAAAGTAAATAGCAGAAAAAGTCCTAGGATGTTTTTCCAATGTGAGAGGTCGGGAAAATATACTCCAAAAGTAGCTGAGAAATACCGTAAACGGAAGTCTACAGGAACCAAAAAGATTGGCTGCCCATTTGAGCTTCTCGGGTTAATGGTGGAACCAGATCAATGGAAGTTAGAAGTGAAATGTGGTATTCATAACCACTAGAATTCAAAACAGCTAGACGGTCATTCTTTTCCTAGCCGTTTAAATGATGAAGAGATGGAATATGTTGAATGAGCGACCTACATTGGTACCAACCCCAGAGATATACTGAATGTTGTTAAGAAGCTAAACAAAGATAATGTATCTTCTATGCGCACCATCTACAGTGCACGACAGAAAATCAGGGTTTTAAAGAAGGCTGGTAGGTCACAACTCCAGTTTTTGTTGTGGGAGCTTAAGTCACATAATTATTATGAATGACATAAATTCCGTGAAGACGATGGACAAGTCATTACAGATATACTTTTTGTCCATCCAGTCAGTGTTGACCTTTTGCGAATATTTCCAACAGTGTTGATCATGGATAGTACGTATAAAATCATACGATATGGTATGCCATTGTTTGAGATAGTTGGTGGGACGTGTACCGGTTTGACGTACTGTGCGGCATTTGCTTTCATGTCCGGTGAGAAGTTAAACAACTCCAAATGGTTGTTAGAGTGTTTCAAGTCGTTGATTTTCGTTCACGGAATTGAAGAACCTCGTGTCATTTTGACCGACGGAGATTTAGCGCTGATGAACGCCATAGAAGTGGTATTCCCAGAGACAACGCATATGTTATGTCGCTAGCACATAGTGCAGAATGTTTAGGGGCAAACAAGAAAATATTTCCCCGAGAAAAGTGATCATGTGAAGTCTGTTTCTGCTTGGAAGAAGATTGTGTATGCAGCATCAGAGATTGAATTCGATCACGCCCGACGAGACATGCTATTGGAGTACAAAGATTATCCTTTTGCAATTGAATACACTGAAAAGTCGTGGCTCGATAAATATACGGACAAATTCGTTATTTAGAAGACGAACAATAACTTGCATTTGGGACATTGCACGAATAACCGCGTCGAGAGTGCTCATTCTAACCTAAGACGTTACCTACGTACAAGCAAATTAAACTTTGAGTTATTTTGGGGGAGGTTTTATTCACTAGTCGAAATCCAACATGCTACCATTAGGTCGTCGTTTGAGAAGAGTCGTTACATAGCGCTGCATAAGTTCGCCGACAAACTATTTGATGAAATTCGAGGCAAGGTTTCCCATATGGCGTTAGAACTATTTTTCGACGAAGTAGAGAAGGCCGAAGATAGCAAGATGATCGCTATCGAAGATGGGTCGGATGTTAAACACAATGACGTCTGTATATGCGCGATAAAATCTACCCATGGTATACCTTGCTACCACCAGGTCCGCAAGTCGCGTAAAAATGAAAAAGCTGCATCGTTAGAAGCGTTTCACAACCATTGGACAAGGTTAGAAATAATGCCTCGTTCATACCGTACGACCATGGAGATTCTCAAATACGATCTGCAAAAACTAGTAATCAATGTTATGAAGACAAAAGACGAAAGCCGTATAAAACACATTTACAAGAAATGGTTTGAAATTGTTTATCCTGAAACCTTCTTATTGCTAGAGCCATTGGGGAAGCAGAAACACCAGGGCCGTCCGCAGGTTAAAAGAAAAATAGTTGTCGATACAACATCCACCAAACGGGACAAATGCCAATGGGAACATGTGGATGATGCTGATAAGGCTAGTCTTGACTCAGTGATGAACTCTTTAAAAGTACCAAAAGTTAAAAAGGGTAAATCAGTTGCTAGTGCAAATATGATTCGGGCAGATGTGCCTAAAGTACCTCGTACTCGTAGTTCTTCCCTTGCCTCGCTTCCTAGCAACATCGTACAATCATCTATTGGTGGAGTCAAAGAACTTATATACGACCCGAAAGGTTTTTTGATTTAGTTTTCGACTCACTTCAATCATTTTATATCGGGTATAAATGATGTTAAGGCAGATGGTCATTGTGGATATATAGCAGTTTCGTTTTGGTTGTACGGTCATGAAGATGGTTGGCAAGGTTTCCGGAAGGAAATCTACGATGAACTAATAGACAACTATGACACATACAGCAAGATATATAACGGTAAAGAGGAGTACCTGAAGGTTGCAGAAAGTATAAACTACTACGACACACCAGCATCCCCCAAATATTGGATGACAATACCGGAAATGGGCATTGCGATTGCAACAAAGTTTGAATGCATTGTTCGTTTTGTGTCACTCATGGGGTCTCACAACTAGTGTCAAACCTTTTTACCTTTGTGCGGTAAACCACCCATTATGGCCCAAAGACGTGAAATTGGGTTTGGATTCGTTGATACTATTCACTTTGTCAATGTAAGTCATTCGATTTATGGTTTTGTTATTAATTACAATTGTATTACTCATTGTTTAGTTCTAATTCTAGTCTTATTTAACAGCTATCAATCAAGCCCATATGCCCTAACGCACGCATACATCCTACGTGGAAAAAATTAAAGAGTGAAGAGGCTACATATTGGGAGCTACCAATAGTTGGTCGCTGTAAAACATACACGGAGCTCGAAGAGAGAAAGCCCATTTGTTCATTCTCAGAAGTAACTAATCTTGATGAATTTGTTTAGTCGACTTATGTCTTTTGGTCAGATTTATGTTGTTTAGAACTTTGTTTACTTTATTATAACGTTTTGTACTTCAATTGTTTGACGGTATTTCATGCCATTTTCCAACTTATAACGATAAGAAACTCCTCATTTCATAACTTAATATCAAACGTTACAAATAAGCAACAATAATCTAAAAAAACAAGAGTACATAAGTTAAAATTAAACATTACAAATTAGACACAATAACATCGCAAAACAGGGGTACATAACTTGAGATTAAACAAAGAGTTAGTCAAATTAGTAGCCTCCATTGTCGCTGAGGATACGCATTGTTTCCTCATTCATGGAAATTTGAGAATGAACATATTTTTCCATTTCTAAAGACAAATTGTCCCTGATCATTAAACCAAACGGGTCGAATTCCTTATTCCTAACTTCTGGGGGCTCGTTAAAAACCAAGAACATTGGTCCACTAGTTATACACCTGTACCTAGTGGCTATCTCCTCACGAGTACGAGATTGAGGCATTAGTTTAGACGTAGACATTTTGCCGTACATGAAATACATCATACACAAAACTTCATCGAAAAACTCATCGGTATTATCGTCCGGTCTTTTAAACTTCACATGTTTTGCAGCCTCGAGTAGATGAGCATCGTCAAACACACTCCACCCCATAAAGAAATAATTGAGCTAGGCTTGAAGAAGAGTTTTGTGTGTTTGGTGTGTCAAACTTAGACCACTTTATATAGAAAAGTAAAATATTAGTTTGGTGGGAATTAGAGAGCGAGAAAAAAATAAGCACGAAAAACAAAGAGGAATTTTTTTTAAGTAATAATTACGCACCATAGGTACAACCTACTGTGTACCTATGGTGCACAGTAGAGTGTACTGATGGTGCCAAGTCTACAACACCATCGGTACACCACCCCATGTACCTATGGTGCATTCAGGGTGCATCATGTTGTTCAGTCGTCTGTGGTGCATGGTGGTGGACTAATAGTATGCCAACCATACTCACCCAAGTACCTCCAGTAGGTGTTCGTCGCCGACTGTCTATAAGTGGTGATGGTAACACTCAACCAATCCTCTGAAAGTAAGTACTTACGCCAATCTAGCCATGCGCTCTCTCGCCATGTGTATGTAGCCAAATCTCCCTTCTTGTAACCCGGTCTGAGTACAAGTGGGAGTTGGGGTTCATCCTGAACCCGTCCGAACTGGCTCATAACCCGATCAGGCATGTAACCCTCGACTGTGCTCATCATCCGCAAATGATAAAAGATGGTGCGGATCTCCTGCACGGGGAACTGGACTCTGATATCCTCGTATGGCTCGAAAATGACTTGTTCCAAATAAATTAAAACACTTAGAATGTTAAAAAAATATAACTTACTATGAATATGTTACTTACTACTAAAATTTAAACACTTACATCTTTCTCAATATGATCTGAAAGGAGAATATGCACAACCGATTTGGGGCATATGTTTTTCCCAACAATCCGCTTTGGTAGCCACTTCACAATCCTAGGTTACCTTGCTACGTGGTTTGCGTTCTCGGAGGCTCTAAACATGGGAAAATGGTTATAAATCTAGCAATCTAGCATGGCTACAAATACGTACAGGTTATGCTTTGATGCTTTCGAAGCATCACTCAAACCACAGAACAAGAATCCCACAAACCGGAATCCATATTATCCAACCCGTACAAATAGTCAGCCTTGACGCTTTTCTGACCAGTATCTGCAAAAATATTGCAACCAAATAAGAACATTAAGTATGCTTGTGATACCTGGAGGATAGTGTCTGCATCGGTCTGCTTGATGTAGCGACCCCTGGTGAGAGTCAATCGCAGCCACTTAATATTGAAGCCAACGCTTCTAGTGGACTGTATCTCAGCGCGGACCTCATCCACTATCAACCCTAACATACTAGTGTATTAGCTTTATGCCTCATCACCCGAAGCCGTGACTATATCCAAAGTCCAGCCAACTACAAGAAGACTTGTAATGCAGCTGAAATCATCTAGAGTAATCGTCATTTCCCCGAACGAGAAATGGAATGTGTTGGTCTCCTGATTCCAACGCTCAACATATACCTCATCAAGTATTGTATGCGTGAAGTACTGAGATAAGTGAGCTATGAGAGGACCGAAAGGAGTCCGCGCCAATTTCCGCTTCACATCTGGCTAAGCACTGAGGTTCCACATACGAAGCACATTATAATGTGTCTGTATGCCTAACGAAGTACGACCCTGTAGATAAAAAACTAAGTCAAACATAAATAAAAGTAAAAACTTATACTAGACGTTTAATAATTTGGTACTTACGTGTCCGATGTAGTAAGGAAATAGAGGTATCTTGTTGCATTTCAGAAATGCAAACGTCTTCCGTTGCATCTTGGTGTATAGCGCATCGATATGCTCCTCATCAATGATATCCTACTCAGGGTCCTAGTAGAATCCACCATCTCACTAATAGGTGGTGGATATGTAATAGTAGCGGGAGGTGGTGGAGCATTGGTAGCGGGAGGTGGTGGATCACTGGTAGCGGGAGGTGGTGATCGGTGTACATGTGACGTCTCGCGTCGTGAGGAACCTCCACCTCTACTGTCATCCACTGCTTTCTCTACAGCCTTCTCTTTCCTCTTGTCGTAGTTGATTCGGCGCAAAGACCGATTAGATCTAATCCTCTCCTTCTCCTCCTCCCTAAGACGTCTACTCTCAGGGTCCTCTGATGAATCTCGTCCGCGCTTAGCATCGCGGACCCTCTCATCCTCGATGGCTCGTACCGTCTTCAGATTCTTCCCCGGGTGTGTCACCCGTGATCCCGGGGGATACGCCCTAGACCGAAGAAGACGTCGCTCCTCGACGGTATCAGACCTGAAATAATACAAAAAAAAATAAACGAAATTAATAACATACGATATAATCCACAAACTTACAAAAAATACAAATCAAAATCGAACTTCCAATTGAAATACATATAACTCTCATATCGGTTTCCTTAAAATTTTGAATTTATTTTCAAAAAAATTAAAAATAAAAAAAAAAAAAAAATCTTAAAAAACTTCATTTTTTTTTAATTTCGGCTGTGCACCTATGGTGCACAGCAGCCAGTACCAGCAGCCAGTATCGAGTGGCACAGATCCCTTGTATCGTTTGGTAAGGGAGGCCTGTACCGAGCGGTACAACCCTACGCACCAATGGTGCTACCCTAGGCGCATCACCGGCGCTGCCGGCCGACCATTTTCCAGCCGGCAACTGGGCTGGAAAATGGCCCCTAATCAACCCTGAAATCTACCCTAATCTACCATAAATTCAGACTTAAACCCTAAATTCATACCTAAATCTAACATTAATCCTAAATTCCAACATAAATCTAAGCAAATTAATATGGAAAATTAAATTAGGGAACTTATGTAGTTGGTGGTGGTGGGTTTTTGTTCTTCACCATGATGGAGGAGGAGGAGTAGAAGGGGAGGAGGTAGTGGTGGCTCGCCGGAAAATGTTAGAGAGAGGTAGGAGTGTTTTGAGAGAACAGAGTTTGAGAGTTTAGAGAGAAATTAGAGAAGGAAGGGAAGTAAGAGAAAGTTGTAGGAAAAAAGTTTTGGATGGAAATTAGTAAAAAAATGACTTATATACCTAAAAAAAATATTTTTGGAAGAAATTGGGTGTATATAGATCACTTTTGGATATACTTAAAATTAGGTATACTTAAACCAGAATTGGATATATATATAACTTTACCTTTTTTCTAATAAGTGGTATCGAAACCGCATATATTTTTTATTGATTTGTATTTGACTGTTTATGTATAAAATATCTTTGCAAATCTCATCCTGTATAGATGAGGATAAACAGTAGCACAATGTTCATACAGTTTACGCAAGATGATCTCTATTGTCGGTTTTACTCAGATAACTACTACTCAATTATTCTTTATTGTGAAGTTATATTGAATATTCTAAAACATATCATTGCTATATCTTAATACAGAGACATGGAATAAAAATTATAATAAAGCAAATATCAAACTCATTATATATTTGAGGAAGGTTATTATATGAATTGTCGTAATAAGAAGAGGATACTGTCTCCATTGTAATTTCTATACATAAACATGAGAGGATATATGTTGCTGTTATTGTATATATATTCTAAAAATAGATTTGAGAAAGTGAAAAATATAAAGATAAACACACCAACAACATGGTATAAAAATGAAGATGTAGGATAACATTTAACATAAAGAACAGCATATATGCTAATAACATTCGATATAAATTCACTATGTTATAACGATAAGTATTGAAAATTTGTCATAACATAACACGTAAACAAAATAGAATATATTACCAATTTGTATAGAAGAATGAACAAACAATAATTTGATGGTTTTAATCTATAGACAGTGTGAGTGCATGACAATCAATCTTTATATACTTATTTCATTCATTAAAAACTGAATATTTTTTATGGATGTAAAACATTTATTACTTCATGGGTAGAGATTTAGGTTATTTCGAAAGTTCTATACCATCTTGGACATGATGATGCCAAAAATAGTCAAAGACGGGAGTTATAAATAAATATATTTTGTCAGAAATAAAAGTTGTATGGTACATTCTTCTCGTGATGCTCTTGTTTTGTCGTATTTTTTTTTATAAAAATAACTCTTATAAACATCATGCTGAATTCATCCAACTCGTTCAGTTGAAGTAATATGGTCAATGTTCTAATTTCACCATAATTTTTTTCATAGATTAATTCCTATTATGACATTCTATAGAAGTTTAAAGGGCAATTATATATGTCCATGATGCATTTTCTAGCTTTGATGATAATCTTTCGTTTATGAACTAACCCCTTCTTTCAAAGTCAGTTTCAACTCCATTGAACACTTTAACATGTCCATTTATTTGAGGATTATATGATGTTGAAACTCACTCAGTGACTCATATTTTATAAAAGTCGAAGTCAGTCCGCTAATCATTGATGACTTCTCTCAGGGTTCCATGAGAAAATAATTTTCTTGATGAAACACAAATTCTATATCTTTATTAATATTTTACAAAGAGTTCTAGAAATCTTTGATAGCTATATATTTTATTAATATATCACAAAGAGGTTTAAAAAAAAGAGGTTTAGCATTTTTTGAAAACTCTTATACAAAACATTAATAAAAACCTATATGACCTAGAAAAAATTATATTGTTTTCATTCAATTTGGAGGAGATATTTTATCAATGACTCGTTATATTTGTTTTGTGTATCTTTCTTTATTTCTCAAAAATGTGATGTGCTAACATTATTTGATCTTGTACCATAAAATCACATTTCTGACAATTTAAAATGAGGTTGTTTCTACATACCGCTTTAAAAGAATATATAAATTAGATATAAAATTATCGAATTGACCACCGAGGAAATAGTAAAATACATGACCGACTAATTGTCTTCTCTTTGATCAATGAATGGAAGTGAAAGTGATATTTGTGTATTGCATCATTCAATCTCTAATAATCGATACACACTCTCCACCTATTGATTGTTCGTCAAAGTATCAACTTATTTTTGTCATTGGTGATTAACATTATTTTTCATTTTTTAGGAAAACTTGTAATGGTCTCACCCAAGTGCTATACGGAATTGGGTATATAATTTGGTCATTTAATAATTTTAGCACCTCTATCATCACTATTTCTTGCATGACTATATTCAGCCACTTTTGTGGCTGAAATATAGGCTTGTAAATATCCTTCATCAATATTTTGTGTTAACATATTGAAATATTGATTTCTTTGATGTCATAAATTTTTCATTCAGTAGATTATTTGAACTGACTCAATATCTATAGCAATTTCTTTTTATCTACATAATTTAAAGAAGTATTATTTATAACATTATTATGTAAGTTCTTGAAAATATATGTCTAATGCATTTAGTCTGTCATTTACGAGTGAATTTTTTAAAACAACTATTACGGAAAATCTAACAAATATTTGCTAAGTAGTAACTTTATTGACTCGAGAAGAAACGATACATTTTTACATAATCGTAATCCTATTTATACTTTTTACAAATAAGTTTTACTTCTCACTAATTGTATAATTCCATTAATTATGATCGTGGACCTATATTTATTGTAATGATCATATAATCAAGGTCATTACTCTGGTCTTGGTGTATTGCGTGGATCGACTAGTCAACAACTCTTTTAATAAGTATTGAGTTCTTTTATGATGCTTTCATTAGCCGTTGTTGATGTCTAGATCCTACAGGCATCGGTAAGCGTGAGTCATTCCTTGATAGGCCTCGATTTGTCTATTATTATTAGCGCGTGGTCTCTGTTCGGTAGAGCCTCTAGTTGGCAGAACCTCTACTCGGTAAGATCCTTATCGGCCTCAGCTCGACGGGCATCTGCTCCATGAGATCCTGATTGAGTTCGTGCTAGTTTAATGCCTCTGCTCGATTTCTATATTGGTTGGTAATGTCTAAATTAGATTCTGTTGGTCATTATATATGAATTCTAATCGGTTTTTTTTCATAAGATGCCATTGATGTCTATCATTTGGGGCTCGACGCGATTGTATTGGTCCTTTGTCGTTGAGTGCCTTTTCCACAAAACAATTCATAAGAAGTAGATACTTCTCGGTTTGGCTTCCGTCCTTTGTTACCAAGTGCATTTTCCACTTATTTTATTGTTTATTAAATCACATCTTTCCCAATGGAGTCTCTGTTAATAGTAGCTACCTTATCATGGCTCCCCTAGTCCATTGAGTAGGTTTGAAAAATATACTTAATGGAATAACATATGTTTGGCGAATGGATGTGAAGTATAAGGTCCACATACTATGACACGTTAGAAAATAATGTGATGTAATGCCGACGTTATTGACACGTGTCATCAATTGAAGATCGCATGTACTCTGGTGATTTTGACATCGAGATATTGAATAGATTTTATCGCTTCAATTCTTGCGAAGCATGGAAGTTTAATTAAATGCAAGCATTGAGTACGTTAGAAAATAATGTGATGTAATGCCGACGTTATTGACACGTGTCATCAATTGGAGATCGCATGTACTCTGGTGATTTTGACATCGAGATATTGAATAGATTTTATCGCTTCAATTCTTGCGAAGCATGGAAGTTTAATTAAATGCAAGAATAAGAATTCTCATCACACATGGGTGTATTTATTTTATACACTAAAACAACTACAAATCGAATAATAATTAGTATTTTAGAAATTTCATTGCGAATACAAATGAGAGAAAACATCCTTTCTATTGAAGAACGCAAACGTTGATCTTCGCCAGAGATTTCTTATGTAATACAGGTATGTCTACTATATTTCATTCTATTTATGCATCATTTATCGAAATGTTGGGGGTGATATTAGAATTTATCATGAAATTACTTTAGATAACATCACTACTGGTTGGTTGCCTGAATACGTCCCTACCGTAGTTCTGCCTGAGGCAAACTGATTAGGATTATAACTTGCTCTTATAAGTGCTCTTGGATTATTGCAGTCATTCAATCGATGGAGCCAAATAATATTATAAAAAAGAAACAAAATCCCATAATATTGGTCAGGAGGGCACATAATTCGAATTTGAAAGTACTTTATTTCTAGATGAGTATTTTGCAAAGTTGACATCCAAATATAGGTATATAACGGATGAGAGGATTTATGAATTCAGGGTTAAGTACAGTATTCCCGAAGGTGTTACAGTCAGGGTGCCCTCTTTTGGGGATTAACCTTACGAAAACCTGGAGAATGAAACTTGTCTGTACACCACTAATTTTGACTGGGGTCTGCGCTTTCCTTTATCGTCTTTCATTTGCGATTTCTTTAGCTTCATATACATATATCCTACACAGTTAACAAGCAACAGTGGGAGAGTATTATTAAGCATAATAATTAGTTTGAATGTGTTGAATATCCTCATTTTCTTTGCTGATTTTCTAGCAGTGGTTCCTGTTTCCATGTTGGCTTGATCCTCATTCTTTTACCTCCAACTGTCTCGGGTGAGAAGAGTGGTAAATTTATCTACCTCGTATAAAAATTAGAGACATACTTTTGTGTATGTGTCGGGGAATTGGGTGCACAAAAGTGTTATTATGAATCTACAAGTAGAAAGGTACTAGAGAGCTAAATGTAAGGGTTACATGTTGTGTATGTACCCGAAATAAAATGGTATGTGGCTGAATTGACTTCAGTTTTTTCAGGTGAAAGAAAACGCCAAGAGTCTTAAAAATAAAGGCTACCAAAAGGTGTTGTAAACCCTCTCTTGAAGTTAGCTGCAACTACAAACACAACATGGGGGTTAGAGAATTTTAACTTGTTTACGCATATAAACTATATGAAATCCGACTTCTGGTGTGTCCCCAAATTTGAGATTAAAGAAGATGGCAAGGTGAAGATGGGTGGTACTAAATAGAAGGCAACAATGGATATGCTATGGTCACTAATTGAGAAAAGATATCGGGAACAGAATAATGCAGGCGTTGGATTGTTGGTGCCACAGAGTCGGAAGGCGAATGGGGCAGATGAATCCTCACCTTCCCAAGAAGAGGGAGGGAATGGAAGAGTGAATGAATGAGTAACGTTGGTTATTCATGATGGGGAAGAGGATAGTCAGCAGAATGAAGATCCGGTATAGCCTAGAGAGAAGGTTGTGAAGGATGGTGTGAAGGAGGTGGGTCTGCACCCCCAGGCTGATGATGATGATGAGGAGGAGGAGGAGAAGGAGTGCCCTCCTTTAAAAACGAATCATGTGTTGTTGAATGTGATACCCTTATCGCACCGCAAACTAGCATTAGTAGATGCAAAGAACGATGATGGTGGAGGTGATGGAGAAAAAGGGAGAAAAGGCTTCGACCTTTACCCAAGTAGATGTGAAGTAGACCGGCAAGGTGTCCGAGGTTATTGTAATTAGAGAAAAATTAAAGTCCATCAGGACGATGATGTTGCTAGGAAGAAGAAGGTACTGCCAGAGGGTTTAGCGTAGTGTATGCAAGAGCTTGTGAATGGTGCAAGATTAGGGTTAACCTTTCTGAATATTGTGATGCCATACCGTATGCCAACCATTAGTTAGAGTAAAGAAGTTGCTCGTTGTGTTAAAATGACAGAGGAGATCGTTCCCTTTAAGGTTTTCATGCCTCACCCTTCACAGTTTATAATGGAGCAACTGAAGCATTGTCCATAATTTATCATTCTATGAGACCATGCATATGAGTGAATTTTTTCAATGCCAACTAAAGCTGGCTATTAAATTAATTGTAAAATTTTATATGTATGTATTGGTTTCAAAAGCAATGATTGGGAGATAATGTTTGTTGCATGTAGATGCATCATACTTTTGTTGTGTTGGCCTACCGACGCATGTCACTAGTCGATTGCTCAATAATGGAAAAATGGAAGCCATATCCCCTATTATTTTTATTTTTGGGGGGTCTGACGACATAATTGGCTCGATTAAAAAAAATGCTTCGGTGAAGACTCCTCATAATAATGCATTAAAAGAGAATGAGGATCTTAAAAAAGAACTCCTTTTGATTGCCGACGAACGAGATTCCTGCCATAAGAAATGCATTGAACTAGTTAGTAGAAATACCATGTTATCCTCTGAAAATAATGACTTGGTAAAGAAAAATGATCCAGTGATGTCCTAAAGTCCTGGGTTGCTATCATAAAATGTGGCCCAAGACAAAACGATAGAAGATCAGGCTGATAAAATAGCCAAACTGACCCTAGAGGTTGCTAACATGAAAGTATCCTTAGGAGAGGTGAAAGCTGAGAAGATTCAAGAGAGGGAAGAGATACTCATGAAGGTGGCAATATGGATGATACAGAGAGACCATCGAGGGATGATGGAGAAGTTTTAGCGTTGAATTTTATAATGTCATTGGGGTCGTATAATAAGTGTGCGGCCTTAAAGGAGAATTTAGACTTGGAAATGTGGATGCATCGACCTAGAAGGCAATGATGGATGCTCTTACGGAAGGTACTAGTGTGGGGATGGTCACTTTGATTGAGATATCAGTTGAGGCCAATTTCATTCTTGGTGTAGTGAAATTAGGATCCACCTTGGTGATTCCTGAGGTGTAACATATGTAAATCTTTAATCTTCTTTGTATGTATATTATCGGGTATGATGAACATTTTTATTGGCTGTTTGTTTTTATGACTTGTATTATTTCTGTTTGTATTGTGAAACATGCGCTGTGAAAAAATTGAACTTATCTGAAATGGAGATGGATGTATTAGTTAAACTTGTTTTATATCCTAGAATTTCCATACAAGGTTGGGATCAGTATGGCCCATTACGTATCGAGAAAAATAAGGCGTACCCCTCAACTGATTCACGGGAGTGACCGATTCGGCCTATTGCATAATATCTTGGGTTTGGACTAATTCACATATTAATACTGGTACAAGGTATTGGGCATAGTACGGTCCTTTACGTAGCCTCAATGGGCGTGGCGAATTAACACATTCGTATAATTAGACTTAATTAGTATAGGCACAACATGGCCCCTTGCGGAGCCCGTAGATGTAGTTAGTGACCCGTTCACATTATTGTAAGGATGGAGAGAAGTATAAAACAAACATATCTTTTGGCGAAAGTAATAAAATTTCATTATAATAAATAGAGTTTGATGCCTCATTAAAAAACACATGTGCGCCATCAAAATGGAAAAAGAGTTCATCGGTTCCTTACAAGCTTGGTGATACAGCTTTAGGTGACTAATACCACAATGGTATTTAAGGACGTGCCCATCTTTGTCAGCGAGATGGTAGACGCCATGATGTCCTTTGGAGATGATGGTGTAAGGGCCCTCCCAGTTAAGGCCCAACTTTCCAGTGAATCTGTCTCATCATCCTTAAAATAGCTTCTTCATAACGAGGTCACCAGTATTGAAGGTGTATGGTTGCAATCTTGAACTAGTGTCCCCTAAACACACTATTGTAATTCTACGCTCAGATACGTGCTTGATCTCGACTTTCTTAAATGAGGTCAATACTAATAGCATGATCGTCGATGGTAGAAGTTTTAGAGTAGTTAGCAATTGTGTGGTTTAGAATAATAACCTTTGGTGGTACCACAACTTCTATTCCATAGATGAGTGCGAAGAGAGTTTCACTTGTTGCTGAACGCAGCGTAGTGCGGTAAGACCATAACACTTATGAGAGTTTATCATGCACTTCCTTTTATCTCCGTCCAATTTCTTCTTAATACCATCCAATATTGTACGATTGGTGACTTCAAATTTTCCATTTGCGTGCGGGTAGTTCGAAGTGGAAAAGTGTTGACATTTGTAGAACACAGTCACTACCAAATTTTGAAATTGGTGGCCATTTTCCGTCATCAACACTCGAGGTATACCGAACCGGGAAAGTATTTGATGATGCATATAATCACAGATCTGCTGAGCCCTCGTACAAGATAGAGCCTTAGCCTCGACCCATCAAAATAATCAATGACTACCACTAAAAACTGATGCTTTCCTGTAGCTATCGGCAGGGGTCCAACCAAATCGATGCACTTATCGAAATGCAAGATATCATATTCAAACTAATTGGTTCGCTTGATAGATGACCTATATTGACGATCTGCTAGCTTGAATGAAATTATTGGACGATGTATTCTGCATCTGAGGCTAGCTCGGGCCAATAGTAACCATCGAGAAGAAAATATCGGATAAGGATTCGTTGACTGCAATATGCTCCTACATCGCCTGAATGTAAGTCATGGAGAACTGAGGTAGCTCCTTAATTTAAACAGCACAGTATCGGTCGTGTTGCACTTTTCTAATATAGAAAATTGTATAGTACGCAATTTAGCAGCACAAAGTTGTAATACTCTAGTTCCGCTTTGTCAGAGAGGAGGGTAATGTCACCAAAATATAATAAGTAAGGTTGTCGCCAATCATAGGCAGTGTCAATAAAATAGATTTTGTTCTGCGATGTAGATATCTTAGTGGTTGGGTGGTCGTGTAGTATTACCAGTGGATGTTACCTTGAGGTTGCGCCTTAGCCAACACATCGAATACAGAGTTATCGAGGCGAGAAACTTGCTCGTAATTAACCAGTTGAAACTTAGATTTGTATTATTTTAAAGCGACGAGATAGCTGCAGACTCCAACTTTCTTGGCATCGTAGATAGCCTTGGCTTGATTGATGACCAACTGTTAATCAGATTTGATACGAAGCACCTTAGCGCCACATATATGGGCTAACCTCATTCCTCCAATGACCGTCTCATATTCTCCCACATTGTTGGTGACCGGAAAGCTAAAACGAATGGCTTGTCTTTACTCCCTTGTAGGTAACTTCATAACTATACTAGCTCCACCACCTAGTGTGCTGGATGTTCCATCTACTTCTAGTACCCACTCTAGCGCAAAAGCCTCTGATAAAGAGTGGGTCGTCTCTAGTTCACAGCGAAGCATGGAGAATTATGTGATGAAATCGGTGACGGCTTGTCCGTTAATTGTCGTTTGCGGCTAAAATTTGATTGCGTATTCTCCTAACTTGTCGGAAACTTTTGGATTATATAATATATTCCATAGGGGAAAAACATTTCACTGTGATTGTGTGGCCCTGAAAATAAGGTAGCATTTGGCGAGCAACCACCACAAGTCTCAAGGCTAGCTTTTCTAAGTTGAGGTAACGAGTCTCAACATCTACTAAAGTCTTACTCGTATGGTAGACCGGGCGTTGTATGCCCTCAGACTCTTTGATGAGCACCACACTAACTTCAAAAGAATAAACATATAGATAGAGGTACAAAAGCTCACCCATTGTAGGTACATAGAGGATTTCCGGTAATGTGAGATAAATTTTTATTACAACGAAGGTTGCGTCATAGTCTGTATTCTAGTTAACAAAAAATTATCTCCCTAAATTACTTGGAAAAATAGGATGCTCTTGATATGAAATGAGAGAGTGTCGTAAGATGCCAGATTAGGCATTGGACCTTTTTCCTATTCTTTGGAGGCTCCATCTGAATTACTCCATTTAACTACATGAGATCCACTTCAATTCTATTTTTGCTGACAACATACCCCAATAATTTTCCACTATAAACCCCAAAGGAACATTTGAGTGGGTTTAATTTGATGTTATACTTAGGAATAACAATGAAAATATTACTCAACATTCCCATGATGCTCGACTGTATTGCTCTTGAAAATTATATGATGTATAGCTCCATATGGTACCCCAACTAATCTTTAAAGATTTGGTTGATCAGACGTTGATATATAGACCCAGTGCTCTTTAAGTCGAAGGGCATAATTGTACAACCATATCTACCCACTTGATTTGAAAATATAGTGTGTTCCTCATTTCTGGTGCAGAAAGATTTGAATATAGCCTGAATATTTGTCTATGTTTGACAGAAATTTACATCCGAAGGAAAAATCCACTAGCTGACTGATACAAGATAATTAGAAGGCAACTTTAGCTTGATTCAGATCGGTAATGTAAATGCACATGTACCACTATCCCCTCTTCTTTATAAGCAACACTAGGGTTTAGGGTTTATGGACTACCGGGCGCGACGTATGTGCATGAGTCTTGGTCTCATTGCTAATGTTCCTGAGTCTTGGTCTCGATGCTTATGCCTAATAGGCTTGGTATATCTATCTATTTATAATTCATGGCATAATACCGAAGGGTTTACCCGTGATACGTAACTTGCAAGCCATACAAAAATATCCAAATTGTGTTTTAACAAATTAATCAAAGAACTTCTAAAAACGGAATATAAATTTTTACTTATGTGTAATACACGTCCCTCGGCCACCAACTCATTATTTGGATCCTCGGGATATCATCGGGTTGTTTATTTTCCTTAAGATAATCCATTAGGTCAGTAAGGAATGTATATGGTATGGTTGAGTGGCTCCGCCTTGTCAGTTAATTTTTATAGCATTGGTTTGGTGGATTAACTTCCACCGAGTAACAGGTCATGGCAGTTCTCTGGCTTTCCCTTATAATTCAAACTTAATTGTCTATCAGGTACTTGATACATTGGCGGAAGATGCAGGGAGTATATTTTATTCGATGTAGCCATGGTCGGCTAATTATGGCATGATACGAGCTTGGGGCATCGAAAATTATTAAAAATGTCTTTACTTCCCTCTTCGTAATTCGGTATCCAACCTTTACCATGAGCTTGACCTTTCCAAGCCACAAATATATTTTTCATTCATATCCCATAAAAGTGCGTTTTGTAGACTGATACGATGCCAATTCCAATATCCGATCATAACTTGCTTTAAAGATGATGGTGCCAAACACCCTATTCATCATAACCTCTCTTATGTCCATTTTGATAGTATGAGCATCTTCGTGGAGAGTGATGATCCCTCTTAAATCATCATCATTGAATGTGAGGTCGACTACTGATTCACAATAGGTACTATAAGAATATCCCTCGACTGCATATCTCTCATGATCAGATTTCATTCGCTTTCTGAAATACTGATCATCACCTATCATGGTTCTCCTTAAAAATCCATTGTTGTTTTCCTTTATCAACTCTTTTTTCCTCCCAATTGATTTCGCCTTTGGCCAAACAAGGCTCATCTTTCTTGTCGTTTTGGCGAGGCTTCTTTTGTTGCTTAACAAATTGGATGAGATTGCCACTTTCCACTAGCCTCTGAATCTTCTCGTTCAGCTGCTGACATTCATTTGTCGGATGACCATGGTCATTGTGGTAGGAGCAGAAGTGTTTGCTCGATCATTTGTGGCCGGGGCACTCATAATACAGGGATTAGTATAGCATTATATCTTATATTATGTCATAAATTACGGAGATTGTATCCATGAATGAAGTAAATCTTCCTGTTGGGTTCTCGTAGGCCATATCCGTTGGTTACCATTACCCCTCAGTCCTTCACGGTGAAGGCCCTCGTCAAGCATTCCTCTGTCAAAACTCCCTCTCTTAGAATCTAGTGGTGTTGCTCTATCTGATGAGTCTCTTTTTGTTACGTCGTCCACCTTGATAAACTAGTCGGCTCGGGCAAGGATATATATATGATCTTCGTGACTAGAAAACAAACTAAATCGGCGTACAACGTGCACTTCCTTTCAAGGCCCCTCTTTAATAAGGCGATAACTATGTTTTCTTCTAGATCTGGCAAAGTGTTTATGGTATGGATGAAACGCTTCACGTGACTCTTCAATGGTTCACCCTTTATGTGATAAAAGGCTGGAGTCACTCTTACGCTTAGACTTCTTGTTACCAAAACATTTATTTTCCAAACGCGCCTCATTAACATGCAAAATCACGGATAAAACCTTTGAGTGCCATGGGAAGGGCTCGGAACATCATGGCATCATATGGGTTAAACGTCAATATCATGTTCATGAATTGCTTCAAGTGCCTTTCTCGATCACTCATGCCATCTAAAGCTTTCGTGCATAATGGGTCAAACTTTCCGGGGAGTTCGGCTGCAAGTATTTTTTTCACGAAAGGAGATTCTTTGAGCACATACGCTATCATTTTTAACGAACTTGATTGTACTAATTGGCCTCGTTCTATTTAGATTTCTCAAGAGCCGCCTGCCTGCTCTCACGGTGGTGTACTCTCTTTTTGGATTCTTTTTTACCACTGTTTTCTCCTTCCCCTTCTTCGTGCTCCTCTCGTATGGACGATCCTTCTCTTCGTGGTGCTCAACTGTCCTCCACTCCTGATCCAAACGGTGAATCCTTGAAGCATCAACAACATTATCTATTCCAATAACAGGGTTGGTAAGATCCACCACAGTGTCCGCTGTGAGTGGGACAATTTTAGGATTAGCTGGAACGGGGTGATTGTTAACTGGAATCTCCACTTCTCTTAAGTGTTGTTTTCTTGGATGGTTCACCACGGGTCAAGATCTGATTCAGCCCGACGACTTGGTCCCATAATGGTGCTTGTTAAGGGAAATAACAAAATGCTTTGCCGAGGAGAAAACTATTATTGCCAGAAAAGAGTCTTACATTCCTTTAGGGTATTTCTCTTATATTTACATTTCCCCCACTAATGGCGGTTATCACAACATTTATTCCAACTAAACAGACTCATACCTACACTTACATCATGGTTCCTAAATTTATTATCACAACACTAGTGGGTTTACTAATTCCTCTACGACGTGGCGATACATGGCTTGGTCTTTCTCACATGCGGGCTTATCCGAGCGATGCCTTAGCGGTATTCTTGTTCGGCCTCTTCTGCACGTTGGGCCGAACTTACCACTCAGTCGAAGGCTTCGGCTCGGTCTCTCACCTGTTCTACTCGATCTCCTGATTTGCAATGTGTTAATCTAGCTCATCCTATGTCACTGTTCCTTTGTCTTTGTTTTCTCATTCTGTTCTTAGCCGACCTTGGCTGTGACTATTATTTCTTTTGGGTTTAATTCTACATACATTCATCAGCCAGGTTTTCGTCCTTCGTTCTATTGGAGAATACCCCTCATCAGGGCACTCTCACAGTTTATGGATTTTGCACGTAGTGGGGAATCGATAAAGTAACTATAAATCAATTGGGCAGATGAAATACGACTTGACAGAAGTTAAAAATAATGTGGGATATATTAACGGGGTTACTTTTCCTAGGCTAGGCAGGCGCACGACATGTGTGTGGATGTGATCTACGCATGGGAAGTGTCGGTTCTGACAAATAGCCGCTATTGAGTTTTCAACAAGCGTGATTATTGTTGCTCACGATTTTCATAATTCACCATAAGTGACTACTTGGTAGATTACGAGATTGCCTATACCATAATCCCTAGTTGTCCTTCTTTTATTTAATTTCTTTCAGTTTCACAGTCCAAATCATCAGTTCTAGAAAGGTTTTGGGACTATTTTCAAACTTCAACCCAAGTAAGATAGGACTACTCGATTTTCTTAATTTATTTTATTTGGGAAAACCCTCCTGGTTTGGGATATGTCATAGTTCGCTTTCAACGATACCCAATCGACACTTGTGCACATTGGATGTGACCTCAATCCATCTCCTTTTGCTGAAATCGTGCCTAATCCTTGTATTGGCTCATTGCAGTCATATAAACATAGACAATGACACCAAAAAGGGCGACAAAGAAGAAGGTGGAGAAAGCTCTTGTGTCTGAATTTGAAGACCCGAGTTTTTTTGAGAGTTATTTTTCCAAAATATCCCATAAATATAGGTACTTAGACAATGATGGGTTACTTAGCTTTAGGGCGAGCTATGCTATACAAGAGGATGTTACCATTAGGGTGTCATCGGTCGGGGAGCATCCATATCAAGCCCAGGAGCATGGGACTTGTCTTTTCAAAATCGTGTTCGATTGAGGAATTTGTCCTGCTCTTGCCACTGCTTATTTGAGATTTTTTAAGTCTAATAGGCATCTACCCTACCTAGCTCGCTGCAAATGGGTGGAGAATGCTCCTTAGTCTAGTGTTCTATTCTTGTCTATTAGGGATCAAGATCCGTCTGGCCGATTTATTATTAGCTGTTAATGTAGCCAAGCTTGCAAAATCCCATTTATTCTACACTCAGCTGAACATGATGAGAAAGGTTTTCGAGCTTCCTTCTTTATATAAGAATTGGAAGCATTCCTTTATATTTGTATCAGGAAACTCGGAACACGAGAAACCTATTCTGAATCAATAATTAGAACGAAGATGGTTGTTCAAATACCTTATTAAAAAAGACCTCTCGCGCCATCAGGGAGGAAAAGAGCGCATCATTTGCATTACATACATTGCCGATAAAGTTTCAAGTGATTTACATTACTTGGGTACTTTAGAGCACACCGGCTAAGCGATAGGCTCCATTGTGCCCTGTAGAGGTGATGGGGTAGGGTCCATCCCAATCGGGACCTAATTTCCTCATTGCTTGTTCTCCTGATACTTGAAAGGTATTTTTCATTACCAAGTCAACCACGTTAAGTCTGCATGAACGCAGGCAGGCATTTGACCTTCCCCTTACCAAACTTTTGTAGTGTTCGACCTTAATGAGGTCGATTGTCTCCGCTCAATATGTTTGGTTTGACTATGTTTCGTAATGCTCGATCCAATAGCTTGGAACAATGACCTATTGTGGAAAGACCGCTTCGCTTTCATAGACGAGGGAGAATGAAGTATCTCCCATTGTGATCCGAGGGGTCGTCCGGTATGCCCATAAAATTTCTGCCAACTTATATGGTCATTTTCCTTTGGCTTCTTCAAGTTTTTTCTTAATGCCTTCTAGAATATTTATATTTGTTACCTTGACTTTCCCATTAGCTTGAGGGTAATATGATGTGAAGAAGTGCTTCTCAATCCCATACCTCTTGCGAAAATTTGTAAACACCAAGTTCTAGAACTAGGGCCCGTTATCAGTCATCAAAACACGAGGTATGCCATACCGAGCAAGAATCTGATTATGTATAAATTCGCATACCTCTTGGCGCGCGTTCGGAATAAAGCCTTGGCTTTTACCCATTTGGAGAAGTAATCTACTGCGGCAATTAAGAACTATATTTTGGCTGTCGTCATTGGGAGGAGCCCAACTAGGTCAATATTCTACTTGGAAAGCGGTGTGCTCTAGATCAGATGGGCTTAGTCAGATTTGATTGTATCCTAGATATGCTTCTATAATCGTTATAAATTTGCATCCGGATGCCTAGTCGACTAGCTGATCGATGCGAGGTAGTGGAAACATATCTTTGAGGCATGCTTGGTTGAGGTCGGTAGAGTCAACACATATCCGCCATTGTCCTCTCTTTTTCTTTACTATAATGGGGTTGGCGATCGAAACTGGATATCAAGCTCTCCGTATGTGCCCTAGTCGAGACAGTTTCACGACTTCTTCCAATATAGCCTCTTGCTTCTTTGTAGAGAAAGATCACCTCTTCTGACGCACCGATTTTGCGCACCGGTCGATTTCCAATTCGTGGCATATAGTTGATGACTTAACACCTAAAACATCACTCACTTCCCATGCAAAAGCATCCAGATTCCGAGTTAGTAATTCAATTAGAGGTATGTTGAAAACATACGGTAACTTACTACCAATCGGAAGTGCACGTCTCTCGAACATAGTCTCTTCAACCAAGCCTAGATTGATGTCAGTTGATAGCTCTGTCTCTCCATGCTAACCCCCTTGCCGACTAATTTCTATCTGATTGGTTTGAAGGGGTTGATTGTGACGGCTTACCATGTTCTGGCTGTGCGCTGGCTTCCTTATATAACTTCAACCGTGTTCCCCACTAGATATTTTGCATATTGTCTAAACTTACACGGGGTTACCTCCATTATGTGCAGTCGTGGGCGCCCTATTATCGCATGGTATGGGCTTGGTGCGTTAGAAATGATGAATGACATTTTGGGCTTAGTCAGTTCATGTCCGACCCTTACCATCAGCTCAACTTCGCACACATTGAGAAGTTTTTCCCTTTTACCCTACCAAAGTTCGTTGGGTTGGTTTGTAGGGTCGAGCATTGAGCATGCGATCAAAGCTGTCGGTAAAGATAATATTGGTGGAACTTCCTCTGTCTTCCAACACCCGAGTCACCATAACACCTCCAATATCCATGTGGATGGTTAGTGAATCCTCGTGGGATATGCTCACTCCTCTCAGATCATCGTCATTGAAGGTGAGGTCGGTTACAGGGTTCCGATAGTTTTGGTAAGAGGTTGCATCCTTCTCATATACGTCCAGATCGGATCGCGCTCTTTTGTCGGTGGGAGTTCCTTGTGAAGCGACCGAGTTTCCCCAAGCTATGTTGAAAAGGGATGGCTTAGTCCCTATGGGGATAATATTGCTAGCGACCTCTGACTTCTCGCCCTCGACAAGGTCAAGCGGACGTGAATTACTACTATCTGTTATAGTAAAGTACCCCCCCCTGCAATGGTAAGATGCCGTTGTTGTTTGCTCACATCGAATTCCTCGTCGTTTCTTGGTTTATCTTCAATGGCTGGGTGGGGTATTCTCGCGATCAGGCTGCTGATATTGATCTTGCTGTTTGGCGAACTGTATCAACTCGCCATTGTCTATTAAACGTTGGATCTATTCTCGAAGCTGCCAACAATCACCAGTAGACTGACCATGATCATTATGATAAGAACAAAAATACATGTTGGAGCGCTTGAAACCAGGGACGCTCATGACTCGTGGCGTCTGATATTTTGTCTGCCCCTTATTCGATCGTATACAACACAAATGGACTCGATTAATGTTTTAAAATACATGGACGGGTTTTCGAAGTGTTGGGTCCGTCGGTTGGCATCGCCCCTATGCGGGTCCTCCATTCTTTTGCGGTCAGGCGCTCCACCTTTAGCATATGAGACATGGCGGTCCAGTGATTCCCCTTTGCGGGCATCGTCCTCCCAAATTAAAGTGTCCGCTTGAGCGAGGAGATCTCCCATATTATCTGTTGGAAACTTGATCAGGTCAGTATGAAGGTCCCCTCTCCGGTCGAGTCCTCGCTTAAGTGAAGCGACCGCCATGTTTTCCTCTAAATCTGGGAGGGCATTCATAGCATGAATAAAATTCCTAACATAGCATTTGATGGACTCGTCTCGCCTCTGGTAAAAATTCATAATCGAACCCGGCTCATGCTTAACCTATTTATTGCCGATGAAGTGCTCCGAGAATGCCTTCCAAAGAACTGTGAAATCGTGTATGAACCCTTTAGGCAAACTGCTGAGGTAGTCCGTTGTGTTCCCCTTGAGAGTCATGGATAGGGCCCTGCATAACATAGCATCATTTGGGTTAAAGGCCATCATCATGTTGCGGAATTTTTCCAGGTTCCTTTTTGGGTCGCATGTTCCATCGTTAGCCTCCATGCGGAAGGGGTCGAATTTTCTTGGTAAGTGATTTTCAAGCTGTCCTCAAGTTCTCCTGTTGAATATGTTGGATCTGCTGCTCCAACTTTTGGATAGTTAGGTTAGCTGCGACGCTGACTCCTTGGACGTCTTGAACCATAGAGGCCTCTATACGCTTAGGGGGCGGAATGTCGGCTACAACCAGAGCTACGGATGACAATACTTCGGATATCGGTTCCACCTGTCTTGCAGATGTCGCAGCCACGACTTCCTGAACAGCTGCAAAGACAGGGCGTAGATCATATTATCTTGGCGTTGGATTCGCCGCCAGTCTTTTGCTCCCAGTAGCCTCACTTGACTCGGGGAGTTCTCTCTAAATTCCTGACCTAGTAACTACCATGGTTGAAGTGTTTGATAACTCTTAATCTTTCCTACAGGCGACACCAAATTTGTAATGCTTTGCCAAATAGAAAACTATTATTACCAGAAGAGAGTCTTACATTCGTTTAGGATATTTCCCTTATTTATACATTTCCCCCACTAATGGGTGTTTATCACAACATTTATTCCCACTAAAGAAACTCATAACTACCCTTATATAAAGGGTCCTAAATTTATTATCACAACGCTAGTGGGTTGACTAATTCATGTATGATGTGGCAATAATGACCTTCACCGTTTTTATTTGGTACAGGGCTCGGCCTGCCTCACACACTGGCTTATCCAAGCGATGCCTTAGCGGTATTCATGTTCAGCCTCTTCTGCACGTTGGACCGAATGTGCGTCTCGGTCGAAGGCTTCGGCTCGGTCTCTCGACTATCTTGCTCGATATAAATTTCCAAAGTGTTTATCGAGCTCACCCTATGTTATTGTTGCTTTGTCTTTGTTTTTAGATTCTGCTCTTAGCCGGCGTCAGCTTTGACTATTATTTCGTCTGGGTTTAACTTCCACGCATAATCATCAGCCAGGTTGTCGTCATTCGATCTATTGGAGAATAACCCATCATCAGTGTTTGGTTCATCATTGACACGCTTCTCACAGAAGTTTCCCTTTCAATCTCGGATCTTGTTACTACCATTGGTTTAAGAATAAGTTTGTGTGGTTTTCTTTAGAAGTTCCCACAGAATGTGCCAAATTTGTTAAGGTAAAATCTAATAAATATTTTCCAAGTAGTAACTTTATTGATTCGAGAAAAAAAGATACATTTTTACATAATCTTAATCCTATTTATAATCTTTACAAAGCAGTTTCACTTTCCTACTAAATAGATAATTCGACTAATTATGATCGTGGACCTAAATTTATGGTAATGGTCCTATAATCAATGTCATTACTATGGTCATGGTGCATTACATGGATCTACTAGTCAACAATTTAATAAGTATTGACTTCCTTTACGATATCTTCATTAGCCGTTGCTAATGACTAGATCCTACAAGCATCAGTAAGCGCGAGTCATTCCTTGATAGGCCTCGTTTTCTCCATTCTTATTGGCGGTTGGTCTCTGCTCGGTACGATCTTTATGGGCCTAATATCAACTGGCTCTGCTTGGTGAGATCCTGATTGAGTTGGCACTAGTTTAATGCCTCTGTTCGTTTTCTATATTGGTTGGACATGCCTCAATCATATTCGGTTGGTCATTCTATATGACTTGTGCTCGGGGTTTTTTATAAGATTCCCTTGATGTCCCTCGTTTGGGACTCAACACTATTTCCTGTGGTGCTCATGCTCGATTGCCTTTGTTACGGAGTGCCCTTTCCACTAAGTTTATTTTGTATTAAGTCACATTTTGTCCAATGGACTCTGTATTGATAATAGCGACCTTATCAATAAAAAGATGAAATATTTCATACATACATTAATAAACTAATTCATCTAATACATTGTAAAAAAAACAATAGAAAATAATCTTAAGATATTATTGTATAAATATATTATCTTATAATATATCATGAAATAGATTAAGTCAATGATCTATTCAGTATCTACTTAGAATATATTGGAACATAATATTATTATTTCTTGTTTCCATAAACACATGTATATATATAGTTTATATAAGTACACTATTATAATAAATAAATTTTAACTTTTACATGGTATCAAAGCCTTTTTATTTTTTTAAAAAGTTTAATATATACATATATGAGTTCTTCGTTTTCTGAGATGGAAGAAAATAAAATTGGTTATATTGGTTCTAATTATGGTTATGGTGGTCATGATGGTAATAGTGATTATACTAGTGACATTGGACACTATAAATAATATGGTAACAAAGATAGATTTGATAGTCGTGAAAACGTAACATACCCAAGTCTCACACAACAAAACATCATATCAATTTAAACTTCAAAGATTACATACCACCATAATCATTATTTGTAATAATGTTATCATAAACATACAAAAATAATACGATATCATGTTTTATATTTGAATAATAACACCAAATTATGATGAGTAGGTAGGAAGCCAAAAAAAGTGATCACCCAAAAATATCTCTGAAACCAAACAAGTAGTGCTTGTTTGAGACCATAAAGAGTTTTACATAGTTTGAAACTATACGAGGCTGATAGTCGTAGGAGCAGCGACATGGGAGGTGGACAAACAAGACAAACAAGAACTGATCGAGGTCTGTATCGAAACGATCAAGATAAAGAAGATATGATCGTGTCATATGAGGTAAACTAACAAGAACATAATAAAATATGTTCTAAAAATAAAATATAACATAGGATATACATTTTTTAACTGACTCGATTAAAGAAAATATATTTTTTTTACCAATGGCATAACAGAATATCACATAAGGCACACCGATTATATAATTTATTTTGTTAAACATGCGGTCGAAGAACAAAACAAGTACAAACAAAGACGCACATTGATAACTAATCATACAATATTTTAAAAGAGGACAAACCAGAATTATGAGATATTAGGATTATGTTGATCTCATAAGCATAAATAAGTACTACTTTTCCGCTAAATGATTCAAGAAACTTATTTGAAAATAAGAATGACCAAATTATTTTAACGAGATGACGTTGTTTCCTTTCACCAATTCAATTTTATTGAGGAGTGTATATACAAGATTTTGGGTGGATAGTCCCATCAGAAGCAAGTAACTGAGAAACATTGTTGGAAGTGTATTCATCATAAAAATCACACAAAATATGGTAAATATGGAAATAAAATCATACATATTTTTTTTAGATAAACTCATGTATAGCAAACAAAATCATCAGTAAACGAAACATAATGTCTGTAACCCCCTTTAGTGGATATATAAGAGGATCCTCATACTTTATAATGCACAAGATCAAATAAAGAAATTGAAAATGAAGTACTTTTATAAAAATGCACAAGATCAAGAATGCATGTTATTATATCTACCATCCACTAGTGTTACCGGAATCAGGGGGACTTGTCGAAGCAACCAGAAAATGGCAATGGAATACTATGTTGCTTCATTAGCTCAAAAACAAAAATAGAAATTACAAGAGGTCTATTTCAGAGTCAGACACTATAGAAGATCTGAGGTAGACCCCACCTTAGTAACACTTGATGATAATGATGAAACTTATTTCTTTTTTTATGATAAAAATTTGAAGGTTGACACTCTACTATCCCCATATGTAAAAGAAAGGAAATATCTGTTTTATTGAGGTATTTATATATTTTTTCTTGATGTTTATAATAACATGAATACATGCACATGCTATCTGTCATAAAATTGTTGTATAACTTAATGTACATCTAATAATTCTAAAAAGGATAACGTTCTCTGTTCAGAAATCCGAAGCGATTGTGGGTGCCCTACCAGTTGTCAAAAGTAGGCTATATAAGAGGATCTCGATATCTATTATGGACAGAGAATCCAATACTTATGAAGAAAAATGGAAAATATAGGATGTGTATTGGTTTTAGTGATCTAAACAGAGCTTGTCCAAAAGATCTAAGAATTGATCTGCTGGTGAATTCTACTCGGCTAATAGGCTTTTATGTTTTATAGACGCATATTCTTGGTATAATCAAATACAAATAGATATGAAGGACCAGGACAACACTACAATCATAACTGACAAAGTTTACATTGATATAAGATAATATCTTTTGGATTGAAAATATGCAGGAAACGTATTGGAAATTAGTGAACAAAGATTTTGCTAGCCAAATTGGAAGAAATGTTAAACTTTATTTCGATGACATGTTGGTAAAATATGCTAAATATGATGATTATTTTCCTGATCTATAAGAAAATTTTCATAACATGAAAGCAATAAATTTGAAGTTGAATCCAGAAAAGTGTACCAACGGGTGAAATCTAGAAAGTTTGGGGGTATGTAGTGAGTGAAAAAAGAATCAAATCTGATCCAATACAGTTCAACGCTTTAACTGTTATGGATCATCCAAGATCTATCAAAGAAGTATAAATCTTAACTTGAAGGTTAATTTCTCTAAACAGATTCATACCAAATTCATCAGACAAGTATGCTATATATTTTAAAGTTCTGAGAAAAGAAAGTCGTTTCAATTGGACACCGGAGTATGCCAATTCTTTATTAGAATAAAAGAGCACATGTCTTCTCTAGAAATTTTAATTAAGCCAAGTGTGGGAGAAAAAAATATTTATCTACATCATAGTGTGAGACTATGCAGCAAGTGTAGTATTAGCTAGAGAAGTTTAAAATTATTGTTGCCCAATATATTAGGTAAGTAAGAGTTTATTGGAAAAGAGATACTTAAAGTTAGTGAAGCTATCATTTGCCTTGGGTATCGCAGCAAGAAAAATGAGACTGTACTTTCATGATCGTTCGGTTATGGTTCCATGTTTTTTTCACTGAAAAATGTAGTGCATAATCTTAATGTCTCGGGTTGGACAACTAAATGGTAGTGGAACTGGAGACTTTGATATCAATTTCAAACTTTGAACAACAATCAAAGCGCATGCTTTGGCGGAGATTTTAGTCGGATTTCACTCCAAATGACCGGAACCGGAACCATATATTGATATCCGATTATGGAGCGAGTTAGTAAAAAAATGTGATACCTTCCAATGATTTGCCAACATCATACATATACCAAGAGTACTACTTAAATTAATCAACGAAGTATTACCATTTGAAGGACATCAATTTATCAAAGTGACCATTGATTATTTTTCTAAGTAGGTAGAGGCTGAACTTTTAGCTAAAAAAATAAAATAATTTTATCAAGTTTATTATATTTAACATATGTTGTAGGTTTAGAGTGCCAAGAACAATCATAAAAAAACGGCCTTTAGTTCGATAACAAGGACATCAAAACTTTTTTCTCTTATATAGGAATCTGTCGTTGCTTTTCAGTACCTTTCCATCCTCAAGCCAAATGACAAGTGGAAGTCACAAATAAAACTATCATTGATGGCTAAACTATCTTTAGGAAGTGTTCTGGGTTTACCAAACAACCCCCTGAGCTACGACCCAAGAGTCGCCTTTTGACTTGGTTTACGAGATGGACGCGGTGACCCCTGAAGAAGCTTTAATCTGATTATTCATGGTGAAAAAGTATTCGAAGCTAGAAATTATGAAATCATAAGTTCTAAACTTAACCTAATCAAAGAGAGAAAGACAAAGGGACATATAAAAGTCGTTTATTATGAGACTTTCATGAGAAATAGTTGTTCATATAGATATCGAAGGAAATTTGAAGTAGAAAATAAGGTTATAAGGAAGGTGTTCTTGCACACTAAAAAAAAGGCTTGGAAAGTTGGAGTTAAATTTGGAGGAACCTTATTCGGTGATTGTCAGGGTAAAGCTAATAACTTATCGACTAATTGACCAAAAAAGAAGACAACTTTCACATCCCTTGAACATTGAACATCTAAAATTGTATTCGGAATTAATATGTAAAATTATACTCACTTTTATAATTGATCATGTAATGACTGGTAGCATACCCTTTCCTGCACTAATGGTGCATGAAGGTTTTAGGGAAGTGCTTACATAACCAACTGTTAAAAACAAGTCATTTGCCTTTTATATTTTCGGACTTCATTTTCGACAAGTCCATGAACTTTCGAGCTTGAATATTAATTTAAAAGGTTTCAACACTAGTTGATCATGTTTAAAAGATTCCAACATTAGTTTATCAATATTGGGAACTTACTACTGTTGAATCTATAAAGATACTTGGTAACTAATTGGAGATTGAATACTTTTGACTCGGTAAAATCCGAAGACATGAATTTATATGAAAAATTTATACGATGAACAAAGATATTGGCGTGTATATAATATGAAACAAGAACATAAAGTTCCATGAACATACATGCACTTGCAATTCAAAATGCAACATATAAAAAGAGAGTTAAACATTTGAAACACAAAAATGAAGTTATTCAGTGTCCTCTAACTCTTCTTTAGATTGATATTTTAGAGATCTCTCGTTGGAACAATTATCTATCATGATCTTCTTCCAAATCGACGCCTTGCTCGGATACATCTTAATATGTTTCTTCATATTCAAATAAAATATCTTTGGGATGTTTCTTCTCTAAAATCATATCCATCTAAGAGCCAAGTCCAACTGTAGAAATCTTTTGGGAAAAACAAAGACCATTGGAGATGTGACATTAATGTCACGCCAATATAGGGTTGTCATTTATTTAGCAGCATAAGTAGAAGTGCAGGTGCTTCGTTTTTTTTAGCTTCGACTTTGAAGACAACCAAATTTGTGGCAATATTTTGCTTATATTCTTTAGCCTTTTGGACGACCTCTTTCAGTTCTCTATTTTTTTAGATCAGATAAATCGTTATATTATTTTTCTTTGTGGTTGTGCTATGCCTTGTTTTGCATATCAATTTGGAATGCAAAGTTTTCTTTTGCAAGTTTTTTTTTTCGACAAAGAGCGCCGATTCTTTATACCTAACTTGTATGTATTTATTATCAAAGTCACCCTACATCAGCTCGCCAAATATTTTATGAAAAAACTTGTAGTCCTTTACTAGGGCCAAAGTGGCATTCTCAAAATGTGCAACTAAATCCCTGGCTTTGTATAAAACAATTTTTTGATTTTTCGCCCTCCTCTCAAACGTTGCAAGGATAATATCAAGATCATGCGAAGCTACGACAAAGAAATGAGTTTCGAGAAATCAAAAAGACCCATAGTTGAAAGAATCCAACCCATATTGTTTCTCCACCAGAAGAGCTGGTGAGTGAGGTATTGGGGATTGAGTGCCATGATCGTTAGTCAGGACGGTAGACCATTGATCAAGAGTTTCTGTGTTTTAACATTGACATAGACCTGTAATATCTGCCATAACTTCAATAATTTTGTCAATGGACTGGTAATCTTCTTTCCAAGATCAACGTTCTTTTTTCAAAGCGTATTTTCTCTATCTTACCTTTAGAGGTGTTTGTTGATTTTTTATTTTTTCAGAGAGGTTTTTTTCCTCGAATTGTCGACAGATCAGCAACCTCATTCGATTGTTCACTGATCTTTGGCGCATAAACTATAGTGGTTCTCTCTGTAATAACATTTGAACCAGCCAAAATAGTTTGTTTATTCTTTCCTCCCTTAGAATATTTATTGGATCACTTTTTATTTAGACCATCAATAATTTTCTTTTTTAAACGTCTTACTATGAGCCCTTTTCTGGTTGGCAGGTAAACATAAGCATCAGAGTCATCGAATCGATCTATAATTTCAACTAGATTATGATAAATCTTCCATTATTTTTAGAGAGGTTAATTTTCTTGTTCGTTCTTCAAAGGTGGCTCCGGATCGGGTTCTCATGAGTGAAATAGTTGTGAAATATACTCAACCATTTTTATTTTTCTCACTTGCTTAGCTTGCACAACATATTCTCAACAGCTTCCTGATATTGTTGTTGGGACTTAGAGATTACTACAAAAAAATATTCTATGAGAAATAAACAATTAATGGAAAAGGTAAAGAATGATAATATTTTCAGACAAGTTTGGCAGAAGAATAAACTTACTTATACTATTCCACTTCCTCCAAAGTCAGCAGAGATTTGATCTATTCGATTTTTTTAATTATTCTTCCAACAAACACTGACAAAAAAGAGATTGTTTCTTCAGAGTTTTTTTTCCTTCGAGGAGATCATCCAGCACATTGTACTCGCTCTTAAGGCAATAAAATTAATAGGTATAACATAGTTCTTTGAATAAGAGATGATGGCAAAAAATTACTTCATGGGAAGTTCGATTCCATAAAGCCTCTATGTGATGATATAGGACATTAAGGTGAACCATGTATTTCAAATGGCCGGACTATGACAGAGGTCCACCAGTTCAAAATATCGAATGATGGCGGGGTCTAAAGGAAACAAAAGTTCTCCATTCAAGACATCATGATAAACCACGAGTTCACGAATCTTAGCAGATAGTAATATCTATCCAGACTTATAAAAGCAGATATGAACTGACTCTATAATTCTTCATCTTCTTTGGAGTTCTGATTCTTCCGTTTTGGAGTATTAGTTGTATTCGATTTTATAGAGAGCTATAAAGTATCAGTTGCTTACGTCACTGGAATTCTTTTGTAGTATTGTGGATATCTCCAATGGTAGTTCAACTTAAACCTCTTTTGTTTTATTTTTCTTCAACTTCAACCCACTCGAACTACAAATCCAGTAACCATAGGCATTAGAGTTTCTAGCGGTATTGTTTCTGTTTTCCTATGAGTCTTTGCCACAATCTCATATCAGGAGAACTTTTATCAACTAATCACACTGGATTTTCAACAACTTTCTATGGGGGTGTATTTTGACTTGTAGAAATCCTCTTGGATCTTATGAGAACCGTTTCTCCAGACCAATCAGATTATTCGAGGGGTGTATCATGGTTGAGAGGAATCACTTTGTGCCTCTTGGATTGTTTTTTTAAAATGGGGAGAGTGTTTTCTTTTTTTTAAGAAAACAATGGGTTTTTGGTTGGAAACCTTTTGCTTGTATCAGATTATCCCATTACAAAAAATCAGCTTTTTTGGGGAGGATAAGTGATTTTTTGTGACGATACCATGAGTAGAAAACGTTGAAGAAAGTGATGGCCTAACCAGTTTAGTTTTTTCTTTCCTTGATGTACCAATTCCAAAATTAAATGCTTCGGTAAAAAAGTTAGGTTTCTTGTCTATGATACCGAAGAATTTCCTCTGTTTAGATTTCTCAACTATTTACAACGAGTCAAAAAAAGGTGTTGTTAAATACGACGCTGGAAACACTAACAATTGAGAAAATGAAACTATATGCTGCAAGGATTTTCCAGAAATTACAGTTTACGGTGGTCGGAGCAAAATAAAACTACATTTTTTTCCTCTCGAATGAGTGAAAAGTGGGAAAATGAAAACAGGACAATGAATTTATAGAAGGGGCTTTAAAACCCTAACAACCACTTACATTGGGGAGGAAAAAGTCTTTTCACCATTCATCCAGGCTTCTTTATGTATGCACAAGCGTATGATGTAGACAATTCTCAGAACTTTTGATTCCCCTACCATAAATAATCGAAGGAAAAGTTGTCCAACCCATGTCGTTTTCGACCACATGATTGACTATAGTAAATGGTAGAGATGAAAATAAAACCAAAACATCATCAAAATTAATCAACTTTTAGATTTCTTTGTAAGAACTAGAAAAACTACGGATAAAGATAGATTTATTCGACCAATAAGTAAAATATTAGAGCAAAATTTGTGTTATAATATAAACTCAATTAATGACATTGTAGGTTAAAAAAAAGTATAAATGACATTGTAGGTTAATAAAAAGTATACGTGCTAACCTAATAACTTAATGGATGGACTATAAAAAATGACTGAAATACTATATAATATAATAAACCATTATTATTTTATTAATATTTTAAGACAATATCTCTCTTTAAAATTCTTGCCCAATAACGTCTGAAATATTCAAGTCTCACTTAACACTCAATGTAATGTAAAAGGATAATGTAATCGTAATGCGGCATGATAATGCAATAGAATATATTATTCCGTCTTTGGAGTCTTTGCTAATTTCAAGGTTTTTGAAAGGAACAGGTACGGGTTTGTTATTTTCAATATTTGCTTCCAATTTATATTCTCCAAAAAAAATGGCAAGGATCAGGCTACAAATACAACATCTTATATTTCTAGTTTCGTCGAAATGCCAACCATCCAATCTAAAGAGTTGAGTTTGGTCTATAAAGAAAACTAAGTTGTGTAAATAACATCAACATATAAACAACATTTCTAGTAAGTAAATAGTATCAAAATATAACAAAAATATAATCATAATAATAATCAAACTTTAATTATATAAATGCAGTAATTTTATCATTGTTAAATATAATATATTATTTATATAATAATTTCTATTATTTTTAAATTGTAATGTGTAATTTGTATAACAATTTAATTATTAAATAATATTGTTTATAATTAAATATAATATAAAATTGATTCACGTGACTGGCGTGTCATTAACTTAAACGTGATAAGCGTGTTACGTGATTGACGTGTGCATGGCTGCGTGTTCTTACATGATGTTTTATCCTATTTAACTTCTAACACGATCTCGTATATTTCTGATTTGTCACAACACATTTGACACCTCTGGCTGCATGTTCAAAAAATAAATTGACGAAAAACCATTACATTTAAATAGAGTTTTTACTTTTTTTAGGTTGTATACGCTATTCACATATGTAATCTTTAATGTCACCTGAAATTTCATTAATACATTGAAAAATTAAACATATTTTATTATTCGACAAATGATATAAATATGATGTGAGATAATACATAATGTAAATGATTATATATGATAATATATATTTTTAAACGCACGATACCATAATAATAAAAATTGAGAGTTTGTTAGACCAAAAACGGAAGAGAAAATGTGAAGAGGTCTAAAACCTAATCAAATAAAAAAATATTTTATCTAAAGAGATAAAAGAGCTTTAAGAAGGAACTCGAGAGATAAAGTGTTTTTCTATTGTCACTCAGAATAGTCCATTCAGATGCTCCTATATATATATATACACACACGTATATAACCAATAAGTGGTTACACGTATTAAAGTATAATATGCTTCTATCAATGAGATATTCTCTTTTAATACAACCAAATGCCTCTATATTATATAATGACGTAAATGTCCATAGTGTTTTATCACTATCCGAGTATTATATCCTCCTATCGACCAATAGTAAAAGTGTTGGCAATTGTTATTTCTAGAACATGTGTAAATGTTTCTTAATAATCTATGGCATGCTCTTGAAAATAAGACTTAACAAAAAGTCTATCCTTGTATAGTTCAACAAATCCATTGTATTTTGATTTAATATTCCAGATTCAACAAGAACCAATGGTATGTTTCTCAAAAGACATAAAAATCATATGTATACGTTTAGTGTAATGTAATAAGCTCCTCGGCTCAATAACATGCTAAGGGATCACAAATTATCTCTCTATATGATAAAGAATCGTAAATACGATGAACAAAAGAACCAAAATAGGAAAATGAAGTAGAATAAGATGATTACTCAAAATCCGAGAGTTCAGAAGACTTATGAATACAAGTGTACTAACACAGAAGATGATCATCTAAAATATTTTTTGACAACCAAATGGTTACATGAGCAGGGACATGGAAAGTTGAAACCAAATAAAACAAATTATTTGTTACATATTCATCAACACATGACTGTGACATATGATGTGAACAAATTAAAAAAAATATATGGTCTAAATCACAACATGACGTGAGACATATAATTTTTTACTAACTGGATGATAGCAAAGATATGGTTTTTAATGATAACATAACAATAAATACACATTAAACAAGCCAAATATATAATTTAATTTGTTCAGCATGTGGTTTAAGAACAAAGCCAGTAAAATTGAACAATAATCAGATGAACGATCATAAAAATATTCAAAAAAGGATAAATCTGAATTATGAGATGTATAGATTCTGTTGATTATATAAGCATACGTAAGTTTTACTTTTCCCAAAAACACATCAAGAACCTTATTTAAAAATAAGACTAATCAAGTTGCTTCAACAAGATGACGATTTTTCATTTCGACAATACCATTATTGATGAGTGTTTGTGCTAGAGGTTTGGTGGATATTCTCATCTGAAATAAATAACTGAAAAAAATATGTTAGAAGTGTATTCACCCCTAAAATCACACGACAAAATTTTGTTCCATTTGAATGTTGTATTCTCATAAGAGCTCAAAAGTTGTTGAATATGGTAAAGAAATCATGTATGTCTTTTATAAAATAAACCCATGCATAGTGTATACAATTATCAGAATGCACAAGACCAAATGACGCAATTGAAAATTAAATACTTTTATAAAAATTCAATGTTGAAAATTGAGCCAATTTACAACCACTACAATCAAAATATCATGATTGTCGAATAATCTAAACTCATGTAGTCACCAAAAACTTTAAACGAGACATTCAATGTGAAAAACAAACAAGTCAAAGAGAAAAATCAAAATGCAAATTACTATGACGAAAAGATAGAAAATCTACACTAGAGGGAGACACATCTAATACTTTGATATCATCTAAAATATAGAGTCCTCCTTCTATATGGCTTGTCTAAGTCACCTTCAAAGACTACGATCACAGAGTTGACCCTTATATACGAGATTTAAACTTAGACTATCAATATGGTATACATTTGAAACAGATAAATAAGATGTGTCAACATACCTAATCACTGTCAGTGACATCGAAGTATCGTCGGTAGTAATGAAAGAAAAAAGGTAAAACATAATCAATAAAAATAAAATAATCAAGATCATGATACAAATAATGAGAATTTCATGTGTCGAAGAACCATAATAAATGAGTTACCTAATTTACCAAACATAAACATACGTTTATTGAATGAGATTGATATGACATGTGGTTAAATAAACTTTTTAAATAGTTCGAATATATATAGTTCCAATGATGGGGCAATGATAATATTGTTGTTAACCTGAGGTGGGTGATACATCCATTGAATGATCTCTAGGGTGCGCTATCATTGTGGTGGTCATTTTTGTTGTTTTTGTTTGTATTTATTTATAATTTTGGACAACGAGCCTTCCAATGATCCTTATATTTGCAGAAAGCACATTGATCCCGAATGATCTTATAAACTAGTATGTTTTAGTTACTAGGAAAATCTTGTTATCAAACAACATAGACGAAAGAAATTAGATCTCTCATATACCCTTTATCGATCTTTCAATTTAGCCAAATATTTTATGCTAATAATCTATTATAAACGAATATAAGGTATATGAAATCAAGGAATATTATCCCACATAATCCTTCAAAAACATTCTGAAGAGCCACAAAAAACTGTACTAAGATGTTGTTCTTCTCTATGAGTAATATATAGTTATGATTCTCATAGCTTTACATATTCCGGGAGAGCCATTTGATCTCAGAGATTAGTCATCGCATAATAAAAGTCCTGAATACTCATATCATTACTCTGAAGTTTGAGAATATTTGATTCAAATATATTATTTAGCAAAATTAGATTGTGTATACAAGTTATGTATATGTCTCTTCCTTAGCCAACTGAATACGACTATAGTGGGTAATTATTTTTAATACACACAATAATTTTTGAATTGTCACATTCTCAATTGTCGACGAATACCAGCTGGTTCCTTTCCCATATATAGGTTTAACCAGTACACCTGTAAAATAGTTTCACATAATTTTTTCATACAAAACATTTTTCATAACATAACTTCAGTGGGTGTAGTTCATTCCGTCTAGTTGAACACTAATTTACTGAAACATAACATATTTACTGATGAGTCCGAATTCGAAGAGCTCCCCGGAAGGGTAGTCCAAAGTAAACCACCCCGTAAATTCGGACAGACTCCATGACTTCAATTCGAACAGCACTGATTGAACCGGACAGATGATCTTGAACACTGCAAACATAAGGCAGTTCGGACTACGACTAAAGTACTAAAAAAACCTAATCACTATCTGACTAAGCTACCTGTACATCTGCTTAAAACTCATGGGTCTTTAAACATGACCCGGGTCCATTAAACTTGACCCGAAAGCCCATAAGGGCCCAAATTTCACACTATAAATACCCAACCACCAGCTTTAACTATGGGTAAGAAAAATTAACTGCTGCCAGGCTGCTTAATTCTCTCTCCACCCTTGAAACACTTTAAACCACCCTTAAACACCACCACACCACCGTGAAACACCCATACACCGCCCTAAAACTCCACTTGAAATTACCAGCCTACCCTCAGGCTACTTTTATCCACACCATTTACGACTAACCATAATAAAAACACACATACAAAATATTGAACAAACTAAAATCTCAAATCTCCAATACAAAATGTCAAATCCAAAACTCCAAATCTTCAATCAGAATCTTGAATGTCAAGAATTTTTTTTATTCCAATTTCACATTTCAAATCTTTAATCTCAATCTTAATCTCAATGTCAAATGTCAAATCTCAAATGTCAAATCTCAAATATCAAATATCAAATACTCACTCAATTTTTATAATCTGTGTAGTTTAAGGTTTTTTCCTTAATATTAAAGAAATTAATAGTGAATTTGAAAGAATAAAAGAAAGTAAATTTGATTGGTAATAACTTCTGCCAAAAGTTAACTATTTTATTAGTTCAAAGTTGAATATATATGTAATAAGTGCTGCATTGGAAAATGAGTACGAAAAATTCTTTTAAAAAGACACATATTATGAAACATAGGGAGCATCAAATCTGAAATTTCAAATCTTCAATCCAGAATCCCAAATAAAAAATCCCAAGTCCAAAAAAACCCAAATCAATACGTTCAAGATGTTCAAATAACTCTCCAAAAGCGGTAGCCGAATTGGTGGAGTAAGTAGAGCTTGTGACCAGAGGTCATGAGTCTGATATCCTCAACAACATTTTCTTGGTTGAGCTTGTCACCTTGTGTGGTTGAACTTCTAACGTTGGTTTGTAGGCTATTGCGTCAGACCGAGGGTTTACTATGTGCGCACTCACCTATTTGAATAGCGGATACGGGTTCCCTCATAAACATAAAAAATCAAATAACCAAATATATATATATATATATATATATATATATATATTGCTAGATTCCAATAAAACAAAATCTAATATAATTTTTATTTTTGTAAAGCTTGAATGAAAATACCATAAAATTAGAGTTTAGTGGAAAAGGTTAGTGAACTCAAAGTAAACATCAGTTTTAATGTTTTCATGCTTTATAGCAAATCTGCCTTATTTTTAAAAAAAAGATATCAAAGTCAAGATTAGCTATGATGAAATCAAATTTTGAAATCAAGATACAGACTTTAGTTAATTTGAGTGGAATTTTGTTATATAGGTCGAGAAGCATGAGCTACATGGCGAGAAATTAAGGCTTAAAACTAAAAAAAAGACAATCGAGAGACAAGTGAAAGCCATTAGTTCTCAACAAGGGAAAATGGCTTTCACCAGGATAAATAATTGGTGACAAAATGATTCCTTTTTATTAGTTATCCAGGAATTTCGATGTGGCAGTTCATGCCGATTCCTGTTGTTGACACGTCTCAATATCACACTCTCTATCCTCTCATGGCTTAAGATCATTAATTATCTTTTAGTTTTTGGTTTGGCTTCTATTCTAAATCAAACCTTAGAATTTGGAATCAGGTGGCCACCCTAAAATATTTCTGGTCTATCTTCAGAAAGAACCCCAACTCTTTGTGGACCCAATGGACCATCGAGGAAAGGATGAAGAACAAAAACATTTGGACAATCCCCACACCGGCCAACTCAAGTTGGGGATGGAGAAAAATCCTAAAGCTCAGAAAAATCACAACTGGCCTCTATAGGGTGGCCATCGGTAACGGATCAAAGACCTTTATATGGTTTTATCCGTGACTCTTCCCTTCCTTTCTCGTAAACTGTTTCGGATGAAGCATCACCAACCTTTCTCGACCCCGTAACCTCTCAGTTGTTTCAGACCTTAATCTAAGTGGCAATTGGCACTGGCCCTCCCATGCCAGAGCCCAAAATCGCCACATGCTATCTCACTTGGAAGAAATAAGAACCGCTTTAACTGAACTCCTCCCCCCCTCATCTGAAGAAGATACCTTTCTTTGGATTCCCAACAAATCCAAACCCCAATTCACTATCAGCAGCAGCACTTACTAGGCAATCCGCCCTTCCAAGGCGAAAGTCATATGGAGTTCTCTCATTTGGAATAAATATTCAATCCCTAGGCACTCTTTTATCTGTTGGCTGACCATTCCAAATAAGCTATCTACTCGTGACAATCTCATCAGATGGGGTATCGACTCCCCCCGGAGTGCACCCTTTGCTCAACCTCGCCTGAAAATGTTGATCACATCATGGTCTCATGCCCCTTCGCCTCCTCCAACTGGGAAAACATATGTGCAAAGCCCTAGTTCCCAGATCAACCCACTACCTGGAACACTTGGATAACTGAAGCCTCTAAATGGCCTACCTCGAATCCCAACACCCATATCTGGCGTACGGCTTTCTGCACCACGATTTACCACATCCGGCGAGAGCGCAATGAGAGAATCTTCAATAGCAACCACTCCATGGCCTCTAGCATTGCTTTCAGAATCCTTTCAGACATAAGATACAGATTCTATAACACTAACATCTCTCTCCCTTTGTAACACCTGTAATTTATTTCACTCTAGAATACAATCCGACTGCATTGTAATATGGCCCTGAACCACATGTCAACTCTGTAAATTTGTTTTCATTAATATAATGCTTTTTATACCAAAAAAAGTGTGATTATAACGGTATATTCGTACATATAGACGTAGAACTTACTGAGAAAATATATATTTTCTTGTAATCATATTAATGAGAAAAATAGAAAAATAAGAGTAAAATAAAAAATTAAAATTAAAGCACACAAATTGTTTATAAAGTTCACCAAATTATGTCTATATCTCCGGACATGCTGCAGATCGATTTTATTATAAAGGAATTTGTGATTTCGTCTATTCGATACAATTAAAATACATAGTTATTGTTTTTGATATAAAGTTTAACATACAGAGAAATAAGAAACAAATATAATGGTAATTAACTTTGCTTAATAAGCCAGTAATGATTCACTAAATTATGTCATTGTTCTCTTAGAATTCAAAACTTCTTCAACCCTGCGTCTGAATTTATAGTGTTGAATGTACTACATCAATACGTAGTGCCTATCCGAGCTACAGCATAACACAATGGTGTACAATGGAAATTTTTTATTTGTCTGTTCTTAGTCGTCATGGGAAAGAAAGGCAGAAATCAGAAGTTCGATACCAATCTGCCTTCACACCTTGATATATGCAACATATCTTTTTAATGTTGTTACTCTTGTTAACCTACTCAAGTTAGACATGACTTCAGTTTTTCAATGACTACTGTTTTTGTCCACATATCATCTGGATTCTTGCTTCTTTGGATTCTTTTCCAATATTAGCACTTCATCTTTCAATAAAAATCTGATGAAATGATTACGAAGACCGATATTTTAGTTCTCGAATGAAATTTTGAATTATTCGCCAAGTGAATTGCACTCTGACTATCACTATGTAAAATGTTCTTCTTATGTATGAATCCTAACTCGGTTAACAGACCTTGAAGCTATGTAATATTTTTATTAGCTTTGGTCATTGCAACATACTGAGTCTTTGTAGTGGATATAGTGACCATTTTAGTGTAACTTTGACATCCAACTAACAACTACAGTTCCAACAGTGAATATATAATCGGTGGTGTTTAACTCCACCTCTAAAATGTGCATCTATGTAGCCTTGTACCTTTAACTCACCCTTATTAAAGTACAAACACCTTCTTTTGGTTCCTGGTACGTACCTCAAAATCCACTTTACAGCTTCCCGATGAATTTTCCCTAGGTTAGACATACACCTGCTCACAATTACCACTGCACGACCAATGTTTTGCCTCGTACAAACCACTGCATACATCAAACTCCAATAGCCGAGGTGTAACAAACCTTAACCATGCAATCTTTATCTTCCTCCTTGTGAGAGGATTGATCCTTGGATATATGAATGTGACGTGCTAATGGTGTATTAACTGGCTCGGTATCACCCATGTTAAATCTCTGCTAAACACGATCGATGTACTTGGACTTAGATAATTGCAAAGCTCTTTTATGCTCATCTCTTGTGATTTCCATTCCAAGGATATTTTTGTTGGATCCTTCATTTTAATTTTAATTTAATCATTTTTGCTTCAGTCTTCCAATATCATCTATATCTAAACTTTCTACTAACATATCATCAATGTAGAGTAGCAAAATGATGTAACTAGTTACATATTTTGAAATAGCAACAGTGTTCAGCATTGCACTTTTGGAAACTTTCTATGTGCATAAAACCCACAAATTTCTTATATCACTGTCTTGGGACTTGTTTTAGACAATATAAACGTTTTTTGAGTCTGCATACCATGTTTTATTTCCCTTATCTTCAAAAACCTTATGGTTAATACATGTAGATCTTCTCATCTGGTTCCTTGTGAAGAAATACAGTCTCCACGTCTAACACGATAAAGGTCTTCAATGACAATGATACTCAACATTGATCTAATAGAATTGAACTTCACAACTGGAGAAAATATGTCGATGTAATAAATTCATTCATTTTGTAGCAATCCTTTGAAAACTATTCAAGCTTTTTATCTCTTAGAGCCATCATGCTCTTCTTTCACCCGGTACACCCATTTGTTATGAAATGTCTTCTTACCCATGGCTAACGCAGCTAGTTCCTATGTATGATTTGAGATTAACGACTCCATCTCATTTTTCTTGGCAAGCTCCCACTTTCTAGCATCACTAGCCTGATAAGCTTCATCATATCATTCAGGGTTCCCTCCATAGGTCAACAATAGATAGTTCAACTATCTCATGTTGGGCACGTGAGGTGTTACGGTTTGGTGCAGTATGTCAGAATCGTGTCTATTAATTTGTCCAACGGACTCTCCTTGTTGAGGGCTTGATCCGATCAGTTCTGTTTTTTTAATATCTATGACATCTTTGACATTTGCAAACAATGGCACACTCGATCCTGATTCGTTTGTGTCTATTTTACGCCTATCCTTGTACATTATTGTTTCTTTGAAGATCACATCTGTACTTTGTATAATCTTCATATTTTCTTTATCCCAGATATGGTTGCTAAACTCATCGTTGCCATAGCCGATCAGGATGCATTTTTTATTTGGGAGCATGCAAGTTCATTCTTTCATCACTAATATGAACGTATACCGTACAACCAAAATAATTTAGATGTGATAATGTTATTTATTTACCACTCCATACCTCATCAAGTATTTTATGCTCTAAAGGAACTGATGGACCTCGGTTGACTAAGTAAGTCCATGTGTTGACTAATTTCACCTAGAACTGCTTCGGTAGACCTGATTGTTTATGAATGCTTCTAGATCTTTCTGTCAATGTTTGATTCATACTCTTGAAAATAATATTTTGTTAAGGCATACCCGATATGATTATCTCCATCTTGATTTTGTGCTCATAGCAAAGTTTCTTGAATCTGGTGTTCTCATATTCACCACCATTGTCAGTTTTGAGTTTTTCAATCTTTAGACATGTCTCATTCTCCATCATAGATTTCCATCTTATAAAAACATCGAACACTTCTAATTTATGTTTTAGAAAATAAACCCATATATTTAGAGGATGATCATCGATAAAATTCACGAAGTAGTGTTTTCCTCCCATAGACGAACCAATTGTTGGCCCTCAAATATCAGAAAGAACAAGATCTAGCCTTTGTATCTTTTGGGTTTTCTCACTTTTCAGTTTCCCAAGTATGCAATCTTCGCAAATATCTATATTAATCAACTGTAGACCTGGAAGTTTCCCCTTCGAATGCATAATTTTCATCCCTTTTTCACTAATGTGCCCAAATCTCTTGTGCCACATATTAGGATTTTTGTTTCGTGTTGCAATTGCAATTGAACCCTTTGAAATATGCCAACCTGGAAGATCTTTGCAATTTTATTTTCACTAATGCGCCTATGTTGTATTATAAAAAGTACCACTCTTTTTTCCGCGAGCAACCATCATTGCATCCTTTGAAATATTTCAACATCGAAGATCGTAGTGTAGCCTTCGCTAGTTAACTATCTCACTAAGATTAAGCTCTTTCTCAGGTATGGGATATGCCTGACATCTTTCAGGTCCCAAATAGACCCATTCAGCTTAATCTTAACTACACATTTACCAATAATATCACAAGGTTGATCATCACCAATATATATATTTCCAAGGTTTCCAGAGACATGCATCTTGAAGAATTCTTTCTTTGAAGTAACGTAGAACGAATCTCCAGAGTCTAACACCCAAGACTCTTCCTTGTTCTCCAAGAAAAATAACAGTGCATCATCTCCTTCTGAAGTGACATTTGCCTCCGCTCCGTCTCATGGTCCTTTGGTTTTCTCTTGCACTAATTATATAGTGCATGGTCTATCCACAGTTCCAACACTCGATGTTTTTCGACCCCTGGGAAGTTTTAAGATTCCTAGACTTGGACATCTCGTCCCTACCTCGGTAGTTTGATTTGCCACGGCCATTACTTGTGGTTGAACTTCTTCCTCTTTACTCTCCTTTGAATCTCTTTATTGAGAACCAGATTACGAACATCATCAAATTTCAATATATTGCTTCTTGACGAGATACTCACATCCGTGATAAAGTATTCCAACTTTCTAGTAGAGAAGACAAGAGTAGCAATGCTCATATTTCTTCATCAAAACCAATTTTGACTGAACTCAACTCGATTGTGATTGTATTGAATTCATTGAGGTGTTTAACAATAGATGCACCTTCCGTCATTTGCCATTGAATAAAAGTCTCATTAAGTGAACTTTATTAGACTTCAATAGCTTCTGACCAATACTAGTGAGAGCCTTCATATGACCCGCCGTGGTTGTTTCCTTTACGATGTTGAAAGCAAAATTGTGGGATAATGCCAATTAGATGACTCCAAGGGCTTGTCTGTCAAAAAGATTCCCTTATTCATATCTTATACTCTATTGATTCTTCTCTAAGACGGGTTAATAAATCTTTTTTTGGTCTTGAGAGTCTTCAATCTGCATCTTCCAAAACCCAAAGTCTGCACCATCGAAATTTTTGAATCTCACATTTCCTCCGTGTATAACCATTGCTCTCACTGAAATATGATCTCCTTTAGATCGCTACCAATTTAGAGCTTTGATACCAGTTATTGAGCAAATACACAATATTCTTGTAATAAGATCCATGAGAAAACACAAAAACGCAATAAAATAAAAACATACAAATTGTTAGCGGAATTCGGTAAATTATGTCTATGTTTCCAGACCTGTTATAGATGGATTTTATTAGAAAAGACTATGTGATTCTGTATATTTAATACATTCAGAAAACCAGTCATTGGTTTTATATAACGTTTAACACAAAAAAGAAGAAAAATAATTACAAAAATAATTAAGTTTACTTAATGAGCTATTTACCGTACATCAAATTATTTCGGTGGTCTCTTAGAATTCAAAACTTCGGATCACACCATATCCGGATTATAGCACATGACGTTGGTGTACAATGCAATACAGAAAATATCTGAATTATAGCACGACACCAATTTTTTTTTAAACACCTCTTCTAATCTCATTCTGATCTTAAGACCTCCAAATCCTTATATGTGAAGGGGTCACAATGGGTTTTAAGACATCCACATACTTTGATAACTTGTAATATATAACAATAGAGTTTTATATCTTATAAGCTCTTAGAATTTAATCCATTTAGTTCGTCTTTTGTTTCCATCTTTGAAAAATTGCTGAGAATATTACTTATGCCAATTGTATGAAAAACAATGGTTGTACCTAGTGCAGTTGTTGCTTTGTGGGGAGACGCGTACATGTTAATTGTTAGATGAAGCACGAACTCGACTTATAGTTGGTTTAGATAGAATTAGAGTATAGAGAGAGAGTTTTAGGATTGAACAATTTCCATTAATGAATCAAGAACAATCATTTACACTTTATAGGCTGTTCACTAACAATAAGTTGTTAGGTAGTTAGTCATGTAATTCTGTTACACACATTCTTGTTACATTTATTAATAGAGTAAAACTTAGTCCAAATGACTTGATAATGTGTGATAAATCTTGGACCAGCAGCACAACCCAAAAGGTCACACTTTAGGGCATCAGATGGACTTCACCATTAGCTATTGGGCTTCAGCAAATAATCCGGCCCAATACCAAAACCAAACCACATGACCCGAATCAGATTAGGGTTCAGACATTGAACCCAATCCTCTTTCTTCTTCCTCTTCTCTTCTTCTTCTAGTTTTCTTTCTTTCTTCTTCCTTACTCAAAATCTGAATTGATGCAGTCCTTGAAGCTTCAACATTACCATGCTTCAAGGGCTTGCTTTCTTTCACATCCCCCCTCAAACGAAGGGGTGAGAGACAAAGCCCGAGTTTGTCTCTCAGAAACTGAAATCTGTGATGTGGTAAGGGTTTCGTGAGACAGTCAGCTAATTGGTCATGAGAGGGAACAAATCTGACCTGAAGCAAACCCTTCAACACTTGATCCCGAACAAAGTGCACATGAATTTCTATGTGCTTTGTTCGGGCATGAAACACCGGGTTGGAGGCGAGAGAGCTGGCTCCCAAGTTATCACACCAGATAACAGAGGGAGTCTCGATTGGGAATTGAATTTCAGTTAGAAGAGAGCGAAGCCACATAAGTTCTGTTGAAAGATTTGCCAGAGCTCGATACTCCGACTCAATGGAGGATCGAGCAACCACATTCTGCTTCTTTGAAGACCAGGAGATTAGGGAATCTCCAAGGTACACGCAATAGGCACCAACGCTCCTTCGATCATCAGACGACGAAGCCCAGTCAGTATCTGAAAACCCCTGCAACTGAAAGTTGAAGGTTGGTTTGATGTGCAGTCCTATCCAACACGATCCAGATAAGTACCTTAATATTCTCTTCAAGTTTTGCCAGTGTATACTCGTTGGGGCTTGCTGATATTGACTGAGCTTATTAACAGCAAAGGCAATATCAGGCCTCGTGTGTGTTAGGTATTGTAATGCGCCTAACAAGCTACGATACTGTGTAGGATCAGCAAGAGGAGAACCAGACGTGCTGGAAATATGAACCCCAGTAGCCATTGGAGTAGGACATGGCTTTGCTAGAGAAAGACCCTGAGAGCTCAGTAAGTTCTTTATATATTGTTGCTGTGTTAGGTAGAAACCAGTATGATCACGATGAACTTCTATTCCAAGGAATAGATGGAGTGGTCCAATGTCTTTTAGAGAGAAGACAGTGTTGAGTTTGTGAATAAACTCCTTCAAACATTCTGTATGATTGCCTGTGACAATTATATCGTCTACATAGACCAAAATAAGCAGAACAACAGTTTTAGAGACCAAATAGAATAGAGAACAATCAGATTTAGAGTTAGTGAAACCCCAGTGAATGAGTGTGTCCCTCAGTCTTGAATACCAGGCCCTTGGGGCTTGTTTAAGACCATACAAGGCCTTATGTAGCTTACACACATGTGTAGGCTTCTGAGGATCTTGAAAGCCCTGTGGTTGAGCCATATACACATCTTCAGTCAGATAACCATTGAGAAAGGCATTATTAATGTCCAATTGCCTTACTTCCCAATCTTTAGAAACTGCTAAGGTTAGAACTAGTCTAACTGTAGAAGGCTTTATCACAGGACTAAATGTTTCAGAGTAGTCAATGCCAGGGGTTTGATGAAACCCCTTGGCTACAAGTCTGGCCTTGTACCTTTGAACAGACCCATCTCTGTTATGTTTCACCTTGTACACCCATTTACAGCCCACAATATTCAGATTAGGATTGCAAGGAACCAAGGACCAAGTCTTATTGGCCATCAGAGCTTCATACTCTGCTTCCATAGCTTTTACCAAATGAGAACATTTAACAGCTTTAAAGTAAGTACTTGGTTCAGAAGTATCCATATTAGTTTTAGTCACAGAGCCAATATAAGGGTTTTTAGGTACTCTAGTGCCATCCTGGTTTCTGGTTATCATATGATGAGAAGAAGGTTTAGGAAGTGGGCTTACTGATGTATCAGTAGATTCAAAAGGTAGACAGATAGAGATTTTAGGATATGAATGATTCAACTGATTTATATGAGTCTCAGTAGTGTTTAGTTGGTCAGGAGAATAGCTAGAGACTTGAATATGATTAGGGTTAGATGTAGATGAATCAGACTTAGTTTGAGACTCAGTAGAACTGTCATGTATAGTATGAGTAGAAGTATAAACAGGTGATAGATTTGTACCTTGTGAAGTCTTAGTTTGCAGAGTAGCATCATCTTCAGGAGTACTGAGAGAAGTAGTAGGTGTCACAGAATGTTCATAGTTCACAAAAGCCTGAGATAGACTAGGCAGCCAAGAATCCAAGGACACTTTAGTAGAAGACTCAAGAATAGTAGTGTGAAGAAACTGATGCTCAAAAGGGAAATCAGTTTCATTAAAAATGACATTCTTTGAAATGTAAACCCTGCCTTTAGGACTAAGACAAACATATCCCTTGTGAACCTGACTGGCCCCCAAGAACACACATTTAACTGTATGAAACTGGAATTTATGTGTTTGATAAGGCCTGAGGCATGGAAAACATGCACACCCAAATGTTTTCAGGGTTAAATAGTTGGGTTTTTTGTGATATAAGACTTCAAAAGGAGAACTGTTTGATAGAACTGGTGTAGGTAGCCTATTGATAAGGTAGACAGATGTTTCAAAGGCTTGAACCCAAAACCTATAGGGTAAACTAGCTTGTGACAAAAGAGTCAGACCAGTCTCTACTATATGCCTATGTTTACGTTCAGCTCTGCCATTCTGAGCTGAAGTATGAGGGCAAGATTTCCTAACAATGAACCCTTGTTCTTTGGCCATAGTAGTCATAGGCAGAAATTCTCCTCCACCATCACACTGAATAACTTTGATACTTCTTTCAAACTGTTTTTCAACCAGATTTTTGAATTGTTTGAATGTACTAATGACTTCACTCTTTTGTTTGACAGGATACAGCCAGGTGTACCTTGTATGGTCATTCACAAAGATCACATAATATTTGTGACCTTGAGTGGATGCCACAGGGGAGGGACCCCATACATCTGTATGTATGAGATCCAAGACATTGCTGGCATGAGACTGAGATAAGGAAGAAGGCAAGACATGGGACTTTCCAAACTGGCAAGCTTCACAAAAAGTAAGTTTTTATTTTATAACAGAAGAGAGATTACAATGTTTTATAACAGAGTTAAGAACATGTAAGGATGGATGGCCAAGCTTCCTATGCCATCCATCTTTTAGGGAATTAGACAAAGATATAGATAGGACTTTAGGTAGTGATACACTGGAAGATAGAGAGTTGTGTTTGACACTGATAGGAGACTCCCCAGTAGCTTGTGACCTAGAAGCATCCGTTAACCTGTATAGACCTCCTTCAGTAGTCCCTTTGAGAAGTATTGTCCCTGTTAATTTGTCCTTCACAAGACAAAAGCCATGATGAAACTCAATAAACACATTATTATGACTAGTGAGTTGAGAGACAGAAAGAAGATTCTTATTGATCAAGGGTACATGTAAGATATTTTTGAGAGAGATAGGAGTATGGTTAAGGGATTGCAGACTAGAGCACCCTATATTATATATAGGCAGCCTGTGACCATTACCAACAAGAACATTCTTATTACCTGTGTATTCAGCCTTCTGAGTTAACATATTAGGATTGCCTGTGACATGGTGACTAGCACCACTGTCAGCATACCAGGTAGACTCACCATTAGGATCTTGAGTGACTGCATAGGCTGTAGGATCACTGTCCCCCTTAGGCTGTTCAGAAGATGATGATCCCATAACAGATGGGTCATCCCTATAGTAGCACACTGGTGCAGAATGTCCATATCTGTTACAGATCTGGCATGTAGGCTTGTTTTGAGAGAAGCGTCCCCCTCTCCCTCTATAGTAACTGTTTCTTCCCCTTGAATAGCTTGAATTGTTCCTTCCTCTGTTGTTCTTGTATGAATTCTTATACTGGCCAGAGTAGTTCTTTTGATTCCCATTGTTGTTTTGAGTCTTGTAGTATGTTTTCTGAGTTACATTGGCTGTAGCTAGGCTTAAGGTAGACAAATTGTTTTGAATGCTTTCTAGTTGATCTAGTCTACTCTCAAACGTGAGTAGACTAGTTTGAAGGTCTAGCCACCCCATAGACTCCTTATCAGTCAGACTGACCACAATAGGAGTGTATTCTGAGTCCAATCCAGCAAGAACCTGAGTTATTAGATCTTCAACTGAAACACCACAGCCAGCTAGAACCAAATTATCAGCAATATTTTTCATTTTGCTTAGATATTCAGTCATAGTCAAGTTGCCTTTTCTTGTTCTCTGAAATTCAGACTTGTAATATGTAATTCTGGCTCTTGTGTGTGAGCCAGAAAGTTTGCTAGCTGCATCCCACAGCTCTTTTGAGGTGCTCTCTTCCATTAGTTGAGCAGCAACCTCTGTACTCATAGTAGAGTACAGCCAGCCAAGGAGGAGCTGGTCCTTGGCAGTCCAGTCCTCATAGTCTGGATTGTCAACAATATTACCTTCAGAATCGTTGACAAGCTTAGGAGGACAGGGTTTATCTCCTGTAACAAAGCCTCCTAGCTTATTACCTTTGATGATTGGCAGCACCATAGTCTTCCACAGCAAGTAGTTACTTCTGTCTAGCCTTATCTGACTACTGTTGTTCATTGTTTGCAGGTGTACACTCTTGGCAACACCAGAAAGGTTGCTGGGAAAGACTGAGCCAAGAGACTCATTGCTATGAGTAGGAGAATCAGAGTTTGCCATTGAAGGTCTGCAATAGCTCTGATACCAAGATAGAATTAGAGTATAGAGAGAGAGTTTTAGGATTGAACAATTTCCATTAATGAATCAAGAACAATCATTTACACTTTATAGGCTGTTCACTAACAATAAGTTGTTAGGTAGTTAGTCATGTAATTCTGTTACACACATTCTTGTTACATTTATTAATAGAGTAAAACTTAGTCCAAATGACTTGATAATGTGTGATAAATCTTGGACCAGCAACACAACCCAAAAGGTCACACTTTAGGGCATCAGATGGACTTCACCATTAGCTATTGGGCTTCAGCAAATAATCCGGCCCAATACCAAAACCAAACCACATGACCCGAATCAGATTAGGGTTCAGACATTGAACCCAATCCTCTTTCTTCTTCCTCTTCTCTTCTTCTTCTAGTTTTCTTTCTTTCTTCTTCCTTACTCAAAATCTGAATTGATGCAGTCCTTGAAGCTTCAACATTACCATGCTTCAAGGGCTTGCTTTCTTTCACAGGTTTTTCTGTCTGTTGTGCTCTAGAGGGTCTGTATCAGACCTACAAGCACTGTAGAAGGATATGGTCCAACCCATAAACCCAATTTATGACAGGTTAGAACTTTACTTGCCCAGACCAGTTTTATCTGATCAAACCTAAAACTTTGCGATCATAACGTGGCATGATAATGTAATAGAATGTATTACTTTTTCTTTGGACTCTTTGTTAATTTCAAGCTTTTGCCAGGAATAGCTACGGTTTATCGACATTACAAAAACTAAGAAGGCTTCTAATCAACTATTGTAAGATAAACTAGTCGTAGTTGCTTCCGGTTGATATTGTCCTAACAGATACAATGCCAAGAGTTTCCAGATTTAATTAAATAATATAATTAACTCGATTATTTTTATTACGGTACAAATTTAATACGTTGTTTATATTATGTCGGACAATAAATATATTTTATTTATTTGTTTCCTATTTATATTTCTGAAGAAAAAATATCAATCATTTAATCTATAGAGTTGGCTTTGGTATATACAAAAGAACAAGTTACAAGATTTTCAGCATTGATGTGTATGAAAGTGGAAAATATTTATTGTCAAAACATGGTGTATTTATAGGATTCAGATATTTGCGTAATGGTATGTTTATGTTAAATATTAGTGTTTCGTTCTGAAATGATTATGTTTGTATGACTTCTACTAATATGTGTAGAAATTTGAAAAAAATAGAATTGTGGCATGCTAAATTAGGACATGTTCATTATGGAAAAATAAAAGACATGTAAAAAAATGAGTCTTATTCCTCCTGTTAATGCAAACAACGAAAAATTTAAAACTTGCATGTTAACTAAGATAACTAGAAAACCTTTCAATAATGTTAACCGAGTTTCCAAAATATTGGAACTAGTACAGAGTGATTTATGTGATTTCCATGCTACGCCTTTGTTAGGAAATAAAAAGTATGTTAGTACTTTTATTGATGATGCATCTAGATATTGCTATATTTATTAGTTGCATGCTAAAAATGAAGCTCTTTATAAGTTTAAAATATAGAAGAAATAAGTAGAGTTTCAATTGTTATGATATTTTGTTTCATTCTCTTACCAATATTACAGCTACTTAATATATAATAGTTTTGATTTGGCTAAGTCCCAGGTTGCTGACTCCTCATTAGGCGTAGTTTTTCTTGTCGTTTTGAACTATTTGGTCAGATGGAGGTACGTCTTTTGGAGCAACCTTTCATACAATGTCAGATCGTGCTCCTGTGCGTATGTCATATACAGTTTTCGTACGTCTACAGGTGATGAGAGCGTGGAAGAAATAATGCCAGCTAAGTGTTCCCGATCTAATGAACCAAAGGTGTTAAGTAGGAGGTCGATATGAACTTTTTATAAAATATTTATAGGGTAGGGTTGGCTTGTGGTCAGAAGCTTTGCGTATGATCACTGGGTTTGTCTCTACTTTCGAATGTATTAAGTAACTTGTAATTTACTTGAGTTAGGTTGCCATAAACCAAATTGACACCGCTTGTAGGAGACATGGAAGTGGTTGAGAGTTGGCTAACTATAATTAGCCGGCCACGGCCTTAAGCGACCCGATGGTCGATTAAGGTGATCTGCATATGCTTGGCAATCTATGTCACTAAGTGACCAGATGTTTTATTAAGTCCAAATGATCTGCGTGTTAGGTCAGATTTGGTAGACTTTATTTTGGTTAACTCAACTTGGACTCATATATGTTGTATCATAACCAAATATATATATATATATATATAAATATAAATATACACCTGTATGGGCACAATACTGCAAAATCTATAATCAGACCCTATTACAAACTCTCCCACTCAAATTAACAATCTTCTAAATCAACCATACTTATACTATTGTTGTGTTCTAGGAAAACTTTACAAAAAAATGTATTTGTTAGAGGATCTACTATAATGGAGTTGTGTCGATATACTCTATATTTATCTGACCAACTACACTCTCTCTTTAACAGACATGAACTTTATGTCTATATGTTTGAATTTAGATGAGCTTTTGTTGTTGTTAGAGTACTGCACCGTATTATTTATTTTCCAATACAACTCATGGTACCTTATTTTCTTGTACGATGCACAACCCAGTTATAAAATTCTACAGCCACTGACGTGGAAAGTTTTTGTTTGAGGGGTAATTGAGCTAAGAGATAATTCGAGTGGAAAATTTGGAGTTAATTTTACATGGTGAATAGAGAGATAATTGAGCAACTTAAGTAAATACTTAGAGAGAGTGTCTAAAATAAATGTTTCATCCCCTATAAATACTTTCTAAAAACCTTTTTATACGCTAAATTACGCTAAATGGGATAAACCAAGTCATGGGCTAATCCCTAAATTGGAAATCCATCAAGCCCAAAAATGAAATAAAATAAAAATAAAATCAATTAAATTATAAAACAATTACATTTTAAGGAAGAAATAAATATTGGTTTGAGTTCAATTTACCCTTCATATTTGTCTACCCTCATCAGGTAGTCCCCTTAGTCCTCTCAAATACATTTGAGAGGGCTAACAAACAAGTTCTTCGTATAAGGGTTGATCATCCAATCAGACGTAGCCCTTCGAAATTTTGCTTTAACTTCCTAGAGAAATTCGGTAGCATCATTCGGATATATCGGAAGTATTTTTGTCATAACTATAGTCTGGACGTATCATGGAACACGTGTCATCATTTTGTTAGGTCCACGATCTGTCCCTAGCATAAGTGAGGCATATCAAAAGTTGGAAATGGTTCCACTGCCCTAGAGATTAAGACGTTGACAATTTTTCCACTTTTCTAGAATTAAAACTAACAACCTTCTACAATCTCTTATATAAGTTTCTCCATCATTCTATCATTATAGTAATTTTTGGGGAGAGAAATTTTAATTGTGGAGAGAAGTTGTGGCTTATTATCATCATAAAACTAATTGCTGGTACCACTTTTACCCCTGCAAATTCTATCTTCGACGATACCCCTGCAAATTCTATCTCCGACGATATTATCATGTTTGTGTGTTTACTTGTAGAACAACTATAACTGACTAACCGTGTCTGTATAAAAAATACAAAGAGAAGAAGAGAGTAAAAATTCCTGCAGGGTTTCGTGCATCTCAAGGCATAGTCATTGTTTCTCAAACTATAGATTACAGGGGTACATATCAATACAACAAACACAATATCTCCTTGGAGCCTTCTTCACCTCAGTTGGCTACTTCTCCTTGGCACATTATAATTGCTTCCATTTTATGTATTCCAAAAAAAAAAAAATATATCAACAATCCCATCTAAAGGGTTGACTTGTTATAATCAGAAGAACAAGTTTCCTTGACTATTTATTTTAGCATATTAACTATATAAGGGAATGACATACTTCTAATATCTCTATCTTTGTATCTTTCTCTTCCCTATAATGTTGAAAGAGACAACATAGAAATGGAGAAACTTCTCTTCATTCTGTTTTGGGTTTTAGTTTATTTATACAGGCCATACCATGGAGATACCAGTCTTCATACTGCTTCACAATGTTCAGTACCCGGTGGTTCTATCAACGGTACTTCATTTCAATCTAATTTGGTAACCGTTTTGGAATCTCTCTCTACGAATGGACCTACCCATAATGGATTCTATACAAAAACAGCAGGAAAAGATGAAAACAGGGTTTTCGGTCTTGTTCAATGCAGAGGAGATGTTTCAAGTGCCGACTGTTATAAATGCATCCAAGAATCTATCAAAACAGCCTCGGACGACTTCTGTTCGGATAGCAAACGCGTGGACATTTGGTTCACGTGGTGTGTTCTCCGTTACTCGAATGAGAGTTTTTTTGGTGTGTTTGAAAAATCTTCAGCTTTAATATCTAATATTACAGATTTGGATTACCCGTCGATGGGATTTGAAGGAATCGAACTTATGAGCTCCCTTGCTAATTCGGCACCTAGGGCGCCGTTGTTGTTTCAGAGAGGTGTTCTGCAGGTAGGAGAGAATATAAAAAGGTACGGAATTGCTCAGTGCACCCAAGATATTACTAAAGATGACTGTCGAAAGTGCTTGAAACATCTGTTGGAGAGTTTTCAAACAGATATTGTAACCACAAGAAATTGGGAAATTTATGGCCCTAGCTGCAGCATGTGGTATCATGATTATCAATTCTACTTCGATTACTTCATTCCAGTAAATAATGGTGAGCTCCAAAGCTTTCAAAAATTATAGATAGATATGAATGATAATATGGAGGAAAGTCGAAATTTCTTTTATTGTTTCAATGTACATATGTTTTTTATATTTGTTGATAATGTTATCGATCCTACGATTGTTTGGAATGCGAATAATGATTTATCTTTGATGGTTATTGTGATTTCAGATGCCAAGAAATCTTTGGTAGATACATCGGCAATTGTTATATGGACGGCAGTCTTAACACTTCCTTTGGTCATCTAGCAACCAAGGCTTGAAAATCTGAAAGTCCAAATTCTTTTACTTTTATGTTTTTAATTTCATGTCATTTTTTTATAATTTGCATCCGATATATCGTTCTTTGGTTTGTATTTGACTATTTATATATAGAATGTTCTTCCATTTGTCCTGTATTGATTATGCAAGATGATTTCTATTCTCGGTTTTATATAAATAGCTAGCTGCATTATTGTTATTATTTTATGAAGTTATATTGAATTATTCTAAAACATAGCAGTACTCTATCTTCAATACAAGATCATGGGATAGAAATTATAATAAAGCAATATCAAACTTTATATATTTAAGGAGGTTTATTATATGAATTGTGACAATCATGGATTAACTATGCAATAAGGGCACAGGATACTGTCTATGAGCATATAAATTTACATGAGAGGATCGCACTTCATATATAACGTTGACATGTTCTAAAAATGGATTTATGAAGGTACCATTTCCACTTAAACCCAGTATTTACCTCTTTTGGGTTCTATACGCTATCCACAGCTGTAATCTTTAATGTCGTCTGAAATTTTATGAATACATTGACAAATTAAAAATGTTATATTATTCCGCAAATGAAATAAATAATATAATACCAGATAATAATAAAAAATGATTATATAGGTTAATAATTTGTTTTCACACGGACGAACCTATAATAATAAGAATCGAGAGTTTGCGCAGACCAAAAACAGAAGAACAAAATGATGAGAAACTATAACAATGATATTGATTATATATGCAAATATCAAAATATGTTTTTTAAAAGTGATAAGAGCTTCTAAAAATGAACTAGAGAAAAAAGTGTTATTTTTATTACGAAGCACACTAGTCCATGAGTAGATGAAATGCGTTCGACTCCACCGTACAAACGTGTGATTATATGAGTTAGAATTTATTTATTTTTATTTATTTTTAATAACTTTATATAAATTGTAAATAAAATTACAAGTGTTTCACCGGTATTCCCAAATAGTAGAAATACAAAAATACTGATGTTGGAAATGAATTTCTATATCATAGAAAACAAAGAGACACAGTATAGACGGAAAATAGAAGAAATGGCGTTTTCGTTTGTTCTACATATCCAAGTTTCACAAACAACTGTGAAAAACTCCACAACTACACTTTGAGTAATCTGAGAAGCAGGCCATCAAAACAAATCCAGATCTGACATGCAGCACCATCCGAGTGGCAAAATCCACCCGCACCATATCGGCCAAGAAGACAAGATAACACGTGGACACCATGGGTCGCAGGAGAGCTTACCCGAAAAGAGATCCAGCATGACAAAGGCAGTACTTACCAAAAAAAATCCGTCGAACAACACCGAAGATGAAGATCGGCAAGCAGCGGCAAAAACCACAAAGGCAGAATCGGAATTTTGGACCACCTGCCAGCACAGTCACATCCAAAACTCTAAAAATAAGAATCTTAGAGCTTTATCCCAACTCTGGCTGTACTAAAGTGACACAAAAATGAAAAAGAACAAAAAAATGGAGATTTGAATTTCTTAGACAAAAAAGAAGAGAAATGCAGCCCTAAAAATTAAGGATATATTTCAAAAGAAAAGTGATGGGAAATAGATAAAAGGCACTTTGAAGCTAGGTTTTAAAAGAGCAGCGAAGGAAAAGGAGACATAAGGCCGAAAGAGAAAGAGGTAAAAGGCTAAAAGGGAAGAGAGCGGTGGTTGGGGATTAGGGTTAGAGAGTTTCTTTCTCTACCACCTCTTCTCTCTCTAAATTTAAAATACTTTTATCCATAAATATATTAATTTCTTATAAATTGTAAATTCTATTATATTACTACTACCGTTTTATCATTATATCTATCAGCGGTAGCAACCGAAATTATAATGTAGACAATTGTTACTTTTACAGCACGGGTAAATTATTTTCATAATCTATGGCATTCTCTTGAAAATAATATTTAGCGCTAGTTCATTGTCGTATCATTCAACAAATCCATTATTATATTTTACTTTAATCTTTCAGACCTAATGAGAACCAACAAAATGTTTTCCAGATAATATCTAGAAAATAAAAAACATATGCATGCGTCTCAAATAAAGCAGTAAGTTGAGGAATTTATTGTCCTGATAAAGATTCAGAAAGACGGGCGAACAGAGGTGACAAAAAAACAAAAATGAAGTAGAATAAGATGATTATTCAAAATTGTAGAGTTTAGTAGATTTGTATTAGTGCGAAAAAGGATCATCCGCAATATCGTCTTGACAACCACATGGTCATAGGAGCTAGGGTATGGAAGATTGATGCCAAATAAAGTAAAATATTGGTTAGAATTTCATCGAATTTGCTATCGAAGGGATCAATACACACGAGACATGATCGTCTCATGTGGTGCAAACTAAAAGGAATAGAAAAGAATGGAACATATTTTAAAAACAACATGATCGTGAGACAAATAATTTGTTACTAACTCGATAAAATCAGAGATATTATTTTTACTAATAACATAACGGAAAATACACATAAGGCGGAACAACGATATAATTTATTTGATTCAATATGTAGTCTAAGAACAAAACAATAATGGAAGACGCGCAATAAGGAATAATCAGGAGTATGATCATACGAATTTTCCAAAAAGGTTAAACGAGGATTATGAGATGTAGGGATTATGTTGATCATATAAGCATAAGTAAGTGTTTTTTTCTCCAAAATACAGTATGAACCTCATTTAAAAATAAGAATGATTGAATGTTTTTAACGAGATGATGATATTTTCTTCCGGCAATATCATTTTGTCGAGGAGTATTTGTACACGAGGTTTATTGGATAGTACTATCAGAAACAAATAACTAAAAAAAATATTACAAGTGTATTCACCCCCAAAATCACACTCAAGACTTTAGATTCCATATGAATGTTTTAATCTCACAAGAGCTCGAAAGTTGTTGAATATAGTAAGAAAATCATATAAGTGTTTTATAAAATAAAATCATGTATAGAGAGAAAAATCATCAATAAACCAAATATAGTATTTGAACCCCTTTTTAGGTGGATACAAAAGATGGTCCCCATAAATTAGAATGTACATATCACAGGATACAATTGAAAATGAAATACTTTTATGAAAATGCAATATCAAAAATTAAGCCAGTTTACAACCACAACAATAAAAATATTATGACTGTCCAAATAACCTAAACTCATGTAGACATCAAAAGCTTTAAAGGAGACAAATAAAATGAATCAAACAATCAAGATAAAAATTAGAATGCAAATGACTGAGATGAAAAGATGATAAAGCCACATTAGATGAAGAAACATATATGTCATTTCCCAATCATCTTTTGAGATCGTGGATCTTGAATAAATTAATTAGTAAAAGTAAAAATAATTAGGAGACTAGAATCACACAGTTCACCGGAAGTATGGTATATATTTAAAAGAGATTAATAAGATGTACCAACATACCTAATTACTGTTAATGACATCAAAGTATCATATTAGCCACGACAGAAGAAAAAAACACAATTAATAGAAATAAAAGAATTAAGATCATGATATATATATTATGAGAATCACATGTGTCTAGAAACCATAAAGAATGTGATCTACCTTATTTACCAAAAACATTTATGAAATAAGACTCGCATGACATGTGGTTGTGAAGAAATAAATTTTCAAAATACTTCGAACTTATTGGGTCGAATGATGGGGAAAGAATAATAATGTTGTTGAGCCAAGGTGAACGATACGTCCATAGAGTAGTCTTTGGGTGCGCTTTTATCGCGACGGTCGTTGTTGGGGTTCTTGTTTGCCTTTATTTTAAAATTTTGAACACTAAGCCTTCTAATGATCCTTATGTTTGTATAAAGCACATTCATCTCAAGAGATCTTATGTTTTGTTTATTAGATAAAAAATGTTATCGAAGAACATAGACATAAGAAATCAAATAAAAAACAGACTTTTTACGGGTCTTATACTTTAGCCAAATATTTTCTGCGGATAGTCTATTAAGAAAGGAAGCAATATAAGAGATGTGAAATCAATGTAATATTCTCTCATACAATCCTTCAAAAATATTTCGTAGAGCCGAAAAATTTATACCATATGTTGTTTTTCTTTACGAGCAATATGTAATTTAGACTCTTACATCCTTGCAGACTTTATGAGAGCCAACTAATCCTAAAATAAGTCATGGAAGAATAAAAGTCTTGTATACTCATATCCTTATGCTGATGTTTGTGAAGATTTGTTACTAACATATATTGTTTAACGAAATTAGATTGTGTATACAAGTTATTTATTTGTATATTCCTTAACAAACTGAATACCAGTATAGTGGTATTTTTTTAATCCACATAATAATCATTGAATTACTAGCCTCTCAATTGTCGACCAATACTAGTCGGTTTTCTCGTCATTTATAGGTTTAACTCGCACACCTCTAACATAGCTTCACATAATGTTTTTATCTTCATAATATAACTCAAATAAATGTAGTTCATTCCATCCAATTGAATATTTATAGACCGAAACAAATTATCTTTACTAATAAGGGTGAAATTTATTTGGACCGGGTCGAGTCGATCGAGTTTTGGATGGGTTTGTACAAATATAAAAATTTTAATGTAAAATAATACAAATATGTAATAATTACGGTATATGATGTAATAATGAGTATATGAGTAAGATTACAAAATAAATGGATTAATAATCTTAAGTGGGTCATCCATACGGTTTTGGGCCCACCTTTTATACTATATAAAGTAACATTTCATTTTTGGGAAAGAGTAAATAATTAATATACTATAACCAATTTTTAATTTTCTATATATATATATATATATCATGTGTATGTCTCTAGAATAGGTACCAAATCTTGCAGCTAAATCTGTCCTCGATATTTCTGGAACTATTATTGATGATGTTTGGGGGAATACATTAGTACCCGAAGTCATTGCTAAAAACCATCATTTCAATTTCAAGATTTTTCGTGGAAGATATGAAAATGAGAATAGAACATGAATCTTCAGACGAACTATTGAGGATCACTGTTTCAAAAACTAAGAAATCGAGGAATAACATTACTATTATCAGTTTGTCGAGAAACAACTCAAGTAGTCTGCCTTGGTTGCACTAAGAAAATAAGTATTGGAATCCATTTCCACGTTAGTGGTTGCTAAGAGGCGTAGGTTAGAGGTTTGAAAAAATCCGTTATTGGAGGAAAATAAAGTCGAGGATGCTCGTCGGAGTAGCGATAAGCTCGATGCGCACAGACGACGAGGTCGTTACTCTTTGAGGAAAGAAATAATACCCAAACATCGGTGTAGTTTTACTGAATCTTTGAGTAATCAATTCGTGAACCTTTCCAGTGAGAGTTTATAAATGATTGTAAATTAAGGTCCTTACGAAATTCTGTACAAAACTGGGCATAATTTGATATTGTTTTCTCTGTCTGTTTAGATCATGTTCGGGTATATGCCAAAGTGGTTCGATATTTCTAGACTGGAGAAGTTTGATGGGACTTAGGAACCGGACAACCACATAGAGTAGTTTAGGAATTTTATAATAAACTTTGATGACGATGACAAGCTGTTGTGAAGGGAATTCTCTTAAACATTTAAAGATGGTGCTTCAAAATGGTACAATAGTTTGCCGTGGGGTTGTATAAAAACCTTTGATATGTTCTTGATTATTTTCCTATAACAATCCATAGGAAGAAATAAGTTTTGTGCAAATGAAGACACTATTATTTATTGTAGGTAGAAAATTGGGAGAAGCATAAGAGAAAATTCCACGTGTTTTCTTAAAATAAAAATTGAGCTCGAAGGTTATGAAGATAAAGTGGTGTTTACAGCATTCAAGATGGGGCTTCTTCCTAGTATTTTAATATATATTATTAAAAAACAAAATAAGCTATGACATTTGGAGTGTTGTTGGTTCAAGTCGAGAAGCAAATTCTAGTGAAAGAGATGCAAGAGTCGGAATCGGCCTCTATGTCTCACCTAGAGCAAAACCCACAGTTTCTAGTAGTGATCTATTAGCAAGCACTTGCACGGGTCCCTAAACCTAAAACTTTATAAACTTATTACCCATCAACCAATATATTACCTATGGTACCCAACCAACCACCTCTCAGGTTGAAGATGAATTAACATGTGGTAAATATATAGCAGGCTACCAAACAAATGTTGAACTAGTGCGTCTGGCCTACTTATTTCGCTGAATTGACCGAGTACGTGGCTATCATTTTTTATAACGCCTGCAATCATATACGATTTCGAAAACCTCCTCTGATCCAGTCTCCGGGGGAAGGTAGAAGTAATAGATATTGCGAATACCATGACGACATCTGATGCGAGACAAAGGATTGTATAACATTGAAAAAATAAATTCAAGTGTTAATTGAGAACTGGAAACTGGCCACATTCGTTAAGAAGAACTCTTAGTGTGATCTGATAGCAAGGCAGGTCGTTGATAGATTTGAACACCACTTATGATTTTATTACTTATATTAATTCAAATAGAATTTTTTATTCATCCAAGTCAATCGACCACCTTGTCAATCTCTTAGAGACATACATTTTATGAAGCACACTTTTTAATAAAAACGAAGTTCTAATAAGTATTCGTGAGGTTGAAAAGACAATCGTGTTTTCCTTGTAAATATGACTAAACCAATGGTTAAATTTTCTAAGTTTAAGTACCTAGTTTGTGCAACAAACAATGTCTTACTTACATAATAAGTTGGTTTCTGAATTCAATCTTCTTCTCTTACCAACTTCATACGAACAACAAACTTGGACAATTCTAAATACAAAACAAAGATTACCCTTGTTTTGGTGTTATCAAAAGTTTTGGAGAGCTTAAGTATAAATTCAAATCATCAGATGCCTTTGTGCAATCATCATTGCAATAATATCTTTTAAATCCTCTTAAAATATGGAAAAACAAATGTGCTTTATCCGATGTTCTTAAATATAAATCTCAACAAAGCAACCTATCTTTCCGTCAACTTTTGTACTTCTTTGATTGAATTTTCTGGAGATATTTCTAATAATTTTTTAAGTTGACAAGGATCAAATTAAATTTCCGTTCTACTTATCATAAAACCAAGAAATTTACTCGAATTTACCCCAAATAATATTTCACCAGATTTAACTTAAGATTATACTTTCTTAAATTTCTAAAGGGTTCATACAATGTTGTAATATGCTAAATTTTCTTATTAATCTTTATTATCATATCATTGATATAAGCTTCCAAATTTTTTCCCAACTACTTAACAAAATACGATTAAGTATATGATATGTCTGATGAGTACGGATTTTATCACCACTCTTTATGAGAACCGGACAGGGGCAATTCGGACAAGATCCACCCACTGAACTATCCGAACTGAACTAATATATTAAAAACTTAATCACTTCATGACTAAGCTAATTACCTACCTACTTCAAAACTAATGGGTCTTTGAACTCGACCCGAATCCATAATCATGACCCGAAAGCCCATATAGCCCAAGGTTAAGGGTATAGATAACCAACCACTTTCATTTAATGAGGGTAATGAAAATTAAATACAACCAGGCAGCTCAAATCTCTTACTAAAATCTACTAAACATAAATATCCTTGAAATACCATAAAACTTTAGACAAAGTTACCCTCAGTCAAAATTAATCCACACCAAATTGGCGACCACAATGGGAGAAGAAGGTGCCTGAATCTAGCATTTAAAACCATAAGGAAAAACCAGTCCGGATGAATACGAACGTGCAAGAAGTACCACCAGATTTGGCCGAAGTGGTGGGTGAGAATGATGAATATACTATCGAGGAACGAGATAGGTTAAAAGTTGAAATAGAAGCTCTGAGGGCTGCCAAGAGGGCAGATATGGGCACAAAAGAGAAGTCTAAGGTGTCAGTAGCTCATCATACTGACAATCCAAGAGAGCATGAGCCATCAAAAACCCATATAAGTGCAAAAAAAGGATAGGCATGGAAGGTTGAAGAGGCATCTGGGAAAAGGATCGCCTCATGGTCATGGCCGGAGACATGTAGATCGATTGTTAATGGATCTTTTTGCCTTCCATGACGAACCAGGTATCTTTGCAACTCCTAACGAAGATACAGTTTTCAGTCGTGGTCGAAATTAGAGACAATCTCCATTGTCCTCCAAAATACTGTCCGGGAACCTTCCTAAGAGGTTTGACAGAACAAAAATGGAAAAATATGATGGTAGTAAAGACCCGGATAACCACTTAAAACAATTCAAAAAAATTATGATGAATTTTAATGATGACGACAAGCTACTTTGTAGAGCATTCTCCCAATCTTTTACAGGGAGTGCTCTGAAATGGTACAATAGTTTTCCGCAGGGTTGCATCAGAAATTTCGACACTTTTTGGGTGGCCTTTCGGAGGCAGTTTGTTAGAAGTAAGGAAGTGAAGGGCAATGGAGACACGATTATCCATTGTGCCCAAGAACCAAAAGAATCTTTGAAAGAATACATAAGTCGTTTTGTAAATACCAAAAATGGATTCGCTGATTGCTTTGAACAAGTAGCAATAGCTTCTCTGAGGCAGGGCTTAAACCTTGGAAACTTGGCTGATTCAGTAACCAGAAAAAAGGCCATGACTGCATTGCAAGACGGTGTCCGGACTTATTAACTTTTTTTAGTCACTTACAATATTCGGAGGGGACACCATGACTGCACCCACTGCTTCTTCAAGAAAGAGGCACGTTTATACTTTAGCTACTCAGCTTGAAGGAGGCATGACTTCCTATCAATCCCAAATTCATTTTTCTTTTATTGTTTTTGACGAGGATGACTTGAGGGATATTGCTGGTCCACATGAAGATGCTATTGTCATAGGAGCATCCATTGGAGGCAATGATATAAGACGAATTTTGGTGGATACCGGAAGTTCAGCCAATATTCTCTTTTTAACTTCCTACAAAAAAATGAAGAATCCAGCAGTGATTCAGCGTTCGAACAGATCAATTGTGGGTTTCATTGGAAGCTCAGCAGATGTGATCGGAGAGTTCGAGGAGGAGGTTTTGTTGGGTAAAGGCCCTTTTAAAAAGATGGTTAGAATACTTTTTATTATGGTGGATTGTCCCACTTGTTATAATGCTATTCTGGGAAGATCACCAGAATGCATGATGTGGCTTCAACAGTCCACCAGTGTTTGAAGTATGTTGTGCAGGGATAAGTGAGAGTTGTTCGGAGGAGCCGAAAGGTAGCAAGGGAATGTTATGCGACACCACTGGCCCCTCGAACATTGGGGGCACTCCTGATTAATGAGGAATAGCAGTTTGAGGGGCCCTCTGTGGGAGAAGGTGAAATTGATGACCCTAGAGAGACCCCTGATGTTTTAATACCGGTTGAAGAAGTTGAAACTCACTCTCTGGCTGAAGGAAAAAATGTCAAGATAGGATCCAAGATGACTTCGGAATTAAAGGGTAAAATGTTAGATTTCTTGAAAGACCATCAACACGTCTTTGCTTGGTGCAATGCTGATGTAACTGGAGTACTAGCAAGCATTATATCACACCAGTTATCCATCCGAAAAGACATAGCACCTGTTGTACAAAGGAGGAGAGCCTTTTCTAAGGAGAAGGCTGATGTCATAGTTCAAGAGGTTGACTGACATACTAAAATGGGACACATAAAGGAATCTCAATACCCTTTTATGGACAGTCAATCCGGTGTTGGTAAAAAAGAAAAATGGCAAGTGGCGTATGTGCATCGATTTTACAGATCTCAACAAGGCTTGCCCAAAAGATTTATATCCGGTCCTCCGAATTGATCAGTTGGTGGAATCCACTTCTGGAAACAAGCTGTTGTCCTTTATGGACGCCTTCTCCGAGTATAATCAGATTCAAGTAGATCCAAAGGATCAAGAACATACCACATTTGTTACTGATAGGGGCCTCCATTGTTGCAAAGTAATGCCATTTGGGTTAAAAAATGCTGGGGCTACTTACCAGAGGTTGGTAAACAAGGCCTTTGCTGATCAAATTGGAAAAAACATGGAAGTTTACATCGATGACATGATGGTGAAAGGTGTGGACGAAGATCTACACTTGGCAGATCTCCAAGAAACTTTTGCCAACTTGGTGAAAGTAATTTTAAAGTAAAACCCAGAAAAGTGCGTTTTTGGAGTGCAGTCCGGAAACTTTTTGGGGTATGTGATAAGTGAGAAAGGGATACAACCTGATCCAGACCAGCTTAATGCTTTACTGTAAATGGATCCTCCTCGAAATTTTAAAGAAGTACAATAATTGACTGGGAGGCTGGCTGCACTAAACCGTTTCATTTCAAGGTCTTCGGACAGGTGTGCCCCGTTTTTTCAAACTTTGAAAGGTGCAAAGGACTTCCACTGGTCCCCACAGTATGATGAGGCCTTCGATGAAATTAAGAAGAATTTGTCTTCCCCCAAGACTTTGTTTAAACCTGTTGATGGAGAAACCTTTTACGTGTATTTAGCAGTTTCTGATTGTGCAATAAGTGCAGTATTGGTAAGAGAGGTGGACAATTATCCCTGTCCGGTGTACTATATCAGCAAAAGCTTGATAGATGCAGAAAAAGGATATTTGAAGCTTAAAAAATTGGCATTGGCAGTACTGATTGCAGCAAGGAAAATGAGGCCATATTTTCAGGCTCGTTCTATCATCGTCCGGACTTCTTTTCCTTTGAAAAATGTTCTCCAAAAAACTAACATTTCAAGCAAAATGACCAAGTGGTCAGTGGATCTGGGAGACTACGATATTGATTTTGCTCCTCGAACGGCAGTCAAAGCCCAAACTGTGGCTGATTTCTTAGTTGAATTCCATTCAGACAGAGATGCTAAGCAAGCAACCGGTGTAAAAGATAAAAAAAGTCTGGGTCGTCTGGACTGATGGTGGATCAAGTACCATGGGATGTGGTGCTGGGATATGCTTAACCTCTCCGTACGGGGACAGAATGTACCAATCTATATGTTTTACCTTTAGGGCTTCCAATAATGAGTCTGAATATGAAGCTGTTATAGCTGGTTTAAAATTAGCTCTCATTTGTGGAGCTAAGAGGGTCAGGTTGATGAGTGATTCTCAACTTCTTATCCATCATGCACAAGGTCAATTCGAAGCCAAGAAAGAGCAACTGATTAAATACTTGTTCTTCTTTAAAGAAGTGGCACTCAACTTCAAAAGCATCACATATGAGCACATACCCCGAACGGAAAATACGCTAGCAGACTCTTTGGAAACCGTAGCCTACTCTGAGTCCTACCATTGGATACATGTGCAAGAGGGCCCATCTATTCAAATCAATCCGGATAAGGAAGAAGAAAGTTTGAATATGCAAGTAAAAAAACCCCAAGATTGGAGATTTCCAATTTTTTAATATCTCTCGGATGGCATCTTGCCTCCGGAGAAAGCAGTGGCAAGAAAAATAAAATACAAGGCTCGTGGTTTTGTCATCCTAAGGGATGTTCTTTATAAAAAAATCCTATAGTAAACCCCTCCTACGATGTATCGGAGCTGAGGAGTCCCAAATAGTGCTCTCCGAACTTCATGATGGTGAGGGATCAGCTCACTGCGGATTCAGGGCTCTAACAAGAAGAGTTTTGTTAGCTGGGTACTACTGGCCCTCCATAATGCAAGATGCTAAGGAATTGGTAAAAAAGTGTGACCCATGCCAAAGATACAGCAATGAAATTCATATCCCAGCTATCCATTTAGAGTCAATTTCTGAACCAATACCTTTTGCTCGTTGGGGGCTGGATTAGGTAGGGCCTCTACCCATGGCATCCGGAGGGTGCAGAACTATAATCGTTGCCATTGATTACATCTCCAAATGGATAGAAGCAGCTCCATTGGAAGGTACAACATCGAAAGCTGTTATAAAATTCATCTTATCCAATATCTGTTGCAGATTTGGAATTCCACAAAAGATAACCACAGTCAATAGGCCACGGTTCGACAACAAGGAAATGGAGAATTTGTGCGCCTCTAGAGGCATACAACATTGCTTCTCTTATCCTTTCCACCCACAAGCAAATGGTCAGGTCAAAGTGGCTAACAGGACCATCTTGTCCGGTCTTAAAAAGAATTTAGAAGGAGTTGCTGGAAAATGGCCAAGCTATCTACAAGAAGTAGTATGGGCCTACCGAACCACTCCTGGGGCTGCAACACAAGAATCTCCCTTTGCTTTAGTGTATGGGATAGATGTCATAGCTCCCATAGAAGCTACTCTTCCTTCTTTTCGAGTTCATAATTTCTCCGAACACGCTAACGAAGTGGCAGTAAGAGGCCAACTTGACTTGATGGAGGAAAGAAGATTTAAGGCTCACCTCAGAGCCACACACTATCAAGGCCTGATGAGAAGCAGGTTTGCTTCCAAATTTAAAAGAAGGATTTTCAGCCAGGAGATAAAGTATTGAGGAAAGTCTTCCTACACACTAAGGAGAAGCAGTTCGGCAAGCTAGCTCCAACTTGGGAAGGACCCTATGTGGTCAGTAAAAAGCTTAAACCTGGGACATACCGGCTTCAAGACAAGGATGAAAGGGTTTTGAATCACACTTGGAACATTGAACACCTCCGATTGTACTTGGAATGAAAGCTATGTAAATATTTACTTGTTTAAAAGTTCATGTAAATATTTGGGGGCATACTCTTTCCTAACCTGGTGGCGCGGGGAGGTTTTAATGAGGTGTCCAGGCTTTTCAATAAAATTTGATGCCTTCTTGAAAGATTTAGAGTGTTTCAGTTGGTGTTTTATTTGAAATTTTCTATCAATGTCAGATCGATCAAATTGAATTGATAGAATGATGACTACTTAAACATTTTTCATCGGAGAATTTAAACACTCTCACTTTAAAATGCAAGCAAACTAACTAAGGGCTGTTTAAACGTTAGCCACCAAAGCTGAAAAACTATGAAAAAATGCAATTTTGTGCAAAGTAAAATTGCCCATTGAAATATACGAAGTGCCTTGTCCACCCAAGGACTTTGAGTTTTCAAACAAAAAGGTTTATCCAGACAGGAGCCGGACACGATTAAAAAAATGCCTTGGCCATCCAAGGACTTTGGTTCAATCACAAAAAATTAAAAAAAGATAGTTAATACTTCAAGACTGAGCTTTCTTAGATGGCCCAGCCTCACTAGTTTTCTTCTTCTTGGGGTCATCATTTTCCTCATCCGGACTCTCCCCAGTTTTCTCTTCTTCATCGGTTGTGTCATCCCAACCACTGGAGTAGTCATGCTTGTCACCATCAGCCATCATGTGGAATGATAGATCTTCATACTCTACAAAAGTCCATAAATCTCCTAGTGTCCTCTTCAAGAATTTCTCATGAAAGAGCAAGACCATGTCCGACTTCACTTTGGCATATTTTCCTCCTGAGTATCTATCACTCTATTGGTATAAGCATTAATCCTAGCTTGGATTGTTTTCTCTTACTCCTTTAGCAAATCAGCTTTTTCTTGTGCAGCCTTGGACACCGAGTCCTCGAGCGAGATCTTGTCATTAGTTAAAGTGTGAATGACCTTGTCCTTAGCCCTCACCTCTTCTCTTGAAGAAGAGAGATTTCTCTTCAAGTCGGATTGCTTTGATTGGAGTTCTTTGATAGTTTCTCCCGAAGTGGCTAGCTTTGTGGCCCAATACTCCTGGCTTTTCTTCAACTCCTCATTTTCCCTCTTCAATGCATCAGCATTTTGATTGGTAGTGAGGAGGTCGCTAGACAATTTCTCTTTGTCAGAATTGAGGATATTGATGATGGCTGACTGAATTCGTACTTACTTCTCCAAATTAAGCACTGGCTGAATATTACTTAATATGGAGTGAGTTACGACATCTCTTTCACTTGAGACTGAGAAAGACTTACCATTGAATTTGACGATGTTCGAAGAACTTGGGGGGAGGTAGGGCCCAACAAAATCGTCTTTATGGAGGTTTTTGAAGTAAAGACCAATCTCTTCAAGACCGCTGATATCAACACCATCAATGCTGATATCCCCTCCTACACCACCTCCGGTTTGAAAGTCACCGGGGATCCCTTCTGCTTGAGTGGGGTCAGTAGGGTCAACAGGAGGAAGAGGCTCCGGAGGCCGGAGAGAAACTGCATCACCCTTGGAGGTTTTCTTCTTCTTGGCCTCCCTATCCTTGCCTTCTGCTCCCCGTTTCGTGTCTTTCTTATGAGCCTTTGAGGATTTTGGAGATCCAAACACTTCTCTAGTACTTTCATTATCCACTACTTGTAGAAGAGCAACATCAATATGTCCTTAGTCCGGCCCCTCTGGATTTGTTGGAGTAGCTTCCTCTACTTCGGTAGGATTGACTTCAACCATACCATGCTTGCCTTTGCCTTTCTTGCCCTTCATCTTGCTTGGGGATTTAGCTCTACCGGGCAGATACAACGATCCATCCTGTGCATCTGTCCTCCTGAGGATTACTTCCGGAGGGGGTGGAGTGGTTAATTGCTCCCAAGATAAGTCCCTCCGGTCAGTTGTATTCCAAAGGTAGAATTTTGTTAGATTGCCTCTGGTAAAAGCGTTGTAGAAGCGGTTTGCCCACTTCTCAGCAGACCAAGCATTTAGCTTGAAGCAAGTGGTCTGCCCAGCCTTTAAATAATCACTAAATTCCTTAGGCAGCACTTCCAAAAAACAAAAGAAGACAAGTTAGACAAATAAATTTGTGATAAGTAAAGATGAAGATATGAGATGAGATTCTTACCATCACTTCGCCATCTGCTGGTAAGCAGGCTTGGGTTGACACCGGTTTTAATCTTCCTCCCATTCTCCCAAGCGCCACTAACAAACAAGAATTGAGTCTTCCAGTTCCTTTCTGACTCAAGCAGGTCATCCACTGCCTTATAATCATCACCCATGTTGAAATGATAGAAGGGTATAAAGTGGTTTCTGCAAAGGCTAGCCACAGCTGCGAACTGCTCGATTGGAAGAGGGATTCCGGAGAGCCTGGAGGCCATAATACAGGCCATGAGGGTGTACCAAGCATTGGGGCTCAATTGTCTTGGGCAGAGTTTGATGAGGTGAAAGTATTTGAAGATCTATGGGCCTAGGGGAAACCTTAACCCCAATTGAATAACTCAGTAAAGAAAACTATCTCACTAAGCTTTCAATCTGTCGGTGTCTCCGGATCCACCGGTATCCTCACTTTAACATTCTCTGGGATCCCCCATTTTGTTCGCATCCGACCCAGTTCGGCTGTATGGATGAAAGCATAATTAATTTTCTGCAAGGCTAGCAGGTATTTGACACTTACCTTGTGGAAGCAAGGTCCCACTTTTCCCACAAGGATCTCCGACAAATCTGGATGTTTTAAACATAACTTCTCATTGCCCTTGTCCTTCTTGGCAGCAACAGTCTCACTTGTTTGCCCGGAGACGTCGGACTCAAAAGGAGCTTCTTCGATAGAATCCTCCAGCACTTCTTCCATTATTATAGAAGGATTATCAGTTGTTTTTGGGTGAGAGGAAGTGGTGGTTGGCTTAGCAGGCCCTCCGGACGGTTGGGAATTACTAACTTCTTGTGGTCTGGACTCTGGCTGGGGCTCAGATCCGGAGGTTTCTTTCCGGAGACTTGAACTGGTTGCCTCCGGACCGGACAGTATGTCTTTGGGGATTTTAATGGGTGCTTCTGACCCTGTACTTCTATTTTTAGCCCCAGACTTGGAAGGCAAAGTTTTTGGAGCCTGCCATTTAACCAAACGACCTCTTCGTCGGTCTACTAGCTTCTCTGGGGAGGCGTCACCGTTCGATCCCATGGCAATGAATGGGGAAGGTCTCTTAGAGCTTCTATCTGCCTGCTCTGGTTCAACAACAGGCTTTGATTCCTAGACTGATGAGTCCGAAACGATTGGCGAAAGGTTGGACTGGAACAACCTCTTAGGTTTAGCACTCTTAGCTGAAGAAGAACCCCGGTCAGGCACTGAACTTGGTGTTTACGATTTATCAATAGGGGAAACAGGGAGGCCTGAAGCAATGCGCCTTTCTCGTTCGACCTTTTAAGCTTTTTCTAACTCTGACAAATTGAGCCACACACCTTTTACTAAGGCGTTTCTTGCTGTGAACATAAACTCACACTAAAAGAACGGTTTTTTGAGAGATGAAAGCTTTGAAATTTAACAGAGCAAAGATAATGAAGATGGTAAAATAGTGAAAAGTGGACTAATTTATAGTAAAGGAACAAAAGATGCTTCGATACCTAGGAGAATACGGAAGGATAATGTAATGATTAAAGACGGCGATGATGTCACCCACATTAATTGAAGAGGTTTCTTTTTGGAGCAAGCGGGAGCGCCGTTCTAGGAGAAAAATGGCCGATGTGGCGAATCAGAGAAAGACACGTGTCCCACGATCTCTGGCAAAAACCCTTCAGTTTCCGAGAACTTTTTCAGTCCGGATGAAGTCGTTACACAATTTGAAATCTGTCCGGACATAGTTATGAGTGCGTACGTACTATTTTTTAGGTCTTGCCAAAGGCCTTCGAACACAACCTAAAAAAGGGGCTACTGATGAATCTAGATTTTATCACCACTCTTTATGAGAACCGGACATGGGCAATTCGGACAAGATCCACCCACTGAACCATCTGAACTGAACTAATGTATTAAAAACTTAATCACTTCATGACTAAGCTAATTACCTACCTACTTAAAAACCAATGGGTCTTTGAACTCGACCAGAATCCATAATCATGACCCGAAAGCCCATGTGGTCCAAGGTTAAGGGTATAAATACTCAACCACTTTCATTTAATGAGGGTAATGAAAATTAAATACAACCAGGCAGCTCAAATCTCTCACTACAATCTACTAAACATTAAATACCCTTGAAATACGACAAAAGTTTAGATAAAGTTACCCTCAGTCAAAATTAATCCACACCAATATCGATCCAACATTTTAAAACCAAATGACATTACCTTGTAGCAGTATAATCATGTTCCGTCGTAAACCAAAAACTTTATCCATCCTTTGGATGCATTTTATATGATTATAAATTGACTAAGAATTCATGAATAATAGATACTTATGACCAACAATTGTATATACTACTTGATCAATTCTGTGGAAAAAAAATGTGGTTTGGACAAGCTCAGTTAAGGTCAGTAAAGTCAACACTCAGCCTCCACTGCCATATTTTTACTACCAATGAATTTGCTAACCAAGTTGGATATTTTGATTCTCTTGTAGGCCCTATATTTAATAGTCGATAAACTTATTTAACAATAACTTTGGATTTTTCAACCGAAAAGACCTTCTTTTATGACGGATAGGCCTTAACCTATATTTTATTGCTAATTCATGAAAACTTACTGATAGGCTAACTCCATTCATATCAGAGATATTCTACGGAAAAATATTAATAGTCTCTCTCAAACAATCTATTAAAAAATTTCGAAATTCTTCTTCAGTCTCTCATCCAATCTTTTCAATTTTTCTGTCGGTTAAATTATAATATTCAATTTTCTCCAATACTTCACCTTCATTTAACACTTCCCGTGGATCATTAATTTCATCCTCTGTTACTATTACAAAAGGTTCACAAGGTTCTTAGTAACTGTATCTCGTGAAAACTCTTGATGGTGTAAAACTACTATATTCTCTAGATCTAAATAGAAAGAATAACAATTTTTAGCTGTTTGTTAGTTTAATGGAATTATTTATATTCATCCATTTTATTGCATATTGTGCATATTGATGAAAAGATGACGCTACTGCTTCTATTTTACGTAATAAAGTCTTTCTAAAATAATATTGTACAAACTCAGAGGTTTAACTACCATAAACAATGTAATGACACTCTTTTTAAATTCATATCTCCCAATGATCACATCTAACTCAATCTATCCTTTGCAGTTATTTGATGTTCGGAAAAAACTCAACAAAATTCTATAAGTTTTCTTAAATGGTATAATTCCAACAATTGATAATAACTTGTTGTCTAAAACATGCTAGCGGAACTTTCAATATCAATTAATATTCTCCTAACAATTACCCCAGCAGTAAGGAGAGTTATCAACAAATCGTCCTCATATAGAATCGATAATCCCATCAAATATTCATTAGTAAATGATAAATTTAAAGCACGATCATCGACCAAATGTAAAGACGATTTACCCATTCAATTGATTGATACACCTATTTCCGGTAAACTTTCTCTTTCCCAAATTAGTACATGAACTTTGTCTCGTCATATTTTGAACGAAATTTTTTGAAAAAAAACTTTATTGGAAAAGCTTTAATACATATTTAACTCTTGATTAGTCATTCCATTTGGAAAATAAAATATTTATGTGAAGAAAATGTTCCCACAAATGACGCAAAAAAATGATGAGAGAATTACATTCGTTAAGAGAATGCCAAAAAAATGCAACTAAAAATGATCAAATTAATCAATAAATTTATGAATCGTACAATGGGTTGTCTTCTTATTTATAGACACGGTTGTCTTTAAATTATATAGATGGATGACATGTATATTTTAATAACACGTGGCAACCATCCACTTAAAAAATATTATTAAATCACTATGGAATTATCACAAAATGGCTCAAACACTGAACATATGCGAATGAAAGATTTAAATGAACACAAGATTTAACGTAGTTCGACAATTTGTCTACATCCACGGGCGCCGCCAGAGAAAAGAGTTTCACTATGATAGAAAATGTTACAGATTTCAGATTATGTTTTATGTCGCCCTAGTAGTCTATTTATAGCGAATTAAAAGACTTACTAGACAATGGGCCTAATAGGCTCATACCACAAGATTGACACGATACTATCACAACACTTAACTGTACTGCCGGACACAGTACACTGTCAATACACAATATCACTATCGCAGACACAAAACTGTACTGCCGGACACAGTACACTGTCAAGGTACTATTCGACTCATTCACAACAAATCTTCCCCTTGCGGGGAATATCCTTTCTTCACTATCAACAAAGAAAATTCTCTTCTTCTGACTCACCAAATTCCCCTAAGGCATTCACTCTATACTGCGAACACCAATCCAGTTTAGGCACTCCTTAAAATTTCAAACTGATACTGCCTTGGTCATTATATATGCTGGATTATCGTGTGTAGACACTTTCTTCACATCAATAATTCCCTTTGATATTATATCACGAATAAAATGATACCTGACATCTATGTGCTTTGTACGCTCATGGTAAATTTGGTTCCCTGTAAGGTGTATGGCGTTTTGACTGTCACAAAACACTTTTGTAGTAGTCCTATCCAAGCCCAAATCTGCCAGCAAACCTTGCAACCATATTGCCTCTTTAACTGCTTCTGTTACCGCCATGTACTCTGACTCTGTTGTAGAAAAAGCTACAATAGCTTACAACTGTGCTTTCCAACTGATCGCACTCCCAGCTAGAGTAATTACATATCCCGTCAGAGATCTTCTTTTATCCATATCACCTACAAAATCAGAATCAACAAAACCAACCAATGATCCTGCAACATCATTCAGCGATTCATTAATATCGGTCTTGTTAAAAGTTAAGCCAATGTTCACAATATTCTTAAGATACCGAAGTATCCATTTCACTGCCTGCCAGTGTTCTATCCCAGAACATCCCATGTACCTGCTAACTACACTAACCGCATATGAAATATCAGGACGTGTGTATATAATAGCATACATGATACTACCAACTACACTTGCATATGGAACCTTCGACATTTGTTCCAACTCAGCATCGTCCTTAGCCGCTCCTACTGCAGACAACTTGAAATGAGTAGCAAATGGAATGCTAACTGCTATAGCATCAAAGATGTTGAATCGTTGTAACACTTTTTCAATATAGCTTCGTTAAGACAAGTGTAATAATCCTAAATTTCTGTTCCTCATAATCTCCATACCAAGAATTTTCTTTTCTCAACCCAAATCCTTCATCTCAAAATTGGCACTAAGGTGCTTCTTTAACTGCACAATGTGTGATATACTACAAGCAACAATACGCATATCATCCACATACAACAACAAGTAAACATAAGAATCATCTGACATCTTTTGATGATACACACAACTATCATATGGACTCCTCGTTAACCCTTTTGACACCATGAATGTATCAAAACGTTTGTACCATTTCCTAGGTGACTGTTTTAAACCATACAATGTCTTTTTCAGCAGACAAACTTTGTCCTCCATATTAGGTTCGATAAATTCCTCTGGTTGTCTCATGTAGATTTTCTCCTCCAATTCACCATGTAGAAACGCAGTCTTCACATCCAACTGCTCAAGCTCTAAATCTTGCAAAACTACTATGGCTAACAAAACTCGAATTTAACTATACTTCACCACTGGAGAAAATACTTCATTGAAGTCGATTCCTTCCCTTTGAGTAAAACCCTTAGCGACCAGTCTTGCTTTGAATCGAGATGTCTCAACCCATGGATTACCTTCTTTTTTCTTGAACACCCATTTACTGCCTACTATCTTTTGTCCTTTAGGCAAGTCAACAAGCTTCCATGTTTGATTTTTATGAAGAGATTCAATCTCTGCCCACATAGCACTAATCCATCGATCTGCCTCTGAACTTGCTATAGCTTCTCTGTAGCTACTAGGTTCCTTCATCTCAAATTCTTCTGTAACTGACAGAGCATATGCAACTAGATTTGCATACCTTTTTAGAAGTGTAATGTCTCTTATTTCTCTGCCCAATGCTATGATATAAGGTTGTTGTTCTAGTTCAGGTGCATCATCGTCACTATCATCCGATGTTGACGCTTCACCTCCTGATTCTAGATCCACCTCATAACCAATTGAAATATTGGACCTGCTAGGAACTGGTTCTACTTCAAGCTCCACCTGTTTACTCACAACCAATCCTGATTAGACCATTTTTCCTATTTCCTTCTGATTGTCTATCGAAGCAAAATCATTAAAAGTAACGTCCCTACTAATGAGAAAACCTGGAGACTTTGGAGAGGTACACCATAACCTATATCCCTTCACTCTAGTAGCATATCCTCGAAATATTCACCAATTTTCCCTCGGCTCAAGCTTACCATCTCTCACACGAGCATACGCAGGGCAACCGAACACCCTTAAATATTGATAATCAGCCGATGATCCAAACCAAATCTCAAAAGGAGTTTTACAATTAATAACCGTTGATGTAGACCGATTTACCAAGTAACACGTTGTATTGATAGCTTCAGCCCAAAAATCCTTTCCTACACCGGAATGCGAGAGCATATTTCGTGCGTTGTCACAAAACGTTCTATTCATTCTTTCTGCGACTCCATTCTGTTGTGGTGTTCTAGAACAAGTGCGATGGCACACTATTCCCTCAGCTTCGTAGAACTCGTTGAACTCACGACTGCAATATTCTAACCCATTATATGTCCTAAGACGTTTGATTTTTCTTCATGTTTTCTTCTCAATCATCTTCTTCCATTTGACAAAGGTTGAATATGCCTCATCTTTCGTTTTCAGAAAGTAAACCCACACCATTATTGAATAATCATCAATCAAACTCATGTAGTATCTGGCTCCACTCTTGGATGGAATTCTGTTTGGACCCAAAAGATCTGAGTGAATGTAGTCCACTTTCCCTTTAGTCTTTCTTATAGCCGATTTGCTGAATTTGACTCTAGTTTGTTTACCAAACACACAATGCTCACAAAATCCTAATGATTCTGCTATATACCTTTCCAACAAATCTCTATTTCCCAAAACAGCTAATCCTCTATCACTCATGTGACCAAGACGCCAATGCCACAATTTATTTTGATCCTGCCTACTTTGGTTATTACTCCCTGATGATGCTACTGCAACATCGCCCATAACAACACTCCCCTGGAGAATGTAAAGACCCTTCTGAAAACTGCCTTCCATGCATACCATTGAGCCTTTTGTCACTTTGATTACACCATCTTCTGCACGGTACTTGTAACCCCGAGAGTCTAGAGTCCCAAGAGAAATCAGGTGTCTCTTTAACCTAGGAACATGCCAACACGTCAAGATTCTAACAACCCCGTCAAACATTCTGATGTCGACGTTACCAATACCACCAACAGTCAATGAATGATTGTTCCATAAATAGACAGTTCCCTGCATTGGCTTGTACGTATCAAACCACTTCTTGAACTGACACATGTGATATGTAGCGCCAGTATCGAGTACCCAAGAGTTTTGCCCAAAGTCTGAACTCACGGACAATACATCTCCTCTACCACGGTTTTCACTATCGTCGGAATCATTCACACCTTCAACAATATTTGGTGCATTTTACTTTTGATTTCCCTTCTTACAATTCAGTTTTGGACAATCTCTCCTATAATGACCTTGCTCACCGTATTCATAACAGTTTGAGTGCTTTACCCTTGACTTGGACCTCCAGTTCTTCCTTCTTAAAGAACTCGCTTTGCTTCTAGATCTTTCCCTAGTCATAAGACCTTCCCCTTCAACTTGATTGTCTAGCTGCAACTGTCTCATCTCCTTTGATTTCAGTGCCCCTTTGACATCTGCTAGCGATAACTTATCCTTACCATACATAATGGTATCTACGACGTTTTCCTAGGGAGCTGGTAACAATCTCAACACAAACAAAGCTTGATCCTCATCCTCAATATTGATATCTATGTTCTCCAAGTCCATTATAATTGATTTAAAATTATCTAAGTGCTCTTTTATGGACATACTTTCTTTCAATCTGAAATCATTCAAACGCTTCTTCAAGTATAATCAGTTTACTACTGATTTCTTTGAGTAAAGATCTCCTAGCTTTTTCCATGCGCAGGCAGCAGTCTTCTCACCATTAATCTCGCGAAGCACATTGTCTTTCACACTCATTAAAATCCAGCACAAAGCCCTTTCTTGAAGATCTTGTTTCTCCTCTTCTTTCATCTCTTCTGGTAACTTATTCTCCACAACCTTCCACAACCCTTGCAGTACCAATGAAGATTTCAGTTTAATCTTCCACAACGCAAAGCTGGATCCCCCATCAAATTTTTCAATCATGTATTTTGTTGCTGTAGACGCCATTGTGAAACCCTAATTGCAAAAGCCCTAATTTCACCACGTGGCTCTGATACCAATTTTGTTATTAAATTACTATGCAATTATCACAAAATGGCTAAAGCACAGAACATATGCGAATGAAAGATTTAAATGAACACAAGATTTAACGTGGTTCGACAATTTGTCTACGTCTACGAGCGCCGCCAGAGAAAAGAGTTTCACTATGATAGAAAAGGTTACAAATTTTAGATTGTGTTTTGTGTCGTCCTAGTAGTCTATTTATAGGGAATTAATAGACTTACTAGACAATGGGCCTAATGGGCTCATACCACAAAATTGACACGATATTGTCACAACACTTAACTGTACTGCCGGACACAGTACACTGTCAAGGCACTATTCGACTCATTCACAAGATATTCACAACACCCATATTCCCAACACGTGGTATCAGAGCTCCAGGTCCAGACAGAACGCGATGGTGGTGAAATTCTCGAAATTCGAACATGATGAACCAGTAGCCATGCTCAAGGTGAATGATCTACTCTATACATCATAGTTCGGAGCGTCCATGACTCATCAAGCGGTGGTACTTGATTGAAGTGGATAATGGAGCTAAGGAATAGGCGCAGGATGGTCGAGTGAGAGATAGATCCACTGTAAAAGCTTTATTGCTCAAGTGGAGCAACTTCTGATTAGAGTGAGCGGATGAAAGTCAATTGAGAGGAGGCTAAGTGGTACTTTGTTCGAGAGGAGGATTTGTTAGAGTGGCGACCAAAGTCCCACATTGGTTAGACATGAGAATGATGAGTGGTACATAAGTAAGAACATACCTCAACTAGTATGAGACCTTTTGGTAGTGGATCAAATGCAAAGCCGTGAGGACCTTCAGGTGTTAAAACGGACAATATTATACTCGTGTTGAGATCGGTTGTGTTCTTACTTATATTCCCAACAAAAAATTCATATTTTAACTCTTAAATGCTATAAACATTCTAGTAATATATTAACAACATTCATTTTTGTAGATGGTATTTATTAAATCTTCTGCTAGTCTTTTGTAAATATTCATTTTAATGTTTTGATCAAAAGTTTTATCAGTATTTATAAATCTGATGATAATAATTATCTGTTTAATAAACAAATAAGTGATACTCCTACAGAATAAGCCCATTTCTTACCCCTATCCGCCTATTATTTCTCTTCAATCATTGGGCCTTTTTTGACTATTAGTCCAAATCAAACCTAATATATCAGCCCATTTTTTATTATAAGCCTTCTAGAAACAAATAGAAAGCCTTCTAGAAACAGATAGAAGATAAGCATCAAATGTGTAATAAAGTATGTATCGACATTATGTAATTTTAAAAATATAAATATACAAGCTGTGTCACAGCTAAATTTAAAGGAAAAATATTACAAACAAAATACTCTTCTTTTGAGCGGGTAGAACATCTGCATACGAGAAAAGACAATTCCTTATACTAATTTTTTATTATAACCAAGTCAAGCACCAGGTCGGGTGGAATGCATACAAAGTCGACTAGTTAATCTATTACATGACTATATCAATCCAATACATTCATCTTTCTGCAAGAATTACCCATTCAAAAACACCGAAACGAAAAAATTATGTTTCTTCCTCAAAAATCCTTTTCTTTTTTTGTAGTTTTAATCACAATCTTTGCACTGTTTATCCATTCCACCAATTCACAGGCGACTTACTTTTACCATGAATGTTCAAATTCATCAAAGGTTAATCCTAGTTCATATAATGGATACAATACAACCCTTTACACCCTTTTCGATTCTTTATCATCAAAAGCTTCAACAAACAGTTTCTGGAACGAGTCATTGGACAACGTCTACGGTCTTTACCTCTGCAGAGGTGATAAACCTCCTGCGACTTGCCATATATGTGTCGACCAAGCGAGCCGAGATATCAGATCATTATGTCCGTTCTATAAATCCGCAATCATATGGTACGAACTGTGCACCTTACGCTACTCGAACGAAAATTTCTTTGGAATAATGAGTATGAATCCTCGCAAGATAGTACGTCAACGGCACAATACTTCTGATCCGTATTCCGAGGGACTAACTTTGATTCGGAATTTGGTCGAGAAGGCTCCTCAAACCGCAAACATGTATATGGCTAATGGATCAGATGCGGATTCACGGTACGCCTTAGTTCAGTGTACTAGAGATATTGACAGTGCTCAGTGTAGAGGTTGTTTGGAGGAAAATGCAGAAGAGATCAGACCGCAACTACATGAATTAGTAGGGTGGACATATCTTGCACCAAATTGCAATTTAAGATATGAAATTTACAAATTCTTTGACAATTCATCAGCTCCAGCATTATCTCCACCCACTCCGTCAGCTCCTGCATTATCTCCACCCCCTTCACCAGCTACAGGTTAGTCAAACAGGCTCCAAATTTGGTACTTTTAACAAGGAGTTGAAGATGTTAGGATAAGTATTTTATATCAGTATGCTAGACCAAATCAAACCCTTCTTTCTATATTAGTTCCAAGTTTCTGATATTGGTATCCGATTTGTATTAGATTCCTTGGTAAACAGATCTTCCAACACAGATAATAAAGTTTATCCATGTTTCAAGTTTCAATTTTGTCAGGATAATAAGATGGGCAACGGTCACTATAAATTTATATCATCTTTACGACAGAAAATAATTTTGTTTGTCCTTTGAATAGCTTAAAAGTTGAAACAACTGCAAGAGGATAGCTTATGCAGAGCGTTTTTTAATCTGTTCTTCCACAGAAAAGACAGGTGTGATAGACAAAGTTAAGGTTGTAGTAGCCGTTCTAGCGTCATTAGGAATTTTGGCAGCTCTACTGGGTTTTGGCCTATGTTACTCAAGCCGGAGAAAGAAATTGAAAGGTAATATATGGTTCCGTATTTCTAATAGTTACAATCGAGCTACAAAATCATTGTTGCAAATCTGATGGTATCTAAATTAGTTGAAGGTGTTATGGAACGAGGTAGAATATCAGGAGAGGAAGATAATGGCGGAGATATGAATTATATGAGCCTAGCGACAATACAGGCTGCAACAAATGGATTCGCTGATGAAAATAAGCTTGGAGAAGGAGGTTTCGGTCCTGTTTACAAGGTCGAAAGATCTCTTTCACTTGCAGCATATGTATTAAAGATATAAATTTAGGCTTTAACAAGTGAAACTTGATGGAATATATTTAGGAATATTTTTATCAATAGCTATTTGTAGTAGATAGTAGCTTTTACTCCGAGAGAACTCAGTTTACTACATTAGGAAAATTTAGTGTCTATATAAGCATATTCCTTACTCTCTTATAACAAAGAATCAACAATAATACAGTTTCTAACACGAACCAGTTTCTTTTTTCTAAGATGCTGAGAAACCCTTAATCTTATGACAAAGATAGGTTCAATGGATATTGACGGAATTTGTTCTTGACTTGCAGGGGAAGCTACCGAACGGAAAAGAGATAGCGGTTAAAAGACTGTCAGTAAAATCAAATCAGGGTCTTGAAGAGTTTAAAAATGAAGTCATATTGATCATCAAACTTCAACACAAGAATCTGGTTCGGCTTTTGGGATACTGCTACGAGAAAGAGGAGAAGCTTCTTGTATACGAGTATATGGCCAATACCAGCCTTGATGCCTTCTTGTTCGGTATGTTCTCTCTAAAAGTCTGTGTCGCGATCTATATGAGTAATCTATCTTTGTATCTCTTTCCATAAACAGATCCAATTAAAAGCAAGGAGCTGGACTGGGAAAGGCGAGCAAACATTATAAATGGAACAGCAAGAGGGCTTCTGTATTTACACGAGGACTCTAGGCTCAAGATCATTCATCGAGATATGAAAGCAAGCAACGTTTTACTGGATGACGCGATGGATCCAAAGATATCAGATTTTGGAACTGCAAAGACTTTCGGAGGCAAGCAAATTGAAGCTAATACCGAGAGAATTGTAGGAACATTGTAAGCTATTTTGTTCATTTCCATTTCGTATTTCTTTCGTTTTTTTGCTTTCCATTATAATGATTTCAAGATGTTGTACTGTTAACAGTGGATACATGGCACCAGAGTACGCGCTAGAAGGGCTAATTTCAGTTAAATCCGATGTCTATAGTTTTGGAATCTTGATGCTAGAAATCATAAGTGGTAAGAAAAATAAAGACTACTACCACCAAGAGAAAAGCCAAAACCTTCTATCACATGTATGTTCCATTTCGTAAGTTGTATTATACGATATTTTCCCCTATACTTTAGAGTTTACCGGTTATGAACTTTTAATAGGCATGGGAATTATGGAAAGAAGGCAAAGGAGAACAATTATTAGACTTGAATATCATCGAAACTATTTTAGTACCTCAAGCTTTGCGGTGGATTCATATTGCATTGTTGTGCGTCCAACATGATCCGGGTGATAGGCCAACCATGTCACAAGTGGTGTTCATGCTCAGTAATGAATCCGTCAACCTTCCTCAGCTTTCCTCTGAGCGTCCTTATTCCGCAGTAAGATTCGTTGGATCAAGCAGTGATTACTCTTCATCAACTTGGGGTATCACAAGATCAACCACGGATCGGTCTATTCCATAAAGTTTATCTTGGTTTAAGTAGTCCTACTGTATATATGTTTGTTAATTGTTTTCGGTCTGATTAATCTGTTTCTTGAATCTTTGAAAGGGGGAATATTCATATCTCTATCTTCTCGTTTCCTCTGGAGAGTGTGTGTGAGAGAGTGCTTTATGGGTGTGAATGTATGAGAGATAAAGAGAGTCAAAATAGAGTGGCGTTGCTTTCGCTGCATGGTAGGTGGTGTGAAGAATCAGCTTGTATTGTATCTTGCATTCATATAGTGTCAACTTTTGTAAAACCTGATTTCTCGAATGATATAGTAGGCACAATACTATTAGAGAATTATATAAAGGATTTAAAGCGGATTAAGACTCAAAAATATCATTTAAAGCCCTGTTTTTCGTATACATTTAACAAAAATCTATTTAATTTTTCTCTTATCTTTTTGAACTCGAATATGTTTCATAATCTCTCATATATTTTTAATGAATTATGAGTATATATATTTTTATTTTATTTTTATTCTTTTCTCTATAATAATGTTTTCTTTCTTTACCTTTTTTTCATATTTTTTAATTTACAGTCGGTTACGATGCTTCAATTTTTTGAATAAAAAATGGTGGAATAAATTATATGGATATTGTAATCTTCAAGTTCCTTCATTCGTCCTATCTTAGACTTCAAGTTCTTACGTATCCATGTCTTGAATTCTTACTTGAATTGATCACCCTTCATTTTCCTTGTCTTCATGATAAATGCCTAAATATGTTGATATGTCCAAATTACGTATCAATGTCTTAGATTCGTACTGCTCTTTGTTCACCGACATAAATACGCACGGCTCACGTCTAAAGTTATCCATAGACTTAATATCCTATGACATCATTTGCCAAGAGGCAAGTATTAAAAGATTGTGATGGAATTGCGGATATAAATTTAAAACATATATGTCAAGATGATAAACACTTGGTCAATGTTCGCAACCACTATATCACCATTGCATACCTCAATTTGTATTTCGACATGCCTTCGCAAGATGTCTGCCATTTTTGCATGATCGTAGTCCTCAACCGCCGCCACAAACTCGTATGTCCTAACATGTGTACCTTCGACCAAAGTAGGGACGTAATGGTTGTCACATCCTCATCTTCAAGTCGTGGGGCCTCGTCAATTGCAAACAATATCTCATATTTTACCCTCACAACTTTATTTTTTCAAAATCATTATGCACCGCCACAATCAACTTTTCATTCCTTTTTACTAACTTCTTAGCTTGCGACGAAACCTGTTGCTCTTCCGTACAATTTGAGTATTTCTCATTGGAACAACCCCCTTTGTCAGCACACGTCATTTCTTCTCTAGCGGCACATCATCCAAATTTGCTGTTGAAACGCTCCCGCCTCATTTGTTGGACGTATCTTGTGCCCAACTTAATTCTGAGTGAAGGCTTCCTCACATTTTTAGGCACAATCCTCCTTGAAACATGGAGTATGATCATGATGTAATATTTTTTATGAAACTGTTTCCATAACAAACCATGTACTTTCTCCATATGTGTTGTTTCTCTGGTTACCATTAAAATCACATTCTCATCTTCTCCCATCACGAGTTCTAGAATCGACCACAACCCATCTACAAGATAAATAAATAGTAAATGGAAATCCATAGACCAAATGGAAAACGTTGCAGCTGACAATACTACAACTAGATTTGGCGAATTACCATAATACACCTTCTTCCAAGGCACTTGATACTTCTAGTATTTACATAACAACGAAATATGTAAGGAGACACCCATCACAAAAAAATTTAGAGTAAACAAGTTAACTAAAACCCTCTCTTACGTGAATTCATCCACCTTCTCTTAACATGGCTATACACTGACGCACTCGGTGAATCCCAATTTAGAGGCACGTATAAAGATGAGTTTTTCCACTGATGATCCGAAGATGGAAGATAGATAATTTAAATCCCATATCGGATCCCCAAGTAGTAAAAGGGCACGTTCGCTAGCTTGGTTACATATACATTCAGCAGCAAATCTGTTGAGTTCACTAAGATATATAGTATACGAAAACCTAGAATTATACTAAGTATCCTCCGCCACCTATTAAGAGTCAGCTGGGTACGACATATAATAGTATATATAAGAATATTCAAGAATATTTTGGGCAAAGATAAACACAAAACCCAATAAAATACGATAGTGAAGAAACAAGTTTTATCCTACATAGTTTGATGAGGGAGTTTGCCCGACTCAAAAACCCAAGTCACCATTTTCTTAGATATTATATAGACAATTCTAGATTTTTTATGCTCTATTTCACTTATATGGACTCGTGAACCTAGTAGCTAACTAAAGTATCGGTCCAAAACCTTCTTATTATCTTCCACTTCTATACAGGAAATCAGTACCCTCCACTTTCGCGCATTTCTCTCTCGTGACCAGCATTTTTGCTTATAATCCAAATAAGACCCTTAATACAAATCGGCCACAAACTGCTTGGTCACTATTATAGAAAACGTACAACGAACCAACCCTAATAACCCAACCTAGGTTACCTATTCTCACCTTAACGATTTTAAGTCCCTACCTATTATTGTCAAAGACAATCTATAACTACTTAGGATGAAGACCGATAAATTACTCATCTAACGAAACAATTTCCAACTGCGATAACCTAGGAGTACTTGAATTTATATAAGTCCCCCTTTAAATTAAATTTGAACAGCTAGATGCATTGGCATTCAACAGCTCTGAATCATCCTTTTTTACTCATGTATCTTATTTAATAATAAGAAAAATTGGTAAGAAACTCAACCTCATGAACACGCATGTGCCTTGACATCCAGTCAATATCAAACCACGTGGCCTGTAGCGATATACATGACATGTGTCAGACCACTTCCCAGATCGACATGGCTTTGGCACACGTGCGCGTTATCCTAACATATCACCTATTAAATGGTATTCTTCACCTTGTCACATTATTCTTTTTATAGTCCTTCAACATATTCATTTCACAAGTTACTTCAAGTAATAAAATAGACTCATAAGGGTAAATATCGTACACATAATATATATCGTTGATACTGATAAAGCATACTGGTGAAAGAGAATTGTGATTGCCAATAGAGAAAGAAGTATATATTTATTCTTTAGAGTATCCATTAGGATCAATCCAATACAAAGTACTACATATAATATCAAAATTAGAAAATTTTGCTATATCACTAGTCAAAAAAAATTTCCATGGCAAATCAAAAACTAAATATTTAATATATATTTTTTCTATTTTTAAAATATTTCATAGCTCTTGATATCATAAAGTTACGTAAGATGGGTTTGTCTTTTGCGTTGACCCCATCTCCCATCCAATTAGAGTATCTCCAAGAGTCGTAAAAATAATCAAATATGCACTACCAAGGATAAATATTATGGTTTCATTCCTATATGTATGTTCATTGAAAACAATTACAATATCGGTATTCAGATCTATGGTTTGGTACCCTTCTTCAAGAAGTTTGAAAGGATCTATAACTTTTACCTCATTTCTATGTGTATAACCATACCTCTGGTGATGCTATTTGTTTCTTCGCCCTTATAGGACAATTTTCTTTCAAATATCTTATATAAAGCCGTGTCATTTTCACATCTCTCACTAAAGTAGTGACATACCCAAGATTTTTTATTTCTAGACTTCAAACTACTGGTAGCGTTACTGCTAGCATGGTAAGAATCTATTTTGAATGTTGAATTTCCTAGAGCAGTATTTAAAAAATCATGTATTGTTATATTTTTACTAGAAAACATAAAAGAATTTAGGTCTGGAAGTATGTAATGTGGGATATTTTGTCGTTGTTTTTTGCGGTATTAATATAATGAAAATAAAAATATGAAACAATTAATAATATGAAACAGATCAAACAATAACACAAATAAAAGACAAAAAAGAGTAGAACAATAACTTAAAATGATCAAAGATCCACAACTACCAAACAAACTTAAGTATATCATATCTGAAATTTGCTTAAGATTATAGAATATTTTAGATTTAAAAGTTGGTTTTAAAGATTATATAAGCTGGATAGAGAGATTATAGAAGTTTATTTGAGAGATTTTGAAGAAGAAGGTTATTTAAGAGATGATTTGAGAAATGATGAATGAGAAATGCAGGTTTTTCTTCTCTAATTTATAGAGAATAACTATAAAAAAATATCATTTTTAAGCAAACAAGTGTGCGTTTGCCGTAAACGAACGTCTGTTTTGCCTCTAACAATAATTTTTATTAAAAAATTTTTACCATAAATAAATGTCCATTAAGCGTAACATACGCCCATTTCAGATTATTTGTTTTTTCAAAAATAGTCGGCGTCCGTTTGGGCCAACTTCTATTTTTTTAAACATTGGATAATACATGCGTTCATTACACTAAATATGCGCTCATTTATGCCCGTTTGGTGCCAACCACTAGCCAACATGCTATTCATTAGCTAGATTTTTCTGAAAAACAGACATCCATCCGACATAGTGGGCGTCCACAATCGTTTTCCATAATTTCTTGAATCCAAGTTCGTCTATAAATATCATCATACTACTTTAACTTTCTCATACTATCTTTTTATACTCCTACTGTTAAAATCATCCTTTTTAATTTTGAAATCATCCTTCAAATATTATTTTCTTAAATGATCATTCTACTTTATTTATATTCAATAGCTCCCGCAGTTAGAAAACAAAATGAGAGAGATATCGGTGGATGGTCCAAATTTATAAGTACCATATCCAGGACAACCATTGTAGACGTATAAACATAAGAAAATTAGATAAGGATCCTGAATAACATATTCAACATGACCTTAACGACTACGTTCATGTTGCGAGTAGAGATATCAGTGGTATATATTTTATGTAGCTAACCTAGAAGAAGAATTTAGTTTTCTTGTATTCCATTTAGGATTTAATTCCCATAAGGTGGCCACAAATAATTGGCCAAATGATTGGCCTATGATGTTGGATGAAGCAAGGAAATAACTTGAAAAAGGTAGACCTCAACCAATTAGTAGAAATAAAACTATTGGCTATAGGACTAGACCTGTGAGCAGAAAAAATCTGACATGAGTTCAGAAATTAGCTCTAAATTGGGTTAATGGTTGTTTTGTTCTTCAAGTAATAAAGATACAATCATACGGATAAAAAACATAGATATTCCTCTATATTTGCGACTTGTCTCACATTAGTCTACATCGTTTACTTTTATAATAAATCAATCACCAATGTTTCCAAAAATACAACAAAGTAGTCCGGTATGATGTTAGCAGCTCTTAATGCCTAATTTATCATTTGACCATCCACATTAGCTTCCATATAGAACACTGACGTGGACGCAGTAATAATTAAATAATTATTATCAACTTTTCGCCCTAACTATTCACCTTATATCTAACCCAATACTCAACCTAAGCCATAATAAAACAAAACTCACATATATACCCAACTTAATCTAATTAAAATACCGAAATATATGTATATATATAATATCCTAAATAAAAACTCATATTTCTCCCAATCGATTCCCATACTTAACTCTAATACGCTTTATTTCTCTCTCATTCTATAAACCGCAAACAACCAAGTGACATCGTTGGGATACACGACTATTATCATAAATTTAGCTTACTTTCTATTTTTAGAGCTTCTTCGTTCATCATCATAGGATTTCACTTTACTGAATATGGTTACATTATAATTTCTTTCAAAAGTATTCGTACCATGTTGTTTTGCAGAATGAGTTTGGTGATCCAATTAAGTGCTTGGTTCGAGGGATTTTATCTTTGCATATATTTCCTTTAGGTGTATTTCTAGACGTCATGAAGGTTAAGTTACTATATTATTTCGGAAATTATGTAGGGATTAAAAATATTATTTTGACATGTTTGACGATAAAAAATGATATCTTCAAAGAATAAAAGATTTCGAATATTAGTGAATGGGATTGTTTATGGATTACTTTTGTTTGGGGGTTTCTCTTAAGGAATCTATTTTAGTTTTTTTTGTTTTTTAACATGAGACTGTAAAGGTGAATAGTAATTGGATTCCAAATTACAATATATATTTTTTAACTTGTTATGTGTAACACCAAGTTTGAAATGTTATATTTCTCTTATAATTAATCAATAAAAAATTGTATCAATCAATAATGAAAACTACAAAGTTGTGGATGGCATTCTGGATTTATATTTGATCCAATTTGAGTTTTCTTATCATGTGGTAAAATACGATTTAGAAAGGCTGATACTAAATATAACTCGTAAATCTGCTATATACTAATAGTGCCTAAATTAGTAAACTTTTGATCACGAGCCAATAGAGAATGGACAGGGGGTATTTGAGGGTCGGGTTATTTAGGGGTTAGATAATAGGAGAAGGGAAAAATGAGAACTAATATTAGGGTTGAATCTTGGAATCGATTGGGGAAATATGGTATTTATTTGGGGTATTTAGGATCGGGTTTAGGTATTTTAATTAGATTGGGTTACATTTATATATGGGTTAAATTTTTTATGGGCTGGATCAGGTATTGAATTTGACATAAGGTAAATATTTATGGTGAAAATTTAATTTTAATTCTTTAATTATTATCACGTTTACGTTAGCGTCCTATGTGAAAGTTAATGTGGATGGTCAAGGGATAAAATTAGACATAAAGATTCGTTGACATCCTAACAGGACTAGTTTGTAGTATTTTTGTAAATGTTGGGGACCGTTTTGTTAGAAAAGTGAACAATATGGACTAACATGAGACAAATCGCAAACGTAGGAGACTAGCCATATTTTTTACCCCAATTATGGCAAAAATTTTAAATATTTATAATTACTCCTATAATATTGAGATGCATAATAATTTTAACAACTTTGATAATTAGGCATATGTAATATTCACTTTGTAAAATTTATATACATTATTGGATGATACTAAATCAATTGCTTAGGAAGAAGTGGGTATATATCAGCATGTAAGTTAAGCCTCTAGTTCTAAAAGGTTCCAAATTAGGAAAGTTATCTTAAGAAACCAAGAGATATATATTCCAAGAATGAACAATTATGGTCTATGTGAGAGGTCTTTCAAAATCTGGAGGAACGTAGGGAGTTAGTATCGGTGGCCAATCAGTGTGCTCCACTTCAGGGGTGGATGCGTTGAGGGCACGATATGTTGCAAGGGTCGAGTGTTTCCGGAGGAAGTAATTCTTCTCATCAACTATGAGAACCTCCTCAAATGAGATTGTCCGAACGGAAATATATAGAGAACGTGTTTGGCCAATTGCAAACTGAGCTTGGTCAATTACGCATTAGTCATTTTCAATTTTATGATAAACAGTGTCAGATGCAGAGTGAGATACATAGTTAAATAAACTCTAGATTTGAGACATTTCAACACAACTATAATGACAACCAATCACATCCAAATGAGTAGTTACGATAAATAAATGAAAAAATACAGATGCAATCGATTTATCACGATCTTATGGTTCATATTCAGACTCCTCAACAATAACCTACAAATCTTACAACTCCTCCAACACCATCATCGGGTGGTTCCATGGATCAAAATTTCAACACTAAAGATATTTATTGACTTAATAATCCAATTGTATGATTTTTATTTTGTTATGCTATTTGATTGTATCAAACAACTTTTTTATTTGGTTATTGAATGATTTTATTTTTATGATTTTATTAATTGAATATTTTTAATTTTATTATGTTATTTACGGTTGTACAAATAGTGTATGAATATTTTGTTCACGATAAACACCTTAGATTTTTTTTATGGTTCAACTAAATTTAATCATAAAATTTATTTTTATAAAATATTGAAAAATCTAATAAACTATTTCAATTATTTAAATAAAATCTAATAAATATCTCAAATAATTTTATTAAACTTACCTTATACGTATGAATATAATTTTTTAAAAATATATTAATTTTTTGATAGCTATTAAACGAAACGTAACTGGCCACGTTGTAACTTCAACTACGACAGACTTCAATCAAACATTTATTTATGATATAAATATTTTAATTATTTTCTAAGATTAAATTTTATGCAGATAAATAGATATATGTTTAAAACATTAATTTTCCAGATAAAATATTAAACAAGTAGCAAATGGTCGGTAAAAAATAACTTCACCAGTTTCGTCGATAGATGGATATATGTTTAAAAACTTATTAATTTTTTTATAAACTATTAAACAAGATGTAAACAGTTAGTCAAAAATAACTTCACCAGTTACGACGTAACTCATTTAAGTATGATGGAATCTTATTAAAATGGAACAAGAGGGATCAAAGATGGTTACCACTCTTAGCTGCTACTCAGAGACAATTACCACTCTTAGCTGCGTAATCACAACAGAAACACATGACTAGATATTCAACACATTTTTCTTAGTCCCACATTGCTCCAAACTTGTCTCTGATACCATGTTAGAATATATATGTTTCATGTATGAAACAAATGACAGTAGAACATGAAGATTTTGAGTAAGAAAATATCATTCAATGAATAATCTAGAAGCACAAAGAAAACATTTGAAACGCTGAGTGAATGTGTCTCTCACATCTTCACCCTTTCAACATGTAAAATAAATGACCTATCTAGGCATATCAATATTACAGTGTATATATATAGTGTGGCAGAAAGTAAACCCTAGCCCATATACAGACTAATATTAAATAGCCCATATATATTTTATTCTAATTCTGACACTTTAACACCCACCTCAAGTTGGAGCATGAAGATTATGAATGCCCAACTTTCCAATAAAAAACTCAAACTATTTCTTGCCTAGTGCTTTGGTAAATATGTCTGCACGCTGAGACAGAGTTAGCACGTGAGATACACAAATAACCCCATCAAGTATCGCATCCTGTAGAAAATGATGATCTACTTCAATATGCTTTGAACGCTCATGGAACACAGGATTGCGGGGAAGATTTTAAGCCAAGTGATTATCACATAAACTTGCAAAGACCCTGAGTGTGAGACCTCGAAATCCTTAAGCAAACCGTGCAACCAATTCAACTCACAAGTCAATCCTACCATAGACTGGTATTCTGCTTCAGCGGAATATAATGCAACAACACCTTGTTTCTTCATCTTCCAAGAAACAGGGGAATCACCCATGAACACCATCCAACCACTCACATTGCACCGAGTCTTAGGACATCCAGCCCAATCAGAATCACGTCAGCCTGTCATAGTGAGATTACAACTACTCGACAGAAGAATTTCCTGATCCGGGCTCCCTTTTAGATAACGAACAACTCGTAATGTAGCCTACTAATGATCCTCTTGTGGTTACTACAGAAACTGAGATAAAATATGTACCGAAAATGGATATCTGGCTGTGTAAATTCAAAATAAATCAGTATGCCCATCAACCCGTGGTACGCGTACCCGTCAATGAGTAGTGTTGACTCGCTTGTGCCAAACTGGTGGTTTTACTCCATGGGAAATGGTACAGGCTTACTGCTAAGTATACAAATACAAGATGTGAGGAACTAGTGAATGTAAACAAGGGCACCCCGTTCCTGCAAGCAAGTAATAAAGCGTGCAGAAGTTACTCATGCGACACGAACGAGACCTAATAAATATACCTAAAAACTTAAACCTTATTTATTTAATTTAAAGAAGAATGACTTTGGAACACGTTTTTAGCAAGAAATCATTTTGCCAAGGCTTCTCCAAATAGGGGTCGCCCATGAGAATGACCCTTCATACTTGGCCACTTTTCAAGTTTCCCCATAGAGGGTTAGCGCACAACCACAACCCTTGAAGCTTTTCTATTTTGGCAAGTCTCCCCTAAAGAGGGGTCACACATGTGTGATCTCTTATGCTTGGTAATCTGGTCATGTTTCCCCGTGTGTGACCCCTCGTGTTTAGCCAATAAGGGCCTCACATATGGATGAACTCTCATATTTGGCCATTTGACAGTTTTTCCTCATAGAAAAGACACACACAAGTGTGACCCGTCAAGCTGAACCATCTAGCCAAGTCTCTCTCGAAGAAGGGTCGCGCACACGCTTTGCCATTTGGCCAAGTCTCCTTAAAAAGGTGTTGTTCACAAGTGATCCATCATGCTTGGCTAACTTTCTATAAAAAAGGGTCGTGTATGTGCGTGACCTTTCATGATTAGAAATTTAGCCAAGTCTTTCTAAAGAAAGGTTGCGTAGTAGTTCAATTTGTCATACTTTGACATCAAGTCTTCCCAAAGAGTGGACCACATACGTGCTTGATTATTCAAAGTTGGACAGTCGGCTAAGTCTTCCTAATGAAGGGTCACGCATGTGGTGACCCTTCATACTTGGTTATATAGGCAAGTATCCCCAAAGAGGGGTCTCATACGTACACAACCCCTCATAATTGTCATTTGGCTAAGTATGTCCAAAAAGGGATCACACACGAACTCGACCTCTCGTGTTTGGCCATGTGGCCAAATCTTCCCAAAGAAAGGTCGTTCTTCGTGCTTGTAAATTTGGCCATGAATTTAGGGCCCATATCATAAATGTTAGTCTGCGTGCTAAATTAGTGGGGTTATATATAAAATAGTGATTCGAAACCGCTAAGAGAGTATATAAATAAGCAGCAAAACCTAAAGAAGAGTTATCTCTATTTTTCTCTAAAAAATAAGAAGTATAGTTGTTACAACTCTTGTTATCTTTTCCTATAAAAAAACATTTGGGGGGGAGGGCATTCTGAGAACGAACCTTAAAAAACATTTAAAACTAAGATTCTCTAACCATGGTAGTAACAAGTTCAGGGATCGAAAGAGACGTTCAGGAGCCGAGCGAGACGAGGATCACTCGAGAGCAGCAGAAACCCCATACGTGGGATAAGATCAGTTACCTTGGCTTCAATCACCAACAAAGACGTGGCAGAGGTAATACTCATTGAAGTAGCACCCCAAGTTGGGCAGCCAACGACTACAACCAGACGAGAGTTCGTACCACTTGCACCAGAAAATATAGTGGTTCATATGCAAGAAGTGGCGGGCGGTGATCTAGCGACTAAGAAGTCAGTCCAGCAGCTTCAACACCTACAACAGAGTAACATATAATGGATTTTGACTGAGACGCTAGAGAAAAATCCATGCATGCCACCATCACCGGGTTGAATGATGTAATGAACGTGTTAAAGGCTAAAGTTCGGGGAACCAGCCGTGCAAACCTTCAGTGCTAGCTGTGAAAATTGAAGCGATCGTTCCTCCAAGTGTGAGGACAATAAAGAAGGAGAAATAAAAAGTGGAGACAAGAGACGCTCCAAGGGTCAGGAATCCATGCAGGAGGTAGATCCCATGCATCTAAGAAGGCTAAGGAGGTAGAGCTCGTCTAGTACAATTAAGTACGATCAAAGTTGTCCACATATGTACTCAAGGAATTTCCATTCATGGAAAAAAATCCTTGAATTGTAACTCTCCAGAAAATTCGACCCATTTAGGATGGAAGCCTAAGATGGAATGGGAGATCCATAAAGATATTTGGAGCACTTCTGTAACATGATGATGGCTTTTAACCCCGATGATTTCATGCTCTGCCGAGCTGTGTCTATGACACTCAAGGGCAATGCAATGGAATGATTTAGTATTCTACCTAAAGGATCTATTTATGATTTTGAAGGTTTATGGAGAGTATTCAAAGAGAGATTCGTAGGCAACACGGAATTTTGATGTGAGCGAGATTCAATTTTGGACCTTTACCAAAGAAAACGTGAGTCATTAAAAAGTTATGTTTTATCGATTGCATGAATGCTTTACTAGATGCGGGAGAAAATATGATTGTTGCCTCCCTCAAGAAATGCCTCGATAACATGAAGAGCTTCACGCTGATTTAATCTGATTCCCGATTGAAAATATGAGAGATTTGTTGGCTCGAGCAGACACATTTATCCGAGTAGACGATGCTAGGAAAGGAGATTCACCAGAAAGGCATGTTTCATACTCGAAAGGAGGGTAGTTCAACCGAAAGAAGACCGATGAAGGGCCTCGTAAGGATACCTTTCGGTGACCAACACATTCTGATAATCCATCCAAACGGTTTACTTCACTAACTGAGGTCATCTTAGTTATTTACGACCGGACTAAGGGTAGAGAGAGGTATCAACCTCGACGAGTGATGAAGGCCCCTAGTTTTAAAAGGTCGAACAAGTACTTTTTCTCCTACCATAATGACCACGGTCACCTCACTGAAGAATGCTGGCAGCTCAAAGAAGAGATACAAAGGTTGATAGATAACGTAGAGCTTATCCAGTTCGTCAAGAAGCAAAATCGTCATCGTAAACCCGAGCAGAGGGAAGAAACCCAGTAGATCAATGAAGAAAAGCATTATGAATATAAGCGAGTAGGTAAACTGCAATGGTCGTTCACCATCATGGGAGGACATTCTGAAATATCTGGTAACTTGAACACGTTTCTTCGTTACTGCTCATTATAGCCGGAGGATAGTTCGAGGTAGCCAATAACTCAATATCACATAATGAGGACTATGCGCCATCACTATTCATTATCTTCGAAAGAAACTCTGAGGCAGCTCGTAACTTTAAACCCAACAAACGAGCAAGGGCCGATCATGAGGTTCAGGCAGTCGAGACCTCATCTTATCATAACTACCGAGATCTTATCATTTATCTCACATTTAATAATGATGACCTGAAGGGCGTCAGCACGCCACATGAGGATGCACTAATAGTATACTTAGACATTTGGGAAGTGATGGTAAACCAGTTCCTAGTAGATGTAGGGGGCTCATCAATTATCATCTTCAAGGCCAACTACGACCGCATACATGAGGTACCACCCTACAAACCCACGCAACATACCTTGGTAGGATATGAAGGCAAGGTCTCCCAGTGCGTGGGAGACGTTGAGTTAATGGTTAAAGTTGGTTATAGGGCTACTAAAAAAACCTCAAAACACTGTTTATGATCTATGATGCCCCCAACCTTTACCACGCAATAAAATGCATAAAATACCCAGTAGGAAGCGTAGTTGGGATCATCTGAGGGAGTATGATGACTGTTAGAATGTGTTACACAGTTACTATTGACCCGACAAAACCTCTGTGATGGTAATTAACTAGCGAGCGTGTGCGTGAAGACGAAAGTAGAGCACCACCTCCGCCTGATCCAGTTGACGATCCTAGAGAGACAAAGCAGCCTGATGCGAACCACCTGGACTCGGTCGAAGAATTGGTGGTAAAAGGTCGCACTCTGCGACTAGGGAATAATCTAGATTCTATTTTTAAGCAGTTATTAATTGACATGTTAGGAAGAAACTTGGACGTTTTTGCATGGGATGCTAGTGATGTATCACGTGTAGACCTTTCTGTTATTTGTCATGAATTAGTAATTGATTATTATGCCAAGCCCGTGCGACAGAAGCGACAGTCATTTTTGTTGAGAAGCAGGAGGCCATACGTGCAGAAGTTGATAAGCTATCACGGGTCGGATATATACGACCAGCTCGGTATCCAATCTGGATGGCGAACCCAATATTAGTAAAAAGGAAATGAGGTCAATTGCTAATATGCGTTGATTTTACCGACCTGAATCAAGCATGCCTTAAAGACGTATTTATTCTGCATCGTATTGATCAGTTGGTAGATTCAGCCTCAGATTGCGAATTCTTTTCTTTTATGGATGCTTAGTCTGGATATAATCAGATTCGCCTCAACTCGAGCGACGAAGAGCACACAACATTTCAAACCGAACGTTGTCTACACGGTTATACCGTGATGTCATTCGGTTTGAAGAATGCAGGCTCCACATACCAACGTCTAGTATGATTGTCACAACGCACACTGTCGATAAACAGCTCAAAGTACTCCAAACCGTGTTCGATCGTCTACGTCAATTTAATTTGAAACATAACCTAGTGAAATGCTCCTTTGGCGTACGTAGGTAAGTTCCTGGGCTACATTGTGAGTAAAAGGGTCATAGAGGCCTACCCTACCCAATTAGAAGCAGTTATACAAATGATGCTACCGACGAATGTGAAGTACGTTTAGTGTCTTACGGGGCGACTAGCAGCACTATCACATTTTGTATCCAGATCTTTGAATAAAAGTTACCATTTCTTTGAGATTCTTCAAGGAGCTAAAACATTTGCGTGGATAGAGGAATGTAATACATCATTTGAGGCATTAAAGAATTCTCTCACCTCACTCGAAATACTCTCATCCCCGGATATGTGAGACTTTCTTTTTATATTTGTTTGTTTCACCTTCGCTTGAGATATGTTAGTGCATTGTTAATTAGCGAACCATATGATGTTCAACAACATATTTACTACACTAGTAAAACTCTAGTTGACACTGATATCAGGTATCTCAATTTGGAGAAACTTACACTCGGTCTGGTAGTAGCTGCACAAAAAATGCGCCCCTACTTTCAAGGGCATACAATTGTTGTCCAAATGTAATTTCCCCTCAAAGTTGTGCTCCGAAAACCTGAAGCATCTGGAAGATTGACTAAATCGATTATTGAGTTAGGGGAAGACGATATCAAGTTTGAACCATGCATTGCGATCAAGGGACATGTTGTTGCTGATTTTCTTATATAATTTTCCTCTCCTCGTGCAACAACCCTTTCAAACGAAGTTTTGCCTGAAACCGTGCAGTTAGAGTTGATCGTCGAAATAGATGGGGCCTCAAGTACATCAGGAAGCAAGGTGTGAGTCATCCTTAAACCACCAAAATAAGAGGAGATTCGCCAAGCAATCCTTTTGAATTTCCTTGTAAAAAAAATATAGCGGAATACGAGGCACTAATTTATAGAATAAAGTTAGCACTAATATGTGGGGCTCGTATTCTCCGCTTCCATTCAGACTCACAACTGCTCATTAATCAGGCGAACGACCCCTACAATATGAAAAAGGAGGTTATCCGCGGATATTTGATAGCACTCAAAGAATATGAGTCCCAATCTATCGCTGTGGCATATGACCAAGTACCCCGCTTAGAAAACTATACCGCCGACAGCTTGGCCAAAACTGTGGCCCAATGAGAAGACCTACTTATATTCATGCAACAATTAAAACTACAGAAACTCTCTGTCAGAGTGACACTATTTTTATAATCGATCACATCAGTGAATGGAGACAACCCTATCTCATATATCTTCAATCTCTCACTCTACCAACTGATAAGGTGGCCACCCGAGTGCTCCAACTGAAGGTAGCCAAATAGTGTGTACTGGATGGCGTCTTATACCGAAAAAGTGTCACGCAACCTATGCTTTGTTTCCTTGATCAAACTGAAGATATTTTATTTTTGCATGACCTACATTCGGGGGATGTTGGGGCACATTATGGATATCGTAGCCTTATTCAACCTTTTTTATTAGCAGGCTACTATTGACCAGACTTGGCCTCCAACACTGAAAGACTTGTTCAACAATGCCATTAATATCAACAATTCGCCAACACGGTTCGTCTTCCAAGCGAGTCGATGCAGGTCGTTGCTGCCCGTGCCCTTTTGATAAATGAGACATCGATTTCGTAAGGAAACTTCCTATGGAAACTGGTAAACAAAACTTTCTAGTAGTCGAGGTGGATTATTTCACCAAGTGGGTAGAGGCCAAGGGTCTTTTCCACACTCGAGATCAAGAAATATGTGACTTTATTCATCATCTAATTTTAGCTCGGTTTGGATTACCTAGCATCCTGATGACAGACAACGGTCCTCGGTTCCGAAACATGGTGGTCACAAAATTCTGTAATTGTTATAGAATAAATCAACACTTATCTACACCGTACTGCCCACAAGCAAATGGTCAGGTCAAAGTCACAAATCCTACCATATTGGTAGGAATTAAAAAAAAAATCTTGAGGGAGCTAAGGGTAAATGACCGGACAAGTTGACCGAGGCCTTCGGGCATACCAATCTACCCCACAGACTACAACTAGCGAAAATATTTTTGTCTTCGTCTATGCAGTGAGGTTTTGGTACTAGCAGATATTATTATACCCAGTCATTGGATCACCAGTTATGATGAGGAAAACAATAATACCAACCGAGCAGTAAGCGTGTACCTTATAGAAGAGCAGCGCAACCAAGCACGAGTTCGAGCAGCACCGTACAAGAGCCTCATATGAGGAAACCTTAATGCTCGATTAAATCCTCGCATGCTACAAGTAGAGGATATGGTGATGAAAAATGTTTTCCAAGGATCCGGCGATGAAACAGTTGGAAAACTAGGACCAAATTGGGAAGAGCCTTATAAAATTATCTCCAATGGACACTATGGAGCATATTGTCTCGCCAATGCCAAGTGTCATGCATTGAAGCACCCATGAAATATTAATCATTTAAATTTATATTGACAAGATGTGTAGCTTAGAAGATGTGCTCTTTTCCCACCTAATGGCGTGACGGTTTTTTTAATGAGGTATCAAATTTCTACTCTTTACTTCAATGCAATTTTATTATTTTTGCCAATATATGTGTTTGTTTTTTAACTTTCTCCATCTTTAAAATATCGAATGGGTCAATGTCCACACCTAAGGGCTACACAAAGGGCCATATTAAATCCATACCATAGAGTTTATTAATATGAGCGGGTTAAGTGCCACATCTACGGGCTACGTAACGCGAACTGATCCAGTATCAAGCCCTCGATTGGGCCACACAATAGGGTTTAAATGGCTTCGTCACGAATAAGATAAGGAGTAAATCTCAGTGATAGCTACGTAACGCGAATTGATCTAGTATCAAGCCCATGATTGTGCCACGCAATAAGGTCTAGTTTACCTCCCAGCGAATAAACTAAGGAGTAAAATCTAACTCAGAGCTACGCAATGAGCTAGATGAGCTCGACCTTATGCGGATATACTCCATATTTATAGTAATTAACAAATACATGTCTTCATAAATAAGATAGACCTCCAATATCAATGTCAAACTACAGAAGAAAAAAAACTTTATCAAGTAATGCAATTAATATTTTTAAATTGTCGGAAGAGCAAGTTAAGTACGCATATTGTTGGCACAATCAGGATTACAAAATAACCATCATATAAAAGATGACTTAAGTGTTTCAAATTAAAATTAAATCAAGTACCAGGCACCAAGGTAGAGTCATCGACCCTTGCCTCCATCAGGTCTACTACAGTCATCTACCCCGCATCATCTTTAACTGCTGCGATGGATACCCTACCCAACTCTTATTCCGACAGCACTGGTACAACATTCGACGTACCCCCTTCCTGGCGCTGTTTTACGAGGAATATAATTTTTTCTATCGAACCCAACTTTATACCTCGGTTCAATGTCAACATCTCAACCATAGTTTTTTTTTTGCTTTTGGACCATCATCACCATAACCACCTCCATTACCTACTTCTCCCTCTCATCCAAATTCGTTGCCGCCTTATTCAAGATTTCTTACGTTGTTGCTCTATTTTCACTTTGAGCTCATCCATCGCAACAGTTAGTTTCCAATTCTTCAATATTAGACCAGTGATATGTTCTAACTGTTCTTCCACTCTATTCTCTTGAGCCATATTATGGGCGAGAAAACCAACGCTTTGGGACATCAAGTAATCATTTTTCTGAATCAGCCCATTGTTATGAGCTATCAAGGCAGTGTTACCAGTGGTCAATTCATTGCATCTCTCCTCATATGTAGCCAGTGCACCTTCGAGCGAGGTCATTTTCTAGCAAATAGCCTCATTTTCCTCCATTGCCTTATCCTTTCGTACCTTGTCTGCTCCATAAGAATTTTTAAACCGAGCAAGCTCGGTGGTTGAACCTTTCACTGATCGAAAAACATAGCATTGGGCTTCCACTTATCTATGACCTGATAATCAGCAGTTGACATCCACCGGTATGATAATACCACAGATTTGTGGTGCATCTATGTTCACAATAAGGCAAGTATTACGTTTACCTTCACTTATCAAAATACAGATTATAACATATGGTACCTCGATCGTCAGCTTTACCTGCATCTGCAATATCTCGCTCATAGGAATATTGTCATAGAAAGATAGCTCTGCACCGTTTGAGCTGCTCGAACATCAATATTGAAGGATGTGGCATTAAAAATATTTATAGAGGGAGCTTTTTCGTTGTTTACTTCCCTTTATTTTCCTCGAGCGTTATCTAACATTATTACCTCCACTGCTTTCCCCCGGTTTGATTTTATCTCAAGAACTATGGCTTGTCCAACAAGATCATCTGTCACTTGAGCTCCATCAGCATCTTCTTCATCTACTAGTTATGGCTTCCTCGTTGATTGAGTGATTGCATCCAGAATCACACGAGGCCTTCTTTTTCAGAGGAACTTCCTCATGTTATACCTCTTCATCTTCTTCTCGAGATTGTCGAGTACGATTTTTACCCATTTAATCCCATAGATAGGTAGCACTCTCTTCCACTTGGTTCACTTTACCAGACTCTTAAATGGTTCCCAGTTCTCCTTTCTTCTCATTCTAATACTTCAGAGACGAAAAAATTTATGTCTCCCTCACTTTTCGACTCTTGGGCACTAGCAACCACACCTTTGTACTAATGCGGTCCTTATGCCTCTGTTTTATCAACGCACGTATCCGGTCTATTGTAGCCTAACTCTCAAGTAATTTATTTTAGTAAACAACTGAACTGACTCCTCCAACCACGTCGAGCTGGCCAAATTAGCTACCTCGATTAGGGGATTTAAAGCATCTTCTCACAATCCTTCTTTATACCAATTCTGATGTTTCCCTTCACTTGCACAAACCAAACATTCGAGTTAGTATTCCACACTATGTTTCTTCAATCATAGACTAAAAATATTTTTCTTACACTTGGTCTTCCACCAATGTTCTAAGTGAAGGTTCATAATAACAGTCTCATGCTCCCAATTTCTCGATACAAATACGAACGAATTCTTCCAGTTTTTGTCTGAGGTAGGAAGTTCAACTATTTTTCTCATCCCACTCAGTTGGGTATAAAAAATAAAAACTTTACTAATTTAGTTACATCTACAACAGCTAGTAAATCTGCAAGGAAGACCGAAATACCTAATAAGCGCGAGCTTAGCACCATACTAAGAAAAACTCTTCACTCATTCACAGCTAATTGGATGGGACATATACCTATAAAGTTAACAAAATATCGTATCAAAGAGGGTAATGGCAACTGTAAGCCCCAGTAAAAAATAGTGGTATATAGGTAGGTTTCATTATCATTCACTTGATAAGGATGTTACACGACCTCCAGTACTCTAATTTTCGAATCATTGGGTATCCCATATCTAGCCTTAAAACTCAGAAGATCAGTATTATCAAGATATCCATACTTGGGGGCTAATCGACCAAAGTAGATTTTTAAGAACGCGAGATCTTCCAATTTTGTATTTACCGCTTTAACCTGATTCTCCTTATTCTTTACAACCTTTTTTGGGGCCATCACGTCCATTAGAGCGACTGAAATTAGTCAATATGACGTATGAGAACAAGAAAATCGAGGGGATTACTCACGCACAAACCCCACTACTAGAAAAGAAATTCTTTTCTCAAGGGAAATGGACCAATGATCAAACACCTACGACTGAGGCAATAGGGTTTTCATACACCAGTATTAGTCGAGAAGAAAATCACAAAATTAAAATATTCACATACCTTGTTGACTGAAGACGAGTGATAACAATGGAGATAGATTTTCTCACATACAAGCGAATTCAATTTCTTCTACCAAAGGTAAAATAATTTTCAATAAACTATTAACCACTTTGTATGTTGTAAAAAGACTATTTGGATTCCACTTTACTTTCTACTATACGCGTGATGTGATGACAGTTGTCATTCGAAATTGAAGACCAGCACGTTTCCCTCAAAACCCAAGCGCCATTTACATAAAAACGAATTTAGTGACGGAATCACCGCTTGGAATCTATCACGTGTCACCATACTTTTGCAAATTCAAATAATCCATTACTACATGCAATACGTCATGGAATTTATATCACCCAATTATACCATCCCCTATGCTTCATAAAATCAACAACAATAGAGTAGTTATTCTACTTCATTGATTTTGCGTCTATTACGCATAATCCATTGGGTTCCCTAAAGAGGAAATTCTCACCACCTAGTGGACCAGACAATAGCCAAAAAGAGGGAAACGGAAATAGTATATAAATAATACCGAGCCTAGTTGGCTATTATATAAACATACAAAGGATCAATGCTACGTATAGTGAAAATGCAAGTACACATCGTCGAGGCCTAACCAAGACACAAAAGGAAATTAGCAAGGTAACTGAGGACATAAAAGATGATAATAGAACGGGAAATAATAACAAGGAAGCAAAATTAGGCTAAGCAGATGCCTCGCTGGGTAAACCAAGCAGGAATCAACAATAGAGGAATATTCAGAAATTTACCGAGCAAAAATAAAGTTGAGCGAGGACCATAACCGAGCAGACCAGGGACAAATGACTTGGATGAGCAAAGCAAACGATACCGACCGAGGTAGATTATAAAAAAATAGGCAAATAAGAAAACTGTTAAAATCCACGTTGAATAAATTGGTCAAACCACTTAACGCACGAAGGCTAAAGTAATGGCCGTGAATTTAAGGCCCATTTTATAAATGTTAGTCTATATGCTAAATTAGTCATGTTATGTATGACATAGTGATTCGAAATTGCTAGGAGAGTATATAAATAAGAAACAAAACGTAAAGAAGAGATGTCTCTTTTTTTCTCTGATAAATAAGAATTATATTTGTTACAACTCTTTTTATATTTTCCTCTTACACATATCTCTGTATTTCAATCAATAAAGCATAACCAGTTACATCTGCAAAATAATACATTTGCGGCTGTTTGCTTGGTTTTCGTGATTTATCCCCTGTTAGTTGATAATTATCATGTTCATATTGCTTTCGTATCTAATCATCTGAATGCCCAAATAAAAATAGACCCTCTGTGTACATTGGAGTTATGTAGTGGTTGAACAACTTCAGCTGGACCCGAAGTGGAACCATGCCTGAAATCTTATTTGGTATAACTATTACCAATTTCACTCTGTAAATCAAAGCCATCATCAACTTCACATCTCAACCAACAGTACTAGGTTGAGTCCGTTTTATTTAATATCATGTCATGTTCATTGAAAATCACATCCCTACTTTTTCATATTCTTCTGACGTTCAAGTTCAAAGAGCCCCAACATATACCCTTTACTCCTTATAAATAGGCAAATAACAAATATTTAAGTGTTTCACATGTGTGTAGGAAGCACACTTGAACACTCTTAAATATTCTAGCTTAGGTTTATCTTCATTCCATGCCTCGTGAGAACAAAGAAAATTATGCGTTGTAGCTTGACTCTTATTGATGATATATATAATTGTTGTCAATACTTCACCCTATAACCTTCAACTCATACCAGTTGCATGAAACATACATCTAATATATCCCAATACGGTTCAATTCATTCTCGTAGCAAGTCCATTTTGTTGGGGAGTCCCGCATACGGTTGAATGTCTACCAATGCTAAACTTTTCACAATAGGTAGTGAACTACTTGTTCGTATATTTATCGATCCAAATATTTTTCAGCATTTTCTCGGTTTGATTCTCTATTAAAGTAATTGAGTTCACAAATATAGCAAACTCTTCACCTTTGGTCTTCAAAAGTAGAATCCATACTTTACTGCAATAGTCATAAGTCAATGACATAACGTACGTTGTACCACCTATGGTAGGTTCTCGTACTGGACACCAAAAGTCTGAATGAACATAAATAACTACTCAGTTTTATGTATGGTTTATGGGCATAAAATTTGCCCTATTTCTCTTACCTAAAACGAAGATTTCACAAAAGCTTGGTTTCTAAACTATTCAACCATGTAACGAAATTTATTTACTTAGTTCACTAAGCCCCTTCTCACTTAACTGTCTCAGTCGATGATTCCACAACCTAGTAGAATATTTCACCATACTAGACATACCCTCTATTACACTACCCTCAATAACTAACACATCATTAGTCATATAGGTTTTCATAATAACAAAGGAGCCATGTAAAATCTTATGTGTGTCGTCTCCACCCCTATAGGTAAACCCTTCATCATATGGAATACCATTAGAGAGAAGGTTACAATTAATTTTGGGTACATACCATATGTTATTAATTAATCTCTCAAGTTTTATAGAATACTTGAGTCCAGCTGTTTCAAACCCTTTGACATTATAAGATTCGTTATTCTCGAGGATAACGCTTCCCCTTGAGGATGAGGTGGTGAAGGGGTGATCCTGCTGAGCGAGCCTCCTGAATATGAGGTGCTAAAGGGGGTGCTCTATCTCTATTCGAGTATTATACCTTCATCACAAACCAATCCTAATTGATAATTATGTGAAACGACACACCAAAGCCCAAAATACACCATTGGGAAACATATCTCTATTCGAGTTTTTATGATTGTTTTTGCCATTTCTCTTCTCTAGGTAATTCTAACTGATATGTATTTTCTTCTTGCATGTCCAACATATTACTTTTGAACTCTTATCTACTCAGTATGCACCATTCGAATTAACCATTCATAACACTCTTGTTTTGAAGATCTTTAAAGCTCAAAGCGCTCATGACTTCGACCATCGTTTGGGAGTCTTTCCCGTAGAGAATAGCATTCATGAAGTGTTCATTCTCCTTCGATAGAGAACTCAAAAGGATGATTGTTTGATAATTTTCCCCCACCTTCACACAAACGACATTGAAGTCATATACGATTCAATTATAATCATCTATGCGCCTTCAGATCTCTGTGTCACTATCCATCGACAGCGTGTAAAGTTATTTCTTCATATATAATATGTTCTCCAAAGACTTCTTCATGTAAATTGTTTCCACCAGATTTCATATCCTTAATGTTGTAGATTCTTCATATACTTATCGTAGCATTTCATCTCCCAAACTCAATTTGAGGTTACTATGACTTTTAGACAGTATCACGACATCAACCTGCACAGATTTAACGTCGATAACAACTGCTAATCCTTTATATACTAAGTAAGCCTTAACATTAATTATCCAAAGATTGAAATCATTAAATCTGTTGAATTTTTCTAACTAAGCTTCATGGAACTCATCTTTTGAGGCTTTCCGGTTTTTCAGGCGATATCTACTTCTCCAACCTACAAATCGCGATTAATCTACTCCTTTTACTATTGATCCACGCTCACCGCACGACTTATAGGGTAAAACCACAGTTTAACAAAGACAAGCGACGATGTATCAATTACCAAACCTTTGGAGAAAACAATTAACCTTGTCTGAGACATAAATAAAAGAAAGAATAAATAAAACCAAGCACACAATACAGATTCAACATAGTTCAAATATTGGAAATAATAGTACATCGAGGAGGCAACGTAAACTCTTTTTAATTAATAAGTTGGTTAGGAAAAAACAGTCAAACACAAATGACTCAATTAATCTCTATTACAAAAGTTTACGTAATTTAATTTTTAATGTTTATCTCTCACCTTATTAATCTCCCAAAAAATACTAGAATAACATTTTTCTCTTCGAAAACATGGTCTTAAAAAAATTTCTCAAACTTTGCATACCATTATCTTGGTCATTATATATGATGGTTGTGATAATCAACCAACTAATATAAAAGATATAAACATGCAATTAATTAAAAATCAAATTTATATAAAAAAATATTTATAAAATTGTAATTAATATAAAAAAGTGCAACTAATACAAGATCCGGTTAATATACAGACTTAACCAAATTAATGAAAAGAATCTAGCTAATTAATATTAAAAATCGATTTAAATACAAAATTCTGCTATGAATTACTTGTTCTCTACACTTACCCTTAACCATTTTCTCCCTTACATTTAACTAAAAATGATATGTTTCAGTGATTGTTTTATATTTTTACCAACCCTCAGATCCGATCATAGTTCGTTTTTTGTGTATGTAGTGTTCTTATGGCTCTGACTCAGACCTACAAGGTTTGTGAAGGATCTGGTCTAACCGATGAATTCAATTGATGACAGGTTAGAACTCCACCCTCCAAGACCAATTTGATCCGATCAAACCTAAGACTTTGTGATTGTGATGTGCCATGATGATGTAATAGAATACATTATTAATTGTTTGGATTCTTTGTTAATTTCAAGCTTTTGCCATGTTTGTCAACAGCTACAGATTTGTTATTAACAATATTAAAAACACTAAGAACGCCTATATGTAAGATAAATTAGTGGTAGTGGCTTCCAATTTATATTGTCCAAGAACAAAATGGCAAGCTTCCAATCTAAAGAGTTGACCTTAGTAAATAAAAAAGACCAAGTTGCATTATCTTCAGTCTTTGACTATTTATCTTAGCATATAAACTATAAGGAATTGACACACTTCTAATCTCTCTTTCTTTTTTCCTGCAATCTCATAAGAGTGAGCATAAAAATGGAGAAAGTTTGCTTCATTCTGTTTTCAGCTTTAGCTTTTTTATATTGGCCATGCCATTCAGATACCAATCTGAATACTGCTCAAAGCTGTTTAAAAGAAGGTGAGTCTACCACCGGGAGTTCATTCCAGGATAATCTGGTAATCGTTTTGGATTCTCTTTCTACAAATGGACCTATCCATAATGGCTTTTATAGAGAGACCGCTGGCCAAGGCAAAAGCAATGTTTTCGGTCTTGTTCAATGCAGAGGAGATGTCTCGAGGGCCGACTGTTATAACTGCATCCAAGAATGTATCCGATCAGCCTCGTACAATTGTTCAGCTAGCAAAAACGTGGCGATTTGGTTCACATGGTGTTTTCTTCGTTACTCGAGCGAGGATTTTTTTGGCGTGTGGGATCAATTTTCAGCTGCAGTATATAATGATAGTGATTTCGATGATCCTTGGATGGGGTCTAAAGGAATCAACTTTATGAGCCAGCTTGCTAGTTCGGCTCCTACGACGCCGTTAATGTTTCAGACAGGTGTTTTGGAGGCGGGAGAAAATGAGAAGAGGTATGGTATGGCTCAGTGCATCAGAGATATAAATAAGGAGGAGTGTAGAAAGTGCTTAAATGCTGCGTTGGTGACTTTTCGAACAAGTATTGGAAACAAAAGAGGTTGGGAAATTTATGGTAGTAGCTGTAGCATGTGGTATCATGATTCTCGGTTCTACTTCAATGTCTCTATCCCTGTAAATAATGGTAAGTTACAAAGCTTTTAGAAATTATACATGAGTAATGAAGATAATATAGAGGCAAAATTGGTTTCTTGTTATATTTCCTGATATATTTTCATACATGATTCATGTTTTGATGGTGATATTGATGTCAGATGCAAAGAGATTTTTACTAGATGGATCTGCAATTGTTCTAGCGATGGCGGTCTTAACACTTTTCTCTTAGTCATCTACCCAACCAAGACTTGGAATCTGCAAGTAGAAATTAAAATTCTGTTTCTAATTCAATTAAAATTTTCCATAAGTCGTAGAAAATTGGATTGATATTGTTGATATTGAAATCACCCCATATCTTTTTTTGGTTTCTATTCGAATGTTTATATATAAATGTTCTTGCATTTCTCGGCTGTCGATTAGGAGAAACAGTAGCAAAAGATGGGTAGTTGTAAACAATTAAGAATTAGCTATGCACTTACATTTTACACAAATAATTTCTATTGTCGGTTTCACCCAAATAACTATTGCTGCCTTATTCTTCATTATTAATTCATATTGAAATATGAAACATAGCATTATATATAGAACAGTAAAATAGATGAATTTTAGTTGGGATTTAGGCCTCCAAGAAACCTAAATCGGATCTTGTTTTCTAGGCCATGGGCCAAGCCCCCAATCTGAGTGGTTTATCTTCTCAGCCACTCATTTATGCCTCTTCTCTTTCGATATTGAAACCCTAGGTGGTGGTATCTCTGCCACTAATCGTATTTTCCAAACTCAGATCTAGTCCCTTATACCACAAACAATGCAAAAACCCCTTTCTGTTCTTCATCTTGAAGAACAAATTTCGCCTAAACCTATAAACAATCTTTCAAAAAACCTAATCTCTAAGGCTAGTTTCTTTCAAAACCCGATTTTTGAAAGAAACGAGTCTTCGAACAAAGATCCACAAAAAGGCGATTCTATATCTTCAAAACATCCGTTGAGATCGTACGCTGAGGCTGTTAGATTGGGAAAAGAGGAGCGACTCGTTTCTTCGAAGGATTTCAAGCACAATGAGGTCGAAATCGGCTCTGAGGATGGATACACCTTTGTTAGGTTTTGCAAAAAAGATAAGTCTATCCTTAACTCTCTCTCTATGTATACACTGATTGCTAAATTTTCCTATGGTAGTCCTTCTGTGCATGATTTTAGAGGTTATTTGGCTTCTTTAAAACTGTTAGGAAATTACAGTGTTTATAAAATGGATTATAGGCATGTGTTTATAGAATTTGAAAATATGTTGGATGTAAAAAAATTTTGGAAGTACAATGTCAGATCTATGGGTCAGTACACTTTTAGGATATTAAAATGGAGTCCAGACTATAATCCCAAACGTGAATCACCATTGACTCCTGTCTGGGTGTCATTTCCGAAATTACCAGAATACATGTATAATATAGATACATTAGAAAACTTAGCTAGGGCTGTTGGTGTTCCTTTAAATACGTGGATGCCTAGTAAGAATAGGGCTAGTTTCAATAATTGTGAAGTTTGGACTATTTTAGATGTTTCTAGTGTCTTACCTCAAAAGATTTGGGTCTGTTTTGGTGATAGGGAGGGTTATTGGCAGGACATAATCTATAGAAACAAACCAGCATATTGTAGGAAGTGTAGGCATTTAGGTCATAAGGATAGTGATTGTAAATCTGAGGACTTAGATTTTAAGCACAAACAGAACTTAAAAAAGATTGAGATCAAATCTAAGGATAAAATGAATACTAGTGTCTGGATGCCTAAAAAAGTTAATATTAATGTGCAATCTGAAATAAATGAGAATCATGTTGATATGAATACACTGTTAGTTGATGCTCATGTTGATATTCATAATAAATCTGATGTTTTGAATAATTTGCATGTTGAGAAAGATTCTGATAAACGAACTATATGTGAAATTGTGTCTGAGTTGAATGCTGTACCTGCTATAAACATGGATAGTGTAAACATTGTTAAAGAATGTTCTGACTTGATTGCACTTCATAGTAGGTTAACTAATAATAATGAAAGTACATCTGCAATAGATAAATCCATGATGTTTGTTGAAAATTGTGAGTATGATACTGTTTTCAATGATAATGTTTTGTGTAATGCTTCTTCTGTAAGTGGTGCTGATATGATTGAAAATTGTGAGCATGATAATGTTATGAATGATAAATCTGGTGTTTTGAATAATTTGCATGTTGAGAAAGATTCTGATAAACGAACTAAATGTGAAAATATAGATGCTGAAATTGTGTCTGAGTTGAATGCTGTACCTGCTATGAACATGGATAGTGTAAATGTTGATTCTGACTTGATTGCACTTCATAGTAGATTAACTAATAATAATGAAAGTACATCTGCAATAGATAAATCCATGATGTTTGTTGAAAATTGTGAGTATAATAATGTTTTGCATAATGCTTCTCCTGCAAGTTGTGCTGATATGATTGATAATTGTGATCATCATACTGTTATGAATGGTTTGTATAATGTTTCTTCTGTAAATGGTGCTGATAAGATTGAAAATTGTGAACATGATAATGTTATGAATGATAATGTTTTGTATAATGCTTCTTCTACAACCTGTGCTGATAAGATTGATAATATTGCATGTAAAAACATTGATGACATTAATCTTGCTTTTGATAGTTGTGTGCAAATGCATGAAACTGATAATGTTGCTTGTGTGGATGTTGATAATGAGTTAACAGTAGATGCTTTAAATTCTCAGGATGTTGTTTTCATAGAGAGTAACCTAATTGCTTTTAAACAACTTGAAACTGCTAATATTACAAAAAAAGATATAGATAATGTAGTTGCATCCATGAATTTAAATCATCCTTTTAATGCTTTATTGAATGAGAATGAAGATGAAATTATATTAGTTCCATCTAGAAATAGGTTAAGTTTGTCCCCTAATTCACATATAGGAAAATTCTATGTAGATAACTTAAGTTTGCCTGCATCTCCTAAGAATAAGAATAAACCTTCTCTGAATAGTTTTCTTAGAAGATCTTCTAGGAATAAGCTAGTCATTAAATCTAGAAACTCTAAAGGATCTTTAGGATCCTCTAAATAAGCTTTAGAATGTCTTTAAAAATGTTAAACTGGAATGTTAGAGGATTAGGTAATTCTAAAACCATTAAAAGAATCAAAAACTTAACTAAGAAACATGGGGTTAATATATTAGCTTTACAAGAGCCTATGGTGTCTGAGAATAGAAGTTTAGAAATTTGCTCTAAACTAGGATTTGAATCTGTTCTGGTAAATACAAGTAACAAAGTGTGGGTTTTAGGGAGAAATGGTTTTAAGATTGAACTTTTAGATAACTTTGAACAGCTTTTAAATGTTAGAATTAGTCACTCTGCATATAGGGAGGTTATTTTACTTACTGTTGTGTATGCAAAATGCAATATTAGTCATAGGTTAGTTTTATGGAATCAGCTTAGAAATTTATCTGTTAACATGTTACCTTGGTTAGTTGTAGGAGACTTTAATGCTATATCTAAAATTAGTGAGCAAAGAGCATGTAATAATCAGCATACTAAAAGCCTAGATGACTTTAATGAAATGATCTTTGACTGTAAATTAGAAGACCCAGGTTATGTAGGCTCAAATTTCACTTGGACTAATAAACATTGGTGTGGATAAAAGTAGCCTGGGGGTAGGCTGGTAATTTTAAGTAGAGTTTTAAGGCAGCGTAAGGGTGTTTCACGGTGGTGTGGTGGTGTTTAAAGGTGTTTTAAGATATTTCAGGGTGTTACAAAGTGTTTCAAGGGTGGAGAGAGAATTAAGCAGCCTGGCAGCAGTTAATTTTTCTTACCCATAGTTAATGCTGGTGGTTGGGTATTTATAGTGTGAAATTTGGGCCCTTATGGGCTTTCGGGTCAAGTTTAGTGGACCCGGGTCATGTTTAAAGGCCCACAAGTTTTAAGTAAGTGAATAGACAGCTTAGTCAGATAGTGTTTAGGTTTTTTAGTACTTTAGTCATAGTTCGAACTGCCTTATGCTTGCAGTGTTCAAAATCACCTGTCCGGATCAATCAGTCCTGTTCGGATTATAGTCTTGGAGGCTGTTCGATTTTCGGGGAGTTTTACTTTGGACTACCCTTCCGGGGAGCTCTTCGAATTCGGACTCATCAGGAGCCCCTTTTTTAGGTATTTGAACAAGTGTCCTTGTTAAAGAACTGAAAAACAGTCCGGTTTCGGAAGTGGTTTACCGATTCGAAGAGAGTTGAGACAGGCCCGGACAGCCCAACCGTTACGAATTCCAAACGGTTCTTTGTCAGGAGTAGTGGGACACGTGTCACCCTCTGGTTGGCCACTCCAGCCGTTTTTCTACCTCGAAAATTACACCACTTTATTGAATAGGTAACTTCTTTAAATGGTTTTGATGACGTCAGCGCCGTCTTTTAATCATTGCCCAACTTTTCGGATTCTCCTAGGAATCAAACCCCTTTTTTACATTTACTATAAATACTATTCATCTTTCACAGTCTCATTTTCACTTTGCCATTTTACTCAAAACTTCATCTCTCTAAAACCTTAAGATTTCCTTAATCGTTTTATGTTCACAGCAAGAACAGCTTTAATCAAGGGTGGCTGGCTCAATCTTTCAGAACTAGAGAGAGCTCAAAGAGTTGAAAAAGAGAAAAGGATTGCAGCAGGGCTTCCAGCATCGCCAGTTGAGAGACCAGCCACTTCAATCGAAGAATCTGATAGAGGTTCATCTTCTTCGAAAGGTACAAAACCTAGAAAACTCTTTCGAACGACACTCTCCCCCATCGTTTCAGACTCTTCAGTTCAAGAGTCAATTCCTGTCGTCGAACCAGGGGTTACTGTTACGAGTGTTAAGAAGAAATCTACTTTTATTGCCATGGGGTCCGACTCCGATCATTCCCCAGACAAGTTGATCATGAAAAGACCAAGCAGGTTGGTCAAAGGACTCTCCTCAAAGAATACTAGTGAGTCAGGGTCCGGGACAACTGTTAGGACCCTCCGGGAGAGGCTGGTCGGTCCGGAGGCTAGTAGTCCACTGCCTCCAAAGGAAACTTCGACCTCAGAGACTCAAGCTGAGGTGAAAACCCAAAAACATTCAACGAGCCGTCAGTCCGGAGGATTAGCTGTACCAAGCTTCATCCCTCCCCGGGCTGTTTCCGCAGAAGCTCCCCCAACAGTAATGGAGGAGAGGATGGAAGACTCCATAGAGGAGGCTAGGTTTGAGTCCGAGTCTTCCGGACAAGCTGACACTGCCATAGTTGTTGCCAAGAAAGGCAAAGAGGACTTATATCTGAGCCGTCCGGATCTGCCGGAGAGCCTTGAAGGGAAAGTTGGTCCCTGCTTTCACAAGGTAGAATTTAAGTACCTTTTGTCTTTGTTAAAAACCAAGTACATGTTTATTCACACTAGGGATTTGGGACGGCTTCGCACTAAGTGGGGGATCCCTGAAAATGTAAAGATTCGAATTCCCATCGACCCGGGGACCCCGATGGATTGCAAGAGAAACGAGATTGTCTTTTTTACAGAGCTGTTTAATTGGGGACTCAGGTTCCCATTGGATCCGGAGATAGTGCGCTATTTCCATTTGGTCAAGCTATGTCCATCGCAGCTGAGCCCCAACGGATGGTACACCTTGATGTCATGCATAATGGCGTCCAGGCTGTCCGGAATCCCTCTTCCCATGGAAGAGTTTGCTGCTGTGGCAAGTCTATGCAAACATCACCAGTTCCCCTTTTATCACTTTAATATGGGGAACAATCTGAAAGCCGTTGACGATCTCCTGGAATCGGAGAATAAATGGAGGAGCCAGTTCTTGTTTATAAGTGGCTCATGGGAGAATGGGAAGAAGATTAAGATTGGGGAGAATCCTAGCCTTCTTCGAAGTAGATGGAGAAGTGATCGTAAGTTCTTTCTTTAAGTTTCTATTCGAATCTTCCCTTCTTTAAGCTTTCACTAACTTAATTATTCTTTTGTTTTGCTAGAACTGCCAAAAGAGTTCGGAGACTATGCGAAAGCCGGACAGGTTACCTGTGGCAAAATAAACACATGGGCCGCAGAGAACTGGGAGAACCGGTTTCACAAGGCTTTCACTCCGGGAAACTTAGCCAGATCTCACCTGTGGAACACCACAGGTCGAAGGGATTTAACCTGGGAGGAGTTTTCCACCCCTCCTGATGATGACGTTGTGCTGAGAAGGTCTCATGAGCTAGATGGGACCCTTTTCCTCCCTCTCCGGGCCAAAGCCCCGAGTAAAATGAAGGGCCAAAAGAAGAAAGGGAGGAAAACAGCAGCGGATACAGAGAAAAAGACTCCAACTGACACAGAGGTGCCAGTCCCAGATCAAGTTGATGCAAACCTTCTACAGGTGGTAGAAGTGGAAAGTAAGAAACACGGAGAGACTCCCTCAAAACATCTAAGGGCCTCCAAACGAACTCGCAAGCAAGCAAGCGATAGTGCTGACAGAGAAGTAAAAAAGAAGAAGACTTCTCAAGAAGAAGAGTTCGCTGTCCGGGATCCGGAGCCCACTTTCCCAATTGACCCAACGTTGGCTGAAGCGATCCCAGAGAATCTTAACGAAGGAATTCCAGGGGAGCTCCATACTGATGAGATTGAAAGGGGAGAGATCAATATGGACGAAGTGGATGTCACCGGCCTGGGTCCTCTAGGTGATTACTTTCTTGGTCTGTCAAGAGATGAGTTTGTTGGGCCATACGTTCCTCCAAGTAGTTCCAACACAGTGAACTTTAATGGCAAGACTTTCTTGGTTTCTAGCGAAAGGGACATTATAGCTCACTCCCTCCTTAGCAACGTGCAACCTGTGCTCACCCTGGAAAGGCAAGTCCGGAGTCAGGCAGAAACCATTAAGGAGCTTAAGTCTGAGAAGGAGAAACTGTCCGGTGACCTCCGGGGTGCCACTACCCAGATTGACTTGCTTAAGGAGTCGAACGAACAGCTGAAGAGGAGTAAAGATGAAAGCAACACAAAAGTTGCCTCTTTGGAGAAAACCCTAGAAGATCTCCGGGCTAAGCTGTCCGAGTTGGAGAAAGACTTGAAAACCTCAAAAGATGAGACTGCAGCAAAAGAAAAGATTGTCACCAATCTGACTACTGACAAACTTACTTTGGAGAATGCAGTGACTCAGGCTGTTGGCGAGAAAGCTGCCCTGGTGAAGGATCAAGAGGCCATGATCAAGGCCAAAATCAATGCTTATGCCAAGGAGATGCTACGGAGTGAGGAATTATTGATTGAGAAGGTGAAGTCCGACATGGTCCTCCTATTTCACGAGAAGTTCCCGAAGAGGAGACTTGGGGACTTATGGCGTTATGTGGATGATGATGATCTTCCATATTGGACCATGGTTGATGAAGGGTATACTGATATATCCTCATCTGGTGACGAGGAGGAAACCGGAGAGAGTCCGGGTGAAGAAGAGGCTGACCCCAAAGGCAAGAAGGTCATTGAGGAACAAAGTGATATCAAGACCAAGGGAATAGATGAGGGTGAGCCATCTTCAAAGGATCCCCCTTAGATGGTAATTTATTCTGCTTACTTTTTGTTCGAACCAAAGTCCTTGGAAGGCCAAGGCACCTTTTTGTGATGCTGTCCGTTTTGACCGGACAGATTTTTGTATTGTGTTTAAACTTGTTTAAAAAGTCCTTGGAAGGCCAAGGCAACTTTAAGTTTATTGAATGAATGTTTTATTTTGCACAACCTTTCTCTTATTCCATAGTTTGTTTAAGTATTTCGTATTGTGAAAGTGTTTAATTTCTCTGGCTAGGATTTAAATAGCCCTTAGAACTTTCAGTTCGGGTAGCATGGTAATCAACAGAATTTTGCAAAAACTTAGAAAATTTAAAAAAGCTCCAAGTTTCATTTAAAGCTCTCCGTGGCGCCAGAGAGGGGTAGTGGTATGCCCCCAAATATTTACATGGATGTTTAAACAAGTAAATATTTACATAAGTTGCATTCCAAATACATTCGAAGGTGTTCAATGTTCCAAGGGTGAGTTAAAACCCTGCCATCTTTGTCTTCCAGCCAGTATGTGCCAGGCTTGATTCTTTCAACCACAGTATACGGACCCTCCCAGGTTGGGGCCAGCTTTCCGAAGAGCTTTTCCTTGGTGTGCAAGAAAACTTTCCTCAATACTTTATCTCCTGGTTGAAAGTCCCTTCTTTTAACCTTGGAAGCAAACCTGCTTCTCATCAAGCCCTGATAGTGTGCCATTCTCAGATGAGCTTTTATTCGCCTTTCTTCAATCAAATCAAGCTGATTTCTGATTGCTATTTCATTAGCCTGTCCGGAGAAGTTATGAACACGAAAAGAGGGGAGTGTCTTCTCTATGGGAGCTACTGCATCCATCCCATAGACCAAGGCAAAAGGTGATTCTTGTGTGGCAGCCCCAGGCGTTGTCCGGTATGCCCACAAGACTTCTTGTAAATAACTAGGCCACTTCCCAGCAGCCCCTTCCATATTTTTCTTTAAGCCGGACAGTATTGTTCTATTAGCCACCTCAACTTGCCCATTGGCTTGTGGGTGGAATGGTGAAGAAAAGCAGTGCTGAATACCCCTTGAGGCACAGAAGCTCTCCATTTCTCGGTTGTCAAACTGTGGCCCATTATCTGTTGTTATTCTCTGAGGGACACCAAATCTGCAACATATGTTGGATAGAATGAATTTTATAACAGCCTTTGATGTTGTTCCTGCTAAGGGGGCTGCTTCTATCCACTTCGAAAAGTAGTCGATGGCTACAATTATGGTTTTACGCCCTCCGGCCGCCATAGGGAGAGGCCCAACTAAGTCCAATCCCCATCGAGCAAAAGGGATAGGCTCAGAAATTGATTCCAAAGGGATGGCTGGTACATGAATTTCATTGCTGTACCTTTGGCATGGGTCACACCTTCTTACCAGTTCCTTGGCATCTTTCATTATTGAAGGCCAATAATATCCGGAGAGAAGCACTCTTCTTGTTAACGCTCTAAATCCACAATGGGCTGATCCCTCACCATCATGTAATTCGGAGAGAACCATTTGTGACTCATGATCTCCTAAACAGCGTAGGAGAGGTTTGCTGTAGGATTTCTTGTACAAGACCTCTCTAATCATGATGAAACCATGAGCCTTGTGTTTTAACGTTCTGGCTTGTGATTTAACCAAGGGTACGACGCCATCGGACAGATATTGTATAAGTGGAGACCTCCAATCTTGAGGTTTATTTACTTGTATTTCAAAAACTTCCTCTTTCTCCCCTTCATCAAGTTGAATAGAAGGACTTTCAAGCACATGGATCCATGGATAGGACTCTGTATATGCTATTGTTTCCAATGAGTCTGCCAGTTCATTCTCTGCTCGGGGAATGTGCTCATAGACAACAGCTTTAAACTTCATTGCCTCATTTTTCAAGAGAAGTAAATACTTGATTAACTGTTCTTTTCTAGCTTCTGATAGGCCCAAGGCATGGTGAACAAGCAATTGGGAGTCGCTTAACAGCTTGACCCTTTTTGCTCCACAAATGTAAGCCAATTTTAATCCAGCTATAGCTGCTTCGTATTCGGACTCGTTATTGGACGCCCTAAAAGCAAAACAAATAGCTTGAAACATGCTGTCCCCATAAGGAGAAGTAAGACATATTCCTGCCCCAGATCCTATGGCACTGGATCCTCCATCTGTTCGGACAATCCACACTTTTTTGTCTCTTGAATCAGCAGGTTGCTCTGAGTCCCTATCAGAATGGAATTCGACCAGAAAATCAGCCACAGCTTGAGCCTTTACTGCTGTTCGAGGAGCAAAGTCTATGTCGAAGTCTCCCAACTCTACTGACCACTTTGTCATTCTGCTCGAAATATCCGCTTTCTGAAGGACATTTTTTAAAGGGAAAGATGTCCGGACTATGATAGGATGAGCCTGAAAATAAGGCATCATCTTTCTTGCAGCTATCACCAAGGCCAACGCTAATTTTTCAAGTTTCAAGTAGCGCCGTTCAGCATCAATCAGGCTTTTGCTGATGTAGTATACTGGGTGAGGATACCCATCAACCTCTCTAACTAACACAGCACTGATGGCACAACTTGAAACAGCCAGATACACAAATAGAGTCTCCCCATCGATTGGTTTGAATAAAGTCTTCGGAGAGGACAGATGCTTCTTAATTTCATTGAACGCCTCATCACACTGTGGTGTCCATTCAAACCCCTTTGCACCTTTCAAAGTTTGAAAGAAAGGAGCACATCTGTCCGAAGACCTAGAAATAAACCTGTTCAAAGCTGCTAACCTCCCCGTTAACCGCTGCACTTCTTTAACATTTCGAGGAGGCTCCATTTGAAACAAAGCATTGAGTTGGTCCGGGTCGGGCTGGATTCCATGCTCACTTATAATGTACCCTAAGAACTTCCCGGACTGCACTCCGAACACACATTTTTCAGGATTTAGCTTTAAATTCACCTTGGCCAGGTTGGCAAAAGTCTCCTGGAGGTCGGACAAGTGTAGCTGCTCATCCACACTTTTCACCATCATATCGTCAATGTAAACCTCCATATTTCTTCCAATTTGATCAGCAAAGGTTTTATTGACTAACCTTTGATAAGTAGCCCCAGCATTCTTCAAACCAAAAGGCATCACCTTGTAGCAGTGTAATCCTCTATCAGTAACAAAAGTGGTATGCTCTTGATCTCTTGGATCCACCTGGATCTGATTATATCCGGAGAAAGCATCCATGAAGGAGAGTAGCTTGTTCCCAGAAGTAGAATCTACCAGCTGATCTATCCGGGGAACCGGATACAAGTCTTTTGGGCAAGCTCGATTGAGATCCGTGAAGTCTATGCACATTCGCCATTTACAGTTTTTCTTTTTTACCAAGACTGGATTGGCAGTCCACAAAGGATACTGAGCTTCTTTAATGTGCCCCATCTTTGTGAGTCTGTCAACCTCTTGTACAATGACATCAGCCTTTTCTTTTGAGAAAGCTCTCCTTTTTTGCACCACTGGTGCTACGTCTCTCCGGACAGATAAGTGATGGGAAATTACTTCTGACGGCACTCCAGTAACATCAGCATTGCACCAGGCAAAAACATGCTGATGGTCTTTTAAGAATTTTAACATTTCTTCTTTCAATACTTGTGGCATTTTGGACCCTATCTTGACAGATTTCCCTTCTTCTAAGCAGTGTGTCTCAACCTCCTCAACTGGGATCAACACTCCGGGGGTCTCCCTGGGGTCATCAATTTCACCCTCACCCCCAGAAAGGCCCTCAAACTGCTATTGGTCATTCATACGGACTGCCCCCAGCGTTCGTGGAGCCAAGGCAGTGGCATAGCATTCTCTTGCAACTTTTTGACTGCTCCGGACAACCCCAACCTGCCCCTGAACAGCATATTTTAGACACTGATGAACTGTTGAGGCCACTGCATGCATCCTAGAAAGCCAAGATCTCCCTAGAATAGCATTGTAACAAGTGGGACAGTCCACCACAATGAAAAGTATTCTGACCGTTTTCTTGAAAGGGCCTCTGCCCAACAATACTTCTTCTTCGAACTCACCAATTACATCAGCTGAACTGCCCGTGAAGCCTACAATCGATCGGTCCGACTTTTGAATCACAGCTGGATTTTTCATTTTCTTGTAAGTATCTAGGAAAAGGATATTGGCAGAGCTCCCAGTATCTACCAGGATTCGCCTTATCTCATTGCCCCCTATCGATGCTCCTATGACAACAGCATCTTCATGAGGGCCAGCAATGTCTCTCAAATCATCCCCATAAAAGACAATGAATGGGAATAGATTTGACGATTGATAAGAGGTCATGCCCCCTTCTAGTTGGGTTGCCAAATTATGAACATGCCTTTTTCTTGATGAAGTGGTAGGAGCCGTTACGGTGTCCCCTCCGAAAATTGTCAAGGACTCAAAGAATTTAATGAGCCCGGAGACTGACCTGGAACGTTCCTCTATTGCACCCACTCTGTTCCTTGTTGGATCAGGATCCAAGTATTCTGATTCCACATCAAACCTTTCAACAATTACCATGGCCTCTTCTGGGGCAGCATTAACCGGACCAGCCCGGTGAGTGTTATCAGGCCTGTTGCCTCCTCTTCTTTTGACATACGCACCCAACTTCCCTCTTTCAATCAGGTTCTGAACCTCTTGCTTCAAGGCTATACAATCATCAGTAGTATGGCCAATATCATTGTGATATTGACAAAAAGAACTGTTTCGATGTTCTCTGGGGGACTGCAAGGTTGCCGGTCTCCGGTAGTGTACTTCATCTTTAGTTTTCTCGAAAATGGTTGCCACACTTTCTTTGAGCTCTGCAAACCACTCCGGTTGGACCCACGGCCCCCTTTTGTTTCTAGACTGTTGACTTTGTGCAGGAGCAGCTGGTTGAGACTGAGCTTTTCCTCTTCCATGTCCCTGTCCGGTTTCTCTAGCTTTGTTGCCGGACTGGTTTGGATTGGGAGTTGGTGTTACCGGGGTGGATCTCACCTGCCTGTGCACCCTGGTCTTTTTTGTTTCATCAACATTTATTTGCTTGCCGACTTGATTTAGCAATCCACCCCAGGTCATGGCTTTCTTCCTTGTTACTGAATCGGCCAGGTTGCCCGGGTTCAAACCCTGTCTCAGGGATGCTATTGCCACTTGTTCAAAACAATCAGCCAGCCCGTTCTTTGTATTCACAAAACGACTTATGTATTCTTTCAATGATTCATTTGGCTCTTGGGCACAATGGATTATGGTATCTCCATTGCCCTTGAGCTCCTTACTTCCCACAAATTGCCTTCGAAAGGCCACCCAAAAGGTATCAAAGTCTCTGATACAACCCTGAGGAAGGCTGTTGTACCACTTCAGAGCACTTCCCGTAAAGGATTGGGAGAATGCCCTGCAGAGTAGTTTATCATCATCATCAAAGTTCATCATGAAGTTCTTGAATTGCTCCAGATGATTGTCCGGATCAGTACTGCCGTCGTACTTCTCCATCTTTGTGCTGTCAAACCTCTTGGGGAGGTTCCCGGATAGGATTTTAGAAGACAGTGGAGACTGCCTCCAATTCCTTCCACGACTGAACACGGTATCCTCATTAGGTGTTGCAAAGATACCTGGCTCATCATGGAAGGCAAATGGATCCATCAGCAACCGGTCTATATGCCTCCGGCTGTGAGATGATCCTTTCCCAATGTGTCTTTTCATTCTTCCATGGTGGTCTCTTTTTCTGGAATACTTTTTAACTTGCTTTTGTTTTTTCCTGGTTCGCCCTTCGTCACTGCTGGAGGACAAGGACTTTTCATTCCCCTCACTGCCGAAGAGCTGTCCGAAGATTCTGAACTTGAGTCAGAACTCTCCACAGGCTTGGACCGGTGAGACTTTTTAGAACTAGCATGTGTCTTTTTAGTGCTCACATGAGTCTTTGAAGCCTCATGCTCTCGAGGGTTATCAGAGCGATGAGCAACTGATGCTTTGGACTTTTCCTTCATGCCCATCTTGGCCTTCTCAGCCCTCAGAGCTTCTATTTCAACCCTCAACCTGTCACGCTCTTGGACAGTATATTCATCGTTCTCTTCCACCACTTCGAGCAAAGCTGGTGGAAGCTCTGGATTATCCGGATTCATTCGGACAGAATTCTTTTACTTGGTTTTGAATGTTTGATTCAGGCACCGTCGCCTCCCACTGTGGTCGCCAATTTGGTGTGGATAAAAGTAGCCTGGGGGTAGGCTGGTAATTTTAAGTAGAGTTTTAAGGCAGCGTAAGGGTGTTTCACGGTGGTGTGGTGGTGTTTAAAGGTGTTTTAAGATATTTCAGGGTGTTACAAAGTGTTTCAAGGGTGGAGAGAGAATTAAGCAGCCTGGCAGCAGTTAATTTTTCTTACCCATAGTTAATGCTGGTGGTTGGGTATTTATAGTGTGAAATTTGGGCCCTTATGGGCTTTCGGGTCAAGTTTAGTGGACCCGGGTCATGTTTAAAGGCCCACAAGTTTTAAGTAAGTGAATAGACAGCTTAGTCAGATAGTGTTTAGGTTTTTTAGTACTTTAGTCATAGTTCGAACTGCCTTATGCGTGCAGTGTTCAAAATCACATGTCCGGATCAATCAGTCCTGTTCGGATTATAGTCTTGGAGTCTGTTCGATTTTCGGGGAGTTTTACTTTGGACTACCCTTCCGGGGAGCTCTTCGAATTCGGACTCATCAAACATAAATGGAAAAGATTAGCTAGGTGCTTACATAATGAACTTTGGAGGAATTCTTTTAATATTACTAGGGTAGATCATTTAGCAAGAACCTGTTCTGATCATTCTCCACTGTTAATAACAATTCTTAATCAAAGTAACTATCAAAAAACTTCTTTCAGATTTCAAAATATGTGGATAAAGCATGATTACTTTTTGAAAACTGTAGAAAGTAATTGGTCTATACCATTAATTGACTCATCTGATATATATGTTTTCTGGTCTAAACTTAAGAGATTGAAAAAACATTTACAAAATTGGAATAAAGTTGTTTTTGGTAATATTTTTGTGAACATTAATAAAGTTGAAGATGAAATTAAACTTACTGAAATCTTGATTGAGAATGATAATTGTGTTCAGAATCAAACGAAATTGACTGAATTGAATGCTGAATTAATATTATTACTTGATAAAGAAAAAATTTATTGGAATCAAAAAAGTTATGTTAGTTGGTCTGTTGAAGGTGATAACAATTCATCTACTTTTCATAACTATGTTAAGAAAAGAAAAGTTAAGAATATGATTAATGGTATATTTGAAAATAACAATTGGGTTGAAAATGAAGAGTTGATAGGCCTTTCTGCTGTAGGCTATTTTAAAGACTTGTTGAATAAGAATTCACCTATGCATGATTTATCTATTGTTAGAAGTGTGATACCTGAAGTTTTAACAGATCAATGTAATAACAGTATTTTGAAAGAACCTTCTTTAGAAGAGATATATGATATTATTAGATCACTAAATACAAATAGTGCCTCTGGAGTTGATGGCTTCAACTCCAGATTTTACATTGCTTGTTGGCCTATAATTAAATTTGATCTACATAAAGCTGTTAAATGTTATTTCTTGTGTTCTGATATACCTAAAGGCATGTTTTCTACTTTGATTTGTCTAATTCCTAAAGTTAAATCTCCTAAATATTGGACTCAGTTTAGACCAATAAGTCTGTGTTCTGTGTTTAATGTATTGATAGCTAAATTGATTCAAAGTAGATTATCTAAGCTTTTAAGATTTATAATTTCTGATGAACAAGGTGCATATATTGAGAATAGAGTAATACATGATAATATATTAATAGTCCAGGAGTTGGTTAAAGATTTAAACAGGAAAGTTAGAGGTGATAACCTTATTTTAAGCCTAGATATGACAAAAGCTTTTGATAAGATTGAGTTTAGATTTTAAATATGAAGTAATGTCTAGCTTTGGTTTTAATAATCTTGTAATCAACTTAATAAGGAAATCTATTGAAAATGTCTCTTTCTCAGTCATCACTAATGGAACTACCTCTGGGTATTTTAAGTCTAAAAATGGCCTTAGGCAGGGTGATCCTCTTTCACCTTGCCTATTTATTATTGCTGAAGAGTTTTTCATCAGGGGTATTAAGTTCTTAGTAGATCAGAATAAAATTAAGCCTTATAGTATGAGATGTCAATTGAATATAAGCTGTTTAGCATATGCAGATGATATAATATTATTTTTAAATGGATCTCTGCCTAGTGTTAAGAATCTTGTTAGTTTTTTAGACTTATACCAACTACTATCTGGTCAGCTGTTAAATAAGGAAAAGTCTTCTTTTCTTACTTCATCTAAAATAAACAGAAATAGACTAGAACATCTTAAAGATTACTTAGGATTTAAGTTCTCTAAACTGCCTTTTACTTATTTAGGTATACCTATACATTGTAATAACTTTGCTGAACATTTTGAAGGTCTATTAGATAAGGTTAAAGATAAAATTTATGATTGGAACTGTAAGCATATTTCTTTTGGTGGAAAGATGACTTTAATTAACTCTGTTCTTATGTCTTATCCTATGTACTACCTACAATCTGTTAAACTTCCTTTAAAAGTGATTTCTAGGTTTAATAAGCTGTTGAATAAATTTCTTTGGGGTTGCAATGATCTTAATAGATGTATGCTTTGGACAAGCTGGCCTAGTTTATGTAAACCATTCAAAGAAAATGGTCTTAATTTTAGAAATATAGAAGATATTCAAACGGCCTTAGCATATAAATTATGGTTTTCTTTTCGTAGTAAGAGTTCCTTATGGTCTAAGTTACTGCATGCTAAATATTGTAATGATATCCATCCTTTGCAAGCTAGGCTCAGGAATACTGATTCCAAAGTTTGGAAAATAATGCTAGAAGTTAGGTTAGAAGCAGAAAAGCATATTAGATGGAATTTAGGTCTAGGTAATATAGATTTCTGGCTGGATCAATGGAATGACATGAAACCTTTAATCCTATTAACTAATACCAATTATCATCACTATCAGCAAACTAAAGTTAGTAAATATTTCAGTAATGGTACTTGAGATATAATTAAGCTTCAAGATAGCTTACCTTTGCAATATGTTGATAGGATTATTAAAACTTCTATAAATCTAAATGTCTCTGACTCTGCAATCTGGAAATTGTCTAGTAATGGCTTCTTTAAGTTAAAGGAGACTGTGTTAGAAATCAGACAAAAACACATATCATCTGATATTAAAGACAAAATATGGAACAACTTATCCCCTAAAAAATGTTCATTCTGTCTTTGGAGAATCTTAAACAATTTGATCAGTGTGGACACCATTATTCAATCAAAAGGATTTCATTTAGCTAGTAAGTGTATGTTTTGTGAAAACATTGAATCATTACATCATATATTTGTATCCTGTAACATTGCTTGGCTGGTTTGGAGTTTCTTCACTGAAAAATTTTAACATATTAATAGGGAGACACATGACAATTAATCATATTGTAAATATTTGGTTTCTGTCTACTCCTAAAAGAGTTCATATTAGGACTGTGTTGCCTTCTTTGATTGTTTGGTGCATCTGGAAAGCTAGAAATAAATATAGGCATAGTAATGTTATTTCTACTTCTAAGCAGATTGTGAAACAGATCTTATTGATGCTTACCTCTTTAGATTTAGCTCATGCATTAGCTAGGAAGCATTGGTCTCCTGATTTTAGTTCAGCTAAACAGCTAGGTTGCTTTAATCATCTAAAACTTATTAAACCTTTTATGTATCTTAAATGGAATGTACCTGCATGTAGTCGACTAAAACTTAACTGTGATGGATCTTCTTTAAGCAATGGTGAATCTAGTTATGGTTATATAATTAGAGATAGTCTAGGCAACATAATAAAGGCTGCAGGAGAGGTAATAGGAAAGAGTTCTCCTATAGGTGCAGAAATTGCTGGATTATTAAATGGATTAACTTACTGCAATGAGAATGATCTAAAATTAGTTGATATTGAGATAGATTGTTTAGTTTTATTTAATATGTTAGCTTCTGGTTTGAGTCCTTGGTACCTAGAACAAAGTTTACTAATTTGTAGACAGCTGATAGTTTCTCAAATGACAATCAAACACATTTTTAGAGAACAGAATCTTGCGGCAGATTGGTTATCTTGTCATGCTTTGAAAGTGAAAAGCAGTTTTTGTATTCAATCTCACCATAATTTTAGTGAGTTATCAAGCATATTAAGGGCTGATAGATTGGGTCTAGGAAATTTTCGATACACTTAATATTTTGTGTGATTTTCTGATATTGTTAGCAAGTCGTGAGACTTGACTATATGTTTCATTTGCAGGTATTAGGTTATCAGCTAGGATGGAGTAGATATGGAGCATGTAAGAGACTTGCTACAAGAGTGAGTAGGAGACTTGCTAAGGAGGATATGCTGTTAAAGACACAAGTGGTGATGCTGTTAAGGATACAAGAGAATAGTCTAATAGAAGAGAAGAACATAAGATGGAAAATGTTTCACTGTATTTTTCATCTATAGTCAATGAACTTATAGTTCAAATCTGTTTGTAACATTTGTATACTCTTTCTTTAACATCAATAAATCATTATATTTCTTGGGGAAAAAAAACAGTAAAATAGATTGTGTTTATAAACGGAAAACATATATATATATATATATATATATATATATATATATATATATTTCACTTTTTACTTAGATTTTTTAAATTTTTTTAAAACTCATGTGTATTCACATATGTTTGTTTCTCTCAAGCTAGAATTTTAATGTCTATATGGACTCAATTTCCTAACTTTTTATTTATTAAATCTGATATTATTATTTTACAGTGTTAAATTTGGGTTTTCTTTTCTGATGGGGTGGTTTTATATGGAATCTAATACATTTTCTATCTTATTGTTAATTTGCTTTGTTTTAAAAGCTAAAATTGTATTCCTTTTCTTTATTTTTTTTAATTTCTTTTATAAATTCAAATCTGTTTCGCTCTTTAAAATTCGATTTAAAAAAAAAACTTTAAAAAGTAAGAAATTATTTTGTAAACACGGGTTTTAACCTAAAATAACCTATTCTAGGTTCTATGAATTTAAATTTGAAAAACTACGGCCTGATTCGAACAGTAAAGGACTGGACCCTTATAGATGGAGTCTTAGCAAGTATTTCTTGTTGTTATGTTATTATATAGATTTGTTTACGGTACTGTTTTTTTGGTACCTAGTTCACCTTTTGATTGATTTTATTGAAATTCATAATTAAACATCATTTTTAGTTTTTCATATTCTTTTCCTATCTGGATGACCGGTTCGAGCTTTTTATGTTCCTCCAGATTTTTTTTTCATTTACATCTCTTCGTTTTCTTCTTCGATTTAAAGAACTTTTTGCGATATTTCTAAGTTCTACGAATAAGAAGAGTCAGATAGGATTATCTGGTAAAGCAATTGTTAGTAATAATGAAAAATTACTTGAAAGAATATGAAGATGATATGTTAATCTCCGAATTTTTTTATGAAAGTGTAAAATAAAGACTTAAGAAGCTCATGACTTCAGAAAGTCTTAGAAGATTGGTTGTTCCTATTAAAGTTGAACTTCATTGAGAAAACCACAGTATCTTAGGTAAACAAACAACCCACTAAGTTTCTCTATACTAGATTTAATTTTATAAGTAGATTGTATCAATTAGTCATCTATCTTTAGGTTACCTACATCTAGACTTTCAAGTAATATAATAGCTCTAAGTTAAACATGAGTTTGGGTATGGTTGAAATCGAGACTTTTTTTTGCATTGAAAAGTCTTTTAGAAATCCAGTCGAGTACTTGATTCTTCTCCATATAGATGTGCCGTATAGTCATGCTATAAGTTATCAACTTCCTACAGCGTTCCTCAGGGGTGCCACGAATCGAGGAGCTTTGTTCTCCTTAAGCATTTCAATTAAAATAGAAGAGTCGGTTTCTATGTTCATGTGTTTGATATCCTTCTCCTTGCTTATAAGGAATCCATCTAATAGTGACCTACACTATGCTATATAAGAATTTGCTTACCATAGGTTATCTCTAATAAGACCCCCACCACTTGATTCTTCTGATAGGAAGCAAGAATCATCTATGTTTAGTTTATACGTCTCCTAGTGGTAGATTTCATTTAAGAGGTAGATTTTTGTCTAGGTTTGTTTAGGGGGTGTATACAACCTAACTTGGAGCTACTTCATAATCTTTGATCCAATAAGATAATTTTAACAGATTAACATTGTTTAAACCTTATGTAGTGTATTTAATATGATTTATAATAGATTTGAAAGTGACTTTAAGATCATTGGACTTGGTTTTTTCCTAGATATTCACAAGACCCATTAGATAATTGGAGGTAGGATTGTTCTCATATGGATCTCTATATTCGTAGACCAATGATGGGAGATTGTCATATGCCTCCCAATTAGGATACCAAATACTCATGCAAAATACTTCCAAAATTCCTAAGAAGTTTTCAATTGTACAAATATATGACAAGTAGATTCAATACCTCCACAAAATTGATATTTTGAAGCAACATAGAATTTGTTTTTTCTGGATGATAGTATCAACTATAATCTAGTTGTTAATTAGCCTACATAAGAAAAAACAACATTTTTTAGAATTGTATTGTTTAAATTCTCTTATAGAAATTTGATTTTGAGCATTTATATTTGATGTTATTCTATGTATCATTTAAGTTAAAGTCAACATTTCAGATAATATCCACTTCAGGGCATTTTTTACTATTCTTTGATTCACAATCATTTTATTTTCTCAATGTCTGAATAGAGAACAATAGCCTTAAGTTTTTCTACATTTTAGCTTCCATCATTCCAATACTTATTAATTTTGTCCTCTTTATACCAGTTATTATCCTCTTCATCAGAAAGAGAAAGAAGAATAAAAGGTTTGAAGTCACACCCTTTGTCAATCCAAAAGTCTATTTCTCTTCTACCAACATGCCAATATATATAACATTCTCCAATTTCCTTAATGTTTAATAACATGTTCCAACCTTCAAAATGTTTACAAGTATTCTGAACTTGTAAAGAATGATATGTAACTCTATAAGTTTTTTATTTTCTTCGTCAGAAGTTATATTTGGGATAATATTATAAAGCTCACCCAATTCCCTTTGATTTGTTTGAGGTGATAGTAGAGCTTTAAAGTGTTTCTCATTAGCTTTTCCCAATTATGCTTGATCACTTAACAATGTGTCACCTTATAGAATTCTATTTATTTTGTTTTTTCTCCTCATTTTCTTAATATAGTTATGAAAACTAGCAGTTTGTTTATCATCATTCTTTAATAAGTTTATGTTGCTATTATATTCCGAGTATGTCTCTTCTCTAGCCCACAACTAAAGAAGATTAACTTGGGTTTTGGCTAGTTTATTTTTATCTTCTAGATTCTTAGATTCCTCAAAATATAATTCTATTAATTTGACTCTTGTCTGCCTGAGCTATTGCATCAAATACATTTCAAAAAGTGTATGACTTCAACCTTTTAAGCTTGAGTTTTATCTTTTTAATTTTATTCCATAAAATTTATATAGGAGTCTCAGACATTTCCTCATTCTAGTTTAGGTCAATTGTCGTAAGGAAGGTGGGTGCATTGTCCACATATTTTGGAACTTAAATGATATGATTTATTGTACTGAAATCAGCTGAACTAGTAATAACCGATGGTGAATGATCTGACCCAATTCTAAATAACTGCTTAACTATGGTATTCTCAAAATAATACAACCATGCTGAATTATATAAAACTCTATCACGACTTTTCTATTTTCTATTGTTAGTCCAAGTAAATTTAGACCGAGAAAACTGTGCATCCTCTAGTTGAAAATTAAGTATATTGTTTTTAAAATCATCTATACTCCTTAAACATAAGGTTGAACAAAGTGTTTATTCTTGGGAGTTTGCAATAACATTGAAATCAAGCATTACTATGCATTATTTTGAGTTATCTGCCCATTCTCTTATGGAATCCCATAGTACCATTTTTTTCTCTCTCTAATGTATATTGCATAAACCACGGTGACTAAAAACTCCTTATCCATTATAAAAAGTTTAACTTTGAAATATAAAACCCAAAAGTTTCACAACAAAATTTTATTTTCATATAATCCAAATCTTGTTACTGTTGTTAGCTGAACTGCTTTGATATCCAAGTTATCTAGTTAACCTTTCAAGTTTTCCCATAGAAATCATTGGTTCTTGGATGGTTAAATAGCCAACTTTTTAAGTCTTTTCTATTGATATTGATAATGATATAACATTCACGACTAATTATAATAAATATGGAATTAGAACGGCATATTAGTTGTATTTATATTTATATTCTGTAACGGGTGTAAATAATAAATGTAACATTAAAACTTCTAGTACAACTCCTATAAATAGTAGCTCAGTTCTTGTGAGGTTTATTTCTGTTTGAGGGTATTTTTGTCGAGAGTTTTGTGGTATTTTGAAGGTATTTAATGTTTGGATAGAGTGTAGAGGGAGAATTGAGCTGTCTAGTTGTATTTAATTTTCATTACCCTTATTTAATGTAGGTGGTTGGGTATTTATACCCTTATCTTTGGGCCACATGGGCTTTCAGGTTGTGTTTAATGGATTCGGGTCGAGTTTAAAGGCCCATTAGTTTTTAAGTAAGCAAGTAATGAAGTGATTAAGTTTTTAATACTTTAGTTCTGTTCGGACAGTCTAGTAAGTGGAGGCTGTCCGAATTGTCCCTGTCCGGTTAGGTGGGTGATGTCCAAATTGCCCCTGTCCGGTTCTTATAAAGAGTGGTGACAAAATCCAGACTCATCAAGTTCCATATGTAAAACATCTCAAATTATATATACAATTACATATTTTTCTTCATCTTCCTTCTATAATTACTTTCTCTTTTTATTTTTATTTTATATAAGATGATTTAGGTCATTTGTTAAGGAATTTATCCTTATCAAATTTTGGTGCAGTCTGTGGGAACGAGATTCTCACTTTAAAAAAAACATAAATCATTTTCGTCTTTTAAATAAAAAGATTTTTTATTTTTATCTTTTTCGAGAAGAATTTCAAATTAATCGAGCAAAATCCTTATTTTTTAACATCATTAGAGATCCGCTTCCGGATAGAGAAATTTCCTAAACAAACCGTGGATCAACACCGTCGTACTCCAGATAAAATAAGACGATAAGTTTGTTATTGCCCGTAACCGTAACACTACAAATATAAAATATCTAAAAATAAATACATAATAATCTAAAAAAATATATATCAGACATAATTATATTTTTTTAATAAATATTTTCAAATGATAATTTAATTTATTGTTTACCGCATTGACTAATATATTATATTAGTACGGATTACTAATATATTATATTAGTACGGAAGTGATGTTTAAAATGAAACGGTTGTTATATTTGTTAATATAATATTAATATATATTAAAAATTAATAAATATTAATAAAAAAAATTTAATATTACATTAGTAAGTCTAATAATTTTTTTAAATAACATAATATCACTTATTAATAAATGAGTTTAATATTATTTTATTTTATTTTATCGAATTTATTAGTTTTGTTAAGATTTGTTGTCATAAGGAGGGCTCCAAGAAACCATGTGCTTCAAGAACAGAGCGACTAAGAAAGCAGAGGAGTTCATCCTGTGATTGATCATCTCGATCATGGACTTTCGATCATCTGAAGAATTCCTTGTTCTTCATCAGGGTCTAAATCATAATCAACAACAACCAAGTAAGAGATTCGTCGATTTGTTTTCACCAGTGGAAGAATTTAATACGTTGAATCCAGACTTTGTCAAGAAAACAGAGAATCACCTTTCGATCCAATATGGTGATCAGGTGAAGCAATTGCTCATCAAGAAATCTAGAACTACATTAATAGGCAAGTTCAGCAATGGTGTTCCGAAAAAACAGAAGCTTGAAAGTTTTTTAACTACGATGAAATTCAGGGGAGTGTACAGTTTTGAGGTATGGGATTCACATCACATCTTCTTCGAGTTTGAGTTGAAGGAAGGCGTTTCAAGATTCTGGTCCCGCAATGTTTGGAGATTTGATGATATAGTTATGCGAATCTTGAAGTGGAATCAGAATTTCAACAAAAAGATTGAAGATCCTACTGTCTTAACATGGGTTCGTTTCGAAAACTTGCCAGAATGCTTGTATGATTCTGGTCTGATTTATGATATGGCTACTGTAATTGGACCAACATACAAAGTGGTTGTTCCTCACAAGAATCGGGCATGCTCTAATGCCTGTTATGCTCAAGTAGAGGTTGATATTTCTAAAACGTTGCAAAGAAGGATGTTGATTGGCTTCGGTAGTAATGATGGCTATTGGGTTACCATTAGTTATAAAAATGTCCCTTCGTATTGTCATGGATGTTTTCATATTGGGCATGATCAATCTGTGTGTAAGAAATCTTTAAAGAAAGTTGAATGTTCTGATTCTGTTCAAGAAAATAGTAAGATTGAGGTATCGAAGGATAAGCAAGAGAAGCATGAGGAGATTTCCAATGTTCCTTCGGTTGACTCTACTATATCAAGAAACATTGTTCAGGTTTACAGGAGAAAGCTTAAATCAATAGTTACTCAAAAAGATCCAGAAGTTGGAATGATTGAAAATAACAATAAGGTTAATCAGGAAAATACTAATGAAGTTCAAATGGAGAAAAATGAACAGCATAATCATGTTTCCATTCAGGAAGTTTCTCAAGACAAAAGTAAAGAGGTTATTGATGCTTTAAATAGGATTGATGATGATCAGTATAGCTCTCCAGATCCAAATATTGGTAGCTGTTCTCCTACTCCAAGGCTGTCTCCACAGCGTAGTTTTAATGAAATCATTTCTTCCAAGTTGAATGCTGCAAAAAGAAGAAGATCCAAGGATAAGTTAACCATCAAGTCTCTTAGTTCTAGAGGCAAAGTTCATAAATCTTACTCTGAAAATAATCAGAGTGATTAGCTGGAATGCAAGAGGTGTGAATAACAATCACACATTGAGAAGACTTAAGTCTATGATTAATTCGGAGTATGTAAAAGTGCTTATCATTCAGGAGCCTATGTCTAAGGGAGATACGATCAAATCTGTTGCTGAGGTGTTGGGTTTTGATAGCTATGCTGCTAATGTGTCTGATAAGGTGTGGGTTTTCTGGGTTAGCTGTATTAATATAAGCATTGTTCTTAATATGGATCAATGTTTGCACATTGAAATGAAGTTCCCTGGCACCACTGATATGGTCTACTTAACTGCTGTCTATGCTAAATGTAATCGCATCCTTAGGTTGGATCTTTGTAAGTGTCTTGAGACTGTCTGTGTTAATGATAAGCCCTGGATGTGTGTTGGGGATTTTAATACCATTTCTGCTCACGATGAGCAATTGGGCTGTACTTCCTCTTGTCAAGTCAGTATGGACAACTTTAATGATTTTATAAGAAGATGCAACTTGAATGTTGCTGGTTATTGTGGATCGAGGTTTACTTGGTCTAGAAGCAATAAGTGGAGACGGCTTGATCGTGATACTCAGGTTTTTCACATGGTCAGAACTTGTTCTGACCATTCCCCCTTAGTTATCAATATTAATATGCTTAACTCTAATGATGTTATTCACAGGAAAAAGAACTTTCGATTTCTAAATTTTTGGTGTAATGATGATTCTTTTTTAAGTGTTGTAGAGCAGGACTGGAATCAACCTCTTGATAGCCATCCTAGTAACACTTTCTGGTATAAGCTTAGAAGGCTCAAGGGATGCCTTAAGCTTTGGAGCAAAGATAAGTTTGGCAATGTTTTTGACAGTGTCGAGGATGCTGAGTGTAAGGTTAAAGCTTTGGAGGTTCTTCATTATACTAACAACAACAATCAGTCTGCTGTTGATTTAGCTTTGGCTAATGGCATGTATCTTAGGGCCCTTAGAAATGAAGCTTCTTTCCTCGGAAAGAAGTGTTTCAACAGTTGGCTTCAGGAAGGTGATGGTAATTCTAAAATGTTTTACAATTACATAGCTAAGAAAAAAAGGAAAAATGAGATTAAGAGTATTAGAGATGGGGATACCTGGATTACTGATAGAAAGGAGATTGGTATTTCTGCTGCTTCTTTCTTCAAGAACACTCTAACTTCTGATCCTTATAAAAGTATTGATGAAGAGAACATGTTACTTGATAGCAAGAACTTCGAGTGCATCCCTTCTATCGTTTCTGCTGAGGATAACAAAATGCTTCTCAATAATATCACTGAAGATGAAATTTGGTTCATTATTGGCAATATGAAGAAGGATAGCTCACCGGGTATTGATGGTTTCAACCTTTTTTTCTTTAAACATTGTTGGCATATTATTAGAAGAGATTTGTGTAGTGCTTTTAATTCTTATATTCATGGTAATACTATCCCTACTGGCCTCTTTGCTACTGGCATATTCCCTATTCCCAAGTTTTCTAATCCTACTTGGTGGACTAGTTACAGACCTATAGGGTTGTGTACTTTCATCAACAGAATATTCTTTGCCCTCATTAATGATAGACTTTCTAAGGTCCTTCCTAAGATAATTTCCAACCATCAATCTGCCTTTATTAAGAATAGATTTATTCAAGACAATATTCTGTTGGCCAAAGAGTTACTTTTTGATATAAACAAGAAGCCTAAGCATGGTAATACTATTGTTCAGTTGGATATGTCGAAAGCTTTCGACTGAATCTCTCATTCTTTTATCCTTAAGGTGTTGTTTTCATTTGGTTTTAGTGTTAAGATGGTTGATCTTATTAAGAAACTGATATCTGATGTGCATGTTTCAATGCTTATTAATGGAGATACTGTGGATTATTTCAAAATGAAAAGGGGTTTAACGCAAGGAGATCCTTTATCTCCTTGTCTGTTTATCCTTGGTGAAGAGTTCCTTAGTAGGGGTTTGAGTAACCTGTTTAATTCTAATCCCTCTATGTGTTATGCCCCTAGATGTTCTTTTACCATTCCATGTATTATGTTTGCAGATGACATATTGATTTTCACTAACAATGCTTCTAGTTCTATTGATATTTTTAGTGGCTTCCTTGATCTCTATCAGATTACTTCTGGTCAAGCTATTAATAAAACCAAAACTAAGCTGATTGTTTCTCTTAAGTCTAACTCTGCTAAGGTTCATAACCTCAAGTTACAAACTGGTTTTGAGGTGGATTTTCTTCCTCTTCACCATCTGGGTGTGATTGTCTCTAACAACAACAAGGCTCACAACTATAAGCCTATCTTGAACAAAATCAACGATTGTATCACTGAATGGGAAAAAAAGATCCTATCTTATGGTGCCAGGTTATCCTTAATTACTAATGTCATTTTACCTATTGTCTATTATTGGCTTCAAAGCTGTGAGTTGCCTAGAAGTGTTATTTGCAAGATTGAGCAGTCTTTGAATAGGTTTCTTTGGAGAACTAAGCAGGATCAGAAAACAATTCACTGGTCTACTTGGCTTTTCATTTGTAAGCCTTTTGGAGAAGGAGGTTTAAATGTCAGACAACTGCTTGACATTCAGAACTCTTTCTCCCAAAAGCTTTGGTACAGGTTTAGATTGAATAACTGTCTGTGGTCTAATGTTATGAATGACATTTATGGCAAAAAACTCATCCTCTTTATACTAGTATCAAGGGTTCCTTAGTCTGGAAAAGACTTTGTGGTATTAGACAGCAGGCTGATAGGAACATTACCTGGATTTTAGGTAGAGGTAATGTAGACTTTTGGAAGGATTCTTGGCACAGCTTGCCTGCTATTGCTACTGAGCATAATATATATTGATATATAGATGTTTAAGTTAACACTTTTTGGCAAAACAACTCTTGGTGTTTAAATGAGGTGCAGGGAAACATTGATTCTGATAGATGGCTTATGATCAACAAGACTCAAATAACTGATAAAGATGATGCTATCTACTGGAGGCTTTCTGCTAATGGGGATTTCAACTTCAAGCAAACTTGGGAGAGCATAAGAGCTAAGCATAACTACTCTACTCTCTTTAAGAGGATCTAAAACTCTAAAATTCCTAGGAAATTTTCTTTCATGACATGGAAATTATTGCATAATTTTATTCCTCTTGACAGTATTATGATGAGAAAGCATATGAATCTAGCTTCTAAGTGTGTGTTTTGTGACAACTATGAGGACAAAAACCATGTTTTTGTTAATTGTACTTTTGCTTGGCAGCTTTGGAACTGGTTTTCGTGCATATTTAAAATCAAAATTAGAAGATCAATGGTTCTTTCTCATCTCCTAAGATGCTGGTTTTGGTTTTCTAAAACTAAGTTTCATGTTTCTCATCTTGTGCCTCAAGTTATATGCTGGATGATTTGGAAGGCTAGAAATACATTTAAGCATAAGGGGGTTCTCTTAAGTTTTACCTGGGCTATAGATAGTATTATCAATATTGTTAAAGGTGTAGAGGTCAATGGCAATCTTAGCTACAAGCATTGGTCTAATGCTCGGGAAGCTGGTGTGATATTAGGTTGTCGATCCAGTGATAAGAAAAGCATACCTCAGTACCTCAGATGGATTCTGCCTATTCATCCTCGTATAAAGTTTAATGTCGATGCCTCCTGTGCTTTCAATGGTGAGGCAGCGTCGGGAATGCTTTTCAGAAACAGTGAGGGTGACATTTTGCAAGCCCATGGCAATCTATTAGGTAAAGTATCTCCTCTTCATGCTGAAACTCTAGTTTTGCTTCATGGCTTATCTATTTGCTTCAAGAACAACTGGCTGTGTGTGGATATAGAGTTAGATTCTCTTCTTCTTATTAAGCAACTTAGAATTAATACCAGAACTGACTTTGAGGATCACAACCTTAGTTTTTGCCGAAATCTTCTTGATAAAAATATGAGTATTAGGCACATTTCAAGGGTCCAGAATCAGGCTGCCGATTGGCTGGCCAAATGGACCCTTAAGTGCAAGCAAAAACTCTATTTTCAGCAGCATAATGCTCCTTCTGATTTACTTGCTCTCACTTTTCTTGAGAGTTTGAACTTGGGTTATGTTATTTAGTGAGCATGGATACTGCTGGAGTTTGGTTTTGCAGATTGGTTGGTGCTGTTCTTTGGAGGCATTGGAGTCTTTGGCTTGCTGCTGTTATTGGAAGCTTTATGCTTGTGATGTTGAGGGTTTGTGGAATTGGAGCAGAAGATGGAGTCTTTATTGCTTCAAAGTTGAGGAGTCAGAAGTTATGAAGAGCTTGGACTTGAAGAGTTATGAGAATGTGGGCTGCCCTTTGATTTCTTGTTCTCTTTTCATTTTTGGGTCCTTTAGTTTAGGCGGAAAATTTTTAGCGCCTCTTTTTCATGTTTGTAATCTTAGGGTTTATTTCTTTTGGCTCTTCTATTTGTAAAACCTTCAATTTTTCTAATAAAATTTTTCTTTTAAAAAAAAATAAAAAATATAAATGAGTTTAATATTATACTAATTAATATTAATATTATTCAAAATCACACGATAACTGTAATTGAGTTTTTAATATTTCGTTCTTATACTAAAAAAAAACCTCTTCAACGTCCCCGCAGGCTGTTTTGCCGCTCCTCAGTTTATTTTTACTCACGCCTCAAAAGAGACCATAATTTCACCGCAGTCATCACCACAATGGTCGACCAAGAATCTTTCTGACCAAGAATCTTTCTCACAGTCTGCTGCTTTTTACTTTCCGTAGGCAAGCACTAAATCTGGTACGGGGTTGCACCGTCAAAATCGTTAACACAGTCTCTGTTGGAAGCACCATCGAAGTCACCATCAAGAAACAAGGTAGCGCCGCCAACTGAACCACCCACCCGTAATAACGTAGTCTGCCTCGGCGATATCAAGTACCTCTGGGTGCCGTGTGCAAGCTGACCGAGCGCCGTCTGCATCACGCCGAGCCCATCTCCTTCCTAGTCGAGCGTCATCTCCTTCCTAGCCGAGGTTTCCTGCTTCCTAGGTCGCCTACTTCCTAGCCGAGGTCGTCTTCTTCCACTATTTGGATCCCAAGGTGCAGTAGGCTCTATGATCTTCTGCGTCAACTTCAATTTCGGACGTCTTCTGTTCTATCTTCAACACCGACTTCACCTGAACGAGGAAAACGTGCATCCCTTGCACGAGGACCAAGGGACATTCCGCCTCCCGCCGCGTCGTCCGTATCATCTCAACAGCACTGCTATTCACGACCAAATACACCGCCAGGGTAAGCTGAACTACCATAGTTGTCCAAGGGTCTGACCTACGGGTTAGCCAATGCGCAAACTGATTCAATCAGGATACGGGATCCGGTTTCCGCTCTGAAAAGCTAAGTCTTCTAATCTGCTATCATCACACCTTATTTAATAATCCTTAAATCCTTTGCTTGCACACATATATTTTTTAGTTCCGCATCGTGTGTACGCATATGTGTAGTTGCCTCTATGACTTGTTTACATGGTAACAAATGTACAGGGATTGTATACAAAAGTATGGTAGTAACATAAGTAGTACATTGCATATAATATTGTGTAGTACACAAATCATGCTTGTAGTGTACCAGTATGCTTTATTATCGGTATAATTGTAGAATTTTAGTATTACAGGTATATGTTATAGCACACGCGCACCAAATACTGAATTGAAGTATGCTATGTATGTTGTTGTGTTATAAAAATCCATGTGTGAACAATATTACCATCTCCATCAGTAGCGTCAAATAGAAAAATGTTATGTCATATGCATGTCAATATCGTGTTCAGTTATACCTCAAATTAATTACGATCATCACGTAAGTTTCTGTAATGTGTAATTTTCCACCTTAAGCCTAGTGTGTATATTGTTGCTTCTCCTGTCCATGTCATGTTTTGGAATTTCTCTGTCATTATTTTGTCTTTGAATGATACCTGATGAGTGGCGACTCCATTGCACCTTCGATCCGTGGATTTTGAGAGAAGCGTTGATAATTTGAGTCCTGTCACAATTTGGACGAAAATGGTTGAAAGATTAGTAAATATGAAAAAACTAGCACACCATCAAAGTAAGATACCTGCAATTCTACTGCGATATCTTCTTCAATGATTAAACAAACATTAGCAACAGCACATTCAGATTTTATACAATTTCGGAAAGTTGTTTTGATTCAAGAGGACTAGCCATCACTAGAAACATGTGTTTTCTTGGAACTTAAATTTCTCCAGAGCAATTTGTAAAGCTCACCTTCCATCCACTCTACTTTAGTTTGACTGCCGAATACTAGTTTTATGGTGCCTCCAACAAAGTTGTTATGTCCCCAAGCAAACCTTGGCTGTCGCCCAGGGATATTCAGAATGAACATCAAAGCTCTGTTCCAGTTATCTCCCCCACATCAAAGCTATCTCTACATTGGTGCTTGCACATACATATTTTTTCAGTCTCCAATTGTATAACAATAAATCCATTGTCATAAAACAAACGTATTCATGTTAGTAAATATTACAGTCAGACTTGTAGAACACTCTACACCGACCAGCAGGATTGGATACGAACAACGCTCATGATGTCTGCACAGAGTTCACTGTTAAGTGCGTCCCCAAATTGCACCGTTTTGACAATGTAGAATCGTTCATCTAACTACACATATGCCTCCCTATAGCCGAACACGCCCTCAAAGGCAGCGCCACCATCGTCTCACGATCTCAACAAACTATCTGACCGCGGCACTATTACCGTCGCCGCTGCTGCACTCTAGTCCATCTCTAGCAACCTCAATCATGACTTCTTCTCTACGTTCCTCAACTGCCTACACGCACCACCAATTCTTCTACTAAATCGTCACGGAAGAAACAACAAGCAAATCGTTAGTCTTCATCTTTCGAGTCTGCTCTGCGAACCCAGGCTCCTCCACCTCGGTGAAGAGAGCAAGTGGTGGAGCTTATGCTCGACCGGGTTTACATCAGTAAGGTCAACGAACAGTATCCGTCGCTTCCACGCTACGCCTCCTTTAAAAACTTCCTCGGCTTTATCGTCGCTCTTTCCAAGTCAATCCGCGGCCGCAAAATCTCGGACCCCTATCACGTTTCCACCATGCCAAAGAATTCATGCACACATTATACCATCCACCAAGGTTCGGTTTACGCTCAGCAAAGCTAAGTTTTCTACATTTGTTATCTTTTATTTATGACAGTACATGGACGCGTACAGAACAAACACATTTTCTCATAGTGGAAGTCAACATGCACGGTTTCAATCGTATCTAATATCACAACACGTAGAGCTGTGACGTAATAACAACCCGTGAAAGCTACAACAACATAATCTAGAATTACAAACTACATTACGCGCGCGCAGTAGACACAAAACACAAATGTCACAAGGCCACCATACAAACACGATCAAACCCAACAGCCACAATCAAGTCATCAGACTGACACGCAATAGAAAGTTCATATAGCTACATGAATGCCACCAGATAAATTATGCAAGCAGAAGCAGTTAATCATGCAGGTGCATTTCATCGAGCATCTTCTGCGCGCACTCCATTTTCCTATCTCCACCGGCGAGGGAAACCACCTCTCCGCCTCGCAGCAATTTTCCCCGATATCTCGATTTATTCTCGACGCCTTTCCGTTGGGAAGCTACCTGAGTTAATGAAGTATCAAGGAAATGAGAAGGTGGCCATGGGTTAAATGTAGTGAAGGCATGACAACTGCCAATCTATAATCTTCTACTTGCATTGTTTTGCATGGAAACGAAGATCGGTTAATTACTTCCACCGATAAAGCAGCCACCAGAGAATCACAACCACCTGCACCGCCATCATCTACACCTCCTCCCGATACTTTTCACCTGCTCGGTTTTCATACCCACCCCACTGCCATGTCAAAAATCCTTCTCGGTCTCCAAGCGGCTCGACCAGAGGATCAATAAAGCACGATTCTGCCTCGATTTTGATTGAGCACATCATGCTACCATAAACCGACTAGTACATACTGCCGACAATTTTGATGGGCTACGTCACTAAATCTGCTTCATGGAGAATCATCTGATGATGTGCACGGGTAAATTTTTCCCGTAGGAGGGTTCTCGTAAGAGACCGCCCGAGTCAGCTCTCCTCTCTCCCGGTGGGGTGCCTTTGTCCGTTCGCTTTGGTTCTGGCCGATCGGCCTGTTTGCGGCCTCCATCCGAAGTCTTTCACTAGGATGATACTCTCTCCGTGTCATTATTAGTCGTTTAAGGTTTGTTCACAAATATTAGGAAAAGTAATGATAACTTTGAAAAAATAAAAGAAAATAAATTTGATTGGTGGAGTTATTAATTTATGGAGAAAGTTAACTATTTTATTGGTTGAAAGTGGAATACATGTAATAACACTGCATTGGAAAACGAGAAAAACATATATTATGAGACAAAAAATCTCTTCTAGAAAGACACATATTATGAAACAGAGGGAATAATAAATTAGAGTACGACACACCGGAAATGAGCACGCACACCGGAAAGAACAAGCAAGTTTGACAATTTTTAACAAGACTGGGATAATCGAATGGGAAGCCTCGACAACCAAATCATAGCAATTTTTTGGCATCAAGATTTAAATAAATTCGATTTATGAAAGAGTTGTCAAGTTGTTCTCTACGTGACCTCCAAATAATCTCGACGATAAAACTCCACGGCAAATGGCTATAGATCAAATAATCTTCATCTCCATGATAAAGAAAAAAAGAGTTATAAGCCAAATTAATCTCCATTTCCATAATAAAAAATATTGAAAGCCAAAACAATCTTCATATTAAAAAAGGTTATAAACCAAAATGATCTTCTTCTCCATCTCTATGTGTTTGTTTATACTTATTTTCTGTAACTCCGCGGTAGGGTCACTGACCACGCTTAAAGGACTAGGTAATGGGGCCATACTGTGTTATATTTAGACATGATCTAAAAATTAATGACAAACGGGATAATTGGTCACGCTTTTTTAAGGCTATGTTAACGGGTCATACTCTTCTCAATACCACACTACATTATAAACGCGAACTACTTCAAGCTCACTAGGTTACGCAAATGGCCGAACCGGGCGCTCCGCGAAATTAGCTATGGTTAATTTACCAGTTATAGTTACGCAATTAGCCCCACTATGCTCGATGTTACAGAAAAATTTGAAGTTTAAACAAGTTAAAAAGTATAAACATACATCTTCCCATACATATCTCCAACAAAATATTCTCCAGGGATCAATACAAAATATTATTCAGCGATAAGTAATGTATAGACATACAAACCAGCAAAATAACATCATCGACAACAAAAAATACAAAATATTTTCTCCATCACAAGGTCCACAACGTCTACAATATACATGCATATATAGTCTTCACTTCATCCTTCACCAAAGACTAGGGGGGGCTACACATCTATATCAACCCTATCCAACAAAAAGCAAAGCATGTCGTAGAAGTAGGTAATATCCTAGTATCCTACTAATATAGATTTTTTTAATCCTCAACGGAGGTTTTGGCCGGCAAAGGTTTTTAACGAGGCAGGAAAAATTTAGTACGAACCAAGTTGGAGTCGTCTCTGACAACAGTTTGGCTAGGAAATTCATATAACCAAGACTTGTGACTTTTCGGAGTTTAGCCGACATTGCTGGCATAGTTTCTTCGACATGATCAGCGGCGACTTAGCAAAAAAGATGAATGAAGACAGAGCTACGACAACTGACAATATAAAATAAAGACCAGTTTCATCAAATGCAAAGAAGAGCAAGAAGGTTACACTATCTGAATATTATGTTCGACTATTACATAGTCGTTAAGATTCACTACGCTCCAACTCAAAGACTACAGGGGACTCCTGATAAGGATATAATATTCGGGATTATTTATAATAAATATGAAATTAGAACGACATGTTATTTATATTTTAAATTAAACCTTACATTTATATTTATATTTTGTAACCGATGTAAATAATAAATATAACATTAAAACGTCTTGTACAACTCCTATAAATATGAGCTCAGTTCGATATGTAAAGTATCTCAAATTATATACATTAATACAATTACATATTTTTATTCATCTTCTTTCTATATTTACTTTCTCTTTTTAGTTATTTTTATATAAGATGATTTAGGTAATTTGTTAAGGAATTTATCCTTATCACATATGATTTTTCTTATAGTAACTCTATTTCCTAATCCTCTTAGATTCAGTTAAAAATTGTAATTGTCATTTTGACTAACTATAATAGGGTCTCCCTAACCCTTTAAATTGTAGTCTCTCCATACACTGATGGGATTGAAGATTCTAATTTAGGATTGAAAAATGGAATCCATTCAAGAATTATCATTGTATGGTCTCCTATACACTATACGTTGCACTTTCAAATATTCTTCATATCTTCTTGATGTGTAAGTTCTAATAGTATATTTCTAGCATCCCACCATGAAATACTATAATCTCATAGGAATAAAAAATTTATCCATAAAGTTTTGAACAATATTGGTTTAAGGAAAACATGTAGAAAATTTATAGATTAAAGTATATTTAGAAATAAAAAGTAAACTTTCCTTATCTTAAACTAAAAATTGAATAGATTTATGGTTCCATGATCTTGAATTTGTACAATGTCATGTTTGATTTCCTTTGTTGAAACCTTAACTACTTCTGTATAAGTTTTGAAGTTAAGTTGTGAAGTTCTAATTGTGAAACAAAGGCTCGTTAGAAGAGTTCTTTGTTGAGGTTCGATAAAAAAAATGGATTACTTATGAGTTCGATGATTTGGTTAGTGCTATAGGATGGATTTTTATTTACCTATTTTAAGAAGGGTTTAGTGTACACAATGGTCGATATTCATCAATTGTTGTTCCTCTGTTTCTGAAAAAAGGTATGATGATGCAATTTTAATAGGCTTAATGAAGGTGGAGGCTATGAGAGGAGGATGAGGTGGTGGTTTGGATGGTAGACTCTCTCGAATCATAGTATTGAAGATAGTCGGAGATTGTCTTCCTTCAAGTCTAGTGCTGAACAATGATCACCAAAATCTCAGTTTAAAGACTATAAATCTTGCAATGTTTCTTGAATATTTTCGTTGTCCTTGTTTGAGTCATTTTTTAGTTCTTAGCTTATAAAGAACTACATTTATGTTGTTTGATTTTCATTAATAATTGTTTTATGATTTTTTTGTTAATTTGGATATGATTTTTGTTTTTCATCCTTTATAAACCATTTGACAAAGAAATCATAACTAAAATGAAAGAAATTAGTTTGTAAATAGTTTAAGCTTATGTTTTATGATTATGATAACCAAACGTTTGTTGATTTTTTTTTTGTTTATCTAAATAATTTTATTTTGTAGGATTTTGGTTAAATTTTGATTAGGTTTTTCTGATAGATATCAGTGATTGTCCGATATGAATAACCAAAATTGGAAGTATATATTTTTCTTCAAATCATGGCTTATGAAATGGTAAGTTGTTATATTTCTTTTTAGATATGAATTTCAGTCTTTTTCTATTTTCCCCTATAGATTAGAATATGATTTTGCAGGGTTTGTTTGAGTTTTAATTGGTACTTATGGTTTTCGTGGCGATTGAAAATTTAAGAGAAGAAAAATTAAAAAATTTAGAGAATTCGAATATAGTTCACAACAAAACTATAAATTATAAGTATTTCATATTCTTTAATTTTTATGCTTAAATTTTTGCTAAAACAAATTACATTTTTTTTATTTACGGTAGTATTTCGCATGTCTTAAATTGTATAATTAGAATTTTATGGAGTATGTAAATTTTTATTTGAAATCAATACAAAAGCGATATTTGTCTTATTCTTCTTTTTAAAAAATATATTTTTTTAATTTGTAGGATCTTTTTATTTTTTAAGAACTTGAAAACAACAATTCAAGAGAGAGAACAGTTATGATTTAGTTAGCTTTGAATCATAAGCTGTTGATGCAACACTGCTTGTTATGTGTGGAGTAGAAGTAACTCATCAACAAAGGTATTACGGTACGACTACATCGGTGTTACTTATCGTTATATGTAAAGGTAAGAACTATTAAAACTCCATAAAGTTTGAGCCGTGACTTAGTTGCAAAGACGTTTGTTGATCTTAAGGGCTTAGACAAGCTGTCGAAGACTCGTGACTATTATATCAAAAGATTTATGTGTTGAGCCAAAGCATGTTGGTCTGAAACAGGATGGTCTTAAATGAATTAATCCAAAGCACAACTTTGATCTGAAGCAAGCTTGACCGTAACACCACCAGTAAGTCGAAGCGGAGTATTCTATTTGTTAGGTCTTCTATATTAATTGGTCTCGTATTTTAGTCTTCATATATTAATTAGATTTTCTATATTAATTGAGTCTTTTATATTGATAATATTTTATATATTAATGGGGTATGATTTATTTCAGTACTTGACGAATGAGTTTTATTTTGTAAATAATTAAGGTTTTCCCTAAAAATATAAATTCAATAAAATATTGTTAAGCAATGTGTGCATGATGTGATTTGTAAACTCCACAGTTTTCGAGAGAGAGAAAATAGTTATAAGGATTTTTAGAGATTATTGAGGTGATATATAAACATTAAAGAGAGGATTTTATGAATTATGTCATTGTTTATTACGAAGAGAGATTGAGTCATTTGTGTTCCGAGGTTCTTTTTGTAACTTACTTATATATAAAAGAGTCTTAGTTACCCGCGGATGTATGGATTTTTAACAATGTGGGCCATGTTAATTGTCTTGTGTGTTTGGTTTTATTACAAAAAATTTCCTCATATCGTACATGGTAATTAGATCATTCTTTCATACCTTTGTCTAATAATATATTGGTTTTTGTCTCAGTTGAACGCTATAGTAGTTCCCATAACGTTACTCTATCCACATTAATCTATTGATTTAAGGTTTAACTTAAGTGTATGTATTTTTTTAGAATAGTTTTTTAATTAATCTTTTTTATTAAGTTAATATCTAAAATAATCTTAAATGAATAAGCCGCACCTACCCTTTTTCCATTGGCTTTCGAGATGCAATAAGTCTAATATATATTTTAAAAGGGAAATGACATCCTAAATACCTAATGGCCAAATATATTACTATCTAGTACCCAAAAATGGGTTAGTGCTACTTAATACCCACTTCAATAAAACAATTCACTTTCAAGACCTCATTTTTTTAATTCCACAACTACCCTCAACCTAGTATATAAGTCTTATTTTTTGAAAAATGAGGTATTTTGGGCCAATCAAGAAATTTGAATTTTGAATTTATGACCAGCCGTCACTCTCTCTCTCCTCTCTCTCCCAACCTAACAAAATACCCGTTTTCCAAGAAGGGTCTGTTGGTTTGAAATTTTGTTACCGTGATCAGTTTCTTGCCGGCAACCACCGTTAGCCACCGACGATCCTACCCAAAACCATTCACCTTTTGAAACCATCGTTCTCCGGCCACATTCGAGCACGAGAGATAAAAAATCGTCGACGATAATTTACTTTTCCAGACCTGTAAACCAGCTTCTTTACTTCTTTACTCTTTAATCCTGTCGAGAACCTGAGAAACTATACGTTAGAGGCCATAGCGATAACCAACTGAAGTCTCTTCCTTAACCTCACCTGAAGCCACTGTTAAGGTTTGTTACGTACTGCTCACCTGTATTTTTCCCGTTTTCATTTTTCCAGTTCAACATGAGATCGAACTAGTCGAAATCACGTATGTTAATATTTTTTTAATGTTTAGATTTTGTTTAGTTTAACATTCTTATCGATTAACGAGTGATACTTTGTTCTTTAACTTTCCGGTAAGCATTTACAGTTTTTTCAGTCCGATCAAACAATATACAATTGTTGTCTCTTAAGTCTGATAGACTAGGATGCGGTTTAAGAGTTGTTTTTATACTGTTGTTGATAATTTGGTTGAGTCTTCTACTGTCGTTGCGTTTTTTGTGTTGAACACTTACACTGCTAGATACAGGCACCATTAGCTCTAGTCATTGCGTTTTTACTTGGCACTTATACATGTCATGGCGTTTTGTGTATGAATAAAGTCATTGCTAGACATTAGTATATTAATTGCGATTTTCCTTGGTTAGTGTGTGGTTTATTGTTAGTTAGGTGTGTGTTTCTGTTGTTATTTAGATCTGTACATGATTGATAGCGATTTGCAGCGTCAACAAGAACAAACATGGCTGGAGATGAACATTACTTATGAAACCCAGAAACAGTGGGTGCTAGATTACGCATACACACTGTGATGCACTAGTCTTGACACACATTGCGATTTACCATATGTTGGTTTCCATATATTGCGATTGTAGGTATGGTACATTGCTTGATTGGTTCAATTAAGATATAAATAGATTTGTTCAGTAACACAGTCATGCTTTCTACGTTTCCGTACAACAAACTAACCCAATCTTCTCGAATGCAGGGTAGTATATGTCGAAACCCAAAGTTTGCATTTTCAAATTTGGTCACGAAACACCTATTGTTCCGTTGTCCGAATTTAAATTTTTTGACACTCTCCAATAGTACGTTAAAAGCACATGGCAGGATCTTGTTAGAGACAACTACACCATTAGCTATTCTTGTGGTTCTCAGAAGAATTGTTTGTTTAATAACGAGACAAATTTTATTGGTTTGGAAGTATACCTTGATGTCGAGCGTCTCAAGAGTGTTAGTTTTGTTATCAAAGAAAAAGTGGTCAATAAAGGCAATTAAACGTAAACATTATTTTCAACTTTTCGAAGAAGCCTCCCATAACCAACGAACTAGTGGTGAAAGTAGTAATTATTTAGTTATTTCAACCCCAAAGAGAAGGCATCTTGCTACAACTGGATGGGCCGAAGGTATCGTCGGTGTTGGTCAGTCATTTGCTGATGGTGCTGCAGGTCTAAGGTTATCCTTATCTCGGTATGCATTAGAGAACGGTTTTGCCTCTAAGTACATGCATAATACCTTTAGGAAGATCACAGTTTATTATGTTAACAAAGATTTAGACGGGTAAAAATGGAGGCTCTATGCTTCAATTGATTCTAAAACCAGTTTAATGACCATAAAGAGATCTGTTAATACCCATACTTGCAGTCCCGTATTCACAAAAAAGAAGAGCAGACATTTGTCATCTGATTTGATTGCCGATGAGATTCATGATTCTCTTAGGTACTTCCAAAGTGTGACAGTTAAGACTATACAGTCCTCTATCAAGCAATACTATGGTTTAGACATTTCTTATCGTCTATCGTGGAATGCTTTAGAAAAGGCAAGGCGTGTAGTATTTGGAGATCGAAATACTTTTTTGGGTTGCTAAAAGGATACTTCAAACGACTAAAGCGTCTTGATATCACAACGGACTGCCATTTAGATTTAGCGCTCAAAAATGTTTTCCGATGTTGTTTTATAGCGTTCGGCGCGTGCCTTCAGGGTTTCCATTCGTGCCGGCCTTTATTGTACGTTGACGGAACCCATCTAACAGGGAAGCATGGTGGTGTGTTGCTCTCAGCAGTGGCAAAGGATGGAAACAACGGTTAGTCCATCTATTAGTTTACATGTTGTTAGATATGTGGTTTCTGGTTTCAAACATATATCATCATCAAAGATTGCTATATTGGTTATAGTAGATTGCGATTGTTGCCTGTATGTTTTATTTCAAACACATCTCAGCTAAGCTAGATTGGCAGACTTAGGTTGCAAGATAGGTTAGTCTCATGTTTGCGATTTACGGTCATTCAAGACTGCTAGATTGAGGCTACAAATGTTACGACTGATGTTGCTAGATAGGTTGTATATAGCTTGCGATTTACGGTCATTCAATCTAACAATCTAGTCATGTTTTATGTCTGCAACTTTTCTGTGTAACCTTGGAAACAAATGTAATCTTATGTGTTGTTGTAGGTCTATTTCCCATTGCTTTTGGGATTTTTGGTAGTGAAGACTCAGATAATTAGTTATGGTTTTTGCAAAGTCTAAAACCGCATTTGCTAGGGCGACAAATAACGTTTATTTCAGACCGTCATGTTGGTATTATTAATGTTGTAGCAAATCTGTATCCTAATGACTACCACACTTATTGTATCTTCCATCTAGTTCAGAATTTCAATAAAGCTCTTGAAGATACAAACAGAGTCCATAGAAACAAAAAGCTAATGATGTTTAAGATCCGTGCTTATGCCCCGAAGGTGGAACTTTTAACGAATGACTATCACAGTTTTAGCGCCAAAGGGTGATTGCATCGCCAAATTTCTAAACAATTTGACACAAGAAAAGTATGCTCAAGAATACGTCAAAGAAAAACCGTATGGGGCGATGGCATCAACAGATGTGGAATCGTTCAACACGCAGATTAAAAAAATTGTGCAATCTGCCTACAGTGGAATTGGTCAACGAGATTAGAGTTCTTCTTATGACTTAGATGTCTCGACGTTTATCAGAGGGTCTAAGCTGGAACACCCACTTATGCCCCAAGTTTGACAACATGTTTAAAGAGAATGTACAATGTGGTCGAACGTGGTTAGTACGCAAGTCTTTTGCCTCTTATTTTGAGGTTTTATCAGACCCAGTAATGGTGGTAAACATCCTTGATTACAAATGTACATGCGGTTCTTGGCAGCAAGAATGTTTCCCATGCCCACATGCATTGGCTGCAATAGCATCTTTAAGCGAAGATCCGATGACTTTAGTAGAGCCCCTTTTTTAGTGCTGCAAATTTCAGGTCGAGTTATTCTTTTAACATACAAGCTATAACAGATTTCGGTGACGCTACTACCACTAACGACGATGTAGTGCCAGTGGTTAATCCACCAAATGTTATAAGACGAGCGGGACAGCCGAGAAAAAAACACATTCTATCAAGAGGAGAGGTAACCACCAGCGAGTCCCGATGTGGCCGCTGTTTCAAATCAGGACACAATAGGAGGTCCTACGATGCTCCGTTCTGAATATAAAAAACCTCTAGACTTAACTTCGTTTTTTTGTTATTTTTTATATCATTGGATAAGCACTTCTTATCTTTTGATTTGTATGTTTTAAAACTGTTAACATTACTTTGTACAACGTCTGCTTGACTTGTTAATTCTATTCTTTACCAGTGTTTGACATTGCTAGATAGGCTATGATAACATTGCTAGATACTTGTTATATCATTTGTAGTTGCACTGAAATTAAATTGATGACGCCACATTGCTAGATACAGTGTAATAGCTCTGCGATTTTAAGTCTACAATGACATTGCTAGATACGTGTATATGAATTTGCTAGATACAACATTTTCCAGACATGAACATTCCACTAACATGACGTACATTGGGTATCATAATCTAACATTTCTAGATACACCAAATTATCCCTGCGACTTAAAGGTTAATATCAAATTGGTAGAGATACACCTTATTTGGATTTGATACACTCATATGTGAGATTAAAGAATAGTCACAATGCAAGACATGCTTTATACCTCATTGTTGGATACATTTACACAGGTAGCTAAACTAATTGACATTCCTAGATAGCCTACTGTTATATTTGGGGAAACATTATACAACAACTGTCATATATGCCTTACATTGTGATATACTAGTTAATTTGGGTGCTAACATTGCGATTGTGAGTTTTAACTTCTTTTACAACTGCTTCATTAAACGACTTACTCTCTAATCTTTAGTTAAACTGTTAAAATTGGAACAACATGTAAACTAATATAGATAACACAAAACAAGAAAAAGTAAACATCATAATAAGATTTGAACATCATTCATGGTAGTACAACTTCCCCATACAACAACCCTCCCAAAAAATCGAACGACTCAGAGGGTTGGTTTTGTTTGTATCCAACATCAAAACATCAAAAAACGTACTAAAAAGAAAATGATGCTGCATAAACTGCCATAAACCTAATCAGAATCCCTCTCATCCTCCTCGTCATCAGACCCTTCAGCTTCTTCTTCTTCTTCTTCTTCTTCTTCTTCTTCTTCTTCGTATCGTCGACTTCATCTTCATCATTGTCGTCTCCGTTTGCAGACTCCCGACTATCCCGTCGTCGCTTCCGTTTTGGAAGTTGTTCAGGGTAAGAATCGTAGCCGTCATCGAGTGACCATGATTCCCATGAAGCGTAGTTTTCTTTGTAGTCGGACGACCAAACTGAGCAGTCATCCTCCTCGTCTGATGAGTACTCAGAAGTAGTTGTACACTTATATGCCTTGTTGTCTAGATAGTAGTTGGAAGACCAGTCGTCATCCGACGAGTACCTTGTTTGTGACTGGGGAAGAAGAGGTCATTTTCAAAAGTGGTGTTCTTGCAAAGTAGTGTTAGATAAGTTCTTACAAAGTAGTGTGAGATGAATAGCCTAAACTCCCATCCCCTACTTATAGCGAAATGCAATGCCCAATGTTACGTCCAATCTAGCAAATACAATTAATTGCAAACATTTAATTGTACGCGTCTAATTAATGCATGTAATGATTCAACACATCTATTTTTTGTCTTTTTAACTAACAAGTTAACCAATAGGATAAAAAACATCTATTTTTAATTACTGATGGATGTAGTTAACAGTCATTTCAATCTCATTTAATGTACTCGTCTCCCAATAAACCTATCTAGCAATGTTGTAATATAGTTGGTCCGATATAAGTATATCATTAAGATTTACGAACGCTTGACATTGCTAGATAAGCCACATGTGACATTAATAGATACAACAACATATCATTGCTAGATACCTTATAACGATATTTATAGATACAACATCAAAACATTGCTAGGTACCTTATAACAAAATTTATAGATACAGAGCATAACGTTACTAGATACATTATAACGACATTGTTAGATACAACGTCTGAATATTACTAGATACAGTATAACGATTTTGATAGATACAGCATCACAAGATTGCTAGATACATTATAACGACATTGCTAGATGCAACATCAAAACAATGCTAGATACATTGTAACGAGGTTGATAGATACAGCCGCATAACATTGTTAGACATGTTATAAAGATATTGCTAGATATGTTATAAGGACATTGATAGATACAACAATGTAACATTGCTAGATAAGATATAACGATATTGCTAGATACATTAGTGTAAGATTGCTAGATATGTTATATAGACATTGCTACATGCATACTAATTGTTAAATATTTTCATACAATAATAATGGCAGGATCTTCCTATATACCTTAGAAAAAACATGACATTGGTAAAAATACTATAAAAATGGATAGTAATACTATAAAAATGACATTGGTAGAAATGAATAACACAAAAAATTTGACATCCTTAACACAAGCAGATACGTTGCAATTGTTACTAGAGTTTCCAGTAATGTGTTCGTGGGATATTACAAATATCGCCCAATCTAATTCCTCAACGCCTTGGATTGTGGTGGGTGATTTATATGCTATTCGTGACCCCATAGAGCGCTATAACTCCAAAATTGTTGGAACGACTCTTTTGCGATTTTTAATGACTCTTGTCGCACTAATGGTATTGAATACCTTAATCTACTAGGTTCCAATACTTCTGGTCCAACCGCCAATTTAACAACCATATCTCTTCTAGGATTGATAGGTCCCTAGTTAACACCCTATGGGATAACGCTTTTCTGAAATTTCTTCCCTCATTTTGACATTCTCGTACCTCAGATCACATCCCTATCATCGTTCATCTTACCTCCCCTTTCATTCAGAGACCTAAGCCTTTTCAATGTTTTAATATGTGGCGCTTCCATCCTCAATTTAAAATCCTTTTATGTGCCAACTGAAGCCCCCTAGTGTTAAAGATCCCATAAAATCTATTATTATTAAGATTGCACGACTAACCCGTACCCTCAATAAGCTTGAATTTAGAAACATAAGACAAATGGTTGAGGACACCCAGATCTCCCTTCCTCATACCCAATTAATTCTACCTCTATCCCTTTAGATAACTCCTTAAATCCGCTGGAGCGTGAAACTTCCATATCGTATATTTAATTTAGTCTTTCCTTGGAGTTCTTCTTCAAGCAGAAATCTAGGAAAACATGGTTCAAGCTTCGGGACAAGAACTCTAAATCTTTTCATAATAACATTAGAACCCGGCGGGCTCGTAAGAAAATCCTCTCGATTTCCAACCGTGACAGATCCTCTAGCTCCAACCCCAGATTGATCTTATCTGCCTTTCTTAAGCATTTCGAAGACCTCGTAGGCACCCATAGCCCTTGTAATTACCATGGCCTTGATAGGGTTATGGCCCCATCAATTCCTCGATTTCACCTTCAGATAAGTCTAACATGATTAAACCTATTTTGGACGATGAAATTAAGATAGCCTTATTTGATATTGATAGTGATAAAACCTCGAGTCTGGATGGCTTTAGTGCTAGTTTTTTGAAAGCGTGTTGGCCCACTGTTGGGCCAAACATCTGCTTGGGAGTCAAGTATTTTTTCCGCAAAGGAAAAATGAACCCAGACTAGAACAAAACCCTTATCACGCTCACTCTAAAAGTTGATTCTTCATGTTACCCCTTGAACTTTAGACCAATTTCCTATCGCAATGTTATTTATAAAATCAGCTCAAAAATACTAGCCAATAGAATTAAAACCTCCCTGCCCTCCCTTATAGACCCCTCATAGTCGACTTTTGTTCATGGTCATTCTATCTCTTATAACACCCCCTCACCCAGGACCATATGCTTGGCTACAACACCAATCGCAAGGGCCCCATATGTGTCTTCGAAATTGACCTTATGAAGCCCTTCTACAATGTCCGTTGGAGATTGATCCTGAACGTCCTCTATGTTTATGGACTTCCCTGCTAAGATGATCAATTGGATCATCTAATGTATCACCACACCCTATTACTTTGTTTGTATTAATTATACGCCCACTATTAACTTATCGAGTATGAAGAAACTCCACCAAATAGATTATTTATTCCCGTATATTTTTGCTATTGACCTGCAGGTACTATCGAGCATTCTTAGAAAACAAATTTAGGATCCTTATTTTGTTTTCCATTGGAAATTCCACAAGCTCAAGATTATCAATCTCTGCTTTCTGGATGACCTTATGATCTTTTTTCGCGTAAATATCTCCTCGATCAATCTGATTAAGGAGGGCCTCAATGAGTTTGTTTCTCCTCTCGGGCCTCTAACTTAACCTTAAATAAAAGTCAAATCTTTCACTCTGGAACTCGGGCATTATGAAGACTTTAATCTTGAGCACCCTCGACTTTAATGAGGCCGCGTTCCATGTAAGATATCTTGGAGTTCTTCTTATCACCTCCAAACTCTCTTACAACGATTCTAGACCCATGCTTATCAAAATTACAAACCGCATCAACTCTTAGACCTCCACGTATCTATCTTATGCTGGAAGACTTCAACTGAGCTAATCAGTACTCTTCATAAGTCGGGACTACTAGTCCTTGATTTTTATCCTCCAGGTGAGAATTCTCAAGGAACTCTCCCAATTATTCTGCAGATTCCTCTAGTTTGGATTGGAGATGAAGATGATGAGGCTAAGATTACCTAGGATAAACTCATTGTCCCTGCAGATGAGGGTGGCCTTAGGATTCCAAATCTTAAGATTTGGAATCAGGCAGCTACCTTCAAACCACTCTGGTCCATTCTCACTTAAAACTAGAGCTCCATCTAGGATAAATAGATCCTAGATGAAAAGATAAAGAACAAAATCATATGTACTCTCCCTCTAACCTCCTCTTCCAGCTGGAGTTGGAGAGAGATCCTCAAGATCCAATGACAAGTCGCAGGGCTCTACAAGTTTACCATTGGAAGCGGTACTGCCACATCAATCTGGTACAACCTATGGCTCTTCCGAACATCTCTTGTAAATCGTTTTACCACAACATCAGTAATTTGACTTGAGTGCGTATTTTTTTGCGCGACACGAACCTTCATTTGAATGGACAATAGGTATGCCCCCATCACTAAAATTAAAAATGCTATTGAGACTCTACCTTCTGTTGCCGAGTCTGATGACACTTTTATGTGGCTCACAAATCACTTTCGCCCTCATTTTACTATTAGCAGTACCTTCGAAGCTCTTCGATCCACAAAAAACAAGGTTGCATGGGAATCTCTCGTCTAGAACACATACAACATCCATAGGCATTCCTTCATCACTTGGATGACTATCTACAATAAACTTGCTTCGCGTGATAAGTTTATCAGCTGGGGACTTAACTCCCTCCGGACTGCGTCCATAGGCATTCCTTAAGATTTGGAATCGCACACCATGTTATCTGTGATCTCCGTTATCATTTCTATGACACCAAAGTTTCTTGGCCAATCTAGCCCAATGTTATCTTTAACCTACTCTTTCTAGTTGTTTTATAATTCCTGTAATCTTACATGTGTATTTTAGAAGAATCATCCCTTCGGAAACTGGTCACTCTCATCTAGTTCTAATCATTTAAACGCATATATATTATACCTTTTTATACCAAAATATAGCTTAAAGTTCAATCAAGTTTTACCTAACCTTAGGCAAATTATTATTTTTGGAAAAAATATGACAATTTTATAATTTTATGGAGTAATTGTTTTAATTAAAAATAAAAGTATTAAAATTAAAGATTTTCCAAGAGTAGTTTTGATTTTTTTTTTTTAACTACTCTTTCACGGAAGTAGTTTTTCCTTCTTTTTTTTCTTAACAATTCTAAAATCATTATGATAGCATATTTCACGCATTCGCATACACAACTTTGAGATGTTCTAAAACAGGAGTTATCTACTGAAACCGATATTTCACCTCTTTTGGGTTCTATATAATATCTAGAGTTTCCATAAGATAAAAATAAACCGCTATATTACCAGTTCTTAACAGACCCAGTGAGAATCTCTGACTAATTATGATCTCAATACGCATGCATAGGAGGGACAACAATAACTACTCTTAAAAACATAGACCCTGAGAATCTAGTATACGTGGCATAGAAAGAGTTGTTATAAGTTATAGCTTATAATACTCATAAGCATGTATATACCAATTAAATATCTAGAACTATCAAAACCGAACACAACTTTCCATTCCCTTCTTTCCTATATAAAATAATTCATGCTACCATACTTATCATAAGTGTTAGAAATGCAATTTATCACAAATGGTTTAAGCACAAAACACAAATAAAAGATAGACCGAAAAAAAACACAGGATTTAACGTGATTCGGCAATTGTCTACGTTTACGGGCGCCGTTAAAGAAAAGTGTTTCACTACGATAGAAAAGGGTTACAGATTTCATATTGTGTTTTTGTGTAACCCTACTAATCTATTTATATGGAATAAATAGACTTACTAGATAATTGTCCTAATGGGATCATGTACACCAGACCAAATATGACATTACCCATTTTAGCTTCACCGCCAATGATACAAAATTGTACCGCCGATCACGGTACACTGTCAAGGCACAATGACACTATCACATACACAAAACTATATTATCGAACAAAGTATATTTTCAAAGCATTATTCGACTCATTCACAAAAAATCTTCCGCTTGAGGAGAATATCATTTCTTCACTATCAATCAAGAAACTTCTCTTTTTTCTAACTCACCAAATGCCTCTAAAGCATTCAATGTATACTGCGAACACCAATCCAGTTGAGGCCCTACCTAAACTTTCAAACTGATACTGCCTTGGTCATTATATCTGCTGGATTATCGTGTGTAGACACTTTCTTCACATCAACAATTCCCTTTGATATTATATCATGAACAAAATCACACCTGACACCTATGTGTTTTGTACGCTCTTGGTACATATGGTTCCCTGTAAGGTGTATGACGCTTTGACTATCATAAAACATTTTTGTAGTAGTCTTATCCAAGATAAAATATGACACAAAACCTTGCAACCATATTGCCTCTTTAACTGCTTCTGTTACCGTCATGTACTCTGCCTCTGTTGTAGACAAAGCTACAGAATCTTGTAATTGTGATCTCCAACTGATCGCACTCCCAGAGAGAGTAAATACATATCCTGTGAGAGATCTCATTTTATCTATAGCACCTGCAAAATCAGAATCAACAAAACCAACCACTGATCCTGTAACATGATTCAACGATCCACTAATATTGGTCTTGTTAAAAGTTAAGTCAATGGTCGTAGTATTCTTAGTATACCAAAGTATTCATTTCACTGACTGCCAATATTCTTGCTCAGGACATCCCATGTACCTGCTAACTACACTAACCGCATTTAAAATATCAGAACGTGTACATACCATAGCATACATGATACTGCCAACTGCACTTGCATATGGAACCTTCGACATTTGTTCCAATTCAACATCATCTTTGGCCGCTCCTACTACAGACAACTTGAAATGACTAGCAAATAGGATGCTAACTGCCTTAGCATCAAACATGTTGAATTGTTGTAACACTGTCTCAATATAGCTTTGTTGAGACAAGTGTAATGATCATACACTTTTGTTCCTAATAATCTCTATACCGAGAATCTTATTTTCTCTACCCAGATCCTTCATCTCAAACTCTGCACTAACTGGTTCTTTATCTGCACAATGTGTGACATACTACAAGCACCAATAAGCATATCATCCATATACAACAACAAGTAAACATAAGAATTGATAATGAAATATAACTTCGAGGAATGAAATGTGAAGGAATAAAACTTATTATGAAATATATTGTATAATCAAAGGAGATAATTAGAGTTTTATGTTTTAGTCAAAGACTAAGGTGTAATTAAACCATTTTTGTAACTGTTTCAGATTAAGTTAAGTCTTGGTGCCTCTATATAAGGGCCAAGGATGATCTTATAAAGCTCTCTGACTTTTGTGGTAAATTATTCTTGCTATTTGACTTTACCTCTCTATAATCTATTTCTATATATATATATATTATTTACTTCTCTCAATATTACTTAGTGAATCCAGTTTTTAACTCACTAAATTGGCGACTCCGCTGGGGACTGATCAATGATTAGTGCATAGATTACTTGTTCGAATATTCTTTTGTCTTCCCTTTTAAATCTTTGAAAATAACTTCAAACTTGACGATGAATCCAAGAAGTCAGAACGATCCAGTAGTGTGATCGGCTGTTGAAACATTGAAAAACGATTTATAAGAGACTGATGATAGACAAAAAGAATCTGCTACCGTTCAACAAACTTAATTGGACGTAGAAATGTGAATGAATAATTTCTTGACAAAATAAATGTTGTGAATGAGAAGTCAGATAGACTGAAATCACAAGTAAGGCAAATGGATGACAAAATTGAACCTGGTGAACAATCTGATCGATCTTGTATTGCTCTCTAGATTAGAGGTGAATACAAAAAAGTACGGTTCGAATCTTCTAAAGAGTGTCACACTTCTCAAAATGACAAAAAAAGCAAAGGTATGTCACATCTAGTGACAAAGAGATAGAAAACTATGGATCTGATTTCAAAATATATCAAGAATATTCGAAAGAAGAGAAAAATCAACCTCAAAAAGCTCAAAAATAATAAAAAGCTATGAGGGAAAATATTCCTCGATGCTTGAGGGAAGCAAACTAGTGTGAAGTAAATACATCGAACTAATATAAGGTTGTGGATGATCGAAATTTTTATAATGTGGTGGAAACGTGAGATGACAATCAATATGTTCAGGGTTTTGATTGGATAAATTCTCCATTGACAACTGAGATAAGATCTATTACTCTCCCGAAACACTTTGATATTTCAAAGGTCGAGAAATTCAATGAGATGCAAGATCTAGCTGATCATATCGAACAATTCAAAAATTACATGACGAACTTCGAGGATGATGACAAGATGGTGTGTCGGGTCTTCTCTCAAAATTTTAAGGGAATAACTTTGAAGTGGCAAAACAGATTCTGAGTGGGTAAATTTCAAATTTTAAATATTTTTACACTGATTTTATAGGATAATTTATGGAGAGCAATTAAATGCGAGCAAACGGGGTTACAATAATTCAATGTATACAAGCAGTGGCAGAAAATTTAAAAGATTACACTAAACGATTTGTTTTAACCAAATCAAGTTTAGATAACTGTGAGGGAGTTGGGAGCAATGGCCGCCTTTCGACAAGGATTGCTACCATGAGATCTGACAATTGAAACAAAAAAACAAAGAGCTCTAACTTCTGGAGCATTGATGGCTCAAGTGGAGGACCAAATCAAGGTGGAAGAGTCGCCAAAGTTCGAGGAGTATTTACAATTGGTCAAAACAATTCTGGGCAGGTGCCAAATAATCAGAGGCAATAATCGAATTCTGCCCAACAGGCATGTCCGAGGAATAACAACTTACCGCCTCAAATTGGAAGATATTCAAATCAAGGATCAGGATACCAATTTCATAAGGTAAGGGCCAATCAATGGATAAGGCTTGAGCATTATGCCGATTTGAGTGAGATTGTTGCTAATTTTTTTGACAAAACTAGAGAGTATGTAAATTTCAGAAAGCCTGCCCTGATTAATAGGTATAAGAAGGAGCAAAACAACAGGTTTTGCATGTATCACAACGACATCGTACATGATACCGCTGATTGTATTGCATTGAAAAATGAAGTACGTAATTTGCTCTCAAAAGCTGGAAAGTTTAGCTTTGGTAAATAAAGCATGAATCTCACGAAGAAGGTTAATAGATCGCTGGTCTTCGACATTTGTGATAGATGCTAGCATGTCTTTTGCACAACCATTCTCAACAGCAGTAACAACAAGTCTCTTTTCCTCACAAAACTGCACTTTGAGAGCAGTCATATAATGTGCCAATTTTTTCTTCTCTGTCTCACTTTTTATAAGTGCGACTTGAAGATCATCTCTTGGATCTTTAGATTATGTCTTGGCTGATGTGACCCTTGTCCTGAATCTTTAGATCTATAATTAAATGTGGCATGAGATTGAGTACTAGCTTGTGGGACTAGTGCTGTTAGAGCAGACTTATTTTGGCGTGGTACTATAGACGTTTTAGTCTGTGCCACTGTAATGTGTTTTCCGACCTGATTTAACAGCCTACCCCATGTCACTGTTTTTTCTCGAGTTTTTGAATCAATTAATTGGCCCCAAATTAAACCTTGCCTTAGTGAAGAAATTGCCATTTTCTCAAAACAATCAGTTAACACGTTCTTCATATTCACAAAACGACTGATGTAATCCTTTAAAAATGTGTTTGGTTCTTGTAAACAATGGATGATAGTATCACCATTCCCTTTAAGCTATTTACTCCCCACAAACTGTCTCCAAAATATCATCCAGAACATATCAAAGTTCTTTATTGATCCCTATGGAACTATTATACCACTTTAAGGCACTTCATTTGAAAATGTGTGAGAATGCTAGGTATAAACGTTTGCCATCATCATCAAAATTCATCCTAAAATTATTGAATTTCTCTAGATAATTATCAGGGTATTTACTCTCATCATACTTCTCCATCTTGTAACTATCAAACCTCATGGCCAGATGTCTGGCGAGTATTTTTGAGGATAGGAGTGATTGTCTCCAATTATGGCTATGATTGAAGACGGTATCAAACATCCTGAGCAGATTTCCTATCCTTTTTCCTCGAATGTTTTTTAGTTAACCATATTTTCTCTTACTGACGGCCCTGCTCGCTACTAGATGAGGAAGACCCATCCGAGTCAGAAGCAATAGTGGAACTATCAGAATATTCTGATGTACACTTTACTTGTTTGGCCTGATGTGTCTTTTTAGGATTAGTTTGAACTTCTGGGGACTGATCATTTTCCCCTTGTTTGTTATATTTAGGAGGCTCATCTGTAAATTTCTCCTCCCGCATCGAAATTTTATTTCAACGATACTTTAGCCTGCCTTTGGGCCCTTAAAGATTTAATTCCAGCCCTCAACTTCCTTACGATCCTCTTGCATGAACGGTATTTCTTCAGTATTGTGATTGGTATGAGACACCGTAGCATGCTCATTTTCTTCTCTTATTGTTTCATTTTCCTGAGGCAACACGTCATCATTAATGAGAACCATATCCCTAGGATTTCTGAACTTTGTATTATAGGTAATATTTTGAATAAAGTTATTCATGTAATTCTAGCTCCCACTATGGTTTTCAATTTGGTGATGGTGAAATTTTGTTAAGGGTAAAAAGGGGAAAAAACTATAGCTGGTGGATCTTAATTATTTTTATAAGGGGTTGTGAGAGAAATGAGGTGTGTGCTTATATTAAATGTGTTTGGAAAAATTCCAACCCTCTTAATGATGTTTGTTGGGTTATTTATAGTGTTTTCCCTGACCCATGGGTCGTGTGGGTCAAGCCTTATAGTCGGGTCATTCATATAAACCCCCAAGTCCAAGAAATGAGCTACCATGCACATATTTGTGTTATTGTTCCATTCAAGTTACTATTCATACATTATCTTTTAGTGGAGATATGCTTCCAACAATATTTGATCTTATCAAGCTCTACCTTCACATGGGCTAACCCACACAAATGGAAGAGACTGGATCATGTGATATACAATAGTGATTGGACAAACTCTTTTACGACAACAACAGTCAAGCATTTTTAAGAACAAGCTCCAATGTATCTATTTCTCTAATGATACAACCAAAATCAAATCTTATTTTAACTTTGTAAATATGTGGTTATTACATTCTAACTTTTCATAGTCAATAGAAATAAATTGGCATGATGAAATGGCAGATCCACCTCTCTTTGCCTTTTGGAAAAAGCTTAAAAGGTTGAAACTATTTCTCAAAAACCGAACAAAAATACTTTTGGTAATATTTTTAATGTTATATCTCAATTGGACGAAGAAGTTTTTTTTCTTAAAAATGGTTATGCAGACTCAAAGAAACAAGATTATAAAATTAAGGTGGCCAAAGCTCAGGTTAATCACCTACTTTTTCTAGCCAGGGAAGAAATCTTCTGGCAACAAAAGAGTAATACTAATTGGACCCTAAATAAAGACATAAACACAATTTCCTTCCATAATCATGTAAAGAATAAGAGGAAGCAAAATAATATCCACAAAATTAAGGTAAAAAATAACTGGTTTGAAGATCTAAATGAGATTAGGGACTGAGCTGTAGAACATTTTAAGACTTTTCTTACTGAAAACTACGATACAAGAAAGATTTTGAACCTGCATAATATCATCCCAAATCTTATCACAAATGAGAAGAGCATAAAACTAATGATTCCTCATACTGAAAATGAAATATTCAACTCTATTAAAGCCCTCAACTCTACAAGTGTGGCTGAAGTTGATGATTTTAATACTAAATTCTTTTTTATAATTGTTGGCACCTACTTACTAAATACTTTTGTTTTTTATTAGAGCATTCTTTCAAGGTGAACATGTTCCTCAAGGTATCTTTGCTACAACCATTTTTTCGTATTCCAAAGAAAGACAATCATCACACTATGAGTGATTATAGGCCTATCAGTTTGTGTATGGTGTTCAACAGAATCCAATCAAGAATCCTAAATGATAGGCAACCTAAATTTATATAAAAGAGGAATACAGATTTGTTAAAGGAAGACAAATCCAAGACAATATACTTTTATGTAGGAGTTAGTCCATCATTTAAGTAAGAATAACATATAAGGAAACTTAATCATCAAGTTGAGCATAGCTCTTTAATAGGATCTCTCTCTCTCTCTCTCTCTCTCTCTCTATATATATATATATATATATATATATATATTTCCTTAATCAGATTCTAGTAGCATTTGGTTTTGATCAGTTATTCATTGATAGAATAAAGTGTCTAACTAGTAATTTCATATTATCTGTCATAAAAAATTGATAACCTAAGGGAATTTTGAAATCAACAAATAGAATACGACAATGAGATCCTCTATCCTCGAGTCGATTTATTGTAGCAGAAGAATTCTTGATCAGAAGTCTGAAACAGCTTTATGTATCCAACAACAGAATAAGTATAAGACTATTGGCTCTACCTTGATTCTTTTCTTGGATTTTGCTGATGATATTTTCATCTTTACCAATGGTTTTGTCTCCAGTCTTCACATCCTTTACAATACCAAGAATCCTCTGATCAGATCATAAACAAAGACAAGACTAATCTTATTATTTTTACAAGAATCTGAACAACAAGATAAATAATCTCAAGATCATCATTTTCTTTAACGTCAAAAGTATGCCACATAAAAAAAGCTTCTCACTTTGAATATTTAATCTCTAAACTCAGAAAGAAAACACAAGACTGGACCCAAACCTTCTATCTTGTGGAGGCAGGCTAACCCTTATCCAAGCTATCCAATAAGTTATCCTTTACTATCGTATGGAAAGCTAAAAGCTTCCTAAAATATATAATAAAAAAGATTTAAGGCATTTGTAGCAGATAATTATGAGGTTTTACTGAAAATCGTAAAGCCATCTACTAGACTAAATGTAAAAATATATGTCTGCCTTATGATGAATGAGGTATCAATTTGAGGATTTTAAAGGATATAAAACTTTCATTTTCCTTCAAATTTTTGCACAAGTTCATAATGAACAACTCCATATGGGTCAACTATATGCACAATAAATATTGTCTTGACAAACAGCCAATGCAAGTCAATACTACTATGAACATATCTAACATCTGGAAAAGACTTTTGGAAATAAGAAAATGGGAATATTCAATTTTGGTTGGACAAATGGTGTAACACAAACCCTCTAATCTCTCTAAACATTTGTGAAAACGACTCTTTGTATACTCAAGATCAAGTTTAAAGCCTTCATCATCAATGGCACCTAGAACACAAACAAGCTCTAAAATTATGGTATTCCTTTAGATATAGACAAAATTCAAAGGATATTAATCAATGAACATGAAGATGACAAGATATAATGGACTCTCTCCAAAGATGGCAAATTTCACACTAGAGAAACGCAAGACATAATTAGAGTTAAAAGAGACAAAGTAGTGATCTTAAAAAAACTATGGAACAACATAACCCCAAAGAACTACTCTTACTTCCTTTGAAGATTATTAAACAACTGGATATTTATTGACGTTGTCCTCCAACACATGAATATTCAATTGGCCTTTAAAGGCCAACATTGTAAGAATTTTGAAATCTTAAATCATATATTTGTCAATTGTCACTTTTCATGGCAGGTATAAAGCTACTTTGGAAGTTTATTCAACATAAGGTTAGGACAACACATGACTCTACATCACATGGTTAGAATCTGGTTTGAGACTTCTCCTAAAGACACACACATTCGCAGCATAATTTCTCTTATCATAGCATGGTCTATCATAGATTGTTATCTTAAGTCTTGATCAATCCTGCCTAATCAAGAGAAAACAATGAAACAAGGATAATGATATAGCTTCTGATTTGGGATGAATTAGTCATTTAGATCAGCCTAGAAAGTTAATTATTACCAACGGGTCTCCTCATAAGGAACCAAGATTAAAGCTCAACATTGATGATTGTTGTTCACAAAATGGTGAAACATTAGGTGGAGCTATAATCAGAAACTCTAAATGGGATATCATTAATGCTATAGGTCAATTAATCTGGCAAGCAGAAACCATGGTACATAGTTGCTATTGACAAGGTTTGAATATTTCATTATGGTACGGTCCTTGGATATTATCCAACCTTTTGGTTACGGACTACAAAAAAAGTATAATAAAAGATTCTAGGCTTGGAAAAAACCTTAAGTTCTCAGATATCATCAAGAATGGTCAATCAAATTGGCCATCAAATATCATATTGGTTAGAACGAGGAACCACGTCAATCCTTACGAGATTAACAACCTTGTTGTCTTTCTACCTCCTCCCAACATCAACTTCGATAACGCCCATTTCTGGACCGCAAATGCTGGAAATCCCAACTTCGTCATCAAGAAAACTTAAGATGTCATTCGTATGCCCACCCCAGCTGTTGGGTGGACGTGTAATATAGAATAAATTTAATATTCCTCTTCACTCTTTTATTCTTTGGTTGGCCATCCTGGACAAGCTCTCCACGCAAAACAAGCTTTTTTGTTGGGGTCTAAACACTCACCGGATTGTGTCTTATGCAACTCAGACTCTTAATCAATTCTTTATATCCTCTAGGATTGTAATCTTTGGAACCTCGTTTATTTAAAGTTGGGGTTCTCGATCTCCGCCAATTGTTGGCAATCTTGGATTTGCGAGGCGTCCAGTTACTTTCCTTTTCGAAACCGACATCTTTGGCGCTCTTGTTTTGGCGCGGTCATTTACCACGTATGGGAGAAGAATGCAAGAATTTTGGTTCTCCTCCTTTTAATGTCTCTACGGTTTCTTATTGGATTTTTTCTAGATTTTCGGTATAGTTTTCACCGCACCAAAATTAGTTTCCTGTTTATTTCTCTATCTTTACTTTCATTTTCTTATTTTTGTAGGACCTCTGTTGTTTATCGGCCTTGTTCATTGTTCGCTTTCTGCTGATCATCTATGTTGTTTACTTTTATGGTCTGTTTCTTGGGGTTATTTGGCTTATTTTTTTTAATGTTTCAAAACTTATCCTTTTATTGTGTGTGTTTTAGAATCGCATTCCTATCTTTATCGATTATTTTTGTGTTTAATATATTTCTTTATTATATACGTAAAATATTTGTATAAAAAATTGTTTTAATTTAATACTTTGTGCGCCGAAAAAACCTACTATTGCATTATTCCGCTTTCTGCTGTTAAATTGAATTCTCTAATTCCTAACATTGTTGTGTTTTCTTAAATCAAACGGAAAAATATACAATGAGAAATAAGAAAAGTAAATTATATACAAAAGCAATATCCGAATAAATCACTTTTTTTTAGGGAATCCCACTGCTGCTACTGAACGTGTGCGCTAAACCAACACCATCTAAAATAAAATAGATAGAAGGACTCGAACTCATAACTTTTAATTACAAACATATTTTACTCAATTAAACAACCACCGTGCCCTGTGCTAGATTGGATATTAGCAGGAAGTATCATATCTTCGGATCCCATTATAAATTTATATGTCATCTGAAGATCAAATAGTTGTCATTATCTCCACGTTCACAGAACCAGACAAATATATTGACCTTTAATAGATCTACGGAACTTCATTTAACGTATATGGATCTACGAAACTTTATCAAAAGTTAACCAGGTCAAGATTGTTGATACAAAATTAATATTGGACACTTAAGATAAGAGCGAGAAACAAAATTGTGAAGACTTTTTTTTTATTTAATTACCATAAGGTCGTTAATATTTATATTTTGTCAAAAAGTAGTTATCTGATAGTAAAGGTGACAAATGGATCAGGTGGTACTATTAATAAATTAATTTGAAACACATCCGAACTTAAATGGGTTCATATACAAATGTTATTTTATTTTTGTAATATGTAAGAGCGGCAACAGACACGCAGCAGGCTCGTCTGCGACATGCCAAATACATCAGTTTTGCACACGTTAAAACATCCACGCACTAGTAACTTTAATCAATTTTATATGATGCTAAATAAAAAAAACATTATTTATAATTTATATAAGAGAAAGTTACCCGTAAATCCCAACTATGTAATTATCTAATGGTACCCGTTTTTTTGGATAGTGTCACTTGGTACTTCGAATTGAAATTTGAACAAAAATACCTCCGACCAAATATACGCGCTGGTATTTCAAGGTGTTTGCAATTCTCATGATATGATGCGAATTGTTTGGAACTCTGGGTTTTCTGAACAATTCTCATGATAGGATGCGAATTGTTTGCAACTCTCAGGATTTCCTGAACAATTCTTATGATGAGATGCGAATTGTTTGCAACTCTGGGTTTCCTGAACAATTCTCATGATAGGATGCGAATTGTTTTCAACTCTGGGTTTTCTGAACAATTCTCATGATAGGATGCGAATTGTTTGCAACTCCGAGGATTTCCTGAACAATTCTCATGATAGGATGCGAATTGTTTGCAACTCTGGGTTTCCTAAACAATTCTCGTGATAAGATGCGAATTGTTTGCAACTTTAGGTTTCCTAAACAATTCTCATGATATGATGTGAATTGTTTGCAACTTTGGGTTTCCAGAACAATTCTCATGATATGATGCGAATTGTTTGCAACTCTCAGGATTTCCTGAACAATTCTCATGATATGATGCGAATTGTTTGCAACTCTGGGTTTCCTGAACAATTCTCATGATATCATGCGAATTGTTTGCATGTCTCAGGATTTCCTAAACAATTCTCATAATATGATGCGAATTGTTTGCAACTCTGTCACTGGTGAAATTTTATTTTTTAAAAAAATCAAAAAATATCATCAGTGGATCTAGTTTTGTTCATTTTTTAAAAAACAAAAGCGATGGTACTTTCATTTATTTTTTTCGAGCTCCAGTTTGAAAGATACGGATCTTTTAAAAATAAAAATAAAATAAAAAGTAGGAAATACAATTTTTGGTTAGGTGGTTGTTCATAAATGGTGAGCGTAGTGGGTAATAAAATAATGTTAGGTACTAGGTGGTAGTTAGGTAGTTGAGATGAGTATTAAAAGATAATTGATCAAACATTGGGTACTAGATGACAATAAAATAGTTGAGTAGGTACCTTAGGTGTAATTTCTCTTTATATAAATCATATATTTTAATTTTAAATATTATAGAAAGTATCAATTTTATAATTACATTTTAAATATTATTATTATTATTTCATAATAAATATTATTGTTGTTATTATTTTAAAAATTATAATCATATCTTATAATTACAATTTATATGATTATAATGTTATTATTATATTTTGATTTGGTTATAAATATTACAAGTGTAATAAAATTATTTTATAAACCAAAATCATATATTAGGCTTTAATATTAAAAAATATATAATTTTATAATAACAATTTGGTTAATATTATTATGATATAGTTATAAATATTACAAATGTTATTATTTTATAGATCAAAATCACATCTTGTAATGCTAAAATATGATGGTTATAATTTTAATATTACATTTTGATTACTATTATGATTTGGTTATAAATATTACAAGTGTTGTTATTATTTTATAAACCATTTTGGACACCATGTATACACATACATTGAGCTCTATATTCATTCATATGAATGAAAAGATTAGTAACCGTGAAAAGGGCCAAGTGAACATTGGGATTATCTTGCGTAGAAAAAGTTTTGGTGTCATCTTTAAAATGTTATAAAAACTTTAACATGGTAGCATAATAAATCCAATATAGATTTTCAAGACTTGTAGGAGGATAAGATCTATTATAATGCGTAGTGATCGCTTCTTTAAATACATAAGCACGTCCAAGCAACATATAAGTAGAATTCCATCTAGTTTCGACATCTAAAATATGTTTCTTTAATATTTTTTTCCCATTATCAATAACAAGTGTTTTAAAATCTATTTTTTTAGTAGCGGAGGTCGTGCAAAATAGGATCCCCTTTTTAGTAGGAACAATATAATCTTCCAAAATCATACTTATTCCATTTTTCACAACTAACTAAAGTATGTGGCATAAACATTTAGTGTGAAACAATCTAGAAAACATGGGAGTACAATCATTTTTAAGCTAAATATATAGCATTGTAATTTGCATATGCAATGCCGGACGATATAGACATGATTTTATTTTTAATCTCATAGTTATTCATACATTCAGTCCAATGAAGGGTAACACATAGCATATCAAAATCAGTAAAAGTAGCTATGTCACTAGCAATAGAAATATTCCATGGCTAAGCTAACATAGTTTTGATAATGTTGTTTTTCTTTTAAAAAATATTTAAAGGCTATCGATCGCATAAAGCTACGTGGAATGCGTTTGACTCGTGGGTTTACCCCAACTTGCATCCAATTTCCGTATCTTCAACTATTCACATAACCAAAATGTTGTAAACTACCAATCCCATATATCATTGTTTCTTCCTAATACATATCTTGTTTAAACTAAAAAAGAAGACTGGTTTGAGTGTCTATAAATGTAATATTATTTTCGTTAATTTTTAAAGGGTCAAATATATCATGAGTTCTTAAATGCCTAGCAATATTTGTAGGTGCCTAAATTTCTATTTTCTCCTTCTCTATAAACAAAAATTCTTGCATAAATTTTACAAACATAGACGGTATTTTCATAATTGGCATTAAACTAATCCCAAGTCGAACATGTTTTCTTACGAGACCTCGATCCACCACTAGTACTTCCACCACCACTTTCGTGGGAGGAGAGTGTTTGAATGTGAGGGCAGTCTCTAGGAATATCATCCATCGTATTGAGATTTACATTAGCGGGTGGGTGAACATTAGTATTGATGGAGAGTGAAACGTAACAGAAGCCTAAAAGGGATAAACCCTAATTTTTATTAAACAAAACAATTCCCCTAACAATGAATAGAAGATAGGTTTATATAGAGTTCAAGCAAAACCCTAAAACTAAAAATATGAAAATTACAAAAATAACCTAAAGTATTAAAAGTGCGAAAAAAGAGGATAGATGAGCCCGGATGCCTAAAAAAACCCATAGCTCACGAGCAAAGCTGGTGACTTGCGTTCGTGACGTCGTTTCCTTCGAAACAAGGTGTTGTGGGTAAAAAACTGACACCAGAGCTCCAAACTACTAATTCACCGAACTGTCTGCATCATTCCCTCCGGGAGAGAAAAGATTCGCCCTCGAATCTGACCCGGTCTCCCCATCAGAAGAATCACCTGCATAAGGAATCAGATGCTTAACATTAAAAACATCAGTCGTGCGGACATGGTTAGGCAAACGTAGGCGATAAGCATTCGGATTGATCCGCTCCACAATCTCCACTGGACCAATCTTCCGGGCGGCCAGTTTATTGTATTCACCAGCAGGGTACCGATTCTTTGTTAAAACTGCCCATACATAGTCACCAACTTCGAACTGAACAGGACGACGATGAGAATCTGCCTGAGACTTATATTTGGCGGTGCTCAAGACCAACTGATCATGAGTCTGCTGGTGGGTTTGGCGAATCTGTGAGACAAGTTCTTCAGCAGTTGTATGAGGACGAATCTTGCTAGACAGTGCTAACAAGTCTACTAGACCCCTAGGCACAATACCATACATCACCTGAAAAGGACAAAAACCCATGGATCTATTAAGAGCATGGTTATGAGCGAACTCCGCCTGCGGTAAGCGCTGATCCCAAGCCTTCGGATGATCTTCTACCAGACTGCGCAACAAGTTACCGAGAGATCGGTTAACCACTTCTGTCTGACCATCCGTCTAAGGGTGGTAAGCACTACTGAAGTTGAGTTGCGTATTCACCATACGCCATAAGCTGCACCAAAAATGACTCACAAACCGGGTATCACGGTCAGAAAAAATGGTACTGGGAAGGCCATGAATACGATAAATCTCCCGAAAGAAAAGATGCGCAACACACACTGCATCAGATGTTTTTTTTACAGGGAATGAAGTGTACCATCTTAGAAAAACGATCAACCACCACAAAAATAGAATCGAATCCATGCTGAGTCCGGGGTAAACCAAGAACAAAATCCATACTGATGTCGGTCCAGGGCTGAGCCGAAATCGGCAGGGGTAAATAAAGACCTGCTTTTGTGGATGTTCCCTTGGCCAACTGACAAATTCGACAACGAGCGACAAAACGACCAACTTCCTTCCGCATCGATGGCCAAAAATAGGAGGATGACAGCAACTGGTATGTTCGATCACGACCCACATGACCTTCATTATGCAGCTCCTGGATCAGCCGCGGACGCAAACTACAGTCAGGGATACACAGCTGTACGCCACGAAAGAGAAAACCATCTTCCAATAAAAAATCAGAATGTTCGCCCTGCTGAATCAGTTCCAGAACCCTAGAAAATAATGAGTTAGTAACATAAAGGTCAACAAAAGAATCAAAGCCAGGAACCTGAACGCTCATCTCAGTCAACAGAGTGTGACGTCGGCTCAAAGCATCAGCAACCCGATTCGTAATATCAGCCTTGTGCTTGATGACAAAAGTGAACTGCTGCAAATAAGCTATCCAAGCAGCATGTCTATGAGATACTTTGTCTTGACTACCAAGGTACTTTAAAGAATCATGATCAGTATATAGCACAAATTCATGCTGAAACAAGTAATGACGCCAATGTTTGATAGCCTGAACGATCGCATAAAATTCAATATCATAAGTACTAAATCGCAGTTTGGCATTTGCAAATTTCTCACTGAAGAAAGCCACGGGATGCCCTGATTGGGAGAGAACTGCCCCAATACCAAATTTAGACGCATCACAATGAAGCTCGAATGGCTGGGAAAAGTCGGGCAGCACCAAAATAGGCGCTGTGGTGAGACGCCTTTTAACTTCTACAAATGCTGCATCAGCATTGTCGGACCAACTAAATTTTGTGCCCTTCATACAATCCGTAATCGGGGCCATAATACTGCTGAAATGGGGAATAAAACGTCGATAAAACGATGCTAAACCATGAAAACTACGAACCTCGGTAATGGAAGCAGGTCGAGGCCACTGGTCCACAGCAGCAACTTTGCTCGGATCAGCTCGTAACCCGTCAACAGAAACAATATAACCCAAAAATTGAACAACTAGGGACATAAACGAACATTTGGCAGTAGCAGCATAAAACTTATCTCGACGCAACACCAATAACACCTCACGTAAATGGGATAGATGCACAGAATGGTTCGAACTATAAATCAGAATATCATCAAAGTAAACAACAACAAATTTACCGATGAAAGGCCTCAATGCCTGATTCATGATACGCATGAACGTGCTAGGCGCGTTGGACAAGCCAAACGGCATCACCATCCACTCAAACAAGCCCTCACGCGTCTTAAACGCCGTCTTCCACTCATCACTAGGATGAATCCGAATCTGATGGTATCCACTCTTCAAATCAAGCTTGCTAAACACAGAAGCACTACCCAACTGGTCTAACAGATCATCCAGGCGCGGTATAGGAAACCTGTAGCGAACAGTGATCTTGTTAATAGCTCGGCTGTCCACACACATACGCCAGGAACCATCATTCTTCGGTGTCAGTAATGTCGGAACTGCACAAGGGCTGAGACTTTCCCGAATATGTCCCTTCTCCAACAAATCCTCCACCTGTCGACGTAATTCTTCATGCTCCTTCGGGCTCATTCGGTAGTGGGGTCGATTTGGGAGAGCAGCACCAGGGACCAGGTCGATCTGATGTTGAATATCTCTCAGAGGAGGTAATTCGGGTGGCAAATCCGCTGGAAACACATCTGCAAACTCCTGCAAAAGAGACTAAATGACAGGACTATGGTCCGCCTTGGAAATCGGCACAACATGGTCACAGAACAATAGGAAAACCACGCCAGCCTCTTCCATAGCTGTCTGAAAAGAAGCACAGGACAACAAAGTTGATGAGGGAGGAGTAGAGTGAATGCTCAGGGGTCGAGGTTTTGGTGGCATAAGACCGATTTTTTTTCCCCGAAAAAGGAATGAGTAGGTATTTGGCCGCCCATCATGTAGAACCGACAGGTCGTACTGCCAAGGACGGCCAAGCAGTAGATGACAAGCATCCATAGGGACAATATCACAGAAGACTTCATCATGGTATGTTTGCCCTACAGAAAAAGAAACAAGCACGCGCTTGGAGATGGTGATATCTGTACCTTTACTTAACCAGGCGAGCTTGTACGGCTTGGGATGCGATTCTTCCCTCAACCCTAGCTTCGAAACCGCTGCTTCGGAGACGACATTTTTGCAGCTGCCAGCATCAATGATGAAGGTGCACACCTTCCCGCCGATCGTACACGTCGACTGGAACACGTTACTCCTCAGCCAGTCGCTCTGCTCCGGAACGCGAGGAGACAGGAAAGTACGGCGCAACATCAGCACTGCTCCAACATCGCCAGTCATGATTTCTTCCTCATCCTCAGGCAAGTCATCATCGTAGGTATCGAATTTTGGAGGGCCATCAAGAACAATAGGATTTGGTTCAAACGCCTCCTGCGAAAAGAGACCCCTAGCACCCGCAGCATTGGGACACTCGACCTGACGATGCCCTAATTCGCCAACAGCCATAGCATCGTAAATTGCTTGAAGAACGACTTGTTTGGCGGCGCCCAGGAGGGATCGCATCAGGTGTTGGGCGGCGCCCAGGAGGGATCGGATCAGGTGTTGGGCGGAGAACTGGTTTGGACGCCGGAATCCCTGAAGGAGCACCGGTCCTTACGCCAGTCTGGGTCCGGCGAGCCGACTGTTTTTCTGCCTGGAGGGCACGCCGATGGGCTTCGGAAACGGAGGATGGATCGAACATATTCAGCGTGTCTTGAAGCTGAAGGCGTAGCCCGCCAATATAGCGGGAGACCCGCTGGTGCAGCGACTCGGTCACATCTGTGCGAGCCAACAGCTGATACAATTTTTCGGTATATTCATCAACAGATCTGGGTCCCTGACGAAGATTCTGCATTCGCTGGTAGAGTTCCCGCTCGATGTTGTAGGGAAGGAAAGCCTTGCAGATTTTTCTTTTGAATTTCTCCCAACTCTAGACTTTATCCTTGCCTGCACGCGCGCGGTTCTGCTTCACCTGCTGCCACCAAGCCTGTGCCCTACCGCGTAGGTGAATGGTGACTAATGCGACCCTTCTCTCCTCCGGAACCTCCTTGAAGTCCATGACTTCCTCAATCTGTGATAACCAATCGATAAGTGCCTCCGCCTTAAGGCTGCCATCAAAGTCCGGGACGTCTATCTTGAAACCAAGCTCCCAGCGGCGTGGGTGAGAAGTAGTCTGGTCGATCCCCTCCCCAAAAGGGTTAACCATACCCTCAACCTCTGTGCTTTGTTGCTTGGCGGTAAGAACAGCCACTTGCCGGGTAAGATCGGCTACCTGACGGCGTAGGTCAGCATCTTCATGATCATCTACATCACTTGTATCTCGGTACACTCTAGCGCCACCGCGACCGCTAGTTCTTGCTCGTACCATCGCGCATGACTGCCTGTGTCTGATACCACTATGATGGAGAGTGCAACGTAGCAGAAGCCTAAAAGAGATAAACCCTAATTTTTATTAAACAAAACAATTCCCCTAACAATGAATAAAAGATAGGTTTATATAGAGTTCAAGCAAAACCCTTAAACTAAAAATATGAAAAATTACAAAAATAACCTAAAGTATTAAAAGTGCGAAAAAAGAGGATAGATGAGCCCGGATGCCTAAAAAAACCCATAGCTCACGAGCGAAGCTGGTGACTTGCGTTCGTGACGTCGTTTCCTTCGAAACAAGGTGATGTGGGTAAAAAACTGACACCGGAGCTCCAAACTACTAATTCACCGAACTGTCTGCATCAAGTATTTATACGTTTTGGAGCCATTTAAAAACTTAAAACAATGTTTGATATTTTTTTAAATATGCAATAAAACACTAATCGAAACCAATATCGTAATTAATAAAAAGTAAATTTAGACTAATACTAATTAATATCAAAAATAAAAATAAATTATTTAGTTTTTTAAATAAAAATAAACAAATAACAACTAATCTCAACCACTATAACAAGAAAATAACTTGATAAATTATACAAAGCTATTAATTCAGCTACTATGATGTTACCATGATATTATTTGAGTATTTTTATCGAAGAAAAACTAAAAGCGAAAAAATTATAGTAACTATTCTGAAAGTAGAACTTGAGTTTCTAGAATATTTAACAAATGCTTTTATAGAAGTTGTAGAAGAAGTAGAGATATTTGAAGTAGTAGATAGATGGTGTGATTTTAGGATTGTATTTCTCCTCTATTTATAGGGGAGAATCTTAACAAAAATAAAATAAAAAACAACTCGACCTCAATCCAGATATCTGCATTGATGACATCAACAACGGCTAGTTTTAATCAACTACGCATTGCCAATTCGGATATCCGAATTGCTCACGACGGCAAAAATGACTAGTTTCACCAATTAGCCGTTAATGTCATTCAGATATCCGAATTTTCAATTCGGATATCCAAATTGAAAAAACAAATCATATAAATACCCTACTCCTACCTAGAATTTATTCACACCTTCAATCACAACTAATACTATACTACATCAAATTACTTCTTCAAATTTTTAAAACACAAAAAATACCAAAGTTGTTCTTGATGTCTTCAAGAAAATCAAAACAGGTCCGGAGACGTGGAGATGATTCGTCATCGTCTAAAAAAAGAACAGCTTCGGAAAGAAGTTTTTCGCATCAAGACGTAAAAGAATCCGAGAGTCAGAAAATCAAACATCATGACGAAAGAGAGGTTCCCATCCGTAACCCGCAAGCACCACGAGATGTAACCAAAATCTACTCATGTATGTATTTGGATTACGAGGAACTTATCCAAGTTGAAGGTATATAAGATTTTTTTAAACTTCTTGATTCTCAAAGAGGCTTGTGTTGGTTATATCTTGCTAGGTTCAAGTGTAATTGGTATTTTGAATTAGTACAACAGTTTTATGCCACTGTACGTATAATTGAGAATGATCCTTAAGGTCAAGGTTTAGGAATGAGGTGTATAATTAATGGTGTTGCCTATAGTTTTTTTTAAAAAAAACTGATTTTGAAGATGAATTTTTCCTTCAATATAAAGATCTATATAGTGGTGAAAAATTATTGTCGCTTTCTTTATCTCGTATGTGTTAGGGTGGTGATTGGCCTATGGCCTTCGAGCTGGCAGTGCGGATTTTGAGTTGTGGTCTACACCAACCAGAAATTAATGGTAAACAAAAAGTTGTAAGACTTAATTTGGATGGTACTGGAAAATTAGCTTTGAAGTTGGTTAATAGTTATTTTATTCATACTACTAACAATGATTCACAACTTTCTTTTATTCAAACATTTTTAACTACTGTTGTGATAAGAAATGAGAGAATAATTAATTTGACTTGTTTGATGATTCGGCCTATGGCATTGAAAGCTGGAGGGGGTTAATTTACCTTATGGGATGATATTGAATCATTTGCTTGTTAGGAAAGGGTTTGATATGAGTATTTACACTCCGATCAAAGTTAAGAAAAGTTTTGTTATAGGTAGACACTCTTTAATATTGCAAGTGATATATTCGTAGGAGGGAGAGTTGATATCAAAATAGAAGGCATAAGTCGCCATTTTCACATATCGAGTGATATATGGGCCACAAACAGTGTTACCGAACCACCAAATCCACCTCTTGGATACCCTCAGCAAGAAATTCAGCCGTCAACGGCTCCCATGACTACTGGTAGTTCTTCTCAACAACGACAACAACAAGGACTTTCCAATCGTGAATATGTTGAGTTGTCGCATAATCAACAAATGCAGTATACCGAGTGGTCGCATAATCAACACATGAAGAGGAATGGTCTTCATTCGCACTGGTAAGGTGAACAAGAGCATTGGCATGGTCAAAACGAACATGGGTATGGTAAACTCGAGCAGTGGCAGGTTCAAAACGACGAGTGACATGGTCAATACGAACAGTGGTAGGGTGAATACGAGAAGTGGTATGGTCAATACGAGTAGTGGCATGGTCGACTTGAGGAATGGAATGATCGAACAATAACAAATGATAGAGAACATGCATTTGCAAGGTCCACCGCCATTCAATAACGATGATGAAGCTCCTTAGTTTTTTTTACATTTGATTGTATTAAGAATATTCATTGTAATGTTTTTTTATTTGATTGAACAATTTTGTTATTTGTTTGATTTTTATTATTAATGAATTGCTTGTTTTGCTTATATTTTTTATTAAATGTTAATTATATATCTTTCCCCTTTTATTTTATTATTTACAAGTAATATATGTTTATCCATATACTTATACAATTCTAAAAACTTTAAATTTATACTTCACATATCTAGTAGTTTGAAAATACAATAAATTATTTAAAACATCTAAACATATATACTTCAAACTTGAAAGATCTAAAGAACTAAACTAGAATTATATAATATTTAAAATTTTAAAAAATTCCAACAAGTATTAAATATTATAAATTTATACTAGTTATTTTATATTATAAGTTATTTAAACGGCTAATATTAAATATTAAAATCTAGTTATTTATAGATTAGTCAAACCATTAATTATTTAAATATATTATTTAATATTTATATTTAAATTATATATATATATAGTATTTAAACATCTTAAATTACATATATAATAGTTAGATATCATAAATATATTTTTTGGAATAATAAATAAATTATTTATAATATTTTAATAATATTTAAAACAATATCAAAATAATATTACAAACATTTTGTTTACAATATACATATCTTAATTATTGAAATTCCATTTAATTAAAGCATACAAATTATCTTTTAATAATACTATAGAAATTATTTTTAAAATATAATATTTAAAGATCAAAATACATTTTAAATGTCTAATACGAAGATATTACCTAATATTAAATAAATTATCTATAATATCAAATATAATCAAACAATATCAAAATAATATTACAAGTACGTTTTTACGTATATGTTGAATTTCGATTTAGCATACAAATTATTTTCTAATAATTGTATAAATATTTTAAAAATTAAAATATAATAAATATCCTAATTATTTTATTTATAGTATACATTCAATTTAATTAACGCATGCAAATAAGTTTTAAATAATGGTATAGAATGTTTGGTAAACAATGATTTAAATGGATCATCTAACGTGTATCATGTATGTGTGTAGAATCTCGTAACACATCAGTCACGCTATCATGTTTGCACGCATAAACTGTTTTACGCGTCAGTCACGCTCACATTTAAAACTCTTAAATAGACCATACGCACCTACAAAATCACGCATCCGTTCAACACTATTTTTGAACATTCTAAAAGGAAATGGAAACACGCCAAAACTTAAATTCGTTCACGCAGAAATATCACGTTTATCTTGCAAAATGCAAGATACGCAACACGTCAAACACGTACACGCATAGTGAGGCTAACAATAATGATACACGAGACTTACACATGCTAAAACTTGCCCACGCTAACCCACATACACATAATCACGTTAATAACAATCATACGTGCCACACTAACAAATTATATATTATATTAAATAAAAGAAATATTATTTATACACTCATAATTATAAAAATCATATATTTTATTTTTAAATATTATAAGAAATACTATTAAGATATTATTATTACATTCTAAATATTATTGTTATAATTTAGTTATAAATATTATTATTGTTATTATTTTCTAAATTATAATCATATTTTATAATTACAAATTATATGAGTATAATTTTATTATTACATTTTAATTATTATTATTATTATTATTATTATCATATGTTTATAAATATTTTAAATGCTGTAATTATTTTATAACCAAAATCATATCTAAAATTATAATTCAAAAATATTAAATTATAATTCAAATATATTCTTATAATGTATATGTAATTTTATTATTACAATTTGGTTACTACTATTAGGATTTGGTTATTAATATTTTAAGTATTTTAATTACTTTATAAACCAAAATTTTAAATAGTACAATATGGTTATATTGTTATTATTCCATTTTGATTATTATTTTAATTATTATTTTGATTATTATTATTATTATTATTATTATTATTATTATTATTATTATTATTATTATTATTTGGTTATAGATTTTACAAGTGTGCTGATATTATTTTATAAACCAAAATTATATCTTACCATGTTAAAATATTACAAGAGTTTTATGGTTGTAATTTTATTATTATATTTAGAATATTATTATCATGACTTGATTATAAATATTAGTAGTGTTGTTATTATTTTATATACAAAAATCATATCTTATAATTTTAAAATATTACAAGTTATATGGGTATAATTTTATTATTATATTTTGATACTTATTATTCTAAGAATGCATTAAATATAAATAAGGAAGGTTCTTACAAATACATGGGGCATACCCCGAGGAGTGGCTTAAGAGTCGTGAAGAAAGAAATCGAAGAAATTGACCTTATCTTGACCTAACAAGTACAACAATGCATAACGAAGTGTTAACACTAATATGATAAAAAAAAAAGACAAGAAATAGTGACGGAAGTGACAATGGAAGTGAGCAAAGACAATGAGACTAAGCAACAACATTGTAAGTCAGCAAAGCACTCAGACTTGAAGTGACATAAGTCTGCATCAATCTGAAAACAAAAAGAACATTAAGTTAGAAATGAAAGGGGTTGAGTTGGCCAGACAACCTTTGTACCATGAAATTTGAACCGCATGTCAAAAAGCATGCGGTAAGATATCGCAGGTCAGGGGAATGAGAATAGCTAAAAAATCTAGCATTCCTCTCACACCAGACATGGTAGATGATGGCACCAAAGCAGACACGCCAAAGGTGTTGTAAATTGGATGGAGGCCTATTGGACGGCTCATGAATCCAAGAGACCCAATTATTATTGTAACTTAAAGTAAAACCAAGTTTGGAGCTTGTGTATTCCCAGATTCTCTGAGTTTAACTACAACCATAAAGGATATGATCAATGGTTTCAGAGGCATCATTACATAAGGCACAATTCGAAGAATTATTTAAACCCCAGCTCAGAAGCTTATCACAGGTGAAAAGTTTCCCTTGGATAGCAAGCCAAATGATGAAAGAGTGGCGGGGAATAGTAAATGTATGCCATGCTGACCCTACCCACCCAACACTGGGTAGAGGAGTACGGATGGCATTGTACGTGTTCTTGATTGTGAATGTAGTGACTTATCTCTTAGTGATTCATTAGTGGACGTCGTTGCAGAGGATACAAGGAGAAGGGAGGGAGATGCTGAGATGGTTGATCTCTTGGAAAATGCGATGGTTTCTAGCACTAGCAGACCTTAATTGAAGTGGCCATTTCCAAAGGCCCTATCGGACAATATCGGAAACCTTGAGATTATACCCCATACGAGAATCCTGAATAATGTTAGACCCATAGTGGTTGACCAAAGAGGTTGATAGCAACCACGAGTCAAACCAGAATGAGGTATTTTTCCCGTTACCAATCGCCACCCTATATAACTTGCTAGCTAGAGGCCTAAGATTTAAAATTTTCCTCCAAGTACATGAGGGAGAAAATTCAATCTTTAAAGACGAAAAGTTTTTGTCTTTAATCTTCTCAGAGTAAATCCATTCACACCAGATTGAGTTGTCATTCGCACTAACGATGGACGACAAATGTTTGAGGACGGCCGCTTGATTCCAAATTTTTAGGTCTAGAATCCCAAGACCGCCCTTTCACAAGGGAAAAGTCACTGCAGACCAAGCCACTTTAGCACCAGATTCCTTCATCTCATACCCCGACCATAGAAAACGACGAAGAGACTGGGAGAGTTCTTTAAGAACTCTAGCGAGCAGAATGAAGATCGGAGACCAGTAAACCTGCCCTGCAAAAAGCACAGACTTAATGAGTTGAAGGCTACCTGCATAAGAGAGGTGTCTGGAAGTCCAAGAGGCAATACGGGTAGTAATTTTATCGAGAAGGGGTTGACAGTCGTTATGGAAAGTCGACCCGGGAGAAGAGGGACTCTAAGATATTTAACCGGAAGTGAGCCTACATTGGATCCCAATATATTGATTAGGTCCAATCTAAGAGCGGGGTTAACACCGGTGAGGAAGATGTGGCTTTTCTAAGGGCTAACTTTGAGACTTGATAGATCAAAAAATCATTAAGACCATCCTTAATGAGATTGAGGTAATTAGTGTCACCACGACAGAATATCACCAAGTCGCTGCGAAGCAGAGGTTGGCAATCTTAAGCTTATGGAATTTCCAGTGGAAATTAAAGTTCACATCACTGCTTTTCTCTTTAAGAATACTGGAAAGAACTTGCATAACCAAGACAAATTAAAATGGGGATAAGGGATCACCTTGTCTAACACCCTTTCTGCCTTGGAAATGCCCATGAGGATCACCGTTAACATTAACACAGTAAGAAGGGGTGGCGATGCATTGAATAATCCAACTGATCATTTGCTCCGAGAATTTCATAGCCACAAAGATGTCAAGGATAAGGTGCCAACGACCATTGTCAAAAGCTTTCATCGGGTCGATTTTAAGAGCAACCCTCGGGCCCTTGCCGTTAGTCTGGTAACCCCTAAGGAGTTCTTGGGATATAAGGATATTTTCCGTAATATTACGTTAAGCCATAAAAGCCGATTGAGATTTGTCAATCAGTTAGGGGAAAGAGTCCTTGATCCTATTGGCTAGGATCTTGGAAATAATTTTGTATACCACATTGCAACATGCAATTGGCCTGAAGTCCTCCGCAGTAAAGGGGCATCCTTTCCTAGTGATTAAGGAAATGATGGTGGTATTCCAAGAAGGCTCAAGACAACCCATATTAGAATAATAAGATCATATCGCAAACATTTTTGCCGATGAGATTCCAAGAATGTTTGAAAAAACCCGCATTAAAGCCATCAAGCCCCAAAGATTTATCACTATCGATACTAAAGAGAGCATTTTTTATTTCAGCGCAAGTAACCGGACGAATCATTGAAGACCGGTCAAGAGGATTCACTTTAAAATAAATAAGTGCGGAGATACGAGCGAGCTCAGGGTATCCCGGGAGATACCTAGAGCCAAAAAGGTTTGAAAAATAGTCTACTAAGACACTCGCCACCTCATTTGGGAAAGTGGCAATGTCCCCGTTGCTATTAGAAATGGAGACAATTTTATTTCTTAGATTTCGGTTTTTTATACTATTATGAAAGAATTTAGAGTTACGATCTCCAAGCTTGAGCCAAGTCTCTCAGGACTTCTTCTTGTAGAAAGACTCTTCGGCACGACTAAGGGAGATATAGGCGTAAGAGGCAGAAATCTCGGCAGAGATAAGAGATGGATTAAATGGGTCATTTGCTAAAAGCGTTTGGGCCGAGAAAAACTAATTTTGGACAATTGACACCCTAGAGCTTATATCGCTATATTCCTTACGATTAAGGTCACAAAGGGAAAATTGAAGCCGAGTGAGATTTAAGGAAACTAATCTCATACCATGAGCTGAGACCGGAAGGTTCCATGGAAAGTGTGATGATCATTTTACAAATATTACTAGTGTTGTTATTATTTTATAAATAAAAATCATATCTTATAATTTTCAAATATTATAAGTTATATGGTTATAATTTTATTATTACATTTTGATACTTATTATTGTGATTTGGTTATAAATATTACAAATGTTGATATTATTTTATAAACTAAAATCATATCTTATAATTAATTAATAGTAACATTATTGTTATTATAATGAAAGGTAAATAGTTTTTTTTAGTTTATTTAGCCGTTCACAGTTTATACTCTTGTGGGTCATGAGTTGTACAAATATTTTCAAATTAAAATACAAAATCTAATTTTTTTTATTACAAACATCATTCATCTTCTTCAAGTTCTTCTTCACAATCATAATCTTCACACTCACTTGATCCACTTTCATCTTTATTTTCTTCCATAATTTTTTGTTGAAGTGTATCTCAATAATCATTCGGATAATCTTCGATGATGTCGTCTACATTCACTTCGTCTCTAAAATTTTTGTGCTGCATTTTTTTATCTGTCGTGGTCCAATCCATGACTGCCAGAAGCACTTGAAGTGCTTTACCCGTCAGTCTTGTTCTCTTAGTCGTTTATTGCAACCTCGCTTGGCTAAAAGCACACTCACTTGAAACTGTAGACATATATATTGTATAAATCTCTTTAACAAACCTGCAAAGAATAGGATAATCATCCGTTTTGGTACTCCACCATTTTAAGATATCTTGAATACCTCCGTCGATATAATTTGTTAAACCAAACCTAGTGCTCAAATATCTAGACAAGTCATTACCAGATTGAGGGGTTTCTCTTAATTCATCGCTTTCTAACATTTCCATTTGAACAAAATTAGTAGAAGATCTCGCTCTACCCCTATTGTTTTTACCCCTTGTATTTAAAGTTGTATTTGGTATATATCTTTCAGCATACTTATTATACATATTAAACAAACATACAATCATATAGTTTGGCAATATACCTTCAGGATTAATTGGGTCAGTCGGTGGACTTTCTTCGGAAAATTGTAAGGCTTTCTATAAACATTTAACTAGTAATTCAAATTAACGTTTTCGTGAAAAAAGATCCAAAATATACGGAATAGAATAAGTCACCGGGATTTGATTAAAATACTTTGAAAACTTTCCTTCCATTTCAGACACTATATATACACTTACAACATGAGACCTATATTTATTTATATGCATGGCAAGATTAGTAATCGTGAAAAGGGCCAAGTGAACATTAGGATTATTTTGCGTAGAAAAAGGTTTTAATTCCATCTTTAAAATGTTTTAAAAACTTTAACATTGTAGCATAATAAATCCAATATAGATTTCAAGAGTTCTTGGAGGATAAGATGCATTATAAACTGAGTTAATATTTTTTTTAAATACATGAGCACGTGCAAGAAACATATAAGTAGAATTCCATCTAGTTTCGACATCTAATATAAGTTTCTTATATGTTTTCCCATTTTCAATAACAAGTGTTTTAAAAGCTCTTTTTTTAACAGCGGAGGTCGAGCAATATAGGAACCCCTTTTTAATAGGAGCAATATAATCTTCCAAAATCATATTTATTCCATCTTTCGCAACTAATTGAAGTACATGGCATAAACAATTGGTTTGAAACAAAAAAAAGAGTGAAATCATCTCTAAGAAATTTTATAGCATTGTAATTTGCAGATGCATTGTCGAACGAAATAGACATGATGTTATTTTCAATTCCATAATTATTCATACATTCAACTACAGTCTCTTTAATTACTTGTGCGTTATGATGGCAAATATATTCAAACCACACAATTCCCCCTTGGAGTACGCATTCGAGATCCATCCAATAAAGGGTAACACGTAGCATATCAAAATCAGTAAAAGTAGCTCTGTCACTAGTAATAGAAACATTTCATGGCAAAGCTAGCATGGTTTTGATAATGTTTTTGTTTTCTTTTTAAAAATATTTAAAGGCTATCGATCGCATAGAGCTACGTGAAATGAGTTTGGCTCGTGGGTTTACTCCAACTTGCATCCAATTTTCGTATCTCCAACTATCTGTATAACCAAAAGGTTGTAAACTACCAATCGCATAAATCATTATTTATTCCATATCCATATCTTGGTTAAACTCAAAATGAAGACCGGTTTGAGGGTCTACAAATGTAATACTATTTTTGTTAATATTTGAAGGTTCAAATATTTTATGAGTTCTTAAATGTTTTGCCATAGCGTCGGTGCCTAAATTTCTATTTTCTCCTCCTCTATAAGCATAACTTCTTATGTAAATTTTACAAATAGCGGAGGTATTTTCATCATTTGCACTAAAGTACTCCCAAGTCCAAGATATTTTCTTACGAGACCTTGACCCACCACTAGTATTTCCACCAATACTTTCATGGGAAGATAGTGTGTCAATATGAAGGGGAGTCTCTAGGAAAATCATCCGCCGTATTGAGATCTACATTAGCGGGTGGGTGAGCATTCATATTTCTACGTTTTGGGGCCATTTTAAAACTTATAACAACGTTTCTTTTTTAAATTAAATATATAATAAAATATTAATCGAAACTAGCATCGCAATTAATAAGAAATAAATTTAGACTAAGACTTACTAATATCACAAATGCAAATGAATTATTTTGGGTTTTTTTTAAATAAAAATAAATGAATAACAACTAATCTAAACAACTATAGCAAGTGTATAGTATGATATTATACAAATCTATTAACTCATCTAGTATAATGTTACCACAATGTTATTTAAGTGTTTTTATCGAAGAAAAACAAAAAGCGAAAGAAGATATAGAAGATATTCTGAAAGTATAACTAGAGTTTCTAAAAGAAGTAACTAATACTTTCGTAGAATTTGTAGAAGAAGTAGAGAGATTTAGAGTAGTTTTGAGAGATGGTGATTTTAGGATTAGGTTTCTCCTTTATTTTTAAGGGAGATTAAATAAAAATAAATATAAAATAAAATCTGCCTCAATTCAGATATCCATTTTGATGACGTTAGCAATGACGTCATCAAAAACAGCTTGTTTAAAACAAACCTCTATAAATACCTTACTCCTTCAAACCTTTCTTCACACCTTCAATCTACTACAATATTCCCTCTATATTTTTTGAAAATTTCAAACACATAAAAATACTAAAAAAATCATCTTAATGTCTTCTTCGAGAAAATCAAAACATGTTCGTAGAAGTGGAGATGATTCATCATCGTCGAGACGAATAATAACTTGTGAAAGAAGTTCTTCGCATCAAGACGTAGAAGATTCAGAGAGCCAGACATTCAAACATATGGGCGAGCGAGAGGTTCGCATTCGTAACCCGCTGGCACCACGAGGTGTAACCAAAATATACTCGAGTATGTATTTGGATTACGGGGAACTTATCCAAGTTGAAGCTATGCAAGGTTTTTTCAAAAATTTTGAACCTAGTAGATGCTTAGGTTAGTTATGTGTTGATAGGTTCAGTTGTGATTGGTATATCAAATTAGTACAATAGTTTTATGCCATTACACGTATGATTGAGAATGATCATGAACGTCGAGGTTTAGGAATGATGTGTAGAATAATGGTGTTGCCTATAGTTTTTTTTTAAACTGTTTTTGAAGATGAATTTTTCCTTCCATCTTAAGATCTAGATAGTGGTAAAAAATTACCATCACTTTCTTTTCCTCGTATTGGTTGGAGTGATGATTGGCATATGTCTTTCCAGGGCGCAGTAGAGATTCTGAGTTGTGGTCCGCATCAACCAAACATTAACAGTAAACGTAGAACCGTAAGAGGTAATTTGGATGCTCATGGAAAATTAACTTTGAAATTGGTTAACAATTATTTTATTTCCCATAGTAACAATGATTCACAAGTTTCGTATATTCAAACATTTTTTAATTACGTTTGTGGTAAAAAATAATGAAAAAATTAATTTGGATAGTTTGATGATTCAGCATATGACTCAAAATGCTGGGGGGGGGGGTTAATTTACCTTATGGGAATGGTATTGAGTCATTTTCTTGTTGGGAAATGGGTTGATGCGAGTATGTACACTCCGATCAGAGTTAAGTCAAGTAGTGCTATAGGTAGACACTCTTTAAGATTGCAGGAGATATATTCTTTGGATGGAGAGTTGATATCAAAATCACATGCATTGAGTTCTATTTTCCCATATTAAATGATATATGGGTTGCGAACCGTGTTACCAAACCACCAAATCCACCTACTGGATACCCTCAACAAGAAATTCAGACGTCGACCACTCCCATGGTTGCTGGCAGTTCTTCTGGACAACGACAACAACAAGGAGTTTCCGATCGCGAATATGTTGAGTGGTCGCATGGTCAGCATATACAGTATGCCGAGTGGTCGTATAATCAGCACGCGGAGTGGCATGGTCTTCATACGCACTTGCAAGGTCAACAAGAGCAGTGCCGTGGTCAAAACGAGTAGTGGTATAATATACTCGATCAGTGGCAGGTTCGAAACGACGAGTGGCATGGTCAAAATGAGTAGTGGTATAGTAGACTCGATCAGTGGCAGGTTTGAAACGACGAGTGGCATGGTCAATACGACCAATGGCAGGGTGAATACGAGCAGTGACATGGTCAATACGAGTAGTGACATGGTTGACAAGAGGAGTGAAATGATCGATTTGCAGCCTCTCAACCGGAACAATCTAAATACATGCGACAAATGATGGAGAACATGCATTTGCAAGGTCCACCACTTTCGAACAACGACAATGAAACTCCTTAGTTTTTTTATATTTGATTGTATTAAGAATTTTCATTATAATGTTTTCTTTTTTATTTGATTGAACAACTATGTTATTTGTTTGTTTTGCTTATATTTTTTATTAGATGTTAATTAAATCTCTTTGAGTTTTTATTTTGTTATTTACAAGTAATATATGTTTATGCTGATACTAATACAATTCTAAAAACTTTAAATTTATAGTTCAAATATTGAATAGTTCGAAAATACAATAAACTATTTAAATCATCTAAACATATACACTTCAAGCTTGAAAGATCAAAAGAACTAAAAGAAGTAAAAAAAACTAAACTGTTTCTATATAATATTTGACAATCGTATAAATATTTTTTAAATATAGTATTTAAATATCAAAATACAATTAGATATCTAATAGGTAGATATTATTTAATATTTACCTAATATTAAATAAACTATCGATAATATCCAAATATAATCAAACAATATCAAAATAATATTGCAAGCATCTTGTTTAGGATATACTTATCTTAATTATAGAATTTAGATTTAGTTAAGGCATAAAAATTATTTTTTAATAATTGTATAAATATTTTAAAAATATAATATTTAAAATAGGAAAGTACCCATAAATACCTAGTCAACTTTGAAATACCAAAATGGTACCCACTTTTAGACTAGTTTCATAAAATACCTAGAGCCATATTTTGGACAAAAATACCCTCTAGGGTATAAAAGGGTTTTTTTTGTTGAAACCCACTTTTTTCACCCTCTAATCCTGACTTTTGGGTTCCAATTCCCTCCATTTTCACATTTCTAATTTTGAGGAGAGAGAAAAACAAAAAACGAGAGCGAACCCAAAACAAAAACTTTAACCTAACGTGCTTTAACCGTATCGTTGACCATAACCGTTCTGGTGACGGTAACATTCGACCCGATACCGATCAAGAACTGGACAAGGCAGCCGTCGACCAGCCAGCAGCTTTGTTACCATCGATAAGGTACGTTCGAGGTAGTTGTTGTTTTCACCGGAAGTTTGAATGTGTGTCTGTGTGTTTAAAAGCCAATTTTATCAACGTCACCGGAGTAGTGACTGTCGTTGAGCACTGTATTGGACAGTTATCCGTTCTCCGGAGATATTGTTGCGTTTTTTTTACAGTCCAGCGTTAGTGTTACTCCATGGTGGTGAAATTTAGGTGTGCTCCTGACATCGCGTCTCATCGTTAGTAGTTAGACATGGCTCATTAGTATCGGTGTAGTTATAATAGTGTCGATAGTGCTGTCGGACAATACCGATGGCACTAGATAGTTGTTGTTGTACTCTAGAATCGCAATGTCGCCTGCTGCAAGTACTAATGTCTAGCAATGTATAGAGTTGAGGTACTTTTTTGTTCATATGTAGAGATGTTCTACGTATCTAGCAATGTAGAGAATATTGGTGACCGTATCTAGCAATGTCTGCGACTAGATTACTGTCAGGCACTCCACGTCTAGCAATGTGGTAGTTGAACTTGGTCACGTCTAGCAATGTAGCAATGAAGTGAGACTAATGTTGTTGTCGAGTTAGTTGCACCAGTGTTGTCTTCGATTGTTAATTTATATGTTTGTTGCTGAGTTTTTTTGTTTAATTGCTTGATGGCTGAAATAGATGTTACTATGGGATTTTCGGATTATAATTAAGTAGTTTTCAAATTGGAATGTTTGCAGACAAACATGACTAAGACATAAGTATTCTACAGGTCAGTCTTAGTGAGCATAATCAACCTTCTAAGACGGGATATAATTATATCAGAACGCATAGATGATGCACGAGGCACATCGTTCTACACGTTTCTCAAAACATCGTTCGATGTAAGGAACGAGAATCTGAAGCTGAAAAAGTTCCACAACCTGATCGAGGAGATTTGTAGTTTTTATGATGTGAGAAGGAAGGCTTTCAAGATAGGACGTAAGCATGTAAGGCTAACTACGAAGGATGTGAAGGCCATATTTGGGCTGAAACACGGGAACGAGGAGATGCCAATGAATAAAACATGGCATTTATCGGAAGGTTTGTTGATGGAGGTGAGCTAAATTCTATTTTAATGCAAAAATATTGTTTGAGTCCGCGAATAAGAAGGTGTGGGCCAACCAACGACAAATCAGTGTCTAATGCATTGATAAACGTGAATCAAATCTATAAAATTGTATTTGTTTTGAGTTTATGCTGCAAGCAGATTAGTATGATACCAAAATCTGCATGTGTCTGCATGTATCTAACAATTACGCCTACTATATCTAGCAATGTCAAAGAAGTATATTAGTATGCTTCTGTTTGGTTTTATCTATCTAGCAATATCTTCATTTATATCTATCAATGTCGTAGTAGGCGTAACTGTCTTGAATTGTTCTTGCAGCTTCTGACTATAATGTTATTTATTTTATAGGAATCGATCGAGAAAGCAATAAGAGAAGGAGGGGAGGACGAAGCGAAGGATGTTGCTCGTCTGTTGATACTTTTCATATGCTCGACACTGTTCTTTTCAATGTCATGCGATGTCGTCGAGTGGACAGCAATATTCTACGTGGAGAATCTAGAAAAAATAAACGACTATGACTGGTCTAGAGCAATCGTTGAGAAGCTGCATAAATCACTGGGCAAATGTATTAAGGCCGGGAAACCCGGTAGAGTGATCAGATGCGTTGCTCTATTATTTGTAAGTACAGTGGTTTATGATCAGTATGTTATTTACAAAATCGTGTTTGTAATGTTAAGTTATATTGTCTGCAGTCATTTCTGATAGAGCATAGTTTGATAAACGTTGAAATACCAAGGCCAAACATAATCCCTAGGTGTTACAAGTGGTGGGGATTGGAGGGGGAGGATTCAACATTTGAAATGATCCAGATGGTTAGTGAACTCAAAGACGACCAGGTATTTAACGTATCTAGCAATGTACAAATTATAATATCAAACAAATCGCATCCACATTAGTCCAGTACCTAAATCGCAACCATCTATATACCAGTGACCAATAATTTAACATATCTAGCAATATAACATCAAACAAATCGTAACCACTTTAACATTAATTGGCAATAGTAATTGTTTGTAAAACGCATCCATGATTATTATATTGTGAAGCTGAATGTATATTATACTGTAAAACTGCATTTCTTTAGTTATGGACGATGAGCTATCATAGACAGAGGCTGAATGTGATGCTTTTGGAGAAATTTATTTGGGGAGGAACTACGAAGGTGCCGCGGAAACAAGTGAAGGAAGGAGTAAATGAAAGAAATCTCTTGCAAACAGAAGTATAAGAAGGAAGAATAAACAGGTACATGACGGGGCTGGAACAAGTAGTAAAAAGAATTCGAACACTGAGGTTGAAGACAACACAACAATACCAGAAGAAGCAGAGAATTACGATGTTATATTGCATGAATTCATTGGGGGAGAATAAGTCGAGAGTTTGTACAAAAAAAGGTGAAATATTGAAAAAGAAAAACAACCGTAGGTCCAGTATTCCAAGTTTTAAAGGGTTGTCATAGTCTGTGCTGCGTGACAACAGGAAGCTGAAAAAACGAAGCGGGATGCACCAGTTGAAAGTTGAAAACAAAAAGTTAAAAACGTCGCTTGAGGAAAAAAACAAAGAAGTGAGTGTTCCCATGTTTTAAAGGACTAATAACGTTTATATGTTGTATCTATATAAGGTGGTTACACTATATCTAGGAAATGTTTAGATGCTTTATCTAGGAACATCATTATAAAGGATCTAGCAAACATCATTATAAGGTATCTAACAACGTTAATCTGCTGCATCTAGCAATGTAAAAATAATGCATCTAGCAATGTTCATACGTAGCGTATATCAATTTCAATATGATCTATCTAGCAATATTAATAGTCTTAACTATTTCGTATGCTCGTTTGATATAGGTTGAAGAATTGATGAAAGAGTTGAATGAGCTGAAACAGAAGCTCGAGGTGGAAGAGGAAACTGTAGATGCTGAGGATGAGGATCTGCTGAACACCTTATCAATGCCGTTTTTCCGTGAAGAGGAGGAGAATACTGAAACTGTGGCTGCCAATATTAGCGAGAAGGCAGTTAAGGAAACATTGGTTTACCAATCTCGGAGGTATGGATTTGTTCCTAAGAGGAGCCAACAAGTTTCGGAGACCCAAAAAATAATATAAAAAGAGGATGTTAAGGCGGAGGAAATAGCGGAAGAAGAGAAGGAGTTTGAGACAATTGAGACAAAAGAAAATGAAGTATCTGAAGAAGAGAAATTAGAAGGAGATGGAGGGTGTGCTCACTCTGAAACACCTGTTGAACCAAGGCCAGAAACTACTACACCGGAAGCTATTGTTGTTGATGTCGCTGGGAATCAGAAAGGGACTACAATACTTGTTTGTGACGCTGGTAATGAGAAAGGGGATGTGGCAGCAGACTTATCACCCCTAAGTCATGTTTCCGATGCACAAAATGAAATTTTCTTAGTTGAATAGGGACACGGAGTTAGAAACAACGAGGTTGATGGATAGAAGCTAATGGTGGACAGAAGTTAGCAGTTGGACAAAGGGTGCAACAAAGGAACAAAAACTATGAAACAACAGTTGGAGAACACCGAAGAAGCCGTAGAGGAAGGATAGAATGTAGGGACAGGTCAGGACAAAGAAGAAGCTGACAAGCAGGAAGTTGTGGCTAATGCAGATTCAACCAAAGAGATTGAAGAAGCACCTATTGGGGTGGAGAACGCAGCAATAGAAGTCCTGGTGCCAGAACCTGGCTTTGAGAAGGTGGTGGAGAATGTGGCTGAAGATGTAAGTGGATCTTAAAATCGTTAAGATTCATAAATATTTAGTAATATGTTTTGGCAGGTTTTGAAATATTCAAACTCTAGGTTGGATAATATTTAAGATGGGTTGTTGTTTTTATGAAAATGTTGTTTTGACAGTATTATAAATTTTTAAGACATGATTTGCATCATGATTCAATGTTAATTGGTATATGCATGTAGAACAAATCGCAACCACAAAATATATCAAGTCTAGCAAATACAAAATAAAACAATCGCAATGTTTGTCATATCAAACAAATCGCAATCTCACTATGTTAATATGATAAGCCGTATATAGCAATATCTAATAGGCGTAGATCGCAACACTTAACTAATAACTAGTCTAGCAATGAGACTTGCACTAAACTCGCAATGTATGTTGATGATATTTTTATGTTCTGTTATTAGAAAGTGCAAACAGCAGCGCCTGAAGACACGCGCCAGTCTACTGTACAGACGTTGGTGTACCATGGGGTTGAACAAGCAGCAAAGTGTGAACAACTATCACAAGTTGTATCTCCCGTTAAGTTTATTCCAATTATCAACGAATAACAGCAATCCACAGTAAAGATTGAAGTTATTACGCGCGATGAAAAACTAAAACAGGTCGAGCCATCTTCATATGCAACACCCATACAAGATAAAGCAGCATCTAACGATCTGATTGTCAGATCTGTTACACTGTTGGCTGACGATGGTTTTGTAGACTGCACTCAATCATTTTACGAATTATGTGACAAGGCTGTGGAAAATTCAGACGATAAGAGAGGTACATTGGACTCCATCGAGGAAGAACAAACAAACGTTGGTGTAAGTAGATCTCTTGTATTTACCATCACCTTCAAAAAGTAATATTAACAGTTTAATTTGATGCTTTATTATAGGTCCACGTTGATGACATGCCTAGGTGGAACTTACTTACTCCAACGCAGGTCAAATAACAACAGATTACGGTCGTAGATTGCTTGTTGCCTACAGAGACAACGAAACAAATCAATGTCAGTGAGTACAAGAAGGTGATGAAAATAAACAACGAAGAAGAACAAGAAGATCCAGAAGTATGGTACTTGCCAATGTCGGAGTTCTCGTATAGGATTTCCATTAGTGTGACCGATATAATGGAACTGTCTAATGAAACTCAAGTCAACTTCAAGGTAATAAGGTTTCTAGTTGTACCTAGCAATGTTAAATTAGTTTATCTAGGAATGTGTCTTTTGTACGTCTAGTAATATTAATATGCATCATCTAGCAATGTCTTAGTATAGGGTATCTCATTTAAGTTACCTTCTAAGTTGTCTATCTATACACCGTTGGTTCTTGTTTTCAGTAATTGTCATTTACCTGATTTAAGCTTCTAATTGTTAATTGATAGATCATAGATTCTTGGATATATAAGCTGCTCATGGATACAGATTGGAAAGTCCCTGTTAAAGGGTTTGATGATAAGTATTCATATATGGTCAGCACTATTCAAATAACTGGAATCGCAACTGTAAGTTGAACATGAATTATTTGTGTTATATTTCTCCATATCTAATTCCTATAGTAATGACCAAAATTTGCAGCAAACACTGGCTATCAAGGGAGATATGTCTTTCATTGTGGATAAGATTTTTGAAACAATGAAATCAGACACATACGTTGCCCTTGTTCCTCTTTACACCGTTAACACGTCCGACATGAACCATTGGAGGCTGCTGATTATAGATATGGAGAATGGGATTGCTAGTAGCTACAACCCCCTATTGCCTTGGAGCAAACACATTCCAGATAAGACGAAAAACACAGTCGATGCTCTGGCATAAAATTCAATGCTAAAAAAATATTACAAGTGTTTGTGGCCATATGTAGCAATCCCATAGCAACGTATCTAGCAATGTGTTATTAGAATTAGAGCCAAACAGTTGGTTCTCATTTCTCGTAATCTCGCATACTATATCTAGCAATGATAGTAGTCGTAAATAGCATTGACATAGTATCGTAAATTGCAATGTAACGATGAATTACTTGATGTTGCAGTTGGCCTATTGCATGAAGAAAAAATACATACCTTATGTAAAAGGTGGATACGAAATAAAGACAATGAGAAATATCCCACAGCAGAAGAAGGAGAGCCTTGACTGTGGTGTTTTTGTTTGTAAGCACGCAAAAGACATCATTCCGAAAGGGTATGTTCCTCTGGAATATGGAACAAAAATGCCCGCCGAAACAAGAGCTGAAATATTTAAGCATTTCCTCAATGATTCAAACACAAACAGACGATGGTAGTATGTAATTCATTTGTTGGGAGCAGGATGTATGATTCAGTTAACAAAGGATGCTAGTATTAGACAATTACTCTGAACTTATTAACAATTGCAAATGTATCTCATTTTGCCATGCATATCGAAGATGTTATGTAATTTTTTACTACAAAAAAGTCATTTCTACCAACTTTTGTATTACTAGCAATTTTTTTCATATTTCTACCAATGTCATGTTTTTCTAAACTATCTTGGAAGATTATCTTTTTTTCGTATGATTAAATTTCACATCACTGTTACATCCTAGACTACTGTATCTACCAATGTCTTTATAGCGTATCTATCAGTCTTATACTCAAGTATCTAGCAATGTCTATATTTTGTATATATCAGTCTTATATTCAAGTATTTAGCAATGTCTATATTTCGTATCTAGCAATTATACAATGCTACATCTAGCAATATGCCTATATCGTATGTAGCAATGTAGAAATGTTGTATCTATCAATGTCCTTATAGTGTATCCAACGACGATGTGCTATCATGTCTAGCAATGTCATAATGTTGTATCTCTCAAATAAATTATCACTTATCTAGAAATGTTTTTATAACATGTCTTGCAATGTTATGCAGATGTATCATTAATCATCTATAAACCCAAGCTACCATTTTTCTGTGGTATCTAGCAATGTTCATATTATACATCTAGCAATGTTAATATACAGTATCTAGCAATCATTATATGTATCATCTAGCAATATTCATAAGCCCAATCTATCAGCCTTGTTACAACCCATCTAGCTAACTTTTGGATTATGTATCTATCAAAGTCGTTACCATGTATCTAAAAATGGCTAGATGTTGTATCTAGCAATATCAGTATAACGTATCTAGCAATGATATATAGTTATGGTTTTAAATTTGAAATATGGTTTATCTAGCAGTGTTTAATAGGCGTAAATCGCAATAACATATTAATGATGGACCAACTATATTAATAGACTGCTGGATAGGTTTATTGGTAGATGAGTAAATTAAATGAGATCGAAATGACTGTTAACGACATCCATCAGTGATTAAAAGTAAATGTTTTAATCCTATTGATTAGCCTAATAGTTGAAAAGACAAAGGTAGATGAGTTGAATCATTACATGCATTTATTAGACGTGTGTAATTAAATTTTTGCAATTAATTATAGTTGCTAGATGGGACGTAGCCTTGGGCATTGCGTTTCGCTATAAGTAGGGGATGATAGTTTAGTATATTTATCTCACACTTCTCTGCAAAGAAAAACACCAACCAGAAAACCACAAGTCAGTTTAGCCTACCTTGCAACAAAACAACTCTTGATGGAATACGTTTTTTTCTCGGCCACCCCACTCGTCTTTTAACGTTCGGGCGATTAACCACTGGCTCACTATCATCATTACCGGTACTAGCTTCACTGAACTCTGTTATAGCCGGTATGTTAAAAGAATAGCTCGACCATAAATTTGCAGCACTGAAAAGGGCTCTACTAATGTCATCAGATCTTCGTTTAGAGATGTTATTGCAGCCAATGCATGAGCGCATGGGAAACATTCTTTCTGCCAAGAGCCGCATGTGCATTTGAAATCAAGGATGTTGACCACCATGACTGGTTCTGATAAAACCTCAAAATAAGCGGTAGAAGACTTGCGTACTAACCACGTCTGACCACATTGTACATTCTCTTTGAAAATCTTGTCAAACTTGGGGCATAATTGTGTGTTCCAGCTTAGACCCTCTGATAAACGTCGAGACATCTGAGCCATAAGAAGAACTCTAATCCTGTCGACCAATTCCATTGTAGGAAAATTGCACAACTTTTTAATCTACGAATTGAACGATTCCACAGTTGTTGATGTCATCGCCCCATACCGTTTGCCTTTGACGTATGCCTGAGCATAATTTTCTGGTGGCAAATTGCTTAGAAATTTGACAATACGATCACCCTTTTGGCGCTCAAACTGAGCAAGATGTTCATTAAAAAGGTCCACAGTCGGGGCATAAGCACATCTCTTAAACATCACTAGCATATTGTTTTTGTAGACTATATTAGTGTGTTCAAGATCTTTATTCAAATTCTGTATCAGATGGAAGATACAATACGCGTGCTAGTCATTAGGATAAAGAGTTACGACAACATTAATAATACCAGCATGACGGTCTTAAATGAAAGTTATTTGGTGCCCTAGCAAATGCGGTTTTAGACTTTGCAAAAACCAAAACCAGTTGTCCGAGTCTTCACTACCAAATATACCAAAAGCTACGGGGAATAGACCTGAAACATAAAAGATACGGGTATACAATAATACTAAGCTGCTTGGGTGAATGAACTTAAATCGCAATGTAGATAAAACATATCTAGCAACACCATTGTAACAATTTATTCGTCAATATAGCAAACTAAAGTAGGCGTAAATCGCAATCACATCAAATAACCAATCTAGCAACCTAGGTCTGTCAGTCTAGCGTACATGTTTAAATCGCAATGTAAACATAACCAATCTAGCAACCTTAGCTCATGATATACATCTGAAAAAGCAGAGCACATATGTAGACCAAAAGTATAGTAAAAAGGGACTGACCGTTGTTTCCATCTTTTACCACTGTTGAAAGCAACACGCCACCATGCTTCCCTGTTAGATGGGTTCCGTCAACGTACAGTAAAGGCCGGCACGAATGGAAACCCTGAAGGCACGCCCCGAATGCTATAAAACAGCGACAGAAAACATTGTCGGGACCTAAATCCAAATGGCAATCCGTAGTGATGTCACGACTCTTTAGTCTCTTGAAGTATGATTTTAGCAATCTGAAAGAGGTATTGCTATCTCCAAATACTACACAACGTGCCGTTTCTAACGCATTCCACGATAGACGATAGGAAATGTCTAAACCGTAGCCTTGCTTGATAGAGGACTGTATAGTCTTAGTTGTTATTGATTGGCAGTTCCTAAGAGAATCGTGAATTTCATCGGCAATCAAATCAGACGACAAATGCCTGCTCTTCTTTTTTGTGAATACGGGACTGCAAGTATGGGTACTAAGAAATCTTTTTCTGGTCATCAAACCGGTTTTAGAATCAACAGAAGCATACAGCCTCTATTTGCACCTGTCGAAATCTTTGTTTACACAATAAACGGTGATCTTCCTAAATGTATTATGCATATACCTACACGCAAAACCGTTCTCTAATACATAACGGAATAAGGATAACTTTAGACCTGCAGCACCATCAGCAAATGACTGACCAACACCGATGATAGCTTCCGCCCATCCAGTTGTAGCAAGATGCCTTTTCTTTGGGTTTGAAATCAATAAACAGTTACTGCTTTCACCACTAGTTTGTTGGTTATGCGAGGTTTCTTCAAACAGTTGAACATGTTGTTTACGTTTAATTGCGGAGCCTTTATCAGGAACCTGTTCTTCGATAAGAAAACTAACACTCTTGAGACGCTCAACATCAAGGTAACATTCCAATCCAATAAAATCGGTCTCCTTATTAAACAAACAATTATTTTGAGTAGCACAAGAATAGCTAATGCTGAAGTTGCCTCTAACAAGACCCTGCCATGTTTCCTCAACGTACTGTTGCAAAGACTCAAAATTTTCGAATTCGGACAATAGAACAATAGCTGTTTCGTGACCAAATTTGAAAATACAAACTTTTGGTTTCGACATATGGTAACCTGAATTGTACGAGTTTTGGTTAGTTTGTTGTAAGGCACCTTACAACGCATGGATGTGTTACAGAGTTAAATCTGTCCAAATGATATATGTTTGAAGGCAGCTAGCAATGTATCACAACTACAATCTAGCAATGCCTGCACCAAATCGCAATGTTCATACTGACATCTAGCAACCACTGTATCTATACATAAATCACAAAACCATATATCAATTCTAGGTAGAATCGCAATGACTAAAGGCAATGTAAGTATTCGTGCCATTAACAAATAAAACGCAGTCTCAGTAAAAAAACTATACCAAACTAGCAATCACGACATATAAACATCACATAAATCGCATCCCTGTATCTCGAACTGAAAATACAAAAATCGCATCTTATCAAACAGAGCTGGAAAACTGCAGTTTCTTACCGGAATGTCACTAGAGCCTATATTGATCCTTTGTTTCGACCAGAAAGAGAAACTAAACGATTTCCAGCCATTAACATATATTAGTTACACTAGTGAACCTAGTGTTAAGATCAAAAACGGAAAAACAAGAAGGCAGTTGCAAATGAAAGAGAATACGAACCTTTCGTTCTGTCATCGGAACTGGTTCACTGGTGAAGTCGATGGTAACCTAGTGGTACAAAGGTCCGGGTACGAGATTGAGTCGACGGGAATGACTATAATAGGTAGTTCAGTGCTTGAAGAAGCTGAAAAAAAACCACCTGAAATTATGAGCTTTGTCGACGTCGTTTGGTCGCCGGTGGTCGGAACGATAGTAAACGGTGGTTAGTTGGTTGGTCGGTTAATAGTTAGGTTCGCCGATAGTTAGTTAGGTTTGCCGTAAAGAGTGTGATCACGGCAAGGAAATTTGAAACGAACAGACCTTCTTGAAAAGCGGGTTGTTTGTTAGGTTAGGAGAGAGGAGAGAGAGAGTCTAATAAATTCAAAACTCAAAAATAGAGTGATGGTCCTGTAGCCAAAAGGCCTCTTTTTCACAAATTAACCCTTATTGGGTACTAGATAGTATTATGTTTGTCTAGAAGGTACTTAGTGTGTCATTTCCCTATTTAAAAATCAAAATATAATTAGATGTCTAATAGGTAGATATTATTTAATATTTACCTAATATTAAATAAACTATCTATAATATCCAAATATAATCAAACAATTAAATAATATTACAAATATCTTGATCTTAATTATAGAATTTCGATTTAGTTAAGATACAAATTATTTTTTAATAATCCTATAAATATTTTAAAAATATAATATTTTAAAATTAAAATACAAAAATATCATAAATATTTCGTTTATATTATATATATCTCATTTATTGAACTTCGATTTAGTTAACGCATACAAATTAGTTTTAAATAATATTATAAAAACTTTGATAAACAGTGATTTAAACGGATCGGAGGTCTCGTGTATGAGTTTACACGCTTACGTAGAGTTACACCACATACAAGACACGCAACACGTTAGCAACGCTGACCTGTTTATACGCATAAACAGTTTTCCACGTAACATGCGACACGTTAAACACGCACACAATTAAAACTGTTAAATAGATCAAACGCACCCACAAAAACACGCACATACTTAAAATTGTTAAATACGTAGTAGCTCTTATAAGACACATTTGCCACCACCGTTTACAACCACTGCTCGAGGGACTGACTACGCTATCCAACCCAGTCAAGCTACAGCACAGTTGTAATTGATACACAGTCTTGACACTATGTCGATGAGAGATTCGTCAATCTGAAAGGACTTCGTAATGAAAAAAAGATGATTCCCTTTTGAAATTCAGGTTCCTATTTTGTACTTCTAAGTATAATTTCTTCTTTTATATCGACTTTTTTTATTTTGTACTTTTAAGCATAACTTTTAGTTTTTTTTATCAACTTTTTTAGTTTAACCGCCGGTTTATCACTTCCGTAATTATTTGGAATTGTCAAAGTTGTTTTAATTCAGATAGGTATGGTACAAGTTTTAATATGTTTTTATGTTTTTTAATAAGATAATATATAATGTATTTGGTTATTGGTAAAAAAAATTAATTAATAAATAATCAAAATAAACAAAATAAACACAAATTGAATCAATGCAAATATTCATAGACACTACGTCAAATTTGAATTTTATGGAATATTATATTTTATTGTTGACATCTAAATCTAAATATAAACATTATAAACTTTTTTTTAATAATTAATTGGTCAGGTTATAGTTTCTAATCAAAACAACATAACTTATTAATATAATTCCAATTAAGCTGCTAGAGCATATATATATATATATATATATATATATATATATATATATAAATGTAATATGTGCCCGTTCACTTATATACGAATTTTCGTCATGATGTTAGTGGGAATGTCTAAAAATTTAGAAATAAATCTCCAACATTTAACAAATAAAAAGATACAATGATTCACTAAAAAAGTTCGAGTATCCATATATACAATGTTTAACAAAAAATTCAACAATTGAGTGGATACAGTGATTCATTAAAGGATTCAATAAATCAGAAAGCAACTGCAAATCAATAACAACTATGAAAGAAAATCGATTACACCCTATAAGTGATTTATTCTACCTCTAGACATGTATTCAAATCTAAGAGGTATTATGTGTTAATAATCAGATTAAGTTGTATGCCATAAACTTTATTAATTGGTATGAAAGTCTTCATAATCTAATTGAATGATAAAATTTATTCGTAAATTAATTTATATCGTATTTTATTTTACATTTAGTAAAAAATCTAAACTTTTGGGAATTATACGTTGATTGAGTTAGTACATGAGTGCATTTAGAGTTTAAAATGGCATGACTAATTGCTTTGTTAGAGATACATCCTATTAAAATTTATTTTCCTATCAATTAAGATCGTTTTTAGATGAAAATTAGGTTTTTTTACCCAATTTTGGGATAGAGTTGTTGTGATAAAAAACATCTTCGTAGCACATAAAGCCAATATCGAGTTAGACGTGAGATAATGGCCTTTTCTGGGGTAGCCCCTGATGTTTCCGCGACACAAGCATTACCAGGCATCAGTCTTCGTGGCAAACCTGGGTGGTGTCGTGGATACTACCTTATGCGTCGCGACTGTAACCGTAGTTATTGTGGCGACACCGGGATGGTGCAGTAAAAACTCCTCACTGTAGCTTATCACCTTTGTGAGAATTTTGAAAGGTCTTCTTTCGGACCTGGACCATAAGTTATACTTGGAATTGAGTGTGTCATTGTTCAATTCTGCGTACTAAATAGATTGCATGACTAAGGTTGTCTTAAATCTGGTAAGTAGTTATACAGCCAACATATCGCCAAATTGATCCATGTTATGAGAATTAATTAACTAAGAGTTTTGACAAGTTCAGGAATAATATTGTTGTAAGTATTATTTTTCGAAAGGAAGATTAATGTTTGGAACAAGTAATTGTGGCAAAAGACTGCCAATTCGGAATTGGTCATTAAATATTTGACCGAAAGAGGGAAACCTCGAATTAAATCGATTAAATTGGAAGTAACAATGACTTTTCTTGAATTCATACATGATAATTCCAAATCTTATTTAGTGAAAAGTTTTAATGATGAAGTAAAGTTCGGAGAAATAAATTCTAGAAAGAGAACACAAGCTAATTAGAGAGAAAAATTGACAAAATGTATTTATCAGTAAAAAATGGATCACCTTTCTCAATGAGAAGAGGTATATGTTTATAATATATCTAATAGGTCATACACGTCTTACAAATGACTAATTGTTGTCCTTTTCCCTAAAATTATAATTAATTACAAAGAGATGTCTTAAGACTACACTATGGTTCTACTTCTCATATAAGGTTTTCTTTACACCAAATTACTCTTTTATCTTGGCGATCTCATTTTCCAATCATATGATTCCTCCCTTATCAGTAGCCCTCCAGTCCTTGTAAATATGTTCGAGCGAGGACTATAACTTGCCAATACTTTGATTTATTTGATGTTATTTCTCTCATCAAACTTATGATGTTGTTACTAACTTCTCCTCGGATTTTATTGGCATTATTGTCGAGGAATTCATTTTATTATCTAGTATATGTTATCATTTTTTGGGTGTGACGTCAGAACTCTGTGACTAGTCAGTGTATCAATTTTTGGACGTGACGTCAGTTGGTGGTTAATATGGTCGATGCCTACCTTTTGATCTGACATGGAAGTGACTTGAAGTGGCACACTCCTACCGCAGGCATTCATTTCCTCTTATCTTATGCATTTTCCCCATAGGATAACATCTCTATAAGCTTCTGGCTTGAAGATTTTTGAAAGCCCAATTTTTTTTATAAATACCCCAAATCTTATTAATTGTTCTTACTCATATGTTTTTAGAGAGAGAGTTTTCAAAAACTTATTAGAAAGAGAAGTGTTGTGGCTGCTTGCAAGTTCTCGTGGAGTTCTTCTCAAAATTCTCTTTGTAGTTTATGCCTAGAGATTTCCCATCTTAAAGTGGTTTTCTATTAGTAAAAAAGATGAGGAGAGACGAGCTGTTGGGTTATATGTTAAACTAGAACCTCAACTAATTGTTACTACATATTACACTAGGTGGCCTTTAACTAACAACTCATCTGAGGTAACAATCCTCTAGAATATTCCTCCTCATCCTCTAATCACACTTGTTTGGTAATTGTCAAGAGTGATTACAATACTCCAATGGGTGATAAGTAAAAACACGTTGGATCCTCGAAAGGCGATGCTTTGAAGCGAAAACGAATTCCAAAGCCTTCTGAAGTAACTCATACAACAAGCCTGTCAAAAATTCCGACTACTCCACATGCTACACCACAAATAGTCTAACTATTCCCGAAGCCCCTCCTCAGAAGTTAATGAATACTACGACTGTTGCTCATGCAGTGGAAATATCATTCAAACTTATTCAATCAATGGAGTCAAGTCCTTCAACTTATGAGCTTGTAAATGTAGACCTAAATATTGCCAACATCACTCAATCCGACAAAATTGATGATGTTGGAAAATGCATCCAACCACATAATGGAAAATAAGAGCTAGTAGTCTGGAGCCATCGAATTTTTGAGCTGTTGAAACTAAAAATATTTTAGCCTTGTATAAGGTAAAATATAAATACTATGATGCGTCCGATGAGACTAAGTTGAGGGTATGATGGGGGCTCCGATTTTCTTTGGATCCTTTCTATGTCGAATATTTCAAGATGTTCAACCTGTGTCCGACCCGAGTTGGGCCTAATATGTGGTTTAATTTGATGGCTTGTATAATGGCTTTTAGTATTTTGTGGACTAGATTTTCACTAGGACAGTTCATCGGTCTTACTGGGGTTGCGAAGAATCTCTATTTTCCATTCTACTCGCTTAACACTTGGGAATACAATCCAAATTATGGACGAACTACTTGAAGTTGATAATAGATGGAAGCATCGATTTTTGATAAACTGAGTAATTGGGTGTTTACTCCTTAACACTTGGGAATAGATTCGAAATCGTGGACGAACTTCTTCTACATTTTTTCTTCTTATCTAGTGTATTTTATTGTTAAAAAATCAATGACAAGGGTGTCCATACCATTCGTAGATTATGTACCCAAAGCTACACAAATTTTTGATAAACTGAGTAATTGGGCTAGAACTTTTTGGTCGAACAAATTTTATCGTTTCTTTGCTCCAACCAATCTTGCTAAGAGTCATCTTTGGAGGGTTGATCCATCCAAACGCATGTATTTACAAGAACTCATGGTTCCTTCCTACTCAGGACGAGGTGTTAAATAGATTAGAATCTTGGGATATACTTGTCTTCCTTCAGTCGAGGGCTAGAGCTCAGAGCCATCGCAAAAAAGACACTGGTGATGTTTAGAGTAAGGATGAAGCCCTGGAAAATTCTGGGCCGGTAGCCCAAGACACTAATGCTGAAGTTGAGAAAAAAAAATTTACATAGGAAAGAAAGGTTCCAAAAGACCGTCCCAAGGTAATATCCCCAAAAAGAAGTGTTAATAGATAATAAAGGAAGCATGTACAATAGGATATAGAAAACATTGTTTCCTAAAAAGAAACATTAAAAGAGAATGAAACTATTGACCCTAACTTTCCCTCATGGAAAAAGTTATCATTGAATCAGATTTCTCTCCGCTTCCAAATGACCAGCTGCTTATTTAAGAAAATGAAGGTAATATTACACAAGATGATAATTCTTGAGAAAAACAAAGAATCATTATAAATCAGAGGTTTTGAAATTGGAATTAAAGGTCAAGGAACTTAAACAAGAACTCTCCATACTTCAAAAACAGGCTGACGAAATTACGAGAAGCTCACTTGTGGAGAAGAATATACGATGATTTCCGACAAGTGTTGTCAAGAAGAAAAAGATATTTACTCTAAGAAAAAAATCAAATCAAGGAAGGATTCGCGCATCAAGGCTTACAAAGAGGAGAATGACAAGACCTCATTATAATTCAAACGAGCTGTTAATGATTTTGATAAAGCCTTAAAAGAAAATCAGGCTCTTTAAGTCCAAGTTGAAATTGATAAAAAAACAACTCTTGAATCTTATGTTGTGAAATGTGTTTCTAAAGAGGATGCGAGGGACGCAAAAGTCAAGTCTGGTTTAGTTTTGGAAATTTCGTCTGATAGGCGTTTCTTTAGATGGTGATGATAGAAGCCTCTAATGATGATCCCTTCGGATCTCCTTCAAAGTAGAAAGTTTCAAGTGTTTTCATGTTCAAACTATGTATTTTGTGAAGCTCTTGTTTTTGTTCGAGGCATTTTTATGAAGTCCTCACTCTTGTTCGAGGTATTTTTGTGAAGTCCTCACTTTTATTCGAGGAATTATTGTGAATGATAATCGATTTTTCTTTCTTTTTGTTTTAAACTTAATAATTAAAGACCAATTTTTGTTGGATAACCCGTTAGGTGCAAGATTAATAATTAAAGTCCAACTTTTATTAGAAGATCCTTTCGTTCCAAGATTAATAGTTAGAGACCAACTTTTGTTGGAAGACTCTTTAGGTCGAAGGTTAATAGTAAGAGACAAACTTTTGTTGGAAGACCCTTTAGGTCTAAGGTTAATCGTAAGAGACCAACTTTTGTTGGAAGACAATTAATAGTTAGACACCAACTTTTTTTGGAAGACCCTTTAGGTTTAAAATTAATAATTAAATACCAAATTTTGTTGGAAGACCCTTTAGGTCCAAAATTGATAGTTAGAGACCAACTTTTGTTGGAAGACCCTTTAGGTCCAAAATTAATTAAAATTGTGCAAGTTGTTTTTATGATGGCAAATAAATATTATATATGTCGGTTATAAGGGCACCTCGTTAAAACTTTCATGTGCCACAAGCGTAGGAAAAAGTATGTCACTAATCCTTACACTGTCAAAAATATATACAAACTTTATATTCACTCTAAGCACAATTTAAGATGCTCAATATTTCCACGAACGATGAAGCTTTTTTTTATTCTTTATCCTAAATTATCGGCATGTCCTCGGCTTTACCTTCTCAATTACCATGTATGTGCCCTTCCAATTAGGTTCTAACTTGTCCAGTCGCTTTTCTTTTATATACAGAAATACTTTCCTCAAAACCTTGTCCCCTACTTTGAACTCTCGTCGTCTAACTTTAGAAGTGTATCGACTCCTCATCAAAGTTTGGTAGTGTAAATAATTCGATTGCGCTCTTCTTCTTTTTTCTTCTATTAAATCTTAATCTGTACGTTTCTCATTATCGTAGGCCCCTTTGGAATACTCACTGACTCAATATAAATGGATATTAACGCTCTCAAGTACTTCACTAAATGTTCTTTTGAAGACTAATGTTAAAACTTTTAAAGCTCTCAGGTACTTCACTAAATATTATTTTCTAGCCTCAGACTGACAAGATGCGTGATTTATGAGAAGTTTCGAGTCACTTACCAACCTAACCTTTTTATCCCCACATATCTGAGCAAGTCTTAATCCAGCCAAAGCAACTTTGTATTCTCCCTCATTATTTGATGGTTTAAACCATATAGCTTGATGCATTACAATACCATACAGAGAGATTACCTGCATCATTTCTTTACATCCTGATGCGCTTGAACTCCCATTTATCTAGATTGTCCACTCTAAATCAAAACTTTCTTTATCGATCTCCATATCAGATCATTCAGAATGAAATTCAGCCATGAAATCTGCTAAACCTTGTGTTTTTATTGTATTCATAGGTTCAAATACAGTATCAAACTCTCTCAATTCAAGTGACCATTTGGTCATTCTTCCTAACACATCAGGCTTTTGAAGTATATTTTTAGTGGAAAATATGTCCGTATAATGACAGAATGTGTCTGATAATAAGGCATCATCTTTCGAGAAACAGTTACCCATGGGAGGGCTAAATTTTCTAGCTTTGAATACGTTTCTTGGCATCCAAAAGACTTTTACGTACAAGATACACTGGTCTTGGGAAAATACTTTCTTCTCGAATTAAAAAGGCACATACAACATAATATGATACCGCTATATAAACATACAATTTTCCCCAGATTTGGCTTTGTTAAAATTTCTAGCAAATAGAGGTATTCTTTAATTTGATGAAACACTTTGGAATATTCTTGGGTCTAGTTAAAACAATTTATTCATCTCAACAATTGGAAAAATGAGCACACTTGTCCGATGATCGAGATATAAATATATTCAAAACTTCTAATCTTCCGTCAAAATCTGTACTTCTTTAATTGTTCGAGGTGGTACCATAGTGCTCAAAAAATTTAACTGCACATAATCAACTTCTATTCCACTCTCACTGATTATGTACCAAAGAAACTTTCTGGATTGCACTCTGAATGTACATTTTTGTGGATTTAATATCAAATTTATCTTTGTCGTATTAGTGAAAGTTTCTCCTAAATCTGCAAAGTGGTCCTCATCCATCGTATTTTTCACTAACATATAATCGATATACACTTCAACATTTATCCCGATCTGAGTCTCAAATGCTTTATTTACTAAGCCTTGAGAATTTGCTTTATTTATGTTTCAACCCAAAAGGTATAAGCTTATAGCAATGTAAACCTCTTCCAGTGATGAACGAGGTGCTTTCCTAATCCTTTAGATCCATTTGGATTTGATTGTAGCTAGCACATACATCAATAAATGAGAATAGTGGGTTCCATGATGTAAAGTTCACTAACTGATCTATCCATGGAGCCGGGAAGAGATCTTTTGGACAAGATCTATTTAGATCAGTAAATCCACACACATCCTTTGTTTACCATTTTTATTTTTCACCAAAACCGGATAAGCAGTCCATAAAGGATATTGTGGTTCCCATATGTGCCCGAAGTTGGATAATAATATACCTCAACCATGATGGCCTCCGACTTTTCTTAAGAAATAAATCTCCTATTTTGGATGATCGAACACACATTGCTTCGAATTTTCATGTCTTCCTACACCACACAAGCATATGCAACTTTATCGATAGAAACAAAATTAACCTCTCTATCACCTCCAGATATAACTTTGTGCCAATTTTTAAACACTTCCCATTAGAAAAAACATGATCCTTAAAACTATCGTCTAGGACCATTCATTTGGGGGCCTCCCTCGGATCATCCACGTGATCAGACCCCGTGGGAGACCCCACTATTTAATATGCTTTTTTTGACTCGTCCCTCTTGATTTTCTTTGGGACCAGAGTCGTTCGAACATTGGTGAACGGTTGATGCAACAACATGCATCCTAGATAACAAAGACCTTCAAAAAATTACAGTGTAAGACATTGGAGCATCTACCATGATAAACAAAATCGTAACTACATTTTTTGATGATCCCCGATCTAATTTTAATATTCTCTCAAATTCTCCTACCACTTCAATCGTTACCCTAATAAACCCTACAATCATTCGATCTGACAGAAGAATTGTGGAGGTTTTGCTATTGTGCTGTAAATGGTTATGGACATAATATTACCAAAACTTCCAATATCAATCAAGATTCCTCGTATCTCATCCCCGCCAATTTATGCTATTATAACTACCGTATATTCATGTGGACCAACTACATCCCTCATATAGTCATCTTCAAAAAACATTATTGGAGATAGATTCATGTGCAAGTGTGAAGTACCTGCCTCTAAATAAGTTACTAAGTTGACAATATGTCTCTTTCGAGAATAATTTGATGTCCCTGCAACAATATCCCCTCCGAAAATTGTTAGTATTCAAAGAAAGCACATAGTTCATTAATCGTTCTTTTTACAACTGATTCTTCAACCAGCAAGATGATGTTCCTATCTGGCTTCAGATCAAAATATTATGTGGAAATGTAAAATGCATCAGAGTGTTTTCTTGCTTTGGAGTTGTAAGAGAGTTTTTATTGACAAATATTGTTGCTTTTCCATATTCGATCAAGGCATGTATTTGTTTTTCAATCCCACACAATCCATTGTATCTTGCACAATGTCCTCATAATACTTACGGTAACTGTTGCTTCTCCTCTCCCTTGGATTCGGTATTGAAAATGGCTTGCGGAACTGTATGTGTAGACATGCTTTGTCAAAAATTAAAGTTATAAACTTTGTCAACTTAACAAAATGTGTTGGTCAAATCCATTTGTTAGTTATAGGTCGGGTATGTTGTTGTGTATTCACAATCTATGTATTTAACTTTGGTTGTGGAGGTACTTGGGTTGGTTTTTTAGTTGGTGCGCGAGCTCAGACAAGAGTTGTTGGATGTGAATTGCTATATGTTGTCATCAGAGTCTGGTATAATTGATTTTGCTCAAACTGTGTGAACGAGTCCATCTTCGATGATTGCGTTTATTCAACCAAAATTATTTTCTCCAATTGATCTAACAAGGCCTCAAATGTCATGGTTTGTCTTTCTATAGCATTATCTTTCATTATACTAGGGACTAGTCCCATCTGAAAAGTTTCTAATACCACTTTATCTTCACAACTTTCCATGTTTGTATTGGCCTTGATAAAATGATTTGTGTAATCCTTAAGGCTTTCTCCCACTTTTTGTCTACATTAAATAATCAGATCATCATTTGTGCGTAATATTTTACTTCTCACGAAATGCTGATGAAAGATATTCCATAACATATCAAAATTTTTAATACAATCCTCTTACAAACAACTATACCACTTTAAGGATGCATTTTTTAATGTTTGGGGAAGGCTCTACATAAAAATTTATTATCATCGCCAATATTGATCATAATGTTTTTGAATTGCTCAATATGGTTATCCGGATCTTGTGTTCCGTCAAAATTTTCCAGCTTTGAAATATCAAACCATTTGGGCAGATGCCCTGAAAGAATTTTCAGGGAGAGAGGATATTATCTCTAACTTTGTCATATTTTATACATACTACCCTTAAGACCTTCATTTAGTGCAGTATATAAACCTTCCTCAGATGAGTATGCCAAATTGATTTCTCACACGATATTCAGAATTATGACTTCCCGAAGGGATCTGCCCATGTGGAGTTGCTTATTCCGTCTAGCTATATTCACAAACCTTTCTTGCTCTTCGGACCCAAGTCCATTTTCTCTTGTTCACTATTTTTTTTCTTTAAACATTTAGATTTATGAAATGTTCGAGGGCCATCTCCTCACTACTTTAAATATTGTTTCTATTAATTCTTAGGACGTCTATTATCGCTCTCCGGAGAAAAGGACTCATCCAAACTATACGATGAATATTTGTTGGATTCATTTGAATCATAACAACGTCTAGATGTTACTCTTATATTTGAAGACAATGATTTTGTTTTTGATTCTTTTCATCGGTCTCATGAGTATCTTTATATAATCTTTTTTAGTTATATGTTCTTTGGACCTCCGACTTAAGCCTCCGCAAACTCAGCATTGCTTCCTTCTCAAGATTCAACCTTTCAATATCTTTGAATATTTCTTTCCACCGAGCTACTAAAGCTTATTATTCTAGTAGTTCATTGTCATGTCAATCATTATTGTTTCTTTGATTCAGTATTTGTTCCTTAATCAGGAGATCTTCAGACGAGTCTCCAACCATACCGTTTTTTATTCTAGATTCTATTTTCTTTGATATATTTGTAACCATTATTCTCACATCATTTTAAGAATGAGACTTTGGTTTTGGAAAAATAATTTTGGTTACCAATTGTATTCCCACAGACGATGCCAATACTAGTTCCAAATATTATTTAGAGAACAATTTTGGTGATGAGGTAAAGTTTGGACAACCTCGATAAGGATTTAAGTACGTCAAATATGAAGTATGAAGACTCAAGAGCATGAAATATCTTAAATATTACGTCGACCCCAATTATAAGGACTAACAACCTCAATGTAGAAGATAAGTTGATCAAGATAGATAATTGACACAATAACCCATACACAATCTAACCTGAATCAAGCAGATATAAGTTAACGTGCTAAAAAGAACACTCAAGAGCCTTCTAAAATCTCCCAGGATCTTTTGAGACGATATTTAATATTCTTATAATACCTTATCCAACTGCGGGGTAAATTATAATTTTTGTAACTAACTCTTTATTGGATGAATACCACCTAGACACAAAGTTATGTGACATTCAACCGCAAATTTAGGATTAAGGCTACAATAGTACTATAAATAAGGGCATTTGCCTCGTTGTAAAGGGTTCTGCAAGTTATAATACTTGATAAAAATTTAATAGAGATCATTAACTATTGGAAGTATTTGTTAAGGATTTATCCTTATTATTTTTGGCGTCGTCTATAAGAAACTGTATGCATAATAATTGTTAAAACAATGGTGTTGACTCGCTCGAAACTTTTAAGGAATTAATCTCAAAATTTCTCGGTTCGTAGACCTTTAAAATTTGTTCATATATTCTCTAAGTTTGTAACTCCAATTACTGATAAGGCGTTGGTGCAAGGAAGAGTAAGTGTTGCATTACTTTCACATGAAAATGAAAGAATATGACTCAATCTTGAAGTTGAACCATGAGAGTTACACATGATGATGGAATAAGCATCTCGCATATCCAACACATTATTTTTATCAGGTTGGTCAAGAAATAAACAAACTATGTGTGAAGATAAAAAAATTATTTATTTTCAATTCTCAACAATTTCTAATGAATGAATTAAAGCAAGAACATTATAATTTCAATATTTTAAAATTTTTAAAAAATACAGAAGTTAGGGAAAATTGGAATTTGAAAACAAAAAAAAGGAAAAACATTCTTTGGTAATAATGTCTAATAATTTGATAAATAAATACAATAAAAATCACGAGATTCATCTTGTTGATAAATCAATAATGTTTTATCATATATCTATCATCGTCTTTGAATTTTACCCATGATGACCTAAGAGGACTGGTTACTTCTCATAATAATGTTTTATTAATAACATTAAAAATCATTGGTACACTCATAAGAAGAGTAATGGTTAATATTCGAAGTTTGGATAATATTTTATTTCACGAAATGCATGGTATGCTGATATGGATAGCACTTGATAAAGAGACATAAGATAGTATGATTAGTTTTGTTAGAAAAAAAAATGCGTACGAGAAGTGTAAGTTCCAATTGATATTGGCCATGGCAATATGAAGAAAACAATGAAAATTTTATTAATTGTAGTTGACATACCTATTTCATATAAACCTATCTTAGGTCGTCTTAGGTCGATGTTTGAAGTGTTTTGTTGAAAGAAATATTGGAGTGATTAGAGTGAGCCAAAGAGGTATTGAAGATTGTTATATAATTTCTTTATCTATAAGTAATATGATCACATATCAATTGCAGACTCCGTCAGAGAACTATGAATAAATTGAATCTAGTAAACCATTGCTAAATTTTGTTGAAAAAGATACAAGGGAAACAATTTGTATAAGTGAACCATTATATAGAATACTAAACGAGAAACTTGATGTTGGGAAATTAATTCTAATTGAGAAGTATTTGAGTGAAAACTCCAAGAATGATTTGGTTGAATGTTTAAAATTAAATTTTAGATGTTTTTTTATTATAAATGCTTAATATGAGTAAGTAAGTTAATAATTTTTCATAAGTTAGTTATGAATAACAAAATCAAACGTATAACAGAATCGAATAAATTTAGGGAAAAAGGAGATTTTTTTAAAAAGAAAATATGAAGTAATAGTTAAAGAAGAGAAAAGAATGTTAGAATTTAACCATATCAAAGAATCAAAGTAGCCAACATAGGTACGAAATCCAGTCAATGTTAAGAAGAAGAATTAGCATTGGAGGATTTGTATTGACTACAGTGATTTAAATCGAGTATGTCCAAAAATCATTTCAATCTACTCCATATTAGTTGCAGAAGAATTCAATTTATTATCAACGACATTCAAGTCACGTGAACTAAATTTATGACAGAATTTACAACAAATTTATGACAGAATTTACAACAAGTTGATCCATTTTCATTCAGATCACATCTACGAAGGATTCTGGTTCCAATTGCTTCCGGTCGCAAGCATTTTTTATTAGCTATTGTATAGTTGCAAATCTGTTGTAAACGGGTTATTGCAACAAAATAGTAATAAATTTTACATTTTTAGTTTGTTGCAGAAGTTGATTTATCCCGTAATGGATTAAAGTCCAAAATCATTGTTTTAAGTTTAATATTTTTTTAAAAATAAAATGTTAAAAATTTGAAAAAAATATCAAGTTCCATTCTAGATTATTTATAAAATAATTATTTTAAATGTTAGCCAATAGTTTTAGTAGTTTTTTTTTACTAAATTATAGTTATAGTTTAATAAATAGAACGAATCTTAGTTCGGATAAAAATAATAATTTTGAAACGAAAAATGAGAAGAGATGACCTATTCGGGACAAAATAGCCTGACCCACACAAATAACTAATGCTGCATTATTGCGTTTTCTGGCGTTAATTTGAGTCGGCTAATTCATAACATTGGATTAAAAAACATTGCTGGTCCCCAATGTATAACTCGTGTATCATAGTAGTTCTTGATCTTCACTTTTTTCTCCCACCTATCCTTCATATTTTAGAACTTTTCACGATCGATTCTCCGCACATGTGAAGCATAAAAAACTAACACATGACACTTCAAAATCCCAAGTTTAGTTTCTCTTTTGGTCCCCCATAACTTTCCTCAATAATACCCCTTCCTCACCCAAGTCAGCTACTTAGTCACCGGCTACGTGGTTTACTTTTTACCATTAAACTTTCACCATTTACCATTTACCATTTACCATTTACCTAATATATTAACCTAATTTAAAGGCTAAATAGGTTGGACCGGATCAAAACCAAAAATAAATTAAATCAACTAAATAGAACTAAACCCGATTACCCAATAATAACTCAAATTACCCAATCACTATATACCCCGATTAAAACTTAGAAATCCTAAATTCTCCAACCTTATGTTCCCAAATCAAAAACCCTAACTCTCCGATTTCTTCAGGGTTTTCCTCTCATTTTCACGCCTGTCTCTCTCGCCTACCACAATCACCATTACCCAAAACCAAAAATCTTAAACCTTTGTTTTTCATTACTAGATTCACCACTGTTATCATCCCTCCATTGCTGGCACCCCACAAGAACCTATCTCTACCATTCAAACCCTAAAAAATTTAAAATATATTACTCCAGCTATCAAGAGTCTCTGATAACTCTGTTGGTGGTGGTATTTGTGATTGCGGGTTACCGAGTATAACTCGCATTGCTTGGACTGATCCAAATCGGGGTAGAAGATTCACCAGGTGTAGCAATTTCACGGTAAGTTTGTTACTGATATAAATTTTACAAGTTGTTAAATATCTTCCTCTAAATTGTGATTTGTAGAGAGGAGGACGTTTTCGTTATTTTTGGTGGATTGATCCCCTAATTAACAATGGCTCATATAACATTATCAATGGATTGTTGAAGAGGGTTTCAAGATTGGAAACACATTATGAAAGAAAGAAGAGGATTATTATTTTTATGTCTGTGTTGGTAATGAGTTTACTTGTATTTGAATTGATTTCGTAAGTTTAGTTGGCTGCTATAATTGTTATAAGTTGCGTTAAGTATTATAATACAGTTAGAAAACCAAGCCTTGTAATTGTTGTAATGAATTTTAATAATAATGTTTGGTTTTATGATATTTGATCATCTGTTTTTTTATATTGCTAAGTCTTATAATCACTATAATGACTATAATGGATTTAATGGATGTAATTGTTGTATGGCTGTAATTATTTTAATTGATGTAATGGCTTGTTATCAGGTTTAACAAATGGTTTGCAACGCCTGCAATTGTCACTTGTAAATGCTTGTAATTACTTGTAATTGTGATATGTAATATGTTTGTTTTTAAAGGCTATAAATCAAGTAAGATATTAGAGGTTTTGACCAGTAATAGGTGTGTTATCAGAACATGCAATATGTTTTTAGAACCGATAATTCTAGAACCTGCTTGCAAATTACGATTTCTACGAAACTACAAAACATATGCATAAAACCCTGAACTCTTGATAAGAAAAGCCATTCCTTACACCTAAATTACCAAAAATAAAATTTCATGTTTCATTACAACATTCATTACAGGCTTCATGCCAAAAATCAACACCTTTAACAACCATTATAACCATCCAATGATTACAAAAAAACTAACACTAGTCTAACATTTATTGATTACATTGAACACCATTACACTAGTCGCACCATTCACATGATTACAAAAAACAGTCGCACACTGGTCTAACCATTAATATGATTACAAAAAAAAAGTACCACACTGGTTTAACCATTCATATGATTACAAAAAACAGCACAATTATGGTAGCTTTCGAGATATACAAGAACTATGTTCTAACAAGCTATTCAATAAAAAATATTACTATGGTAGCTTTCTTTTCTTATTTTTGGTTGGAGCTTGTTGTGCATCTTTAAATAGTTTTATTTCTCATATTCTTTTCCAAGATGTGTGAGGAGAAGTTATGCTGTTTTGAGAGGATAATATGGGAGTTTCTTCCTGTCATATAGAATACAAATAAAGTTAATAACTCTTGAACCACTCACAATACTATTTTCAAATAAACTTTAATAATGCAATTAGAGAATCTTACAAGTTCAACAACCTTTTGATTTTCCAACTTCCTACTACATGAGTAAACTATTCTACCAACACAGTAGATGACAATATCCTGCAAACATTCAACTAACTTTATTAATAACTAAATCAACAACCAATGGGACCAACAACCATTAATTGGACCAGCAGCTAACAACCAACTGGACCAGCAGCCAAGATGGAATTACTCAACTTCAGTAGCTTAACTGTATACTTAGGTGTACAATACAAAAATTATCTATTCAAGCCCATTTAGATTTTGTAAGTAGTGGTACATTACAAGCTTAAATTTCATGCACTCCCAACAAGCACAATCAAGGACCAGTACTCACAACACTCACAACAATGCCAAATAAAAATCTTAAATTAACAAGCATAATCACTAACAATCACTCACGAGAGTGCATTACAAAAACTTACAACACTCACAACAAGTCCAATTAACAAGCTTAAATTAACTACACTCCCAACAAGCCCTATAAACAAAAAACCCCAACAAGCCAAATTAACAAGCACTCCCAACAAGCTCAATTAACAATCACTCCTAACAAGCCTACTTAACAATGTTAAATTAACGAGAACTTCTAACGATCCCACTTAACAAGCACCCCCACCAGTATATTACATGCATAAACTAGCTTAAATAGAAGGCAATATTCGAGATATACGAGCAGTATCAAGTAGTGCAATACAATTATTAAAAATAAAATACAATAAATAACCAAATTACACATTTATTCTCTATTACCAGGAGTCTAAATTACATTAAACCACTAGCTAGTAAAACAGAATGAACCACACTTACATCAGCATAACAGTTTGATTCCATACTCCGCCCATTCTCACCTATTATAAAATAGACCGTAACTTAGTTATTTACAATAATCTTAAAAGAAATACATAACATAATATTGAATTAGGAAAAATTTACAAGTCTTTCATTGTAATTTGACCTTTCAATGGTTGAGTGTTGGTTGGAGAAACTGGAGTATTGATTGGAGTTTCTGAAAATTTGCTTAGAGCTGCTTGAGTATGGGTTGGAGATGCTTGGAGATGTTGGAATATTGGTTGCAGTTGTTAGAGTATCCATTGGAGCTAGTGGAGTATGGGTTGGAGCTTTTGGATTATTGGTTGGATCTGTTTAGGTGTTGGTTTGAGATGCTAGAGCTATGGTTGGATAATTACAATGAGTATGCCCATAACACTTACATATACCGCATCTAGTGGTGTTATGTTTCCTTGAAAGATTGATTTTACTTGGTTCAACAACTCATGGTGGTTAGAATCATTCAAATGGATATTTCCTTCTTAAATTTTGAGGCATGCCTTGCACTATTTATGTTGGAGGAGCTTTGATAGGTTCGTATGGGTTTGACGGCTACAGAATATACCCATTAATCGGGTTAATGGTGTGAGCGTATATTATTTGTTAAGTTGAAACATGATAACAATCGGACATATAATCAATCAGATCCTTCTAAACTAAAAATATAGTTGCAACAACATGGCATCAAGGAATTCTAGACAGCTACTACTTTCTAAACGAACAATCTTGCATTTCCAAATCCACCACAAACTGGTTTGCTTCTTTTCTAACTTGTTATTTTGGTCCACCAATTTCTCCAACATAACAGTTTCCAGCGGTGTTTATAATCTTGTTGACCTTTTTTGGATTGTAGAACAAATCTTATGATCCTACTTGGCTAGTTGCTTCATCTTCTTAACTATCCGAGCAACTGTTTATTCTCTAGTCCCTTCCAGCAGACTAATCCCCCCTTACCTCCGTAATGTAGGATAATCGAATTAAATATTTCAGCTAGATTACTCGTCTCCATGAAATATTTATTTTCTAGGTCATAGTGTTCTCTTGTCCATTATGAATGAGGTTTCTCATGTAGCCAATTATATGCTGCTTGATTACATCACTTCATTTCCTTCATGTGGTACTCAAAATTCTTGCTCATATGATGATGTAACACATGGCTTAAATAGGTTGTGTTCTTGTTTACCGGGAAAAGTATTTTTCAGATTAGCGTATAAGTGCCTGGCACAAAACCTGTGTATAGAATTTGGGAATAATGATAACAATGCGGGATCCAGACCTTTTTACTTGTCTGACAGCCAAGTGAAGTTGCCTCCGTTTTGTGTTTAGATCCTCTCTAATAAGTTGCATGGACCATTCCTAAATTGATTTGTTTCACATTTCACTATAGCCCAAGCCATGAGATAGATTTGATCATTAACATCCACCACAACCGCAACCAACAACTATCCTCCAAAATGACCTTTAAAAAAATAACCATCCAAGACAAGAACAAACCTAAAACCAGAACTCAATATTTTTTTACAAGCATCCAAACATATATAGACCCGTTCGAAAACATAATGCTGACATCTGATTACAATTGTTGACCATGGATTACTCCTTAGTATCTCACAGTTGTATTGACGTAGTTTTCAGTGCTTGATCACATCATCTCTCACAATAAGATTACAACCCTTCTTTTTGTTCTATAAGCCTTGCATCTGCGAATATTTACAAAGTATTATTTGTTTAGATCCGCGACTAAACTCTTAATCGACCAATTCAAGTCTACCTGCCACCTACTCAGGTAATTTTTTGCCAACCAGTGACTTGTTATAGTCTTAATTCAGTTCGTTGGCCCGTATTGGTATTCATCTAAAAATATTTTGATCCTCCAAACAGGTTCACATCCTTTGTTACTTGCGTAGATGTACCACTTGTAGTTTATTTGAACGCATTTAAATGAACAACATTGTTTGTCATTCTTGTACATGTTGATGTTGCATCTCTATTTTATTCCATATTTTCGAACACTCTCTTTAAACTGTCGTGGTGAACAACACCTACCTCCAACTCAAGGAAGCTTATTTTTGTTGGAGCTTTGAAACTTCTCAACATTTGTTTCATTTTTCTCGATCTCCTAGATTCGTCTGTAAAGTCTTCAAGACTTTTTAAATTATTCTTACTGACATACTATTCTTTTGAACTAATGTCACTCTTTTACATTATTTCTCGCATCAGATCCATCGATACCGGTCTCGCTTTCGCTATATGGCTATGGATTATAAGTATTATCTTCACTCATACTATCATCACGAGTCGCTTGAGACTGTTCCATGTAAGCCGCTTGATTATGTTCCTCGTGAACTGCTTGAGGTTGTTGAGTAATATCAAACTGTGACATATCAATGTAATCGAAGAATGAGTCATTGATTTTGTCAAATGCTACTTTAGTTTTATCACCCTCAACAATATCAGTAGGAACATCAGCACGAACATCAGCATGGAGACCCTCAACACTCTCACAAGGAACATCAGCCTCTATAGCAACTTCAGTATCAACTTGTACACCAGTAGGAGCATCAGACTGTACACCCTCAACATCATCACGAGATAAATCAGCCTCTACAACAACTTCTCCATAAACTTGTACACAAGCAGCAGCATCAACCTGTACACCATTGTCTTGTTATATTGTAATCTATCATTACCTTCTACATGATCTTTTACACCACCAAAAACATCAGCCTGTACACTATCTATACCATCCTCATCACCCTCCACATTTTCCCCATCATCCTCCACATTTTCTTTATCACCATTTACACTTTCATCTTCACTAAAAGAATGTATATTGTCATTAACATCAGATCTCCACTCAGCTACAACTATACTGCTATCACCTTCAACATCCACAATAGAAATTGAATTTTTTTCGCAGTTTGGTAAGGGGATACAAATTCTAAAGGTGGTGTTCTGTCAGAATATATGTTGAGCAACCTATCACAACCAAGATTTATTGTTACCTCATAGCAGTCAACATATGTCTCTAGTATTTTGATTGAACTACTTGAACCTAGCAGCGAGTAAGCAAAAACAAAATGGCATCATGTTCATGCTGCTTCTGTTAAACCGTGAATAACATGTAGTTCGATAATAGAAAACTTATCAGGGTTTATGAAGTCGATGATTTTTAAGTTGCCACAAGTGTAGTTCAGTTTTCTTTTACTAGATAATTTTTCGTCGTAATGGTACGTGACAGCAAATAAATCATTATTCAAATCTAAAATGCAAAAATTAATTCATCAACATTCAACCGAAAATAATATTATGTATCTGTCATTGAAAATAAAACAATCATCAATTAACTCACCTTTGTAATACTGTTCTTCAATGGTGAAATGGGTTCAAATGGCAGAGATGGGTTTTGGTGGGATGATAGCAATGGAGGGATGATAACAATGGTGATTCTTGTAATGAAAAATTAATTTTTAAGATTTTTGGGTTTAGATTATGGTGGTTGTGGCAGGAGAGAAAGACAGATGCGAAAGGTAGAGGAGAAGCCTCAAGAAATCAGGGAGTTAGGGTTTTTGATTTGGGAACATAGGGTTTGAGAAATTAGGGTTTCTAAGTCTTAATTGGGGCATTGTTAGTGATTGGGCAATTTAGGTTATTATTAGGTAATCGGGTTTGGTTATATTTGGCTGGTTTGGTGTATTTTTTGGTGTCGACCCGGCCCAGCCCATAGCCTTTAACTTAGATTAATATACTACCTAAATGTTAAATGGTGAAAGCTTAATGGTAAAAAGTAAAACCACATGGCGGGTGACTAGGGAGGTGCCTAGGTTGAGGGAGGGGAGTTATTGGACAATGAGAGACCAAAACACAAAACTTGAAATTTTAGGGGTGTCACGTGTTAGTTTTTCATGGTTCACATGTGTAAGCGGACTCGTAGTACACATTTCTAAAATATAAAAAATGAATAGGAGACAAACGTGAAAATGAAATAATACTATAATATACGGATTATACAAAGCCAACAGCGGACAAAATATAAAAGGTTTTGGCTAAATTAGGGCTCTTTTGGATAAGCAACCCCAATTTTAACCATACCCACACAAGTAAGGCCCCAAAGTTTTTGCTTTCGTCTTCGGACTTTCTATGAAATTCGTAGTAGTTTAGTCGCTTTAGTTCGCCCAACAAATATTGGAATTGCGACCGACCGCCTTTCTCGAGCTTCCGATTTTTTAGTTGAGCGTTGTAGACGGTGCGCATTGAGGAAGAATTCTTGGGGTTCAACTTCTTAACCCCACCGAGAATGTCCCGAGGACGGGATCCCATTTTCATAGAACTAACTACGAAATCCATCTCTTCTTTGTTCAATCGTCCCAAGTACGAATGACCTTCTTTGTACGATGTAGTATCGTGATTGTGAATGCCACATTCGACCTTTAAACCCCAAAAATCATCATCCAACTTCTTTTCTTTAAGGGTGAAAGGGCATCCGCATTTTTTTGTATCGGTTGACTTCCTCTTTAGATGCTTCAGATCTACCAATTTTGTGTAAACTCCAGATCTTTCACACACAAACTCAATTCTCAGAGTTTTTCTATCAAGCCTATCGCATCGTCGTAATATTACCACAAACCCGTTATCCGTTGCGGTCTGCTTCATTTATTCGATCAACTCCACTTGAGAGTAGTGACATTTGGTGTCGAACAAGTGGCTATAATCGACCGAGCAAGGCATCGGCATTTCCTCCTCCTTCATCATGCACGAACTATACAACTCATCCTCTTTTAGCTCTTCATCCTTAAAATCTTCATTCTTTAAATCTCCGGCCTACATAAAAAATACAGTAGATTATGTTAGATTGGCACAACTAATATTAATTAACGCCTTCCCCCGCCGGTTTAAAAATACGACACCGCCGGGGTACATTTCAACCGTCGGGGATGTTGTCAACCGCCTGTTCAAAATTGTCCAACCGGCGGGTCTGCCAAGACGAACCGGCGGGTAACGACTTACACCCCGGCGGTGTAATAAACACCCCGACGGGTGAAAATACCCGAACCGTCTGGGGCGTTGTCAACCCGCGTTTGAAAATTACCCAACCGGCAGGGTGACCCTAACTATTTTTCCCCATATGTAAACAAAGCTAAGGATTCAGCCCCGCCGGTGACGACATTATATCCCCGCTAGGAGACTAATACTAGAACCGGCGGGTGGAAGTCGAAGCCACCACCAGTTGGGCATGACCACCACATGGCGGGGAACATTCATCATCAACTTTGAATGTTCTTCAACCCGCCGGTTGATGAGGCTTACACCGACGGGGTAGTTCGGGTCAAACTTTCTAAATATAGAGCATCTATAAAAATGGAAACTTCCATGCTCCTCATCAACTTTCTCACGTACGGAATCCATTCTTCAATGATTTGAATTTTTTTCGAAAAAATTGTTGATTTGTGGAGGTTTGAGAGTGTATGGAGTTTCTTAGTGATGTTGGAGTTTTTGAATTTTTTGGAGTTTTTGAATTGTTTTGATGAATTTTTGAATTTTTGGTTAAATGTTTAGTATAAGAGGGCTATTGGGAGGAATAATTTTGTGTTCTTCTATATTTGATTAACTATACCCACAATGCACTACAAAACAAAATTAAAATTTTTTGGCCAAAGAACAAAACTATTTATTAAAAAAAGATTCTCTAGATATTGGAAATGGTTAACAAAATTTAAACCATAATCTAACCAAAACCAATATAAAATAAATAAATTACCTTGACTTATTCTAGATTGAATTTTAGGAAGCCGTATTTGTTCCTTCGGGTCCTATTATATTATATGTTTGAAGATCAAATAGTTGATCTTCACGTTCAGACATCAGAAAACAATTATCCGTACATGTACGGAACTTCATAAAAAATTAACCAAGTCAAAATTGTGAAATCTTATTTTTATTTAATTATCACATGATGAATAATACTTGTACTTTGTCAAAAAGTATTATTTTATAGCTACTTGAGGGACTGACTACACGATATAACCGAGTCAAGTTACAGCGCATCTGTAATTCATACAAAGTCTTAGCACTATGTCAATCAGAAGATTAGTCAATTTGCACGAACTTCCTAATGAAAATAAAATAAAATATGATTCCCATTCGAAAGCGAGGTTCCCGTTTTATACTTTTAAGCGAAATATTTACATTTGTATTAATTCTTCGGCTTCGCGGCCGGTTTATCAATTCTATAATGTTTAGAATCGTCTAAGTTCTGAGTTAGTGTTTATTTCAGAAAGATGGACATAACACAAGTTTTAACATGTTCTTAGCTTTTTATACAAATAAATTATTGATCGTCATACATATAATAATGTATTCGGTAGTTGTTCGGATCAATAAATAATCGAATAAATAAAATAAATAAAAGTTAAATTAATATATGTACAAATATATATAGGTCGAATTCGGATTTTCTGAGAGATTGTATCCGGTTGTTGACCACCAATTTTAAACATAAATTCTATGGACAAATTTATAAATAATCAAATTAGTCAAGCTAAATTATGGTTTGTGAGCAACAACATAACTTACGAATAATATTACAATTTAACTTGTAAAAATCATATATAAAAAGGAAAACAAGTATAATATGAGTTCATTTACTTATGTACAGGTTTTTGTCGTGATGTTAGTTAAAAAAGCATACAAACCTAAAAATAAATCTTTAATATTTAATGAATTAAAAAATACAATAAATAATTACCAAAATTAACATATCAGTTTTTAATGAATACAATTATTCATTCAAATATTCAACAAATCAGTAGATATACGGACTCACGAAAAGATTCAATAAACCATAAACAAATGTAAAATCAATAACAACTAGGAAGAAATACGATTTCGTTTACCTTCTCTGACTGTTTTTTTTCGTATTTAGACATGTATTCAAATCTAAAAGAAATTATGTGTCAATAATTATATTAACTTTTACGCTATAAACTCTTTATCAATTGGTATGAGAGTTTTTCTATTCCAATTGAATGATAAAATGTATACTTAAACTAACGATATACTATTTTATTTTATTTTAAGTAAATGATCCACACTTTTGGGAATTATTTGTTGACTGAGTTAGTAAATATGAGGATCTAGTGTTTAAAAATACATGATTAATTGATTTGATAGTGATAAAACCTGTTGAAATTTATGTTTTATTAATTAAGATATTTTTAAATGAACATTAGAATTTTTAAATCGCTTCGGGATAATGTTGATGTGGCAAACAGAGCATCATCACAACACATGAAGCCAATAGCAAACTAGAAGTGAGATAATGGCATTTCCCCGCGACGACCCTTGATGATTCCGTGAAAAAAGCATTACCAGACTCCAGTCTTCGTGGCAAACCCTGGTGGTACCGCGAATAGTGTCTGATGCTCGCAACTATAACCTTAGTTGTTGTGGCGACACCGAGCAACTGCAGTAAAAATTTCTCACGGCAGCTTATCATGTTGTGAGAATTTTGAAAGGTCTTCTTTCGGACGTGGACCACAATTTATATTTGGAATTGAGTGTGTGGTTATTTAGTGCTTATCTACTATATAAATTGCATGGATATTTGGAATTGAGTGTGTGGTTATTCAGTGCTTATCTACTATATAGATTTCATGGTTAAGGTTTCTTTAAATTCGATATTTATGAAACCAACTTATCGCCAAAATGATCTATGTTGGTGAATTGATTAATTTAGGATTTTGAGGGATTCATGATTAATATTATTGTAAGTATTGCTGACCTAAAGGAAGTTTAACATTGGCACACGGAATCGTGACAATGAGACGTCCAATTAAGATTTTTTCATTAAATGTTTAATCAAAAATAGAAAACCAATCAAAATTCCCAAATTAAATCGATTAAAGGTGAATCAACAATGACTTTTCTTAAACTCATACACGTGCATGTTAATATGGTTGCCCAAATATAAGTGATGCAAGGTTATGATTTACATGTAATATACTATATTGTACATTATTTCTAAAGTTATATACTAATAGTTATTTGACTTATATGATGTGGGTTATGCATTATTTTAGTGAATGTTGGTGATAAAGTCAAATTCTCATACGAAACATATGTCCTTATTTAAGAAGTAAATAACATTCACCAATATTATGCTTCACTAAACATAAGGACTCGTATTTACAATGACGACCGTGGAACAAGGCTATATTAGTATGACGACTGAAAATCGACTAAGAATTATGACGAGCCTAAAATAAGAATACATTGGTCATATCATATAAATGATATAAAGAATCAATGGGGAAGCTTATTGGACGACCTTGATATAAATTTACGTACGTCAAGTAAGAAGCATGAAGACTTAAGAGCAAGAAACACCCTAAGTATTATGTCGACCTCAATTATAAGAAATGTCGACCTCAATATATAAAATACATTAATCAAAATTTATAATTGACAAGAGGACCCATATATAATCTCAACTGAACCAAGCAAATACAAGCTGGCGTGTTAAAAATAATATTTAAGAGCCTTCCAAAATCTTACATGATCTTCTAAGACGCTATTTAATATTCTTAAAATACCTTTGGGAGTTATGGGGTAAATTATAATGTTTGTAACTAAGGTTTTCTTGGATAATTGACATTTGGCCACAAAGACATGTAACATTCATCCATAAATTTAGGATTAAGGCTAGAATATTTCTATAAATAACGGTTTTGGCTTGATTGTAAAGGGTTTTGCAAATTAAATACTTAAGATAAATTTAATAAAGATCTTTAAAAATTGAAAGTATTTGTTAAAGATTTATCCTTATCATCTTTGGCGCTATCTGTGGGAAATTCGTAGCAAAAGAATCGTTAAAACAATAGTGTTGAATCACTCGATAATTAAAAAGAAATTATCTCAGGATTTTGGTTCGTAAATCTCCAATGTTTGTTCATGGATTTGTTGAGGTTGTGACTCCAATTGCTGAGAATGAATTGGTGCAAGGAAAAATAAGTATTGTCGTACCGCCGTATGAAAATAAAGGAATATGAGTCAATTTTGAAGCTGGAAACATGAGAGTTACACCTGATGATATAATATAAAACTCACCTATCCAACAAATTGTGTTGAGATCAGGTTCATGAATAAATAAATGAGCTATTTATGAAGGTAAAATATTATCTATTTTCAATGCTCAATAATTTTTAATGAGTGAATTAAAGTAAGAAAAATAAGAACATATTATAAGAACCACTTATGAAAGATATTTTTTAGGAAAAATGTCTAATAATTCGATGAAAAAATACATGAAAGATCATGAGATTTGTCTTGTTGATGAATTAATAACATTTTTAACAGATATATGTTCATGTCTTTGAATTTTACCAATGACGATCTAAGAGGATTGGTTACCCCTTAATAACATTTGAATTCGCAAGTGTAATTATAAGAAAAGTAATTGTTGATATTGGAAGTTTGGGTAAATTTATATTTCAAAGAGTGTATGATAAGATAATAGGGATAATACCGTATAAAGAGACATAAAAGAGTATGATCAGTTTTTTTTAGAAAACAAATGAACTGCGTATGAGAAGTGGAACCTCTAATTGTTATGGGTCAATTGAATACAAGAAAACAGTGACAACATTGTTTATGGTATTTAACACACTAGTTTCATAGAATCTTATCATAGGTCATATGTCGTGTTCATGTTGGGTAGTGGATTCGTCAACATTCCTCAACTTTCATCTCAACATCCTTATTCTAGGCAAGAAGAAGAGGCGTTATCGAAATGGATTTAAACTAATTAAGGTTTTATGTTTTGTTTTTCCAGCCATGATAAATAAGATAAAATCTGGATTCTATTAGGATTATCTAAGAAGAATAGGAAATATAAATTAATATTGCAATTTTAATTGAGAAATAAAAAGTGAAAATTTGTTTTGAAAAGTCATTAAGATTTATTGCATAATCACATTTGATAATAATCAAATTATACATGAACAAAAACTAAAGAGAGGACTCACTCTAAGAGAGTATCTCGTTATATGAGTTGAAAACGAAAGAAAAGTTGAAGATCTCGTAGCTTTAAGGGAGGAAATAAAAAAATAGATGAGTTTAGAGAGAGAAAACTATAAAAGAAAATGAAAAATAAAAGTTGTAGATTTTTCAGAATAAATAGAGGAATTTATATAAAACTTTAGCTGTTAGAATAAATGGGGATCAACGGTTAGAAAAGAGTAGTTACATACTCTTTTATTTTATATATATATATATATATATATATAAAATATTTATTGTTTTAAAAGTGGTACGAGTTTTAAACGAGTCAAAATTTGTACAGTTTAAATGATAATTGTTTTTACTCGTAGGAGTATGAATTTAAGATATCAAAAGTTTCCTGCTTAAATGTTGAAATTTTAATTTTTTTATTAATTACTAATCATTAAATTTCTCAATGATACATCGTCTAGATAATTTTTAATAGTTCTAAAAAATATAATACAAAAATCACTTCAAGAACGAGGCGAGAATCCTGATAAGGCTATATCATATAGATAATATATATTATTTATAATAACGAAATAATATGTATCCAAGGCTAAAAATGGATAAAATGCATATAATAAGATGCAAATAAAGAGATACGAGACAAGGGTCTTAAATTATACGGTAATTGTGTGAATGATGTAATTAGTGACAGGTAGAAAGTGTAGAGATAATTGAGTTGTTATATCAAATTTTTAGAGTAATAAAATCCTACCCTCTTAAATAATGTTTCTCATAGCATGTATAGGGTGACAAATAGGTATTAAAAGTATCAAATACATTTATATTCTAATTACTAAGTCAAAATAAAAAGTATAGTTTTTGCCCTAGGTCAAGATTGACCCTCGAAGAAATCTCATCCTATCACTACTACCACACTCAAATATTTCTGATCCCCATCGAATAGCCTCTTTTCCCTCTCAAAATGTAATCCGATCTTATCACTGCTACCACACTCGAATATTTTCGATCCCCATCAACTAGCCCTTTAGCTCTCTCAAATAAATTTTAGGAGGGCTAACTGATATATATCTGAATCGTACTGGTTTATTTCTCCAAATCTGACTTTATAGTCTTTTTAAAACATGGTAATGAATTTATTCGAACCACATCCGATGGCGTAGTTCGAAGACGATTAATATCCAAAATTCACAGTTTTTAACATATTATTTTTAAATTACACGTGTCACTTCATGATTGGAGCCACGAATTTGTTTTACCCTAGGTTATGCTAGCAAATTAATAAGAGATGTTTCCACTTCTTTAGAATTATATAGCCGTTAGTAATGCTTACATTTCCCTAGTAGGGTACTCAAGATTGTTTTACAACTTCTATATAAGTTCCTTTTTTATTTTGTCATTTTAAAAAATTTAGTTAGAAAAACATTTACACTATGGATAAAAACTCTTCTTTGTTATTGATATTTAGTTTACCACCGATGATATGTTTTTTCCTCAATCGCTTCTACCATCGTGAATCCTTTCTCTTGTAGCATCTCAGTGTTTGTATGCTCACCGCCAGAAACATATTAAGCGAATATGGTTGGTTAAACTTGTCTATACTAAATGACGAAAAAAAGGAAAGGATTGATGTTGGGTTACTTCCCTCCCCATGTACTGTTTTTAAATGGTCTTTGATTCTTTTGTCTCCGATTAAATCTAGATGAGCTTTTACTGTGGAGTTATTGTCCTCTTCAGAATAATTTTGGACCATAAAAGAAGAGAAAGTAAATTATGTTGGTGTTATTGCATCCATCCCATAGACCAAGGTAAAAGGAGATTCTTGTGTTACAATATGTGGAGTAGTTCGATAGACCCACAATACTTCTTGTAAGTAATCTAGCCATTTGCCTACCACCGTTTCAAAATTCTTTTTGAGGCCCATTAAAATAGTTCCATTTACCGTCTATATGTCTTCGTTAGCTTGAGGATGAAAAGGTGAAAAGAAACAATGGCGAATTCATCTTGATGTAGAAAAAACATATGCGTCTTTGTTGTCAAATTGAGGACCATCATTTGTTGTAATACTTATAGGAATTCCGAATCTGGAATATATGTGGGAAATAATAAACTTGATTACTACTTTGGAAATAGTTCTGAGAGAGGTGCAGCTTCCACCCACTTAGAGAAATATTCCACTTCCAGTATAATGGTTCAAAACGCTCTAATAGCCATTGATAGGGGTCCAACCAAATCAAGCTCACACCTATCAAAGGGTACTGGTTCAGATATTGAGTCCATATGAACTACTGGTACATGTATTGCATTTCCAAATATTTAGAATGAATCACATCTTTTAACAAACACGATGGACGACTAACAATATCCTACTAACAAGATCTTTCTAGTCAAAGTTTTTTAGCCACAATGGACAGAGCCTTCCCCATCATATAATTCAGATAGACTTAATTGGGACTCATCAGATCTGAGGTAACACGGTAAAGGTTGCTAAAATATTTTTTGTAGATGACCCCTCTCAAAACCAAAAAACCATGTGATTTAAATTTCAATTTCTTAGTTAGGATTTTGTCTTCAGAAGGTCTCCAATCTGATATGGTAATTGTGTGGGTGATGTAATAAGTTGAAGGTAGAAAGTAGATAGGTAATTAAGTTGTTATATTAAATTTTTAGAGAGATAAAGTCCAACCCTCTTAAATGTTGTTGCTGAGAGTATTTATAGGTTGACGTTAGGTAACGGGCTAAATGGGTCGGGTCATGATCGTAGGCCAAGCTCAAAGACCAAAAAATCTTATTTAATATCAAAGATTAACGAAGAAAGTATTAAATACATTTATATTCTAATTACTAAGTAAAAAAAAGTATAGTTTTTCCCTAGGTTGGGATTAACCCTCAAAGAAATTCGGTCCTATCACTGCTACCACACTTAAATATTTATGATCCTCATCAAGAGGAAATGTTAGACGAGATTCATAAAGAACTATAAGACGAGGTCATAAAGAAAATGTTAGACGAGGGTCATATAGAAGACACTCGATGAGAGTTATAACATATTAATCGAAGGTCATAAAGAATATGTTAGACGAGGGTTTTAAATGAGGTGTTAGACGAGGGTCTTAAATGAGGTATTAGACGAGGGTTACAAAGATGTTGTTAAATGAAGAAGGTACTAGATGAGCTCATAAAAGATTTATAAGAAAAGACTATGTGGGCAAAACATAAAATCGTTCAATAAGTTAAACTGAATGACACGAGTCATTGCGTCATAGGTTACCAAGATTGTTTCTTATGTCGTTATGATACGTGTACAGGGCCCATTATGGGGTAGCCTAAAATGTATAATGAATTTTCTTTTAATGATAAAAATATTCTTTTAATTAGAAATCGTACCAGTTCGAATCATAAAGTAATTTGTTTAATTTTGAGATTTATTTGTTTATATATGTTTAAGATATTTGTTTAGTTTTATTTGAATTTAGTTGATTGTCTTTAATTGGTATGTTTAATTGTTTTAATTGATGCGTTTCGATTTATATAATAAACTTGTTGGAATGAATTAGAATTCGTTTAACTATTTTTTTTAGTTTGTTTGATTTGTATAAATTGTTTGAATTTGTGTAATTGATTTGTCTGAAAAACGTTTAATCATTTGTTTGTTTGTTTTAATCGATTTGTTTGAACTTGTTTTGTTTTTATTCAAGTTTATTATTTGATTTCTTTTTCATTTGAATTGTTTGAATTGTTTGAATTTATTTAATTGATTCGTTTGAATTGATTTGCGTGGATTTTTTGAAGGGTTAGTCTATACATACCCAAAACCAATCTACGTTTACCTAAAACACGTCTTTGACTCATGTTTGATTTTTTTGGTATCAAATTAACCCTCACGTTTCATATAATTACAGAAGTTCCATAAGTGAATGAAGAATACTAAGTGTATCCTAAGTTCACCCAAAACTCAAAACAACCTAATTTACTAACCTTACCCACAAATAACACTTTCATTTAGTAGATTAAACCTCATATTGCTACAAATTTATGGAGTTCTTGAAAAATTTATTGAACATTCAGACATCTTCAAGAACAGGTTTTTAATTTTATACATAAATAATTAACAAATAAATAATACATAAATAATTAAGACATAAAAATAGGTTTTAAAATATATTAACAATTTTTTTAAAAATGCAACACATAAATAATTAACATATAAAAGAATACTAGTAACTAAGTAGATTAAGATAATATTTCAACAAATAAAAAAATATTAATTTTTTGAAACGAATTATTATAATAAAAAATTGTAATTTTTTGTTATAAAAAAAATACTAGCACCATAGGTGCTCACTGTACATCTATGGTGCACAACACTAAACACCTATGGTGCAAGCTATTACGCACGCGGTTTACGTACCATTGGTGTTGTGAACTTAGCACCTATGGTACTAGTTTTTATTTTTTAAAAAACTATATTTTTTATAGGGAAAAGCGAGAGTTGGGAGAAGTGTTGGAAAAAATAGGGTGGATGTAAATATCTATAAAAAGGTATTTTGTTCCAAAAAAGATGCATTTATACAAAATGTGGATAAACTCAAAATTGGACAAAATTATATTGGTTTTGGATATGCATAGCCCGATCTTTATTTGAATTTGTTTAAAAAAAATTAATTTGTTTAATTTATTTACTTGAGTTATTTGAATTTATTTACTTGATTTATTTGTTTAATTTTACATCAGGTAAGTTAACTACAAATTTCTATTATAAAAAGTTAATTATCAATTCGAGTACGAAAATGAATCAACAATCTAACCTTTTAATTATTTCGACTCACATCTGCTTGTTCATAATTTTAAAAAAATATATTATTGTTAAAATTTAAAAGAAAAATAAATATAGAACATCTCGGATTTGGATCCTGAAGGTGTAGTATAATTATTGCACTTACTTTTATTTGGTTTGTTTTTTCTCTAAAATAGTTTCAACTCACTTCCGCTGGTCCATCATATTTAATATGAATAAAAGTTTAAAACTCCATTTCGAAAATGATTATTTCCAAATACCATAAAGTTGTAATTATCAAAAAAGTTATTTTTTTTCTTCTGATTGTTCTTCATTTCCTTAATTTTACATTTGATTTTCCTTCTCATGGTTAATATAATAAAAAGAGAGTCTCTAAGCTAGATATTCCATTCACCTCCAAAAACCATCACTTTAGTTGAGATATTTCATTCACTTATATATTGTAAATACATGTTCAGTCTAAGCGATGTGGAATAAAGGATCAAGTTTACTCACTAACTTTGCCTATATGGCCATATCTATCACATAAAATGATAGAATATTAAAAGAGAAGGGCAACAAAATAAATTACTTTGACATGTTCTAAATCTCAATTTTAAAAGGTAATATCGAGTCTAAATAATCTCCCACCTCTTTTGAGTTCGACATATCATCTGAAAGACAGTTGGCATATTTAATGCAGCTAAACAACCATGTATGAAAATGCAGTTCCTTTATCTTACATGTATTCAAATTCCATGAAATTTAACAGAAATATGAGAGACATTCTTCTCCGGCCACAGTGGTCGAAAACCAATGTTTTCAACCAGAAGACACAGTTCCAACTGAGTGAAAAATTGTTAATACAAAATAAAATTAGAAGTTTTTTATCATCTAATTATTATATATATTGTATAAATAAAACAATTTTATAATTAGCGAGCCACTACAAAATGTAACCAAGTCAAGCACCAGGTCAGATGTAATGATATTACATACAAAGTCTGAGAGTAATCTATTGCAAGACTGTATCAATAAAAAAAAATTCATCAATCTGCAAAAGAAGTATGTTTCTTTTTCGAAAATCCGGTTCATTATTTGTATTTGTAATCACAATTGCTGCAGGTTTCGTCAACTCTATTGATTCTGAGCCGCTTTACAGAAATGCTCATTGTTTCCCTGATACAAGTTTTTATCCTGATTCAAATGATGGATTTAGTGGAAGCCGTGATACCCTTTTGGAATCTTTATCATCAAAAGCTTCAAATGAAACTTTCTGGACGGAGTCTTTAGACAACATCAGCTATGGCCTTTTCCTCTGCGGAGGTGATGTTTCAACTGAGGCTTGCCAAATATGTGTCAAAAATGCGAGCATAGGTGTCAAACAATTATGTGGTTCATTTAAGTCCGCAATCATATGGTACGATATCTGCACCTTACGCTACTCGAGTGTCAGTTTCTTCGGGGAACTACAAAATGATCCATTCTGGTTGTACAATAAATCTACTACTCGTGACTCCGAGGGACTGGCAAGGATTGATTATTTGGTCCAGATGACTCCTCAGACAGCAAAAATGTACATGACTAACGTATCAGATGCATCGAGGTATTCCATGGCTCAGTGTACTAGAGATATCGGCAGTGATAATTGCAGAAGTTGTTTGGATCACTTGGCAGTAGAGAACAGAGTGCAGATTAATGGAAAAGTAGGGTGGCATTATTTTGCTCCAAATTGTAATTTAAGATATGAAGATCACGATTTCTTGGGACTCCCATCTCCTCCTCCATCCGCTCCTCCATCCGTTCCACCAGGTTAGTCAAAAGGATAAATATTCCATTTCAGTATGGTTGACCAAATCCAGGCCTTTTTAAATACCATTTCTACGTTTCTGAAATTGGTATGCGGTTGGTATAAAATTGAGAGCTTGGGAAACCCGGTAAACATTAAGTAATTTATACACGTTTGTGTTTGTATATCGCACATGGTTCTGATATCATGACACAAATCACTATATATGGTGAAGATGAATCTCTTCTCACTTAAGGTCTATTGACTGTGTTAAGGCCCAATATTCAGTCTAATACATTATAAGAGCTGTTGAGTTGCTAAATATATGCAACAAAGCAGCTTTTCTTTTCCAAATTGAAAAAGTTGAGTGATCAATAGTTATAATAATGATTTTAGATCCAGGGTTGGCTGTTTGTTTTTGCCTAGGCGCTAGCTAGTTGTGGTGCCCTTAAGGGTGCTGTAGCATTCTTCATTTCGGAAACAACTGCAGGAAGATAGAAAATGTATGGTTATATTTGTATAAATATGTGCTCTTTAATATATCTATAGAAAACTTTTTCAGAATGTTGTCGTAATATGTTTGTTTGACAGGAAAGCCTCGTAGAGTTGTCAAAGTTAAGATCTTAGTAATCACTTTATCATGTCTAGGCGTTCTGGCAGCTCTACTGGGTTTTGGCCTATGGACTCGCGCAAAGAGGATAAAGAGATCAGAAGGTATGCATAACATTCATAGTTCTGCTAGTTACCAATTTAGTTACGAAGTTATGTTTGCAAGTTCTGACAATTTTTTAAATCAGCTGAAGGGCCTAGAGAGGAAGTCCTTTTACGGAGTTGTACAGCATCGCATCACCCGTCTTTTACAGGATTTGGTATAATTTCAGGAGATGAAGATGACAGTGGAGAGATAAATTACTGGAGCCTTGGTGCAATAGTGGCCGCAACAAACGGATTTGCTGAAGAAAACAAGCTTGGAGAAGGAGGTTTTGGCCCTGTTTACAAGGTTGAATCACATATACATAAATTATACTTTAGTCTTATGAAAAATGCAGCTTGATGAGATATTGAGGTAGATTTGTTCTCGACTTGCAGGGGAAGCTATCGAACGGGAAAGAAATAGCAGTTAAAAGAATGTCCGTAAAATCAAATCAAGGTCTTAACGAGTTTAAAAACGAAGTCATCTTGATCATCAAACTTCAGCACAAGAATCTTGTCCGACTTCTGGGATACTGCTTCGAGCAAGATGAGAAGCTACTTGTATACGAGTACATGGCCAATACCAGCCTGGATTCCTTCTTATTTGGTATGCTCCGTCTCTCTAAAGTCCTTGTTCTTGATATATATAAGTTGTTGATCTACATAATTTTGGTTACAGATCCAGTAAAAAGCAAGCAGCTGGACTGGGAACGACGCGCAAAAATTATCAATGGAACAGCAAGAGGATTATTATATCTACACGAGGACTCTAGGCTTAAGATCATTCATCGAGATATGAAAACAAGCAATGTTCTATTGGATGCCTCTATGGATCCAAAGATCTCAGATTTCGGAACAGCTAAGCTTTTCGGAGGCAAGCAAATGGAAGCAACTACAGAGAGAGTCGTAGGAACATTGTAAGCTATCTCCTACATATCCTTTTCGAACGTCTAATTATGATACACAACTTAATTTTTTCATTTCGAGTCATTTGATGCCTATTTAAAATGTTTTCTTATGACAGCGGGTACATGGCACCGGAGTACGCACTAGAAGGGCTAATTTCAGTTAAATCTGATGTCTATAGTTTTGGAATTTTGATGCTAGAAATAATAAACGGTAAAAAAAATAAAGACTACTACGACGAAGAGAAATGCCAAAACCTATTATCACATGTATGTTCTTTTTCGGTGATTGTATTATGAAATATATTTTCTGGTCTTTTGGACTTGACAAAGCATAAATTTTTCGACAGGCATGGCGACTATGGAAAGAAGGCAAGGGAGAAGAGTTGTTGGATCCAAATATAATCGAGACCATTTTAGTACCCCAGGCTTTGAGGTGCATTCATATTGCATTATTGTGTGCTCAACATGATCCGGGTGATAGGCCAACCATGTCACAAGTGGTGTTTATGCTGGGTAGTGAATCGGTCAACCTTCCTCAGCTTTCATCTCAGCGTCCTTATTCTGCAGTAAGATTTAGAGGATCAAGAACCGATTACTCTTCATCAACTTGGGGCATCATAATGTCAAAAATGGATCGTTCTATCGCGTAAACTTTATTTTAGTATATGTAGTCCTATTGGGTCTTGCTATAATAATTGGACCCATTTAATTAATTTCGTCCTCGAGTCTCTGTAACACAGCCTTTCATACTTTGTTTATATAGCAGCTGTGACAAAGGATTCAGTTTCAGATAGTTATTCATCTCTTGAACTTGTGGCTACATGTAGAGAGAGTGTCTTGCTTCTGGTGTGAACTTCTGATTGCTTGAGAAGTAAAGTATCTAACAGCTGGTTTTGAGAGATAACAAGCATTGCAGTTTCAATGAGGAAAATAAAAAAGTAAAGGAAAAAACAAAATATATTCTTTTTAGTTTAAGTAAAGATTTTTTTTCCCCGAGTTATATGAACCAGCCATTTCTATAAGTTTATAGGTGGTGCATGCTAATTACAGGAGCATAGAGTTATATTCAAAGATGACATGGTTGGAAACTCGAAATCACTTTTGATCCATAGGTTTTAAAATGCAATGAAATAGAGATGGATCACATAATATAAACAATAATATGAATCTACAACGTTGACTTGAGAAAGCTATCTATTGAATAATTAGAGATTAAACAACTAACTAAAATACCTACTGTAACATTTTTACCGACCACTTATAATCGAAATGGTAACCTCGTTTACAGTTTGAGATTGTAATTTAGGATCATAACTCTCCAATGGAATATCAAACGTAAAAGAGGGTTCTGTTGGTTGCGGACGATCAGTTTCCATGCTTAGCATCTGAACAACTGCAGGCATGGCTGGTCTATCACTAGGATTGTCTTGCACGCATAACAACCCGACATGTATGCATCTCGCTACTTCTAGTGTAGAAATTGAGGTTGCAACCACGGGATCAATCAATTCGAGGACCTTGCCCTCATTCCATGAGTGCCAAGCATGAAAGCATAATGTTTTAGTAAGTACTTAATTTGTAACACAAGCAGCATAGTTGAGTACGAGAAATTTTCTTACATAGCCAATGAGGTTGAGGTGTTCTGCGCTATAAGAAGAGGATGTGTTCTTCTTACCAGTCACAATCTCCAATAGCAATACTCCAAAGCTAAACACATCGGATTTCTCAGAGAAAATTCCTCGCATTGCATATTCTGGTGACATATAACCCCTGAGAATAACAATATGATATTGAGAATTTTCTTGGGTTAAAGTATTTAGATCTTACAAGAAAGTTATTCTTACAATGTTCCAGCAATCCTGCGAGTATTTTGCAAGTCTGTTGTGGTTTGAAATGATCGAGCCAATCCAAAATCTGATATTTTTGGGTTGATGTTGTCATCCAAAAGTATGTTACTGACCTTCAAATCCCGGTGAATCACTCTCAAAAAGGAATCACGGTGTAGGTACAAAAGCCCTTTAGAAATGCCCAAGATAATGTCGAAGCGTTTAGGCCAATCAAGAAGCAACTTTTTGTTCGAATCTAGCAAATTCTCCAATTAGAAACAATCAGCAACACATCCGGGTCTTATGAACCAAAATATGATATCAGCACTATTTATCCTTCGCATCGAAAATAAGTACTAATTATGGGCTACGTACCAAACAAGAAGGTATCAAGACTGGTGTTGGCCATGTACTCGTACACAAGAAGTTTCTCATCTTTCTCCCAGCAATATCCCAATAATCTAACCAGATTCTTGTGTTGAAGTTTTAAAATTAACATAATTTCATTTTTGAACTCATCAAGTCCTTGATTTGATTTTACCGACAGTCTTTTCACTGCAATTTCTATTCCATTCGGCAGCTTCCCCTGCGGATCAAGAAAACCTCCCTCAATATTTCATCAAGCTAGCTTTTTTCACGAGACAAAAGTTTTTATACATATGTTTAGTAAGAGAAACAAATTAATCAACCTTGTAAACAGGACCAAAACCTCCTTCTCCGAGCTTATTGTCGTCAGCGAATCCATTTGTCGCAGCGTCTATTGTAGCTAGACTCAAACAACGCGCCTCTCCCGAGTTATCTTCATGAAATGAAATCGTACCTCCTTCTGTAGAAGACGGATAAGTCCAGGTCTTATACTTCGATGAAAGCACTTCTTCCTTATCACCTTCCTCTGATGAAAGAGAAATCATAAGTAAACTACCAAAAAAAGTGATAAAACAAGTAGATAAAGGAATTCGGTGCCTACCCTTTGATCTTCTTTTCGATACCACAGGTAGAAACTCAATAGAGCTGCGACTGCTGCTAGTGATGATAGAGTGATGACCACAATTTTGACAATGCGATTTCCTCGTTTACCTCCTGAAGATTCTCGGGACATCCTTTATGTTAATAGAATGTAAAAATAGTTCGGTTAACCAAAAAGATGAAGGAAAAAGACCTGAGGGTGCTGTGGCTGATGGTTGTACAAAAAAGGGGAAAAGTTCGTATCTTAAAGTACAACTCGGAGCAATAATTCGCCATCCGACCATCCCTTTACAACACTCATCCATATAATCCGTCAAGTTACTTAAACACGTACGACATCCGCTGCTGTTAAGATCTCTAACACACTGAACCATACCGTACTTTGGCTGCAATGAGTTAGGCCCGTCTTCTTTTGCAGCAGCGTACATAATCGGTGACTGGAGAGCCTGATCCACAAGAGTGTATATCAAACCCATTGCTTTGAAATTAGTATTTTCTACCTTAGAATCACTTTGAGCCAAAGACTTTGGTTCTGTTTCTACTGAGCCGAAGAAACTAACATCGGAGTAGCGTAGCATACACATGTCTAACCATATGATCGCGGTTTTGTTGTTTGGATTCAACGGACAAATGTTTCTGATACCTTGTCTGGCTTCGTTGACACAAGTTTGGCATGTGTTAGTAGAGACATCACCTCGGCAGAGGAAAAGACCGTAGATGTTGTCTGAAGAATCTTTGTAGAAGCTATTAGTGGATGCTTTAGACGACAGAGAATCCAAAAAAGTGTTGAGGTTTTTAGTCGATGAAGGTGTTTGAGGTTCTGATGAATTCGAACAGTATCCATAAGGCGAGGAATCGGCCGAGTTGATGATAACCGGACGAAAGATTGTGATTGAGAGTATAAACAAGAAACTGGGTTTATGAAAAAGAAACATCTTTTTTGTATTTTTGTTGAACAATTTGAAGGTGATACAAAGACTTTAATTTTGGTATAATAATGTAGAAAGTGATGACTTTTCAAATTCGCTTTTGTCAATAAAATAGGATTGCTGGTGATGAAGGTGTCTTGTTGTTTTTCTTTAAAAAACTGTTAATTTAGTTGAATTAATTGACCGCTGAAAAAGGAGACATATTATATATTGTTCATCAATGTCTAGCTGTAAGACCAGTCGAAGGATTTCAGGTTGGTTGCGTCGTGAACAACCATAATTGTCTTTATAAGAAATAATAGATTTAAAGATTTATTCTATTTTTTAACTTTTATCTATATGATTTAACGAAGAAGAACAGACATGAAAAAAAAAAAATCATTTTTATTAGTCGTTGTGTCCCTTTAAAAGTTACTAAATTTTGTATAAATTTTTGTATACGATCTGACGAAAATTATTGCTAAAGAAAAAGTTTATTCAAAGTTTATTCGGTTATGTAGGGCGATTTTTGGATAAAGTTTGAAGTTAAACTGTGATCTTTTCTCACATACCCGTATTTATTTATTCAACCAAAATATTCCAACCGTAAAATAGTTTTGTGTTCAAAATAGCTATAATTTTAAATGATAAAATCGACCAAAAAATTCAAATTCGAATTCGAATTAATTTTCCAAATTCAAAATTGCCATGAATTTTCATAATAGTCTTATCATTCAAAATAAATTTAACCACAATCTCGCTCCATCTCTTGGACCCACTAATTATAATATATTCTAAGAAGCATGTACTTCACACTCTCCAACTTCTTCGATAATATATTACGACTACATTGGTCGACTAGTCAATCCAATTACACTAAAATATCCAACAATATTCTCTCATTTTAGTGCAATTCATGATTAACTATAACAAAATCACAACAAATAACAAATTTATGCATAAATGAAATATCGTGACGATTGAATTTCATATTAGCATATTACACATTTCAAATATTCGAATATTAAGGTATCACTAAGGATTGAACCTTTACGATCCATAAGGAATACTCGAAGATAATATACACATAAATTTACATTCTCAAATGTTCTTACTTGACACTATCTTTTACTAGCCTTGTGTCCTTATCCTTCTTAAGCATATCAAAGCCAAGTCCTAGCTTCTTGAAGCGGCTAAACTTCATGCTTAAATCGGTAGATTTTTTATTCTTGCACATGCATATGCAATTTTTCAAAAAAACTATTAAGAAGATAAACTTCAACCTCCACGACTTGCATGTCTGAACATGTATTTTGGGATTATACTATTAATGTGTTCCAATCTTTAAATGTTATGATTTCCACATTGAATTCAGCACCTAATGTCATATTAGATGGGAATTGTGTATCTCAACATGAGAGGTTTCATATGAAATTTAATCTCGTCCCAATAGCTGATTTGTGTACAAGATCTCTACTTAACCCTTTGATTAAATGATCAGCTAATTATATTGAGTTGTCACAAACTCTACTGAAATAACATCATGTATAATGAACTCACGAATCATATTGTGTCTAACAACTAAATGTCTAGACCTGCCTTTATAAGCTTGTCTATCGACATTGGCCAAGGTAGCTTCACTATCGCATCTGATAGATATAGGTGATATCGGTTTGGGCCACAACAAAATTTCATAGATTAAACTTTTTAGCCAATAAACTTCTTTAGTAGCTATTGCTAATGCCACAAACTCTGATTCCATTGTCGAATCAATAATAGTAGTTTGTTTCTTAGATGCCCAAGAGATAGCACGTCCCCCAAGTAGAACTACCTATCCATTTGTGGAAGAGTGGTCTTCGATGTTCGAAATATAACTCACATCCAAAAATATCCTTAAAGTACGGAAAGAAATCTAGTATAAGTCAAACCATAATTCATGGTTCTTTTCAAATACTCGAATACTCGAATTAAAGCTCACTAATGATGTGAACTAGAATTGCTAGTATATTTACAAAAAATCCTCTCAACTTCCTCAAAATATTTTATCCAGCCTAGTGCTAGTCACGACATACATATACCAAGAAGCCTCTCAACTTCCTCAAAATACTTTATCTCAAAAACTAGATGATAAGAATGTCTTGGTTTCATCAATTTGATTTGGTTAATGTCAAAAATCAACATATCCCCCACATATTAACAAATCATAACTCATTTACGAATAAACCAAAATTTACCAAAATCGTAAATAAATATAACAATTTCCACGATCATACCAATGCCTTATAATAGGTATGCACACTAGTCGATTTCTTTTCTTTTTTTATTTTACTTTCTTTGTCCAATGAGGGGATTGTTAGCGTAATCGACCCTAGGCACCCATTATGGATTATAGATGTGAGTTTTCCATGTATTGTCATCCTCCCACCACATACGTCTTCCTGTCGGTGACATACCGTTATGGTACTCCTTTTTTATATTGCACTTATGCTTAATAGCCCTATTGATACCTTGCAACTATGTACCCCCGACATGACTCCTAAGGTGGCGTTAAAGAAAAAAATAAAATGAGGTTTTTACCCTAGTAGTCCCCCCAAAGACGAGGTAAAAAGAAAGGTTATCCAGGATTTATACTTTGAAAGATTAACACACAAACTCGCTCACTTGAAAAAGGAAAGCCACTAGAAGTTTAGGAAAATATATGACCTACCCGACGTGGTTGAAATTCGCGTTCTCGCCTTAGGTGAGCAACCTCATAGAGGCCGAGAAAATGAGACATGTTTGTAAACCCTTTTTTTATTAGGGGCTTCGACTACCTATACATTCGTTTATACACAATGTTTTTAGCTATGTATACACATATTCCCAACGTAGTTGACAACAAATAATTGGTGTATACTCTTGATTATACTGGTGAGTCCTAAACTGTTATATATTTTAGTTAGCCCATTAAACCTGTTAGCCACAATGAACGTGACTAAATCGCTAGGGTCCCCATTTTACTATCTTCAACTGATTGATGTTAAGAAGTTATGCCTTCGTCGGATAAGAAGTAGAAAAACTGGGTTCTCCACCCACAATTAATATTCTTGATTAATAAATATGCCTCAAACGGAGGAGTTTGTCTACTTCCCGAGTGATGGCCTCAGACTTCTCAGAGGAGAAATATATTTTTTTGGCTCGATCTGGCTCTCTAATTGACAGAAAGATCGTGGACAATAACTAATGATAAAACCCCCAATATGTCATTTGCGCTCCACGCGAAAACATCCATATTCTACTGCAAGAAAGTAAGTAAATTATTTTTAAAAAGAGTCATCAATTTTATTACCGATACAACGCTTCTGCCCTCAGATAGGGCTTCCTCTTATACTTGTTCATCAATACTTTTAAATTGATCATCCTTTCGGGGATTATCCACCCCCTCTAGCGATGGTTCGATGTCTTACTACTGGCCCTCCTTCCCATTTCCGGTTAATTGCTATCTAGGTGATTTCATAGGGTCTATAGAGATAATGTAACAAGTCCTTGCAGTTTGTTTACGATCTCTAATCACTCCAACCACGTTACCAATCGTGTACTTCACGCACTGTTGAAATGTACAGGGCTTCGCCTCCACTTGGTACAACCATGGTCTGCCAATGATGGCATGACATGAGTTGGGGGAATCTAATCTCATAGATACGTCTTCAACTCTCTTTCAGTATTAGCATATCCAATAATTATCATCAGCTCGACCTCCCTCACATACTAGGAAAATTTTATCTCGTACTCGACCAACGTCCGGTTAGTTTATTTGTATTACGATACCTTGAACATCTTGTCATAACTTGTTTTGAAGATTATATTCGTGGAATTCCTATTAGACACTTGGACGCATGTGACCATCATTCATTCGATATCGAAATTAATTGTCAAAGTATCCTCATAGGGTGTTGCAAATCCCTGTAAATCAACATTATTAAATGTTAAATCAGCCTCATGGTGTTAGTAATTATGGTAAGACAACCCATCAACCGACTATACTTCAAGGTCGTTCTTGTGTCAATTCCTCGACGCGAGGTATACTCCTAATAACTTATCCTTGCTAAAGATGGTGAACAACCATTGTTGATTTCCCTTATAATATTTTCTCTGTTCTTGCCCCCCGTCCGTTTGGCCTCCACCATTCCTATCATCTTGTCGCATGTCCTCTTTACGCATAACAAATTAGGCTAATTCCACACTATTGATTATTCATTCAATATCTTCTTTGAGTTGCCATAAATTGTTAGTTGGATGGCCATGAACACTATGATATGAACATAAGTGTGGAATTATTTTGGGCCATGAGCCAACATACTGCGCCGAGGCTGATATCTGGTTTTCCCCTTAGTCCTATCATAGATAGTGGATATCATCTCTGTCAGGGTTGTGAACTTTCAGGTTGGGTTGCTGTAATACGAAGCCCTCAATCTCCTTAATAGGGCCCTCATGCTCTTGTCGCATCCGGTGTCATTGATTTTCCTCTGATCGATCAACGATTTTTCTAGATTCTTCCAGTTTAGTGTTAGAAAGGTATGATAAATCTTATTTCTTTTATTCTTTGACCGTGATAAACAAATGCATATGTGCAAGAATGTCTCCTATTTTTTTCACCGTAAATCTAACTAGATCGACATATAGAGGGCCCTCATTGTTGAGTCTTCTTTTAAGCGATGTTGTTGTAAAAGGTTCTTCCTGATCCGGAAGGGCTTTCATTGCATGAACAAAACGTTTGACGTAGATCTTGAGCGATTCCTCTCTCATTTGATATAAATCCATGATAGATTTTTTTTCTTCTTAGGTTATTTACTACCAATGAATTGATTTCTAAAGATACTCCACAAACCTGCAAAATCATGGATTGACATTTTTGAAAACCCATTAAACCAATCTATAGCGTTACCGTTTATATTTATGGAAAGCTCTCGGTACAACATGAAGTCGTCGCGGTTGAACACCATCATCATGTTTCTAAATCTCTCCAGGTGACACTCTGGATCTTTCATTCCGCCATATTCCTCTATCCGGTAGGGGCTGATATTTCTTAGGAGTTTTACTTCGAAAATTTTGTTGAAGAAGGTTCACTGTTGGAACTTCCCTTTTGATTACGAATCTAGTTACCAGTATTGGAAATTTTGAGGTTTAAGCGTTCAGTGATATAATATTTCACACAGATGGTGCCAAATTCGTTAGGAAACCTTCTTTATAAATATGTGTCACACTGATAAGCTTTTATGGGAAGAAAATTAAAATAAAGTCAAGTTTCCAATTATTATTCATTTACAGTTCAATTTATATATATTCTTCACACAAAATTTATCTTTACATGGTTAATTCCATAACTGCCTCTTGGGACGTGTTTTAATGAAATTAAATACACGGTGCACTACTTGGATCGTTACCGCACACGCATGTTAGGGGAACATTTGTTGTGTCCATTATTTCTTACATGACTAGCTTCGGGATGTCATTGTACTCACTCGATAAACTTTTTGTCTTTCCTTGCTCACCTCTCAGATTACAATCCGCTCGATAAGCTTTCTAGTCTTATTCCCAGTTGATCATTACTTCCCTTTTAGTTTGGTTTTATTTTACCGAGTATGAGGATCATAAATAATCCAAGCGGTGCGGCCCTACACGCGGTTGACAAGTTTCAATATCTTTTACTTCTAGTTTGCTGAAAATTTGCCTTTGGCTTCGTCCTTTTTGGTCGGTTTCCGTCCTATTCGTTTATCTTTAAAAAACAAATTATAATTTGATTTTCAAATTGTTTACTTAAATAAATAATATAAAAATGAAATTTTAGAAGTTAATCTTTGACTTTTTTAATGGATTATTATCTAATAATTTTATCAAAATAATGTATAAAAATAAATTTAAAAAACAATAGTCTCTAACGGTTTTGTCAGTTCGATTCCAGATTATTTCTACCGGTTTATTGGTTTATCGATCTGATTCCAGATCAATTCTATCAACTTATTAGTTTTATCAGTTCGGTTCCTTATATATCTTAATTTTTTAAATGAAATATTGGATGGAACTATTAAAAGTCAATATGATTCTCATCTGATCCTCATCGATTCAACTCTGATCCAGTTCTCGATTTTCAAAAACTATGAACACTCCTTCGTTTTGGGAACGAGATTAAGATAAAAATAAAATATATTTAGCCATCATATTAGTTTGTGTTTCTCTTACTATATTTTGGCCTAAAATAAAGAGATAAACTTAGCTTTGATCAGCTACTCAAATATCCGTAAGGTATTTGGGCTAGACTATAAATTAACAAATTTTTGTTGGATATCTTACTCTACCCTCTTTTTGTTTTAGAATTCAATCTTGAAGACTCAATATACCCTCACCGTCATAAATAATTATGAAATTTCCATCTTCATAAAAACTAACAATTCTAACTTTAACACTTAACATTTTTGTACCACAATTTCAAACCAACCAAACATCAAAATAACATGGAAGATGAGGAACTAGGCTTCTCTTTGGAAGAATTCATAGATGAAGAGAACTTCTACCCGTTAGAGGTAGCTTATAGATATTTAATTTATGTTTAAGTTGTGCGCGATGAAAATCAATATTATCGTGTGACACGTACGATAGTAATTGTGTTCATCCCACTATCCTTGTGATTCGTGTACAACCTAATCACAAAGCTTCATGCGATATATGGTGTGTTCAACACAATGACTATGCGACTTCCTGTGATATTTACGTATGTAGTGTGTGATTTATGCATTATGATGTTTGCTTAGCTTTTTGTTAATTGTTGTAGGAGGAACCTGGCCACCCACTATTTATTTTGGTTGATTACACATAAATATTTACAACCGATAGGCTTTAGAATAAACAAAATGAATATTTTTATATAAAATGAAGGGAAGAAGATAAAATTCGCTAATATTATCACCCTAAATGACGATAGAGAAGAACTCCTAGGTTAAAGTACCAATGCGAGAGATATGATATCTATAAATCAAAAGTCAACTAAATCTTCGAGAATGGGAAATTGTACATAATATATGATATCTATAAGAACATATTTTTTATTAATATTTTAAAATGACAGTATACATCTACTAAATTGACTGAAGTATTATTAAATTATATTATATTTTATTTATGATATAAATCTAAATATAATAATAATTGAATTTTGAATTTGGTGAATAAGTTACAGTAAAATACATTATCAAAACTGGATAAAAATTATATTATTATTTAAACAGACCAATTTCTAAAGGGTAGATCAGTAAAATATTGGGTTGATCTTAACTTTGTAATATAATTCCAATAAATATGTGATATCTTGGATGTGTTATGTAATAAGATTTCGATGTCTTAATTTAGTAAGATAAAGGGGCAGATTAACAAAAAATGAGCTAATGATGTATGCCATAAGGTCCACTGTCATTACTATAAAAATGGGTGTAAATCAACAATTAAGTTTTTAGCCTCAAGCTTATACTCTTTCCAAACCAAATGCACATCAACCAAGAGTAAATCAACAACCTCAAGCTAAGCAGCAACAATCAAGAGCGAATCAGTGGGTTTAACCTAACAGTTTTGCAGAACTAACAAAGAATGTTTCTACTATATTTTATAAAACTTAAAATTTTGTCTAGTTCAGGAAACCCATTTCGGTGTAAAGACCTATAGAAGAAAGGAGTCATAAGTTTTGAAAATATCACAACAACATCCATCATGATAAGAGGTACTGTGTAGCTCTCAAACAAGAGAACCAAACTTTAATTGATAACGGAAAACAAACAATATTTCCTTAGAGGTAAGTAGGAAGAGAGTTAAAAACATGCTATGGTGGGCAACCAAACCATATCACAGAGAATAGTAGTTGAGAATTCTTTGACACAGGAACGTACGATGGTCATAACATAATATTTTTGACATATTTGATTCGTTTTTAGAATATTTAGATTCAGACCTTAACTGAAACATTCTAATGATGATTAGTCAACCTAAGGTAGGAGGTAAGAACTAAATAATATGAAATTTTGTTGAATCTTTAACTATTTCTGATGGGGATACTTTTTCAGGCACTACCACTTGTCTTGGAAGAGGCACGTTGTGATCCTAACTACACAGTTAACCGAAGGAACTTCGACCCATCTTTATAGAAATCCACTTTCGATTCTTATTTTTAGGGATAATGATTTAACAGAGATAGTTGCACCCCATGAACTTACAGTGTTAATAAGCGCAACAAACGAAGGTAGTTAAATATGGAAGATTTTAATATATACAGAAAATTCAACCAATGTTTTCTTTATATCCAATTATAAACAGATGGAACATCCTCCTCTAATTATTCATTCTTATATAATAATAGAAGGGTCTACTAGGGCCACCGCCAACATCATTAGAGAGTTAGAAAGGGAAGTTTTTCTAGGTCGAGGATCTTTTCAAAAATTAGTAAAAGTGTTGTTTATAATGGTTGATAGGCCAACTACGTATAATGCAATTTTTGGTAGGTCTTGGTTGTCGATAATGCATGTTATTGCCTCTCACATACACCAATATTTGAAGTATGTTATCGTGAACCAAATAAGAGTTTTCTAAAGCAACCAAAAAGTGGTGAAGGAATGCTATGTTGATTCGTTATCTCAAAATTAGAAATAACAATTACAGGGCCAACTTTGGAGTCAGATGTTGTAGATGATCCAAGGGAGATACCCATCTCGGTAACACCTGAAGAAAATGTTGAAACTTATTTCTATCCCGACAGTAAAAGCTTGAAGATTGATATTCTCCTATCCCTATATGTGAAGCAAAGGTTGATATTTTTTTTGGAGAATTTACACATGTTCGTTTAGTGTTCAGAAGATGTAACAAGAGTATCTGCATATATTGTCTGTCATAAACTTGTAGTCTGGTCTAATACATGTCCAATAATTCTTCGTCTAATGCACGTTCAATTTTTTCAACTTTGGCAAAAATAGAACAGTTTCAATTGGACTTTAAAGTGTGTCGACCCTTCTATCAGGCTAAAAGAGCACATAAATTCTCCGAAAAGTTTGCTAAGCCAAGTGTGAGGGAAAATCAATCATCTGCATTGTTGTATCAGGTTATGCAGTAAGTGTAATATTAGTTAGAGAAGTTGAAAATTATCCTTGTCTTTTATGATATGCAAACAAGAGTTTGCTGGATTCGGATAATAGATACTTAAAGTAGAAAACTTATCCTTGAGCTTAGTGATGTAACCATAAAAATGAGATCATACTTACATGTACATTCAATAGTAGATCGAACTTAATTTTCTTTGAAATGTATATTGTAGGGCAGAGGACTAAATGATCAGTGGAATTGAAAGAATTTGATATCAAGTTCAAACCTCAAACAACAATCAAAGTACAGACTTTGGCAGATGTTTTAGTCAAATTTTACTCCAAACAACTAGTCTTGGGACCATATATTAATACTTTTTAAATGAGTGGGTTATTCGAACTGACGGAGGTTCAAGCAGCTCAAGTTATGGAGCGGGGGTTCAGCTGGTTGCTCTGACTGGAGAATCGATGTATCAAATATTACATTTTAGCTTTAAGGTATCCAATAAAAAAGCAAAATATGAAACAACACTAGCAAAGTTGCGACTTGCACAAATTTATGGTGCCAAAAATGTTTTCTTGATAAGTGATTAAAATCTCGTAATTAACCATGCATCAAGAAAGGCCGAAGATAAAAAAGATAATTTTATAATATATCTAAAGTCTTTAAAATAATTACAACCTTTTTTAGAGCATTCAGTACGGACACATTCACACAATTCAGAATTCCATTGTTGATTCTTTAACAATTATAGCATACTTTGAAGGATATCCCCGGATATTCGAACAAGAACATCATTCGATAACAAAATACCATAAACTAGACCCCAGATGTTGATAAGTACATAAAAATATTGGAGGCACGATAAAGAGACTTTGTCGGATGATAAAGCATTGGCTAAAAAATTGAAATTTGAAGCACGTGGCTTTGCGTTCTACATTGGTGTTCTCTATAAAATAATTTTTAAGTCGACCTTTTTTGAGGTGCCTTGGAATAGATGAATCATAAAAAGTATTATCCAAAGTACATTGAGGAAAGGGATCAGCTCATTATAGGTTTAAAACATTGACTATAATGGTTATATTGGTTGGATATTATTTGCCTTCCATCATGGTTAATTTAGAAAATTTTACAACTACATACATATGCCAGTAGTACCACTCGAATAAATATATGAAGTATTAGCATTCGAAAGATGATGGCTCGATTTAGTTGAATTATTATCTACGAATTTCAGGGGACGACAAACTATCATAATGACTATTGATTATTGTTCTAAATAGGTGAAAGTCGAACCTCTGGATGAACAAAAAACAAATGATATTATCAAGTTTATTTTATCTAATATATGATGTAGGTTTGGAGTACCAAAGATAATCATCATAGATAACGGCCCTTAGTTTGACAACAAGGGCATGCAAGCTTTCTAGACTTCTAGAGGTATCCGATATTTGTTTTCAGCACACTTTCACCCGCAAGTGAATGGATAAGTTGAAATCATGAGAGAACTATCATTGATGGTTTAAGAAACAACTTAAAGGGGGCTGGTGGGAAGTGGAAATATAATCTCCAAGAAGTGTTATGGGCTTACCAAACGACCCCCCCCCCCCCCCCTAAGAAACGAACCATGAGTTGTCTTTCGTTTTGGTTCATCAGATTGATATTGTGAACCATGCTGAAGCAACATTCCCGTCCTATAAAGTGAAAAAATATTCTTAAGCTAACAATGATGAAGGCATAAGGTCTAAACTTAACCTAACCAATAACATTTTAGCCTGAACCTTGAAAGCAACCAAGTCCGCGGTATTTTATTTCTTTTAGTTTTCATATTTTTGGACACTTTCTTTAACTTTTAATATCAGGTCCATCATCAAGTTGTTTTCCCCCATGGTGGCATTATACTTTGCTCTCATTTCCAACATGGAAGTCGTGAGATTAGTCATGTCGGTTTGGAACACATCGCTTTGTTCCAGGATCTGTTTTCAAGAGAGTGCTCCCAGCCGTTATCTTTGACTTCTTTACATTTTTTATCTGGCACACTTTATCGTAGGAATCTGAACCTTTCATAAAGATACCTAGTTTCATGTGTTAGTTATGATCTGGTACTTTCAAGACGTATAATTGACGCCTTATATTTATCTAGATTTACATTTTGCTCTGTTGCCCTCCTCTCCAACTCGACAATGAGGACAACAAGATCTTATAGTGCTACGACAAAGCGGTTCATTTTCAGAAGTTGAAAAGACCCAGAGTTAGAAGCATTTGACCCTAGTTCATTTTTATTCTCTAGAGGTGGCTCCATATCAAATTAAAATGGGTCAACAATCATGGAAACTGCTTGACCAGTTTTCTCCTGCCCATTTACTCAGCTAGCTGAAATTATTCTTAGCAGCTTCCAGTTGACCTTGTTGGGACGTATAGATAAATGTAAAAGAAAGTTTTATTAGAAAAAAATTAATGAAAAAGTTAAAGTATGCTAATAATGTCCGATACGTTCAGCGGAACACCAGGATTATTTATGTTTTTCCATTTTCTTTGTAGTCGACAATGGTTTAATCTTTTGAAATTTTTTCCCATTCTTCCAACACCTACTGGAAAATAAGAGTTGTTGCTTCCAATTCCTTTTTTCTTCAAGAAGATCATCCACTATCTTATATTTATTTCCCAACATGATGAAATAAAACGATATTACGGGGTTCTTCGAAAGGGAGGTGATGGCCACAAACTACTTCATGAAAAGTTCGATTATTGAAAGTCTTTAAGCAGTGATACATGACACCAGGGTGACCATGTATTTAGATAATCTTGGCTAGGGAAAAGGTTCACCAGCTCGAAGTACCGAATAATGGAAGGGTTTAAAGGAAACCGAAGTCCCCAATTTAAGACATCCAAATAAACCACGAGCTCAAGAGTTTTGGAAGAAAATGATGTCTCTCCAGCCTCATGCAAGCGGATACGAACCAACTCTGGAATTTTCCATCTCTTTTGCATCTCTAATTCTTTGTTTTTAGAATAGTAAGTGTACTCGACTTTGTAGATGTACATCATGTATTGGTTTCTGACATTACAAATATTTTTTCTAAGTACCCCTAATACCCTAAAGGGAATTTATGTTGTTCTAATCTCTAGCCTTGAATTATTCTTTTTATCCTCTCTTGGAACCATAAACATCGTCATCCCTCCAAAGCTACTGACCCAGTGATCAAAGACATAAGAGTTTCTAGTGGCACTGTGTTTGTTATCCTCGACTAACCGCATCGAACTATCAACAACGTTTTTCGGGGTGTGGCTTGGCTTTTAGAGATCCTATTAGGTTTGGAACTCCTCGATTCCTCCTGGGTGTACCATGGTTGAGAGGAACTACATTGGGCTTATTGGATTCTTTTCTCCATATGTAACTCAAGGTATTGGCAGTAGAGCTTCTGTCACAATCAGATTTGCTCATGAATATGAATCGAGATCAACGCTTATTTCTTTGGGTGTGATTTTTAGGGAAACTTAAGTGGTCTTTATCCAAGTAGGATGGCCAGAAGGAGTCGAAGAAAGTGAAAGCTCAACAAGTTCAGTTTTATCTTTCTCGGAACGCAAAAATCAAATTTCTCGATAATCAAACTAGATCTTTCGTCTATAAGCCCAACGACTCTCTTCAGCTCGGCTTTCTCATCTATCGACAACCAAACTGAAAGGGCGTTGTCAAGACAAAACATACAAAAAAGAGATTAATTGAAGATTAAATAACTTACCTCGAACGAGTAGTCCAAATAACTCTGAGGGCAAGTGCGTGGCAACAACGATTTTCTAAATTTGTGAAGAGAGAGGAGGCGAGGATTTTTTGCAAGAAGTTTAAGTGGCAGGGATCTCTTGAGAATTGGAGTTTATGCTGGTCAGAGCATGATGAATCTAATCTCTCTCTATCTTTAGAATTGGTGAAAAGTGAAAAAATGACAAATCTATTACTAAATTTATAGAAAGCTCTGAAAGCCCAACATACACTTGCACTTGTATTTTTTCACCATCCTCTCACTTTTCATCATGACACATATGCACAAATACATCACACGCGATATGAACGATTCTCAAAACGCTTAATCACCAAGGCTAGAAAATTAAAAATAAAATCGTTCAACCTAATCTAAGCTATCTCGTTTTGGACCATAGAACCAACTATAGTAAGTGGAACAAGAGTACAAGTAATTTGAAGCAACATCAAAATTAATCCCACTTCATATTTATGTGCAAGGACCGTGGAAATTACTGATAAAACTAAGATTTATCCGAACCGAAAGTTAAACCAATAAATTAGACCGGTATTTACTAAGATATTAAAGATTTTGTGTAATAAGATTTACATATATAATTGAGTACGATAAACTCAACTATTATATTATCATCTAGTATCCAAGTTTTGTTTTATTACCTTTTAATATGCATTTCAACTACCTAATTACCATTTAATACCTAACATTATATTAATACCCTATCTACCCTCCCCCTTCAGTAACAACCACGTAACCAAAATTTATTTTTTTTACTTTATTTTTTTATTTTATTTTTTAAAAGACCCATATCTTTCAAACTGGAGCTCGGAAAAATATACAAAAGTACCATCGCTTTTGTACTTTAAGATGAACAAAAATAGTATTGATGATATATTTTTTTTTATAAAAATAAAATTTCACCAGTAACAACTCTCAGGAAATCGAGAGAGATTCAAACAACTCTCAGGAAATCGCGAGAGTTGCACACAACTCTCAGGAAATAGAGAGAGTTGCAAACAACTCTCAGGAAATCGAGAGAGTTACAAACAACTCTCAGGAAATCGCTATAGTTGCACACAACTCTCAGGAAATAGAGAGAGTTGTAAACAACTCTTAGGTTAGTTTTACAAATAACTCTCATGTTAGTTTTCCAAAAAACTCTCAGGTATGTTTTTCAAACAACTCTAAGGTTAGTTTTCAAACAATTCTTAGGTATGTTTTTCAAACAAGTCTCAGGTATGCTTTTCAAACAACTCTCAGGTATGCTTTTCAAACAACTCTCATGTTATTTTTTTCGAACAACTCTTAGATATGTTTTTCAAATAACTCTGAGGTTAGTTTTTCAAATAACTCACAGATTAATTTTTCGAACAACTCTCAGGTTAGTACTGTGATGGTACCATCAGATATATATATAGTCGGGGGTATTTTTTGTCTAAATTTCAATTCGAGGCACCAAATAATACTATCCAAAAAACGGATATTATTGAGTAATTAGATAGTTGAGTGAATATTTACTAGTACTTTTCTTTACTTTAGTAGATGTATTATTTTTAGATGGTGAATAATTCATACTTTAGTGTTCCTAGAATTTAAGTCTTAAGTTTCTATTCTAAATATATTTGTTTTTCAAATTATTTCAAAAATCATCAATACTCGTAAAAAAATCTTATTTATAGTGGAGATTGATATGATATATTTTTTATAAATATGATTAATGATTTGTGACAAAGTTTTCAAATAAATATGGGCTAGGCTAAAATGAGACCCAAAATCTTTATAGTGAGACCTCAAATCTTGATTTTTTCTGAAAACATGAAATTACCAAAATGCCACTAGATATAAAAACCATAATATTTTGGACATTTCATTTTTTCCTCCTCTCCTCCCCCCTCTCTCTCTCTCTCTTTTCTCTACTTTTCTCTCTTTTCTCTACTTTTCTCTCTAATTTTCATAAAAACCCCAAAAATCCATAAACCCATTAACACAAAAAACAATAAATTCAACTATAAATCCTAGGTTTTAAAGCTCAAACGCATACATATTTACTATCTTTCTCTTCTCTCTCAACTACCTATCTCTCTAATATTCAACATAAACCCATAAACCCATGAACTTAAAAAAACAAAAAATCATCTCTAAATATATGGCTTAGAGAAAAAATTATATTTTTACATAAATTCACACCTTTTCGTGCGCCGTTTCGAACATTCGTGCGTGAATTTGGCCGAAATCACGCATGTTCGTGCATGAATTTGGTCAAATCTTTGCGCTTTTATGCCGAATTTTGTCAAATTTTGGCGCTTTCGTGCCGAATTTTGTCAATTCAAAATACTATTCCATGCCGAATTTCACCAATTGAAAACACTTTCATACCGAATTTAGCGTGTATATTCTTACAATTTACGTTTGTTATTACAATTCAATAATTATATAAAATGTAGTAAAAAGAATTATATAAATATATGATTATTAATTTATAAAAAATTATATAAATTATAAATTATATAAAAAATTATATAAATTATAAATTATTAAAAATTTGAATTGATTATAATTATAATATATGATTATAACTATTATAAATTATTAGAAACTATTAGAAATTATTATAAATTATATATATATATATATATATATATATATATAAATAAAAAAAGAACAGACATTTCCACGCACGACTGTGCGTGGAAATGGCGGATGCACGCATGTTCTTGCGTGCATCTGTCTATTTCCACGCACGATCATGCGTGGAAATGCCTGTTTCAGACCCACATGCAAATTTCAAACGTCATTTTTACGGGGTCAAATCCAGCAAAACTTATACCAAATTGAAGCCAACGATCTAATTAAGCATATACATATAATCAAACAACCAAACAACAACTACAAGTAGGGGAAAATTCGATTTTATATCCGAAAAATAAACTCTAAATATCACTAAAAATATATATCCAAATTTTAAAAAAATAGCACAATGGTGTAGAGAATTCATACTTTAACGAGTCTATGCAGTTGGATTTTAAATATCTAGCATTTTCAAATATTGGATTAGAGAGAGTTAGGGTTTTCGAAGAAAGAAAATGGTAGAATTTGGGAATTTTTGTATTTATATCGATGGCATTTTTGTAAATAAGAGGGGTCTCCTTATAGCCAAGTCAGGTCTCACTATAACCGGGTCTCACTATAAAGAAAACGGGTCTCATTTTAGCCTAGCCCAATAAATATAATATATTTCTTTCTATTTAGAAATTATAAATATCACCTTGTGTACTATGTTTTCTTTTCTCGAATGTTTGCTACCACCCGCCATATTCATTCAATAAAGCATTATTTAGCTTTCGATTATTTAATTTACCAATAAAGTATAATCGGGCTTTCCATTATTTAATTTACTAAGTGAAGGATTAGACGCCGCTGTTCTTGACTAAAATCTATATAACCATGGGTTCCTTTGCGCAGAGAAAATTTTAGACTTCAAATCACAAATGGTGTTCAATTCACCGCTCCATGTTTAAACGTCGGTAAGAAGGAGAAAAGGTTAGCTATTTTCTTCTTTTTTTTTTGTTTGTTATCCTTTTTTTTTTGTTTAAAAGAAAAAGTCTGAATTGGGGTTTAATTTAGAGAGAAAAAGAACATAATTTGATAGTGAATATTGTGAATTTGGGGAGCAGGTAAAATGAGTATACATGAAACCTGAGTTAAAATTGAGTGTATATTTGATTCTAGAAAACTTTGGAGCTATGCAAGACATAACAAAATCTAGCATTTTTAGGTGATCAACCCTTTAGTTGGCCCTATTATTTCTTGTAAGTTTCATATGCATCGTTATCCTTTAGTATTAGCATTTCGCATGAAGAAAAATGAACATGTAGGACCTTAACTCTTTCGTCAGACTCAAGCTACTTTTAACGAATGAGAGTGGCTAATACTTAAGAATTTTTTCGACAAATGGTCGATGAAATTAGACTTATTTTGTTAAATTATACTTTTCATCATCTTTTTGCAAAAAATGTAAGTAAAGTTTCAGCTTCTTGTTATGGGAGTAATTTGGGTCTTTTTTATAGTCACACTCTTCGCGAATAGCTTTGGTGAATCCATATCTGACTAGAAATGCGGATGGAATTAACTATCTCGATGGCCTAAGAAATGCTGATGGAACTAAGGAGGTGGATGAAGCAAGTAAGATGAAGCATTTGAAATTTGACTATGATACAATTAAAGATGCTACGGATAACTTTTCGGAGGCAAATAAGCTCGGGCAAGGTGGATTTGGTCCAGTTTACAGAGTAATCATGTTGAAACACACTGACTTTTATTTTATTTTAATGTGGAGATCAGAAGTATGATGATTTACTCTATTCGGATTCGCTTTCAGGGTAGGCTTGCAGATGGACAGAAAATAGCGGTGAAAAGACTACATAAATATTCAAAACAAGGAGATGTAGAATTCGAAAAGGAAATCAAATTTTTGTCCAAGCTGCAACACCGGAATTTAGTTACGCTCCTTGGTTCCTGCATACACGGAAGCGAGAGACTTCTTGTCTATGAGTTTGTCCCGAATGCTAGCCTTGATAAGTTCATATTTGGTATCAACTTACTTCAACTTTTTCCGAAGGAGCGCAAAATTCTTTATTTTTTATAAAAAAAAATCTAATATGTTTGTGGATTTAGATCCGACCAAGTCTTCAGAGTTGGATGGGGTAAGGCGCTGCAAAATCATAAGAGGCATTGCTCGTGGACTGAAGTATCTCCATGAAGATTGTTGTCATTGTATAATTCACCATGATATAAAAGCAGACAACATTTTATTAGATGCGGATATGAACCCCGAAATTGCAGATTTTGGTTTGGCAAGATTGTTTCCTTTCGATTTAAGTCAAGGCAGAACTAATACACCGATGAGGACACCGTGAGTATCTAATAAAATTCATTTGCACGACTGCCTGAACAAAATAGTTGATAAAACCAATAAGAAAACATGAATGATTTTAGTAATATCAATATTATTTTATTTTTACAACAAATTTTCAGTGGTTATGATGCACCAGAATATGCATATCATGGACGATTCTCGGTTAAGACCGATGTTTACAGTTTCGGCGTCCTAATTCTTGAGATGGTGATGAGTAAGAGATTTGACTATTTCTGCAATGATGAAGAAATAGAACACATAAAACGCTATGTAAGTATTAAGGTCTATTAGTACACCACGTAAACATTTTTATTAATTTGTAATTAAATCACGACCCTATAACTTTTGCAGGCATGGAAAAGATGGATGAACGGAACGGCAAAAGATATGGTGGATCCTTCATTGAAATCGAGCTGTAATGAGGGAATGATGAGATGCATACACATCGGATTGTTATGCGTTCAAGATAATCCAACCCACAGACCAACGATGAGAAAAGTTATAACCATGCTTAATAACTGCTCAGTGTCTCTACCGCCACCTACTCAACCTACATTTCAAGGGAATAGTAATATATCAACAACTGACAATGCATTCAAGTGTTTAAACAAATTTGGCCGAGCTGTTATCCATGAGATGTTGAAGAAAAATCCAAAAGAGAAATCCAAAAGTAAGTTGCATGTTCAATATGTTTTGTGATTCTTGAATATGTAGTTTCCATAACTCATACTTGTAGTAGAATTTGTGCCTGTCTTGCTTCATGATCAAGACCGAGATTACTTACCTGGACTAGTTGTTTATTTTAGGTGGACTAGTGGATGAAATTAGCATTGATTTTGATACAATCAAAGTTGCCACGAATAACTTCTCAGAGGCAAACATTATTGAAAAAGGTGAATCTGATTACATGAACCACCAATGTAAAACTACAGTTTACGAGGTAATCACGTTGGAAAAAAGATTAATCCATATTGTTTTCTTTGGAAGTTGGCATTTGCAGTATAATGATTTACTTTATTTGGATGGAATTTCAGGGTAGTCTAGTAAATGGACAGGAAATAGCTGTAAAATTTTTAGGAAACAATTTTAGATAAGGAGACTTGGAATTTAAGAACCAAGTCATATTGGTTTCCAAACTGCAACATCGGAATTTAGTTAAGCTCCTTGGTTGCTGTCTGCAAGGAAGCGAGAGATTTCTTGTCTACGAGTTCGCCCCCTATTCTAGCCTCAGCCATTTCATTTTTGGTATGAAGTTAGTTCAATTTTCTAATAGAGAGCATGTTGATTTAGATATGAATATTTCCTGAAATGTTAGTTGATTTAGATCCGACCAAGCGACTGCTAATGGATTGGGAAATGCGGTACAATATCATTAGACAGGTTGGCCAGGGAGTTCTTTATCTTCACAAAGAATGTGGTGATCCTATCATTCATGGTAATCTAAAAGCCAGTAACATTTTGTTAGATGGAGATATGATCCCCAAAATTATGGGGTTTAATATACCAAGATCGTCTGCAATAGGGGCAATGTATGTATTCTACTTTTCATACTTTTCATCTTCATGAATGCCTCGGAAAAATAACCCCTGATTACATTTATATACTCAATGGTGTACTAATAATTTGATACTGATTCTACAGTGGTTATATGGCTAAGAATGATGTTTTCAGTTTCGGACTCCTAATTCTTGAGATTGTGACTGGTCAGAATATCACTTGTTTCCGCAATGGGGAAGACGTAGGAAACATTCTCCGATATGTAAGCTCTAAGCTTCATTGGTAGACTTTATGAAAAAATAAATGTGAATTTGTTTATAGATCATTGGTCTAGTATATCTAAAACCCAATAATATATACAGGTATGGGAAAGTTGGTTTAACGAGAGCATAATGAGTATAGTGGACGGTTCATTGACATCCAGCTCAAGCCCAGAGATGACAAGGTGCATACACGTCGGCTTGTTATGTGTTCAACAGAGTGTAGCATACAGGCCAACAATGGCCATCGTTGAACAGATGCTAAATAGTCGTTTATTTCGTCTCCCCGAACCTACACAACCTGCATTCAGCTTGGGATCCAGTGATTTCACTGAGAGCGGGTTACTGAACTTGCACACTAAAAAGGCGACAGACGCAGATCCAAAATCTTTAGTGAGAGGGGGCTTGGATCAGACAACTTGTCCATTCGATAAGAGATTTAAATATGGACTGAAAGAATGATAATTATATAAATATGGACGGAAAAGGCAGTATCAACCACTAAAGCTGAATCAATTTTACTGCTATTGAAAAAAACAATTACTGCTGTTGGTTTTGGTGTGTTAGATACATGTTACATATTATTTGATCTTTTACCGTTACTTTTTTTAAAGACGTTTGACAAATCTATAATAGACGGTTTACTTTTGTCTCCCACTCACCCTTCACGTTTGAGAAATTTAGACGTTTAGTTTCCCCGCACATGTGAAGCTTTAAAAGCTTTAAAAACTGACACGTGTCCCTAAGTTTTGTAGCGCTTTCGGTGTTCCAGAATTTTGTCCAATAATACCATTGTCTATACCAACTCACATGTCCGTCATATGCCACGTCAGATTTATTTTTTACTATTAAATTTTAACCACTTACCATTTACCCACATCTACCCAAGTTAGACCGTGTCAAACTTAAATTAACCAAACCTTAATATAATATAACCCAACCTAGTCCAATTTAATATAACCAACCTAATATTACCCATACCCGATACCTATTTAATAACCCAAATACCCAACTAACTAAATCAGAATTAAAAGAACCCTAATTATGCATCGACATAATTCATTTCTTTTACATTTCTTCTCCATCTCTCTTTTGTCTCTATATATTCAATCAATTTACCAAATTCGTAAACCCTAATTCCAAATCCAACGACATCTTAGTCCATTAACATCTCATTTATTCTACATCTCAGTTCTTCTTCCTTTCATCACCATAACTCATTCCTTCGTCTACAGAGTCTTCAGGACCTGTCAAATTATCGTTGACATACTCTTCTTCTGAGATGGAAGGAAGAAGAACTAAGATTGTAAATCCTCATAGTCTGATTATTAAACCCTTAACTGATTCTGACCAACGAATTCAAATTAATTGTGTCTAGATCAAAATCCAGTTACGAAAGTTCCAACGTTGACCTTTTATTTTTCATTAGATAAAAAAAATACGTTCTTATAATTATTGTCATTGAGTCGGTTTACGTTTCGGATCGATTTTTGGTTAATTTGGGCCTTGTTTCTGAACCATAATAAACTATCAACTCTTTCTTCTTCTTATTTGTTTGTTTATATCTGTGACGGTCAATAATAATATCATCACCATCTTGATTTTTAAGCCTCCATTAAAATGGTTATGCTACTGAAATCGCCAAGTATAATCTCCAACTCTATATCTATAAGAATCCCTAAAATGTCTCTCTCTCCTTCAACTCCTAAGCTTTCCATAAAACTTAACGACACTTCTTCTCAGATAAGGAAAAAGCTTTTCGTTCTTCTTTTTTATATAATGGATATTATTGTAGGTGATCCCTTTTACCATGACGTCATTCTCTTCTTCAGGTGAATTCTTTTTTATCGATTTCTTGTTTCAAAAGCGGAATAATTTTATGTTTTTATTATTATTAAATTTTACAGAGTCGATGAATATGAAAGGGCTTCTACTTGTAGGTGTTAGGTTAAGTACTGATGTATTTTTTTAGTAAAGGGTATATGTTATTTTAATAATAAGTTGGTATTTTAATTTGGTAATGGAAGGAAGAAAAACTAAGATAGAGAAGAAATGAGATGTCAATGGACTAAGATGTCGCTGAATTTGGAATCAGGGTTTACGAATTTGGTAAATTTATTGAATATAGAGAGACGGAAGGGATATGGAGAAGAAATAGTGAAGAAATGAAGTTTGTCGATGTATAATTAGGGTTCTTTTAAATCTATTTAGTTAATTGGGTATTTGGGTTATAAATCATGTATTTGGGTTATTAAACGGGTATCCGTATGGATGATATTAGGTTAGGCTATATTAAATTGGGCTAGGTAGGGTCATATTAAATTGGATTTGGTTAATTTAAGTTTGACCCTCTCCAACTTAGGTAGATGTGGGTAATTGGCATGTGGTTAAAATTTAATTGTAAAAAATAAATCTGACGTGACATATGACTGGGCATGTGAGTTGGCATAGGCAGGGGTATTATTGGGCAAAATTTTGTGGGACCGAAAACGCTACAAAACTTAGCGGCACGTGTCAATTTCTTAGGCTTCACATATGCAGGGGGACTAAGCATGAAAATTTCTCAAACATGAAGGATGAGTGACAGCCAAAAATGAATGTGAACGACTACTTTGATACACGGGGTATACATGAGGGACTAACATTGATTTTTACCCGGTTTGTTAGCTATTTCAAAATTTTATGTTTTTATTTTTAACATTTTTATCATTTTCTTCGTTTTCATATTTGTATATAATTATTTATTTATTTTTTTGGATTTTTTAATACAAAAAATAAAATCATTAAAATTTTAAAAAATACTAAAAAAAATCATTTACTATATTACTAAATAAATTAAAAAATATTTCAATATCTATTACATGATATGGGTGTAAATAGTCTGATCCGTGAATATATCCAAATCGAGAAGATTTGATCAAAGATATGATACTAGATGTTTACATAGCACCAATTTTTTTTAAAAAAATTTAGAAGATATATTGCACAACTATAAACTATATCAATGGAGATTTAATGACCATCAATAAAATATTCCTTCGTTTATTTTTATTATCTTAAAATAATTTTAGCATTTAATATTTTCTTTAATCTCTAACTTTTTGCAGATTATCTTTGACTTCAAGCTTATATAGTCTATCCAAATTCTAAAGAAAAATCTGATTCATCCGTAGATGAGGAGTTAAATATGGTAAATAATTGTGGACAACCTTTGGCCCTGCATCTTACGAAACCCTTAGCACTGCGTTTGCGTGAGTAACTCAACAATGGAGGGAGGAACACGTTAATAGTTTTTTTTTGTTGCACGAATAATTTGTCGTTGAGACGTCGAGGGTCAAATTTGTTTTTCAACGCGTGGATGAAGAGGAATGAGATGATGACGGTCTTGGAATGTTGAGGGACCTTTGGTGGAACGATAAGTAGCCTTTATACGCGTCTCACAAAGTAGGCATAGAAAACCCAGATTAATGGTGCTCAAGTCGGAATAAGAAGTGACGACAACGTTGTCGAAAAAAAAGAATTCAAACTCCTACTTTAAGGCGTAACCAAGAGATGAGAAGGCTTGGAAATCTCAGCTGGATCATGACGAGTAAAAGGAGGAACCAACAATTTGTCCAGTTGTGGACACTGGAGCCCCACTTCTGACTGCAACGCAGCCGAGATACCCGATGCCTCAGCTAGGGTACCAGATCTTTCTTGGACTTTTGGGATTTAGTAGACCCACGTATTCCACCGAGGATTCCTCAACCGACAAGAAGTCACGACCTTCCATCCATGGATGTCCTAGAACAATTTTGGAGTGCAAATACGTTTTTGGACGAACCTTGCACATGTAGAACAAAAACAACTGCATTGTATACATCCTTACTAAAATTAGACTAATGACTATGCACATGCCTCATCATGATACCACCAACTATACCTACAACGGCAGAAGCATGCTCAAGAAAACCAGCACTTTGCAGGATATCAGTCAGCCATGCCAAAGTATAATGCAAATTTGTCGGGTAGAAAATGGATTCCAACATAAATACTCATTCATGACTAATTCCTATATAGATGTGGACTATTGACTTGATGAAGAGTCACCATTGGCCCCATAAATTATGTATATCATTATGTCACCATTATTTGACAAAAAAAAGGATAAGTAATCCAAAGAAGCGCCATGTAGTGGTTCAATAGTCTCAAAAATGATGTATCAAAAGCTATAAGATGCTTTTGAAAAAATTCATGAACCATTTTTTAGGTTCCAAAGCGATTAAGAGAGACTGAGATTATATAACCAATTGCAAGTGAATGTCAAATTAAAGTCTATGAGAGTACACAATGCATCTCATGGACACAAAAACTGAACTACAAGATTGCCATGATATGGTGGTTGTAGCTGCATTCAAGTAGGGAATTAAAGAAGGTTCTAACGTAATAAATAATAAAAAGTATTTAAACTTCATACATTTACTGTCTTAGGTGGAGCGATATATTAAATTAGATGAAGGTTTCAGAGCATAGAAAGTAAGAGATACCAAAACTCCGGCCACGTGCCTTTTGGCCCAAAAAGAGATACAATTAATCCAATCAATATTAAGAGCAATATGGGTATGAAAAATGGTTCTTTAACTTTAGCCAAGCTGAGAACTAGTCAGACTCAATATTACAAAGGTAAATCTAAAAGTATATACGATATCAGAAGTAGCAAGAGAACTGAATAACCTACGAGTGGACCATTTAGAAAACTAACAAAAAATATAGCAGCAATCATTAAAAAATAAAAATACCATCAAGTACAACTGGTCTAGGAAGTTACATGAAGCAAATGAGCACATAAATAAAAATATATATTGTAAATTTCATGGTGATATTGGTCATTTTACTAGAGATTGTTGAGTTTTGCATGATCAAATCAATAGTTTAGTTGAGACGTCCAACTCATTGAGTTTGTTAAGAACAAAGAGAGAGATGAATTGATGGAAGGTTCTAAGAAAAATGTAAAACAAGCTTTGACCCTAGTCAAAGAACAAATATCACTATATACAAAGGCAATCATAGTGCCCAAAATAAAAGAATGACACCTGGACCCAAATCCGAAAAGACAGACAATTCATGTGATTGTTGGAACAGATCCAGACTGAGGAGTTTCTAAAATTATCAAGAAAGAGGTATGCAAAACAAAGAGGTGGTTTGTCAAGGGCAGACATCCTTACGTTTATATCAAAATCCATATCAAGTTCTATTATTCTTGGATGAAATTTTAAGAGGAGTAGTATCATTACATAATGATGCGGTATTAATAATGGTGAAGTTAGCCGGAGTAGAACATAAGAGGGTAATGATCGACAATGGCAGTTCGGAAAACATCATGTGCATAAGTTCTTATGAAGGGTGAGATGATCCCCTAATATTGATCTCAACTCAAAGAATCCTTACTAGCTTTATATGACCAAATACGGGTGTCGTACGGGTAGTTAAATCTGGATTTTTATCTTTTCATGGAGCAGTACAGATAGGAGGTATAAATTATATTCATGGTAGTATATGCACCATTATCATACAAAATTATATTTTGGAAATTGGCTCAATCAAGTGCTATAGTATATGTGGTTCACCAATGCATAAGATGCCAATTAAACAACAAAATCTCTATAATAAGAGGAACTTCAGAGATTTTTATGGAATGTTATGCAACATCACTGACACTTAAAGAATAAAAATAAGAAGAATAATGAGTTTTCTTAGAAGGGATGGATGAACCCGAAAAATTCCTTGGTTGGTGCACCAAGTGGAGGATGAAAATGATATAGTAACGGAAGCATCAAATACCTTGAAGATCGGTCGAGATATCTAAAGTGATTTCAAATATAATTTTTATTTTATTTTTTTAAAATGACATGGATAGGTTTGCGTGGAGTACACTTATGTAATTGGATTCCAAGCAGGAGACGTCTACGACCAATTTTGTGTTAACAATAAATTTTGGTCTATCATACAAAAAATAGATCTTACTCCCAACAAAATATAAAGACGTTAAATAAGTAAATAAACTGAATATTGTTGGAAACATACGAGAGTCGCCTTATCCAATATGGACAATTAATCATGTTTTTTCTCAAGAAGAAGAACGAAAAGTAGGGTTCACATACTTATACAAAGCATGTACGAAGGACCTCTTTCCACTATATGGATTGACCATCTTATATACGCAACATCTGGGAACAAAATGATCATTTATGGATGCGTTTGTAGTGTAAAATGAAATAAAAATGCGAGAGGATAACAAAGAACATACGACCTTCATCACCAAAAAAGGTTAGATTGCAACAAAAGAGTACTTTTTGGACTGAAGAATGCCATAGTAACCTATCAAAAGCTAGTGAACAAGATCTTCATAACTCAATTGGGTTGTAACACACATGCTTATATTAAGTATATTTTGGTGACAAACCTTCATTAAGAAGATCACATAGCAAACTTACCCAAAAGATTTTCTAATCTCGAAGAAGTGAATATTAAATTTAACCTACAAAACTACACCTTCAAAATATGGTCCAAAATTCTTCTCCTTCAAAAGTTGTTTCCTTGAGATCCCATAACCCCACTTAATTTATCCAAACGATATGTTCGAGGTGAATGTTTTATGCAAACGCATGATCTGTTTGTGCGTTTAGTTTCAAGAACGCTTGAGATTGGTTATTGATCGCTGAATGAGACGACCAAAGGAAAGATGTTGGGATCTTAAATGAGGAACATGTGCCTTTACAAGTTTATCAAACTATCCATTATCGACCTTGGCCACCGAAACAAACATAAAGCTAAACCTACTTGCTATTCGTCCGATTCGAATCTCGATACCCATCCTTTTACTCATGACCCGCATCCTTCCGGTCAGACTTTCTCTCAAAAAGACAAAAGTAACTTCAAATGTTCTAGAAAATCCACCTGTTAAAATAGTTTTCTTCGATTGGTCAATCCGGCAGTAAATGAATAAACGTTATCAAACAAACTGAACGACTCAAAACAAGAAAAAGCTCAGGCCTTGGGAGAAGCATTACAGTAGAAAAATCTAAGAAGGCTCGAAAAAAACATTTGGCGACTCTACGAGAGTCTACTTTGGACCGGGCTAGGCCTTGGGAGTACCTACCGAATTTTAAACTGATGTATCCGTCACCAAGAATAGACAAATGTGATTGGTTGATGAACCAACTGTTGAATCCGGCGTCTAAAATGACATCCGATTTGACCTGGGTGAATTAAATACAAAGCAAAATAATGAATTTGACCACCGAGAATCTAAATGCAAGATTCAAACAAAGAACAAACACAAAACGAAAAATCCTGGAACCATGAAGAGAAAATCTAAGGTCAACCGCCCCTCCGAAATATGTTGTTCGACTAAAAAATAACCTTCGGGGGCTAATAATAAACATCTTATCTTCATATTAAAAGTGAAGTATAACTATTTTTTGGAGTCCGAAGAAGAGAAAGTGCGAGATCATTGGGGTATCCCAGATCCCGTTGATATTCAGTTCCCGAAGAAATGACAACATAAATTAGTAGTCTTTTTCATAAATACTAAACCATAGACTTCAGTTCCCTTTGGACCTCGCCGATGTGAGGCTCTTCGAATTTTTATATCTGTGACTCAGCCAAGCCAGACCGAATATTTGGTTTACCCTCATGGCTTGTATTATATCCTTTAAGCTCTCTAGGGTCAGATTCTCGATGGAGCAGTTCATTGCCCTGATGACTGTTTTGAAGAATACTTATGTCCTCATTCCACTGCCTCATATTAAAAAATAGGTACAAAGTTGTGGATGGCCTCTTTCAAGTTGATAAAAAACAGAGTTGTGGATGGCCTCTCGTAGATTTCATTTTACAAGGGTGACTGGATCTCACGAGGTTCAGAAAGAAGTTGTCGATGATATCATCAAAAGACTGAACGCTTAGTCAATAAATGTTTGGTAACGAGGTCCATTGTTGCTTTATGCATACCAGTTTGGTTAAAAACAATTTTTGGAGGGTTGATCCAAATATCACTTTTTCTATTGAAAATCTTATGGTTCCTCCTGATGAATTTGAGGTGATGCAGAGGTTGGAGGCTGGAAATGCTTTGGTATCTCTCTCTTAAAGATAAAAGGTCCATAAGTACTATTTAAGTATCCGGAGGGAAAGAATCTGATTAGAGTGTCCCAAAGAAAGACAAATCGGTTGGTTCCACAACCCAACAGTCGATGATCTCGTGACTGAAGCTGGTGGTTAGAAAGTATCTCATAAGAGTAATAAGAAACATTCTTCGAAGAATAAACATAAATCAAAGCGGTTACCCAAAGACAAGGATAAAGAAACATAAATCAATCAATTTATATATTCTATGAATGTGTTTTCATTCAATTTATATAAGACGTGGTAGTATGAAACTAAGTTATTTACTGAATGACCATGATTTGTCGTATTAGATTATGGAAATTTTGGAATGACCTTCCTCGAGTATAAGCCATTTTGGCGTTCATATTGACGCAGTATTCAAAACTTTTGGCTCCCTGTCACTTTTGTCTTTGCGATTTCATATTTTCTAATTTATGGTTTATATTTTTGAATACTAAAATTGTTTGGATGAGGTAATATTTCGTTAGATTCTAACTTAACTTGATTGTATGTTGTTACCACCTTTTTCGGTTATAAAATATATTTACTAATTTGGATTGTTCTTGAATTATATTGGTCGCTATTATATGATTAGATTAAGCGAAACGTCTCCAAAGGTATCCAAAACTAAATCTTACCGTCATTTAATACCTCAAATTTCATTAATGAAAACCTAATACTCATTTTCCTAAAATAACTCCCATCCAATACCTAATATTCTAAACAATACATCAAATATCATGCTTCATCATCAGCCACATAACCACTTCTAATTCTTGAACCAAAAGCTTCCCTTTCTTATTTTTTTTTTAATTTCTAGAAAGGTCTGTATCTTTCAACCCGGATCTAGGAAAAGAGTCTGAAAGTACCACCTGCTTTGTTTTTTAAGACGAACAAAACTATACATTGATGATAGTTTTTGAATTTTTTTCGTCAATAACATGTGACACAAGGCATAACCAAACATGCGAGATCAAGCATAAAAACATGCAAGACCAAACATAAAAACATGTGAGACGATGTATAAAAAACATACGAGACCAGAGAAAATAAATCATACGAGACCAAGCATAATAAAAATGCGATACCAAACATAATAAACCATGTGAGACAAAAAATTATAGAATTATGCGAGAGACGAGGCATATTAAATGATGTGAGACCATATATTATTTTTTGAAGACGAACAAAACTAGATCCATGGATCATTTTTTTTCCGTTAGACCAAGTAACACTAGTCTTGCATCTTTATCATTCATTAGTATATGTCTCGCATGTTTATTTATTAATGGTCTCACATGTTTATTTAAACCTCGTCTCGCATATTTTTATGTCTGGTCTCATATGTTTGGTATGTCTAATCTCATATGTTTATATATGTCTAGTTTCATATATTTATTTATGCATGGTCTCACATGTTTTTTATGCAGGGTCTTGCATGTTTGGTATGTATAGTCTCGCATGCTACTGGTGATTTTTTTAAAAAAAACTCAAAAAATATAATTGATGAATCTAGTTTTGTTTGTCTTAAAAAACAAAGATGATAGTACTTTCAGATTATTATTTTCGGGTTACGGTTTGAAACATATAATATTTTTAGAAGAAAAAAGAAAAAATAAGATATAGAAATTTGGTTTAAAATTGGAGAAAATGGTTGCTTGCGGTTTTTCACCATGAAAATGATGACTCCAAAAAATGGTTACTCACTCGTAATGGATACTTGACTGCGTGTCATATGGTACTTAAAAATGGAAATTGGTCAGCATGGGTAGGGTTATTGCTTAACCCGTAATCCATCTTGCCTTTATTGTTTTTAACCCATTCAGTTTGGGTATCCGCCCGAATAAGAAATTATTTTTCCGCGTCTAAACCGTCGGGTTCGGGTACCCACGGCTATCCATTGATCATTTATTTATCCATAAATTTTTTTTCATAATTAACTATCTAATAGGAAATTAAAATAAAAATAAAAATAAAAATTAATAATAATAATAATATACCTAATATAAACTCTTAAAATTTAATAACAAATCTAAAACTTTAGTAACAAATTTAGAAAAAAATAATTATTATTTAAAAGGGTTATTTCCATTATAATACCAAAATAAGTCAATAATTCCATTTTGGTCCACTCCTAAATGCATATTTCCTATTATGACCTAATAAAAGTTCATTAAACCATTTTAATACCAAATATTTTGAAAATACCTAACTTACCCTTCTCTAACAAATAACAACAAAAATAATTTTTTTTTCTTTTTTTTAATGTTCGTATCTTTTGATTTATAATTCCAAAAATAAAACTGAAATCAATGTTGTGTTTATATTTACAAAACGAATCAAACAAGTGGTCTATTTGATATGTTTCGGAAAAAAAATTAAAACTGCTAAAAAAATGAAATTAGAACTATTAAAAATTTAAAATTGTTATTAATAGAATTAATATGGGTTTTCTTATCACAAATTGGTTTAATAAATTCACAAATTGATTTTATATTATGGGTTTTCGAAAGGACAATGCTAGAAATAAGACATATTTTGATGATTTCTCATCCTACCTTTTTTTTTTCAAACTCAAACTTGAAATTCCCAAATTATCCTTCTCACTTTAGGTAATTACACTTATGCCATTTATCCTCAAAAACAACCAAAAATCTGAAATCCATCCATTGTTACTCTAAATCCACAAATTTACATCAATAGTTTCTACCCTAAACCCATTAAACCCTAAAAGTTATTTTTTTTTACCCAATGCCATAAAATCCACCACAACAAACCAAAAATCAGAGTATCCATGAACAATGATGAAATAAGCGTCTCTTTGGAAGACTTGGTAGACGAGGCGAAAGCTTATCGCATGGAGGTAAGAAGCTAAACTCTGTTTTACATTTTTGGTCTGGTCGCATGAACATCGGGCGATGAACATCGTCTTCGTCGCAAGATCGTGCGAAACCCATACGTTATGCATCGCATATTTTCATACGACTATGTTTAAATTTTGTCGCGCTCGACAGCACAGAAGAACATGCGTGTGCGACGGTCCTGTTACAGAAACTTATAGATTGCAATCTTATATTTTGTAGGAGGAACATGCCCAGCCTCCATTTATGGATGCCGACTACACTAGAATATTCAAAACAGAAAGATTATTTACAAAAGACAAACTTGATGCTTTTGTGGACATTGAATCGAAGAAGATGAAGTTTGTCACGATTACGAAGCTCTACGATAGTGAGAAATGGGGAAGACCTCCTAGGTTAGATTACATTTTCAAGCGGTACGGTGTATTCGTATAAATAACGAAGTCGGAAACGTTAAGAAAGCGGAAGACTTCGACGAAGAAATGTAATTGTCTGTTTGCGTTAAAAGGTCATCCGATCAACGTATTAGCCATGAAATAGTGTTTGGAAGTGATAAACGATACACATAATCCTGAACCCTACGTTCGCTTAGACGGTCATTCCCGCGCTTGTAGGATAAAACGGGATGAATAGGAACTAGTTCGTAGTTTGTCTCACCTCGGTTCGCATCCTATGAAGATATATAGCGGTTTGAAGTACCAATATCCCGAGAACATTTCGAACATGCGTGAAATCTATAATTTCCGTCAAAAACATCGGGATGTTGAGCACGGGGGACAAACACAAATGCAATATTTGTTGACGAAATTGAAGAAGAATAGATAGTCCACGTGGTATAGTTTGAAAGACGATTCAAAGGTGATCACTGATTTTTTTCCGCACATCCTATGAGCATAGAATTATTATGCACATTCCCTAATGTGTTATTCATGGATTGTACGTACAAAACGACTAGGTATAAGATGCCTTTAAAAGAGATTGTTGGTTTAATGTCAACTTCCATTACATTTACCATTGCGTATGTGTTTAGGAGCGGAGAGAAAATAACAAATTATGTATGGGCTTTGGAAACTCTACATGGTTTGATGATGGATAGCGTGTGCGCATTTTCGAGCGTTATTGTTACCGATCGAGAGTTAGCTCTCATGCAATAAATCGGTGATATTTTCTAGCGCACACACCACTTGATATGCATGTGGCATAATAGTAAGAACATTCTTGGGACGGTCCGAAAGATATTGCACGATGATGTGGTTGCGAAATTTATTTTTGAGTTTTATGGCTACGTTGCCGAAGCGGATACGGTTGAGAGTTACGAAAAGAATCTAGCTACATTGAAGGAGATGTTCGCCTCTCAACCCAAGTGTTTTGCGTACATTATGGACGCGTGGATAACGAAATATGGTGATAAGTTTCTTCAATATCGAACGAACAAGATACATCATTATGGCCAAACAACTTCAAATAGGTATGTCCATTTATCCAATTTGTTTTTGCTATTATATCTCTTTTAAAAGAAGGTCCTAATTTTGTACTTATATTATGTAGGGCATACCTACAACTGCAACTGCAACCAACAACTGCAACCAACCAACAAGTATCCTCCAAAATGACCTTTAAAAACATAACCATCCAAGACAAGAACAAACCTAAAACCAGAAATCAGTCTTTTTTTACAAGCATCCAAACATATATAGACCCGTTCGAAAACATAATGCTGACATCTGATTACAATTGTTGACCATGGATTACTCCTTAGTATCTCACAGTTGTATTGACGTAGTTTTCAGTGCTTGATCACATCATCTCTCACAATAAGATTACAACCCTTCTTTTTGTCCTATAAGCCTTGCATCTGCGAATATTTACAAAGTATTATTTGTTTAGATCTGTGACTAAACTCTTAATCGACCAATTCGAGTCTACCTGCCACCTACTCAGGTAATGTTTTGCCAGCCAGTGACTTGTTATAGTCTTAATTCAGTTCGTTGGCCCGTATTAGTATTCATCTAAAAATGTTTTGATCCTCCAAACAGGTTCACATCCTTTGTTACTTGCGTAAATATACCACTTGTAGTTTATTTGAACGCATTTAAATGAACAACATTGTTTGTCATTCTTGTACATGTTGATGTTGCATCTATATTTTATTCCATATTTTCGAACACTCTCTTTAAACTGTCGTGGTGAACTAAACTCAACACCTACCTCCAACTCAAGGAAGCTTATTTTTGTTGGAGCTTTGAAACTACTCAACATTTGTTTCATTTTCCTCAATCTCCTAGATTCGTCTGTAAAGTCTTCAAGACTTTTTAAATTATTCTTACTGACACACTATTCTTTTGAACTAATGTCACTCTTTTACATTATTTCTCGAATCAGATCCATCGGTACCGGTCTCGCTTTCGCTATATGGCTATGGATTATAAGTATTATCTTCACTCATACTATCATCACGAGTCGCTTGAGACTGTTCCATGTAAGCCGCTTTGGTGTGGATAAAAGTAGCCTGAGGGTAGGCTGGTAATTTCAAGTGGAGTTTTAAGACGGTGTAAGGGTGTTTCACGGTGGTATGGTGGTGTTTAATGATGTTTCAAAGTGTTTCAGGGTGTTTTAAGGGTGGAGAGAGAATTAAGCAGCCTAGCAGCAGTTAATTTTTCTTACCCATAGTTAATGCTGGTGGTTGGGTATTTATAGTATGATATTTGGGCCCTTATGGGCTTTCGGGTCAAGTTTAATGGACCCGGGTCATGTTTAAAGACCCAAGAGTTTTAAGCAGATGTGCAGGTAGCTTAGTCAGACAGTGATTAGGTTTTTTAGTACTTTAGTCATAGTTTGAACTGCCTTATGTTTGCAGTGTTCAAGATCATCTGTCCGGTTCAACTAGTGCTGTTCGAATTGAAGTCATGGAGTCTGTCCGAATTTACGGGGTGATTTACTTTGGACTACCCTTCCGGGGAGCTCTTCGAATTTGGACTCATCACGCTTGATTATGTTCCTCGTGAACTGCTTGAGGTTGTTGAGTAATATCAAACTATGACATATCAATGTAATCGAAGAAGGAGTCATTGATTTTGTCAAATGCTACTTTAGTTTTATCACCCTCAACAATATCAGTAGGAACATCAGCACGAACATCAGCTTGGAGACCCTCAACACTCTCACAAGGAACATCAGCCTCTACAACAACTTCAGTATCAACTTGTACACCAGTAGGAGCATCAGACTGTACACCCTCAACATCATCACGAGATAAATCAGCCTCTACAACAACTTCTCCATAAACTTGTACACAAGCAGCAACATCAACCTGTACACCATTGTCTTGTTATATTGTAATCTATCATTACCTTCTACATGATATTTTACACCACCAACAACATCAGCCTGTACACTATCTATACCATCCTCATCACCCTCCACATTTTCCCCATCATCCTCCATATTTTCTTTATCACCATTTACACTTTCATCTTCACTAAAAGAATGTATATTGTCATTAACATCAGATATCCACTCAACTACAACTATACTGCTATCACCTTCAACATCCACAATAGAAATTGAATTTTTTTCGCAGTTTGGTAAGGGGATACAAATTCTAAAGGTGGTGTTCTGTCAGAATATATGTTGAGCAACCTATCACAACCAAGATTTATTGTTACCTCATAGCAGTCAACATCTGTCTCTAGTATTTTGATTGAACTACTTGAACCTAGCAGCGAGTAAGCAAAAACGATTGGCATCATGTTCATGCTGCTTCTGTTAAACCGTGAATAACATGTAGTTCGAAAATAGAAAACTTATCAGGGTTTATGAAGTCGATGATTTCTAAGTTGCCACAAGTGTAGTTCAGTTTTCTTTTACTAGATAATTTTTCGTCGTAATGGTACGTGACAGCAAATAAATCTTTATTCAAATCTAAAATGCAAAAATTAATTCATCAACATTCAACCGAAAATAATATTATGTATCTGTCATTGAAAATAAAACAATCATCAATTAACTCACCTTTGTAATACTGTTCTTCAATGGTGAAATGGGTTCAAATGGCAGAGATGGGTTTTGGTGGGATGATAGCAATGGAGGGATGATAACAATGGTGATTCTTGTAATGAAAAATTAATTTTTAAGATTTTTGGGTTTAGATTATGGTGGTTGTGGCAGGAGAGAAAGACAGATGCGAAAGGTAGAGGAGAAGCCTCAAGAAATCAGGGAGTTATGGTTTTTGATTTGGGAACATAGGGTTTGAGAAATTAGGGTTTCTAAGTCTTAATTGGGGCATTGTTAGTGATTGGGCAATTTAGGTTATTATTAGGTAATCGGGTTTGGTTATATTTGGCTGGTTTGGTGTATTTTTTGGTGTCGACCCGGTCCAGCCCATATCCTTTAACTTAGATTAATATACTACCTAAATGTTAAATGGTGAAAGCTTAATGGTAAAAAGTAAAACCACATGGCGGGTGACTAGGGAGGTGCCTAGGTTGAGGGAGGGGAATTATTGGACAATGAGAGACCAAAACACAAAACTTGAAATTTTGGGGTGTCACGTGTTAGTTTTTCATGGTTCACATGTGTAAGCGGACTCGTAGTACAAATTTCTAAAATATAAAAAATGAATAGGAGACAAACGTGAAAATGAAATACTACTATAATATGCGGATTATACAAAGCCAACAGCGGACAAAATATAAAAGGTTTTGGCTAAATTAGGGCTCTTTTGGATAAGCAGCCCCAATTTTAACCATACCCACACAAGTAAGGCCCCAAGTTTTTGCTTCCGTCTTCGGACTTTCTATGAAATTCGTAGTAGTTTAGTCGCTTTAGTTCGCCCAACAAGTATTGGAATTGCGACCGACCGCCTTTCTTGAGCTTCCGATTTTTTAGTTGAGCGTTGTAGACGGTGCGCATTGAGGAAGAATTCTTGGGGTTCAACTTCTTAACCCCACCGAGAATGTCCCGAGGACGGGATCCCATTTTCATAGAACTAACTACGAAATCCATCTCTTCTTTGTTCAATCGTCCCAAGTACGAATGACCTTCTTTGTACGATGTAGTATCGTGATTGTGAACGCCACATTCGACCTTTAAACCCCAAAAATCATCATCCAACTTCTTTCCTTTAAGGGTGAAAGGGCATCCGCATTTTTTTGTATCGGTTGACTTCCTCTTTAGATGCTTCAGATCTACCAATTTTGTGTAAACTCCAGATCTTTCAAACACAAACTCAATTCTCAGAGTTTTTCTATCAAGCCTATCGCATCGTCGTAATATTACTACAAACCCGTTATCCGTTGCGGTCTGCTTCATTTATTCGATCAACTCCACTTGAGAGTAGTGACATTTGGTGTCGAACAAGTGGCTATAATCGACCGAGCAAGGCACGGGCATTTCCTCCTCCTTCACCATGCACGAACTATACAACTCATCCTCTTTTAACTCTTTCTCCTTAAAATCTTTATTCTTTAAATCTCCGGCCTACATAAAAAATACAGTAGATTATGTTAGATTGGCACAAATAATATTAATTAACGCCTTCCCCCGCCGGTTTAAAAATACCACACCGTAGGGGTACATTTCAACCGTCGGGGATGTTGTCAACCGCCTGTTCAAAATTGTCAAACCGGCAGGTCTGCCAAGACGAACCGGCGGGTAACGACTTACACCCCGGCGGTGTAATAAGCACCCCGACGGATGAAAATACCTGAACCGCCTGGGGCGTTGTCAACCCGCGTTTGAAAATTACCCAACCGGCGGGGTGACCCTAACTATTTTTCCCCATATGTAAACAAAGCTAAGGATTCAGCCCCGCCGGTGACGACAATATATCCCCGCCAGGAGACTAATACTAGAACCGGCGGGTGGAAGTCGAAGCCACCACCGGTTGGACATGACCACCACATGGCGGGGAACATTCATCATCAACTTTGAATGTTCTTCAACCCCGCCGGTTGATGAGGCTTACACCGGCGGGGTAGTTCGGGTCAACCTTTCTAAATATAGAGCATCTATAAAAATGGAAACTTCCACGCTCCTCATCAACCGTCTCACGTACGGAATCCATTCTTCAATGATTTGAATTTTTTTCGAAAAAATTGTTGATTTGTGGAGGTTTGAGAGTGTATGGAGTTTCTTAGTGATGTTGGAGTTTTTGAATTTTTTGGAGTTTTTGAATTTTTGGTTAAATGTTTAGTATAAGAGGGCTGTTGGGAGGAATAATTTTGTGTTCTATATTTGATTAACTATACCCACAATGCACTACAAAACAAAATTAAAGATTTTTGGCCAAAGAACAAAACTGTCTTTGACTATTTATTAAAAAAAGATTCTCTAGATATTGGAAATGTCTAACAAAATTTAGACCATAATCTAACCAAAACCAATATAAAATAAATAAATTACCTTGACTTATTCTAGATTGAATTTTAGGAAACCGTATTTGTTCCTTCGGGTCCTATTATATTATACGTTTGAAGATCAAATAGTTGATCTTCACGTTCAGACAACAGAAAACAATTATCCGTACATGTACGGAACTTCATAAAAAATTAACAAGTCAAAATTGTGAAATCTTATTTTTATTTAATTATCACATGATGAATAATACTTGTGCTTTGTCAAAAAGTATTATTTTATAGCTACTTGAGGGACTGACTACACGATATAACCGAGTCAAGTTACAGCGCATCTGTAATTCATACAAAGTCTTAGCACTAGAGGTGTCTAATGGTTCAGGAACCATGGTTTAAAGCTGACAACCTGCTTAAGAACTGGCGGTCTACCTGCGAAACTGGCCCATTAGGACTGCAACCCGCCGAGACCGCAACCCGCCGAGACCGCAACCCGCCGAGACCGCAACCCGCCGAGACCGCATAAGGAGCAACCCGCCGAGACCGCAACCCGCCGAGACCGCAACCCGCCGAGACCGCAACCCGCCGAGACCGCAACCCGCCGAGACTGCGAAACCACGGTTTATTTGTAAAAAACCGGTGGTTTATTGGTAAATATTATGCTGATTTTATTTATTTTATATCCAAAATGTTATATTTAAAAAATATTGAGATTGAATATTATTATAGAATTATTATTACATTTTTGTTAATATTAATTTGTTTTGGTTATTAATATTTTAAGTGTTGTAATTATTATATAGTCTAAAATTTTAAATATTACTTATGTTATTATCATATTTTGAATATTATTATTATTATGTTTTTATATCTAATACAAAGCAAAACTATATCTTATGATGTTAAAATATTACAAATTCTACGGTTATAATTTTAATATTACATTTTGATTACTATTGTGATTTGGTTTTAAATTTTACAAGTGTTTGATATTATTTTTTAAACCAAAATTAGATCTTATGAAGTTATAAGTATTTCATAATACATTTGTTGTTGTTATAATAAAAGGTAAAGTCATTTTTGGATAATACATTTGTTGTTGTTATAATAAAATATAAGTCATTTTATGCAATAAAATACTAATAATAAAATCACAATTTAGACTAATAACAAGATATAACAACTAAATTTAGACTAATAACAAGATAGAACAACTAAATTTAGACTAATAACAACTAAGAAACAATTTGCGGAAAAACAAAAATCAAACAATTTCGAAAGTAGGAGTAGAATAAGTAAAATAACTAATTGTAGTTTTCTAGAACTTATCGAACAAATAGATAGATTTAGAGAGAAGTAGAGAGTTGTTTGAGAGGTGTGAGTATTGGTGTTGGGGTCTCCTCTACTTATAGGGGAGACCCAAAAAAAAAAAACCGAAAAAACAAAAAAAAAAAAATCGCCCGGACCATCCGGATGGGCGTCCGGATGGTCCGGACACATGAGCCGGGGCATCCGGACAGTTTCGCCCGGACGCCCGGACAGACAATTCGGACCATCCGGACGCCCATCCGGATGGTCCGATTGGAACCGGGGCATCCGGACGATCGTCCGGATGCCCCGGTTCAACCAACGGCTAGTTGGTTTGAACTAGCCGTTGGATAAACCGGGGCATCCGGACGATCATCCGGATGCCCCGGTTCAACCAACGGCTAGTTCAAACGAACTAGCCGTTGGCAACGGCCAAAAGCGGACCATCCGCACGCGTGGCCGGATGGTCCGCTTGATGACGTCATGCTGACGTCATCAAACGGCTAGTAGAAAAAAAAAAAAAAACACAAAATTACCCTATAAATACACCCTACATCCTCCTATATTTTTCACTACAAATCTCTCCCTCTCCACTACAAATCTATCCCCTCTCTCTACTACACTTCTCTAAATTTTTTTTATATTTTTCAAACTCTATTTAAATTACAAGTAATTTATGTTTATGCATATAAACTTCTAATATTGAATAGTTCGAAAATACAATAAACTATATAATTCATCTAACCATAAACACTTCAAGCTTGAAAGAATCTAAAGAATCACCTAATAATTTAAAATTTTAATACAATTATATGTCTAATAGGTATATATTATTTAATAGTAATATATTATTCAAACGTATCAAAATCAAATTACAATTATTTTTTTAAAATATAATTGATGATTATAAAATTTCGATTAAAATGATAACATATTTAAATTAAAATACATGAAATAGAATAATTAACTCAATTATTGAAATTAGATTCAATTAACACTTACAAATTAATTTTAAATAACATTATAATATATTCTGATAAACGGTTCTTAAATGGTTAAATGGTTTGGCTGATGGTTTGAACTGGTAAACGGCTCTTAAATGGTTCGTCTGGTGGTTTGAACTGGCGGTTTAACTGTGAAACTGGCCCATTACGACTGCAACCCGCCGAGACCGCAACCCGCCGAGACCGCATAAGGAGCAACCCGCCGAGACCGCAACCCGCCGAGACCGCAACCCGCCGAGACCGCAACCCGCCGAGACCGCAACCCGCCGAGACCGCAACCCGCCGAGACCGCAACCCGCCGAGACTGCAACCCGTGGTTCAGACTTAAACGGTGCGGGTTGGTGCTGGTTCAAACCGTTTGACACCTCTACTTAGCACTATGTCAATCAGAAGATTAGTCAATTTGCACGAATTTCCTAATGAAAATAAAATAAAATATGATTCCCATTCGAAAGCGAGGTTCCCGTTTTATACTTTTAAGCGAAATATTTACATTTGTATTAATTCTTTGGCTTCGCGGTCGGTTTATCAATTCTATAATGTGTTGGGAATTTTGTTTAGAGATTTCCGGATAAACTCTGAAGTCTTGTTTTAACAATTTCAGATTGAAATTATTTTGGTGGTTCTCCAAAATTTTCAACCGGATAAAATCAGAGCGTATGCGTTTGAACAACGAGAATGGAATTTTTTGTTGTTCTTATTTTCTGTTCAGAACCATACTTATTTATTCAACCAAATACTCAACTGTAAAACAGTTTTATGTCCAAAAACGGTTAAAATTACAAATGATAAACTGACTAAAAATTCAAATTCAAATTCAAATTATTTTTTCAAATTCAAATTTCCATGAATTTTCTTAATAGCCTTATTATTCAAAATAAACCTAACCCGAACAAGGATCCGTCCATTGGACCCACTAATCATAATATATTCTAACAAGCGTGTACTCCACACTATCCGACTTGCTCGATAATATATTACGACTGCATTAGTCGACTAGTCAATCCAATTACACTAAAATATCCAACAATCTTCCCCCATTTTAGTGCAATTCATGATTAACTAAAACAAACTCACAACAAATAACAAATTTATGCATAAATGAAATATCGTAACGATTGAATTTCATATTAGTATATTACACAGTCCAAATATTTGAATATCAAGGTATCACTAAGGATTGAACCTTTACTATTCATAATGAATACTCGAAGATAATATACACATAAATTTACATTCTCAAATGTTCTTACTTGACACTATATTTTACTAGCCTTGTGTCCTTATCATTCTTAAGCATATCAAAGCCAAGTCCTAGCTTCTTGAAGTGGCTAAACTTCATGCTTAAATAGGTAGATCTTTTACTCTTGCACATGCATATGCAATTTTTCAAAAGAGCTATTAAGAAGATAAACTTCAACCTCCACAACTTGCATGTCTGAACACATACTTTGGGATAATACTACTAATGTGTTCCAATCTCTAGATGTTAAGCTTTCCACATTGAATTCAGCACCTAATGTCATATTAGATGGGAATTGGGTATCTTAACATGAGAGATTTCAAATGGACTTTAATCCCATCCCAATAGCCGATTTGTGCACAAGATCTCAACTTAACCCTTTGGTTAAATGATCGGCTATATTATATAGAGTTCTCACAAACTCTACTGAAACATATTGCGAGATGCGCTCACGAACCACATTCTCTCTAACACCTAAGTGTCAAGACCCGTCTTTATAATGTTGTCTATCGACATTTGCCAAGACAGCTTTACTATCACATTTGATATATAGGTGACATCAGTTTGGGCCACAACGGAATTCATACATAAAATATCTTAGCCACTCAACTTCTTTACTAGTTGTTGCTAATGCCACAAACTCGGATTTCATTGTTGAATCAATAATTCAACTTTGTTTCTTAGATGCCCAAGAGATAACAAGTCCTCCAAATAGAAATACACATCCACTTGTAAATGAGTGGACTTCCATATTCAAAATATAACTCGCATCTGAATATACTACTAAGCATTCCAACAACAAATCCAATATCTTACCTACTGCTAGTCACGACATACGTATACGAAGAAGCCTCTCAACTTCTTTGAAATCCTTTATCTCAAAATTCGACAATAAAATTGTCTTGATGGTTTATACAAAAATCAACATGTCATCGACGTATAATCAAATCATAATTCATTTACGAATAACATCAAAATTTATCAATATCGTAAATTATATTATAATTCATTTACGAATAACATCAGAATTTATCAATATCGTAAATTATATTATAAATTATAGAATACAAATTATGCTTGACGCATGTATAAACAATATAATAAATCGTCATTTATGTTTTGCCACTTACTCCACATGCATGACATTTAGCATGTAACCATTATTTAACAAATGGCCTTTACGTTATTAAACTAATAAACGAAACAACAGTTCAATACATATGCATTATATATATAACTTATTAACTGCAGTATATAAATGCATAATTATATACTATTCCCTTTCATGTAATTCACCGGTTTTAACTGCTGCAGTATATCACAAATATATATATAACTTTAGTGACTGTATATAACTTTAGTAACTTTATCACAAATATATATATAACTTTATGTAACTGTATATAACTTTAGTAACTTTATCACAAATATATATATATATATAACTTTATGTAACTGCAGTATATAACTTTAGTAACTTTATCATATATATATATATATAACTGCAGTATATACATATCGTAGAACCTTTTAAAGCATTCCACATCTTAGATGTATTAGACTGAAAACACCCTCTCTGGAACAGATTTTGGGAATCGAAATAATTCCGACAATACCATCGGCAACCGGATCAATTTTCGGACGTCCCTCCGGCAACCGGATCCTTGCTGCCAGCCTTCATGGAAAGTCTCACAAGCAGCCGTTAGGAACCGAATTAACTCTGTCGAACTCACCACCGCAAACGGCGGCTCAATCAGTTTTCGGACGTCCCTCCGGTGACTGAATCTTTGCTGCCGGCGTTCATGGAAACTCGTCCAAACATTCAAGGGGGCTGTCCAAAATCCGTGACTTTTCGAAACCCAAAACGGCCGAAACTTTAGAGACATTCCTTCTTCTCTTATTATCGGGCTTCTGCTTATCGGTTGTCTGATTGTCACTTTGAAATCCCAGGACATTATCATGTGCCTCCATGGATTAAAAAGGAAACATCACATAAAACAAACCTGTAAGAGATAACAGAGAAAAACCTTGCAAAAGAACAAAGCAAGGATCAAGGAGGTTCGTTTCACAACAGTGAAAAACGTCCAAAACTAATTAATATATTGATGAATATAAAATCTTTAATTAAGATAAGAACAGAGAAGAAGCAGTTGTGGACTCTTTCGAAGAACAAAACCAGTATTGAACGCCGGTGGGGCCGATTGTTTCTTCAAAGGATAAATCGTCCAGATGTGTACTCCAATCTCATCATTTCAATCTACATAAAACAAGAAAAAATAATTTCAATCTTTTGTTGGGAATTTTGTTTAGAGATTTCCGGATAAACTCTGAAGTCTTGTTTTAACAATTTCAGATTGAAATTCTTTTGGTGGTTCTCCAAAATTTTCAACCGGATAAAATCAGAGCGTATGCATTTGAACAACGAGAATGGAATTTTTTGTTGTTCTTATTTTCTGTTCAGAACCATACTTATTTATTCAACCAAATACTCAACTTTAAAACAGTTTTATGTCCAAAAACGGTTAAAATTTCAAATGATAAACTGACTAAAAATTCAAATTCAAATTCGAATTATTTTTTCAAATTCAAATTTCCATGAATTTTCTTAATAGCCTTATCATTCAAAATAAACCTAACCCGAACAAGGATCCGTCCATTGGACCCACTAATCATAATATATTCTAACAAGCGTGTACTCCACACTATCCGACTTGCTCGATAATATATTACGACTGCATTAGTCGACTAGTCAATCCAATTACACTAAAATATCCAACATAATGTTTAGAATCGTCTAAGTTCTGAGTTAGGGTTTATTTCAGAAGGATGGACATAACACAAGTTTTAACATGTTCTTAGCTTTTTATACAAATAAATTATTGATCGTCATACATATAATAATGTATTCGGTAATTGTTCGGATCAATAAATAATCGAATAGGTCGAATTCGGATTTTCTGAGAGATTGTATCCGGTTGTTGACCACCAATTTTAAACATAAATTCTATGGACGAGAGATTGTATCCGGTTGTTGACCACCAATTTTAAACATAAATTCTATGGACAAATTTATAAATAATCAAATTAGTCAAGCCAAATTATGGTTTGTGAGCAACAACGTAACTTACGAATAATATTACAATTTAACTTGCAAATCATATATAAAAAGGAAAACAAGTATAATATGAGTTCATTTACTTATGTACAGGTTTTTGTCATGATGTTAGTTAAAAAGGCATACAAACCTAAAAATAAATCTTTAATATTTAACGAATTAAAAAATACAATAAATAATTACCAAAATTAACATATCAGTCTTTAATGAATACAATTATTCATTAAAATATTCAACAAATCACTAGATATACGCACTCACGAAAAGATTCAATAAACCATAAACAAATGTAAAATCAATAACAACTAGGAAGAAATACGATTTCGTTTACCTTCTCTAAGTGTTTTTTTTTCGTATTTAGACATGTATTCAAATCTAAAAGAAATTATGTGTCATTAATATTTTATGCTATAAACTCTTTATCAATTGGTATGAGAGTTTTTCTATTCCAATTGAATGATAAAATGTATACTTAAACTAATGATATACTATTTTATTTTATTTTAAGTAAATGATCCACATTTTTGGGAATTATTTGTTGACTGAGTTAGTAAATAAGAGGATCCATTGTTTAAAAATACATGATTAATTGATTTGATAGTGATAAAACCTGTTGAAATTTATGTTTTATTAATTAAGATATTTTTAAATGAACATTAGAATTTTTAAATCGCTTCGGGATAATGTTGATGTGGCAAACAGAGCATCATCACAACATATGAAACCAATAGCAAACTAGAAGTGAGATAATGACATTTCCCCGCGGCGACCCTTGATGTTTCCGCGAAAAAAGTATTACCAGACTCCAGTCTTCGTGGCAAACCCGGGTGGTACCGTGAATAGTGTCTGATGCTCGCGACTATAACCTTAGTTGTTGTGGCGACACCGAGCAACTGCAGTAAAAATTTCTCACTGCAGCTTATCATGTTGTGAGAATTTTGAAAGGTCTTCTTTCGGACGTGGACCACAAATTATATTTGGAATTGAGTGTGTGGTTATTTAGTGCTTATCTACTATATAGATTGCACGGATATTTGGAATTGAGTGTGTGGTTATTCAGTGCTTATCTACTATATAGATTTCATGGTTAAGGTTTCCTTAAATTCGATATTTATGAAACCAACTTATCGCCAAAATGATCTATGTTGGTGAATTGATTAATTTAGGATTTTGAGGGATTCATGATTAATATTAATGTAAGTATTGCTGACCTAAAGGAAGTTTAACATTGGCACACGGAATCGTGACAATGAGACGTCCAATTAAGAATTTTTCATTAAATGTTTAATCAAAAATAGAAAACCAATCAAAATTCCCGAATTAAATCGATTAAAGGTGAATCAACAATGACTTTTCTTGAACTCATACACGTGCATGTTAATATGGTTGCCCAAATATAAGTGATGCAAGGTTATGATTTACATGTAATATACTATATTGTACATTATTTCTAAGGTTATATACTAATAGTTATTTGACTTATATGATGTGGGTTATGCATTATTTTAGTGAATGCTGGTGATAAAGTCAAATTCTCATACGAAACATATGTCCTTATTTAAGAAGTAAATAACATTCACCAATATTATGCTTCACTAAACATAAGGACTCGTATTTACAATGACGACCGTGGAACAAGGCTATATTAGTATGACGACTGAAAATCGACTAAGAATTATGACGAGCCTAAAATAAGAATACATTGGTCATATCATATAAATGATATGAAGAATCAATGGGGAAGCTTATTGGACGACCTTGATATAAATTTACGTACGTCAAGTAAGAAACATGAAGACTTAAGAGCAAGAAACACCCTAAGTATTATGTCGACCTCAATTATAAGAAATGTTGACCTCGATATATAAAATACATTAATCAAAATTTATAATTGACAAGAGGACCCATATATAATCTCAACTGAACCAAGCAAATACAAGCTGGCGTGTTAAAAATAATATTTAAGAGCCTTCCAAAATCTTACATGATCTTCTAAGACGCTATTTAATATTCTTAAAATACTTTTGGCAGTTATGGGGTAAATTATAATGTTTGTAACTAAGGTTTTCTTGGATAATTGACATTTGGCCACAAAGACATGTAACATTCATCCATAGATTTAGGATTAAGGCTAGAATATTACTATAAATAACGGTTTTGGCTTGATTGTAAAAGGTTTTGCAAATTAAATACTTAAGATAAATTTAATAAAAATCTTTCAAAATTGAAAGTATTTGTTAAAGATTTATCCTTATCATCTTTGGCGCTGTCTGTGAGAAATTCGTAGCAAAAGAATCGTTAAAACAATAGTGTTGAATCACTCGATAATTAAAAAGAAATTATCTCAGGATTTTGGTTCGTAAATCTCCAATGTTTGTTCATGGATTTGTTGAGGTTGTGACTCCAATTGCTGAGAATGAATTGGTGCAAGGAAAAATAAGTATTGTCGTACCGCCGTATGAAAATAAAGGAATATGAGTCAATTTTGAAGCTGGAAACATGAGAGTTACACCTGATGATATAATATAAAACTCACCTATCCAACAAATTGTGTTGAGATCAGGTTCATGAATAAATAAACGAGCTATTTATGAAGGTAAAATATTATCTATTTTCAATGCTCAATAATTTTTTATGAGTTAATTAAAGTAAGAAAAATAAGAACATATTATAGGAACCACTTATGAAAGATATTTTTTAGGAAAAATGTCTAATAATTCGATGAAAAAATACATGAAAGATCATGAGATTTGTCTTGTTGATGAATTAATAACATTTTTAACAGATATATGTTCATGTATTTGAATTTTACCAATGACGATCTAAGAGGATTGGTTACCCCTTATAAAGACGGTTTATTAATAACATTTGAATTCGCAAGTGTAATTATAAGAAAAGTAATTGTTGATATTGGAAGTTTGGGTAAATTTATATTTCGAAGAGTGTATGATAAGATAATAGGGATAATACCGTATAAAGAGACATAAAAGAGTATGATCAGTTTTTTTTAGAAAACAAATGAACTGCGTATGAGAAGGGGAACCTCCAATTGTTATGGGTCAATTGAATACAAGAAAACAGTGACAACATTGTTTATGGTATTTAACACACTAGTTTCGTAGAATCTTATCATAGGTCATATGTCGTGTTCATGTTGGGTAGTGGATTCGTCAACATTCCTCAACTTTCATCTCAACATCCTTATTCTAGGCAAGAAGAAGAGGTGTTTTCGAAATGGATTTAAACTAATTAAGATTTTATGTTTTGTTTTTCCGGCCATGATAAATAAGATAAAATCTGGATTCTATTAGGATTATCTAAGAAGAATAGGAAATATAAATTAATATTGCAATTTTAATTGGGAAATAAAAAGTGAAAATTTGTTTTGAAAAGTCATTAAGATTTATTGCATAATCACATTTGATAATAATCAAATTATACATGAACAAAAACTAAAGAGAGGACTCAGTGTAAGAGAGTATCTCGTTATATGAGTTGAAAACGAAAGAAAAGTTGAAGATCTCGTAGCATTAAGGGAGGAAATAAAAAATAGATGAGTTTAGAGAGAGAAAACTATAAAAGAAAATGAAAAATAAAAGTTGTAGATTTTTCAGAATAAATAGAGGAATTTATATAAAACTTTAGCTGTTAGAATAAATGGGGATCAACGGTTAGAAAAGAGTAGTTACATACTCTTTTATTATATATATATATATATATATATATATATGTATATATATATATATATATATATATAAATAAATATATAAAAATTTTATTGTTTTAAAAGTGGTATGAGTTTTAAACGAGTCAGAATTTGTACAGTTTAAATGATAATTGTTTTTACTCGTAGGAGTATGAATTTAAGATATCAAAAGTTTCCTGCTTAAATATTGAAATTTTAATTTTTTTATTAATTACTAATCATTAAATTTCTCAATGATACATCGTCTAGATAATTTTTAATAGTTCTAAAAAATATAATACAAAAATCACTTCAAGAACGAGGCAAGAATCCTGATAAGGCTATATCATATAGATAATATATATTATTTATAATAACAAAATAAGTATGTATCCAAGGCTAAAAAATGGATAAAATGCTTATAATAAGATGTAAATAAAGAGATACGAGACAAGGGTCTTAAATTATATGGTAATTGTGTGAATGATGTAATTAGTGACAGGTGGAAAGTAGAGAGATAATTGAGGTGTTATATCAAATTTTTAGAGTAATAAAATCCTACCCTCTTAAATGATGTTTCTCATAGCATGTACAAGGTGACAAATAGGTATTAAAAGTATCAAATACATTTATATTCTAATTACTAAGTCAAAATAAAAAGTATAGTTTTTGCCCTAGGTCAAGATTGACCATCGAAGAAATCTCATCCTATCACCACTACCACACTCAAATATTTATGATCCCCATCGAATAACCTCTTTTCCCTCTCAAAATGTAATCCGATCTTATCACTGCTACCACACTCGAATATTTCCGATCCCCATCAACTAGCCCTTTAGGTCTCTCAAATAAATTTTAGGAGGGCTAACTGATATATATCTGAATCGTACTGGTTTATTTCTCCAAATCTGACTTTATAGTCTTTTTTAAACATGGTAATGAATTTATTTGAACCACATCCGATGGCGTAGTTCGAAGACGATTAATATCCAAAATTCACAGTTTTTAACATATTATTTTTAAATTACACGTGCCACTTCATGATTAGAGCCACGAATTTGTTTTACCCTAGGTTATGCTAGCAAATTAATAAGAGATGTTTCCACTTCTTTAGAATTATATAGCCGTTAGTAATGCTTACATTTCCCTAGTAGGGTACTCAAGATTGTTTTACAACTTCTATATAAGTTCCTTTTTTATTTTGTCATTTTAAAAAAATTAGTTAGAAAAACATTTACACTATGGATAAAAACTCTTCTTTGTTATTGATATTTAGTTTACCACCGATGATATGTTTTTTCCTCAATCGCTTCTACCATCGTGAATCCTTTCTCTTGTAGCATCTCAGTGTTTGTATGTTCACCGCCAGAAACGTATTAAGCGAATATGGTTGGTTAAACTTGTCTATACTAAATGACGAAAAAAAGGCAAGGATTGATGTTGGGTTACTTCCCTCCCCATGCACTGTTTTTAAATGGTCTTTGATTCTCTTGTCTCCGATTAAATCTAGATGAGCTTTTACTGTGGAGTTATTGTCCTCTTCAGAATAATTTTGGACCATAAAAGAAGAGAAAGTAAATTATGTTGGTGTTATTGCATCCATCCCATAGACCAAGGTAAAAGGAGATTCTTGTGTTACAATATGTGGAGTAGTTCGATAGACCCACAATACTTCTTGTAAGTAATCTAGCCACTTGCCTACCACTGTTTCAAAATTCTTTTTGAGGCCCATTAAAATAGTTCCATTTACCGTCTATATGTCTTCGTTAGCTTGAGGATAAAAAGGTGAAAAGAAACAATGGTGAATTCATCTTGATGTAGAAAAAACATATGCGTCTTTGTTGTCAAATTGAGGACCATCATTTGTTGTAATACTTATAGGAATTCCGAATCTGGAATATATGTGGGAAATGATAAACTTGATTACTACTTTGGAAATAGTTCTGAGAGAGGTGCAGCTTCCTCCCACTTAGAGAAATATTCCACTTCTAGTATAATGGTTCGAAACGCTCCAATAGCCATTGATAGGGGTCCAACCAAATCAAGCTCCCACCTATCAAATGGTACTGGTTCAGATATTGAGTCCATATGAACTACTAGTACATGTATTGCATTTCCAAATATTTAGAATGAATCACATCTTTTAACAAACACGATGGACGACTAGCAATATCCTACTAACAAGATCTTTCTAGTCAAAGCTTTTTAGCTACAATGGACAGAGCCTTCCCCATCATATAATCAGATAGACTTAATTGGGACTCATCAGATCTGAGGTAACACGGTAAAGGTTGCTAAAATATTTTTTGTAGATGACCCCTCTCAAAACCAAAAAACCATGTGATTTAAATTTCAATTTCTTAGTTAGGATTTTGTCTTCAGAAGGTCTCCAATCTGATATGGTAATTGTGTGGGTGATGTAATAAGTTGAAGGTAGAAAGTAGAGAGGTAATTAAGTTGTTATATTAAATGTTTAGAGAGATAAAGTTCAACCCTCTTCAATGTTGTTACTGAGAGTATTTATAGGTTGACTTTAGGTAACGGGCTAAATGGGTCGGGTCATGATCATAGGCCAAGCTCAAACTAAAAAATCCCATTTAATATCAAAGATTAACGAAGAAAGTATTAAATACATTTATATTTGAATTACTAAGTAAAAAAGTATAGTTTTTTCCCTAGGTTGGGATTAACCCTCAAAGATATTCGGTCCTATCACTGCTACCACACTTAAATATTTATGATCCTCATCAAGAGAAAATGTTAGACGAGATTCATAAAGAACTATAAGACGAGGTCATAAAGAAAATGTTAGACAAGGGTCATATAGAAGACACTCGATGAGAGTTATAACATATTAATCGAAGGTCATAAAGAATATGTTAGACGAGGGTTTTAAATGAGGTGTTAGACGAGGGTCTTAAATGAGGTATTAGACGAGGGTTACAAAGATGTTGTTAAATGAAGAAGGTACTAGACGAGCTCATAAAAGATTTATAAGAAAAGACTATGTGAGCAAAACATAAAATCGTTCAATAAGTTAAACTAAATGACACGAGTCATTGCGTCATAGGTTACCAAGATTGTTTCTTATGTCGTTATGATACGTGTACATGGCCCATTATGGGGTAGCCTTGTATGCCATTGACAACTTTAAAATGTATAATGAATTTTCTTTCAATGATAAAAATATTCTTTTAATTAGAAATCGTACCAGTTCGAATCATAAAGTAATTTGTTTAATTTTGATATTTATTTGTTTAAATATGTTTAATATATTTGTTTAATTTTATTTGAATTTAGTTGATTGTCTTTAATTGATATGTTTAATTGTTTTAATTGATGCGTTTCGATTTCTTTAATTGACTTGTTGGAATGAATTAGAATTCGTTTAACTATTTTTTTTAGTTTGTTTGATTTGTATAAATTGTTTGAATTTGTGTAATTGATTTGTCTGAAAAACGTTTGATCATTTGTTTGTTTGTTTTAATCGATTTGTTTGAACTTGTTTTGTTTTTGTTCAAGTTTATCATTTGATTTCTTTTTCATTTGAATTGTTTGAATTTATTTAATTGATTCGTTTGAATTGATTTGCGTGGATTTTTTGAAGGGTTAGGCTATACATACCCAAAACCAATCTACGTTTACCTAAAACACGTCTTTGACTCATGTTTGATTTTTTTGGTATCAAATTAACCCTCATGTTTCATATAATTACAGAAGTTCCATCAGTGAATGAAAAATACTAAGTGTATCCTAAGTTCACCCAAAACTCAAAACAACCTAATTTACTAACCTTACCCACAAATAACACTTTCATTTAGTAGATTAAACCTCATATTGCTACAAATTTATGGAGTTCTTGAAAAATTTATTGAACATTTAGACATCTTCAAGAACAGGTTTTTAATTTTATACATAAATAATTAACAAATAAATAATACATAAATAATTAAGACATAAAAATAGGTTTTAAAATATATTAACAATTTTTTTAAAAATGCAACACATAAATAATTAACATATAAAAGAATACTAGTAACTAAGTAGATTAAGATAATATTTCAACAAATAAAAAAATATTAATTTTTTGAAACGAATTATTATAATAAAAAATTGTAATTTTTTGTTATAAAAAAAATACTAGCACCATAGGTGCTCACTGTACATCTATGGTGCACAACACTAAACACCTATGGTGCAAGCTATTACGCACGCGGTTTACGTACCATTGGTGTTGTGAACTTAGCACCTATGGTACTAGTTTTTATTTTTTTTAAAACTATATTTTTTATAGGGAAAAGCGAGAGTTGGGAGAAGTGTTGGAAAAAATAGGGTGGATGTAAATATCTATAAAAAGATATTTTGTTCCAAAAAAGATGTATTTATACAAAATGTGGATAAACTCAAAATTGGACAAAGTTATATTGGTTTTGGATATGCATAGCCCGATCTTTATTTGAATTTGTTTAAAAAAAATAATTTGTTTAATTTATTTACTTGAGTTATTTGAATTTATTTACTTGATTTATTTGTTTAATTTTACATCAGGTAAGTTTGACTACAAATTTCTATTATAAAAAGTTAATTATCAATTCGAGTACGAAAATGAATCAACAATCTAACCTTTTAATTATTTCGACTCACATCTGCTTGTTCATAATTTTTAAAAAATATATTATTGTTAAAATTTAAAAGAAAAATAAATATAGAACATCTCGGATTTGGATCCTGAAGGTGTAGTATAATTATTGCACTTACTTTTATTTGGTTTGTTTTTTCTCTAAAATAGTTTCAACTCACTTCCGCTGGTCCATCATATTTAATATGAATAAAAGTTTAAAACTCCATTTCGAAAATGATTATTTCCAAATACCATAAAGTTGTAATTATCAAAAAAGTTATTTTTTTTCTTCTGATTGTTCTTCATTTCCTTAATTTTACATTTGATTTTCCTTCTCATGGTTAATATAATAAAAAGAGTCTCTAAGCTAGATATTCCATTCACCTCCAAAAACCATCACTTTAGTTGACATATTTCATTCACTTATATATTGTAAGTACATGTTCAGTCTAAGCGATGTGGAATAAAGGATCAAGTTTACTCGCTAACTTTACCTATATGGCCATATCTATCACATAAAATGATAGAATATTAAAAGAGAAGGGCAACAAAATAAATTACTTTGACATGTTCTAAATCTCAATTTTAAAAGGTAATATCGAGTCTAAATAATCTCCCACCTCTTTTGAGTTCGACATATCATCTGAAAGACAGTTGGCATATTTAATGCAGCTAAACAACCATGTATGAAAATGCAGTTCCTTTATCTTACATGTATTCAAATTCCATGAAATTTAACAGAAATATGAGAGACATTCTTCTCCGGCCACAGTGGTCGAAAACCAATGTTTTCAACCAGAAGACACAGTTCCAACTGAGTGAAAAATTGTTAATACAAAATAAAATTAGAAGTTTTTTATCATCTAATTATTATATATATTGTATAAATAAAACAATTTTATAATTAGCGAGCCACTACAAAATGTAACCAAGTCAAGCACCAGGTCAGATGTAATGATATTACATACAAAGTCTGAGAGTAATCTATTGCAAGACTGTATCAATAAAAAAAAAATTCATCAATCTGCAAAAGAAGTATGTTTCTTTTTCGAAAATCCGGTTCATTATTTGTATTTGTAATCACAATTGCTGCAGGTTTCGTCAACTCTATTGATTCTGAGCCGCTTTACAGAAATGCTCATTGTTTCCCTGATACAAGTTTTTATCCTGATTCAAATGATGGATTTAGTGGAAGCCGTAATACCCTTTTGGAATCTTTATCATCAAAAGCTTCAAATGAAACTTTCTGGACGGAGTCTTTAGACAACATCAGCTATGGCCTTTTCCTCTGCGGAGGTGATGTTTCAACTGAGGCTTGTCAAATATGTGTCAAAAATGCGAGCATAGGTGTCAAACAATTATGTGGTTCATTTAAGTCCGCAATCATATGGTACGATATCTGCACCTTACGCTACTCGAGTGTCAGCTTCTTCGGGGAACTACAGAATGATCCATTCTGGTTGTACAATGAATCTACTACGCGTGACTCGGAGGGACTGGCAAGGATTGATTATTTGGTCCAGATGACTCCTCACACAGCAAAAATGTACATGAATTACGTATCAGATGCATCGAGGTATTCCATGGCTCAGTGTACTAGAGATATCAGCAGTGATAATTGCAGAAGTTGTTTGGAACACTTAACAGTAGAGAACAGAGTGCAGATTAATGGAAAAGTAGGGTGGCATTATTTTGCTCCAAATTGTAATTTAAGATATGAAGATCACGATTTCTTGGGACTCCCATCTCCTCCTCCATCCGCTCCTCCATCCGTTCCACCAGGTTAGTCAAAAGGATAATATTCCATTTCAGTATGGTTGACCAAATCCAGGCCTTTTTAATACCATTTCTACGTTTCTGAAATTGGTATGCGGTTGGTATAAAATTGAGAGCTTGGGAAACCCGGTAAACATAAAGTAATTTATACACGTTTGTGTTTGTATATCGCACATGGTTCTGATATCATGACACAAATCACTATATATGGTGAAGATGAATCTCATCTCACTTAAGGTCTATTGACTGTGTTAAGGCCCAATATTCAGTCTAATACAGTATAAGAGCTGTTGAGTTGCTAAATATATGCAACAAAGCAGCTTTTCTTTTCCAAATTGAAAAAGTTGAGTGATCAATAGTTATAAGAATGATTTTAGATCCAGAGTTGGCTGTTAGTTTTTGCCTAGGCGCTAGCTAGTTGTGGTGCTCTTAAGGGTGCTGTAGCATTCTTCATTTCGGAAACAACTGCAGGAAGATAGAAAATGTATGGTTATATTTGTATAAATATGTGCTCTTTAATATATCTATAGAAAACTTTTTCAGAATGTTGTCGTAATATGTTTGTTTGACAGGAAAGCCTCGTAGAGTTGTCAAAGTTAAGATCTTAGTAATCACTTTATCATGTCTAGGCGTTCTGGCAGCTCTACTGGGTTTTGGCCTATGGACTCGCGCAAAGAGGATAAAGAGATCAGAAGGTATGCATAACATTCATAGTTCTGCTAGTTACCAATTTAGTTACGAAGTTATGTTTGCAAGTTCTGACAATTTTTTAAATCAGCTGAAGGGCCTAGAGAGGAAGTCCTTTTACGGAGTTGTACAGCATCGAATCAACCGTCTTTTACGGGATTTGGTATAATTTCAGGAGATGAAGATGACAGTGGAGAGATAAATTACTGGAGCCTTGGTGCAATAGTGGCCGCAACAAACGGATTTGCTGAAGAAAACAAGCTTGGAGAAGGAGGTTTTGGCCCTGTTTACAAGGTTGAATCACATATACATAAATTATACTTTAGTCTTATGAAAAATGCAGCTTGATGAGATATTGAGGTAGATTTGTTCTCGACTTGCAGGGGAAGCTATCGAACGGGAAAGAAATAGCAGTTAAAAGAATGTCCGTAAAATCAAATCAAGGTCTTAACGAGTTTAAAAACGAAGTCATCTTGATCATCAAACTTCAGCACAAGAATCTTGTTCGACTTCTGGGATACTGCTTCGAGCAAGATGAGAAGCTACTTGTATACGAGTACATGGCCAATACCAGCCTGGATTCCTTCTTATTTGGTATGCTCCGTCTCTCTAAAGTCCTTGTTCTTGATATATATAAGTTGTTGATCTACATAATTTTGGTTACAGATCCAGTAAAAAGCAAGCAGCTGGACTGGGAACGACGCGCAAAAATTATCAATGGAACAGCAAGAGGATTATTATATCTACACGAGGACTCTAGGCTTAAGATCATTCATCGAGATATGAAAACAAGCAATGTTCTATTGGATGCCTCTATGGATCCAAAGATCTCAGATTTCGGAACAGCTAAGCTTTTCGGAGGCAAGCAAATGGAAGCAACTACAGAGAGAGTCGTAGGAACATTGTAAGCTATCTCCTACATATCCTTTTCGAACGTCTAATTATGATACACAACTTAATTTTTTCATTTCGAGTCATTTGATGCCTATTTAAAATGTTTTCTTATGACAGCGGGTACATGGCACCGGAGTACGCACTAGAAGGGCTAATTTCAGTTAAATCTGATGTCTATAGTTTTGGAATTTTGATGCTAGAAATAATAAACGGTAAAAAAAATAAAGACTACTACGACGAAGAGAAATGCCAAAACCTATTATCACATGTATGTTCTTTTTCGGTGATTGTATTATGAAATATATTTTCTGGTCTTTTGGACTTGACAAAGCATAAATTTTTCGACAGGCATGGCGACTATGGAAAGAAGGCAAGGGAGAAGAGTTGTTGGATCCAAATATAATCGAGACCATTTTAGTACCCCAGGCTTTGAGGTGCATTCATATTGCATTATTGTGTGCTCAACATGATCCGGGTGATAGGCCAACCATGTCACAAGTGGTGTTTATGCTGGGTAGTGAATCGGTCAACCTTCCTCAGCTTTCATCTCAGCGTCCTTATTCTGCAGTAAGATTTAGAGGATCAAGAACCGATTACTCTTCATCAACTTGGGGCATCATAATGTCAAAAATGGATCGTTCTATCGCGTAAACTTTATTTTAGTATATGTAGTCCTATTGGGTCTTGCTATAATAATTGGACCCATTTAATTAATTTCTTCCTCGAGTCTCTGTAACACAGCCTTTCATACTTTGTTTATATAGCAGCTGTGACAAAGGATTCAGTTTCAGATAGTTATTCATCTCTTGAACTTGTGGCTACATGTAGAGAGAGTGTCTTGCTTCTGGTGTGAACTTCTGATTGCTTGAGAAGTAAAGTATCTAACAGCTGGTTTTGGAAGATAACAAGCATTGCAGTTTCAATGAGGAAAATAAAAAAGTAAAGGAAAAAACAAAATATATTCTTTTTAGTTTAAGTAAAGATTTTTTTTCCCCGAGTTATATGAACCAGCCATTTCTATAAGTTTATAGGTGGTGCATGCTAATTACAGGAGCATAGAGTTATATTCAAAGATGACATGGTTGGAAACTCGAAATCACTTTTGATCCATAGGTTTTAAAATGCAATGAAATAGAGATGGATCACATAATATAAACAATAATATGAATCTACAACGTTGACTTGAGAAAGCTATCTATTGAATAATTAGAGATTAAACAACTAACTAAAATACCTACTGTAACATTTTTACCGACCACTTATAATCGAAATGGTAACCTCGTTTACAGTTTGAGATTGTAATTTAGGATCATAACTCTCCAATGGAATATCAAACGTAAAAGAGGGTTCTGTTGGTTGCGGACGATCAGTTTCCATGCTTAGCATCTGAACAACTGCAGGCATGGCTGGTCTATCACTAGGATTGTCTTGCACGCATAACAACCCGACATGTATGCATCTCGCTACTTCTAGTGTAGAAATTGAGGTTGCAACCACGGGATCAATCAATTCGAGGACCTTGCCCTCATTCCATGAATGCCAAGCCTGAAAGCATAATGTTTTAGTAAGTACTTAATTTATAACACAAGCAGCATAGTTGAGTAAGAGAAATTTTCTTACATAGCCAATGAGGTTGAGGTGTTCTGCGCTATAAGAAGAGGATGTGTTCTTCTTACCAGTCACAATCTCCAATAGCAATACTCCAAAGCTAAACACATCGGATTTCTCAGAGAAAATTCCTCGCATTGCATATTCTGGTGACATATAACCCCTGAGAATAACAATATGATATTGAGAATTTTCTTGGGTTAAAGTATTTAGATCTTACAAGAAAGTTATTCTTACAATGTTCCAGCAATCCTGCGAGTATTTTGCAAGTCTGTTGTCGTTTGAAATGATCGAGCCAATCCAAAATCTGATATTTTTGGGTTGATGTTGTCATCCAAAAGTATGTTACTGACCTTCAAATCCCGATGAATCACTCTCAAAAAGGAATCACGGTGTAGGTACAAAAGCCCTTTAGAAATGCCCAAGATAATGTCGAAGCGTTTAGGCCAGTCAAGAAGCAACTTTTTGTTTGAATCTAGCAAATTCTCCAATTAGAAACAATCAGCAACACATCCGGGTCTTATGAATCAAAATATGATATCAGCACTATTTATCCTTCGCATCGAAAATAAGTACTAATTATGGGCTACATACCAAACAAGAAGGTATCAAGACTGGTGTTGGCCATGTACTCGTACACAAGAAGTTTCTCATCTTTCTCCCAGCAATATCCCAATAATCTAACCAGATTCTTGTGTTGAAGTTTTAAAATTAACATAATTTCATTTTTGAACTCATCAAGTCCTTGATTTGATTTTACCGACAGTCTTTTCACTGCAATTTCTATTCCATTCGGCAGCTTCCCCTGCGGATCAAGAGAACCTCCCTCAATATTTCATCAAGCTAGCTTTTTTCACGAGACAAAAGTTTTTATACATATGTTTAGTAAGAGAAACAAATTAATCAACCTTGTAAACAGGACCAAAACCTCCTTCTCCGAGCTTATTGTCGTCAGCGAATCCATTTGTCGCAGCGTCTATTGTAGCTAGACTCAAACAACGCGCCTCTCCCGAGTTATCTTCATGGAATGAAATCGTACCTCCTTCTGTAGAAGACGGATAAGTCCAGGTCTTATACTTCGATGAAAGCACTTCTTCCTTATCACCTTCCTCTGATGAAAGAAAAATCATAAGTAAACTACCAAAAAAAGTGATAAAACAAGTAGATAAAGGAATTCGGTGCCTACCCTTTGATCTTCTTTTTCGATACCACAGGTAGAAACTTAATAGAGCTGCAACTGCTGCTAGTGATGATAGAGTGATGACCACAATTTTGACAATGCCATTTCCTCGTTTACCTCCTGAAGATTCTCGGGACATCCTTTATGTTAATAGAATGTAAAAATAGTTCGGTTAACCGAAAAGATGAAGGAAAAAGACCTGAGGGTGCTGTGGCTGATGGTTGTACAAAAAAGGGGAAAAGTTCGTATCTTAAAGTACAACTCGGAGCAATAATTCGCCATCCGACCATCCCTTTACAACACTCATCCATATAATCCGTCAAGTTACTTAAACACGTACGACATCCGCTGCTGTTAAGATCTCTAACACACTGAACCATACCGTACTTTGGCTGCAAGCCTGCAATGAGTTAGGCCCGTCTTCTTTTGCAGCAGCGTACATAATCGGTGACTGAAGAGCCTGATCCACAAGATTGTATATCAAACCCATTGCTTTGAAGTTAGTATTTTCTACCTTAGAATCACTTTGAGCCAAAGACTTCGGTTCTGTTTCTACTGAGCCGAAGAAACTAACATCGGAGTAGCGTAACATACACATGTCTAACCATATGATCGCGGTTTTGTTGTTTGGATTCAACGGGCAAATGTTTCTGATACCTTGTCTGGCTTCGTTGACACAAGTTTGGCATGTGTTAGTAGAGACATCACCTCGGCAGAGGAAAAGACCGTAGATGTTGTCTGAAGAATCTTTGTAGAAGCTATTAGTGGATGCTTTAGACGACAGAGAATCCAAAAAAGTGTTGAGGTTTTTAGTCGATGAAGGTGTTTGAGATTCTGATGAATTCGAACAGTATCCATAAGGCGAGGAATCGGCCGAGTTGATGATAACCGGACGAAAGATTGTGATTGAGAGTATAAACAAGAAACTGGGTTTATGAAAAAGAAACATCTTTTTTGTATTTTTGTTGAACAATTTGAAGGTGATACAAAGACTTTAATTTTGGTATAATAATGTAGAAAGTGATGACTTTTCAAATTCGCCTTTGTCAATAAAATAGGATTGCTGGTGATGAAGGTGTCTTGTTGTTTTTCTTTAAAAAACTGTTAATTTAGTTGAATTAATTGACCGCTGAAAAAGGAGACATATTATATATAGTTCATCAATGTCTAGCTGTAAGACCAGTCGAAGGATTTCAGGTTGGTTGTGTCGTGAACAACCATAATTGTCTTTATAAGAAATAATAGATTTAAAGATTTATTTTATTTTTAACTTTTATCTATATGATTTAATGAAAAAGAACAGACATGAAAAAATAATCATTTTTATTAGTAGTTGTGTCCCTTTAAAAGTTACTAAATGTTGTATAAATTTTTGTATACAATCTGACGGAAATTATTGCTAAAGAAAAATTTAGAACTTTTATATATAATTTAATGTTGGTAATTTTGTAGAGCGATTTTTGGATAAAGTTTGAAGTTAAATTGTGATCTTTTAACAGCTGTGATTTTAAATGATAAAATCGACCAAAAAATTTAAATTTAAATTCGAATTAATTTTCCAAATCCAAAATTGTCATGATAGTCTTATCATTCAAAATAAATTTAACCACAGTCTGGCTCCATCTCTTGGACCCACTAATTATAATATATTCTAACAAGCGTATACTTCACACTCTCCAACTTGTTCGATAATATATTACGACTACATTGGTCGACTAGTCAATCCAATTACACTAAAATATCCAACAATATTCTCTCATTTTAGTGCAATTCATGATTAACTAAAACAAAATCACAACAAATAACAAATTTATGCATAAATGAAATATCGTGGCGATTGAATTTCATATTAGCATATTACACATTTCAAATATTCGAATATCAAGGTATCACTAAGGATTGAACCTTTACGATCCATAATGAATACTCGAAGATAATATACACATAAATTTACATTCTCAAATGTTCTTACTTGACACTATCTTTTACTAGCCTAGTGTCCTTATCCTTCTTAAGCATATCAAAGCCAAGTCCTAGCTTCTTGAAGCGGCTAAACTTCATGCTTAAATCGGTAGATTTTTTATTCTTGCACATGCATATGCAATTTTTCAAAAAAACTATTAAGAAGATAAACTTCAACCTCCACAACTTGCATGTCTGAACATGTATTTTGGGATTATACTATTAATGTGTTCCAATCTCTAAATGTTATGATTTCCACATTGAATTCAGCACCTAATGTCATATTAGATGGGAATTGTGTATCTCAACATGAGAGGTTTCATATGAAATTTAATCTCAACCCAATAACTGATTTGTGCACAAGATCTCTACTTAACCCTTTGGTTAAATGATCAGCTAATTATATTGAGTTGTCACAAACTCTAGTGAAATAACATCATGTATAATGAACTCACAAATCATATCGTGTCTAACAACTAAATGTCTAGACCTGCCTTTGTAAACTTGTCTATCGACATTGGCCAAGGTAGCTTCACTATCGCATCTGATAGATATAGGTGATATCGGTTTGGGCCACAACAAAATTTCATAGATTAAACTTTTTAGCCAATAAACTTGTTTAGTAGCTGTTGCTAATGCCACAAACTCTGATTCCATTGTCGAATCAATAATAGTAGTTTGTTTCTTAGATGCCCAAGAGATAGCACGTCTCCCAAGTAGAACTACCTATCCATTTGTGGAAGAGTGGTCTTCGATGTTCGAAATATAACTCGCATCCAAAAATATCCTTCAAGTACGGAAAGGAATCTAGTATAAGTCAAACCATAATTCATGGTTCTTTTCAAATACTCGAATACTCGAATTAAAGCTTACTGATGATGTGAACTAGAATTGCTAGTATATTTACAAAAAATCCTCTCAACTTCCTCAAAATATTTTATCCAGCCTAGTGCTAGTCACGACATACACATACCAAGAAGCCTCTCAACTTCCTCAAAATACTTTATCTCAAAAACTAGATGATAAGAATGTCTTGGTTTCATCAATTTGATTTGGTCAATGTCAAAAATCAACATGTCACCCACATATTAACAAATCATAACTCATTTACGAATAAACCAAAATTTACCAAAATCGTAAATAAATATAATAATTTCCACGATCATACCAATGCCTTATAATAGGTATGCACACTAGTCGATTTATTTTCTTTTTTTATTTTACTTGATTTGTCCAATGAGGGGATTGTTAGCGTAATCGACCCTAGGCACCCATTATGGATTGTAGATGTGAGTTTTCCATGTATTGTCATCCCCCCCACCACATACGTCTTCCTGTCGGTGACATACCGTTATGGTACTCCTTTTTGTATATTGCACTTATGCTTAATAGCCCTATTGATACCTTGCAACCATGTACCCCCGACATGACTCCTAAGGTGGCGTTAAATAAAAAAATCAAATGAGGTTTTTACCCTAGTAGTCCCCCCAAAGACGAGGTAAAAAGAAAGGTTATCCAGGATTTATACTTTGAAAGATTAACACACAAACTCGCTCACTTGAAAAAGGAAAGCCACCAGAAGTTTAGGAAAATATATGACCTACCCGACATGGTTGAAATTCGCGTTCTCGCCTTAGGTGAGCAACCTCATAGAGGCCGAGAAAATGAGACATGTTTGTAAACCCTTTTTTTATTAGGGGCTTCGACTACCTATACATTCGTTTATACACAACGTTTTTAGCTATGTATACACATATTCCCAACGTAGTTGACAAAAAATAATTGGTGTATACTCCTGATTATACTGGTGAGTCCTAAACTGTTACATATTTTAATTAGCCCATTAAACCTGTTAGCCACAATGAACGTGACTAAATCGCCAGGGTCCCCATTTTACTATCTTCAACTGATTGATGTTAAGAAGTTAGTAGAACTGCCTTCGTCGGATAAGAAGTAGAAAAACTGGGTTCTCCACCCACAATTAATATTCTTGATTAATAAATATGCCTCAAACGGAGGAGTTTGTCTACTTCCCGAGTGATGGCCTCAGACTTCTCAGAGGAGAAAGATTTTTTTTTGGCTCGATCTGGCTCTCTTATTGACAGAAATATCGTGGACAATAACTAATGAGCAAACGCCCAATATGTCATTTGCACTCCACGCGAAAACATCCATATTCTACTGCAAGAAAGTAAGTAAATTATTTTTAAAAAAAACCATCAAGTTTATTACCGATACAACGCTTCTGCCCTCAGATAGGGCTTCCTCTTATACTTGTTCATCAATACTTTTAAATTGATCATCCTTTCGGGGATTATCCACCCCCTCTAGCGATGGTTCGATGTCTTACTACTGGCCCTCCTTCCCATTTCCGGTTAATTGCTATCTATGTGATTTCATATGGTCTATAGAGATAATGTAACAAGTACTTGCAGTTCGTTTACGATCTCTGATCACTCCAACCACGTTACCAATCGTGTACTTCATGCACTGTCGAAATGTACATGGTTTTGCCTCCACTTGGTACAACCATGGTCTGCCAATTATGGCATAACATGAGTTGGGGGAATCTAATATCATAGATACGTCTTCAACTCTCTTTCAGTATTAGCCTATCCAATAATTATCATCAGCTCGACCTCCCTCACTACTAGGAAAATTTTATCTCGTACCCGACCAACGTCCGGTTAGTTTATTTGTATGACGATACCTTGAACATCATGTCATAACTTGTTTTGAAGATTATATTCGTGGAATTCCTATTAGCCACCTGGACGCATGTGACCATCATTCATTCGATATTGAAATTAATTGTCAAAGTATCCTCATGGGGTGTTGCAAATCCCTGTAAATCAACGTTATTAAATGCTAAATCAGCCTCATGGTGTTAGTAATTATGGTAAGACGACCCATCAACCGACTATACTTCAAGGTCATTCTTGTGTCACTTCTTCGACGCGAGGTATACTCGTAATAACTTATCCTTGCTAAATATGGTGAACAACCATTGTTGATTTCCCTTATAATATTTTCTCTGTTCCTGCCCCCCGTCCGTTTGGCCTCCACCATTCCTATCATCTTGGCGCATGTCCTCTTTACGCATAACAAATTAGGCTAATTCCACACTATTGATTCTTCATTCAATATCTTCTTTGAGTTGCCATAAATTGTTAGTTATATGGCCATGAACACTATGATATGAACATAAGTGTGCAATATTTTGGGCCATGAGCCAACATACTTCGTCGAGGCTGATATCTGGTTTTCCCCTTAGTCCTATCATAGATAGTGGATATCATCTCTGTCAGGGTTGTGAACTTTCAGGTTGGGTTGCTGTAATACGAAGCCCTCAATCTCCTTAATAGGGCCCTCATGCTCTCGTCGCATCCGGTGTCATTGATTTTCCTCTGATCGATCAACGATTTTTTCTAGATTCTTCCAGTTTAGTGTTAGAAAGGTTTGATAAATCTTATTTCTTTTATTCTTTGATTGTGATAAACAAGTCCATATGCGCGAGAATGTCTCATATTTTTTCCACCGTAAATCTAACTAGATCGACATATAGAGGTCCCTCATTGTTGAGTCTTCTTTTAAGCGATGTTGTTGCAAAAGGTTCTTCCTGATCCGGAAGGGCTTTCATCGCATGAACAAAACTTTTGACGTAGATCGTGAGCGATTCCTCTCTCATTTGATATAAATCCATGATAGATTCTTTTTTCTTCTTAGGTTATTTACTACCAATGAATTGATTTCTAAAGATACTCCACAAACCTGCAAAATCATGGATTGACATTTTTGAAAACCCATTAAACCAATCTATAGCGTTACCGTTTATATTTATGGAAATCTCTCGGTACAACATGAAGTTGTCGCGGTTGAACACCATCATCATGTTTCTAAATCTCTTCAGGTGACACTCTGGATCTTTCATTCTGCCATATTCCTCTATCCGGTAGGGGTTGATATTTCTTAGGAGTTTTACTTCGAAAATTTTGTTGAAGAAGGTTCATTGTTGGAACTTCCCTTTCGATTACGAATCTAGTTACAAGTATTGGAAATTTTAAGGTTTAAGCGTTCAGTGATATAATATTTCACACAGATGGTGCCAAATTCGTTAGGAAACCTTCTTTATAAATATGTGTCACACTGATAAGCTTTTATGGGAAGAAAATTAAAATAAAGTCAAGTTTCCAATTATTATTCATTTACAGTTCAATTTATATATATTCTTTACACAAAATTTATCTCTACATGGTTAATTTCATAACTACCTCTTGGGACGTGTTTTAATGAAATTAAATACACGGCGCACTACTTGGATTGTTACCGCACACGCCTGTTAGGGGAACATTTGCTGTGTCCATTATTTCTTACATGACTAGCTTCGGGATATCATTGTACTCACTCGATAAACTTTTTGTCTTTCCTTGCTCACCTCTCAGATTACAATCCGCTCGATAAGCTTTCTAGTCTTATTCCCTAGTTGATCATTACTTCCCTTTTAGTTTGGTTTTATTTTACCGAGTATGAGGATCATAAATAATCCAAGCGGTGCGGCGCTACACGCGGTTGACAAGTTTCAATATCTTTTACTTCTAGTTTGTTGAAAATTTGCCTTTGGCTTGGTCCTTTTTGGTCGGTTTCCGTCCTATTCGTTTATCTTTAAAAAAACAAATTATAATTTGATTTTCAAATTGTTTACTTAAATAAATAATATAAAAATGAAATTTGATAAGTTAATTTTTGACTTTTTTTAATGGATTATTATCTAATAATTTTATCAAAATAATGTATAAAAATAAATTTAAAAAAACAATCGTCTCTAACGGTTTTGTCAGTTCGATTCCAGATTATTTCTACCGGTTTATTGGTTTATCGATCTGATTCCAGATCAATTCTATCAACTTATTAGTTTTATCAGTTCGGTTCCTTATATATCTTAATTTTTAAAATGAAATATTGGATGGAACTATTAAAAGTCAATATTGGTGTGGATAAAAGTAGCCTGAGGGTAGGCTAGTAATTTTGAGTGGAGTTTTAAGGCGGCGTAAGGGTGTTTCACGGTGGTGTGGTGGTGTTTAAGGGTGTTTTAAGATATTTCAGGGTGTTTCAAAGTGTTTCAAGGGTGGAGAGAGAATTAAGCAGCCTGGCAGCAGTTAATTTTTCTTACCCATAGTTAATGCTGGTGGTTGGGCATTTATAGTGTGAAATTTGGGCCCTTATGGGCTTTCGGGTCAAGTTTAATGGACCTGGGTCATGTTTAAAGACCCATGAGTTTTAAGCAGATGTACAGGTAGCTTAGTCAGATAGTGATTAGATTTTTTAGTACTTTAGTCATAGTTCGAACTGCCTTATGTTTGCAGTGTTCAAGATCATCTGTCCGGTTCAATCAGTGTTGTCCGAATTGAAGTCATGGTGTCTGTTCGAATTTACGGGGTGATTTACTTTGGACTACCGTTCCGGGGAGTTCTTCGAATTCGGACTCATCAGGAGCCCCTTTTTTAGGTATTTGAACAAGTGTCCTTGTTAAAGAACTGAAAAACAGTCCGATTGAAGAAGTGGTTTTCCAATTCGAAGAGAATTGAGATAGGCCCGGACAGTCCAACCGTTACGAATTCCAAACGGTTCTTTGCCAGAGGTAGTGGGACACGTGTCACCCTCTGGTTGGTTACTTTTAGCCGTTTTCTCACCTTGAAAGTTGCACCACTTTCTCGAACAAGTTACTTCTTTAAATGCTATTGATGACGTCAGCGCCGTTTTTAATCATTGCCCAACTTTTCGGATTCTCCTAGGAATCAAACTCTTCTTTACATTTACTATAAATTCCATTTGTCTTTCACAGTCTCATTTTCACTTTTACTTTGCCATTTCACTCAAAACTTCATCTCTCTAAAACTTCAAACTTCTCTTAGTTATTTTATGTTCACAGCAAGAACAGCTCTAATCAAGGGTGGCTGGCTCAATCTTTCAGAACTAGAGAAAGCTCAAACGGTTGAAAAAGAGAAGAGACTTGCAGCAGGGCTTCCAGCGTCGCCTGCTGAAAATCCAGCCCCTTCAATCGAAGAATCTGATAGAGGTTCGTCGTCTTCGAAAGGTACGAAACCTAGAAAACTCTTTCAATCAACACTCTCCCCAATAGTTTCTGGCTTATCAGTCCAAGAGTCAATCCCCACTGTCGAACCGGGGGTCGCTGTTACAAGTGTTAGGAAGAAAACCACTTTTATTGCTATGGGGTCCGACTCCGATCATTCTCCAGACAAGCTGATCATGAAAAGACCAAGTAGACTGGTTAAGGGACTCTCCTCAAAAAATACCAGTGAGTCAGGGTCCGGGACAACTGATAGGACCCTCCGGGAGAGGCCGGTTGGTCCGGAGGCTAGCAGTCCACTACCTCCTAAGGAAACTTCGACCTCAGAAGCTCAAACTGAGGTGAGAACTCAGAAACATACAACGAGCCGCCAGTCCGGAGGATCAGCTATGCCAAGCTTCATCCCTCCCCGGGCTGTTTCTGCAGAAGCTCCCCCAACAGTAATGGAGGAGAGGATGGAAGACTCCACTGAGGAGGTCAGGTTTGAGTCCGAGTCTTCCGGACAAGCTGAAACTGCTATAGTTGTTGCCAAGAAAGGCAAAGAGGACTTGTACCTGAGCCGTCCGGATCTGCCGGAGAGCCTTGAAGGGAAAGTTAGGCCCTGCTTTCACAAGGTAGAATTTAAGTATCTTTTGTCTTTGTTAAAAACCAAGTACATGTTTATTCATACTAGAGACTTGGGACGGCTTCGCACTAAGTGGGGGATCCCTGAAAACGTAAAGATCCGAATTCCCATCGATCCGGAGACCCCGATGGATTGCAAGAGAAACGAGATTGTCTTTTTTACGGAGCTGTTCAATCGGGGACTCAGGTTCCCATTGGATCCGGAGATAGTGCGCTATTTCCATTTAGTCAAGCTATGTCCATCGCAGCTGAGCCCCAACGGATGGTACACCTTGATGTCATGCATTATGGCGTCTAGGCTGTCCGGAATCCCTCTTCCCATGGAAGAGTTTGCTGCTGTGGCTAATCTGTGCAAGCACCACCAGATCCCTTTTTATCATTTTAATATGGGGAACAATCTGAAAGCCGTCGATGATCTCCTGGAGTCGGAGAATAAATGGAGGAGCCAGTTCTTGTTTATAAGTGGCTCATGGGAAAATGGTAAGAAGATTAAGGTTGGGGAGAATCCTAGCCTTCTTCGAAGTAGATGGAGAAGCGATCGTAAGTTCTTTCCTTAAGTTCCTGTTCGTATCTTCCCTTCTTTAAGCTTTCACTAACTAGTTATTCTTTTGTTTTATTAGAACTGCCAAAAGAGTTCGGAGACTATCTGAAAGCCGGACAGGACACCTGTGGCAAGATAAATACATGGGCCGCAGAGAACTGGGAGAACCGGTTTCACAAGGCTTTCACTTCGGGGAACTTGGCGAGATCTCACCTGTGGAACACCACAGGTCGAAGGGATTTAACATGGGAGGAGTTCTCCACCCCTCCTGATGATGACATAGTGCTGAGAAGGTCTCATGAGCTAGATGGGACCCTTTTCCTTCCTCTCCGGGCCAAAGCCCCAAGTAAAATGAAGGGCCAAAAGAAGAAAGGGAGGAAAATAGCAACGGATACGGAGAAAAAGGCTCCAACTGACACAGAGGTGCCAGTCCCGGCCCAAGTTGATGCAAACCTTCTTCAGGTGGTAGAAGTAGAAAGTAAGAAACACGGAGAGACTCCCTCAAAACCTTCAAGGGCCTCCAAATGAACTCGCAAGCAAACGAGTGACAGTATTGATAGGGAGGCAAAAAAGAAGAAGATTTCTCAAGAAGAAGAGTTTGCTCCCCGGGACCCGGAGCCCACTTTCCCTATTGATCCAACGTTGGCTGAAGAGATCCCAGAGAATCTTAACGAAGGGATTCCAAGGGAACTCCATACTGATGAGATTGAAAGGGGAGAGATCAATATGGACGAAGTGGATGTCACCGGCCTGGGTCCTCTAGGTGATTACTTTCTTGGTCTGTCAAGAGATGAGTTTGCTGGGCCATATGTTCCCCCAAGCAGCTCCAACACAGTAAACTTCAACGGTAAGACTTTCTTGGTTTCCAGCGAGAGAGACGTTATAGCTCATTCCCTCCTGAGCAACGTACAACCCGTACTTACCCTGGAAAGGCAAGTCCGGAGTCAGGCAGAGTCCATCAAAGAACTTAAGTCTGAGAAGGAGGCACTGTCCGAAAAACTCAGGACTGCCACTACTAAGGTTGACTTGCTCCAGGAGTCAAACGAACAGCTAAAGGAGAATCAAGAGAAAAGCAACACAAAAGTTGCTTCTTTAGAAAAGACTGTGAAAGATCTCCAGGCTAAGCTGTCCGGATTGGAGAAGGACTTGGCAGTATCAAGGGGAGAAACTGCAGCAAAGGAGAAGATTGTCACCAACCTGACCACTGACAAACTTGCTTTAGAGAATGCAGTGACTCAGGCTGTCGAGGAGAAAAATGCTTTGGTGAAGGATCAAGAAGCTATGATCAAGGCCAAAATCAATGCTTATGCCAGGGAGATGATACGGAGTGAGGAATTATTGATTGAAAAGGTGAAGTCCGACATGGTCCTCCTATTTCACGAGAAGTTCCCGAAGAGGAGACTTGGGGACTTATGGCGTTACGTGGATGACGATGATCTCCCATATTGGACCATGGTTGATGAAGGGTACACTGATATATCCTCATCTGGTGACGAGGAGGAAACCGGAGAGAGTCCGGGTGAAGAAGAGGCTGACCCCAAAGGCAAGAAGGTCATTGAGGAAAAAAGCGATATCAAGACCAAGGGAACAGATGAGGGTGAGCCATCTTCAAAGGCCCCACCTTAGTTGGTAATTTATTCTGTTTACTTTTTGTTCGAACCAAAGTCCTTGGAAGGCCAAGGCACCTTTTTTTGTGATGCTGTCCGTTTTGACCGGACAGATTTTTGTATTGTGTTTAAACTTGTTTAAAAAGTCCTTGGAAGGCCAAGGTAACTTTAAGTTTATTGAATGAACGTTTTATCTCGCACAACCCTTCTCTTATTCCATAGTCTGTTTAAATATCTTGGAGTTTAAGTAATTTCGAGTTATCGTGTTGTGAGAGTGTTTAGTTTCTATGGCTAGAATTTAAGTAGCCCTTAGATCTTTCAGTCCGGATAGTATGACAATTAACAGAATTTTGCAAAAACTTAGAAAATTAATTCAAGAAAGTTCCAAGTTTCATTTAAAGCTCTCCGTGGCGCCGGAGAGAGGTAGTGGTATGCCCCCAAATATTTACATTGATATTTAAACAAGTAAATATTTACATAAGTTTTATTCCAAATACATTCGAAGATGTTCAATATTCCAAGGGTGAGTTAAAACCCTGCCATCTTTGTCTTCCAACCAGTATGTGCCAGGCTTGATTCTTTCAACCACAGTGTAGGGACCCTCCCAAGTTGGGGCCAGCTTTCCGAAGAGTTTTTCCTTGGTATGCAAGAAAACCTTCCTCAATACCTTATCTCCTGGTTGAAAATCCCTTCTTTTAACTTTAGAAGCAAACCTGCTTCTCATCAAGCCTTGATAGTGTGCCATTCTAAGATGAGCTTTTACTCGCCTTTCTTCAATTAAATCAAGTTGATTTCTAACTGCCATTTCATTAGCCCGTCCGGAGAAGTTATGAACACGAAAAGAGGGGAGTGTCTTTTCTATGGGAGCTACTGCATCCATCCCATAGACCAAGGCAAAAGGTGATTCTTGTGTGGCAGCCCCAGGCGTTGTCCGGTAGGCCCACAAGACTTCTTGTAAATAACTAGGCCACTTCCCAGCAGCCCCTTCCAAATTTTTCTTTAAACCTAACAGTATTGTTCTGTTAGCCACTTCAACTTGCCCATTGGCTTGTGGGTGGAATGGTGAAGAAAAGCAGTGCTGAATACCCCTTGAGGCACAGAAGCTCTCCATTTATCTGTTGTCAAACTGTGGCCCATTGTCTGTTGTTATTCTCTGGGGAACACCAAATCTGCAACATATGTTGGATAGAACGAATTTTATAACAGCCTTTGAGGTTGTTCCTGCCAAGGGGGCTGCTTCTATCCACTTCGAAAAGTAGTCAATGGCTACGATTATGGTTTTACGCCCTCCGGACGCCATAGGGAGAGGCCCAACTAAGTCCAATCCCCATCGAGCAAAAGGGATAGGCTCAGAAATTGATTCCATAGGAATGGCTGGTACATGAATTTCATTGCTGTACCTCTGGCATGGGTCACACCTTCTTACCAGTTCCTTGGCATCTTTCATTATTGAAGGCCAATAATATCCGGAGAGAAGCACTCTTCTTGTTAATGCTCTAAATCCACAATGGGCTGATCCCTCACCATCATGCAATTCGGAGAGAACCATTTGTGACTCATGATCTCCTAAACAGCGTAGGAGAGGTTTGCTATAGGATTTCTTGTACAAGACCTCTCTAATCATGATGAAACCACGAGCCTTGTGTTTTAGAGTTCTGGCTTGTGATTTATTCAAAGGTACGATGCCTTCGGACAGATATTGTATAAGAGGAGACCTCCAATCCTGAGGCTCATTCACTTGTATTTCAAAGACTTCTTCTTTTTCCCCTTCATCAAGTTGGATAGAAGGACTTTCAAGCACATGGATCCATGGATAGGACTCCGTGTATGCTATTGTTGCCAATGAGTCTGCTAGCTCATTCTCTGCCCGGGGAATATGTTCATAGATAACAGCTTTAAACTTCATTGCTTCATTTTTCAGGAGAAGTAAATATTTAATCAATTGTTCTTTTCTAGCTTCTGATAGGCCCAAGGCATGGTGGACAAGCAATTGGGAGTCGCTTAGCAGCTTGACCCTTTTTGCTCCACAGATATAAGCCAATTTCAACCCAGCTATAGCTGCTTCGTATTCGGACTCGTTATTGGATGCTCTGAAAGCAAAACAAATAGCTTGGAACATGTTGTCCCCATAGGGGGAAGTAAGACATATTCCTTCCCCAGATCCTATGGCACTGGATCCTCCATCTGTTCGGACAATCCACACTTTTTTGTCTTTTGAATCAGCAGATTGTTCTGAGTCCCTATCAGAATGGAATTCGACCAGAAAATCAGCCACAGCTTGAGCTTTTACTGCTGTTCGAGGAGCAAAGTCTATGTCGAAGTCCCCCAACTCTACTGACCACTTTGTCATTCTGCTTGAAATGTCTGCTTTTTGAAGGACATTCTTTAAAGGGAAAGATGTCCGGACAACGATAGGATGAGCCTGAAAATAAGGCCTCATCTTTCTTGCAGCTACCACCAAGGCCAATGCTAGTTTCTCAAGTTTCAAGTAACGGCGTTCAGCATCAATCAGGCTTTTGCTGATGTAGTATACCGGGTGAGGGTACCCATCAACCTCCCTTACTAGCACAGCACTGATGGCACAGCTTGAAACAGCCAGATACACAAAAAGAGTCTCCCCATCGACTGGTTTGAACAAGGTCTTGGGGGAGGACAGATGCTTTTTGATTTCATTGAATGCCTCATCACACTGTGGTGTCCACTCAAACCCCTTTGCACCCTTCAAAGTTTGAAAGAAAGGAGCACATCTGTCCGAAGACCTTGAGATGAATCTGTTCAAAGCTGCTAACCTCCCCGTTAACCGCTGTACTTCTTTAATGTTTCGTGGAGGCTCCATGTGGAACAAGGCATTGAGTTGGTCCGGGTCAGGCTGTATTCCATGCTAACTTATAATATACCCCAAGAACTTCCCGGACTGCACTCCGAACACACATTTTTCAGGATTTAACTTTAAATTTACTTTGGCCAGATTGGCAAAAGTCTCCCGGAGGTCGGACAAGTGCAGCTGCTCATCCACACTTTTCACCATCATATCGTCAATGTAAACCTCCATATTTCTTCCAATTTGATCAGAAAATGCCTTATTGACTAACCTTTGATAAGTAGCCCCAGCATTTTTCAAACCAAAAGGCATCACCTTGTAGCAGTGTAGACCTCTATCCGTAACAAAAGTGGTATGCTCTTGATCCCTTGGATCCACCTGGATCTGATTGTACCCGGAGAAAGCATCCATGAAGGAGAGTAGCTTGTTCCCAGAAGTAGAATCTACCAGCTGATCTATCCGGGGAACCGGATACAAGTCTTTTGGGCAAGCTCGATTGAGATCTGTGAAGTCAATGCACATTCGCCATTTACCGTTTTTCTTTTTTACCAAGACTGGATTGGCAGTCCACAAAGGATACTGAGATTCTTTAATGTGCCCCATCTTTGTGAGTCTGTCAACCTCTTGTACAATGACATCAGCCTTTTCTTTTGAAAAAGCTCTCCTCTTTTGCACCACAGGTGCCACATCCCTCCGGACAGATAGGTGATGGGAAATCACCTCTGATGGAACTCCAGTAACATCAGCATTGCACCAAGCAAAGACATGCTGATGGTCTTTTAAGCATTTTAACATCTCTTCTTTCAACACTTGTGGCATTTTGGACCCTATCTTGACAAATTTCCCTTCTTCCAAGCAGTGTGTCTCAACCTCTTCAACTGGGATCAACACTCCGGGGGTCTCTCTGGGGTCATCAATTTCACCCTCACCCCCAGAAAGGCCCTCAAACTGCTATTGGTCAGTTATACGGACTGCCCCCACCGTTCGTGGAGCCAAGGCAGTGGCATAACATTCTCTTGCAACTTTTTGACTGCTCCGGACAACCCCAACCTGCCCCTGAACAGCGTATTTTAGACACTGATGGACTGTTGAGGCCACTGCATGCATCCTAGAGAGCCAAGATCTCCCTAGAATAGCATTGTAACAAGTGGGACAGTCCACCACAATGAAAAGTATTCTGACCGTTTTCTTAAAAGGGCCTCTGCCCAACAATACTTCTTCTTCGAACTCACCGATCACATCAGCTGAGCTGCCCGTGAAGCCTACAATCGATCGGTCTGACTTTTGAATCACAGCTGGATTTTTCATTTTCTTGTAAGTATCTAAGAAAAGGATATTGGCAGAGCTCCCAGTATCTACCAGGATTCGCCTTATCTCATTGCCCCCTATCGATGCTCCTATGACAACAGCATCTTCATGAGGGCCAGCAATGTCTCTCAAATCATCCCCATCAAAGACAATGAATGGGAATAAACTTGACGATTGATAAGAGGTCATGCCCCCTTCTAATTGGGTAGCCAAATTATGAACATGCCTTTTTCTTGATGAAGTGGTAGGAGCCGTTACAGTGTCCCCTCCGAAAATTGTCAAGGACTCAAAGAATTTAATGAGCCCGGAGACCGACCTGGAACGCTCCTCTATTGCACCCACTCTATTTCTTGTTGGATCAGGGTCCAAGTATTCAGATTCCACATCAAACCTTTCAACGATTACCATAGCCCCTTCTGGGGCAGCATTAACCGGACCAGCCCGGTGAGTGTTATCAGGCCTGTTGCCTCCTCTTCTTTTAACGTATGCACCCAATTTCCCTCTTTCAATCAGGTTCTGAACCTCTTGTTTCAAGGCTATGCAATCATCAGTAGTATGGCCAATATCATTGTGATATTGACAAAAAGAACTGTTTCGATGTTCTCTGGGAGACTGCAAGGTTGCCGGTCTCCGGTAGTGTACTTCATCTTTAGTTTTTTCGAAAATGGTTGCCACACTTTCTTTGAGCTCTGCAAACCACTCCGGTTGGACCCACGGCCCCCTTTTGTTTCTAGACTGCTGACTTTGTGCAGGAGCAGCTGGTTGAGACTGAGCTTTTCCTCTTCCATTCCCCTGTCCGGTTTCTCTAGCTTTGTTTCCGGACTGGTTTTGATTGGGAGTTGGTGTTACCGGGGTGGATCTCACCTGCCTGTGCACCCTGGTCTTTTTTGTTTCATCAACATTTATTTGCTTGCCGACTTGATTCAGCAATCCACCCCAGGTCATGGCTTTCTTCCTTGTTACTGAATCGGCCAGGTTGCCCGGGTTCAAACCTTGTCTCAGGGATGCTATTGCCACTTGTTCAAAGCAATCAGCCAGCCCGTTCTTTGTGTTCAGAAAACGACTTATGTATTCTTTCAACGATTCATTTGGCTCTTGGGCACAATGGATTATGGTATCTCCATTGCCCTTGAGCTCCTTACTCCCCACAAATTGCCTTCGAAAGGCCATCCAAAAGGTATCAAAGTCTCTGATACAACCCTGAGGAAGGCTGTTGTACCACTTCAGAGCACTCCCCGTAAAGGACTGGGAGAATGCCCTGCAGAGTAGTTTATCATCATCATCAAAGTTCATCATGAAGTTCTTAAATTGCTCCAGATGATTGTCTGGATCAGTACTGCCATCGTACTTCTCCATCTTGGTGCTATCGAACCTCTTGGGGAGGTTTCCGGATAGGATTTTAGAAGACAGTGGAGACTGCCTCCAATTCCTTCCACGACTGAACACGGTATCCTCATTAGGTATTGCAAAGATACCTGGCTCATCATGGAAGGCAAATGGATCCACCAGCATCCGGTCTATATATCTCCGGCTGTGAGATGATCCTTTCCCAATGTGCCTTTTCATTCTTCCATGGTGGTCTCTTTTTCTGGAATATTTTTTAACTTGCTTATGTTTTTTCCTGGTTCGCCCCTCATCACTACTGGAGGACAAGGATTTTTCATTTCCCTCACTGTCCGAAGAGCTGTCCGAAGATTTTGAACTTGAGTCAGATTTCTCCACAGGCTTGGACCGGTGAGACTTTTTTGAACTAGCATGTGTCTTTTTAGTGCTCACATGAGTCTTTGAAGCCTCATGCTCTCGAGGGTTATCAGAACGATGAGCAACTGATGCTTTGGATTTCTCCTTCATGCCCATCTTGGCCTTTTCAGCCCTCAGAGCTTCTATTTCAACCCTCAACCTGTCACGCTCCTGGACAGTATATTCATCGTTCTCTTCCACCACTTCGAGCAAAGCTGGTGGAAGCTCTGGATTATCCGGATTCATTCGGACAGAATTCCTTTACTTGGTTTTGAATGTCTGATTCAGGCACCGTCGCCTCCCACTGTGGTCGCCAATTTGGTGTGGATAAAAGTAGCATGAGGGTAGGCTAGTAATTTTGAGTGGAGTTTTAAGGCGGCGTAAGGGTGTTTCACGGTGGTGTGGTGGTGTTTAAGGGTGTTTTAAGATATTTCAGGGTGTTTCAAAGTGTTTCAAGGGTGGAGAGAGAATTAAGCAGCCTGGCAGCAGTTAATTTTTCTTACCCATAGTTAATGCTGGTGGTTGGGCATTTATAGTGTGAAATTTGGGCCCTTATGGGCTTTCGGGTCAAGTTTAATTGACCTGGGTCATGTTTAAAGACCCATGAGTTTTAAGCAGATGTACAGGTAGCTTAGTCAGATAGTGATTAGATTTTTTAGTACTTTAGTCATAGTTCGAACTGCCTTATGTTTGCAGTGTTCAAGATCATCTGTCCGGTTCAATCAGTGCTGTCCGAATTGAAGTCATGGTGTTTGTTCGAATTTACGGGGTGATTTACTTTGGACTACCATTCCGGGGAGTTCTTCGAATTCGGACTCATCAAATATGATTCTCATCTGATCCTCATCGATTCGACTCTGATCCAGTTCTCGATTTTCAAAAACTATTAACACTCCTTCATTTTGGGAACGAGATTAAGATAAAAATAAAATATATTTGGCCATCATATTAATTTTTGTTTCTCTTACTATAGTTTGGCCCAAAATAAAGAGATAAACTTAGCTTTGATCAGCTACTCGAATATCCGTAAGGTATTTGGGCTAGACTATAAATTAACAAATTTTTGTTGGATATCTTACTCTACCCTCTTTTTGTTTTAGAATTCAAACTTGAAGACTCAATATACCCTCCCCTTCATAAATAATTATGAAATTTCCATCTTCATAAAAACTAACAATTCTAACTTTAAACCTTAACATTTTTGTACCACAATTTCAAACCAACCAAACATCAAAATAACATGGAAGATGAGGAACTAGGCTTCTCTTTGGAAGAATTCATAGATGAAGAGAACTTCTACCCGTTAGAGGTAGCTTATAGATATTTAATTTATGTTTAAGTTGTGCGCGATGAAAATCAATATTATCGTGTGACACGTGCGATAGTAATTGTGTTCATCCCACTATCCTTGTGATTCGTGTACAACCTAATCACAAAGCTTCATGCGATATATGGTGTGTTCAACACAATGACTATGCGACTTCCTGTGATATTTACGTATGTAGTGTGTGATTTATGCATTATGATGTTTACTTAGCTTTTTTTTAATTGTTGTAGGAGGAACCTGGCCACCCACTATTTATTTTGGCTGATTACACATAAACATTTACAACCGATAGGCTTTAGACTAAACAAAATGAATATTTTTGTATAAAATGAAGGGAAGAAGATAAAATTCGCTAATATTATCACCCTAAATGACGATAGAGAAGAACTCATAGGTTAAAGTACCAATGTGAGAGATATGATATCTATAAATCAAAAGTCAACTAAATCTTCGAGAATGGGAAATTGTACATAATATATGATATCTATAAGAACATATTTTTTATTAATATTTTAAAATGACAGTATACATCTACTAAATTGACTGAAGTATTATTAAATTAGATTATATTTTATTTATGATATAAATCTAAATATAATAATAATTGAATTTTGAATTTGGTGAATAAGTTACAGTAAAATACATTAGCAAAACTGAATAAAAATTATATTATTATTTAAACGGACCAATTTCTAAAGGGTAGACCAGTAAAATATTGGGTTGATCTTAACTTTGTAATATAATTCCAATAAATATGTGATATCTTGGATGTGTTATGTAATAAGATTTCGATGTCTTAATTTAGTAAGATAAAGGGGCAGATTAACAAAAAATGAGCTAATGATGTATGCTATAAGGTCCACTGTCATTACTATAAAAATGGATGTAAATCAACAATCAAGAGTAAATCAGTGGGTTTGACCTGACAACAATATATTCAAAGTTTTTAGCCTCAAGCTTATACTATTTCCAAACCAAATGCACATCAACCAAGAGTAAATCAACAACCTCAAGCTAAGCAGCAACAATCAAGAGCAAATCAGTGGGTTTAACCTAACAGTTTTGCAGAACTAACAAAGAATGTTTCTACTATATTTTATAAAACTTAAAATTTTGTCTAGTTCAGGAAACCCATTTCGGTGTAAAGACCTAGAGAAGAAATGAGTCATAAGTTTTGAAAATATCACAACAACACCCATCATTATAAGAGGTACTGTGTAGCTCTCAAACAAGAGAACCAAACTTTAATTGATAACGGAAAACAAACAATATTTCCTTAGAGGTAAGTAGGAAGAGAGTCAAAAACATGTTACGGTGGGCAACCAAACCATATCACAGAGAATAGTAGTTGAGAATTCTTTGACACAGGAACGTACGATGCTCATAACATAATATTTTTGACATATTTGATTTGTTTTTAGAATATTTAGATTCAGACCTTAACTGAAACATTCTAATGATGATTAGTCAACCTAAGGTATGAGGTAAGAACTAAATAATATGAAATTTTGTTGAATCTTTAACTATTTCTGATGGGGATACTTTGTCAGGCACTACCACTTGTCTTGGAAGATGCACGTTGTGATCCTAACTACACAGTTAACAGAAGGAACTTTGACCCATCTTTATAGAAATCCACTTCCGATTCTTATTTTTAGGGATAATGATTTAACAGAGATAGTTGCACCCCATGAACATACAGTGGTAATAAGAGAAACAAACGAAGGAAGTTAAATATGGAAGATTTTAATATATACAGAAAATTCAACCAATGTTTTCTTTATATTCAATTATAAACAGATGGAAAATCCTCCTCTAATTATTCATTCTTATATAATAATAGAAGGGTCTACTAGGGCCACCGCCAACATCATTAGAGAGTTAGAAAGGGAAGTATTTCTAGGTCGAGGATCTTTTCAAAGATTAGTAAAAGTGTTGTTTATAATGGCTGATAGGCCAACTACGTATAATGCAATTTTTGGTAGGTCTTGGTTGTCGATAATGCATGTTATTGCCTCTCACATACACCAATATTTGAAGTATGTTATCGTGAATCAAATAAGAGTTTTCTAAAGCAACCAAAAAGTGGTGAAGGAATGCTATGTTGATTCGTTATCTCAAAATTAGAAATAACAATTACAGGGCTAACTTTGGAGTCAGATGTTGTAGATGATCCAAGGGAGATACCCATCTCGGTAACACCTGAAGAAAATGTTGAAACTTATTTCTATCCCGACAGTAAAAGTTTGAAGATTGACATTCTCCTATCCCTAGATGTGAAGCTAAGGTTGATATATTTTTTTGAGAATTTACACATGTTCGTTTAGTGTTCAGAAGATGTAACAAGAGTATCTGCATATATTATATGTCATAAACTTGTAGTCTGGTCTAATACATGTCCAATAATTCTTGGTCTAATGCACGTTCAATTTTTCCAACTTTGGAAAAAATAGAACAGTTTCAATTGGACTTTAAAGTGTGTCGACCCTTCTATCAGGCTAAAAGAGCACATAAATTCTCCGAAAATTTTGCTAAGCCAAGTGTGAGGGAAAATCAATCATCTGTATTGTTGTATCAAGTTATGCAGTAAGTGTAATATTAGTTAGAGAAGTTGAAAATTATCCTTGTCTTTTATGATATGCAAACAAGAGTTTGCTGGATTCGGATAATAGATACTTAAAGTAGAAAAATTATCCTTGAGCTTAGTGATGTGGCCATAAAAATGAGATCATACTTTCACGTACATTCAATAGTAGATCAAACTTAATTTTCTTTGAAAAATATATTGTAGGGCAGAGGACTAAATGATCAGTGGAATTGAAAGAATTTGATATCAAGTTCAAACCTCAAACAACAATTAAAGTACAGACTTTGGCAGATGTTTTAATCAAATTTTACTCCAAACAACTAGTCTTGGGACCATATATTAATACTTTTTAAAATGAGTGGGTTATTCGAACTAACGGAAGTTCAAGCAGCTCAAATTATGGAGCGGGGGTTCAGCTGGTAGCTCTGACTGGAGAATCAATGTATCAAATATTACATTTTAGCTTTAAGGTATCCAATAAAGAAGCAAAATATGAAACAACACTAGCAAAGTTGCGACTTGCACAAATTTATGGTGCCAAAAATGTTTTCTTGATAAGTGATTAAAAGCTCGTAATTAACCATGCATCAAGAAAGGCCGAAGATAAAAAAGATAATTTTATAATATATCTAAAGTCTTTAAAATAATTACAACCTTTTTTAGAGCATTCAGTATGGACACATTCACACGATTCACAATTCCATTGTTGATTCTTTAACAATTATAGCGTACTTTGAAGGATATCCCCGGATATTCGAACAAGAACATCATTCGATAACAAAAGACCATAAACTAGAACCCAGATGTTGATAAGTACATAAAAATATTGGAGGCACGATAAAGAGACTTTGTCGGATGATAAAGCATTGGCTAAAAAATTGAAATTTGAAGCACGTGGCTTTGCGTTCTACATAGGTGTTCTCTATAAAATAATTTTTAAGTCGACCTTTTTTGAGGTGCCTTGGAATAGATGAATCATAAAAAGTATTATCCAAAGTACATTAAGGAAAGGGATCAGCTCATTATAGGTTTAAAACATTGACTATAATGGTTATATTGGTTCGATATTATTGGCCTTCCATCATGGTTGATTTAGAAAATTTTACAACTACATACATATGCCAGTAGTACCACTCGAATAAATATATGAAGTATTAGTATTCGAAAGATGATGGCTCGATTTAGTTGAATCTACGAATTTCAGGGGACGACAAACTATCATAATGACTATTCATTATTGTTCTAAATAGGTGAAAGTCGAACCTCTGGATGAACAAAAAACAAATGATATTATCAAGTTTAATTTATCTAATATATGATGTAGGTTTGGAGTACCAAAGATAATCATCACAGATAACGGCCCTTAGTTTGACAACAAGGACATGCAAGCTTTCTGGACTTCCAGAGGTATCCGATATTTGTTTTCAGCACACTTTCACCCGCAAGTGAATGGATAAGTTGAAATCATGAGAGAACTACCATTGATGGTTTAAGAAACAACTTAAAGGGGGCTGGTGGGAAGTGGAAATATTATCTCCAAGAAGTGTTATGGACTTACCAAACGACCCCCCCCCCCCTAAGAAACAAACCATGAGTTGTCTTTCGTTTTGGTTCATCAGATTGATATTGTGAACCATGCTGAAGCAACATTCCCGTCCTATAAAGTGAAAAAATATTCTTAAGCTAACAATGATGAAGGAATAAGGTCCGAACTTAACCTAACCAATAACATTTTAGCCTGAACCTTGAAAGCAACCAAGTCTGCAGTAGTTTATTTCTTTTAGTTTTCATATTTTTGGACACTTTCTTTAACTTTCAATATCAGGTCCATCATCAAGTTGTTTTCCCCCAGGGTGGCATTATACTTTGCTCTCATTTCTAACATGGAAGTCGTGAGATTAGTCATGTCGGTTTGGAACACATCGCTTTGTTCCAGGATCTGTTTTCAAGAGAGTGCTCCCAACCGTTATCTTTGACTTCTTTACATTTTTTATCTAGCACACTTTATCGTAGGAATCTGAACCTTTCATAAAGATACCTAGTTTCATGTGTTAGTTATGATCTGGTAATTTCAAGACGTATAATTGACGCCTTATATTTATCTAGATTTACTTTTTGCTTTGTTGCCCTCCTCTCCAACTCGACAATGAGGACAACAAGATCTTATAGTGCTACGACAAAGCGGTTCATTTTCAGAAGTTGAAAAGACCCAGACTTAGAAGCATTTGACCCTAGTTCATTTTTATTCTCTAGAGGTGGCTCCATATCAAATTAAAATGGGTCAACAATCATGGAAACTGCTTGACCAGTTTTCTCCTGCCCATTTACTCAGCTAGCTGAAATTCTTCTTAGCAGCTTCCAGTTGACCTTGTTGGGACGTATAGATAAATGTAAAAGAAAGTTTTATTGGGAAAAATTAATGAAAAAGTTAAAGTATGCTAATAATGTCCGATACGTTCAGCGGAACACCAGGATTATTTATGTTTTTCCATTTTCTTTGGAGTCGACAATGGTTTATTCTTTTGAAATTTTTTCCCATTCTTCCAACACCTACTGGAAAATAAGAGTTGTTGCTTCCAATTCCTTTTTGCTGCCACAAACTACTTCATGAAAAGTTCGATTATGGAGAGTCTTTAAGCAGTGATACATGACACCAGGGTGACCATGTATTTAGATAATCTTGGCTAGGGAAAAGGTTCAAGAGCTCGAAGTACCGAATAATGGAAGGGTTTAAAGGAAACCGAAGTCCCCAATTTAAGACATCCAAATAAACCACGAGCTCAAGAGTTTTGGAAGAAAATGATGTCTCTCCAGCCTCATGCAAGCGGATACGAACCAACTCTGGAAATTTCCATCTCTTTTGCATCTCTAATTCTTTGTTTTTAGAATAGTAAGTGTACTCGACTTTGTAGATGTACATCATGTATTGGTTGCTGACATTACGAATATTTTTTCTAAGTACCTCTAATACCCTAAAGGGAATTTATGTTGTTCTAATCTCTAGCCTTGAATTATTCTTTTTATCCTCTCTTGGAACCATAAAAATTGCCATCCCTCCAAAGCTACTGACCCAGTGATCAAAGACATAAGAGTTTCCAATGGCACTGTGTTTGTTATCCTCGACTAACTGCATCGAACTATCAACAACGTTTTTCGGGGTGTGGCTTGGCTTTTAGAGATCCTATTAGGTTTGGAACTCCTCGATTCCTCCTGGGTGTACCATGGTTGAGAGGAACTACATTGGGCTTATTGGATTCTTTTCTCCAGATGTAACTCAAGGTATTGGCAGTAGAGCTTCTGTCACAATCAGATTTGCTCATGAATATGAATCGAGATCAACGCTTATTTCTTTAGGTGTGATTTTTAGGGAAACTTAAGTTGTCTTTATCCAAGTAGGATGGGCAGAAGGAGTCGAAGAAAGTGAAAGCTCAACAAGTTTAGTTTTATCTTTCTCGGAACGCAAAAATCAAATGTCTCGATAATCAAACTAGATCTTTCGTCTATAAGCCCAACGACTCTCTTCAGCTTGGCTTTCTCATCTATCGACAACCAAATTGTAAGGGAGTTGTCAAGACAAAACATACAAAAAAGAGATTAATTGAAGATTAAATAACTTACCTCGAACGAGTAGTCCAAATAACTCCGAGGGCAAGTGCGTGGCAACAACGATTTTCTAAATTTGTGAAGAGAGAGGAGGCGAGGATTTTTTGCAAGAAGTTTAAGTGGCAGGGATCTCTTGAGAATTGGAGTTTATGCTGGTCAGAGCATGATGAATCTAATCTCTCTCTATCTTTAGAATTGGTGAAAAGTGAAAAAAATGACAAATCTATTACTAAATTTATAGAAAGCTCTGAAAGCCCAACATACACTTGCACTTGTATTTTTTCACCACCCTCTCACTTTTCATCATGACACGTATGCACAAATACATCACACGCGATATGAACGATTCTCAAAACGCTTAATCACTAAGGCTAGAAAATTAAAAATAAAATCGTTCAACCTAATCTAAGCTATCTCGTTTTGGACCATAGAACCAACTGCAGTAAGTGGAACAGGAGTACAAGTAATTTGAAGCAACATCAAAATTAATCCCATTTCATATTTATGTGCAAGGACCGTGGAAATTACTGATAAAAGATTTATCCGAACCGAAAGTTAAACCAATAAATTAGACCGGTATTTACTAAGATATTAAAGATTTTGTGTAATAAGATTTACATATATAATTGAGTACGATAAACTCAACTATTATATTATCATCTAGTATCCAAGTTTTGTTTTATTACCTTTTAATATGCATTTCAACTACCTAATTACCATTTAATACCTAACATTATATTAATAACCTATCTACCCTCACCCTTCATCAACAACCACGTAACCAAAATTTATTTTTCTTACTTTCTTTTTTTATTTTATTTTTTAAAAGACCCATATCTTTCAAACCGGAGCTCGGAAAAATATACAAAAGTACCATCGCTTTTGTACTTTTAAGATGAACAAAACTAGTATTGATGATATTTTTTGAATTTTTTATAAAAATAAAATTTCACCAGTAACAACTCTCAGGAAATCGAGAGAGTTGCAAACAACTCTCAGGAAATCGCGAGAGTTGTATACAACTCTCAGGAAATAGAGAGAGTTGCAAACAACTCTCAGGAAATCGAGAGAGTTACAAACAACTCTCAGGAAATCGCTGTAGTTGCACACAACTCTCAGGAAATAGAGAGAGTTGTAAACAACTCTTAGGTTAGTTTTCCAAATAACTCTCAGGTTAGTTTTCCAAAAAACTCTCACGTATGTTTTTCACACAACTCTAAGGTTAGTTTTCAAACAATTCTCAGGTATGTTTTTCAAACAAGTCTCAGGTATGCTTTTCAAACAAATCTCAGGTATGCTTTTCAAACAACTCTCATGTTATTTTTTTCGAACAACTCTTAGGTATGTTTTTCAAATAACTCTCAGGTTAGTTTTTCGAATAACTCCCAGGTTAGGTTTTCGAATAACTCTCAGGTTAGTTTTTCGAACAACTCTCAGGTTAGTACTGTCAGGGTACCATCAGATATATATAGTCGGGGGTATTTTTTGTCTAAATTTCAATTCGAGGCACCAAATGATACTATCAAAAACGAATACTATTGAGTAATTAGATAGTTGAGTGAATCTTTACTAGTACTTTTCTTTACTTTAAAAGTGGATGTATTATTTTTAGATGGTGAATAATTCATACTTTAGTGTTCCCCATAATTTAAGTCTTAAGTTTCTATTCTAAATATATTTGTTTTTCAAATTATTTCAAAAATCATCAGTATGTAAAAAAAACCTTATTTATAGTGTAGATTGATATGATATATTTTTTATAAATATGATTAATGATTTGTGACAAAGTTTTCAGATAAATATCATATATTTCTTTCTATTTAGAAATTATAAATATCACCTTGTGTACTATGTTTTCTTTTCTCGAATGTTTGCTACCACCCGCCATATTCATTCAATAAAGCATTATTTAGCTTTCGATTATTTAATTTACCAATAAAGTATAATCGGGCTTTCCATTACATAATTTACTAAGTCAAGGATTAGAAGCCACTGTTCGACTAAAATATATATAATCATGGGTTCCTTTACCCAGAGAAAATATTAGACTTCAAATCACAAATGGGGTTCAATTCGCTACTCCATGTTTAAACGTCGGTAAGAAGGAGAAAAGGTTAGCTATTTTCTTCTTTTTTTTGTTTGTTATCCTTCTTTTTTTGTTTAAAAGAAAAAGTCTGAATTGGGGTTTAATTTAGAGAGAAAAAGAACATAAATTGATACTTAATATTGTGAATTTGGGGAGCAGGTAAAATGAGTATACATGAAACCTGAGTTAAAATTGAGTGTATATATGATTCTAGAAAACTTTGGAGCTATGCAAGACATAACAAAATCTAGCATTTTTAGGTGATCAACCCTTTAGTTGGTCCTATTATTTCTTGTAAGTTTCATATGCATCGGTTTCCTTTTGTATTAGCATTTCGCATGAAGAAAAATGAACATGTAGGACCTTAACTCTTTCGTCAGACTCAAGCTACTTTTAACGAATGAGAGTGGCTAATACTTAAGATTTTTTTCGACAAATGGTCTTTTTGCAAAAAATGTAAGTAAAATTCCAGCTTCTTGTTATGGGAGTAATTTTGGTCTTTTTTATAGTCACACTCTTCGCGAATAGCTTTGGTGAATCCATATCTGATTAGAAATGCGGATGGAATTAACTATCTCGATGCCTAAGAAATGCTGATGGAACTAAGGAGGTGGATGAAGCAAGTAAGATGAAGAATTTGAAATTTGACTATGATACAATTAAAGATGCTACGGATAACTTTTCGGAGGCAAATAAGCTCGGGGAAGGTGGATTTGGTCCAGTTTACAAAGTAATCATGTTGAAACACACTGACTTTTATTTTATTTTAATGTGGAGATCAGAAGTATGATGATTTACTCTATTCGGATTCACTTTCAGGGTAGGCTTGCAGATGGACAGAAAATAGCGGTGAAAAGACTAGATAAATATTCAAAACAAGGAGATGTAGAATTCGAAAAGGAAATCAAATTTTTGTCGAAGCTGCAACACCGGAATTTAGTTACGCTCCTTGGTTCCTGCATACAAGGAAGCGAGAGACTTCTTGTCTATGAGTTTGTCCCGAATGCTAGCCTTGATAAGTTCATATTTGGTATCAACTTACTTCAACTTTTTCCGAAGGAGCGCAAAATTCTTTATTTTTTATAAGAAAAATCTAATATTTTTGTGGATTTAGATCCGACCAAGTCTTCGGAGTTGGATGGGGTAAGGCGCTGCAAAATCATAAGAGGCATTGCTCGTGGACTGAAGTATCTCCATGAAGATTGTTGTCATTGTATAATTCACCATGATATAAAAGCAGACAACATTTTATTAGATGCGGATATGAACCCCGAAATTGCAGATTTTGGTTTGGCAAGATTGTTTCCTTTCGATTTAAGTCAAGGCAGAACTAGTAGACCGATGGGGACACGGTGAGTATCTAATAAAATTCATTTGCACGACTGCCTGAACAAAATAGTTGATAAAACCAATAAGAAAACATGAATGATTTTAGTAATATCAATATTATTTAATTTTTACAACAAATTTTCAGTGGTTATGCGGCACCAGAATATGTATATCATGGACGATTCTCGGTTAAGACCGATGTTTACAGTTTCGGCGTCCTAATTCTTGAGATGGTGATGAGTAAGAAATTTAACTATTTCTGCAATGATGAAGAAATAGAACACATAAAAGGCTATGTAAGTATTAAGGTCTATTAGTACACCACGTAAACATTTTTATTAATTTGTAACTAAATCACGACCCTATAACTTATGCAGGCATGGAAAAGATGGATGAACGGAACGGCAAAAGATATGGTGGATCCTTCATTGAAATCGAGCTGTAATGAGGGAATGATGAGATGCATACACATCGGATTGTTATGCGTTCAAGATAATCCAACCCACAGACCAACGATGAGAAAAGTTATAACCATGCTTAATAACTGCTCAGTGTCTCTACCGCCACCTACTCAACCTACATTTCAAGGGAATAGTAATATATCAACAACTGACAATTCATTCAAGTGTTTAAACAAATTTGGCCGAGCTGTTTTCAACGAGATGTTGAAGAAAAATCCAAAAGAGAAATCCAAAAGTAAGTTGAATGTTCAATATGTTTTGTGATTCTTGAATATTTAGTTTCCATAACTCATACCTGTAGTAGAATTTGTGCCTGTCTTGCTTCATGATCAAGACCGAGATTACTTACCTGGACTATTTGCTTACTTTAGGTGGACTAGTGGATGAAACTAGCATTGATTTTGATACAATCAAAGTTGCCACGAATAACTTCTCAGAGGCAAACATTATTGGAAAAGGTGAATCTGATTACATGAACCACCAATGTAAAACTACAGTTTACGAGGTAATCACGTTGGAAAAACGATTAATCCATATTGTTTTCTTTGGAAGTTGCCATCTGCAGTATAATGATTTACTTTATTTGGATGGAATTTCAGGGTAGTCTAGTAAATGGACAGGAAATAGCTGTAAAATTTTTAGGAAAGAATTTTAGACAAGGAGACTTGGAATTTAAGAACCAAGTCTTATTGGTTTCCAAACTGCAACATCGGAATTTAGTTAAGCTCCTTGGTTGCTGTCTGCAAGGAAGCGAGAGATTTCTTGTCTACGAGTTCGCCCCCTATTCTAGCCTCAGCCATTTCATTTTTGGTATGAAGTTAGTTCAATTTTCTAATAGAGAGCATGTTGATTTAGATATGAATATTTCCTGAAATGCTAGTTGATTTAGATCCGACCAAGCGACTGCTACTGGATTGGGAAATGCGGTACAATATCATTAGACACGTTGGCCAGGGAGTTCTTTATCTTCACGAAGAGTGTGGTGATCCTATCATTCATGGTAATCTAAAAGCCAGTAACATTTTGTTAGATGGAGATATGATCCCCAAAATTATGGGGTTTAATATACCAAGATCGTCTGCAATAGGGGCAATGTATGTATTCTACTTTTCATACTTTTCATCTTCATGAATGCCTCGGAAAAATAACCCCTGATTACATTTATATACTCAATGGTGTACTAATAATTTGATACTGATATTACAGTGGTTATATGGCTAAGAATGATGTTTTCAGTTTCGGACTCCTAATTCTTGAGATTGTGACTGGTCAGAATATCACTTGTTTCCGCAATGGGGAAAACGTAGGAAACATTCTCCGATATGTAAGCTCTAAGCTTCATTGGTAGACTTTATGAAAAAATAAATATGAATTTGTTTATAGATCATTGGTCTAGTATATCTAAAACCCAATAATATATACAGGTATGGGAAAGTTGGTTTAACGAGAGCATAATGAGTATAGTGGACGGTTCATTGACATCCAGCTCAAGCCCAGAGATGACAAGGTGCATACACGTCGGCTTGTTATGTGTTCAAAAGAGTGTAGCATACAGGCCAACAATGGCCATCGTTGAACAGATGCTAAATAGTCGTTTATTTCGTCTCCCCAAACCTACACAACCTGCATTCAGCTTGGGATCCAGTGATTTCACTGAGAGCGGGTTACTGAACTTGCACACTAAAAAGGCGACAGACGCAGATCCAAAATCTTTAGTGAGAGGGGGCTTGGATCAGACAACTTGTCCATTCGATAAGAGATTTAAATATGGACGGAAAGAATGATAATTATATAAATATGGACGGAAAAGGCAGTATCAACCACTAAAGCTGAATCAATTTTTCTGCTATTGAAAAAAACAATTACTGCTGTTGGTTTTGGTGTGTTAGATATATGTTACATATTATTTGATCTTTTACCGTTAACTATTATTAACTTTTTTTTTAAAGACTCTTGACAAATCTATAATAGACGGTTTATTTTTGTCTCCCCCTCGTCCTTCACGTTATTAGAAATTTAGACGTTTAGTTTCCCTGCACATGTAAAGCTTAAAAAACTGACACGTGTCCCTAAGTTTTGTAGTGCTTTCGGTGCCCTAGAATTTTGTCCAATAATACCCTTGTGTATACCAACTCACATGTCCGTCATAAGCCACGTCACATTTATTTTTTACTATTAAATTTTAACCACTTACCGTTTACCCTTATCATTTACCCACATCTCCCTAAGTTAGACCGTGTCAAACTTAAATTAACCAAACCTTAATATAATATAACCCAACCTAGTCCAATTTAATATTATTATTTTTTTTTTAAAGTAATACCTCTATTTATTAAAATGAAAACCTAGTTACATCAATTTTTATAAGGGCCACAAAGATATACAGCCTAAAGAAAAACTTAAACAGGCCCAATAGCACAAATGAAATCACAAGGACCATCCCCCAGCCCATCAACAAAACCAAAGCTAATAGGGATAATAAACCCTAATTTCAGAACATCCTCCTCTTCTCTCTTTCGCCTTCCCAAAGAGAACAAAACCCTAAGTCGCCAATCGCCATTAAAACAGCCACAAAAAACTCAGACAAAGCTTCAAACACCCAGAAAAACTAGCCTCACAACCATCCACACCGCCAAAACAGAGCCAAATACTAACCAGGGTCAATATACCCAACTCTTAGACTTTCGAGAACTACGATAGCCAGAAGAGAGTTGGGTATATCATTACCATCAAAAGATCTGCTCCTACCTTCATTCATAACCCACTTTGCAATCCAATCAGCCGCCACATTTTCCGATCTGGAAATGTGGCGAAGGCTCATCGATGGAAGGATCAACGATCTGCAAATTTTCTCCACTGAGCTCTCATCATCCCCTCCATAAGCTAAACTACTCACCACCGTCAAACAATCCATTTCCAAGTCCACATCTTTGCACCCATTTCTATTGCAATACAGGAGAGCTTCCATTAAGGCTCTCCTCTCAGCCTGGAGCGGACCAATTTTACCGAAAAGAAATCCAGCCCCAAAAATACAGTTGCCTTGATCATCACGAACTATGAAGCCACCGGACGCCTCTCCATTGTAGCTGCAAGCGCCATCGGAGTTTATTTTGAGTCTCCCTGTAACCGGCAATCTCCATTTCAGGTACAAAATCTTTCTCTTGCATATAGATAGGGCACCAAGTTTAGCTCCTGCATCATACACATAGTTCCAGTGCTTAGGCCTTAAGTTAGAGTCAATACTGAGAATGAATCTTTTAATTCTCTTAACATCGCTATTAAAACTATCAATCGGCTTATCCACCTTACAGTGATTCCTGTTAAGCCATACTGTCCAGACAATAAGTTGTGGGACAATATGATTAACATGGAATCTGCTGCAATTAGACTTAAACCAGACCAGATACATATGTCTAATAGTCATAAACCTCTTAACAGGCACCCTGAACATGAACCCAAAGTAATTCCATAATGCCCAAGCATAGCTGCAATTGATAAAAAGATGATTAACATCTTCACAATTGCAGCAGAATTGGCATTTAGAGACAATATACATATGATTTTTGGAGAGAATACTGTCCACAGGGATAAAGCTTTTCAAAATCCTCCAACTAAGAAAAGAAAATTTTGTTGGAATGAAAGTGTGCCAATTTTTTTTATAAAAGAAAGTACTATTATGTTTCTGTCTAATGTTTTCACAAGTTTTTTTAAAACTAAAGTTATTGTTTTCAGAAAAACACCACTCAATACTATCTTCAATCTCATGATTAATTTTGATACTGTTTATTAATTTAAATCTATCATGAGAAATGAAGGTAGAGATAGAAGAATCCCAACCCCCATTTTTCCAAAAAGTGTTTACTTTAGCTGGAAGAAAACAAGAGTATTTATCAGTAATGATAGGACTCATCTTGTGCCAGGAGTCTCTCCAAAAATCAATCTCACCCCTACCAACCTTCCAGTGAACATATTGTTCAGCACAGTCCCTAACTTTACAGAGACCTTTCCAAATGACAGAGTCATTAACCCCACAACTAGCTATAGCAGGGTGCTTATTAAGACAGTAGGTTCTAGATATGAACTCAGTCCAAAGAGAATTGCCTTTTCTAAAGAGGTACCATAATTTATATGCATAAGAAAGCTGAATATCAGCCAAAAGCTTAACATTCAAGCCCCCTTCTTCAAAGGGCTTGCATAAAGTCTTCCACCCAGCCCAATGAATAGCATTATCAGCAAGCTTAGACCTCCAAAGAAATCTGTTAAAACAGAGCTCTATTTTGCAAAGAATAGATCTAGGGACAAAACTGTTTTGCATCCAAAAAGTAACAATAGGATAAAGAACATGTCTTATAAGTGACAATCTGCCACTATAAGATAAGTTCTTTAAGTCCCAATCATTCAATTTATTGTAAATTTTAGCTAAAAGAGGAGAAAAGTGCTTTCCTTTATTATTAGCTGCAATAGTTATACCCAGATAACAGAATGGAGCTTTCTCAGTCTTGTAGCCCATAACAGTATTAATTCTGACTGTATTAGTACTTTTACTTTTAGGAGAAAGAATAACTTTAGTCTTGTCCTTATTAATCAACTGACCAGACTCTTTCTGATAGTTGTTTAGCAGGTTGCACAGGCTTTTAATGGTTTGAGGAGCACTGTTGGTAAAAATAACAATGTCATCTGCAAAAGCAATTGAAGGTAAGATAAATCCAGCTTTAGTATAGAACTGCATTTTATCATTAGACTTATAAAGACTATCCAAGCCTCTAAGAAGAGCTTCCTGAGCCAAAATAAACAGACAAGGAGATAAAGGATCTCCCTGTCTGAGGCCAGTCTTTTGAGGGAAATAACCAGCACTAGAACCATTTATCAGAATCGAAATCATGACATTAGTTATTAACCTATACATCAAATCAACAATCTTTTCAGAAAAACCAAAATGCTTTAAAACATTTATGACAAAGGTGTGAGACAATCTGTCAAACGCCTTTGTCATATCAAGCTGTAAAATAACATTTCCCTTCGAAGGCTTCCTATTAATGTTATGCAACATTTCTTTTATAATTAGGATGTTATCATGAATCAGTCTGCCCTTCACGAAAGCACTCTGCCCCCTAGAGATTAACTTAGGTAAAATGCATGAAATTCTCCTATTAATCAGAGCACAAATAAGCCTATTCATGATAGTACACATACTCAAAGGCCTATAATTACTCCATGTTATAGGATTAGCACTTTTAGGGACCAACACTATGCCAGTTGCAAATATTCCTTTTGGAATATCACAACCAGCAAGGTAGGCATTCAATGCATTACAGAGATCATCACATATTATGTTCCAACAATGTTTTAAGAAAAAAACATTAAAACCATCAGTGCCAGGGGCACTGTCCTTCTTCATGTCAGATATGACCCTTTTAACTTCCTCCTTAGAAGTAGGCTTAATAATCTCCTCATTATCCTTGTTCAACACCAACTTAGGAATATTCGTTAGAACATATTCATTATCAATAACACTTTCACTGTCAACAGGAACATAAGATAAAGAGTTTTCAAAATAGGACACAGCAGAGGAGGCAATGTCAGCTTGATCAGTAAGCCATCTGTCCTTATCCTTAATACTATATATAAAATTCTTTTTCCTTTTCTTAGCTACATAACTGTGATACAGCTTTGTATTCCCATCACAGTTATTTAGCCAAGAATTGAAGCATTTCTGCTTCCAAAAACAATCCTCATCCTTTAATGCAAGTATAAGGATACTATTTGCTTTAGATAGGTTAGATTTTGAAATATTAGTTTTTGTGAGCTGATGGATGAGCTCACAATTCTCCACATCAGAAATAGCATCCTTAACCTTGTTGAAAATGTTTCCAAAAACAGTATGATTCCAGTTTTTTAAGTGATTCTTTAATCTTTTTAGCTTATACCAAAACTTAGTATTTTCCTCACCATTGCAGTACTTGGACCAACTCTGACTAACACAATTCATGAAGTCAGGGTGATTGGTCCAAGCATTAATGAATTTAAAAGTACTTTTCTTAGAAAGCTTAGGATTTGAAACCTTAGTAAAAGAAATTAACAGAGGGGCATGGTCAGAACAAGTTCTGACCATGTGACAAACCTGGACATTTAACATCTTAATCATATTTTCATTAACCAACACCCAGTCTAATCTCTTCCATACATTGCTGTTGCTCCAGGTGTATCGAGATCCACTGTGAGCAGGCTCCTCCAATTTACAATGTCTAATAAGATCGTTAAACTCCTCAGAACTTGCTCCATCAAAATGTTTACAGTTAAGCTGATCATCAGGACACCTCGTAGCATTGAAGTCCCCAACCAGCATCCAAGGCAAATTACAGGTAAACTCACTAATCTGATTCCAAAGAATTCTTCTCTGCAATCTTAAATTCTTTGCATAAACAGACGTTAAATAACATTGAAAAGAAGCATATTCAATTTTAACATGCACACACTGGTCCAAGTCATCAATAATAGTCATATTAATCTCACTCGACCAAAACATCCACACTTTATTAGATGAATTAACCAAACAATTTTCCAAGCCAATCTTTCTAGAAATCATATCAACTTTATCTTTACTAACCATAGGTTCCTGAATAGTTACTAATTTTATATTTTCATTTTTAATTATAAATTTGAGCCTAGCAATAGTAGGCTTATTGTTAATCCCACGAACATTCCAACTTAAGACATTAATCATTATCAGAGTAACTTTTGTGCACCTTTTCTCTCTTATTTAGAGAGTTTACAGACAGCCTCCTTGCACTTCCATGTTTGATAGCAGATTTAAGTTTTCTAGATATAACAGTCTCAAATTCATTTTCAGGAACATTTGAGCTCCCCCTTGGAGATGGGTTAAGACTACCAGCATTCATACTACGAGGATCATCTTCCAGGTTCTTATCATTAGTAGTGTCCTCCTCTTCCAAATTGTGGAGAGCACTAATAAGTTCAGGATCTTCTTTGGAGACATTCATCTCTTTTATAGGACTAGTCACATTTGTAGTAGGACAGGAAACAGATTGCTTATCTTTAGTAGTAATAATAGATTTAAGTTTCCTTCTGTAAACCTGAGTAAAGGGCTGTACCCTTGTAGATGTAGGAGCAAGAACATTGGTCTGTATTGTTTGAGAATCCTTTTTAATAATCTCAACACTTCTTTGATCTTTCTTTGAGTCTTTATTATTTTTACACTTCTCTGAATCATGACCAAGGTGATAACATGACTTACAGTAGCTGGGAACATTGTTGTAGCTTACTCCAACCCAGAACTCCATTCTTTCACCAAACTTCACCCTAAGTTTTCTTTTTAAGAATCTTGAGACATCCACTTCAATTAAAGCATAGCAAACATTTGCCTTTGCCCTATTAAACTCAGGAATCTCCACTTTGTGAACCTGCCCTAGAGTAGAAGCCAACTCGTGAATGAAAGATTTGTTATACATAAATTCCTGTAACTTCTCGAATCTAACCCACAGCAACGTCACTGGGCTCTCAAAATATCTACTGCTTTGAGGACTCCACTTGACTATTCTCATAATCTTGTCTTCAACCTTCCAAAATCTTCGCACCCACAACCTAGTAGCGTCTTCCAAAACCGAGAACTCCACCAATATCTGCCTTGAATCAATGGTCACATACGAGAAAGCTCCCTTGAATTTAAAAGAGTCAAGAAAGGCTTGGAAAGCCTGCCTTTTTGGTATTCCTTCACCAAATTTGACGATAAGAGTTGTTCTCGAATCCGATCTCAACTTAAACATCACCTGTTCAGCAAATTTAATCACATTGTGATCATTTTCTATCGTAACACATTCAGGGCTATACTCAGCATGATCTTCCTTATTTCTAACTACATCAGCAAACATCTTACTCCTTTTGACAGCCAACGAATTCAGCGAGGCACTGATGTCGTTGTTACTTAATTGAGGAAAATCAACATCGTTGTTTAGGGCAGCCATTGTCAACAAAAGCACAGCCTGCGAAGGCAGGGCCTCCTTGCAACTCCGCCACAATCACCAAGCAATGATTAGAAGCTTTTACACAAAAGAAAGGATTGAAAATCGAAGAAGAACAAGGAAGAGGAGAGATATCTTGGATGACAAGAAATCAACTCATTTCTTGAAGCTTTCTTGAGAGAGAAGAGGCCTCGAGCTGATCCCCACCAATCAATCTGGTTCAATCTGGTTCGTCTATTTCGGTTTGGTTGGGAATCGACCTAGTCCAATTTAATATAACCAACCTAATATTACCCATATCCAATACCTGTTTAATAACCCAAATACCCAACTAACTAAATCAGAATTAAAAGAACCCTAATTATCCATCGACAGAGTTCATTTCTTTTACATTTCTTCTCCATCTCTGTTTTGTCTTTATATATTCAATCAATTTACCAAATTCGTAAACCCTAATTCCAAATCCAACGACATCTCAGTCCATTGACATCTCATTTATTCTACATCTCAGTTCTTCTACATCTCAGTTCTTCTTCCTTTCATCACCATAACTCACTCCTTCGTCTACAGAGTCTTCGGGACCTGTCAAATTATCGTTGAGATACTCTTCTTCTGAGATGGAAGGAAGAAGAGAGATTGTAAATCCTCATAGTCTGATTATTAAACCCTTAACTGATTCTGACCAACGAATTCAAATTAATTGTGGCTAGATCAAAATCCAGTTACGAAAGTTCCAACGTTGACCTTTTATTTTTCATTAGATAAAAAAAATACGTTCTTATAATTATTTCCATTGAGTCGGTTCACGTTTCGGATCGATTTTTGGTTAATTTGGGCCTTGTCTCTGAACCATAATAAACTATCAACTCTTTCTTCTTCTTATTTGTTTGTTAATATCTGTGGTGGTCAATAATGATATCATCACCATCTTGATTCTTAAGCCTCCATTAAAATGGTTATGCTACTGAAATCGCCAACTATAATCTCCAACTCTATATTTATAACAATCCCTAAAATGTCTCTCTCTCCTTCAACTCCTAAGCTTTCCATGAAACTTAACGACACTTCTTCTCAGATAAGGAAAAAGCTTTTCGTTCTTTTTTTTATATAATGGATATTGTTGTAGGTGATCCCTTTTACCATGACGTCATTCTCTTCTTCAGGTGAATTCTTTTTTATCAATTTCTTGTTTCAAAAGCGGAATAATTTTATGTTTTTATTATTATTAAATATTACAGAGTCGATGAATATGAAAGGGCTTCTACTTGTAGGTGTTAGGTTAAGTACTGATGTATATTTTTAGTAAAGGGTATATGTTATTTTAATAATAAGTTGGTATTTTAATTTGGTAATGGAAGGAAGAAAAACTGAGACGGAGAAGAAATGAGATGCCAATGGACTAAGATGTCGCTGAATTTGGAATCAGGGTTTACGAATTTGATAAATTTATTGAATATAGAGAGACAGAAGGGATATGGAGAAGAAATGGTGAAGAAATTAAGTTTGTCGATGTATAATTAGGGTTCTTTTAAATCTATTTAGTTAATTGGATATTTGGGTTATAAATCGTATATTTGGGTTATTAAACGGGTATCAGGTATGGATGATATTAGGTTGGGCTATATTAAATTGGGCTAGGTAGGGTCATATTAAATTGGATTTGGTTAATTTAAGTTTGACCCTCTCCAACTTAGGTAGATGTGGGTAATTGGTATGTGGTTAAAATTTCATTGTAAAAAGTAAATCTGATGTGGCATATGACTGGGAATGTGAGTTGGCATAGACATGGGTATTATTGAGCAAAATTTTGGGGGACCGAAAACGCTACAAAACTTAGCGACACGTGTCAGTTTCTTAGGCTTCACATATGCAAGGGGACTAAGCATGAAAATTTCTCAAACATGAAGGATGAGTGACAGACAAAAGTGAATGTGAACGACTACTTTGATACACGGGGTATACATGAGGGACTAACATTGATTTTTACCCGGTTTATTAGCTATTTCAAAATTTTATGTTTTTATTTTTGATATTTTTATCATTTTCTTCGTTTTCATATTTGTATATAATTATTTATTTATCTTTTTGTATTTTTTAATACAAAAAATAAAATCATTAAAATTTTAAAACATACTAAAAAAATCATTTACCATATTGATAAATAAATTAAAAAATATTTCAATATCTATTACATGATATGGGTGTAAATAGTCTAATCCGTGAATATATCCAAATCGAGAAGATTTGATCAAAGATATGATACTCGATGTTTAGATAGCACCAAAAAAATTCTAAAAATTTAGAAGATATATTGCACAACTATAAACTATATCAATGGAGATTTAATGACCATCAATAAAATATTCCTTCATTTATTTTTATTATCTTAAAATAATTTTTGCATTTAATATTTTCTTTAATCTCTAACTTTTTACAGATTATCTTTGACTTCAAGCCTATATAGTCTATCCAAATTCTAAAGAAAAATCTGATTCATCCGTAGATGAGGAGTTAAATATGGTAAATAATTGTGGACAACCTTTGGCCCTGCATCTTACGAAACCCTTAGCACTGCGTTTGCGTGAGTGACTCAACAATTGAGGGAGGAACAAGTTAATAGTTTTTTGTTGTTGCGCGAATAATTTGTCGTTGAGACGTCGAGGGTCAAATTTGTTTTTCAACGCGTGGATGAAGAGGAATGAGATGATGACGGTCTTGGAATGTTGAGGGACCTTCGGTGGAACGAAATTTAAAAGGTAAGTAGCCTTTCAACGCGTCTCACAAAGTAGGCATAGAAAACCCAGATTAATGGTGCTCAAGTCGGAATAAGAACTGACGAAAACGTTGTCGAAAAAAAAGAATTCAAACTCCTACTTTAAGGCGTAACCAAGAGATGAGAAGGCTTGGAAATCTCAGCTGGATCATGACGAGTAAAAGGAGGAACCAACAATTCGTCCAGTTGTGGACAATGGAGCCCCACTTCTGACTGCAACGCAGCCGAGATACCCGATGCCTCAACTAGGGTACCAGATCTTCCTTGGACTTTTAGGATTTAGTAGACCCACGTATTTCACCGGGGATTCCTCAACCGACAACAAGTCACGACCTCCCATCCATGGATGTCCTAGAACAATTTTGGAGTGCAAATACGTTTTTGGACGAACCTTGCACATGTAGAACAAAAACAACTGCACTTTATACATCCTTACTAAAATTAGACTCATGACTATGCACATGCCTCATCATGATACCACCAACTGTACCTACAACGGCAGAAGCATGCACAAGAAAACCAGTACTTCGCAGGATATCAGTAAGCCATGCCAAAGTATAATACAAATTTGTCGGGTAGAAAATGGATTCCAACATAAATACTCATTCATGACTAATTCCTATATAGATGTGGACTATTAACTTGATGAAGAGTCACCATTGGCCCCATAAATTATGTATATCATTATGTCACCACTATTTGACAAAAAAGGATAAGTAATCCAAAGAAGCGCCATGTAGTGGTTCAATAGTCTCCCAAAATGATGTATCAAAAGCTATAAGATGCTTTTGAAAAAATTCATGAACCATTTTTTAGGTTCCAAAGCGATTAAGAGAGACTGAGACTATATAACCAATTGCAAGTGAATGTCAAATTAAAGTCTATGAGAGTACACAATGCATCTCATGGACACAAAAACTGAACTACAAGATTGCCATGATATGGTGGTTGTAGCTGCATTCAAGTAGGGAATTAAAGAAGGTTCTAACGTAATAAATAATAAAACGTATTTAAACTTCATACATTACTGGCTCAGGTGGAGCGATATATTAAAGTATATGAAGTTTTCAGAGCATAGAAAGTAAGAGATGCCAAAACTCCGGCCACGTGCCTTTTGGCCCAAAAAGAGATACAATTAATCCAATCAATATTAAGAGCAATATGGGTATGAAAAATGGTTCTTTAACTTTAGCCAAGCTGATAACTAGTCAGACTCAATATTACAAAGGTAAATCTAAAAGTATATACGACATCAGAAGTAGCAAGAGAACTGAATAACCTACGAGTGGACCATTTAGAAAACTGACAAAAAATATAGCGGGAATCATTAAAAAACAAAAATACCATCAAGTACAACTGGTCTAGGAAGTTACATGAAGCAAATGAGCACATAAATAAAAATATATATTGTAAATTTCATGGTGATATTGGTCATTTAACTAGAGATTGTTGAGTTTTGCATGATCAAATCAATAGTTTAGTTGAGACGTCCAACTCATTGAGTTTGTTAAGAACAAAGAGAGAGAGATGAATTGATGGAAGGTTCCAAGAAAAATGTAAAACAAGCTTTGGCCCTAGTCGAAGAACAAATATCACTATATACAAAGGCAATCATAGTGCCCGAAATAAAAGAATGACACCTAGACCCAAATCCGAAAAGACAGACAATTCATGTGATTGTTGGAACAGATCCAGACTCTGGAGTTTCTAAAATTATCAAGAAAGAGGTATGCAAAACAAAGAGGTGGTTTGTCAAGGGCAGACATCCTTACGTTTATATCAAAATCCATATCAAGTTCTATTATTCTTGGATGAAATTTTAAGAGGAGTAGTATCATTACATAGTGATGCGGTATTAATAATGGTGAAGTTAGCCGGCGTAGAACATAAGAGGGTAATGATCGACAATGGCAGTTCGGAAAACATTATGTGCATAAGTTCTTATGAAAGGTGAGATGATCCCCCAATACTGATCTCAACTCAAAGAATCCTTACTAGCTTTATCTGACCAAATGTGGGTGTCATACGGGTAGTTAAATCTGGATTTTTATCTTTTCATGGAGGAGTACATATAGGAGGTATAAATTATATTCATGGTAGTATATGAATAACCATTATCTTACAAAATTATATTTTGGAAGTTGGCTCAATCAAGTGCTATAGTATATGTGGTTCACCAATGCATAAGATGCCAATTAAACAACAAAATCTCTATAATAAGAGGAACTTCAGAGATTTTTATGGAATGTTATGCAACATCACTGGCACTTAAAGAATAGAAACAAGAAGAATAATGAGTTTTCTTAGAAGGGATGGATGAATCCGAAAAATTCCTTGGTTGGTGCACCAAGTGGAGGATGAAAAAGATATAGTAACGGAAGCATCAGATACCTTGAAGATCGGTCGAGATATCCAAAGTGATTTCAAATATAATTTTTATTTTATTTTTTAAAAAATAACATGGATAGGTTTGCGTGGAGTACGCTTATGTAATTGGATTCCAAGCAGGAGACGTCTACGACCAATTTTGTATTAACAATAACTTTTGGTCTATCATACAAAAAATATAAAGACGTTAAAGAAGTAAATAAATTGAATATTGTTGGAAACATACGAGAGTCGCCTTATCCAATATGGACAATTAATCATGTTTTTTCTCAAGAAGAAGAACGAAAAGTGGGGTTCACATACTTATACAAAACATGTACGAAGGGCCTATTTCCACTATATGGATTGACCATCTTATATACGCAACATCTGGGAACAAAATGATCATTTATGGATGCGTTTGTAGGGTAAAATGAAATAAAAATGCGAGAGGATAACAAAGAACATACGACCTTCATCACCAAAAATGGTTAGATTGCAACAAAAGAATACGTTTTGGACTGAAGAATGCCATAGTAACCTATCAAAAGCTAGTGAACAAGATCTTCATAACTCAATTGGGTTGTAACACACATGCTTATATTAAGTATATTTTGGTGACAAACCTTCATTAAGAAGATTACGTAGCAAACTTACCCAAAATATTTTCTCGAAGAAGTGAATATTAAATTTAACCTACAAAACTACACCTTCAAAATATGGTCCAAAATTCTTTTCCTTCAAAAGTTGTTTCCTTGAGATCCCATAACCCCACTCAATTTATCCAAACGATCTGTTCGAGGTGAATGTTTTATGCAAACGCGTGATCTTTTTGTGCGTTTAGTTTCAAGAACGCTTGAGAATGGTTATTGATCGTTGAATGAGACGACCAAAGGAAAGATGTTGGGATCTTAAATGAGGAACATGTGCCTTTACAAGTTTATCAAACTATCCATTATCGACCTTGGCCACCGAAACAAACATAAACTAAACCTACTTGCCATTCGTCCGATTCGAATCTTGATACCAATCCTTTGACTCCTGACCCGCATCATTCCGGTCAGAATTTCTCTCAAAAAGACAAAGGTAACCTCAAATGTTCAGGAAAATCCACGTGTCAAAATAGTTTTCTTCGATTGGTCAATCCGACGGTAAAGGAATAAACGTTATCAAAAAAACTGAACGGCTCAAAACAAGAAAACGCTCAGGCCTTGGGAGAAGCATTCCAGTAGAAAAATCTAAGAAGGCTCGAAAAAAACATTTGGCGACTCTACGAGAATCTAATTTGGACCGGGCTAGGCCTTGGGAGTACCTACCGAATCTTAAACTGATGTATATGTCACCAAGAATAGACAAATGTGATTGGTTGATGAACCAACTGTTGAATCCGACGTCCAAAATGACATCCGATTTGACCTGGGTGAATTAAATACAAAGCAAAATAATGAATTTGACCACCGAGAATCCAAATGCAAGATTCAAACAAAGAACAAACACAAAACGAAAAATCCTGGAACCATGAAGAGAAAATATAAGGTCAACCGCCCTTCCGAAATATGTTGTTCTACTAAAAAACAACCTTCGGAGGCTAATAATAAACATCTTATCTTTATATTAAAAGTGAAGTATAACTATTTTTTGAAGTCCGAAGAAGAGAAAGTGCGAGATCATTGGGGTATCCCAGATCCCGTTGATATTCAGTTCCCGAAGAAATGACAGCCCCCCTTATCCGCTGAAGAACATAAATTAGTAGTCTTTTTCATAAATACTAAACCATAGACTTCAATTCCCTTTGGACCTCGCCGATGTGAGGCTCTTCGAATTTTTATATCTGTGACTCAGCCAAGCCAGACCGAATATTTGGTTTACCCTCATGGCTTGTATTATATCCTTAAAGCTCTCTAGGGTCAGATTCTCAATGGAGCAGTTCATTGCCCTGATGACTGTTTTGAAGAATACTTATGTCCTCATTCCACTGCCTCACATTAAAAAATAGGTACAAAGTTGTGGATGGCCTCTTTCAAATTGATAAAAAACAGAGTTGTGGATGGCCTCTCATAGATTTCATTTTACAAGGGTGACTGGATCTCACGAGGTTCAGAAAGAAGTTGTCGATGATATCATCAAAAGACTGAACGCTTAGTCAATAAATGTTTGGTAACGAGGTCCATTGTGGCTTTATGCATACCAGTTTGGTTAAAAACAATTTTTGGAGGGTTGATCCAAATATCACTATTTCTATTGAAAATCTTATGGTTCCTCCTGATGAATTTGAGGTGATGCAGAGGTTGGAGGCTGGAAATGCTTTGGTATCTCTCCCTTAAAGATAAAAGGTCCTAAGCCATGAAGTCCCTAAGTACTATTTGAGTATCCGGAGGGAAAAAATCTGATTAGAGTGTCCCAAAGAAAGACAAACAGGTGACGACGGATATTCTAACTGAAAAATCGGTTGGTTCCACAACCCAACAGTCGATGATCTCGTGACTGAAGCTGGTGGTTAGAAAGTATCTCATAAGAGGAATAAGAAGCATTCTTCGAAGAATAAACATAAATTAAAGCGGTTACCCAAAGACAAGGATGAAGAAACATAATCAATCAATTTATATATTCTATGAATGTGTTTTCATTCAGTTTATATAAGACGTGGTAGTATGAAACTAAGTTATTTACTGAATGACCATGATTTGTCGTATTAGATTATGGAAACTTTGGAATGACCTTCCTCGAGTATAAGCCATTTTGGCGTTTATATTGACGCAGTATTCAAAACTTTTGGCTCCCTGTCACTTTTGTCTTTGCGATTTCATATTTTCTAATTTATGGTTTATATTTTTGAATACAAAAATTGTTTGGATGCAGTTACTAATTCATGATCTGGCATGTAGAGAATGAAAATTTCATTCTCGATTCTACGAGAATTTTTATGAAAGCCTTTCATTTGCTTCTCTTCGATGGAAGTTTGATTTTCCCAGAATGTATCCTAATTTTTGGCCTAATTCTTCTTCTGATAATCGATTCATGGGGTAATCTTTCGTTGGATTCTAACTTAACTTGATTGTATGTTGTTACCACCTTTTTCGGTTATAACATATATTTACTAATTCGGATTGTTCTTGAATTATATTGATCGCTATTATATGATTAGATTAAGCGAAACGTCTCTAAAGGTATCCAAAACTAAATCTTACCGTCATCTAATACCTCAAATTTCATTAATGAAAACCTAATACTCATTTTCCTAAAATAACTCCCATCCAATACCTAATATTCTAAACAATACATCAAATATCATGCTTCATCATCAGCCACGTAACCACTTCTAATTCTCGAACCAAAAGCTTTTCTTTCTTATTTTTTTTTAATTTCTAGAAAGGTCTGTATCTTTCAAACCGGATCTAGGAAAAAAGTCTGAAAGTACCACCTGCTTTGTTTTTTAAGACGAACAAAACTATACATTGATGATAGTTTTTGAATTTTTTTCGCCAATAACATGTGACACAAGGCATAACCAAACATGCGAGATCAAGCATAAAAACATACAAGACCATACATAAAAACATGTGAGACGATGTATAAAAAACATACGAGACCAGAGATAATAAATCATACGAGACCAAGCATAATAAAAATGCGATACCAAACATAATAAACCATGTGAGACAAAATATTATAGAATTATGCGAGAGACGAGGCATATTAAATGATGTGAGACCATATATTATTTTTTGAAGACGAACAAAACTAGATCCATGGATCATTTTTTTTCCGTTAGACCAAGTAACACTGGTCTTGCATCTTTATCATTAATTAGTATATGTCTCGCATGTTTATTTATGAATGGTCTCACATGTTTATTTAACCCTCCTCTCGCATATTTTTATGTCTGGTCTCATATGTTTGGTATGTCTAATCTCATATGTTTATTTATGTCTAGTTTCATATATTTATTTATGTATGGTCTCACTTGTTTTTTATGCATGGTCTTGCATGTTTGGTATGTATAGTCTCGCATGTTACTGGTGATTGTTTTTAAAAAAACTCAAAAAATATAATTGATGAATCTAGTTTTGTTCGTCTTAAAAAACAAAGATGATAGTACTTTCAGATTATTATTTTCGTGTTACGGTTTGAAACATATAATATTTTTAAAAGAAAAAAGAAAAAGTAAGATATAGAAATTTGGTTTAAAATTGGAGAAAATGGTTGCTTGCGGTTTTCACCATGAAAGTGATGACTCCAAAAAATGGCTACTCACTCGTAATGGATACTTGACTGCGTGTCATATGGTACTTAAAAATGGAAATTGGTCAGCATGGGTAGGGTTATTGCTTAACCCGTAATCCATCTTGCCTTTATTGTTTTTAACCCGTTCGGTTTGGGTATCCACCCGAATAAGAAATTATTTTTCCACGTCTAAACCGTCGGGTTCGAGTCCCACGACTATCCATTGATCATTTATTTATCCATAAATGTTTTTTTTCATAATTAACTATCTAATAGGAAATTAAAATAAAAATAAAAATTAATAATAATAATAATATACCTAATATAAACTCTTAAAATTTAATAACAAATCTAAAACTTTAGTAACAAATTTAGAAAAAAATATTTATAATTTAAAAGGGTTATTTCCATTATAATACCAAAATAAGTCAATAATTCCACTTTGGTCCACTCCTAAATGCATATTTCCTATTATGACATAATAAAAGTTAATTAAACCATTTTAATACCAAATATTTTGAAATATCTAACTTACCCTTCTCTAACAAATAACAACAAAGATAATTTTTTTTTCTTTTTTTTAATGTTCGTATCTTTTGATTTATAATTCCAAAAATAAAACTGAAATCACTGTTGTGTTTATATTTACAAAACGAATCAAACAAGTGGTCTATTTGATATGTTTCGGAAAAAAAATTAAAACTGCTAAAAAAATGAAATTAGAACTATTAAAAATTTAAAACTGCTATTAATAGAATTAATATGGGTTTTCATATCACAAATTGATTTAATAAATTCACAAATTGATTTTATATTATGGGTTTTTGAAAGTACTATGCTAGAAATAAGACATATTTTGATGATTTCTCATCCTACCCTTTTCTTTTTTCAAACTTAAACTTGAAATTCCCAAATTATCCTTCTCACTCTAGGTAATTACACTTATGCTATTTATCCTAAAAAACAACCAAAAATCTGAAATCCATCCATTGTTACTCTAAATCCACAAATTTACATCAATAGTTTCTACCCTAAACCCATTAAACTCTAAAAGTTAATTTTTTTTACCCAATGCCATAAAATCCACCACAACAAACCAAAAATCGGAGTATCCATGAACAATGATGAAATAAGCGTCTCTTTGGAAGACTTGGTAGACGAGGAGAAAGCTTACCGCATGGAGGTAAGAAGCTAAACTCTGTTTTACATTTTTGGTCTGGTCGCACGAACATCGGGCGATGAACATCGTCTTCGTTGCAAGATCGTGCGAAACCCATACGTTATGCATCGCATATTTCATACGAATATGTTTAAATTTTGTCGCGCTCGACGGCATAGAAGAACATGCGTGTGCGACGGTCCTGTTACAGAAACTTATAGATTGCAATCTTATATTTTATAGGAGGAACATGCCCAGCCTCCATTTATAGATGCCGACTACACTAGAATATTCAAAATAGAAAGATTATTTACAAAAGACAAACTTGATGCTTTTGTGGACATTGAATCGAAGAAGATGAAGTTCGTCACGATTACGAAGCTCTACGATAGTGAGAAATGGGGAAGACCTCCTAGGTTAGATTACGTTTTCAAGCGGTACGGTGTATTCGTATAAATAACGAAGCCGGAAACGTTAAGAAAGCGGAAGACTTCGACGAAGAAATGTAATTGTCCGTTTGCGTTAAAGGTCTTCCGATCAACGTATTAGCCATGAAAGAGTGTTTGGAGGTGATAAACGATACACATAATCCTGAACCCTACGTTCGCTTAAACGGTCATTCCCGCGCTTGTAGGATAAAACGGGATGAAGAGGAACTACTTCGTAGTTTGTCTCACCTCGGTTCGCATCCTATGAAGATATATAGCGGTTTGAAGTACCAATATCCCGAGAACATTTCGAACATGCGTGAAATCTAGAATTTCCGTCAAAAACATCGGGATGTTGAGCACGGGGGACAAACACAAATGCAATATTTGTTGACAAAATTGAAGAAGAATAGATAGTCCAAGTGGTATAGTTTGAAAGACGATTCAAAAGTGATCACTGAATTTTTTCCGCACATCCTATGAGCATAGAATTATGATGCACATTCCCTAATGTGTTATTCATGGATTGTACGTACAAAACGACTAGGTTCTAAGATGCCTTTAAAAGAGATTGTTGGTTTAATGTCAACTTCCATTACATTTACCATTTCGTATGTGTTTAGGAGCGGAGAGAAAATAACGAATTATGTATGGGCTTTGGAAACTCTACGTGGTTTGATGATGGATAGCGTGTGCGCATTTTCGAGCGTTATTGTTACCGATCGAGAGTTAGCTCTCATGCAATAAATCGGTGATATTTTCTAGCGCACACACTACTTGCTATGGATGTGACATAATAGTAAGAACATTCTTGGGAAAGTCCGAAAGATATTGCACGATGATGTGGTTGCGAAACAATTTTTTGAGTTTTATGGCTACGTTGCCGGAGCGGATACGGTTGAGAGTTACGAAAAGAATCTAGCTACATTGAAGGATATGTTCGCCTCTCAACCCAAGTGTTTTGCGTATGTTATGGACGCGTGAATAACGAAATATGGTGATAAGTTTCTTCAATATCGAACGAACAAGATACATCATTATGGCCAAACAACTTCAAATAGGTATGTCCTTTTATCCAATTTGTTTTTGCTATTATATCTCTTTTAAAAGAAGGTCCTAATTTTGTACTTGTATTATGTAGGGCGAATGGTGCTCACTCGTCCCTCAAAAAATACCTTAGGATAAATAAATGCAATTTTGAGCTTTTTTGGGAAAAAGTTCACAACTTATTAACGAAGCAGCATGCGGGGATCCTCGAATCGTTCTAGCGAAGTAAGTTTTGAACAATTCTCGGTTTTGATGGTATTTTGACCCAGAATCTTAAAGGCCATGTGTCACATACGAGCCTAAAAATATTGATGCTTCCTATTATACGTGCTAGAAATATAAGAGTAGATCGAGTAGCATGTGAAGGATGTTTTCTTCAGAAAACACATGGTTTACCTTGTGCATGTGAAATTGCGTTTATAACTAGAGATGGTAGGTGCATACCTTTAGAAGATGTGGATATCTTTTGGAAACGATTAGATATTTTTCATAGAGATCCCAGTTCTTCTGAGGAAGAATTGAAAAATAAATTCCATAATTGACAACTCCATTCGTAGTTTTCGCCATGACCAACAAGACCACATTATCAATCGGGTAATGCAAATCTTGAGGCCCGAGACTAGTCATATTCAAGTTCCTAAAGAAGCGGTTAGACCTATGGGTAGGCCAAAGGAAGACATTGATAAATCGACTAAATGGAACCCTAGTTCGTGGAACAAACCGCTAGTGCTAGTACTCCGGCTAACTCGATAGGTAGTACACCCGTTAACATGTTAGGGAGCACGGTTGCATCGAACGTGGTTCCCGTCATACCACCCAAACCTTCACTAGCAAAAATGAAAGTTGGAAGGCAAAAAAATTGTTAAGGATGGGAAGTTAACATTATATCCAGATTGCATCCCGACATTTCTACACACTTACATTATTAAGTTAGTTGACGTTCTTCCGGACGGACAAGGCGGTTATCGTTCTGTAGCTCATTCAATATACAATAATGAAGATAGATTGGAAGATGTTAGACGCGAGTTGTTGAAATAGTTGCGAGAAAACCGTGCATCTCTGTTGGATGTATATGGTTCGCCGAAGGTGTTTGACGATTTGGTACACAGGTTGGAATACTTCAAGCCCAAACCTAGTAGCCACTATTGGATGACATTTCCGGACATCGGAGTAGTTATTGTGATAAGGTATCAATGCATAGTGTACCATGTATCGCAAGCAGCGTCATTAACATATCTACCAATCCGTGGATGCCCACCCGTCAATAATTCAACGATCATAAAAGTTGGGATTGCTTTCGTACATGGATGCCACTTTGTTAATGTAAATATATCATATTTTTTACAATTATTTACATATCTAATACAAGATGCATTCATTTCGTATTTTTCTTTGCAGATTACTACTTCACCCGATGGACCATTGCCGTCATTATACCCCTGCTGAGGTGTTTACGCAACCGAAGAAGTGAGTCAATAGGCACATCCGTACTACCGTCGGTTCAACAAATTTACATAAATAATGCCAGTTAGGAAAATAAACTTAAACGAAAGGCCACATGTAACAGATTTGATAAGAGACAACATTTGATGTAATTTTGTACGATGTTAAATTATTGAGTGGTTTTATTTTAGTTATTAATGTTAATTATTATTCAAAGTTTAAATAATGAGCTTTTGGAGGTGTTTTGATGAATTTATGTCATCGCACGTGAGAACTTTTTAGAAATGTCCCACGGGAGAATTTAATTGTCGCACGCGACGGCAGGCATAAATTTTGGCACTGGTTTTCAACCAGAGACGTTGTCGTCGCGACGTCTTTTTGCGACATGGTTTTGAACCAGTCGCACGCGACGACAGGCGTAATTTTTGGCTCTGGTTTACAACCAGAGACGTTGTTGTCGCGACGTCATTATGCGATAGGGTTTTGAAACCTTCGCATGCGACGGCAGGCACAATGTTTTGCTCTGTTTTTCAACCATATACATTTTTGTCGCGACGTTATGATGTGATTGGGTTTTAAACCCTTTGCATGTGATGCTTTTATTTACATTTTTCCCTCATTTTCAATGGTGGCGATGAAATTTAAAGTTTCCGGACATACAAGTGCATACAAAGCGAGACATTTGAACTTAAAAACATAGGACTCTTAATCGAACAACACCTTAACAAAACATAAAAATTGTTCCAAACATAAAAACAAGAAAAAGACAATTGCAAAAACCGGATTCTGCATTCGTCAAACTCATATCCCATGTTTTCTTCCGAATCATCCCATTCCTCCCTTTCTGCAATTTTATCCCCCAGATACGCCACCATATCCCTTGTGATGTAGTCTACGACATTCATGTTCCAGACAGCAGCCGCTTCTTGCTTAATCTTAAACGGCAAGAAGATTAAATGTTGTAGCGGTTGAAAATAAAGGTACTTGTTCCAACACGTCCATAACTGAAGTACATCATGCATAAAACACGCTAAAAAACACATCACTATCTCACGTTTTGCAACTTTCACCGCCTGAAGCATTTGGTATTTTTCATCAACGTTGAACTCCATATAAAAATGTGTTTGTGTTTTTTAATGGTTTGTGAATCTTTGTTTTGTTATCTTGTAATACTTCTAATTAGATCTTTATTATAGGAAAAAACATGTTGGGTACCTTCTTAGGTGGAAATTTGTTTTTGGCGGGAAGTCACAATGGAGGGAATTGTTTTGGAGGGAGTTACTTTTGGAGGGAGTTACTTTTGGAATGAGTTACTTTTGGAGGGAGTTATTTTTGGAGGAGTGTTTTTAACTACGTTTTTTAACTAAGTTTTTCAAATAAAAATTCAAACGCGATTTAAAAACGGAGATAGAAATATAAAAATATTGTCATAAAGTTATAATTTTACAAAATCGAATGTTAAAATAACAAAGTCTAAAATAAGAAATAACGTGATAATAAAAACATCGAATATCTTCCGAATCAACAACGTATATACCTAACCATCTGAAGTTTGGTTTGTACCAAATCATCGTGATCCAGCGTCAGTATAGATGGACCAAATTGTGCAATCGGGTTGTATCCAGCGTAGTTAACACCATCATGCGGCTGCACCTGAGGACCTCCAGCTGAACCAGAGCTACTAACGCTATACCACAGGTTTTTCTTCATCCAAACCCGGTACATCACGTTGCTACTCTCTCCCACACCATGGTACTCCGGTCCAACTGTGGTGTAACGATGGTACGCCCAATCTCGCCACAGGTTACCATCCTAAATGTATCTCTGAGCTATCTTATTTCATGCTTTTTTGGACGGAGGAAGATGTATATCTTTCGTAATAAGCCGTACAAAGCCCATCTGTCGAGTGACACGATTGGGGTAGTATGGAACAATGATGTCAAACGCCTTAAGTGTCAACTCAGCCCAACGCACGTCCTGGAACAGATGCTCGTCCCGTACATATGTGTAGGGAAGGAAAATGACCTGTAAATAAATAAGTTAATAAGTTAGACAATTATATTAGTTAAAAAACATAAAATTTAAAAAAATACTACTTACATATGACTTTGTGCACGTCGAGAGTGCATGTCTCAACTCCCTGCACATTTCTTGTGAAACGCCAATCTTCTGAGGCGCATGTCAGCACAGATGGGGCATAAGTAGCTGAAAATTTCTAAACAATGGAGCTCGAAACTGAATAAAGTGGGCAAATATCCACACCTCGAGCAGACCTATGAACCCACAAATGCCCCCTTACCATGCAAAGATCTCTAACTAAGGGCGTTATATAGCTACGCCAATACCAACTGAACCCAGTTGAATCGATTCATACCCTGCTACTGGTTCACGAACTGGAGGTAATTTAAAGGAATACTATTGCCGGTTTTGTTGGCACAAATGATGGTACCTAACAAGAATAGTATGTAGGCACGAGTGGCATGATCTACTCTCTCATATGTGATCTTACTATCACTATATCTGTCACCCGTTAATGTGTTGTGCAGCCAACCAAGATTCACGCTACTAGCATTCTTGAGATTCGTATTCAACTCTAGTGGTCGTACACCTAACATGCTAGCATAAGTCTGGCTCCGCTCAATCTCGTCATCGAACGATAATATATCAAAAGGCATACCTGTGACCGGTAGTACAGTGATGACGTATACATCATCCAAAGTCACAGTCATCTCTCCGAACAGGAGATGAAATGAAGAAGTCTCATCATGCCATCACTCGAGGAATGCCTCGACGAAATGCAGGTTGGTATGCCAGCGGGAGAGTACGTCAACGAGAGGGCCAAAGCTAGTCTTCATCACCTTCGCTCGTACCCTGCTCTGCTTTTTGAAGTCTCATTTACGGAGACTATCGTACATGGTGAATCATCGCAAAAGACCCTATCCTGCAATATGTATGAAACACGTAAGTGCCTAATAAAATAATAAATAGATTCTACATTTAAGTTAGAGAATTAAAACTTACATCTCCGTCATAAATTCTACATTTAGATGTCGAGACGTGTGGCATCACCGACAAGAACTCGGGATCCCCGGCCTCAAATGCACAAGGTGAGTCGGGTGCATCGTCTTCATAACGTGCATGTGATCCCTCCGATGCCTCCGTCCCCTCTGGTCCCTCCGGTGCCTTCGCTTCCTCGTCAACGTAAGAAATTTCAGGTGCCTGCGAAGACACCTGAAATATAATTGATGATTATAAAATTTCGATTAAAATGATAACATATTTAAATTAAAATACATGAAATAGAATAATTAACTCAATTATTGAAATTAGATTCAATTAACACTTACAAATTAATTTTAAATAACATTATAATATATTCTGATAAACGGTTCTTAAATGGTTAAATGGTTTGGCTGATGGTTTGAACTGGTAAACGGCTCTTAAATGGTTCGTCTGGTGGTTTGAACTGGCGGTTTAACTGTGAAACTGGCCCATTACGACTGCAACCCGCCGAGACCGCAACCCGCCGAGACCGCATAAGGAGCAACCCGCCGAGACCGCAACCCGCCGAGACCGCAACCCGCCGAGACCGCAACCCGCCGAGACCGCAACCCGCCGAGACCGCAACCCGCCGAGACTGCAACCCGTGGTTCAGACTTAAACGGTGCGGGTTGGTGCTGGTTCAAACCGTTTGACACCTCTACTTAGCACTATGTCAATCAGAAGATTAGTCAATTTGCACGAATTTCCTAATGAAAATAAAATAAAATATGATTCCCATTCGAAAGCGAGGTTCCCGTTTTATACTTTTAAGCGAAATATTTACATTTGTATTAATTCTTTGGCTTCGCGGTCGGTTTATCAATTCTATAATGTGTTGGGAATTTTGTTTAGAGATTTCCGGATAAACTCTGAAGTCTTGTTTTAACAATTTCAGATTGAAATTATTTTGGTGGTTCTCCAAAATTTTCAACCGGATAAAATCAGAGCGTATGCGTTTGAACAACGAGAATGGAATTTTTTGTTGTTCTTATTTTCTGTTCAGAACCATACTTATTTATTCAACCAAATACTCAACTGTAAAACAGTTTTATGTCCAAAAACGGTTAAAATTACAAATGATAAACTGACTAAAAATTCAAATTCAAATTCAAATTATTTTTTCAAATTCAAATTTCCATGAATTTTCTTAATAGCCTTATTATTCAAAATAAACCTAACCCGAACAAGGATCCGTCCATTGGACCCACTAATCATAATATATTCTAACAAGCGTGTACTCCACACTATCCGACTTGCTCGATAATATATTACGACTGCATTAGTCGACTAGTCAATCCAATTACACTAAAATATCCAACAATCTTCCCCCATTTTAGTGCAATTCATGATTAACTAAAACAAACTCACAACAAATAACAAATTTATGCATAAATGAAATATCGTAACGATTGAATTTCATATTAGTATATTACACAGTCCAAATATTTGAATATCAAGGTATCACTAAGGATTGAACCTTTACTATTCATAATGAATACTCGAAGATAATATACACATAAATTTACATTCTCAAATGTTCTTACTTGACACTATATTTTACTAGCCTTGTGTCCTTATCATTCTTAAGCATATCAAAGCCAAGTCCTAGCTTCTTGAAGTGGCTAAACTTCATGCTTAAATAGGTAGATCTTTTACTCTTGCACATGCATATGCAATTTTTCAAAAGAGCTATTAAGAAGATAAACTTCAACCTCCACAACTTGCATGTCTGAACACATACTTTGGGATAATACTACTAATGTGTTCCAATCTCTAGATGTTAAGCTTTCCACATTGAATTCAGCACCTAATGTCATATTAGATGGGAATTGGGTATCTTAACATGAGAGATTTCAAATGGACTTTAATCCCATCCCAATAGCCGATTTGTGCACAAGATCTCAACTTAACCCTTTGGTTAAATGATCGGCTATATTATATAGAGTTCTCACAAACTCTACTGAAACATATTGCGAGATGCGCTCACGAACCACATTCTCTCTAACACCTAAGTGTCAAGACCCGTCTTTATAATGTTGTCTATCGACATTTGCCAAGACAGCTTTACTATCACATTTGATATATAGGTGACATCAGTTTGGGCCACAACGGAATTCATACATAAAATATCTTAGCCACTCAACTTCTTTACTAGTTGTTGCTAATGCCACAAACTCGGATTTCATTGTTGAATCAATAATTCAACTTTGTTTCTTAGATGCCCAAGAGATAACAAGTCCTCCAAATAGAAATACACATCCACTTGTAAATGAGTGGACTTCCATATTCAAAATATAACTCGCATCTGAATATACTACTAAGCATTCCAACAACAAATCCAATATCTTACCTACTGCTAGTCACGACATACGTATACGAAGAAGCCTCTCAACTTCTTTGAAATCCTTTATCTCAAAATTCGACAATAAAATTGTCTTGATGGTTTATACAAAAATCAACATGTCATCGACGTATAATCAAATCATAATTCATTTACGAATAACATCAAAATTTATCAATATCGTAAATTATATTATAATTCATTTACGAATAACATCAGAATTTATCAATATCGTAAATTATATTATAAATTATAGAATACAAATTATGCTTGACGCATGTATAAACAATATAATAAATCGTCATTTATGTTTTGCCACTTACTCCACATGCATGACATTTAGCATGTAACCATTATTTAACAAATGGCCTTTACGTTATTAAACTAATAAACGAAACAACAGTTCAATACATATGCATTATATATATAACTTATTAACTGCAGTATATAAATGCATAATTATATACTATTCCCTTTCATGTAATTCACCGGTTTTAACTGCTGCAGTATATCACAAATATATATATAACTTTAGTGACTGTATATAACTTTAGTAACTTTATCACAAATATATATATAACTTTATGTAACTGTATATAACTTTAGTAACTTTATCACAAATATATATATATATATAACTTTATGTAACTGCAGTATATAACTTTAGTAACTTTATCATATATATATATATATAACTGCAGTATATACATATCGTAGAACCTTTTAAAGCATTCCACATCTTAGATGTATTAGACTGAAAACACCCTCTCTGGAACAGATTTTGGGAATCGAAATAATTCCGACAATACCATCGGCAACCGGATCAATTTTCGGACGTCCCTCCGGCAACCGGATCCTTGCTGCCAGCCTTCATGGAAAGTCTCACAAGCAGCCGTTAGGAACCGAATTAACTCTGTCGAACTCACCACCGCAAACGGCGGCTCAATCAGTTTTCGGACGTCCCTCCGGTGACTGAATCTTTGCTGCCGGCGTTCATGGAAACTCGTCCAAACATTCAAGGGGGCTGTCCAAAATCCGTGACTTTTCGAAACCCAAAACGGCCGAAACTTTAGAGACATTCCTTCTTCTCTTATTATCGGGCTTCTGCTTATCGGTTGTCTGATTGTCACTTTGAAATCCCAGGACATTATCATGTGCCTCCATGGATTAAAAAGGAAACATCACATAAAACAAACCTGTAAGAGATAACAGAGAAAAACCTTGCAAAAGAACAAAGCAAGGATCAAGGAGGTTCGTTTCACAACAGTGAAAAACGTCCAAAACTAATTAATATATTGATGAATATAAAATCTTTAATTAAGATAAGAACAGAGAAGAAGCAGTTGTGGACTCTTTCGAAGAACAAAACCAGTATTGAACGCCGGTGGGGCCGATTGTTTCTTCAAAGGATAAATCGTCCAGATGTGTACTCCAATCTCATCATTTCAATCTACATAAAACAAGAAAAAATAATTTCAATCTTTTGTTGGGAATTTTGTTTAGAGATTTCCGGATAAACTCTGAAGTCTTGTTTTAACAATTTCAGATTGAAATTCTTTTGGTGGTTCTCCAAAATTTTCAACCGGATAAAATCAGAGCGTATGCATTTGAACAACGAGAATGGAATTTTTTGTTGTTCTTATTTTCTGTTCAGAACCATACTTATTTATTCAACCAAATACTCAACTTTAAAACAGTTTTATGTCCAAAAACGGTTAAAATTTCAAATGATAAACTGACTAAAAATTCAAATTCAAATTCGAATTATTTTTTCAAATTCAAATTTCCATGAATTTTCTTAATAGCCTTATCATTCAAAATAAACCTAACCCGAACAAGGATCCGTCCATTGGACCCACTAATCATAATATATTCTAACAAGCGTGTACTCCACACTATCCGACTTGCTCGATAATATATTACGACTGCATTAGTCGACTAGTCAATCCAATTACACTAAAATATCCAACATAATGTTTAGAATCGTCTAAGTTCTGAGTTAGGGTTTATTTCAGAAGGATGGACATAACACAAGTTTTAACATGTTCTTAGCTTTTTATACAAATAAATTATTGATCGTCATACATATAATAATGTATTCGGTAATTGTTCGGATCAATAAATAATCGAATAGGTCGAATTCGGATTTTCTGAGAGATTGTATCCGGTTGTTGACCACCAATTTTAAACATAAATTCTATGGACGAGAGATTGTATCCGGTTGTTGACCACCAATTTTAAACATAAATTCTATGGACAAATTTATAAATAATCAAATTAGTCAAGCCAAATTATGGTTTGTGAGCAACAACGTAACTTACGAATAATATTACAATTTAACTTGCAAATCATATATAAAAAGGAAAACAAGTATAATATGAGTTCATTTACTTATGTACAGGTTTTTGTCATGATGTTAGTTAAAAAGGCATACAAACCTAAAAATAAATCTTTAATATTTAACGAATTAAAAAATACAATAAATAATTACCAAAATTAACATATCAGTCTTTAATGAATACAATTATTCATTAAAATATTCAACAAATCACTAGATATACGCACTCACGAAAAGATTCAATAAACCATAAACAAATGTAAAATCAATAACAACTAGGAAGAAATACGATTTCGTTTACCTTCTCTAAGTGTTTTTTTTTCGTATTTAGACATGTATTCAAATCTAAAAGAAATTATGTGTCATTAATATTTTATGCTATAAACTCTTTATCAATTGGTATGAGAGTTTTTCTATTCCAATTGAATGATAAAATGTATACTTAAACTAATGATATACTATTTTATTTTATTTTAAGTAAATGATCCACATTTTTGGGAATTATTTGTTGACTGAGTTAGTAAATAAGAGGATCCATTGTTTAAAAATACATGATTAATTGATTTGATAGTGATAAAACCTGTTGAAATTTATGTTTTATTAATTAAGATATTTTTAAATGAACATTAGAATTTTTAAATCGCTTCGGGATAATGTTGATGTGGCAAACAGAGCATCATCACAACATATGAAACCAATAGCAAACTAGAAGTGAGATAATGACATTTCCCCGCGGCGACCCTTGATGTTTCCGCGAAAAAAGTATTACCAGACTCCAGTCTTCGTGGCAAACCCGGGTGGTACCGTGAATAGTGTCTGATGCTCGCGACTATAACCTTAGTTGTTGTGGCGACACCGAGCAACTGCAGTAAAAATTTCTCACTGCAGCTTATCATGTTGTGAGAATTTTGAAAGGTCTTCTTTCGGACGTGGACCACAAATTATATTTGGAATTGAGTGTGTGGTTATTTAGTGCTTATCTACTATATAGATTGCACGGATATTTGGAATTGAGTGTGTGGTTATTCAGTGCTTATCTACTATATAGATTTCATGGTTAAGGTTTCCTTAAATTCGATATTTATGAAACCAACTTATCGCCAAAATGATCTATGTTGGTGAATTGATTAATTTAGGATTTTGAGGGATTCATGATTAATATTAATGTAAGTATTGCTGACCTAAAGGAAGTTTAACATTGGCACACGGAATCGTGACAATGAGACGTCCAATTAAGAATTTTTCATTAAATGTTTAATCAAAAATAGAAAACCAATCAAAATTCCCGAATTAAATCGATTAAAGGTGAATCAACAATGACTTTTCTTGAACTCATACACGTGCATGTTAATATGGTTGCCCAAATATAAGTGATGCAAGGTTATGATTTACATGTAATATACTATATTGTACATTATTTCTAAGGTTATATACTAATAGTTATTTGACTTATATGATGTGGGTTATGCATTATTTTAGTGAATGCTGGTGATAAAGTCAAATTCTCATACGAAACATATGTCCTTATTTAAGAAGTAAATAACATTCACCAATATTATGCTTCACTAAACATAAGGACTCGTATTTACAATGACGACCGTGGAACAAGGCTATATTAGTATGACGACTGAAAATCGACTAAGAATTATGACGAGCCTAAAATAAGAATACATTGGTCATATCATATAAATGATATGAAGAATCAATGGGGAAGCTTATTGGACGACCTTGATATAAATTTACGTACGTCAAGTAAGAAACATGAAGACTTAAGAGCAAGAAACACCCTAAGTATTATGTCGACCTCAATTATAAGAAATGTTGACCTCGATATATAAAATACATTAATCAAAATTTATAATTGACAAGAGGACCCATATATAATCTCAACTGAACCAAGCAAATACAAGCTGGCGTGTTAAAAATAATATTTAAGAGCCTTCCAAAATCTTACATGATCTTCTAAGACGCTATTTAATATTCTTAAAATACTTTTGGCAGTTATGGGGTAAATTATAATGTTTGTAACTAAGGTTTTCTTGGATAATTGACATTTGGCCACAAAGACATGTAACATTCATCCATAGATTTAGGATTAAGGCTAGAATATTACTATAAATAACGGTTTTGGCTTGATTGTAAAAGGTTTTGCAAATTAAATACTTAAGATAAATTTAATAAAAATCTTTCAAAATTGAAAGTATTTGTTAAAGATTTATCCTTATCATCTTTGGCGCTGTCTGTGAGAAATTCGTAGCAAAAGAATCGTTAAAACAATAGTGTTGAATCACTCGATAATTAAAAAGAAATTATCTCAGGATTTTGGTTCGTAAATCTCCAATGTTTGTTCATGGATTTGTTGAGGTTGTGACTCCAATTGCTGAGAATGAATTGGTGCAAGGAAAAATAAGTATTGTCGTACCGCCGTATGAAAATAAAGGAATATGAGTCAATTTTGAAGCTGGAAACATGAGAGTTACACCTGATGATATAATATAAAACTCACCTATCCAACAAATTGTGTTGAGATCAGGTTCATGAATAAATAAACGAGCTATTTATGAAGGTAAAATATTATCTATTTTCAATGCTCAATAATTTTTAATGAGTTAATTAAAGTAAGAAAAATAAGAACATATTATAGGAACCACTTATGAAAGATATTTTTTAGGAAAAATGTCTAATAATTCGATGAAAAAATACATGAAAGATCATGAGATTTGTCTTGTTGATGAATTAATAACATTTTTAACAGATATATGTTCATGTATTTGAATTTTACCAATGACGATCTAAGAGGATTGGTTACCCCTTATAAAGACGGTTTATTAATAACATTTGAATTCGCAAGTGTAATTATAAGAAAAGTAATTGTTGATATTGGAAGTTTGGGTAAATTTATATTTCGAAGAGTGTATGATAAGATAATAGGGATAATACCGTATAAAGAGACATAAAAGAGTATGATCAGTTTTTTTTAGAAAACAAATGAACTGCGTATGAGAAGGGGAACCTCCAATTGTTATGGGTCAATTGAATACAAGAAAACAGTGACAACATTGTTTATGGTATTTAACACACTAGTTTCGTAGAATCTTATCATAGGTCATATGTCGTGTTCATGTTGGGTAGTGGATTCGTCAACATTCCTCAACTTTCATCTCAACATCCTTATTCTAGGCAAGAAGAAGAGGTGTTTTCGAAATGGATTTAAACTAATTAAGATTTTATGTTTTGTTTTTCCGGCCATGATAAATAAGATAAAATCTGGATTCTATTAGGATTATCTAAGAAGAATAGGAAATATAAATTAATATTGCAATTTTAATTGGGAAATAAAAAGTGAAAATTTGTTTTGAAAAGTCATTAAGATTTATTGCATAATCACATTTGATAATAATCAAATTATACATGAACAAAAACTAAAGAGAGGACTCAGTGTAAGAGAGTATCTCGTTATATGAGTTGAAAACGAAAGAAAAGTTGAAGATCTCGTAGCATTAAGGGAGGAAATAAAAAATAGATGAGTTTAGAGAGAGAAAACTATAAAAGAAAATGAAAAATAAAAGTTGTAGATTTTTCAGAATAAATAGAGGAATTTATATAAAACTTTAGCTGTTAGAATAAATGGGGATCAACGGTTAGAAAAGAGTAGTTACATACTCTTTTATTATATATATATATATATATATATATATATATATATATATATATATATATGTATATATATATATATATATATATATATATAAATAAATATATAAAAATTTTATTGTTTTAAAAGTGGTATGAGTTTTAAACGAGTCAGAATTTGTACAGTTTAAATGATAATTGTTTTTACTCGTAGGAGTATGAATTTAAGATATCAAAAGTTTCCTGCTTAAATATTGAAATTTTAATTTTTTTATTAATTACTAATCATTAAATTTCTCAATGATACATCGTCTAGATAATTTTTAATAGTTCTAAAAAATATAATACAAAAATCACTTCAAGAACGAGGCAAGAATCCTGATAAGGCTATATCATATAGATAATATATATTATTTATAATAACAAAATAAGTATGTATCCAAGGCTAAAAAATGGATAAAATGCTTATAATAAGATGTAAATAAAGAGATACGAGACAAGGGTCTTAAATTATATGGTAATTGTGTGAATGATGTAATTAGTGACAGGTGGAAAGTAGAGAGATAATTGAGGTGTTATATCAAATTTTTAGAGTAATAAAATCCTACCCTCTTAAATGATGTTTCTCATAGCATGTACAAGGTGACAAATAGGTATTAAAAGTATCAAATACATTTATATTCTAATTACTAAGTCAAAATAAAAAGTATAGTTTTTGCCCTAGGTCAAGATTGACCATCGAAGAAATCTCATCCTATCACCACTACCACACTCAAATATTTATGATCCCCATCGAATAACCTCTTTTCCCTCTCAAAATGTAATCCGATCTTATCACTGCTACCACACTCGAATATTTCCGATCCCCATCAACTAGCCCTTTAGGTCTCTCAAATAAATTTTAGGAGGGCTAACTGATATATATCTGAATCGTACTGGTTTATTTCTCCAAATCTGACTTTATAGTCTTTTTTAAACATGGTAATGAATTTATTTGAACCACATCCGATGGCGTAGTTCGAAGACGATTAATATCCAAAATTCACAGTTTTTAACATATTATTTTTAAATTACACGTGCCACTTCATGATTAGAGCCACGAATTTGTTTTACCCTAGGTTATGCTAGCAAATTAATAAGAGATGTTTCCACTTCTTTAGAATTATATAGCCGTTAGTAATGCTTACATTTCCCTAGTAGGGTACTCAAGATTGTTTTACAACTTCTATATAAGTTCCTTTTTTATTTTGTCATTTTAAAAAAATTAGTTAGAAAAACATTTACACTATGGATAAAAACTCTTCTTTGTTATTGATATTTAGTTTACCACCGATGATATGTTTTTTCCTCAATCGCTTCTACCATCGTGAATCCTTTCTCTTGTAGCATCTCAGTGTTTGTATGTTCACCGCCAGAAACGTATTAAGCGAATATGGTTGGTTAAACTTGTCTATACTAAATGACGAAAAAAAGGCAAGGATTGATGTTGGGTTACTTCCCTCCCCATGCACTGTTTTTAAATGGTCTTTGATTCTCTTGTCTCCGATTAAATCTAGATGAGCTTTTACTGTGGAGTTATTGTCCTCTTCAGAATAATTTTGGACCATAAAAGAAGAGAAAGTAAATTATGTTGGTGTTATTGCATCCATCCCATAGACCAAGGTAAAAGGAGATTCTTGTGTTACAATATGTGGAGTAGTTCGATAGACCCACAATACTTCTTGTAAGTAATCTAGCCACTTGCCTACCACTGTTTCAAAATTCTTTTTGAGGCCCATTAAAATAGTTCCATTTACCGTCTATATGTCTTCGTTAGCTTGAGGATAAAAAGGTGAAAAGAAACAATGGTGAATTCATCTTGATGTAGAAAAAACATATGCGTCTTTGTTGTCAAATTGAGGACCATCATTTGTTGTAATACTTATAGGAATTCCGAATCTGGAATATATGTGGGAAATGATAAACTTGATTACTACTTTGGAAATAGTTCTGAGAGAGGTGCAGCTTCCTCCCACTTAGAGAAATATTCCACTTCTAGTATAATGGTTCGAAACGCTCCAATAGCCATTGATAGGGGTCCAACCAAATCAAGCTCCCACCTATCAAATGGTACTGGTTCAGATATTGAGTCCATATGAACTACTAGTACATGTATTGCATTTCCAAATATTTAGAATGAATCACATCTTTTAACAAACACGATGGACGACTAGCAATATCCTACTAACAAGATCTTTCTAGTCAAAGCTTTTTAGCTACAATGGACAGAGCCTTCCCCATCATATAATCAGATAGACTTAATTGGGACTCATCAGATCTGAGGTAACACGGTAAAGGTTGCTAAAATATTTTTTGTAGATGACCCCTCTCAAAACCAAAAAACCATGTGATTTAAATTTCAATTTCTTAGTTAGGATTTTGTCTTCAGAAGGTCTCCAATCTGATATGGTAATTGTGTGGGTGATGTAATAAGTTGAAGGTAGAAAGTAGAGAGGTAATTAAGTTGTTATATTAAATGTTTAGAGAGATAAAGTTCAACCCTCTTCAATGTTGTTACTGAGAGTATTTATAGGTTGACTTTAGGTAACGGGCTAAATGGGTCGGGTCATGATCATAGGCCAAGCTCAAACTAAAAAATCCCATTTAATATCAAAGATTAACGAAGAAAGTATTAAATACATTTATATTTGAATTACTAAGTAAAAAAGTATAGTTTTTTCCCTAGGTTGGGATTAACCCTCAAAGATATTCGGTCCTATCACTGCTACCACACTTAAATATTTATGATCCTCATCAAGAGAAAATGTTAGACGAGATTCATAAAGAACTATAAGACGAGGTCATAAAGAAAATGTTAGACAAGGGTCATATAGAAGACACTCGATGAGAGTTATAACATATTAATCGAAGGTCATAAAGAATATGTTAGACGAGGGTTTTAAATGAGGTGTTAGACGAGGGTCTTAAATGAGGTATTAGACGAGGGTTACAAAGATGTTGTTAAATGAAGAAGGTACTAGACGAGCTCATAAAAGATTTATAAGAAAAGACTATGTGAGCAAAACATAAAATCGTTCAATAAGTTAAACTAAATGACACGAGTCATTGCGTCATAGGTTACCAAGATTGTTTCTTATGTCGTTATGATACGTGTACATGGCCCATTATGGGGTAGCCTTGTATGCCATTGACAACTTTAAAATGTATAATGAATTTTCTTTCAATGATAAAAATATTCTTTTAATTAGAAATCGTACCAGTTCGAATCATAAAGTAATTTGTTTAATTTTGATATTTATTTGTTTAAATATGTTTAATATATTTGTTTAATTTTATTTGAATTTAGTTGATTGTCTTTAATTGATATGTTTAATTGTTTTAATTGATGCGTTTCGATTTCTTTAATTGACTTGTTGGAATGAATTAGAATTCGTTTAACTATTTTTTTTAGTTTGTTTGATTTGTATAAATTGTTTGAATTTGTGTAATTGATTTGTCTGAAAAACGTTTGATCATTTGTTTGTTTGTTTTAATCGATTTGTTTGAACTTGTTTTGTTTTTGTTCAAGTTTATCATTTGATTTCTTTTTCATTTGAATTGTTTGAATTTATTTAATTGATTCGTTTGAATTGATTTGCGTGGATTTTTTGAAGGGTTAGGCTATACATACCCAAAACCAATCTACGTTTACCTAAAACACGTCTTTGACTCATGTTTGATTTTTTTGGTATCAAATTAACCCTCATGTTTCATATAATTACAGAAGTTCCATCAGTGAATGAAAAATACTAAGTGTATCCTAAGTTCACCCAAAACTCAAAACAACCTAATTTACTAACCTTACCCACAAATAACACTTTCATTTAGTAGATTAAACCTCATATTGCTACAAATTTATGGAGTTCTTGAAAAATTTATTGAACATTTAGACATCTTCAAGAACAGGTTTTTAATTTTATACATAAATAATTAACAAATAAATAATACATAAATAATTAAGACATAAAAATAGGTTTTAAAATATATTAACAATTTTTTTAAAAATGCAACACATAAATAATTAACATATAAAAGAATACTAGTAACTAAGTAGATTAAGATAATATTTCAACAAATAAAAAAATATTAATTTTTTGAAACGAATTATTATAATAAAAAATTGTAATTTTTTGTTATAAAAAAAATACTAGCACCATAGGTGCTCACTGTACATCTATGGTGCACAACACTAAACACCTATGGTGCAAGCTATTACGCACGCGGTTTACGTACCATTGGTGTTGTGAACTTAGCACCTATGGTACTAGTTTTTATTTTTTTTAAAACTATATTTTTTATAGGGAAAAGCGAGAGTTGGGAGAAGTGTTGGAAAAAATAGGGTGGATGTAAATATCTATAAAAAGATATTTTGTTCCAAAAAAGATGTATTTATACAAAATGTGGATAAACTCAAAATTGGACAAAGTTATATTGGTTTTGGATATGCATAGCCCGATCTTTATTTGAATTTGTTTAAAAAAAATAATTTGTTTAATTTATTTACTTGAGTTATTTGAATTTATTTACTTGATTTATTTGTTTAATTTTACATCAGGTAAGTTTGACTACAAATTTCTATTATAAAAAGTTAATTATCAATTCGAGTACGAAAATGAATCAACAATCTAACCTTTTAATTATTTCGACTCACATCTGCTTGTTCATAATTTTTAAAAAATATATTATTGTTAAAATTTAAAAGAAAAATAAATATAGAACATCTCGGATTTGGATCCTGAAGGTGTAGTATAATTATTGCACTTACTTTTATTTGGTTTGTTTTTTCTCTAAAATAGTTTCAACTCACTTCCGCTGGTCCATCATATTTAATATGAATAAAAGTTTAAAACTCCATTTCGAAAATGATTATTTCCAAATACCATAAAGTTGTAATTATCAAAAAAGTTATTTTTTTTCTTCTGATTGTTCTTCATTTCCTTAATTTTACATTTGATTTTCCTTCTCATGGTTAATATAATAAAAAGAGTCTCTAAGCTAGATATTCCATTCACCTCCAAAAACCATCACTTTAGTTGACATATTTCATTCACTTATATATTGTAAGTACATGTTCAGTCTAAGCGATGTGGAATAAAGGATCAAGTTTACTCGCTAACTTTACCTATATGGCCATATCTATCACATAAAATGATAGAATATTAAAAGAGAAGGGCAACAAAATAAATTACTTTGACATGTTCTAAATCTCAATTTTAAAAGGTAATATCGAGTCTAAATAATCTCCCACCTCTTTTGAGTTCGACATATCATCTGAAAGACAGTTGGCATATTTAATGCAGCTAAACAACCATGTATGAAAATGCAGTTCCTTTATCTTACATGTATTCAAATTCCATGAAATTTAACAGAAATATGAGAGACATTCTTCTCCGGCCACAGTGGTCGAAAACCAATGTTTTCAACCAGAAGACACAGTTCCAACTGAGTGAAAAATTGTTAATACAAAATAAAATTAGAAGTTTTTTATCATCTAATTATTATATATATTGTATAAATAAAACAATTTTATAATTAGCGAGCCACTACAAAATGTAACCAAGTCAAGCACCAGGTCAGATGTAATGATATTACATACAAAGTCTGAGAGTAATCTATTGCAAGACTGTATCAATAAAAAAAAAATTCATCAATCTGCAAAAGAAGTATGTTTCTTTTTCGAAAATCCGGTTCATTATTTGTATTTGTAATCACAATTGCTGCAGGTTTCGTCAACTCTATTGATTCTGAGCCGCTTTACAGAAATGCTCATTGTTTCCCTGATACAAGTTTTTATCCTGATTCAAATGATGGATTTAGTGGAAGCCGTAATACCCTTTTGGAATCTTTATCATCAAAAGCTTCAAATGAAACTTTCTGGACGGAGTCTTTAGACAACATCAGCTATGGCCTTTTCCTCTGCGGAGGTGATGTTTCAACTGAGGCTTGTCAAATATGTGTCAAAAATGCGAGCATAGGTGTCAAACAATTATGTGGTTCATTTAAGTCCGCAATCATATGGTACGATATCTGCACCTTACGCTACTCGAGTGTCAGCTTCTTCGGGGAACTACAGAATGATCCATTCTGGTTGTACAATGAATCTACTACGCGTGACTCGGAGGGACTGGCAAGGATTGATTATTTGGTCCAGATGACTCCTCACACAGCAAAAATGTACATGAATTACGTATCAGATGCATCGAGGTATTCCATGGCTCAGTGTACTAGAGATATCAGCAGTGATAATTGCAGAAGTTGTTTGGAACACTTAACAGTAGAGAACAGAGTGCAGATTAATGGAAAAGTAGGGTGGCATTATTTTGCTCCAAATTGTAATTTAAGATATGAAGATCACGATTTCTTGGGACTCCCATCTCCTCCTCCATCCGCTCCTCCATCCGTTCCACCAGGTTAGTCAAAAGGATAATATTCCATTTCAGTATGGTTGACCAAATCCAGGCCTTTTTAATACCATTTCTACGTTTCTGAAATTGGTATGCGGTTGGTATAAAATTGAGAGCTTGGGAAACCCGGTAAACATAAAGTAATTTATACACGTTTGTGTTTGTATATCGCACATGGTTCTGATATCATGACACAAATCACTATATATGGTGAAGATGAATCTCATCTCACTTAAGGTCTATTGACTGTGTTAAGGCCCAATATTCAGTCTAATACAGTATAAGAGCTGTTGAGTTGCTAAATATATGCAACAAAGCAGCTTTTCTTTTCCAAATTGAAAAAGTTGAGTGATCAATAGTTATAAGAATGATTTTAGATCCAGAGTTGGCTGTTAGTTTTTGCCTAGGCGCTAGCTAGTTGTGGTGCTCTTAAGGGTGCTGTAGCATTCTTCATTTCGGAAACAACTGCAGGAAGATAGAAAATGTATGGTTATATTTGTATAAATATGTGCTCTTTAATATATCTATAGAAAACTTTTTCAGAATGTTGTCGTAATATGTTTGTTTGACAGGAAAGCCTCGTAGAGTTGTCAAAGTTAAGATCTTAGTAATCACTTTATCATGTCTAGGCGTTCTGGCAGCTCTACTGGGTTTTGGCCTATGGACTCGCGCAAAGAGGATAAAGAGATCAGAAGGTATGCATAACATTCATAGTTCTGCTAGTTACCAATTTAGTTACGAAGTTATGTTTGCAAGTTCTGACAATTTTTTAAATCAGCTGAAGGGCCTAGAGAGGAAGTCCTTTTACGGAGTTGTACAGCATCGAATCAACCGTCTTTTACGGGATTTGGTATAATTTCAGGAGATGAAGATGACAGTGGAGAGATAAATTACTGGAGCCTTGGTGCAATAGTGGCCGCAACAAACGGATTTGCTGAAGAAAACAAGCTTGGAGAAGGAGGTTTTGGCCCTGTTTACAAGGTTGAATCACATATACATAAATTATACTTTAGTCTTATGAAAAATGCAGCTTGATGAGATATTGAGGTAGATTTGTTCTCGACTTGCAGGGGAAGCTATCGAACGGGAAAGAAATAGCAGTTAAAAGAATGTCCGTAAAATCAAATCAAGGTCTTAACGAGTTTAAAAACGAAGTCATCTTGATCATCAAACTTCAGCACAAGAATCTTGTTCGACTTCTGGGATACTGCTTCGAGCAAGATGAGAAGCTACTTGTATACGAGTACATGGCCAATACCAGCCTGGATTCCTTCTTATTTGGTATGCTCCGTCTCTCTAAAGTCCTTGTTCTTGATATATATAAGTTGTTGATCTACATAATTTTGGTTACAGATCCAGTAAAAAGCAAGCAGCTGGACTGGGAACGACGCGCAAAAATTATCAATGGAACAGCAAGAGGATTATTATATCTACACGAGGACTCTAGGCTTAAGATCATTCATCGAGATATGAAAACAAGCAATGTTCTATTGGATGCCTCTATGGATCCAAAGATCTCAGATTTCGGAACAGCTAAGCTTTTCGGAGGCAAGCAAATGGAAGCAACTACAGAGAGAGTCGTAGGAACATTGTAAGCTATCTCCTACATATCCTTTTCGAACGTCTAATTATGATACACAACTTAATTTTTTCATTTCGAGTCATTTGATGCCTATTTAAAATGTTTTCTTATGACAGCGGGTACATGGCACCGGAGTACGCACTAGAAGGGCTAATTTCAGTTAAATCTGATGTCTATAGTTTTGGAATTTTGATGCTAGAAATAATAAACGGTAAAAAAAATAAAGACTACTACGACGAAGAGAAATGCCAAAACCTATTATCACATGTATGTTCTTTTTCGGTGATTGTATTATGAAATATATTTTCTGGTCTTTTGGACTTGACAAAGCATAAATTTTTCGACAGGCATGGCGACTATGGAAAGAAGGCAAGGGAGAAGAGTTGTTGGATCCAAATATAATCGAGACCATTTTAGTACCCCAGGCTTTGAGGTGCATTCATATTGCATTATTGTGTGCTCAACATGATCCGGGTGATAGGCCAACCATGTCACAAGTGGTGTTTATGCTGGGTAGTGAATCGGTCAACCTTCCTCAGCTTTCATCTCAGCGTCCTTATTCTGCAGTAAGATTTAGAGGATCAAGAACCGATTACTCTTCATCAACTTGGGGCATCATAATGTCAAAAATGGATCGTTCTATCGCGTAAACTTTATTTTAGTATATGTAGTCCTATTGGGTCTTGCTATAATAATTGGACCCATTTAATTAATTTCTTCCTCGAGTCTCTGTAACACAGCCTTTCATACTTTGTTTATATAGCAGCTGTGACAAAGGATTCAGTTTCAGATAGTTATTCATCTCTTGAACTTGTGGCTACATGTAGAGAGAGTGTCTTGCTTCTGGTGTGAACTTCTGATTGCTTGAGAAGTAAAGTATCTAACAGCTGGTTTTGGAAGATAACAAGCATTGCAGTTTCAATGAGGAAAATAAAAAAGTAAAGGAAAAAACAAAATATATTCTTTTTAGTTTAAGTAAAGATTTTTTTTCCCCGAGTTATATGAACCAGCCATTTCTATAAGTTTATAGGTGGTGCATGCTAATTACAGGAGCATAGAGTTATATTCAAAGATGACATGGTTGGAAACTCGAAATCACTTTTGATCCATAGGTTTTAAAATGCAATGAAATAGAGATGGATCACATAATATAAACAATAATATGAATCTACAACGTTGACTTGAGAAAGCTATCTATTGAATAATTAGAGATTAAACAACTAACTAAAATACCTACTGTAACATTTTTACCGACCACTTATAATCGAAATGGTAACCTCGTTTACAGTTTGAGATTGTAATTTAGGATCATAACTCTCCAATGGAATATCAAACGTAAAAGAGGGTTCTGTTGGTTGCGGACGATCAGTTTCCATGCTTAGCATCTGAACAACTGCAGGCATGGCTGGTCTATCACTAGGATTGTCTTGCACGCATAACAACCCGACATGTATGCATCTCGCTACTTCTAGTGTAGAAATTGAGGTTGCAACCACGGGATCAATCAATTCGAGGACCTTGCCCTCATTCCATGAATGCCAAGCCTGAAAGCATAATGTTTTAGTAAGTACTTAATTTATAACACAAGCAGCATAGTTGAGTAAGAGAAATTTTCTTACATAGCCAATGAGGTTGAGGTGTTCTGCGCTATAAGAAGAGGATGTGTTCTTCTTACCAGTCACAATCTCCAATAGCAATACTCCAAAGCTAAACACATCGGATTTCTCAGAGAAAATTCCTCGCATTGCATATTCTGGTGACATATAACCCCTGAGAATAACAATATGATATTGAGAATTTTCTTGGGTTAAAGTATTTAGATCTTACAAGAAAGTTATTCTTACAATGTTCCAGCAATCCTGCGAGTATTTTGCAAGTCTGTTGTCGTTTGAAATGATCGAGCCAATCCAAAATCTGATATTTTTGGGTTGATGTTGTCATCCAAAAGTATGTTACTGACCTTCAAATCCCGATGAATCACTCTCAAAAAGGAATCACGGTGTAGGTACAAAAGCCCTTTAGAAATGCCCAAGATAATGTCGAAGCGTTTAGGCCAGTCAAGAAGCAACTTTTTGTTTGAATCTAGCAAATTCTCCAATTAGAAACAATCAGCAACACATCCGGGTCTTATGAATCAAAATATGATATCAGCACTATTTATCCTTCGCATCGAAAATAAGTACTAATTATGGGCTACATACCAAACAAGAAGGTATCAAGACTGGTGTTGGCCATGTACTCGTACACAAGAAGTTTCTCATCTTTCTCCCAGCAATATCCCAATAATCTAACCAGATTCTTGTGTTGAAGTTTTAAAATTAACATAATTTCATTTTTGAACTCATCAAGTCCTTGATTTGATTTTACCGACAGTCTTTTCACTGCAATTTCTATTCCATTCGGCAGCTTCCCCTGCGGATCAAGAGAACCTCCCTCAATATTTCATCAAGCTAGCTTTTTTCACGAGACAAAAGTTTTTATACATATGTTTAGTAAGAGAAACAAATTAATCAACCTTGTAAACAGGACCAAAACCTCCTTCTCCGAGCTTATTGTCGTCAGCGAATCCATTTGTCGCAGCGTCTATTGTAGCTAGACTCAAACAACGCGCCTCTCCCGAGTTATCTTCATGGAATGAAATCGTACCTCCTTCTGTAGAAGACGGATAAGTCCAGGTCTTATACTTCGATGAAAGCACTTCTTCCTTATCACCTTCCTCTGATGAAAGAAAAATCATAAGTAAACTACCAAAAAAAGTGATAAAACAAGTAGATAAAGGAATTCGGTGCCTACCCTTTGATCTTCTTTTTCGATACCACAGGTAGAAACTTAATAGAGCTGCAACTGCTGCTAGTGATGATAGAGTGATGACCACAATTTTGACAATGCCATTTCCTCGTTTACCTCCTGAAGATTCTCGGGACATCCTTTATGTTAATAGAATGTAAAAATAGTTCGGTTAACCGAAAAGATGAAGGAAAAAGACCTGAGGGTGCTGTGGCTGATGGTTGTACAAAAAAGGGGAAAAGTTCGTATCTTAAAGTACAACTCGGAGCAATAATTCGCCATCCGACCATCCCTTTACAACACTCATCCATATAATCCGTCAAGTTACTTAAACACGTACGACATCCGCTGCTGTTAAGATCTCTAACACACTGAACCATACCGTACTTTGGCTGCAAGCCTGCAATGAGTTAGGCCCGTCTTCTTTTGCAGCAGCGTACATAATCGGTGACTGAAGAGCCTGATCCACAAGATTGTATATCAAACCCATTGCTTTGAAGTTAGTATTTTCTACCTTAGAATCACTTTGAGCCAAAGACTTCGGTTCTGTTTCTACTGAGCCGAAGAAACTAACATCGGAGTAGCGTAACATACACATGTCTAACCATATGATCGCGGTTTTGTTGTTTGGATTCAACGGGCAAATGTTTCTGATACCTTGTCTGGCTTCGTTGACACAAGTTTGGCATGTGTTAGTAGAGACATCACCTCGGCAGAGGAAAAGACCGTAGATGTTGTCTGAAGAATCTTTGTAGAAGCTATTAGTGGATGCTTTAGACGACAGAGAATCCAAAAAAGTGTTGAGGTTTTTAGTCGATGAAGGTGTTTGAGATTCTGATGAATTCGAACAGTATCCATAAGGCGAGGAATCGGCCGAGTTGATGATAACCGGACGAAAGATTGTGATTGAGAGTATAAACAAGAAACTGGGTTTATGAAAAAGAAACATCTTTTTTGTATTTTTGTTGAACAATTTGAAGGTGATACAAAGACTTTAATTTTGGTATAATAATGTAGAAAGTGATGACTTTTCAAATTCGCCTTTGTCAATAAAATAGGATTGCTGGTGATGAAGGTGTCTTGTTGTTTTTCTTTAAAAAACTGTTAATTTAGTTGAATTAATTGACCGCTGAAAAAGGAGACATATTATATATAGTTCATCAATGTCTAGCTGTAAGACCAGTCGAAGGATTTCAGGTTGGTTGTGTCGTGAACAACCATAATTGTCTTTATAAGAAATAATAGATTTAAAGATTTATTTTATTTTTAACTTTTATCTATATGATTTAATGAAAAAGAACAGACATGAAAAAATAATCATTTTTATTAGTAGTTGTGTCCCTTTAAAAGTTACTAAATGTTGTATAAATTTTTGTATACAATCTGACGGAAATTATTGCTAAAGAAAAATTTAGAACTTTTATATATAATTTAATGTTGGTAATTTTGTAGAGCGATTTTTGGATAAAGTTTGAAGTTAAATTGTGATCTTTTAACAGCTGTGATTTTAAATGATAAAATCGACCAAAAAATTTAAATTTAAATTCGAATTAATTTTCCAAATCCAAAATTGTCATGATAGTCTTATCATTCAAAATAAATTTAACCACAGTCTGGCTCCATCTCTTGGACCCACTAATTATAATATATTCTAACAAGCGTATACTTCACACTCTCCAACTTGTTCGATAATATATTACGACTACATTGGTCGACTAGTCAATCCAATTACACTAAAATATCCAACAATATTCTCTCATTTTAGTGCAATTCATGATTAACTAAAACAAAATCACAACAAATAACAAATTTATGCATAAATGAAATATCGTGGCGATTGAATTTCATATTAGCATATTACACATTTCAAATATTCGAATATCAAGGTATCACTAAGGATTGAACCTTTACGATCCATAATGAATACTCGAAGATAATATACACATAAATTTACATTCTCAAATGTTCTTACTTGACACTATCTTTTACTAGCCTAGTGTCCTTATCCTTCTTAAGCATATCAAAGCCAAGTCCTAGCTTCTTGAAGCGGCTAAACTTCATGCTTAAATCGGTAGATTTTTTATTCTTGCACATGCATATGCAATTTTTCAAAAAAACTATTAAGAAGATAAACTTCAACCTCCACAACTTGCATGTCTGAACATGTATTTTGGGATTATACTATTAATGTGTTCCAATCTCTAAATGTTATGATTTCCACATTGAATTCAGCACCTAATGTCATATTAGATGGGAATTGTGTATCTCAACATGAGAGGTTTCATATGAAATTTAATCTCAACCCAATAACTGATTTGTGCACAAGATCTCTACTTAACCCTTTGGTTAAATGATCAGCTAATTATATTGAGTTGTCACAAACTCTAGTGAAATAACATCATGTATAATGAACTCACAAATCATATCGTGTCTAACAACTAAATGTCTAGACCTGCCTTTGTAAACTTGTCTATCGACATTGGCCAAGGTAGCTTCACTATCGCATCTGATAGATATAGGTGATATCGGTTTGGGCCACAACAAAATTTCATAGATTAAACTTTTTAGCCAATAAACTTGTTTAGTAGCTGTTGCTAATGCCACAAACTCTGATTCCATTGTCGAATCAATAATAGTAGTTTGTTTCTTAGATGCCCAAGAGATAGCACGTCTCCCAAGTAGAACTACCTATCCATTTGTGGAAGAGTGGTCTTCGATGTTCGAAATATAACTCGCATCCAAAAATATCCTTCAAGTACGGAAAGGAATCTAGTATAAGTCAAACCATAATTCATGGTTCTTTTCAAATACTCGAATACTCGAATTAAAGCTTACTGATGATGTGAACTAGAATTGCTAGTATATTTACAAAAAATCCTCTCAACTTCCTCAAAATATTTTATCCAGCCTAGTGCTAGTCACGACATACACATACCAAGAAGCCTCTCAACTTCCTCAAAATACTTTATCTCAAAAACTAGATGATAAGAATGTCTTGGTTTCATCAATTTGATTTGGTCAATGTCAAAAATCAACATGTCACCCACATATTAACAAATCATAACTCATTTACGAATAAACCAAAATTTACCAAAATCGTAAATAAATATAATAATTTCCACGATCATACCAATGCCTTATAATAGGTATGCACACTAGTCGATTTATTTTCTTTTTTTATTTTACTTGATTTGTCCAATGAGGGGATTGTTAGCGTAATCGACCCTAGGCACCCATTATGGATTGTAGATGTGAGTTTTCCATGTATTGTCATCCCCCCCACCACATACGTCTTCCTGTCGGTGACATACCGTTATGGTACTCCTTTTTGTATATTGCACTTATGCTTAATAGCCCTATTGATACCTTGCAACCATGTACCCCCGACATGACTCCTAAGGTGGCGTTAAATAAAAAAATCAAATGAGGTTTTTACCCTAGTAGTCCCCCCAAAGACGAGGTAAAAAGAAAGGTTATCCAGGATTTATACTTTGAAAGATTAACACACAAACTCGCTCACTTGAAAAAGGAAAGCCACCAGAAGTTTAGGAAAATATATGACCTACCCGACATGGTTGAAATTCGCGTTCTCGCCTTAGGTGAGCAACCTCATAGAGGCCGAGAAAATGAGACATGTTTGTAAACCCTTTTTTTATTAGGGGCTTCGACTACCTATACATTCGTTTATACACAACGTTTTTAGCTATGTATACACATATTCCCAACGTAGTTGACAAAAAATAATTGGTGTATACTCCTGATTATACTGGTGAGTCCTAAACTGTTACATATTTTAATTAGCCCATTAAACCTGTTAGCCACAATGAACGTGACTAAATCGCCAGGGTCCCCATTTTACTATCTTCAACTGATTGATGTTAAGAAGTTAGTAGAACTGCCTTCGTCGGATAAGAAGTAGAAAAACTGGGTTCTCCACCCACAATTAATATTCTTGATTAATAAATATGCCTCAAACGGAGGAGTTTGTCTACTTCCCGAGTGATGGCCTCAGACTTCTCAGAGGAGAAAGATTTTTTTTTGGCTCGATCTGGCTCTCTTATTGACAGAAATATCGTGGACAATAACTAATGAGCAAACGCCCAATATGTCATTTGCACTCCACGCGAAAACATCCATATTCTACTGCAAGAAAGTAAGTAAATTATTTTTAAAAAAAACCATCAAGTTTATTACCGATACAACGCTTCTGCCCTCAGATAGGGCTTCCTCTTATACTTGTTCATCAATACTTTTAAATTGATCATCCTTTCGGGGATTATCCACCCCCTCTAGCGATGGTTCGATGTCTTACTACTGGCCCTCCTTCCCATTTCCGGTTAATTGCTATCTATGTGATTTCATATGGTCTATAGAGATAATGTAACAAGTACTTGCAGTTCGTTTACGATCTCTGATCACTCCAACCACGTTACCAATCGTGTACTTCATGCACTGTCGAAATGTACATGGTTTTGCCTCCACTTGGTACAACCATGGTCTGCCAATTATGGCATAACATGAGTTGGGGGAATCTAATATCATAGATACGTCTTCAACTCTCTTTCAGTATTAGCCTATCCAATAATTATCATCAGCTCGACCTCCCTCACTACTAGGAAAATTTTATCTCGTACCCGACCAACGTCCGGTTAGTTTATTTGTATGACGATACCTTGAACATCATGTCATAACTTGTTTTGAAGATTATATTCGTGGAATTCCTATTAGCCACCTGGACGCATGTGACCATCATTCATTCGATATTGAAATTAATTGTCAAAGTATCCTCATGGGGTGTTGCAAATCCCTGTAAATCAACGTTATTAAATGCTAAATCAGCCTCATGGTGTTAGTAATTATGGTAAGACGACCCATCAACCGACTATACTTCAAGGTCATTCTTGTGTCACTTCTTCGACGCGAGGTATACTCGTAATAACTTATCCTTGCTAAATATGGTGAACAACCATTGTTGATTTCCCTTATAATATTTTCTCTGTTCCTGCCCCCCGTCCGTTTGGCCTCCACCATTCCTATCATCTTGGCGCATGTCCTCTTTACGCATAACAAATTAGGCTAATTCCACACTATTGATTCTTCATTCAATATCTTCTTTGAGTTGCCATAAATTGTTAGTTATATGGCCATGAACACTATGATATGAACATAAGTGTGCAATATTTTGGGCCATGAGCCAACATACTTCGTCGAGGCTGATATCTGGTTTTCCCCTTAGTCCTATCATAGATAGTGGATATCATCTCTGTCAGGGTTGTGAACTTTCAGGTTGGGTTGCTGTAATACGAAGCCCTCAATCTCCTTAATAGGGCCCTCATGCTCTCGTCGCATCCGGTGTCATTGATTTTCCTCTGATCGATCAACGATTTTTTCTAGATTCTTCCAGTTTAGTGTTAGAAAGGTTTGATAAATCTTATTTCTTTTATTCTTTGATTGTGATAAACAAGTCCATATGCGCGAGAATGTCTCATATTTTTTCCACCGTAAATCTAACTAGATCGACATATAGAGGTCCCTCATTGTTGAGTCTTCTTTTAAGCGATGTTGTTGCAAAAGGTTCTTCCTGATCCGGAAGGGCTTTCATCGCATGAACAAAACTTTTGACGTAGATCGTGAGCGATTCCTCTCTCATTTGATATAAATCCATGATAGATTCTTTTTTCTTCTTAGGTTATTTACTACCAATGAATTGATTTCTAAAGATACTCCACAAACCTGCAAAATCATGGATTGACATTTTTGAAAACCCATTAAACCAATCTATAGCGTTACCGTTTATATTTATGGAAATCTCTCGGTACAACATGAAGTTGTCGCGGTTGAACACCATCATCATGTTTCTAAATCTCTTCAGGTGACACTCTGGATCTTTCATTCTGCCATATTCCTCTATCCGGTAGGGGTTGATATTTCTTAGGAGTTTTACTTCGAAAATTTTGTTGAAGAAGGTTCATTGTTGGAACTTCCCTTTCGATTACGAATCTAGTTACAAGTATTGGAAATTTTAAGGTTTAAGCGTTCAGTGATATAATATTTCACACAGATGGTGCCAAATTCGTTAGGAAACCTTCTTTATAAATATGTGTCACACTGATAAGCTTTTATGGGAAGAAAATTAAAATAAAGTCAAGTTTCCAATTATTATTCATTTACAGTTCAATTTATATATATTCTTTACACAAAATTTATCTCTACATGGTTAATTTCATAACTACCTCTTGGGACGTGTTTTAATGAAATTAAATACACGGCGCACTACTTGGATTGTTACCGCACACGCCTGTTAGGGGAACATTTGCTGTGTCCATTATTTCTTACATGACTAGCTTCGGGATATCATTGTACTCACTCGATAAACTTTTTGTCTTTCCTTGCTCACCTCTCAGATTACAATCCGCTCGATAAGCTTTCTAGTCTTATTCCCTAGTTGATCATTACTTCCCTTTTAGTTTGGTTTTATTTTACCGAGTATGAGGATCATAAATAATCCAAGCGGTGCGGCGCTACACGCGGTTGACAAGTTTCAATATCTTTTACTTCTAGTTTGTTGAAAATTTGCCTTTGGCTTGGTCCTTTTTGGTCGGTTTCCGTCCTATTCGTTTATCTTTAAAAAAACAAATTATAATTTGATTTTCAAATTGTTTACTTAAATAAATAATATAAAAATGAAATTTGATAAGTTAATTTTTGACTTTTTTTAATGGATTATTATCTAATAATTTTATCAAAATAATGTATAAAAATAAATTTAAAAAAACAATCGTCTCTAACGGTTTTGTCAGTTCGATTCCAGATTATTTCTACCGGTTTATTGGTTTATCGATCTGATTCCAGATCAATTCTATCAACTTATTAGTTTTATCAGTTCGGTTCCTTATATATCTTAATTTTTAAAATGAAATATTGGATGGAACTATTAAAAGTCAATATTGGTGTGGATAAAAGTAGCCTGAGGGTAGGCTAGTAATTTTGAGTGGAGTTTTAAGGCGGCGTAAGGGTGTTTCACGGTGGTGTGGTGGTGTTTAAGGGTGTTTTAAGATATTTCAGGGTGTTTCAAAGTGTTTCAAGGGTGGAGAGAGAATTAAGCAGCCTGGCAGCAGTTAATTTTTCTTACCCATAGTTAATGCTGGTGGTTGGGCATTTATAGTGTGAAATTTGGGCCCTTATGGGCTTTCGGGTCAAGTTTAATGGACCTGGGTCATGTTTAAAGACCCATGAGTTTTAAGCAGATGTACAGGTAGCTTAGTCAGATAGTGATTAGATTTTTTAGTACTTTAGTCATAGTTCGAACTGCCTTATGTTTGCAGTGTTCAAGATCATCTGTCCGGTTCAATCAGTGTTGTCCGAATTGAAGTCATGGTGTCTGTTCGAATTTACGGGGTGATTTACTTTGGACTACCGTTCCGGGGAGTTCTTCGAATTCGGACTCATCAGGAGCCCCTTTTTTAGGTATTTGAACAAGTGTCCTTGTTAAAGAACTGAAAAACAGTCCGATTGAAGAAGTGGTTTTCCAATTCGAAGAGAATTGAGATAGGCCCGGACAGTCCAACCGTTACGAATTCCAAACGGTTCTTTGCCAGAGGTAGTGGGACACGTGTCACCCTCTGGTTGGTTACTTTTAGCCGTTTTCTCACCTTGAAAGTTGCACCACTTTCTCGAACAAGTTACTTCTTTAAATGCTATTGATGACGTCAGCGCCGTTTTTAATCATTGCCCAACTTTTCGGATTCTCCTAGGAATCAAACTCTTCTTTACATTTACTATAAATTCCATTTGTCTTTCACAGTCTCATTTTCACTTTTACTTTGCCATTTCACTCAAAACTTCATCTCTCTAAAACTTCAAACTTCTCTTAGTTGTTTTATGTTCACAGCAAGAACAGCTCTAATCAAGGGTGGCTGGCTCAATCTTTCAGAACTAGAGAAAGCTCAAACGGTTGAAAAAGAGAAGAGACTTGCAGCAGGGCTTCCAGCGTCGCCTGCTGAAAATCCAGCCCCTTCAATCGAAGAATCTGATAGAGGTTCGTCGTCTTCGAAAGGTACGAAACCTAGAAAACTCTTTCAATCAACACTCTCCCCAATAGTTTCTGGCTTATCAGTCCAAGAGTCAATCCCCACTGTCGAACCGGGGGTCGCTGTTACAAGTGTTAGGAAGAAAACCACTTTTATTGCTATGGGGTCCGACTCCGATCATTCTCCAGACAAGCTGATCATGAAAAGACCAAGTAGACTGGTTAAGGGACTCTCCTCAAAAAATACCAGTGAGTCAGGGTCCGGGACAACTGATAGGACCCTCCGGGAGAGGCCGGTTGGTCCGGAGGCTAGCAGTCCACTACCTCCTAAGGAAACTTCGACCTCAGAAGCTCAAACTGAGGTGAGAACTCAGAAACATACAACGAGCCGCCAGTCCGGAGGATCAGCTATGCCAAGCTTCATCCCTCCCCGGGCTGTTTCTGCAGAAGCTCCCCCAACAGTAATGGAGGAGAGGATGGAAGACTCCACTGAGGAGGTCAGGTTTGAGTCCGAGTCTTCCGGACAAGCTGAAACTGCTATAGTTGTTGCCAAGAAAGGCAAAGAGGACTTGTACCTGAGCCGTCCGGATCTGCCGGAGAGCCTTGAAGGGAAAGTTAGGCCCTGCTTTCACAAGGTAGAATTTAAGTATCTTTTGTCTTTGTTAAAAACCAAGTACATGTTTATTCATACTAGAGACTTGGGACGGCTTCGCACTAAGTGGGGGATCCCTGAAAACGTAAAGATCCGAATTCCCATCGATCCGGAGACCCCGATGGATTGCAAGAGAAACGAGATTGTCTTTTTTACGGAGCTGTTCAATCGGGGACTCAGGTTCCCATTGGATCCGGAGATAGTGCGCTATTTCCATTTAGTCAAGCTATGTCCATCGCAGCTGAGCCCCAACGGATGGTACACCTTGATGTCATGCATTATGGCGTCTAGGCTGTCCGGAATCCCTCTTCCCATGGAAGAGTTTGCTGCTGTGGCTAATCTGTGCAAGCACCACCAGATCCCTTTTTATCATTTTAATATGGGGAACAATCTGAAAGCCGTCGATGATCTCCTGGAGTCGGAGAATAAATGGAGGAGCCAGTTCTTGTTTATAAGTGGCTCATGGGAAAATGGTAAGAAGATTAAGGTTGGGGAGAATCCTAGCCTTCTTCGAAGTAGATGGAGAAGCGATCGTAAGTTCTTTCCTTAAGTTCCTGTTCGTATCTTCCCTTCTTTAAGCTTTCACTAACTAGTTATTCTTTTGTTTTATTAGAACTGCCAAAAGAGTTCGGAGACTATCTGAAAGCCGGACAGGACACCTGTGGCAAGATAAATACATGGGCCGCAGAGAACTGGGAGAACCGGTTTCACAAGGCTTTCACTTCGGGGAACTTGGCGAGATCTCACCTGTGGAACACCACAGGTCGAAGGGATTTAACATGGGAGGAGTTCTCCACCCCTCCTGATGATGACATAGTGCTGAGAAGGTCTCATGAGCTAGATGGGACCCTTTTCCTTCCTCTCCGGGCCAAAGCCCCAAGTAAAATGAAGGGCCAAAAGAAGAAAGGGAGGAAAATAGCAACGGATACGGAGAAAAAGGCTCCAACTGACACAGAGGTGCCAGTCCCGGCCCAAGTTGATGCAAACCTTCTTCAGGTGGTAGAAGTAGAAAGTAAGAAACACGGAGAGACTCCCTCAAAACCTTCAAGGGCCTCCAAATGAACTCGCAAGCAAACGAGTGACAGTATTGATAGGGAGGCAAAAAAGAAGAAGATTTCTCAAGAAGAAGAGTTTGCTCCCCGGGACCCGGAGCCCACTTTCCCTATTGATCCAACGTTGGCTGAAGAGATCCCAGAGAATCTTAACGAAGGGATTCCAAGGGAACTCCATACTGATGAGATTGAAAGGGGAGAGATCAATATGGACGAAGTGGATGTCACCGGCCTGGGTCCTCTAGGTGATTACTTTCTTGGTCTGTCAAGAGATGAGTTTGCTGGGCCATATGTTCCCCCAAGCAGCTCCAACACAGTAAACTTCAACGGTAAGACTTTCTTGGTTTCCAGCGAGAGAGACGTTATAGCTCATTCCCTCCTGAGCAACGTACAACCCGTACTTACCCTGGAAAGGCAAGTCCGGAGTCAGGCAGAGTCCATCAAAGAACTTAAGTCTGAGAAGGAGGCACTGTCCGAAAAACTCAGGACTGCCACTACTAAGGTTGACTTGCTCCAGGAGTCAAACGAACAGCTAAAGGAGAATCAAGAGAAAAGCAACACAAAAGTTGCTTCTTTAGAAAAGACTGTGAAAGATCTCCAGGCTAAGCTGTCCGGATTGGAGAAGGACTTGGCAGTATCAAGGGGAGAAACTGCAGCAAAGGAGAAGATTGTCACCAACCTGACCACTGACAAACTTGCTTTAGAGAATGCAGTGACTCAGGCTGTCGAGGAGAAAAATGCTTTGGTGAAGGATCAAGAAGCTATGATCAAGGCCAAAATCAATGCTTATGCCAGGGAGATGATACGGAGTGAGGAATTATTGATTGAAAAGGTGAAGTCCGACATGGTCCTCCTATTTCACGAGAAGTTCCCGAAGAGGAGACTTGGGGACTTATGGCGTTACGTGGATGACGATGATCTCCCATATTGGACCATGGTTGATGAAGGGTACACTGATATATCCTCATCTGGTGACGAGGAGGAAACCGGAGAGAGTCCGGGTGAAGAAGAGGCTGACCCCAAAGGCAAGAAGGTCATTGAGGAAAAAAGCGATATCAAGACCAAGGGAACAGATGAGGGTGAGCCATCTTCAAAGGCCCCACCTTAGTTGGTAATTTATTCTGTTTACTTTTTGTTCGAACCAAAGTCCTTGGAAGGCCAAGGCACCTTTTTTTGTGATGCTGTCCGTTTTGACCGGACAGATTTTTGTATTGTGTTTAAACTTGTTTAAAAAGTCCTTGGAAGGCCAAGGTAACTTTAAGTTTATTGAATGAACGTTTTATCTCGCACAACCCTTCTCTTATTCCATAGTCTGTTTAAATATCTTGGAGTTTAAGTAATTTCGAGTTATCGTGTTGTGAGAGTGTTTAGTTTCTATGGCTAGAATTTAAGTAGCCCTTAGATCTTTCAGTCCGGATAGTATGACAATTAACAGAATTTTGCAAAAACTTAGAAAATTAATTCAAGAAAGTTCCAAGTTTCATTTAAAGCTCTCCGTGGCGCCGGAGAGAGGTAGTGGTATGCCCCCAAATATTTACATTGATATTTAAACAAGTAAATATTTACATAAGTTTTATTCCAAATACATTCGAAGATGTTCAATATTCCAAGGGTGAGTTAAAACCCTGCCATCTTTGTCTTCCAACCAGTATGTGCCAGGCTTGATTCTTTCAACCACAGTGTAGGGACCCTCCCAAGTTGGGGCCAGCTTTCCGAAGAGTTTTTCCTTGGTATGCAAGAAAACCTTCCTCAATACCTTATCTCCTGGTTGAAAATCCCTTCTTTTAACTTTAGAAGCAAACCTGCTTCTCATCAAGCCTTGATAGTGTGCCATTCTAAGATGAGCTTTTACTCGCCTTTCTTCAATTAAATCAAGTTGATTTCTAACTGCCATTTCATTAGCCCGTCCGGAGAAGTTATGAACACGAAAAGAGGGGAGTGTCTTTTCTATGGGAGCTACTGCATCCATCCCATAGACCAAGGCAAAAGGTGATTCTTGTGTGGCAGCCCCAGGCGTTGTCCGGTAGGCCCACAAGACTTCTTGTAAATAACTAGGCCACTTCCCAGCAGCCCCTTCCAAATTTTTCTTTAAACCTAACAGTATTGTTCTGTTAGCCACTTCAACTTGCCCATTGGCTTGTGGGTGGAATGGTGAAGAAAAGCAGTGCTGAATACCCCTTGAGGCACAGAAGCTCTCCATTTATCTGTTGTCAAACTGTGGCCCATTGTCTGTTGTTATTCTCTGGGGAACACCAAATCTGCAACATATGTTGGATAGAACGAATTTTATAACAGCCTTTGAGGTTGTTCCTGCCAAGGGGGCTGCTTCTATCCACTTCGAAAAGTAGTCAATGGCTACGATTATGGTTTTACGCCCTCCGGACGCCATAGGGAGAGGCCCAACTAAGTCCAATCCCCATCGAGCAAAAGGGATAGGCTCAGAAATTGATTCCATAGGAATGGCTGGTACATGAATTTCATTGCTGTACCTCTGGCATGGGTCACACCTTCTTACCAGTTCCTTGGCATCTTTCATTATTGAAGGCCAATAATATCCGGAGAGAAGCACTCTTCTTGTTAATGCTCTAAATCCACAATGGGCTGATCCCTCACCATCATGCAATTCGGAGAGAACCATTTGTGACTCATGATCTCCTAAACAGCGTAGGAGAGGTTTGCTATAGGATTTCTTGTACAAGACCTCTCTAATCATGATGAAACCACGAGCCTTGTGTTTTAGAGTTCTGGCTTGTGATTTATTCAAAGGTACGATGCCTTCGGACAGATATTGTATAAGAGGAGACCTCCAATCCTGAGGCTCATTCACTTGTATTTCAAAGACTTCTTCTTTTTCCCCTTCATCAAGTTGGATAGAAGGACTTTCAAGCACATGGATCCATGGATAGGACTCCGTGTATGCTATTGTTGCCAATGAGTCTGCTAGCTCATTCTCTGCCCGGGGAATATGTTCATAGATAACAGCTTTAAACTTCATTGCTTCATTTTTCAGGAGAAGTAAATATTTAATCAATTGTTCTTTTCTAGCTTCTGATAGGCCCAAGGCATGGTGGACAAGCAATTGGGAGTCGCTTAGCAGCTTGACCCTTTTTGCTCCACAGATATAAGCCAATTTCAACCCAGCTATAGCTGCTTCGTATTCGGACTCGTTATTGGATGCTCTGAAAGCAAAACAAATAGCTTGGAACATGTTGTCCCCATAGGGGGAAGTAAGACATATTCCTTCCCCAGATCCTATGGCACTGGATCCTCCATCTGTTCGGACAATCCACACTTTTTTGTCTTTTGAATCAGCAGATTGTTCTGAGTCCCTATCAGAATGGAATTCGACCAGAAAATCAGCCACAGCTTGAGCTTTTACTGCTGTTCGAGGAGCAAAGTCTATGTCGAAGTCCCCCAACTCTACTGACCACTTTGTCATTCTGCTTGAAATGTCTGCTTTTTGAAGGACATTCTTTAAAGGGAAAGATGTCCGGACAACGATAGGATGAGCCTGAAAATAAGGCCTCATCTTTCTTGCAGCTACCACCAAGGCCAATGCTAGTTTCTCAAGTTTCAAGTAACGGCGTTCAGCATCAATCAGGCTTTTGCTGATGTAGTATACCGGGTGAGGGTACCCATCAACCTCCCTTACTAGCACAGCACTGATGGCACAGCTTGAAACAGCCAGATACACAAAAAGAGTCTCCCCATCGACTGGTTTGAACAAGGTCTTGGGGGAGGACAGATGCTTTTTGATTTCATTGAATGCCTCATCACACTGTGGTGTCCACTCAAACCCCTTTGCACCCTTCAAAGTTTGAAAGAAAGGAGCACATCTGTCCGAAGACCTTGAGATGAATCTGTTCAAAGCTGCTAACCTCCCCGTTAACCGCTGTACTTCTTTAATGTTTCGTGGAGGCTCCATGTGGAACAAGGCATTGAGTTGGTCCGGGTCAGGCTGTATTCCATGCTAACTTATAATATACCCCAAGAACTTCCCGGACTGCACTCCGAACACACATTTTTCAGGATTTAACTTTAAATTTACTTTGGCCAGATTGGCAAAAGTCTCCCGGAGGTCGGACAAGTGCAGCTGCTCATCCACACTTTTCACCATCATATCGTCAATGTAAACCTCCATATTTCTTCCAATTTGATCAGAAAATGCCTTATTGACTAACCTTTGATAAGTAGCCCCAGCATTTTTCAAACCAAAAGGCATCACCTTGTAGCAGTGTAGACCTCTATCCGTAACAAAAGTGGTATGCTCTTGATCCCTTGGATCCACCTGGATCTGATTGTACCCGGAGAAAGCATCCATGAAGGAGAGTAGCTTGTTCCCAGAAGTAGAATCTACCAGCTGATCTATCCGGGGAACCGGATACAAGTCTTTTGGGCAAGCTCGATTGAGATCTGTGAAGTCAATGCACATTCGCCATTTACCGTTTTTCTTTTTTACCAAGACTGGATTGGCAGTCCACAAAGGATACTGAGATTCTTTAATGTGCCCCATCTTTGTGAGTCTGTCAACCTCTTGTACAATGACATCAGCCTTTTCTTTTGAAAAAGCTCTCCTCTTTTGCACCACAGGTGCCACATCCCTCCGGACAGATAGGTGATGGGAAATCACCTCTGATGGAACTCCAGTAACATCAGCATTGCACCAAGCAAAGACATGCTGATGGTCTTTTAAGCATTTTAACATCTCTTCTTTCAACACTTGTGGCATTTTGGACCCTATCTTGACAAATTTCCCTTCTTCCAAGCAGTGTGTCTCAACCTCTTCAACTGGGATCAACACTCCGGGGGTCTCTCTGGGGTCATCAATTTCACCCTCACCCCCAGAAAGGCCCTCAAACTGCTATTGGTCAGTTATACGGACTGCCCCCACCGTTCGTGGAGCCAAGGCAGTGGCATAACATTCTCTTGCAACTTTTTGACTGCTCCGGACAACCCCAACCTGCCCCTGAACAGCGTATTTTAGACACTGATGGACTGTTGAGGCCACTGCATGCATCCTAGAGAGCCAAGATCTCCCTAGAATAGCATTGTAACAAGTGGGACAGTCCACCACAATGAAAAGTATTCTGACCGTTTTCTTAAAAGGGCCTCTGCCCAACAATACTTCTTCTTCGAACTCACCGATCACATCAGCTGAGCTGCCCGTGAAGCCTACAATCGATCGGTCTGACTTTTGAATCACAGCTGGATTTTTCATTTTCTTGTAAGTATCTAAGAAAAGGATATTGGCAGAGCTCCCAGTATCTACCAGGATTCGCCTTATCTCATTGCCCCCTATCGATGCTCCTATGACAACAGCATCTTCATGAGGGCCAGCAATGTCTCTCAAATCATCCCCATCAAAGACAATGAATGGGAATAAACTTGACGATTGATAAGAGGTCATGCCCCCTTCTAATTGGGTAGCCAAATTATGAACATGCCTTTTTCTTGATGAAGTGGTAGGAGCCGTTACAGTGTCCCCTCCGAAAATTGTCAAGGACTCAAAGAATTTAATGAGCCCGGAGACCGACCTGGAACGCTCCTCTATTGCACCCACTCTATTTCTTGTTGGATCAGGGTCCAAGTATTCAGATTCCACATCAAACCTTTCAACGATTACCATAGCCCCTTCTGGGGCAGCATTAACCGGACCAGCCCGGTGAGTGTTATCAGGCCTGTTGCCTCCTCTTCTTTTAACGTATGCACCCAATTTCCCTCTTTCAATCAGGTTCTGAACCTCTTGTTTCAAGGCTATGCAATCATCAGTAGTATGGCCAATATCATTGTGATATTGACAAAAAGAACTGTTTCGATGTTCTCTGGGAGACTGCAAGGTTGCCGGTCTCCGGTAGTGTACTTCATCTTTAGTTTTTTCGAAAATGGTTGCCACACTTTCTTTGAGCTCTGCAAACCACTCCGGTTGGACCCACGGCCCCCTTTTGTTTCTAGACTGCTGACTTTGTGCAGGAGCAGCTGGTTGAGACTGAGCTTTTCCTCTTCCATTCCCCTGTCCGGTTTCTCTAGCTTTGTTTCCGGACTGGTTTTGATTGGGAGTTGGTGTTACCGGGGTGGATCTCACCTGCCTGTGCACCCTGGTCTTTTTTGTTTCATCAACATTTATTTGCTTGCCGACTTGATTCAGCAATCCACCCCAGGTCATGGCTTTCTTCCTTGTTACTGAATCGGCCAGGTTGCCCGGGTTCAAACCTTGTCTCAGGGATGCTATTGCCACTTGTTCAAAGCAATCAGCCAGCCCGTTCTTTGTGTTCAGAAAACGACTTATGTATTCTTTCAACGATTCATTTGGCTCTTGGGCACAATGGATTATGGTATCTCCATTGCCCTTGAGCTCCTTACTCCCCACAAATTGCCTTCGAAAGGCCATCCAAAAGGTATCAAAGTCTCTGATACAACCCTGAGGAAGGCTGTTGTACCACTTCAGAGCACTCCCCGTAAAGGACTGGGAGAATGCCCTGCAGAGTAGTTTATCATCATCATCAAAGTTCATCATGAAGTTCTTGAATTGCTCCAGATGATTGTCTGGATCAGTACTGCCATCGTACTTCTCCATCTTGGTGCTATCGAACCTCTTGGGGAGGTTTCCGGATAGGATTTTAGAAGACAGTGGAGACTGCCTCCAATTCCTTCCACGACTGAACACGGTATCCTCATTAGGTATTGCAAAGATACCTGGCTCATCATGGAAGGCAAATGGATCCACCAGCATCCGGTCTATATATCTCCGGCTGTGAGATGATCCTTTCCCAATGTGCCTTTTCATTCTTCCATGGTGGTCTCTTTTTCTGGAATATTTTTTAACTTGCTTATGTTTTTTCCTGGTTCGCCCCTCATCACTACTGGAGGACAAGGATTTTTCATTTCCCTCACTGTCCGAAGAGCTGTCCGAAGATTTTGAACTTGAGTCAGATTTCTCCACAGGCTTGGACCGGTGAGACTTTTTTGAACTAGCATGTGTCTTTTTAGTGCTCACATGAGTCTTTGAAGCCTCATGCTCTCGAGGGTTATCAGAACGATGAGCAACTGATGCTTTGGATTTCTCCTTCATGCCCATCTTGGCCTTTTCAGCCCTCAGAGCTTCTATTTCAACCCTCAACCTGTCACGCTCCTGGACAGTATATTCATCGTTCTCTTCCACCACTTCGAGCAAAGCTGGTGGAAGCTCTGGATTATCCGGATTCATTCGGACAGAATTCCTTTACTTGGTTTTGAATGTCTGATTCAGGCACCGTCGCCTCCCACTGTGGTCGCCAATTTGGTGTGGATAAAAGTAGCATGAGGGTAGGCTAGTAATTTTGAGTGGAGTTTTAAGGCGGCGTAAGGGTGTTTCACGGTGGTGTGGTGGTGTTTAAGGGTGTTTTAAGATATTTCAGGGTGTTTCAAAGTGTTTCAAGGGTGGAGAGAGAATTAAGCAGCCTGGCAGCAGTTAATTTTTCTTACCCATAGTTAATGCTGGTGGTTGGGCATTTATAGTGTGAAATTTGGGCCCTTATGGGCTTTCGGGTCAAGTTTAATTGACCTGGGTCATGTTTAAAGACCCATGAGTTTTAAGCAGATGTACAGGTAGCTTAGTCAGATAGTGATTAGATTTTTTAGTACTTTAGTCATAGTTCGAACTGCCTTATGTTTGCAGTGTTCAAGATCATCTGTCCGGTTCAATCAGTGCTGTCCGAATTGAAGTCATGGTGTTTGTTCGAATTTACGGGGTGATTTACTTTGGACTACCATTCCGGGGAGTTCTTCGAATTCGGACTCATCAAATATGATTCTCATCTGATCCTCATCGATTCGACTCTGATCCAGTTCTCGATTTTCAAAAACTATTAACACTCCTTCATTTTGGGAACGAGATTAAGATAAAAATAAAATATATTTGGCCATCATATTAATTTTTGTTTCTCTTACTATAGTTTGGCCCAAAATAAAGAGATAAACTTAGCTTTGATCAGCTACTCGAATATCCGTAAGGTATTTGGGCTAGACTATAAATTAACAAATTTTTGTTGGATATCTTACTCTACCCTCTTTTTGTTTTAGAATTCAAACTTGAAGACTCAATATACCCTCCCCTTCATAAATAATTATGAAATTTCCATCTTCATAAAAACTAACAATTCTAACTTTAAACCTTAACATTTTTGTACCACAATTTCAAACCAACCAAACATCAAAATAACATGGAAGATGAGGAACTAGGCTTCTCTTTGGAAGAATTCATAGATGAAGAGAACTTCTACCCGTTAGAGGTAGCTTATAGATATTTAATTTATGTTTAAGTTGTGCGCGATGAAAATCAATATTATCGTGTGACACGTGCGATAGTAATTGTGTTCATCCCACTATCCTTGTGATTCGTGTACAACCTAATCACAAAGCTTCATGCGATATATGGTGTGTTCAACACAATGACTATGCGACTTCCTGTGATATTTACGTATGTAGTGTGTGATTTATGCATTATGATGTTTACTTAGCTTTTTTTTAATTGTTGTAGGAGGAACCTGGCCACCCACTATTTATTTTGGCTGATTACACATAAATATTTACAACCGATAGGCTTTAGACTAAACAAAATGAATATTTTTGTATAAAATGAAGGGAAGAAGATAAAATTCGCTAATATTATCACCCTAAATGACGATAGAGAAGAACTCATAGGTTAAAGTACCAATGTGAGAGATATGATATCTATAAATCAAAAGTCAACTAAATCTTCGAGAATGGGAAATTGTACATAATATATGATATCTATAAGAACATATTTTTTATTAATATTTTAAAATGACAGTATACATCTACTAAATTGACTGAAGTATTATTAAATTAGATTATATTTTATTTATGATATAAATCTAAATATAATAATAATTGAATTTTGAATTTGGTGAATAAGTTACAGTAAAATACATTAGCAAAACTGAATAAAAATTATATTATTATTTAAACGGACCAATTTCTAAAGGGTAGACCAGTAAAATATTGGGTTGATCTTAACTTTGTAATATAATTCCAATAAATATGTGATATCTTGGATGTGTTATGTAATAAGATTTCGATGTCTTAATTTAGTAAGATAAAGGGGCAGATTAACAAAAAATGAGCTAATGATGTATGCTATAAGGTCCACTGTCATTACTATAAAAATGGATGTAAATCAACAATCAAGAGTAAATCAGTGGGTTTGACCTGACAACAATATATTCAAAGTTTTTAGCCTCAAGCTTATACTATTTCCAAACCAAATGCACATCAACCAAGAGTAAATCAACAACCTCAAGCTAAGCAGCAACAATCAAGAGCAAATCAGTGGGTTTAACCTAACAGTTTTGCAGAACTAACAAAGAATGTTTCTACTATATTTTATAAAACTTAAAATTTTGTCTAGTTCAGGAAACCCATTTCGGTGTAAAGACCTAGAGAAGAAATGAGTCATAAGTTTTGAAAATATCACAACAACACCCATCATTATAAGAGGTACTGTGTAGCTCTCAAACAAGAGAACCAAACTTTAATTGATAACGGAAAACAAACAATATTTCCTTAGAGGTAAGTAGGAAGAGAGTCAAAAACATGTTACGGTGGGCAACCAAACCATATCACAGAGAATAGTAGTTGAGAATTCTTTGACACAGGAACGTACGATGCTCATAACATAATATTTTTGACATATTTGATTTGTTTTTAGAATATTTAGATTCAGACCTTAACTGAAACATTCTAATGATGATTAGTCAACCTAAGGTATGAGGTAAGAACTAAATAATATGAAATTTTGTTGAATCTTTAACTATTTCTGATGGGGATACTTTGTCAGGCACTACCACTTGTCTTGGAAGATGCACGTTGTGATCCTAACTACACAGTTAACAGAAGGAACTTTGACCCATCTTTATAGAAATCCACTTCCGATTCTTATTTTTAGGGATAATGATTTAACAGAGATAGTTGCACCCCATGAACATACAGTGGTAATAAGAGAAACAAACGAAGGAAGTTAAATATGGAAGATTTTAATATATACAGAAAATTCAACCAATGTTTTCTTTATATTCAATTATAAACAGATGGAAAATCCTCCTCTAATTATTCATTCTTATATAATAATAGAAGGGTCTACTAGGGCCACCGCCAACATCATTAGAGAGTTAGAAAGGGAAGTATTTCTAGGTCGAGGATCTTTTCAAAGATTAGTAAAAGTGTTGTTTATAATGGCTGATAGGCCAACTACGTATAATGCAATTTTTGGTAGGTCTTGGTTGTCGATAATGCATGTTATTGCCTCTCACATACACCAATATTTGAAGTATGTTATCGTGAATCAAATAAGAGTTTTCTAAAGCAACCAAAAAGTGGTGAAGGAATGCTATGTTGATTCGTTATCTCAAAATTAGAAATAACAATTACAGGGCTAACTTTGGAGTCAGATGTTGTAGATGATCCAAGGGAGATACCCATCTCGGTAACACCTGAAGAAAATGTTGAAACTTATTTCTATCCCGACAGTAAAAGTTTGAAGATTGACATTCTCCTATCCCTAGATGTGAAGCTAAGGTTGATATATTTTTTTGAGAATTTACACATGTTCGTTTAGTGTTCAGAAGATGTAACAAGAGTATCTGCATATATTATATGTCATAAACTTGTAGTCTGGTCTAATACATGTCCAATAATTCTTGGTCTAATGCACGTTCAATTTTTCCAACTTTGGAAAAAATAGAACAGTTTCAATTGGACTTTAAAGTGTGTCGACCCTTCTATCAGGCTAAAAGAGCACATAAATTCTCCGAAAATTTTGCTAAGCCAAGTGTGAGGGAAAATCAATCATCTGTATTGTTGTATCAAGTTATGCAGTAAGTGTAATATTAGTTAGAGAAGTTGAAAATTATCCTTGTCTTTTATGATATGCAAACAAGAGTTTGCTGGATTCGGATAATAGATACTTAAAGTAGAAAAATTATCCTTGAGCTTAGTGATGTGGCCATAAAAATGAGATCATACTTTCACGTACATTCAATAGTAGATCAAACTTAATTTTCTTTGAAAAATATATTGTAGGGCAGAGGACTAAATGATCAGTGGAATTGAAAGAATTTGATATCAAGTTCAAACCTCAAACAACAATTAAAGTACAGACTTTGGCAGATGTTTTAATCAAATTTTACTCCAAACAACTAGTCTTGGGACCATATATTAATACTTTTTAAAATGAGTGGGTTATTCGAACTAACGGAAGTTCAAGCAGCTCAAATTATGGAGCGGGGGTTCAGCTGGTAGCTCTGACTGGAGAATCAATGTATCAAATATTACATTTTAGCTTTAAGGTATCCAATAAAGAAGCAAAATATGAAACAACACTAGCAAAGTTGCGACTTGCACAAATTTATGGTGCCAAAAATGTTTTCTTGATAAGTGATTAAAAGCTCGTAATTAACCATGCATCAAGAAAGGCCGAAGATAAAAAAGATAATTTTATAATATATCTAAAGTCTTTAAAATAATTACAACCTTTTTTAGAGCATTCAGTATGGACACATTCACACGATTCACAATTCCATTGTTGATTCTTTAACAATTATAGCGTACTTTGAAGGATATCCCCGGATATTCGAACAAGAACATCATTCGATAACAAAAGACCATAAACTAGAACCCAGATGTTGATAAGTACATAAAAATATTGGAGGCACGATAAAGAGACTTTGTCGGATGATAAAGCATTGGCTAAAAAATTGAAATTTGAAGCACGTGGCTTTGCGTTCTACATAGGTGTTCTCTATAAAATAATTTTTAAGTCGACCTTTTTTGAGGTGCCTTGGAATAGATGAATCATAAAAAGTATTATCCAAAGTACATTAAGGAAAGGGATCAGCTCATTATAGGTTTAAAACATTGACTATAATGGTTATATTGGTTCGATATTATTGGCCTTCCATCATGGTTGATTTAGAAAATTTTACAACTACATACATATGCCAGTAGTACCACTCGAATAAATATATGAAGTATTAGTATTCGAAAGATGATGGCTCGATTTAGTTGAATCTACGAATTTCAGGGGACGACAAACTATCATAATGACTATTCATTATTGTTCTAAATAGGTGAAAGTCGAACCTCTGGATGAACAAAAAACAAATGATATTATCAAGTTTAATTTATCTAATATATGATGTAGGTTTGGAGTACCAAAGATAATCATCACAGATAACGGCCCTTAGTTTGACAACAAGGACATGCAAGCTTTCTGGACTTCCAAAGGTATCCGATATTTGTTTTCAGCACACTTTCACCCGCAAGTGAATGGATAAGTTGAAATCATGAGAGAACTACCATTGATGGTTTAAGAAACAACTTAAAGGGGGCTGGTGGGAAGTGGAAATATTATCTCCAAGAAGTGTTATGGACTTACCAAACGACCCCCCCCCCCTAAGAAACAAACCATGAGTTGTCTTTCGTTTTGGTTCATCAGATTGATATTGTGAACCATGCTGAAGCAACATTCCCGTCCTATAAAGTGAAAAAATATTCTTAAGCTAACAATGATGAAGGAATAAGGTCCGAACTTAACCTAACCAATAACATTTTAGCCTGAACCTTGAAAGCAACCAAGTCTGCAGTAGTTTATTTCTTTTAGTTTTCATATTTTTGGACACTTTCTTTAACTTTCAATATCAGGTCCATCATCAAGTTGTTTTCCCCCAGGGTGGCATTATACTTTGCTCTCATTTCTAACATGGAAGTCGTGAGATTAGTCATGTCGGTTTGGAACACATCGCTTTGTTCCAGGATCTGTTTTCAAGAGAGTGCTCCCAACCGTTATCTTTGACTTCTTTACATTTTTTATCTAGCACACTTTATCGTAGGAATCTGAACCTTTCATAAAGATACCTAGTTTCATGTGTTAGTTATGATCTGGTAATTTCAAGACGTATAATTGACGCCTTATATTTATCTAGATTTACTTTTTGCTTTGTTGCCCTCCTCTCCAACTCGACAATGAGGACAACAAGATCTTATAGTGCTACGACAAAGCGGTTCATTTTCAGAAGTTGAAAAGACCCAGACTTAGAAGCATTTGACCCTAGTTCATTTTTATTCTCTAGAGGTGGCTCCATATCAAATTAAAATGGGTCAACAATCATGGAAACTGCTTGACCAGTTTTCTCCTGCCCATTTACTCAGCTAGCTGAAATTCTTCTTAGCAGCTTCCAGTTGACCTTGTTGGGACGTATAGATAAATGTAAAAGAAAGTTTTATTGGGAAAAATTAATGAAAAAGTTAAAGTATGCTAATAATGTCCGATACGTTCAGCGGAACACCAGGATTATTTATGTTTTTCCATTTTCTTTGGAGTCGACAATGGTTTATTCTTTTGAAATTTTTTCCCATTCTTCCAACACCTACTGGAAAATAAGAGTTGTTGCTTCCAATTCCTTTTTGCTGCCACAAACTACTTCATGAAAAGTTCGATTATGGAGAGTCTTTAAGCAGTGATACATGACACCAGGGTGACCATGTATTTAGATAATCTTGGCTAGGGAAAAGGTTCAATAGCTCGAAGTACCGAATAATGGAAGGGTTTAAAGGAAACTGAAGTCCCCAATTTAAGACATCCAAATAAACCACGAGCTCAAGAGTTTTGGAAGAAAATGATGTCTCTCCAGCCTCATGCAAGCGGATACGAACCAACTCTGGAAATTTCCATCTCTTTTGCATCTCTAATTCTTTGTTTTTAGAATAGTAAGTGTACTCGACTTTGTAGATGTACATCATGTATTGGTTGCTGACATTACGAATATTTTTTCTAAGTACCTCTAATACCCTAAAGGGAATTTATGTTGTTCTAATCTCTAGCCTTGAATTATTCTTTTTATCCTCTCTTGGAACCATAAAAATTGCCATCCCTCCAAAGCTACTGACCCAGTGATCAAAGACATAAGAGTTTCCAATGGCACTGTGTTTGTTATCCTCGACTAACTGCATCGAACTATCAACAACGTTTTTCGGGGTGTGGCTTGGCTTTTAGAGATCCTATTAGGTTTGGAACTCCTCGATTCCTCCTGGGTGTACCATGGTTGAGAGGAACTACATTGGGCTTATTGGATTCTTTTCTCCAGATGTAACTCAAGGTATTGGCAGTAGAGCTTCTGTCACAATCAGATTTGCTCATGAATATGAATCGAGATCAACGCTTATTTCTTTAGGTGTGATTTTTAGGGAAACTTAAGTTGTCTTTATCCAAGTAGGATGGGCAGAAGGAGTCGAAGAAAGTGAAAGCTCAACAAGTTTAGTTTTATCTTTCTCGGAACGCAAAAATCAAATGTCTCGATAATCAAACTAGATCTTTCGTCTATAAGCCCAACGACTCTCTTCAGCTTGGCTTTCTCATCTATCGACAACCAAATTGTAAGGGAGTTGTCAAGACAAAACATACAAAAAAGAGATTAATTGAAGATTAAATAACTTACCTCGAACGAGTAGTCCAAATAACTCCGAGGGCAAGTGCGTGGCAACAACGATTTTCTAAATTTGTGAAGAGAGAGGAGGCGAGGATTTTTTGCAAGAAGTTTAAGTGGCAGGGATCTCTTGAGAATTGGAGTTTATGCTGGTCAGAGCATGATGAATCTAATCTCTCTCTATCTTTAGAATTGGTGAAAAGTGAAAAAAATGACAAATCTATTACTAAATTTATAGAAAGCTCTGAAAGCCCAACATACACTTGCACTTGTATTTTTTCACCACCCTCTCACTTTTCATCATGACACGTATGCACAAATACATCACACGCGATATGAACGATTCTCAAAACGCTTAATCACTAAGGCTAGAAAATTAAAAATAAAATCGTTCAACCTAATCTAAGCTATCTCGTTTTGGACCATAGAACCAACTGCAGTAAGTGGAACAGGAGTACAAGTAATTTGAAGCAACATCAAAATTAATCCCATTTCATATTTATGTGCAAGGACCGTGGAAATTACTGATAAAAGATTTATCCGAACCGAAAGTTAAACCAATAAATTAGACCGGTATTTACTAAGATATTAAAGATTTTGTGTAATAAGATTTACATATATAATTGAGTACGATAAACTCAACTATTATATTATCATCTAGTATCCAAGTTTTGTTTTATTACCTTTTAATATGCATTTCAACTACCTAATTACCATTTAATACCTAACATTATATTAATAACCTATCTACCCTCACCCTTCATCAACAACCACGTAACCAAAATTTATTTTTCTTACTTTCTTTTTTTATTTTATTTTTTAAAAGACCCATATCTTTCAAACCGGAGCTCGGAAAAATATACAAAAGTACCATCGCTTTTGTACTTTTAAGATGAACAAAACTAGTATTGATGATATTTTTTGAATTTTTTATAAAAATAAAATTTCACCAGTAACAACTCTCAGGAAATCGAGAGAGTTGCAAACAACTCTCAGGAAATCGCGAGAGTTGTATACAACTCTCAGGAAATAGAGAGAGTTGCAAACAACTCTCAGGAAATCGAGAGAGTTACAAACAACTCTCAGGAAATCGCTGTAGTTGCACACAACTCTCAGGAAATAGAGAGAGTTGTAAACAACTCTTAGGTTAGTTTTCCAAATAACTCTCAGGTTAGTTTTCCAAAAAACTCTCACGTATGTTTTTCACACAACTCTAAGGTTAGTTTTCAAACAATTCTCAGGTATGTTTTTCAAACAAGTCTCAGGTATGCTTTTCAAACAAATCTCAGGTATGCTTTTCAAACAACTCTCATGTTATTTTTTTCGAACAACTCTTAGGTATGTTTTTCAAATAACTCTCAGGTTAGTTTTTCGAATAACTCCCAGGTTAGGTTTTCGAATAACTCTCAGGTTAGTTTTTCGAACAACTCTCAGGTTAGTACTGTCAGGGTACCATCAGATATATATAGTCGGGGGTATTTTTTGTCTAAATTTCAATTCGAGGCACCAAATGATACTATCAAAAACGAATACTATTGAGTAATTAGATAGTTGAGTGAATCTTTACTAGTACTTTTCTTTACTTTAAAAGTGGATGTATTATTTTTAGATGGTGAATAATTCATACTTTAGTGTTCCCCATAATTTAAGTCTTAAGTTTCTATTCTAAATATATTTGTTTTTCAAATTATTTCAAAAATCATCAGTATGTAAAAAAAACCTTATTTATAGTGTAGATTGATATGATATATTTTTTATAAATATGATTAATGATTTGTGACAAAGTTTTCAGATAAATATCATATATTTCTTTCTATTTAGAAATTATAAATATCACCTTGTGTACTATGTTTTCTTTTCTCGAATGTTTGCTACCACCCGCCATATTCATTCAATAAAGCATTATTTAGCTTTCGATTATTTAATTTACCAATAAAGTATAATCGGGCTTTCCATTACATAATTTACTAAGTCAAGGATTAGAAGCCACTGTTCGACTAAAATATATATAATCATGGGTTCCTTTACCCAGAGAAAATATTAGACTTCAAATCACAAATGGGGTTCAATTCGCTACTCCATGTTTAAACGTCGGTAAGAAGGAGAAAAGGTTAGCTATTTTCTTCTTTTTTTTGTTTGTTATCCTTCTTTTTTTGTTTAAAAGAAAAAGTCTGAATTGGGGTTTAATTTAGAGAGAAAAAGAACATAAATTGATACTTAATATTGTGAATTTGGGGAGCAGGTAAAATGAGTATACATGAAACCTGAGTTAAAATTGAGTGTATATATGATTCTAGAAAACTTTGGAGCTATGCAAGACATAACAAAATCTAGCATTTTTAGGTGATCAACCCTTTAGTTGGTCCTATTATTTCTTGTAAGTTTCATATGCATCGGTTTCCTTTTGTATTAGCATTTCGCATGAAGAAAAATGAACATGTAGGACCTTAACTCTTTCGTCAGACTCAAGCTACTTTTAACGAATGAGAGTGGCTAATACTTAAGATTTTTTTCGACAAATGGTCTTTTTGCAAAAAATGTAAGTAAAATTCCAGCTTCTTGTTATGGGAGTAATTTTGGTCTTTTTTATAGTCACACTCTTCGCGAATAGCTTTGGTGAATCCATATCTGATTAGAAATGCGGATGGAATTAACTATCTCGATGCCTAAGAAATGCTGATGGAACTAAGGAGGTGGATGAAGCAAGTAAGATGAAGAATTTGAAATTTGACTATGATACAATTAAAGATGCTACGGATAACTTTTCGGAGGCAAATAAGCTCGGGGAAGGTGGATTTGGTCCAGTTTACAAAGTAATCATGTTGAAACACACTGACTTTTATTTTATTTTAATGTGGAGATCAGAAGTATGATGATTTACTCTATTCGGATTCACTTTCAGGGTAGGCTTGCAGATGGACAGAAAATAGCGGTGAAAAGACTAGATAAATATTCAAAACAAGGAGATGTAGAATTCGAAAAGGAAATCAAATTTTTGTCGAAGCTGCAACACCGGAATTTAGTTACGCTCCTTGGTTCCTGCATACAAGGAAGCGAGAGACTTCTTGTCTATGAGTTTGTCCCGAATGCTAGCCTTGATAAGTTCATATTTGGTATCAACTTACTTCAACTTTTTCCGAAGGAGCGCAAAATTCTTTATTTTTTATAAGAAAAATCTAATATTTTTGTGGATTTAGATCCGACCAAGTCTTCGGAGTTGGATGGGGTAAGGCGCTGCAAAATCATAAGAGGCATTGCTCGTGGACTGAAGTATCTCCATGAAGATTGTTGTCATTGTATAATTCACCATGATATAAAAGCAGACAACATTTTATTAGATGCGGATATGAACCCCGAAATTGCAGATTTTGGTTTGGCAAGATTGTTTCCTTTCGATTTAAGTCAAGGCAGAACTAGTAGACCGATGGGGACACGGTGAGTATCTAATAAAATTCATTTGCACGACTGCCTGAACAAAATAGTTGATAAAACCAATAAGAAAACATGAATGATTTTAGTAATATCAATATTATTTAATTTTTACAACAAATTTTCAGTGGTTATGCGGCACCAGAATATGTATATCATGGACGATTCTCGGTTAAGACCGATGTTTACAGTTTCGGCGTCCTAATTCTTGAGATGGTGATGAGTAAGAAATTTAACTATTTCTGCAATGATGAAGAAATAGAACACATAAAAGGCTATGTAAGTATTAAGGTCTATTAGTACACCACGTAAACATTTTTATTAATTTGTAACTAAATCACGACCCTATAACTTATGCAGGCATGGAAAAGATGGATGAACGGAACGGCAAAAGATATGGTGGATCCTTCATTGAAATCGAGCTGTAATGAGGGAATGATGAGATGCATACACATCGGATTGTTATGCGTTCAAGATAATCCAACCCACAGACCAACGATGAGAAAAGTTATAACCATGCTTAATAACTGCTCAGTGTCTCTACCGCCACCTACTCAACCTACATTTCAAGGGAATAGTAATATATCAACAACTGACAATTCATTCAAGTGTTTAAACAAATTTGGCCGAGCTGTTTTCAACGAGATGTTGAAGAAAAATCCAAAAGAGAAATCCAAAAGTAAGTTGAATGTTCAATATGTTTTGTGATTCTTGAATATTTAGTTTCCATAACTCATACCTGTAGTAGAATTTGTGCCTGTCTTGCTTCATGATCAAGACCGAGATTACTTACCTGGACTATTTGCTTACTTTAGGTGGACTAGTGGATGAAACTAGCATTGATTTTGATACAATCAAAGTTGCCACGAATAACTTCTCAGAGGCAAACATTATTGGAAAAGGTGAATCTGATTACATGAACCACCAATGTAAAACTACAGTTTACGAGGTAATCACGTTGGAAAAACGATTAATCCATATTGTTTTCTTTGGAAGTTGCCATCTGCAGTATAATGATTTACTTTATTTGGATGGAATTTCAGGGTAGTCTAGTAAATGGACAGGAAATAGCTGTAAAATTTTTAGGAAAGAATTTTAGACAAGGAGACTTGGAATTTAAGAACCAAGTCTTATTGGTTTCCAAACTGCAACATCGGAATTTAGTTAAGCTCCTTGGTTGCTGTCTGCAAGGAAGCGAGAGATTTCTTGTCTACGAGTTCGCCCCCTATTCTAGCCTCAGCCATTTCATTTTTGGTATGAAGTTAGTTCAATTTTCTAATAGAGAGCATGTTGATTTAGATATGAATATTTCCTGAAATGCTAGTTGATTTAGATCCGACCAAGCGACTGCTACTGGATTGGGAAATGCGGTACAATATCATTAGACACGTTGGCCAGGGAGTTCTTTATCTTCACGAAGAGTGTGGTGATCCTATCATTCATGGTAATCTAAAAGCCAGTAACATTTTGTTAGATGGAGATATGATCCCCAAAATTATGGGGTTTAATATACCAAGATCGTCTGCAATAGGGGCAATGTATGTATTCTACTTTTCATACTTTTCATCTTCATGAATGCCTCGGAAAAATAACCCCTGATTACATTTATATACTCAATGGTGTACTAATAATTTGATACTGATATTACAGTGGTTATATGGCTAAGAATGATGTTTTCAGTTTCGGACTCCTAATTCTTGAGATTGTGACTGGTCAGAATATCACTTGTTTCCGCAATGGGGAAAACGTAGGAAACATTCTCCGATATGTAAGCTCTAAGCTTCATTGGTAGACTTTATGAAAAAATAAATATGAATTTGTTTATAGATCATTGGTCTAGTATATCTAAAACCCAATAATATATACAGGTATGGGAAAGTTGGTTTAACGAGAGCATAATGAGTATAGTGGACGGTTCATTGACATCCAGCTCAAGCCCAGAGATGACAAGGTGCATACACGTCGGCTTGTTATGTGTTCAAAAGAGTGTAGCATACAGGCCAACAATGGCCATCGTTGAACAGATGCTAAATAGTCGTTTATTTCGTCTCCCCAAACCTACACAACCTGCATTCAGCTTGGGATCCAGTGATTTCACTGAGAGCGGGTTACTGAACTTGCACACTAAAAAGGCGACAGACGCAGATCCAAAATCTTTAGTGAGAGGGGGCTTGGATCAGACAACTTGTCCATTCGATAAGAGATTTAAATATGGACGGAAAGAATGATAATTATATAAATATGGACGGAAAAGGCAGTATCAACCACTAAAGCTGAATCAATTTTTCTGCTATTGAAAAAAACAATTACTGCTGTTGGTTTTGGTGTGTTAGATATATGTTACATATTATTTGATCTTTTACCGTTAACTATTATTAACTTTTTTTTTAAAGACTCTTGACAAATCTATAATAGACGGTTTATTTTTGTCTCCCCCTCGTCCTTCACGTTATTAGAAATTTAGACGTTTAGTTTCCCTGCACATGTAAAGCTTAAAAAACTGACACGTGTCCCTAAGTTTTGTAGTGCTTTCGGTGCCCTAGAATTTTGTCCAATAATACCCTTGTGTATACCAACTCACATGTCCGTCATAAGCCACGTCACATTTATTTTTTACTATTAAATTTTAACCACTTACCGTTTACCCTTATCATTTACCCACATCTCCCTAAGTTAGACCGTGTCAAACTTAAATTAACCAAACCTTAATATAATATAACCCAACCTAGTCCAATTTAATATTATTATTTTTTTTTTAAAGTAATACCTCTATTTATTAAAATGAAAACCTAGTTACATCAATTTTTATAAGGGCCACAAAGATATACAGCCTAAAGAAAAACTTAAACAGGCCCAATAGCACAAATGAAATCACAAGGACCATCCCCCAGCCCATCAACAAAACCAAAGCTAATAGGGATAATAAACCCTAATTTCAGAACATCCTCCTCTTCTCTCTTTCGCCTTCCCAAAGAGAACAAAACCCTAAGTCGCCAATCGCCATTAAAACAGCCACAAAAAACTCAGACAAAGCTTCAAACACCCAGAAAAACTAGCCTCACAACCATCCACACCGCCAAAACAGAGCCAAATACTAACCAGGGTCAATATACCCAACTCTTAGACTTTCGAGAACTACGATAGCCAGAAGAGAGTTGGGTATATCATTACCATCAAAAGATCTGCTCCTACCTTCATTCATAACCCACTTTGCAATCCAATCAGCCGCCACATTTTCCGATCTGGAAATGTGGCGAAGGCTCATCGATGGAAGGATCAACGATCTGCAAATTTTCTCCACTGAGCTCTCATCATCCCCTCCATAAGCTAAACTACTCACCACCGTCAAACAATCCATTTCCAAGTCCACATCTTTGCACCCATTTCTATTGCAATACAGGAGAGCTTCCATTAAGGCTCTCCTCTCAGCCTGGAGCGGACCAATTTTACCGAAAAGAAATCCAGCCCCAAAAATACAGTTGCCTTGATCATCACGAACTATGAAGCCACCGGACGCCTCTCCATTGTAGCTGCAAGCGCCATCGGAGTTTATTTTGAGTCTCCCTGTAACCGGCAATCTCCATTTCAGGTACAAAATCTTTCTCTTGCATATAGATAGGGCACCAAGTTTAGCTCCTGCATCATACACATAGTTCCAGTGCTTAGGCCTTAAGTTAGAGTCAATACTGAGAATGAATCTTTTAATTCTCTTAACATCGCTATTAAAACTATCAATCGGCTTATCCACCTTACAGTGATTCCTGTTAAGCCATACTGTCCAGACAATAAGTTGTGGGACAATATGATTAACATGGAATCTGCTGCAATTAGACTTAAACCAGACCAGATACATATGTCTAATAGTCATAAACCTCTTAACAGGCACCCTGAACATGAACCCAAAGTAATTCCATAATGCCCAAGCATAGCTGCAATTGATAAAAAGATGATTAACATCTTCACAATTGCAGCAGAATTGGCATTTAGAGACAATATACATATGATTTTTGGAGAGAATACTGTCCACAGGGATAAAGCTTTTCAAAATCCTCCAACTAAGAAAAGAAAATTTTGTTGGAATGAAAGTGTGCCAATTTTTTTTATAAAAGAAAGTACTATTATGTTTCTGTCTAATGTTTTCACAAGTTTTTTTAAAACTAAAGTTATTGTTTTCAGAAAAACACCACTCAATACTATCTTCAATCTCATGATTAATTTTGATACTGTTTATTAATTTAAATCTATCATGAGAAATGAAGGTAGAGATAGAAGAATCCCAACCCCCATTTTTCCAAAAAGTGTTTACTTTAGCTGGAAGAAAACAAGAGTATTTATCAGTAATGATAGGACTCATCTTGTGCCAGGAGTCTCTCCAAAAATCAATCTCACCCCTACCAACCTTCCAGTGAACATATTGTTCAGCACAGTCCCTAACTTTACAGAGACCTTTCCAAATGACAGAGTCATTAACCCCACAACTAGCTATAGCAGGGTGCTTATTAAGACAGTAGGTTCTAGATATGAACTCAGTCCAAAGAGAATTGCCTTTTCTAAAGAGGTACCATAATTTATATGCATAAGAAAGCTGAATATCAGCCAAAAGCTTAACATTCAAGCCCCCTTCTTCAAAGGGCTTGCATAAAGTCTTCCACCCAGCCCAATGAATAGCATTATCAGCAAGCTTAGACCTCCAAAGAAATCTGTTAAAACAGAGCTCTATTTTGCAAAGAATAGATCTAGGGACAAAACTGTTTTGCATCCAAAAAGTAACAATAGGATAAAGAACATGTCTTATAAGTGACAATCTGCCACTATAAGATAAGTTCTTTAAGTCCCAATCATTCAATTTATTGTAAATTTTAGCTAAAAGAGGAGAAAAGTGCTTTCCTTTATTATTAGCTGCAATAGTTATACCCAGATAACAGAATGGAGCTTTCTCAGTCTTGTAGCCCATAACAGTATTAATTCTGACTGTATTAGTACTTTTACTTTTAGGAGAAAGAATAACTTTAGTCTTGTCCTTATTAATCAACTGACCAGACTCTTTCTGATAGTTGTTTAGCAGGTTGCACAGGCTTTTAATGGTTTGAGGAGCACTGTTGGTAAAAATAACAATGTCATCTGCAAAAGCAATTGAAGGTAAGATAAATCCAGCTTTAGTATAGAACTGCATTTTATCATTAGACTTATAAAGACTATCCAAGCCTCTAAGAAGAGCTTCCTGAGCCAAAATAAACAGACAAGGAGATAAAGGATCTCCCTGTCTGAGGCCAGTCTTTTGAGGGAAATAACCAGCACTAGAACCATTTATCAGAATCGAAATCATGACATTAGTTATTAACCTATACATCAAATCAACAATCTTTTCAGAAAAACCAAAATGCTTTAAAACATTTATGACAAAGGTGTGAGACAATCTGTCAAACGCCTTTGTCATATCAAGCTGTAAAATAACATTTCCCTTCGAAGGCTTCCTATTAATGTTATGCAACATTTCTTTTATAATTAGGATGTTATCATGAATCAGTCTGCCCTTCACGAAAGCACTCTGCCCCCTAGAGATTAACTTAGGTAAAATGCATGAAATTCTCCTATTAATCAGAGCACAAATAAGCCTATTCATGATAGTACACATACTCAAAGGCCTATAATTACTCCATGTTATAGGATTAGCACTTTTAGGGACCAACACTATGCCAGTTGCAAATATTCCTTTTGGAATATCACAACCAGCAAGGTAGGCATTCAATGCATTACAGAGATCATCACATATTATGTTCCAACAATGTTTTAAGAAAAAAACATTAAAACCATCAGTGCCAGGGGCACTGTCCTTCTTCATGTCAGATATGACCCTTTTAACTTCCTCCTTAGAAGTAGGCTTAATAATCTCCTCATTATCCTTGTTCAACACCAACTTAGGAATATTCGTTAGAACATATTCATTATCAATAACACTTTCACTGTCAACATGAACATAAGATAAAGAGTTTTCAAAATAGGACACAGCAGAGGAGGCAATGTCAGCTTGATCAGTAAGCCATCTGTCCTTATCCTTAATACTATATATAAAATTCTTTTTCCTTTTCTTAGCTACATAACTGTGATACAGCTTTGTATTCCCATCACAGTTATTTAGCCAAGAATTGAAGCATTTCTGCTTCCAAAAACAATCCTCATCCTTTAATGCAAGTATAAGGATACTATTTGCTTTAGATAGGTTAGATTTTGAAATATTAGTTTTTGTGAGCTGATGGATGAGCTCACAATTCTCCACATCAGAAATAGCATCCTTAACCTTGTTGAAAATGTTTCCAAAAACAGTATGATTCCAGTTTTTTAAGTGATTCTTTAATCTTTTTAGCTTATACCAAAACTTAGTATTTTCCTCACCATTGCAGTACTTGGACCAACTCTGACTAACACAATTCATGAAGTCAGGGTGATTGGTCCAAGCATTAATGAATTTAAAAGTACTTTTCTTAGAAAGCTTAGGATTTGAAACCTTAGTAAAAGAAATTAACAGAGGGGCATGGTCAGAACAAGTTCTGACCATGTGACAAACCTGGACATTTAACATCTTAATCATATTTTCATTAACCAACACCCAGTCTAATCTCTTCCATACATTGCTGTTGCTCCAGGTGTATCGAGATCCACTGTGAGCAGGCTCCTCCAATTTACAATGTCTAATAAGATCGTTAAACTCCTCAGAACTTGCTCCATCAAAATGTTTACAGTTAAGCTGATCATCAGGACACCTCGTAGCATTGAAGTCCCCAACCAGCATCCAAGGCAAATTACAGGTAAACTCACTAATCTGATTCCAAAGAATTCTTCTCTGCAATCTTAAATTCTTTGCATAAACAGACGTTAAATAACATTGAAAAGAAGCATATTCAATTTTAACATGCACACACTGGTCCAAGTCATCAATAATAGTCATATTAATCTCACTCGACCAAAACATCCACACTTTATTAGATGAATTAACCAAACAATTTTCCAAGCCAATCTTTCTAGAAATCATATCAACTTTATCTTTACTAACCATAGGTTCCTGAATAGTTACTAATTTTATATTTTCATTTTTAATTATAAATTTGAGCCTAGCAATAGTAGGCTTATTGTTAATCCCACGAACATTCCAACTTAAGACATTAATCATTATCAGAGTAACTTTTGTGCACCTTTTCTCTCTTATTTAGAGAGTTTACAGACAGCCTCCTTGCACTTCCATGTTTGATAGCAGATTTAAGTTTTCTAGATATAACAGTCTCAAATTCATTTTCAGGAACATTTGAGCTCCCCCTTGGAGATGGGTTAAGACTACCAGCATTCATACTACGAGGATCATCTTCCAGGTTCTTATCATTAGTAGTGTCCTCCTCTTCCAAATTGTGGAGAGCACTAATAAGTTCAGGATCTTCTTTGGAGACATTCATCTCTTTTATAGGACTAGTCACATTTGTAGTAGGACAGGAAACAGATTGCTTATCTTTAGTAGTAATAATAGATTTAAGTTTCCTTCTGTAAACCTGAGTAAAGGGCTGTACCCTTGTAGATGTAGGAGCAAGAACATTGGTCTGTATTGTTTGAGAATCCTTTTTAATAATCTCAACACTTCTTTGATCTTTCTTTGAGTCTTTATTATTTTTACACTTCTCTGAATCATGACCAAGGTGATAACATGACTTACAGTAGCTGGGAACATTGTTGTAGCTTACTCCAACCCAGAACTCCATTCTTTCACCAAACTTCACCCTAAGTTTTCTTTTTAAGAATCTTGAGACATCCACTTCAATTAAAGCATAGCAAACATTTGCCTTTGCCCTATTAAACTCAGGAATCTCCACTTTGTGAACCTGCCCTAGAGTAGAAGCCAACTCGTGAATGAAAGATTTGTTATACATAAATTCCTGTAACTTCTCGAATCTAACCCACAGCAACGTCACTGGGCTCTCAAAATATCTACTGCTTTGAGGACTCCACTTGACTATTCTCATAATCTTGTCTTCAACCTTCCAAAATCTTCGCACCCACAACCTAGTAGCGTCTTCCAAAACCGAGAACTCCACCAATATCTGCCTTGAATCAATGGTCACATACGAGAAAGCTCCCTTGAATTTAAAAGAGTCAAGAAAGGCTTGGAAAGCCTGCCTTTTTGGTATTCCTTCACCAAATTTGACGATAAGAGTTGTTCTCGAATCCGATCTCAACTTAAACATCACCTGTTCAGCAAATTTAATCACATTGTGATCATTTTCTATCGTAACACATTCAGGGCTATACTCAGCATGATCTTCCTTATTTCTAACTACATCAGCAAACATCTTACTCCTTTTGACAGCCAACGAATTCAGCGAGGCACTGATGTCGTTGTTACTTAATTGAGGAAAATCAACATCGTTGTTTAGGGCAGCCATTGTCAACAAAAGCACAGCCTGCGAAGGCAGGGCCTCCTTGCAACTCCGCCACAATCACCAAGCAATGATTAGAAGCTTTTACACAAAAGAAAGGATTGAAAATCGAAGAAGAACAAGGAAGAGGAGAGATATCTTGGATGACAAGAAATCAACTCATTTCTTGAAGCTTTCTTGAGAGAGAAGAGGCCTCGAGCTGATCCCCACCAATCAATCTGGTTCAATCTGGTTCGTCTATTTCGGTTTGGTTGGGAATCGACCTAGTCCAATTTAATATAACCAACCTAATATTACCCATATCCAATACCTGTTTAATAACCCAAATACCCAACTAACTAAATCAGAATTAAAAGAACCCTAATTATCCATCGACAGAGTTCATTTCTTTTACATTTCTTCTCCATCTCTGTTTTGTCTTTATATATTCAATCAATTTACCAAATTCGTAAACCCTAATTCCAAATCCAACGACATCTCAGTCCATTGACATCTCATTTATTCTACATCTCAGTTCTTCTACATCTCAGTTCTTCTTCCTTTCATCACCATAACTCACTCCTTCGTCTACAGAGTCTTCGGGACCTGTCAAATTATCGTTGAGATACTCTTCTTCTGAGATGGAAGGAAGAAGAGAGATTGTAAATCCTCATAGTCTGATTATTAAACCCTTAACTGATTCTGACCAACGAATTCAAATTAATTGTGGCTAGATCAAAATCCAGTTACGAAAGTTCCAACGTTGACCTTTTATTTTTCATTAGATAAAAAAAATACGTTCTTATAATTATTTCCATTGAGTCGGTTCACGTTTCGGATCGATTTTTGGTTAATTTGGGCCTTGTCTCTGAACCATAATAAACTATCAACTCTTTCTTCTTCTTATTTGTTTGTTAATATCTGTGGTGGTCAATAATGATATCATCACCATCTTGATTCTTAAGCCTCCATTAAAATGGTTATGCTACTGAAATCGCCAACTATAATCTCCAACTCTATATTTATAACAATCCCTAAAATGTCTCTCTCTCCTTCAACTCCTAAGCTTTCCATGAAACTTAACGACACTTCTTCTCAGATAAGGAAAAAGCTTTTCGTTCTTTTTTTTATATAATGGATATTGTTGTAGGTGATCCCTTTTACCATGACGTCATTCTCTTCTTCAGGTGAATTCTTTTTTATCAATTTCTTGTTTCAAAAGCGGAATAATTTTATGTTTTTATTATTATTAAATATTACAGAGTCGATGAATATGAAAGGGCTTCTACTTGTAGGTGTTAGGTTAAGTACTGATGTATATTTTTAGTAAAGGGTATATGTTATTTTAATAATAAGTTGGTATTTTAATTTGGTAATGGAAGGAAGAAAAACTGAGACGGAGAAGAAATGAGATGCCAATGGACTAAGATGTCGCTGAATTTGGAATCAGGGTTTACGAATTTGATAAATTTATTGAATATAGAGAGACAGAAGGGATATGGAGAAGAAATGGTGAAGAAATTAAGTTTGTCGATGTATAATTAGGGTTCTTTTAAATCTATTTAGTTAATTGGATATTTGGGTTATAAATCGTATATTTGGGTTATTAAACGGGTATCAGGTATGGATGATATTAGGTTGGGCTATATTAAATTGGGCTAGGTAGGGTCATATTAAATTGGATTTGGTTAATTTAAGTTTGACCCTCTCCAACTTAGGTAGATGTGGGTAATTGGTATGTGGTTAAAATTTCATTGTAAAAAGTAAATCTGATGTGGCATATGACTGGGAATGTGAGTTGGCATAGACATGGGTATTATTGAGCAAAATTTTGGGGGACCGAAAACGCTACAAAACTTAGCGACACGTGTCAGTTTCTTAGGCTTCACATATGCAAGGGGACTAAGCATGAAAATTTCTCAAACATGAAGGATGAGTGACAGACAAAAGTGAATGTGAACGACTACTTTGATACACGGGGTATACATGAGGGACTAACATTGATTTTTACCCGGTTTATTAGCTATTTCAAAATTTTATGTTTTTATTTTTGATATTTTTATCATTTTCTTCGTTTTCATATTTGTATATAATTATTTATTTATCTTTTTGTATTTTTTAATACAAAAAATAAAATCATTAAAATTTTAAAACATACTAAAAAAATCATTTACCATATTGATAAATAAATTAAAAAATATTTCAATATCTATTACATGATATGGGTGTAAATAGTCTAATCCGTGAATATATCCAAATCGAGAAGATTTGATCAAAGATATGATACTCGATGTTTAGATAGCACCAAAACAATTCTAAAAATTTAGAAGATATATTGCACAACTATAAACTATATCAATGGAGATTTAATGACCATCAATAAAATATTCCTTCATTTATTTTTATTATCTTAAAATAATTTTTGCATTTAATATTTTCTTTAATCTCTAACTTTTTACAGATTATCTTTGACTTCAAGCCTATATAGTCTATCCAAATTCTAAAGAAAAATCTGATTCATCCGTAGATGAGGAGTTAAATATGGTAAATAATTGTGGACAACCTTTGGCCCTGCATCTTACGAAACCCTTAGCACTGCGTTTGCGTGAGTGACTCAACAATTGAGGGAGGAACAAGTTAATAGTTTTTTGTTGTTGCGCGAATAATTTGTCGTTGAGACGTCGAGGGTCAAATTTGTTTTTCAACGCGTGGATGAAGAGGAATGAGATGATGACGGTCTTGGAATGTTGAGGGACCTTCGGTGGAACGAAATTTAAAAGGTAAGTAGCCTTTCAACGCGTCTCACAAAGTAGGCATAGAAAACCCAGATTAATGGTGCTCAAGTCGGAATAAGAACTGACGAAAACGTTGTCGAAAAAAAAGAATTCAAACTCCTACTTTAAGGCGTAACCAAGAGATGAGAAGGCTTGGAAATCTCAGCTGGATCATGACGAGTAAAAGGAGGAACCAACAATTCGTCCAGTTGTGGACAATGGAGCCCCACTTCTGACTGCAACGCAGCCGAGATACCCGATGCCTCAACTAGGGTACCAGATCTTCCTTGGACTTTTAGGATTTAGTAGACCCACGTATTTCACCGGGGATTCCTCAACCGACAACAAGTCACGACCTCCCATCCATGGATGTCCTAGAACAATTTTGGAGTGCAAATACGTTTTTGGACGAACCTTGCACATGTAGAACAAAAACAACTGCACTTTATACATCCTTACTAAAATTAGACTCATGACTATGCACATGCCTCATCATGATACCACCAACTGTACCTACAACGGCAGAAGCATGCACAAGAAAACCAGTACTTCGCAGGATATCAGTAAGCCATGCCAAAGTATAATACAAATTTGTCGGGTAGAAAATGGATTCCAACATAAATACTCATTCATGACTAATTCCTATATAGATGTGGACTATTAACTTGATGAAGAGTCACCATTGGCCCCATAAATTATGTATATCATTATGTCACCACTATTTGACAAAAAAGGATAAGTAATCCAAAGAAGCGCCATGTAGTGGTTCAATAGTCTCCCAAAATGATGTATCAAAAGCTATAAGATGCTTTTGAAAAAATTCATGAACCATTTTTTAGGTTCCAAAGCGATTAAGAGAGACTGAGACTATATAACCAATTGCAAGTGAATGTCAAATTAAAGTCTATGAGAGTACACAATGCATCTCATGGACACAAAAACTGAACTACAAGATTGCCATGATATGGTGGTTGTAGCTGCATTCAAGTAGGGAATTAAAGAAGGTTCTAACGTAATAAATAATAAAACGTATTTAAACTTCATACATTACTGGCTCAGGTGGAGCGATATATTAAAGTATATGAAGTTTTCAGAGCATAGAAAGTAAGAGATGCCAAAACTCCGGCCACGTGCCTTTTGGCCCAAAAAGAGATACAATTAATCCAATCAATATTAAGAGCAATATGGGTATGAAAAATGGTTCTTTAACTTTAGCCAAGCTGATAACTAGTCAGACTCAATATTACAAAGGTAAATCTAAAAGTATATACGACATCAGAAGTAGCAAGAGAACTGAATAACCTACGAGTGGACCATTTAGAAAACTGACAAAAAATATAGCGGGAATCATTAAAAAACAAAAATACCATCAAGTACAACTGGTCTAGGAAGTTACATGAAGCAAATGAGCACATAAATAAAAATATATATTGTAAATTTCATGGTGATATTGGTCATTTAACTAGAGATTGTTGAGTTTTGCATGATCAAATCAATAGTTTAGTTGAGACGTCCAACTCATTGAGTTTGTTAAGAACAAAGAGAGAGAGATGAATTGATGGAAGGTTCCAAGAAAAATGTAAAACAAGCTTTGGCCCTAGTCGAAGAACAAATATCACTATATACAAAGGCAATCATAGTGCCCGAAATAAAAGAATGACACCTAGACCCAAATCCGAAAAGACAGACAATTCATGTGATTGTTGGAACAGATCCAGACTCTGGAGTTTCTAAAATTATCAAGAAAGAGGTATGCAAAACAAAGAGGTGGTTTGTCAAGGGCAGACATCCTTACGTTTATATCAAAATCCATATCAAGTTCTATTATTCTTGGATGAAATTTTAAGAGGAGTAGTATCATTACATAGTGATGCGGTATTAATAATGGTGAAGTTAGCCGGCGTAGAACATAAGAGGGTAATGATCGACAATGGCAGTTCGGAAAACATTATGTGCATAAGTTCTTATGAAAGGTGAGATGATCCCCCAATACTGATCTCAACTCAAAGAATCCTTACTAGCTTTATCTGACCAAATGTGGGTGTCATACGGGTAGTTAAATCTGGATTTTTATCTTTTCATGGAGGAGTACATATAGGAGGTATAAATTATATTCATGGTAGTATATGAATAACCATTATCTTACAAAATTATATTTTGGAAGTTGGCTCAATCAAGTGCTATAGTATATGTGGTTCACCAATGCATAAGATGCCAATTAAACAACAAAATCTCTATAATAAGAGGAACTTCAGAGATTTTTATGGAATGTTATGCAACATCACTGGCACTTAAAGAATAGAAACAAGAAGAATAATGAGTTTTCTTAGAAGGGATGGATGAATCCGAAAAATTCCTTGGTTGGTGCACCAAGTGGAGGATGAAAAAGATATAGTAACGGAAGCATCAGATACCTTGAAGATCGGTCGAGATATCCAAAGTGATTTCAAATATAATTTTTATTTTATTTTTTAAAAAATAACATGGATAGGTTTGCGTGGAGTACGCTTATGTAATTGGATTCCAAGCAGGAGACGTCTACGACCAATTTTGTATTAACAATAACTTTTGGTCTATCATACAAAAAATATAAAGACGTTAAAGAAGTAAATAAATTGAATATTGTTGGAAACATACGAGAGTCGCCTTATCCAATATGGACAATTAATCATGTTTTTTCTCAAGAAGAAGAACGAAAAGTGGGGTTCACATACTTATACAAAACATGTACGAAGGGCCTATTTCCACTATATGGATTGACCATCTTATATACGCAACATCTGGGAACAAAATGATCATTTATGGATGCGTTTGTAGGGTAAAATGAAATAAAAATGCGAGAGGATAACAAAGAACATACGACCTTCATCACCAAAAATGGTTAGATTGCAACAAAAGAATACGTTTTGGACTGAAGAATGCCATAGTAACCTATCAAAAGCTAGTGAACAAGATCTTCATAACTCAATTGGGTTGTAACACACATGCTTATATTAAGTATATTTTGGTGACAAACCTTCATTAAGAAGATTACGTAGCAAACTTACCCAAAATATTTTCTCGAAGAAGTGAATATTAAATTTAACCTACAAAACTACACCTTCAAAATATGGTCCAAAATTCTTTTCCTTCAAAAGTTGTTTCCTTGAGATCCCATAACCCCACTCAATTTATCCAAACGATCTGTTCGAGGTGAATGTTTTATGCAAACGCGTGATCTTTTTGTGCGTTTAGTTTCAAGAACGCTTGAGAATGGTTATTGATCGTTGAATGAGACGACCAAAGGAAAGATGTTGGGATCTTAAATGAGGAACATGTGCCTTTACAAGTTTATCAAACTATCCATTATCGACCTTGGCCACCGAAACAAACATAAACTAAACCTACTTGCCATTCGTCCGATTCGAATCTTGATACCAATCCTTTGACTCCTGACCCGCATCATTCCGGTCAGAATTTCTCTCAAAAAGACAAAGGTAACCTCAAATGTTCAGGAAAATCCACGTGTCAAAATAGTTTTCTTCGATTGGTCAATCCGACGGTAAAGGAATAAACGTTATCAAAAAAACTGAACGGCTCAAAACAAGAAAACGCTCAGGCCTTGGGAGAAGCATTCCAGTAGAAAAATCTAAGAAGGCTCGAAAAAAACATTTGGCGACTCTACGAGAATCTAATTTGGACCGGGCTAGGCCTTGGGAGTACCTACCGAATCTTAAACTGATGTATATGTCACCAAGAATAGACAAATGTGATTGGTTGATGAACCAACTGTTGAATCCGACGTCCAAAATGACATCCGATTTGACCTGGGTGAATTAAATACAAAGCAAAATAATGAATTTGACCACCGAGAATCCAAATGCAAGATTCAAACAAAGAACAAACACAAAACGAAAAATCCTGGAACCATGAAGAGAAAATATAAGGTCAACCGCCCTTCCGAAATATGTTGTTCTACTAAAAAACAACCTTCGGAGGCTAATAATAAACATCTTATCTTTATATTAAAAGTGAAGTATAACTATTTTTTGAAGTCCGAAGAAGAGAAAGTGCGAGATCATTGGGGTATCCCAGATCCCGTTGATATTCAGTTCCCGAAGAAATGACAGCCCCCCTTATCCGCTGAAGAACATAAATTAGTAGTCTTTTTCATAAATACTAAACCATAGACTTCAATTCCCTTTGGACCTCGCCGATGTGAGGCTCTTCGAATTTTTATATCTGTGACTCAGCCAAGCCAGACCGAATATTTGGTTTACCCTCATGGCTTGTATTATATCCTTAAAGCTCTCTAGGGTCAGATTCTCAATGGAGCAGTTCATTGCCCTGATGACTGTTTTGAAGAATACTTATGTCCTCATTCCACTGCCTCACATTAAAAAATAGGTACAAAGTTGTGGATGGCCTCTTTCAAATTGATAAAAAACAGAGTTGTGGATGGCCTCTCATAGATTTCATTTTACAAGGGTGACTGGATCTCACGAGGTTCAGAAAGAAGTTGTCGATGATATCATCAAAAGACTGAACGCTTAGTCAATAAATGTTTGGTAACGAGGTCCATTGTGGCTTTATGCATACCAGTTTGGTTAAAAACAATTTTTGGAGGGTTGATCCAAATATCACTATTTCTATTGAAAATCTTATGGTTCCTCCTGATGAATTTGAGGTGATGCAGAGGTTGGAGGCTGGAAATGCTTTGGTATCTCTCCCTTAAAGATAAAAGGTCCTAAGCCATGAAGTCCCTAAGTACTATTTGAGTATCCGGAGGGAAAAAATCTGATTAGAGTGTCCCAAAGAAAGACAAACAGGTGACGACGGATATTCTAACTGAAAAATCGGTTGGTTCCACAACCCAACAGTCGATGATCTCGTGACTGAAGCTGGTGGTTAGAAAGTATCTCATAAGAGGAATAAGAAGCATTCTTCGAAGAATAAACATAAATTAAAGCGGTTACCCAAAGACAAGGATGAAGAAACATAATCAATCAATTTATATATTCTATGAATGTGTTTTCATTCAGTTTATATAAGACGTGGTAGTATGAAACTAAGTTATTTACTGAATGACCATGATTTGTCGTATTAGATTATGGAAACTTTGGAATGACCTTCCTCGAGTATAAGCCATTTTGGCGTTTATATTGACGCAGTATTCAAAACTTTTGGCTCCCTGTCACTTTTGTCTTTGCGATTTCATATTTTCTAATTTATGGTTTATATTTTTGAATACAAAAATTGTTTGGATGCAGTTACTAATTCATGATCTGGCATGTAGAGAATGAAAATTTCATTCTCGATTCTACGAGAATTTTTATGAAAGCCTTTCATTTGCTTCTCTTCGATGGAAGTTTGATTTTCCCAGAATGTATCCTAATTTTTGGCCTAATTCTTCTTCTGATAATCGATTCATGGGGTAATCTTTCGTTGGATTCTAACTTAACTTGATTGTATGTTGTTACCACCTTTTTCGGTTATAACATATATTTACTAATTCGGATTGTTCTTGAATTATATTGATCGCTATTATATGATTAGATTAAGCGAAACGTCTCTAAAGGTATCCAAAACTAAATCTTACCGTCATCTAATACCTCAAATTTCATTAATGAAAACCTAATACTCATTTTCCTAAAATAACTCCCATCCAATACCTAATATTCTAAACAATACATCAAATATCATGCTTCATCATCAGCCACGTAACCACTTCTAATTCTCGAACCAAAAGCTTTTCTTTCTTATTTTTTTTTAATTTCTAGAAAGGTCTGTATCTTTCAAACCGGATCTAGGAAAAAAGTCTGAAAGTACCACCTGCTTTGTTTTTTAAGACGAACAAAACTATACATTGATGATAGTTTTTGAATTTTTTTCGCCAATAACATGTGACACAAGGCATAACCAAACATGCGAGATCAAGCATAAAAACATACAAGACCATACATAAAAACATGTGAGACGATGTATAAAAAACATACGAGACCAGAGATAATAAATCATACGAGACCAAGCATAATAAAAATGCGATACCAAACATAATAAACCATGTGAGACAAAATATTATAGAATTATGCGAGAGACGAGGCATATTAAATGATGTGAGACCATATATTATTTTTTGAAGACGAACAAAACTAGATCCATGGATCATTTTTTTTCCGTTAGACCAAGTAACACTGGTCTTGCATCTTTATCATTAATTAGTATATGTCTCGCATGTTTATTTATGAATGGTCTCACATGTTTATTTAACCCTCCTCTCGCATATTTTTATGTCTGGTCTCATATGTTTGGTATGTCTAATCTCATATGTTTATTTATGTCTAGTTTCATATATTTATTTATGTATGGTCTCACTTGTTTTTTATGCATGGTCTTGCATGTTTGGTATGTATAGTCTCGCATGTTACTGGTGATTGTTTTTAAAAAAACTCAAAAAATATAATTGATGAATCTAGTTTTGTTCGTCTTAAAAAACAAAGATGATAGTACTTTCAGATTATTATTTTCGTGTTACGGTTTGAAACATATAATATTTTTAAAAGAAAAAAGAAAAAGTAAGATATAGAAATTTGGTTTAAAATTGGAGAAAATGGTTGCTTGCGGTTTTCACCATGAAAGTGATGACTCCAAAAAATGGCTACTCACTCGTAATGGATACTTGACTGCGTGTCATATGGTACTTAAAAATGGAAATTGGTCAGCATGGGTAGGGTTATTGCTTAACCCGTAATCCATCTTGCCTTTATTGTTTTTAACCCGTTCGGTTTGGGTATCCACCCGAATAAGAAATTATTTTTCCACGTCTAAACCGTCGGGTTCGAGTCCCACGACTATCCATTGATCATTTATTTATCCATAAATGTTTTTTTTCATAATTAACTATCTAATAGGAAATTAAAATAAAAATAAAAATTAATAATAATAATAATATACCTAATATAAACTCTTAAAATTTAATAACAAATCTAAAACTTTAGTAACAAATTTAGAAAAAAATATTTATAATTTAAAAGGGTTATTTCCATTATAATACCAAAATAAGTCAATAATTCCACTTTGGTCCACTCCTAAATGCATATTTCCTATTATGACATAATAAAAGTTAATTAAACCATTTTAATACCAAATATTTTGAAATATCTAACTTACCCTTCTCTAACAAATAACAACAAAGATAATTTTTTTTTCTTTTTTTTAATGTTCGTATCTTTTGATTTATAATTCCAAAAATAAAACTGAAATCACTGTTGTGTTTATATTTACAAAACGAATCAAACAAGTGGTCTATTTGATATGTTTCGGAAAAAAAATTAAAACTGCTAAAAAAATGAAATTAGAACTATTAAAAATTTAAAACTGCTATTAATAGAATTAATATGGGTTTTCATATCACAAATTGATTTAATAAATTCACAAATTGATTTTATATTATGGGTTTTTGAAAGTACTATGCTAGAAATAAGACATATTTTGATGATTTCTCATCCTACCCTTTTCTTTTTTCAAACTTAAACTTGAAATTCCCAAATTATCCTTCTCACTCTAGGTAATTACACTTATGCTATTTATCCTAAAAAACAACCAAAAATCTGAAATCCATCCATTGTTACTCTAAATCCACAAATTTACATCAATAGTTTCTACCCTAAACCCATTAAACTCTAAAAGTTAATTTTTTTTACCCAATGCCATAAAATCCACCACAACAAACCAAAAATCGGAGTATCCATGAACAATGATGAAATAAGCGTCTCTTTGGAAGACTTGGTAGACGAGGAGAAAGCTTACCGCATGGAGGTAAGAAGCTAAACTCTGTTTTACATTTTTGGTCTGGTCGCACGAACATCGGGCGATGAACATCGTCTTCGTTGCAAGATCGTGCGAAACCCATACGTTATGCATCGCATATTTCATACGAATATGTTTAAATTTTGTCGCGCTCGACGGCATAGAAGAACATGCGTGTGCGACGGTCCTGTTACAGAAACTTATAGATTGCAATCTTATATTTTATAGGAGGAACATGCCCAGCCTCCATTTATAGATGCCGACTACACTAGAATATTCAAAATAGAAAGATTATTTACAAAAGACAAACTTGATGCTTTTGTGGACATTGAATCGAAGAAGATGAAGTTCGTCACGATTACGAAGCTCTACGATAGTGAGAAATGGGGAAGACCTCCTAGGTTAGATTACGTTTTCAAGCGGTACGGTGTATTCGTATAAATAACGAAGCCGGAAACGTTAAGAAAGCGGAAGACTTCGACGAAGAAATGTAATTGTCCGTTTGCGTTAAAGGTCTTCCGATCAACGTATTAGCCATGAAAGAGTGTTTGGAGGTGATAAACGATACACATAATCCTGAACCCTACGTTCGCTTAAACGGTCATTCCCGCGCTTGTAGGATAAAACGGGATGAAGAGGAACTACTTCGTAGTTTGTCTCACCTCGGTTCGCATCCTATGAAGATATATAGCGGTTTGAAGTACCAATATCCCGAGAACATTTCGAACATGCGTGAAATCTAGAATTTCCGTCAAAAACATCGGGATGTTGAGCACGGGGGACAAACACAAATGCAATATTTGTTGACAAAATTGAAGAAGAATAGATAGTCCAAGTGGTATAGTTTGAAAGACGATTCAAAAGTGATCACTGAATTTTTTCCGCACATCCTATGAGCATAGAATTATGATGCACATTCCCTAATGTGTTATTCATGGATTGTACGTACAAAACGACTAGGTTCTAAGATGCCTTTAAAAGAGATTGTTGGTTTAATGTCAACTTCCATTACATTTACCATTTCGTATGTGTTTAGGAGCGGAGAGAAAATAACGAATTATGTATGGGCTTTGGAAACTCTACGTGGTTTGATGATGGATAGCGTGTGCGCATTTTCGAGCGTTATTGTTACCGATCGAGAGTTAGCTCTCATGCAATAAATCGGTGATATTTTCTAGCGCACACACTACTTGCTATGGATGTGACATAATAGTAAGAACATTCTTGGGAAAGTCCGAAAGATATTGCACGATGATGTGGTTGCGAAACAATTTTTTGAGTTTTATGGCTACGTTGCCGGAGCGGATACGGTTGAGAGTTACGAAAAGAATCTAGCTACATTGAAGGATATGTTCGCCTCTCAACCCAAGTGTTTTGCGTATGTTATGGACGCGTGAATAACGAAATATGGTGATAAGTTTCTTCAATATCGAACGAACAAGATACATCATTATGGCCAAACAACTTCAAATAGGTATGTCCTTTTATCCAATTTGTTTTTGCTATTATATCTCTTTTAAAAGAAGGTCCTAATTTTGTACTTGTATTATGTAGGGCGAATGGTGCTCACTCGTCCCTCAAAAAATACCTTAGGATAAATAAATGCAATTTTGAGCTTTTTTGGGAAAAAGTTCACAACTTATTAACGAAGCAGCATGCGGGGATCCTCGAATCGTTCTAGCGAAGTAAGTTTTGAACAATTCTCGGTTTTGATGGTATTTTGACCCAGAATCTTAAAGGCCATGTGTCACATACGAGCCTAAAAATATTGATGCTTCCTATTATACGTGCTAGAAATATAAGAGTAGATCGAGTAGCATGTGAAGGATGTTTTCTTCAGAAAACACATGGTTTACCTTGTGCATGTGAAATTGCGTTTATAACTAGAGATGGTAGGTGCATACCTTTAGAAGATGTGGATATCTTTTGGAAACGATTAGATATTTTTCATAGAGATCCCAGTTCTTCTGAGGAAGAATTGAAAAATAAATTCCATAATTGACAACTCCATTCGTAGTTTTCGCCATGACCAACAAGACCACATTATCAATCGGGTAATGCAAATCTTGAGGCCCGAGACTAGTCATATTCAAGTTCCTAAAGAAGCGGTTAGACCTATGGGTAGGCCAAAGGAAGACATTGATAAATCGACTAAATGGAACCCTAGTTCGTGGAACAAACCGCTAGTGCTAGTACTCCGGCTAACTCGATAGGTAGTACACCCGTTAACATGTTAGGGAGCACGGTTGCATCGAACGTGGTTCCCGTCATACCACCCAAACCTTCACTAGCAAAAATGAAAGTTGGAAGGCAAAAAAATTGTTAAGGATGGGAAGTTAACATTATATCCAGATTGCATCCCGACATTTCTACACACTTACATTATTAAGTTAGTTGACGTTCTTCCGGACGGACAAGGCGGTTATCGTTCTGTAGCTCATTCAATATACAATAATGAAGATAGATTGGAAGATGTTAGACGCGAGTTGTTGAAATAGTTGCGAGAAAACCGTGCATCTCTGTTGGATGTATATGGTTCGCCGAAGGTGTTTGACGATTTGGTACACAGGTTGGAATACTTCAAGCCCAAACCTAGTAGCCACTATTGGATGACATTTCCGGACATCGGAGTAGTTATTGTGATAAGGTATCAATGCATAGTGTACCATGTATCGCAAGCAGCGTCATTAACATATCTACCAATCCGTGGATGCCCACCCGTCAATAATTCAACGATCATAAAAGTTGGGATTGCTTTCGTACATGGATGCCACTTTGTTAATGTAAATATATCATATTTTTTACAATTATTTACATATCTAATACAAGATGCATTCATTTCGTATTTTTCTTTGCAGATTACTACTTCACCCGATGGACCATTGCCGTCATTATACCCCTGCTGAGGTGTTTACGCAACCGAAGAAGTGAGTCAATAGGCACATCCGTACTACCGTCGGTTCAACAAATTTACATAAATAATGCCAGTTAGGAAAATAAACTTAAACGAAAGGCCACATGTAACAGATTTGATAAGAGACAACATTTGATGTAATTTTGTACGATGTTAAATTATTGAGTGGTTTTATTTTAGTTATTAATGTTAATTATTATTCAAAGTTTAAATAATGAGCTTTTGGAGGTGTTTTGATGAATTTATGTCATCGCACGTGAGAACTTTTTAGAAATGTCCCACGGGAGAATTTAATTGTCGCACGCGACGGCAGGCATAAATTTTGGCACTGGTTTTCAACCAGAGACGTTGTCGTCGCGACGTCTTTTTGCGACATGGTTTTGAACCAGTCGCACGCGACGACAGGCGTAATTTTTGGCTCTGGTTTACAACCAGAGACGTTGTTGTCGCGACGTCATTATGCGATAGGGTTTTGAAACCTTCGCATGCGACGGCAGGCACAATGTTTTGCTCTGTTTTTCAACCATATACATTTTTGTCGCGACGTTATGATGTGATTGGGTTTTAAACCCTTTGCATGTGATGCTTTTATTTACATTTTTCCCTCATTTTCAATGGTGGCGATGAAATTTAAAGTTTCCGGACATACAAGTGCATACAAAGCGAGACATTTGAACTTAAAAACATAGGACTCTTAATCGAACAACACCTTAACAAAACATAAAAATTGTTCCAAACATAAAAACAAGAAAAAGACAATTGCAAAAACCGGATTCTGCATTCGTCAAACTCATATCCCATGTTTTCTTCCGAATCATCCCATTCCTCCCTTTCTGCAATTTTATCCCCCAGATACGCCACCATATCCCTTGTGATGTAGTCTACGACATTCATGTTCCAGACAGCAGCCGCTTCTTGCTTAATCTTAAACGGCAAGAAGATTAAATGTTGTAGCGGTTGAAAATAAAGGTACTTGTTCCAACACGTCCATAACTGAAGTACATCATGCATAAAACACGCTAAAAAACACATCACTATCTCACGTTTTGCAACTTTCACCGCCTGAAGCATTTGGTATTTTTCATCAACGTTGAACTCCATATAAAAATGTGTTTGTGTTTTTTAATGGTTTGTGAATCTTTGTTTTGTTATCTTGTAATACTTCTAATTAGATCTTTATTATAGGAAAAAACATGTTGGGTACCTTCTTAGGTGGAAATTTGTTTTTGGCGGGAAGTCACAATGGAGGGAATTGTTTTGGAGGGAGTTACTTTTGGAGGGAGTTACTTTTGGAATGAGTTACTTTTGGAGGGAGTTATTTTTGGAGGAGTGTTTTTAACTACGTTTTTTAACTAAGTTTTTCAAATAAAAATTCAAACGCGATTTAAAAACGGAGATAGAAATATAAAAATATTGTCATAAAGTTATAATTTTACAAAATCGAATGTTAAAATAACAAAGTCTAAAATAAGAAATAACGTGATAATAAAAACATCGAATATCTTCCGAATCAACAACGTATATACCTAACCATCTGAAGTTTGGTTTGTACCAAATCATCGTGATCCAGCGTCAGTATAGATGGACCAAATTGTGCAATCGGGTTGTATCCAGCGTAGTTAACACCATCATGCGGCTGCACCTGAGGACCTCCAGCTGAACCAGAGCTACTAACGCTATACCACAGGTTTTTCTTCATCCAAACCCGGTACATCACGTTGCTACTCTCTCCCACACCATGGTACTCCGGTCCAACTGTGGTGTAACGATGGTACGCCCAATCTCGCCACAGGTTACCATCCTAAATGTATCTCTGAGCTATCTTATTTCATGCTTTTTTGGACGGAGGAAGATGTATATCTTTCGTAATAAGCCGTACAAAGCCCATCTGTCGAGTGACACGATTGGGGTAGTATGGAACAATGATGTCAAACGCCTTAAGTGTCAACTCAGCCCAACGCACGTCCTGGAACAGATGCTCGTCCCGTACATATGTGTAGGGAAGGAAAATGACCTGTAAATAAATAAGTTAATAAGTTAGACAATTATATTAGTTAAAAAACATAAAATTTAAAAAAATACTACTTACATATGACTTTGTGCACGTCGAGAGTGCATGTCTCAACTCCCTGCACATTTCTTGTGAAACGCCAATCTTCTGAGGCGCATGTCAGCACAGATGGGGCATAAGTAGCTGAAAATTTCTAAACAATGGAGCTCGAAACTGAATAAAGTGGGCAAATATCCACACCTCGAGCAGACCTATGAACCCACAAATGCCCCCTTACCATGCAAAGATCTCTAACTAAGGGCGTTATATAGCTACGCCAATACCAACTGAACCCAGTTGAATCGATTCATACCCTGCTACTGGTTCACGAACTGGAGGTAATTTAAAGGAATACTATTGCCGGTTTTGTTGGCACAAATGATGGTACCTAACAAGAATAGTATGTAGGCACGAGTGGCATGATCTACTCTCTCATATGTGATCTTACTATCACTATATCTGTCACCCGTTAATGTGTTGTGCAGCCAACCAAGATTCACGCTACTAGCATTCTTGAGATTCGTATTCAACTCTAGTGGTCGTACACCTAACATGCTAGCATAAGTCTGGCTCCGCTCAATCTCGTCATCGAACGATAATATATCAAAAGGCATACCTGTGACCGGTAGTACAGTGATGACGTATACATCATCCAAAGTCACAGTCATCTCTCCGAACAGGAGATGAAATGAAGAAGTCTCATCATGCCATCACTCGAGGAATGCCTCGACGAAATGCAGGTTGGTATGCCAGCGGGAGAGTACGTCAACGAGAGGGCCAAAGCTAGTCTTCATCACCTTCGCTCGTACCCTGCTCTGCTTTTTGAAGTCTCATTTACGGAGACTATCGTACATGGTGAATCATCGCAAAAGACCCTATCCTGCAATATGTATGAAACACGTAAGTGCCTAATAAAATAATAAATAGATTCTACATTTAAGTTAGAGAATTAAAACTTACATCTCCGTCATAAATTCTACATTTAGATGTCGAGACGTGTGGCATCACCGACAAGAACTCGGGATCCCCGGCCTCAAATGCACAAGGTGAGTCGGGTGCATCGTCTTCATAACGTGCATGTGATCCCTCCGATGCCTCCGTCCCCTCTGGTCCCTCCGGTGCCTTCGCTTCCTCGTCAACGTAAGAAATTTCAGGTGCCTGCGAAGACGAACCTACACCACTGCTACTAGCAGCCATACAAATCTCATCGTCAGTTGGACGACGGCGGAGGCTTCGTTTCGTCTGACTACCAGCAGATTATCCATCGGTGGGACCAACCTCCACATGCTCGGGGGAAACATTAGTTTCCTCTGCCTCACGCGCCAAACTTGCCTCACGCGCTTGCGCTTTATCATTTTAAACAGATTTTCACGGTCATTTTGATACGACCCATCCTTTAAAAAAACATAAAAGTAATAAATATTAGTGAAACTAAAAAAATTGTAAGAGACCTAGTCTCATGCGACAGAGTGTGCCTCATGGTCGCATGAGACCAGGTAAGTTCGTCTGTCGCATGAGACCAAAGTTTCTTTGTCGCATGAGACCAACTATCACCTTGGTCGCACGATCATGCGACGAGATGAATTCTAGTAGCACTTGATGAGTCCGATTTTGTAACCACTCATTATGAGGACCGGACAGGGGCAATTCGGACAAGATCCACCCACTAAAACATCCGAACTGAACTAATGTACTAAAAACTTAATCACTTCATGACTAAGCTAATTACCTACCTACTTAAAAACTAATGGGTCTTTGAACTCGAACCGAATTCATAATCATGACCCAAAAGCCCATGTGGCCCAAGGTTAAGGGTATAAATACCGAACCACTTTCATTTAATGAGGGTAATGAAAATTAAATACAACCAGGCAGCTCAAATCTCTCACTACAATCTACTAAACATTAAGTACCCTTGAAATACCTCAAAATTCAGACAAAATTACCCTCAGTTAAAATTAATCCTCACCAAATTGGCGACCACAGTGGGAGAAGAAGGTTCCTGAATCAAGCATTCGAAACCAACAAGAAAAACCAGTTTGGATGAATCCGGACGAGCAAGAAATACCACCAGCTTTGACAGAAGTGGTGGGTGAAAATGATGAATATACGATTGAGGAATGAGATAGGTTAAAAGTTGAAATAGAAGCTCTGAGGGCTGCCAAGAGGGCAGAGATGGTCCCAAAAGAGAAGTCTAAAGCATTAGTAGCTCATCATACTGATAATCCTAGAGAGCATGAGGTATCGAAAACCCATGTGAGTGCAAAAAAGACTCATGCTAGCACAAAAAAGTCTCACCGGTCTAAACCGGTAGAGAGCTCTGATTCAGACTCAAAGTCTTCCAGTAGCTCCTCAGGTGAAAATGGAGTCGAAGAGTCCTTGTCATCCAACAGTGATGAAGGCCGTTCTAAAAAGAAACAAAAGTTGGTCAAGAAGTAATCAAGAAAAAGGGATAGGCATGGAAGGTTAAAGAGGCATCTGGGCAAAGGATCGTCTCATAGTCATAGCCGGAGACATGTAGATCGATTGTTAATGGATCTTTTTGCCTTCCATGATGAACCAGGTATCTTTGCAACTCCTAACGAAGATACGGTTTTCAGTCGTGGCCGAAATTAGAGACAATCTCCATTGTCGTCCAAAATACTGTCCGGAAACCTTCCTAAGAGGTTTGACAGTACGAAAATGAAAAAATATGATGGTAGCAACGACCCAGATGACCACTTAGAACAATTCAAAAAATTTATGATATATTTTGATGACGACGACAAGTTACTTTGTAGGGAATTCTCCCAATATTTTACGGGGAGTGCTCTGAAGTGGTATAATAGCTTACCACAGGGTTGTATCAGGAATTTTGACACTTTTTGGGTGGCCTTCCGGAGGCAGTTTGTTGGAAGTAAGGAAGTGAAGGGCAATGGAGACATGATTATCCATTGTGCCCAAGAACCAAACGAATCTTTAAAAGAGTACATAAGTCGTTTTGTAAATACCAAAAATGGATTGGATGATTGCTTCGAACAAGTAGCAATAACTTCTCTGAGGCAGGGCTTAAACCCTGGAAACTTGGCTGATTCAGTAACTAGAAAAAAGGCCATGACGTGGGGAGGTCTGCGAATCAGGTCGGAAAGAAGATTAATATAGATGAAACAAAGAAAACTAGGGTGCACAGGCAGGTGAGGTCTGCTCCGGCTGCACCAAATCGAAACCAAAACCAGTCCGGAAACAAGGCTAATGAGGCCGGGCAGGGTCATAACAGAGCCAAAGCTCAGTCTCAGCCAGCTGCACCAGCCCAGAGTCAACAATCTAGAAATAAACGAGGGCCTTGGGTTTAACCGGAGTGGTTTGCTGAGTTGAAAGAAAATGTAGCCATCATTTATGACAAAACAAAAGACGAAGTACACTACAGAAGGTCGGCTGCATTACAGTCTCCTATGGAGAGCCGTAATAATTGTTTCTGCCAGTATCACAATGATACTGGTCATACCACTGATGAGTGTATTGCGTTGAAACAAAAAGTGCAGAATTTAATTAAAAGAGGAAAGTTGGAGGCGTATGTTAAAAGAAGAGGTGGAAATAGGCCTGATAGCGCTCATCGGGCTAGTCCAAACAATGTAGGCACATCGGCTCCGGATGGGGCTAGGGTGATAATCGAAAGATTCGATGTAGAGTCACAATACTTGGACCCTGATCCAACCCAGAATAAAGTAGGTGTTATCATGGAGCATTGCAAAACGGTGTCCGGCCTTATTAATTTTTTTGAGTCACTTACAATATTCAGAGGGAACACCATGACTGCACCAACTTCTTCTTCAAGAAAGAGGCACGTTCATACTTTAGCTACCCAACTTGAAGGAGGCATGACTTCATATCAATCGCAAGTTCCTTTTCCTTTTATTGTTTTTGACGAGGATGACTTGAGGGATATTGATGGTCCACATGAAGATGCTGTTGTCATAGGAGCATCCATTGGAGGCAATGATATAAGAGGAATTTTGGTGGATACCGGAAGTTCAGCCAATATTCTCTTTTTAACTTCCTACAAAAAATAAAGAATCCAACAGTAATACAACGTTCGAACAGGTCAATTGTTAGTTTCACTAGAAGCTCAGCAGATGTGATCGGGGAGTTCGAGGAAGAGGTTTTAATGGGCAAAGGCCCTTTTAAAAAGATGGTTAAAGTACTATTTATTGTGGTGGATTGTCCCACTTGTTATAATGCTATTCTGGGGAGATCTTGGCTCTCCAGGATGCATGCAGTGGCTTCAACAGTCCACCAATGTTTGAAGTATGCTGTGCAAGGACAAGTGGGAGTTGTTCAGAGCAGCCAAAAAGTAGCAAGGGATTGTTATGCGACAACACTAGCCCCTCGAACATTGGGGCAGTCCGGCTCAATAAGGAATAACAGTTTGAGGGGCCCTATGGGGGAGAGGGTGAAATTGATGACCCTAAAGAGACCCCTAGTGTTTTAATACCGGTAGAAGAAGTTGAAACTCACTCTCTGGCTGAAGGAAAAAGTGTCAAGATATGATCCAAGATGACTTCGAAATTAAAGGGTAAAATGTTAGATTTTTTGAGAGACCATCAACATGTCTTTTCTTGGTGCAATGCTGATATAACCGGAGTACCGGCAAACGTTATATCATACCAATTATCCATCCGAAGAGACATAGCACCTGTGGTACAAAGGAGGAGAGCCTTTTCTAAGGAGAAGGCTGACATCATAGTTCAAGAGGTTCACCGGCTTAATAAAATGGGGCACATAAGGGAGTCTCAATATCCTTTATGGACAGCCAATCCGGTGTTGGTAAAAAAGAAAAATGGGAAGTGGCGTATGTGCATCGATTTCACCGATCTCAATAAGGCTTGCCCAAAAGATTTATATCCGGTCCCCCGAATTGATCAGGTGGTGGACTCCACTTCTGGAAACAAGCTGTTGTCCTTTATGGATGCCTTCTCCGGTAATAATCAGATTCAAGTAGATCCAAAGGATCAAGAACATATCACATTTGTTACTGATAGGGGCCTCCATTGTTACAAAGTAATGCCATTTGGGTTAAAAAATGCTGGGGATACTTACCAGAGATTGGTAAACAAGGCCTTTGCTGATCAAATTGGAAGAAACATGGAAGTTTACATCGACGACATGATGGTGAAAAGTGTGGACGAAGAGCTACACTTGGCAGATCTCCAAGATACTTTTGCCAACTTGGTGAAAGTAAATTTAAAGTTAAACCCATAAAAGTGCGTTTTTCAAGTGCAGTCCGGAAAATTTTTGGGGTATGTGATAAGTGAGAAAGGGATACAACCTGATCCAGACCAGCTTAATACTTTACTACAAATGGAACCTCCTCGGAATATTAAAGAGGTACAATGATTGACTGGGAGGCTGGCTGCACTAAACCGTTTCATTTCAAGGTCTTCGGACAAGTGTGGCCCGTTTTTTCAAACTTTAAAAGGTGCAAAGGACTTCAATTGGTCCCCACAGTGTGATGAGGCCTTCGATGAAATTCAGAAACATTTGTCTTCCCCCAAGACTCTGTTTAAACCTGTTGATGGAGAAACCCTTTATGTGTATTTAGCTGTTTCTGATTGTGCAATAAGTGCAATATTGGTAAGAGAGGTGGACAATTATCCTCGCCCGGTGTACTATATCAACAAAAGTTTGATAGATGCAGAAAAACGATATTTGAAGCTGGAAAAATTAGCATTGGCCATGGTAATTGCAGCAAGAAAAATAAGGCCCTATTTTCAGGCTCATTCTATCATCGTCCGAACCTCTTTTCCTTTGAAAAGTGTTCTCCAAAAGGCTGATATTTCAAGTAGAATGACCAAGTAGTCAGTAGAGTTGGGAGACTACGATATTGATTTCCCTCCTCTAACAACAGTCAAAGCCCAAACTATGGTTGATTTCTTAGTTGAATTCCATTCAGATAGGGATACTAAGCAAGCAACCAGTATAAAAGATAAAAAAGTCTGGGTCGTCCGGACTGATGGTGGATCAAGTACCATGGGATGTGGTGCTGGGATATGTTTAACCTCTTCGTATGGTGACAGAATGTACAAAGCTATATGTTTTGCCTTTAGAGCTTCCAATAATGAGTCTGAATATGAGGCTGCTATAGCTGGTTTAAAATTAGCTCTTAACTAGTGGAGCTAAGAGAGTCAGGTTAATGAGTGATTCTCAACTTCTTATCCATCATGCACAAGGTCAGTCCAAAGCTAAGAAAGAGCAACTGATTAAATACTTGTTCATCCTAAACGAAGTGGCGCTTAATTTCAAAAGCATCACTTATGAGCACATACCCCGAACAGAAAATATGCTGGCAAACGCTTTGGCAACCGTAGCCTATTCTGAGTCATACCCTTGGATACATGTGCAAGAGTGCCCATCTATTCTAATCAATCCAAATAATGAAGAAGAAAGTTTGAATATACAGATAAAACAGCCCCAAGATTGGAGGTTTCCAATCCTTTAATATCTCTCAGATGGTATCTTGCCTCCAGAGAAAGCAATGGCAAGAAAAATAAAATACAAGGCTCGTGGTTTTGTCATCCTAAGGGATGTTCTTTATAAAAAATCCTATAGTAAACCCCTCTTACGATTTCTGGGAGTCGAGGAGTCCCAGATAGTGCTCTCCAAATTGCATGATGGTGAAGGATCAGCTCACTGTGGATTCAGGGCTCTGACAAGAAGAGTTTTGTTAGCTGGGTACTACTGGCCCTCCATAATGCAAGATGCCAAGGAATTGGTAAAAAAGTGTGACCCATACCAAGAAACAACAATGAAATTCATACTCCAACTATCTCTTTAGAGTCAATTTCTGAACCAATACCTGTTGCTCGTTGGGGTCTGGATTTAGTGGGACCTCTACCAATGGCATCCGAAGGGTGCAGAACTATAATTGTTGACATTGATTACTTTTCAAAGTGGGTAGAAGCAGCTCCATTGGCAGGTACAACATCGAAAGCTGTTATAAAATTCATCTTATCCAATATTTGTTGCAGATTTGGAATTCCACAAAAGATAACCACAGATAATGGGCCACAGTTCGACAACAAGGAAATGTAGAATTTTTGCTCCTCTTGAGGCATACAACATTTCTTATCTTCTCCTTTCCACCCACAAGCAAATGGTCAGGTCGAAGTGGCTAACATGACCATCTTGTCCGGACTTAAAAAGAATTTAGAGGGAGCTGCTGGAAAATGGCCAAGTTATATACAAGAAGTATTATGGGCCTACCGAACCACTCATGGGGCTGCAACACAATAATCTCCCTTTGCTTTAGTATATGGGATGGATGCCATAGCTCTTATACAGGCTACTCTTCCTTCATTTCGAGTTCATAATTTCTCCGAACACGCTAAAAAAATGGCAGTAAGAGGCCAACTTGACTTGATAGAGGAAAAAAGAGTTAAGGCTCACCTCAGAGTCACACACTATCAAGGACTGATGAGAAGCAGATTTGCTTCCAAAGTTAAAAGAAGGGATTTTCAAACAGGAGATAAAGTATTGAGGAAAGTCTTCCTACACACTAAAGAAAAGCAGTTCGGCAAGCTAGCTCCAACTTGGGAAGGGCCCTATGTGGTCAGTGAAAAGCTTAAGCCTCGGACATACCGGCTTCAAGATAAGGATGGAAGGGTTTTGAATCACCCCTGGAACATTGAACACCTCTGATTGTACTTGGAATGAAGACTATGTAAATATTTACTTGTTTTAAAGTTCATGTAAATATTTGGGGGCATACTCTTTCCTACCCTGGTGGCGCGGGGAGGTTTTAATGAGGTGTCCGGGTTTTCAATAAAATTCGATGCCTTCTTAAAAGATTCGGAGTGTTTTACTGTATAGTTTTCTTTGAGATTTTTTATGACAAACCAGATTGAATTGGTGGAGTGGTGACTACTTAAACATTTGTCATCGGAGAATTTAAACACTCTCACTTTAAAATGCTTGTAAACTAACTAAGGGTTGTTTAAACATTAGCCACCAAAGCTGAAAAACTATGAAACACTGCAAGTTTGTGCAAAGTAAAATTGCCCATAAAGATATACGAAGTGCCTTGGCCATCCAAGGACTTTGAGTTTTCAAACAAAAGGTTTATCCGGACAGGAGCCGGACATGATTACAAAAAATGCCTTGGCTATCCAAGGACTTTGGTCCAATCACAAAAAAGAGAAAAAAAGAGAGAGATAGTTGATACTTTAAGACTGAGCTTTCTTAGATGGTCCAGCCTCAATTGGTTTCTTCTTCTTGGGGTCATTATCTTCCTCATCCGGACTCTCCCCGATCTTTTCTTCTTTATCGGTTGTGTCATCCCAACCACTGGAGTAATCATGCTTATCACCATCAGCCATCGTATGGAAGGAGAGGTCTTCATACTCTATAAAAGTCCATAAGTCTCCCAGCGTCCTCTTCGGGAATTTCTCATAAAAGAGAAAGACCATGTCCGACTTCACTTTGGCATACTTTTCCTCCTGAGTGTCTATCACTCTATTAGTATAAGTATCAATCCTAGCTTGGATTGTTCTCTCTTGCTCCTTTAGCAAATCAGCTTTTTCTTGTGTAGCCTTGGATACAGAGTCCTCGAGCGAGATCTTGTCATTAGTTAAAGTCTGAATGACCCTGTCCTTAACCTTCACCTCCTCTTTTGAAGAAAAAAGATTTTTCTCCAAGTCGGATTGCTTTGATTGGAGTTCTTTGATAGTTTCTTCCAAAGTGGCTAGCTTTGTGACCAAATCCTCTTGGCTTTTCTTCAACTCCTCATTTTCCCACTTCAATGCATCAGTATTTTGATTGGCAGTGAGGAGGTCGCTAGACAATTTCTCTTTGTCAGAATTGAGGGTATTGATGATGGCTGGCTGATTTTGTTCTTGCTTCTCCAATATAAGCACTGGTTGGACATTGCTCAGTAAAGAGTGAGCGATGACGTCTCTTTCACTTGAGACAGAAAAAGACTTGCCATTGAATGTGACGAGGTTCGAAGAACTTGGGGGGAGGTAGGGCCCAGCAAAATCGTATCTGGGGAGGTTTTCGAAGTAAAGAACAATCCTCTCAAGCCCGCTGATATCGACACCATCAATGCTGATATCCCCTCCTGCACCCCCTCCGGTTTGAAAGTCACCGGGGATCTCTTCTGCTTGAGTGGGGTCAGTAGGGTCACCAAAAGGAAGAGGCTCCGGAGACCGGAGAAAAACTTCATCACCCTCAGAGGTTTTCTTTTTCTTGGCCTCCCTATCTTTGCCTTCTGCTCCCCGTTTCATGTCTTTCTTAGGATCCTTTGAGGGTTTTGGAGATCCAACAACTTCTCTAGTACTTTCATGCTCCACAACTTGTAGAAGAGAAACATCAATCTGTCCTTGGTCTGGCCCCTCTGGGTTTGTTGGAACAGCTTCCTCCACTTCGGTAGGATTGGCTTCAAACATACCTTGCTTACCTTTGCCTTTCTTGCCCTTCATATTGCTTGGGGCTTTAGCTCTACCTGGAAGATACAACGATCCATCATGTGCATCTGTCCTCTTGAGGATTATTTCCGGAGGGGGTGGGGTTGTTAATTCCTCCCAAGATAAGTCCCTCTGGTCAGTTGTGTTCCAAAGGTAGGATCTTGTTAGATTGCCTCCGGTAAAGACGTTGTGGAAGCGGTTTTCCCACTTCTCAGCAGTGCAAGCATTTAGCTTGGAGCAAGTGGTCTGCCCAGCCTTTAAGTAATAACTAAAGTCCTTAGGCAGCACTGCCAAAAAACAAAAGAAGACGAGTTAGACAAACAAAGTTGTGATAAGTAAAGTTGGAAATATGAGATGAGATTCTTACCATCACTTCGCCATCTGCTGGTAAGCATGCTTGGGTTGACACCGGTTTTAATCTTCCTCCCATTCTCTCAGACGCCACTAATAAACAGGAATTGAGTCTTCCAGTTCCTTTCTGACTCAAGCAGGTCGTCCACGGCCTTGTAATCATCACCCATGTTGAAATGGTAGAAGGGGATAATGTGGTTTCTGCAGAGGCTGGCCACAGCTGCAAACTGCTCCATTGGAAGAGGGATTCCGGAGAGCCTAGAGGCCATAATGCAGGCCATGAGGGTATACCAAGCATTGGGGCTCAATTGGATTGGGAAGAGTTTGATGAGGTGGAAGTATTTGACTATCTCTGGGTCTAGGGGAAACCTTAGTCCCCAGTTGAATAGCTCAGTGAAGAAAGCTATCTCACTGAGCTTGCAATCCATCGGTGTCTCCGGGTCCACCGGAATCCTCACCTTGACATTTTCTGGGATCCCCCATTTTGTTCGCATCTGACCCAGTTCGGCTGTGTGAATGAAAGCGTAATTAAGTTTTTGCAAAGCTAGGAGGTATTTGACACTTACCTTGTGGAAGCAAGGTCCCACTTTTCCCACAAGGCTCTCCAGCAGATCCTGATGTTTTAAACATAGCTTCTCCTTGTCTTTGTCCTTCTTGGCAGTAGTAGTCTCACTTGTTTGCCCGGAGATGTCGGACTCAAAAGGGGCTTCTTCAATAGAGTCCTCCAGCACTTCCTCCATTATTATAGAAGGATTATCAGTTGTTTTTGGATGAGAGGAACTGGTGGTTGGCTCATCAGGCCCTCCGGATGGTTGGGCATTACTATCTTCTTGTGGTCTGGACTCCGGCTGGGGCTCAGATCCAGAGGTTTCTTTCCAGAGACTTGAACTGGTAGCCTCCGGACTGGACGGCTTGTCCTTGGGAATCTTAATGGGTTCTTTTGACCCTGTATTTTTATTTTTAGCCCCAGACTTGGAAGGCGTAGTTTTTGGAGCCTGCCCTTTCACCAAACGACCTCTTCGCTGATCTACTAGCATCTCTGGAGAGGCGTCAGCGTCCGATCCCATGGCAATGAATGGGAAAGGTCTCTTAAAGCTTGTGACTGCCTGCCCTGGTTCAACAACAGGCTCTGATTCATAGACCGATGAGCCCGAAATGATTGGTGAAAGGTTGGACTGGAACAACCTCCTGGGTTTAGCACTCTTAGCTGAAGAAGAACCCCGACCAGGCTCTGAACTTGGTGTTTCCGATTTGTCAATAGGGGAACAGGGAGGCCTGCAGCAATGTGCCTTTCTCGTTCGACCTTTTGATATTTTCTAACTATGACAAGTTGAGCCACCCACCTTTTACTAAGGCGTTTCTTGCTGTGAACATAAACTCACACCAATAGAAGGGTTTTTTGAGAAGTGAAAACTTTTTAATTTAACAAGAGTAGAGATAATGAAGATGGTAGAACAGTGAAAAGTGAACTAATTTATAGGAAAGAAACAAAAGATGCTTCGATACCTAGGAGAATACAAAAGGATAGATGTAATGATTAAATACGTCGCTGATGTCACCCACATTAATTGAAGAGGTTACTTTTTGGAGTAAGTGGGAGCGCTGTTCTAGGAGAAAAGCGGCCGGTGTGGCGAATCAGAGAATGACATGTGTTCCACGATATCTGGCAAAACCGTTCAGTTTCTGAGAGTTTTGTCCATCCGGATAAAGTCGTTACACAATTTGAAATCTGTCCGGACATAGTTATGAGTGCATATGAACTATTTTTTAGGTATTGCCAAAGGCCTTCGAACGCAACCTAAAAAAGAGGCTACTGATGAGTCCAGATTTTGTCACCACTCATTATGAGGACCGGATATGGGCAATTCGGACAAGATCCACCCACTAAAACATCCGAACTGAACTAATGTACTAAAAACTTAATCACTTCATGACTAAGCTAATTACCTACCTAATTAAAAACTAATGGGTCTTTGAACTCGACCCGAATTCATAATCATGACCCGAAAGCCCATGTGGCCTAAGGTTAAGGGTATAAATACCCAACCACTTTCATTTAATGAGGGTAATGAAAATTAAATACAACGAGGCAGCTCAAATCTCTCACTAAAATCTACTAAACATTAAATACCCTTAAAATACCTCAAACTTCAGACAAAATTACCCTCAGTTAAAATTAATCCTCACCAGCACTAACGTGCGACCAGAGGATATCGAGATCCAAAATCCTAGTCCTATCAAAACACAACCATTTCGAACAAAATCACACACAAAAACACAAGTCCTAACATAAGTAACAACGATACAAAACTAATCTAACAAAACAACACCTAAAATCATGCAAAAATCAAACTTTTTAAAACGACCTAAATACCCTTTTTTCTACCATTTATACACAACTAAAACTGAAAAAACTATAGCATGAGGCTTGTATTTCTTACGTCGATGTTGTTGTGAGTTTGGATCCTTGAAATATTCAAGTTTGATTTTTGGTCGATCTTTGAGAGAGAGAGAGATTTATCAAACCCTTTTCGAATTAAATGAAAGATATATGACATGGGTGTAAGATCCAGCGGTGTAAGATCTATAAAGATGTGTCTTATTTCTAGCCTCGCCCTTTTTGAAAAAAAAAATTACCAATATTTAAATTATCTAGTGATAATTAGTAAATATTTTGTTATCAATTTCAAAAATTGATTTACAAAAATCACAAATTAATTTCAATGATATGAGAGAAAATAGAAAAATGTTTTAAAATATATTAATTTTTTTTTAATATTTGAATATATAATCACATTTTTCAAAATATATTATATTTAGTGATTATTAGTAAATATTTTATTATTTATTAATAATTAATATGCAATAGAAGTATCTAAAATTACTAATTTATAAATAATATCAAATAATATATTATTTTAATATTATAAGTATTTGTGAATATTTTTGATGGATTTGATTCGGATTGGATTTTTATGGGAGATTTTTAAAACTCATAACCCGGATCAAAATTTAGAATAATAAATTTTTAAACCTAGTTAGAAATTTTAAAACACATAACCTATTTCGTGGGATCGGAGACCCAAGATTCATGGCAAAGTTGCCATCATACTTCTTTCTTTTAAGTTAATGTTTGGTTAATTTTATCTCTAGTGGCGCTAGGGTTGGCTTTATCTATCACCCACAAGGGCTATTAAGCACGAAATGTCTAGTAAACGTATTTTTAATAAAAAGATATAATTCTGAGGGTCATGTGCCACTTTATAGTTAATTGGCACGAAGAATGATTATATATGCCGATATTTTTATGGTTTTGGAGATTAAAAAAAAATTATAATAACACAAATGCAACAAGTACAAATGCAACAAGTGTCAAACACCGGTGGACGACTTTTAGCCATCAAATTTATCTTTCATATGTATTCAGAGGCTTCGTGCATTTTTGCCGATATACCTCGACTACGAGTACAGCTAATTTTAAATATTTATTTAATAGTTGTATTCAAAAAAAAAAAAAAAGGTTCTCTTGAAATATTACTTTAAACAGTCTTTTCGGTTTCTCATTCACCAAACCATCATTCCACTTTCCATTATTCAATTCACTGAATGAAGGATTAGAAGCCGCTGTTCTTGACTATCATTTACTAAATTATAATATGGGTTCCTTTACCACTAGGATAATACTCCATCAGCTTCAAATCACATAATATAATAATATGGGTTACTACACAACTGGTGTTTGAAGTATAAATCACAACACAACTGGTGTTTGATTCGCTATTCCAAAGGCTAGCTATTTTCTTCTGATTCCTGTTTTTAATCACTGACGCATGTAAGAATAGCTCAACTCTTTCTTAAGGCTCAAACTACTATTAATGAATACGTAAGATGGAACAAATAAGTGAGATGGAGCCTTTGAAATTCGACTATGATACCATTAAAGATGCTACCGATAACTTTTTGGAGGCGAACAGGCTTGGAAAAGGTGGATTTGGTACAGTTTACAAGGTAATCATGTTGCAAGGGTGTTGTTTTTTGTTTTTCGTCTAAATGTTGAGGCTGGAATGGAATTACGCAGATTTTCTCGATTTGGATTCATTTTCAGGGTATTCTTGCTGATGGGCAGAAAATAGCAGTAAAAAGATTATCGGAGGCGGACACTTCAGACGTGGAATTTGAAAATGAAATCTTATTGATGGCGAAGCTGCAACACCGCAATTTAGTCAGGCTCCTTGGTTTCTGCCTGCAGGGAAGCGAGAGACTTCTTGTCTATGAGTTTGCCCCCAATGGTAGCCTTGAGAAGTTCATAAATGGTATCAACTTACGTTAGTAATTTCAAAAGAGCCCCTTTTTTTTTTTTTTTTTTTTATCTAGACATTTTCCTAATATTCTTGTGGGTGTAGATCGGACCAAGTCCATGGAGTTGGATGGAGTAAGACGCTACAAAATCATAATAGGCATTGCTCGGGGACTTATGTATCTCCATGAGAATTCTCCTCGTATAATTCACCGTGATCTAAAAGCAGAAAACATTTTATTAGATGCCGATATGAACCCAGAAATTGCAGATTTTGGTTTGGCATAATTGTTTCCTTTGGATAAAAGTCATGGCAGTAATAGTAAAAATTTAGGGACTCGGTGAGTCTCTTGTAAAAGTCATTTGCATCACTGCCTGACCAAAAGAGTTTGATAGACCAATAAGAAAACATGAGTGATTGGGATAATAACAATGTTTATTTTATTTGACGACCATGTTTCAGTGGTTATATGGCTCCAGAATTCGCAATGGCTGGAATATTCTCAGTTAAGACTGATGTTTATGGTTTTGGCGTCCTAATCCTTGAGATTGTGATGGGAAAGAGATTTAACTATTTCTGCAATGTTTATGTAGCAGAACACCTAAGCAGCTATGTAAGTATCAAGCAGAATATTACACAACTTAAAACTTTCTGTAAAATTTGTAACTAAATCAGGACCCTATAACTTTTGCAGGCATGGAAAAAATTGATGAAGGGAAACGCAAAAGATATGTTCGACCCTTCGTGGAAATCAAGCTTTAACGAAATGATGAGATGCATCCACATCGGATTGTTATGCGTCCAAGATAATGCAGCCAACAGACCAACGATAAGAGAAGCTATCACCATGCTTAATAACTGCTCAATGTCTCTACCGCTACCTACTGAACCTAAGTTTGAAGGGCGTAGTAATATATCAAAACCTGACAATGCATTCAAGTATAATAAGTTATTCCGTGTGAAGATAAATCCAAAAAGGAAATCTGAAAGTAAGTTGAATGTTCAATATATTTTGTGATTCTTGAATATTTAGTTTTCATCTCATACTTGAAGTAGAATGTGCTTATATCTTACTTCATGGTCATGGCCGAGATTACTTACCTGGGCTATTTGTTTTTTTGCGTGGACTAGCAGATGCAATTCTCATTGATTATCAAATTATCAAAGATGCTACGAATAACTTTTCCGAGGCAAATGTTATTAGAAAAGGTGATTCTGGTTGTAGGAACAACCAAAGAAAAACTACAGTTTACGAGGTAATCATAGTTGTAAAAAGATTAATTGATACTCTTTTCTTTGAAAGTGGACATTTGCAGTATTACAATTTACTTGATACGGATAAAATTTCAGGGTAGTCTACTAGGTGGACAGGAAATAGCTGTAAAAGCGTTAGGAAATAATTTTGAACAAAGCGACATGGACTTTAAGAACCAAGTCTTATTGGTGGCCAAACTACAACATCAGAATTTAGTAAAGCTCCTTGGTTGCTGTCTGCGAGGAAGAGAGAAATTTCTTGTCTACGTGTTTGCCACCAATTCTAGCCTCAACCATTTCATATTTGGTAAGAACTTCTTTCAATTTTCTAAAAGAGAACATATTTATTTAGATCTGAATATATCCCTGACATGCTTGTTGATTTAGATCCGACCAAGCGACTGCTACTGGATTGGGAAAGGTGCTATAATATCATAAAATACGTTGGTCAGGGAATTCTTTATCTGGACAAAGTTTGTGGTCATCCTATCATTCACGGCAATCTAAAAGCCAGTAACATTTTGTTAGACGGAGATATGATCCCCAAAATTATGGGGTTTAATATACCAAGATCTTTTACGATGGATCAAACTCAAGGGAATGCTAGTAGTATTTTGGGGACAATGTATGTATTCTACTTTTCATTTTCATGAACGCCTCGGCCAAATAGCTGAGATATATTTACATAATATCAACAATTGGTGTACTAATAATTTGATACTGATATTACAGTATGGCTAAGAATGATGTTTTCAGTTTCGGTATCCTAATTCTTGAGACTGTGACTGGTCGGAAAACCACTTGTTTCTGTAGTGGTGAAAATGTAGGAAACATTCTCCAATATGTAAGTACTAAGGTTTATTTGTAGACTTCATAAAACTAATTGTGAATTTGTCAATAGATCATTGGTTTAGTTTATCTAAAACCGAATACTATATACAGGTATGGAAAAGCTGGATTGACGGGACCATAATGAATATTGTGGACAATTCACTGAGATCCAGCTCTAGCACAGTAATCGAAAGGTGCATACACGTCAGCTTGTTATGTGTTCAAGAGAGTGTAGCCTACAGGGCAACAATGGACATCGTTATGGAGATGCTAGATCGTCAAACATCTATTCTCCCGAAACCTACTCTGCCTTTGTTTATCATGCGCCTTAAAATTGAATTAGACAGCCGCGAAAGTAAGTTGAAAGTTTGATATATTGCACTCATTGTTGTAGTAAAATATACGCATGCCTTGCATCATCATCATGACCGAGACTACTTAACTACACTTTTGTTCTTCTATTTTTCTTTTTTGGTTAGTGGATGGAATTAGCCATATGGATGGAGTTAGTGATACAGATGGACATAACTATGTGGATGAAATTAGCGATATAGAGGGAATTAGAGGTGCGCAAGGACTTGACGATGTGGATGAAATTCTAAAATCCAAGTCTTTCAACTTTGACTTTAATACCATCAGAGTTGCTGTCGAATACTTCTCGTTGCCGAGCATTCTTACAGGAGGATTTGGTTACAGGAATCAACAAAAAACACATACAGTTCACAAGGTGAATCATGTCAGAAAAAAGATTGGCAAAGTGGACATTTGCAGTATAATGATTTACTCTTTTAAATCCGTTTACAGGGTATTCTTAAGGATGGACAGGAAATTGCAATAAAAAGATTAGAGATGGATTCCCTACCTGACCACTTAAAATTCAAGAACGAAGTCTTACTGTTGGCAAAGCTGCGACACCAGAATTTAGTCAGGCTCCTTGGCTTCTGCCTGCAAAGAAGCGAGAGAATCATAGTCTATGAGTTTGCCAGCAATGGTAGTCTTGCTAATTTCATACATGGTACGAACTTACTTTAATTTTCTGAAAGAGAGCATGTTGATTTAGGTCTCAAAATTTTCATCACATGCTTAATGATTCAGATTGGACCAAACGAACACGAACACGATTTGACTGGAAAATTCGCTACAGTATCATAAGAGGCGTTGCTCGAGGAGTTCTTCATCTCCACAGAGATTATCGTCTTCCTATCATTCATCTTAATCTAAAAGCCAGTAACATATTGTTAGATAAAGATATGATCCCTAAAATTACCGGGTTTAATAAAGCAAGATGCCTTAAAGAAGGGAGTGGGCTGTGAGTATTTGCTGTTATTCATTTTCCGAATATGCAAGGCAAAGTAATTCAATGTCATATGCAGAGAAACATACATTTAGCATTTTCATATCGAAAGTCGTTACTAATAATTTGATGCCGGATTTTGCAGTGATTATATGGAAACAAGAGCGGTCATACAAAGGTCGGTAATGTCACACAGTCTATATAAGTGTGATATCAACAATTCCTGTATTAAGAGTACGATGCCAAATTTTGTAGTGGTTGTACGGCTCCTGAGTATGTGATGGACGGATCATGGTCAGCTAAGACGGATGTTTTCAGTTTTGGTACTTTACTCCTTGAGATTATATGTGCTCACAAATACAGAAAGGTTCGGTATGGTAGCTGGTCAGACCCACTACTAGTTGTTGGATACGTAAGTACGAAGCTTCATTAGTACACTTCATTTGTTTTATGGTAACCTGATCATTAGTTCAATAAATCTCATCCGTGTATTTTTTTTGTAGGTATGGAATAGTTGGAAAGACGGAACCATATTGAATTTAGCGGATCCTTCATTGACATCCTGGTCCAGTACAGACATGATGAGATGCATACAAATTGGATTATTATGCGTTCAAAAGAACCCAGAACACAGGCCACCAATGGCTAATGTTGTGCTAATGCTACACAGCTACTCATCAACTCTACCGGCACCTACGGCACCTCCATCAATGTAATCAAATTATAAACTGAATTATAGATTTGACCTGTCATCCGTATGGAATTCAACTCGATAGTGGATCCAAATCCAAAGCTTGTGTCCAGGGTTGCATTCTCATGGGCTACGCCACCATATTGAAGGCTAGGCGAGTTCATATTTGAAATTTGGGTGCTACACACATGTTTCTTTCTCATGGTACTCTCTATTGTATTCATGTTAGGAATACTTTCTTCTTTGCTAAGTAATTTCTACTATCACTTTCCTGCTTTCTATTGTCCTTTTTAGGAATCGCGTGCTCAAGATACGCATGCGAATCTCCAATTAGCGGAGAACAAGAAATTGAAACTTACTTGAGCCCAAAACTTATATAAAAACAATTGCTCTCCATCCAATTACATTTAGTTGTTTCATTTCAAAATTTATATACCTTAGTTCATAACAAGGTAATATTTTTTTTTTGGAATTTTACATCATAACAGTATTATATTTAGCTAAGCTGTGTATGAAAAACTACCTTTAGTCTTGTTAGATATTTCAGTGTAATTGGATTGGTTAGTTGACCAATGTAGTAATGATACATTATCGAATAAGTCGTAGAGTGCGAAGTGCATGTTTGTGAAAATATATTATATGATTAGTGGAGTCCAAAAAATGGAGTCACTGACGGGTCCAAGGAGCAGCACCCCTAGCTTGGGTCGAACTAACAGGTAAGCTAGAATTTTTTTTATTATGGATGATTCGCTATTGTTACCGTTCATTAAATTTTCAAATTTGACCGTTTTTTCAAATTTCAAAATTGATCGTTTTTTTATTTAAATTAAATGTCGTTATATTTTTGGACCATAATTGAAAAACCGAATTGTTTGGTCGAATTTCTTATTAAAAGGGTTCCGTAAAAAAATTCGATTACACTTTTTTCATTCTTATTGTTCAACACAAAAACTCTCTGATTTTATGAAGATTGAGATGATGAACGAAGGAGAATCAGGAAATGAAATGATGAGTAAGTTCGCTAAAATGAATAAGTTTGAATTACATGATTTCAGACGATGGTAGAAAAGAATGCATTTTCTGCTGACTACCCTCAAGGTTGTTTATGTCCTGAGTACCCCTGCCCGAAGATCATTGAGAATGAAACACTGGAACAAACAAAGAGGCACAGTAAGTGGCAGAATGATGATTACATTTGTCGTGACCACATATCAAATGGTATGTTTGATACTTTGTTTGATATATACAAAAATGTTGAATTTGTAAAAGAATTATGATTCTATTGAATCGAAATATATGGTAGAAAATGCTTCAAGTAGAAAGTTATTGGCCAGTAATTTCATTAATTACAAAATGGTTGATTCTCGACTTGTGATGAAACTGTACAATGAATTATTAAGAATTCTTGGTAAATTCGTTCAACACAATATGAAAATGGATTAATGTATATCAGTATCTTCTGTTATGATAAATTTCCTCTTTCATTAAAAGATTTTAAACACACTTTAAAACACAACAATGAAGAAATGACTTTAGTAGAACTTTGTAGTAATGTCATGTTGGAAATGTGGCAAACCTGGTAACTTAATGAGGGATTGTGGAGTTGGAAATAGCAAAAACAATGCTGGTCCAAGTGGGAACAATGTTGGTCCAGGTGGAAACAATGCTTGTTCAAGTGGATCTAAGGATCCTGAAAAGGAACAATGTTAGATTTTATGTCAGAATTTTAATTTTGGTCATAATTATATATCTCTAGTAGCTTAGCCATTTTATGTGCAGGATGACGATGTTTCATGGTGGGTTGATTCGGGAGCTACAAGCCATGTATGTAAGGATCTTCGATAGTTCAGTAATTTTCATCCAATTGAAGATGAATCGTCACTTAATATACGAAATATTACAACCGAACCAATTAAATGAATACTAAATGTTAACTTATTGTTTACTTCTGGAAAATACATATTTTTAAACATATATTGTATGTTCATGAGATTCGAAAGAATCTCTTATCTAGTGTTGTTTTAAACAATTTTGGTTTCAAACAAGTTTACGAAAGTGGCAAGTATATCTCGTCATGGTATGTTTATGTTATATATTAATGTTTCGTTCCAAAATTATTTTGGTTGCATGACATATATTAGTATGTGTAGAAATTTGTATAAAACTGAATTATAACATGTTTGATTATGACATGTTCATTCTAGAAGAATATAAGACATGTAAAAAATGTAGATGTGAAAACCTTTCAATAATGTTAACCGAGTTTCTAAAATATTAGAACTAGTACATAGTGATTTATGTGATTTCCATGCTACACCTTCGTTAGGAAATAAAAAGTATGTTACCACTTTTATTGATGATGCATCTAGATATGGCTACATTTATTTGTTGCATGTTAAGAATGAAGCTCTTGATAAATTTAAAATATATAAGGAAGAAGTATAGCTACGTAAGAATGATTTGATTAAAAATCTACGTACGGATAAATGAGGTGAATATTATGATTCGACATATTTTTAGTCTACTAGTATAATTCATCAAACTACGAATCCTTATACATCACAACATAATCGTATAACAGAAAGGAAGAATAAGACTTTGAAAGAAATGGTTAATTCCATGTTGTCCTATTTGGGTTTGAGTGAAGGATTCTAAGGTGAGAGAATGTTAACACCCTGTTATTGAATCGAATTTCTACTAAAAAAACAAGATGACCCCATATGAACTTTGGTTTAAGAAGCGCCCAATATTGACTGATCCGAGAGTGTGAGGTTTTAAAGCAGTTGTAAGGCTCACTGAACCCAAAAGGAAAAAACTGGGTGAAAGAGGTATAAACTGTATCTTCATTGGGTATGTTGAGCATTCCATTGCGTACAGGTTCTATGTGTTTAAAATCTAATGTTTATGTGTCGGTGCACACGGTAATAGAGTCAAGAGATGTAATATTTGATGAATAGATATTTACTTCTATACATAGATCTAAAGATGTGATTCAAAATTTTCTTTTAATTGGAACTTAATTCAAACCAAAAATATATCAGGAGGTACTGTTTATGTACTCGAACCTTCTGAACCAAGGAGAAGTACTAGAGCTAGAAAAGCTAAGTCGTTTTGATCAGATTTTCAATTTTATTTAGTTGAAAGGTCAAGAGATAAGATTGACTATCAATATCAATAGTATTCAGTTTTTGAAGTTGATCCAAGGATTTTTAGTGATGATATCGTATCAAGGGATGCTACATTCTGGAAAAAAGGTATCCAAGATGAGATATAGTCTATCATGCATAATAATATATCAGAATTGGCTGATTTACCTCCTGGTTTCAAATTATTGGGAAATAGATGGATCTTTAAACAAAAAATGAAATTGAATGGTACCATTGAAAGTTATAAAGCTAGATTGGTTATCCAGGGTTTTAGACAAAGAGAAAGAATTGAATTCTTTGATAATTATGCTTCAGCTGCTAGGATTTCCACTATTAGATTGTTGATTGTACTTGCATATGTATACAACCTTGTAATTCATCAAATGGATGTAAAAACTGAATTATTAAATGGTGATTTGGATGAAGAGATTTATATGAAACAACCGAAAGGGTTTGTCATGCCTAGTTGTGAAAACAAGGTATGCAAGTTGAAAAAAATTATTTGTATGGTTTAAAACAAACACCAAAAGATTGGCATAAAAAATTTGAAAAAGTGATATTTTCAAACGGTTTTATTCTAAATCAAACGGGAAAATGTGTATATATAAAATTAGATAATTCTAGTAAATGAGTTATGATTTATCAATATGTTGATGATATGTTGATTTTTGGTACTGACCAAAATCGGGTTGATAAAACGAAGGAATTATTATCATTTAATTTTGAGATGAGGGATTTGGGGGAAGCTCAAATGATTCTTGGTATAAGAATCAAGCGAAAAAAATAATAGTATATCGATTTCTCAATCTCACTATATTGAGAAGATATTGAATTAATTTAATTTTAAAGATTTATATATGGTAAGCTCACATATAGATCATAATATTAAGCTTCCACATAATAAATGTGTTGTTGCATCTCAACTTGAATACTCGAGACCCATGAGGTGTCTTATGTATGACATGACTAACACTAGGTCATAACAAACAACTGTACAACCAGTCATAAATCCTCATCCTCCTCCTATTTCTCAACAAATAGTTGTACAACCTGTTATACAAGATCCTCGCGAAGATTCAGTAGATGAAGATGATATATCTTCCTTTTATAATCCAAAAGCATTTGAACAGGTATGCATAAAAGTGAAATATGAATGGCCACTCGACAACGATACAAAGAGATTAATATTACAAGAATATGTCAACATTTGTTCATTTTGAGGAAGAAATAAGAAGTTGAGTTTGTTATCAATCCTTCTGCGTGATCATTTCCATTAAGTAGTTTTTATATTCAAATAGAAAACATGATTGAGATTACAAATGATGATGAGTTGGACTACAAGCTAATTTAGCACCTTATTTACGCACCCTATTTGTTCATATTTGTGCACCAATATTGCTCTTGATTTTGCTCCTAGTCAACACTTGATATTTTCATAACTAATTAACACCTAATTCCGCATTGTTCTAATTTTTTTTTTCAATGAACCATTGATATATACATATTCATCAAATTAGAGTAACTAAATAATAACGTAAACATCTCACAACCTTATGGCTTAAATCTGCTAAATTGGGGAAAATCAATCTACGTAGCAGCTTATAGAATAGTAAGTTAATTTATTATGTTAAAATTAAAATTTCAAATTCTTTATGTTTTACTATTAATTTGACTGTACATATCATATTATAGACATCACTACAAGATAAAAAACGAGACCTAGATAAACAAGATATATCGTTCTAATATGCATTAAATTGCAACCCAGTTACACTTATATTTTACATAACCAAATATAATGTAATTTTGTAACATTTTTACACAACTACATATATCGTAATTTCGTAACACTTTTATGCAACCACCTATAATGCAATTACGTAACCTTTTTATGCAAACACCTATAACGTAATTTTAAAATCTTTTTATGCAACTACCTATAACGTAATTTCATAACCTATTAACACATAATTCTACACCAAAATGTGTTAACACAAAATCAATATTTTCAGATAGTTGTCAAAATATTTACGTCAATGTATGAAAACAAAAAATCAAAATAACTAAAACAATTATATAATCATAAAAACAACAAAATAATAACTCGATACAATCAAAAAATACTAAAACCATAAAAAGAAAAACACTAGAGTTATCAATAAACAATCGATAAATGAAAAGGAACAAAAATAAACAAATGGACGAAAATTGTAGAAGATATTGATTAAAGGAAGAACAAAAGACATATCTAAAGTTATAAAGGAGATTGATCGAATGAAAAAAACATGTCAAGATCGTAGTAACAAAACTGGTATACTATGTATAAAAGAAAAAGCTTAAATAGTTATCGACAATTAACTTCTAAACTTAGATAGTTATCAATACTTTTTCAAATCATGTACTATTATAGGTGAATAGTTTTGACTATAAGTAGTTATAGTTAGAGTACCTATTTTATTTAGGGAAACTACACCTAAGGTACCTACTCAACTATTTTATTGTCATCTTGTACCCGAGGTTTGATAAAATATCTCTTAATGCCCATCTCAATTACTTAATTACCACCTAGTACCTAACTTTATTTTAAGAGAAATTGCACCTATAATACCCACCCAACTATTCAATTGTCATCTAGTACCCAAGGTTTGATCAATTGTCACTTAATACCCAACTCAACTACCTTATTTTCACTTAATACCTAATATTATTCTAATACCCTAACTACCCTTAATCCACTATATAAGCAGAATTTTCTGTTTTCATCTATTTTTCTAGATTTTGGAGATTTGAATTTGTTAGCCGCTCTAACCACATAACCCTACGAAACACAATAAAGCACGACTGAAAACACAATTCCGGTGATCGGAGCGTTCAAAGGTCTGTTTATTTCTGTAAGTTGTGGTGTAAAACCTATCTAACGACTGTTTTCTACGTACAGGAACTGATCGTCATTGTTGGAATCTTTTGTGTTTTTAGTAATCGTGTTGCTGCTTTCAGGTAATCGTAATTAACTACTGATTTTGAAGTTATTTGTTGGTTTTCTGAGTTATAATAGATTTTATTCTACCGTTTTAGACGCCATACCCTGATTTCGAGCTTTTCTCTGTTTTTTGTGTGTTTGTACTAGTGATCTGTGCTTATTTTGTTAATATTTTTCGTTATATACTCATAGCCTTGTTTATGATGTTATATACTAATTTGTAGTGTATTAGATTTTGATTTCGGACGTGAAACATTTGTAGACTATGAGTTTTAGTTGTCCAGGCATTCAACACAAGATGCGAATTGTTTTATGATTTTCCAATGTAGAAGATACGAATTGTGTGATGTATCCAATGAGGAATATGCTAATTATTGTACCAATTCGCATGGTTTCATGCGACTTGCATGAAATAACTTCAAAAGTTTTTCAAACAACTATCAGTATATGCTGCGAATTGTATGAAACTCTAACTTAATGCATGTTCAAACATATATCAGGACTCTTAGTTGCTTACAAAACTCAGGATGGGTTGCGAACTGTGTGGAACTCTAAAGTATTGCATTTTCAGACAAATATCAGAACTTTTAGTTACTTTACGAATCCCATGATATACTGCAAATCGTGTGGAACTTTTAAGTATTGCATTTCTAAACAAATATCAGGACTTTTTAGTGCTTTACGAATCACATGATATGCTGCAAATTGTGTGATATATCATACCTTATCATCTTTCAGACAAATCTCAGGGAATTAAATAGTTGAGAGCAAATCTCAGGTACAATTGCGAATTGTTTACATTTTTGGTTAGTGTGAGTGTACCAGTTGATTTACAAACAACTCTCAGGACATGATGCGAATTGGTCAATTATAGACTAAAATTATACACAGTTCGCAGCTTATAGTTATACAAAAATGGCATGATACAATGCGAGCAGTAATAAATAACTTGCACCTTATTTTTGAGATTAATAACTAATAGCTTGTTTGATGCAGGATAAGGTATGTCTAAATCACGAGTTTGTTCACGGAGTTTGAAAGCATTCAAAGTATCAAAGCTTATATGGAGAACACATAAGAGGAGCTTGTCACAGGTGACTACCTAATTACCTACTCCTACGGGGATCACAATAATTGTTTCTTTAATAACCAGAAGGATTTTGTTGGGTTGGTGTTATATTTTGATTTTGAGCGTTTAAAATGGGTTAGTTTTCTCATAGAACAACACGTCTTCGATAAGGGTTCTGGTGATAAGTGTTCTGGTGAAAAACGTTCTCGTGATAAGAGCTCTGGTGGTAAGGATTGTGGTGTAAAGCGTAAAGAGTGTAGCGTAAGTTTGGGAGAACCATCTCTTAATCAACTAGTTAGCGGGGAGAGTAGTAACGGTTTAGTCAATTCTGATCAGAGAAAAAAACAACTTGCTACTGTTAGTTGGGCTGATGCTATTACAAGAGTGAGTCAAGCTTTTGAAGAATGTGCTGCAGGTCTCGGGTTATCTTTGTGCAAGTTTTCTTTAGAGTATGATTTTTCTTTCAAATACCTACACAACACGGAAACCAAGATAACTGCTTATTGTGAAAATAAGTTCACAAGCGGATGCAAATGGATGCTTTATGCATCTATTGATTCCAGCACAAGCTTGATAATGATCAAGAAGTATGTTCCGCACCATACTTGCAGTCCCGTTTTCTCCCAAAAGCATAATTGGCATAAGCATTTGACATTAGATCTTCAGGATTCTCTCCCGACCTGCCATTCGTTGATAGCCAAAACCATACAATCGACTGTCAAACAAAATTACGGTATTGAAATCTCTTACTGTTTGTCATGGAATGCTTTAGAGAAGGCAATGAGGGGAGTTTTCGGAGATAGTTCAAGTTCTTTTAGTTTACGAAGCGGGTACTTCAAGCGATTTAAGAGCCACGATATTATTTCAAACTTCCAGTTGGAGTTATCAGCTGGAAACCGCTTCAAGCGTTGTTTTATAGCATTCGGTTTGTCCCTTCAGGGATTTCATTCATGTCGTCCAATGTTGTTTGTCGATGGAACCCACTTATATGGCAAGTATAAAGGTACCTTGATTACTGTCATAGCAAACGACGGCAACAACGGTTAGTTTCATTTAACTATTTAATCTGAATGATTATGATGTTTTATTTGAAATTTTGCTAACAATTCGCATCCTATAGTAGCACACAACTCTCATGAAATCCTGATATTTGAGAACAAATCACATGCGAGAATGTGAATTGAGCAGTAACTTGATTTGCAGACAATTCGCAAGGGAATATGCAAATTGAGCAGTGTAGCCATAAAACTGTGAACAATTCGCAACCTATGGTTGTACTCAATTCGCAGACTATATTTGAGATCAACTCTCAGGAAAGCATGTGAGTTTGTCACATTTTTCACACGCTTGAGTGCTATTGTATTGTTCATTTGAGCTACCTTTTTCCAGGACTATTCCCCGTTGCTCTTGGTATAGTTAGCATTGAAGATTGGGACAATTGGATGTGGTTTTTGGGGTGTTTGAAATCACATTTGTTGGAGCGCCAAATCATATTTATTTTAGACCGTCATTATGGTATCGTTAATGTTGTTTTTGTCTTGTATCCAAACTACTATCATGCGTATTGTTATTTCCATCTCATGCAGAATTTGAAAGCAAAATTGGAGCATACTAACAAAGACTATAAAAAAAGAATGTTGATTTTCTTTCATCATCTTGCTTATGCTCCCAGTCGAGAGCTTTTTAAAAATATACTAACAGTTTTTCTATATGAAGGTGGTGATAGAATGAGTGATTATTTTTCTAATTTACCCCCGGAAAAATATGTGCAGGATTACGTTAAAGGGAAACGATACGGCTCTATGGCTTCTATTGCGGCAGAATCGTTTAACAATCAAATAAAAAAATATTGCAGCCTACCGATTGTTGAGTTTATTGACTGGATTAGAGTCTTGCTTATGACTCAAGTTTCACGAAGATACGAAGAGGGGCTAAGCTTGAGTACTAATTTGGTCCCCGAGTATGAGAAGAAGCTAAAGCAGAATGTTGACATGTGCCGAACTTGAGTAGTAAGTAAGTCGTCTTCTACCATGTTCACACTCTTTTCAAATCCTATGGCTGTTGTTAATCTATTGGATTTCAAATGTTCTTGCGGATCATAGGAACAATAGTGTTTTCAATGTCCTCACGCTTTAGCGGTAATACAGTATATTGATCAAGATCCCTTTACTATAATAGAGCCTTTCTTTACGGTTAAGAATTACAGGGAAAATTACTCTTTCAGCATACCAGCTATAACAGATTTCAGGGAAGGGTCCAGCGTTAACGATCCTTTGTTTGTTGAAATTCTGACTCCGAACGTTAAAAGACACTCTGGAAGGCCTAAGAAAAAGCGAATCACATCTAGAGGAAAAATATCAACCAAGCAGTTGAGGTGTGGTCGTTGTTTGAAATAAGGCCATAACATGAGGACTTCTGATGTTCCAGTTTAAGCACAATCCGTGTTGTGGACAATTCTCGTTGGCTACATTTATTTGTAATACTGTTATTGTTCTGGACAACAAACTAAAGATTTTCACAGTTGTTTGCTCATTTATGCATTTTGTTTTTGTTTTGTTTTTATTTTAGTAAAGAAATGCTAAGTGTTTTGAGTTGCATGCAATTCGCATTCACTATTGCGAATTGTTTACAATATCTTGATCTCATGTTGCAAACATCTCTCATGTTTTCATCCGAGTTGTGTGAAATATCACCAGGATATGGATTGTTTATAAAATCATATCAAACAACTATCAGTATATTCTGCGAATTGTATTGAACTCCAATGTAATGCTTTTTGAAACAAATATTAGGACTCTTAGTTGCTTACGAATCACATGATATGATGTGAATTCCCTTCAACTCTAAAGTATTACATTTTCAAACAAAATATCACAAAGTGCATGATATGCTGCGAATTGTGTTTTCAAAAAAAAATTAGGACTCTTTAATTTCTTACGAATCGCATGATATGCTGCGTATTGTAAACAACCAGAAGTCCTGATATTTGCTTACATATCACATTTTATGTTACGAATTGTAGTTTCATATAAATAACAGGACTTTCAGTTGCTTGCAAAGCGCATGATATGCTGCGAATTGAATGGAACTACAAAGCATTATAATACTCAGGTCCGCATGCGAATTGTGTGTATATCAGTAATATTGATAAACAACATCTCAGGTTAAGATGAGAGTTGTTTGCAAGTGGTGATAGGATACGAATTGTGGGTATTCTTTTACATTCACACATAGTATAACGTATTCACATATGATTCAAAGTTTACACAAAAAATGGATTCCAAAAGAGGATTACAGGCTTCATGCACTAACAAATTTTCAAAAAATCACTACAACCTTTTAGTGTTTGTTAGTTGCATTCCAAATAAACAAAAAAAACAGATTCTATCAGTCATTACTATAGGATTCTTCACCATCTTTCTCCTCTTCGTGCTGATCATCAGCCTTTTTATTGTCTTCTTCCTCCACGTTATCTACGTCCATCATGCATAAAAATTTGGTCCTTGATGGACCAGCGTCGTCGTCCCTCTTCCGTTTTTTGTTTGGAACCTATGCCCACTGAGGTGAAACCTCTGCTGGCTGAGGTTCAGCAGCAACTAGTGGAACCACTTCCACTGGTTGAGAATCAGCTCAAAAGTAGTCCTCAATGTCTAAAGCAAGAACACAGACTGGGCTGTTTGGTGGTGCGGCCGGAATGATTAAGTCATCGATCCAGTTGGTGGTTATGGATGACCATGAGTCACCTAGAGAACCCAATGAACAGAGTATGTGGTGGTGGTTGTGGTGGTGGAAAATGACATGATGTTTAGAATTTGAAGAGAACCATAGGTGTTTTTTAAAAATATAGAGTTTGTTTTAAAATTAGCCTCTAGTTACTAGTGTTATTCATAGGCATGGAGGGAGTATGAGCTTATGAGGTGGTGTGGCTATATTAATCATTACATAACCTCCATGTCCAATCTGCAATTAATGGGCTCTGGTGATTAGATTTCTTTTTGCGTGCTCAATGCACTTAACGTTTACCAAGGTAGACGACATAGCATGTTCGTATTCTTCAACGATAGATTTTGAATTATTTATTTTATATGAGGATTAGATGCCAACTGTTTAGTGATAATTTCGCAACCTTTGGTTGTTAATGTGGTAGTTTTCTAAGCATATATCAGCTTATCATGCGGATTGTTTAGTGAGGATCCAGTTTTTAATATATATCAAGAAATGGTGGAATTGTTCGAATACCAACTATCTTTATATATCAGGTTAGCATACGAATTGTTTGATAAGAATTTTGTATATATATATATATATATCAGGGAATTACACATTTCTAAAATTAAAAAACTTATATACACCAAAAAATTATAAGGAATGTATGTACACCAAAAAAATCATAATGTCATACATAAAATGTATATTAGTTCCAGTACGTGTTGGTGTCTCCTTCATTTAGGAAATAATCAAGCATTTCTGCTCTAAAGTCGGGAACCATATCTTCATCATAATTTTCCTACACATATCCATGCTTGATAATATCTCTAGCGTATTTGCAGACAAAAATACCACAGTTAAGGGTGTCACGTTTTTGTTGTGGAATTTTTCTGTCATTTTTCACCTTCCACCCTGTACTTGTAGTAGGTAGGTATCATTTATCCAGTAAATAGTTGATCTATTTATAACAATTAGTGTTAGGAATCAGCACAAATACTTAAACTGTGGTTCTAAAACAATTCGCATCGTACATTGCGAATTGTTTAACAACCAATCCAACATATGGATGTCAAACAATTAGCAGCCTATATTGCGAATTGTTCAGCATCCAATCCATTTCGTAGATGTCAAACAATTCACAGCCTATATTGCGAATTTTTCATCACCCAATCCATTTCGTGAATGTCAAACAATTCGCAGCCTATGCTGCGAACTGAATGAAACTCAAACGCATTTTAAAATGTGTTTAAAAGTAATTGAATGGTTAGGAATTTTACCAACTTGATAGGTGTCCTTGTTGTGTGGTCTATCCCTTTGAGTTTATGCAGCACTGGGTTGTAGTTTTGTACCGACCTGTCGTCTACATCAATGACGAGCAACGTCTAATGGTTTATCTGGTCCTTCATCTTGGTGCATAATGGAATGATGATGATGTTGGGGTCTCTAGGCGCTTTGCTAAAAACCGTGTCGACTAGATTTGATACATCCCACCCTGATTCCAGATTATGTTGCATTCAAGCGAGAGTACATTACAACGAGAACATGCGAGGAACTTTGAAATTTATCGTAACTAAACTTACCGTAGTTATGCCCGAAATCATAACGCAATCATGATACACTCTTTTTTGCATGGAACTTTGAAGTTTACTTCTACAAGCATCTTTCGAATCCAAGTGTCCACAACCTATGAAAGGAGTTGTTTATTTATGTTAAATATACGAGACTTGTTTAAAACATTAAAAATAGAATTGGTTGACAATTCGATACCTATACGTCTAGCTTGAGTTCTAAAGGTAGCGCCAGCACATCACTTGTTTGCACTCTAATTCCGTAGGAAAATTTGGACGATGGTAAATTCTATTCTACAGGATCAATGGTGTCATGCTCGTAGGCTTTAATTAACTGTATTTTTTTGTATTCTTTGACATCGATATGGTCAGTTGTCTGTGTTTTCTTTGGCCAGTCAGTGTATTTTACTTTTTGCGGTTGAGGTTTTGTTATAATTATATGTTCCTCTTCCTCGGCTTCTGCCTCTACCTCTGGATGCTGTGAAAATATCAGTAGATTAAAAGTAGGCTCCTCTGTCTCTTTACTTGACTTCAGCTTATTAAATAACAAAAATTAAAAGAGTGTGTCAGTCATTATAATGTTCAGGACCCCAAACAATTCGCATGATAACATGCAGATTGTTTGGTTCTAGCTGAATACATTACAGGGTAACTATCAGAATAGCATGCGAATTGATCGAGGTTCCACTGAACACTTCGCATGCTACCCTGATATTCGTTTGTAAAACTTAAAATATATCCACACAATTCTCATGATATACTGCGAAATCATTTAAAATAGCCCTTACCACACGGCAGCGACAACCAATACCGTTGACTGGTTCGGCATAATGTCTAGATCGTGTCGGAAAAAATCATTAATGTCATCCTCCGACATATTCTCCAAAGAACATTGTATTACACCATCGTAATATACATTATCAATTTCATTTAAAAAATGTCTGTGAAACTTGAGTGTAAATACAATCAACAGAAGCATCGGGTACACCTACTGTGTTATCGTTCGACTCTGGAGCTTGCAGTTGATTCGGTATCGGTACTACAATTTCACGTTGGCTTAGCAATTATGACTTTGCGCACACCACTGTTGGTCTTTGAGGTACATTTCCGTATTGGTTTTAGTCTTCTAACGATGTTCCTCCCTGGCTAAGTAGTTCCAGCTTCTCACAGGGATTGACACGTTCTGACTCTTCCGGAGCTATGTCTTGTGTTAGCCTTTCTCTCTTTTCCAAGGCTATTTGTTGTTGTTGTTGTTGTTCTTCTGGTGGGTGTTGTTGTTGTTCTTGTTGCTTCTGCTGTTGATCTTGTTGTTGTTGTTGTTGTTGGTGGTGGTGGTGGTGGTATTGTTGTTGTTGTTTCTATTGTTGTTGTTGTCTGTCGGCCTCCTGTTCATACAAATTCCAAAATTAAAAGCTGGAGGGGTTAAGCATACTATAATCATATTTGTGAACAAATTGCATGCTAACCTGAGATTTGTTTGAGTTATCCATCTAAAAAAATTCGCATGGTAAGTTGCGATCTATAAAATAACCAACTCAATAGAGTATAAAAGAATTCGCAATATACGATGCGAATTGTTTGGACAGGACTACACAATAGTCCTGATAGTCCTAATATTTGTTTGAAAGTTATCATGTGATGCGAATTGTTTGAATATGTATACAACGATAAAACCCCGCTGACTGTTTTAAATACATACACTGACTTTGTTTGAATATGTATACAAAAATAAATATTATTATAGAAACAATTTTATCACAACAATAAATAAGATATTTGAATCTTAGTGTACTTTTGATCCACTTACATCTTCAAGGCTGTCTAGGTCTGTACGTCCAGATTTTTCTGTTGCCACTTCTTTCTCACGATCTTCTATCTCCTCCGCTACGTGAAGTACGAGCTCTTGGTCATTCGGAAGAGACTCGTGTCTTTCTTTTCTATTGGAGGACTCAGAATTGTGTCTGCGTCCTGTGTAGGAGGAGACTTGTTTGTCTGTCTCTCCACGGTGTCCGTCTCTGTGGATACCAACAACTCTTCCTGCATCTTACCAGATGGTACCGGTATGGGTGAATAGCTCCTATCGTGATTCGTGTCATTATCCTGATTTTCAGCAGGCACAGATGCCTGTAATTCAGTGGACACCGCTCCAGATGGAAATGCTGGTAGTCCAGGTACCTTTTCAACTGCAGGGTTTCCAATTTAGCAAATTGGCTGAGAGAGAGCCTTGTGGATTTGCTGTGCTTCAAGTTCCGCGATCTTCAATTTTAATTCTTCCAGCTGAAAAATTAATAGCAGAAGTTTTATAACATATTACGTGCTGATTATAGGGATTATGCAAGGCTCAATTTCATACTTACTTCTTTGGCCTGTTTTCTATCTTTCTCTCGTACTTGTTCTTATCGGTGTATGTCTTCAAACTCTTTGATTCCCCTACAGTTGCAGACTTCTTTGTAGTAGCCGCTCTACGTTTGAGGAAAAATTATCGATTGTTTCACTCATACTAGTGGTGCCCTCGTCGTCGGGCTCCTGTTGGGATGTGGTGATCGGTGGTGGTGGAATCGTTGGCTGGGAGAGTCTTGGTGGTTGGGGTCTGGGTGATATCACGTGATTCGATTCTTTCTATTTCTGTGATGCTCGTCTCTTTGGTTTTGGGGCTGTGTTTTTCTTCCTTTTCTTTGGTATTTCTTCTTGTGAAAGAGATTCAGCATCTGCATCTCCACTATCTACTGCTCCTCCGAAAGCTTCGCTTTCAGCCTCAGTAAGACATAGTGGACCTTCCAAAACCTACCAACACAGGAACATTAAAAGTAAATAGTTGCAAGCGGTTTGTTTGGAAAATATCAGGATGTAGACATATTGTTTTTTATAAATAGTTCGCATTATATGCTGTGAATTGTGTGGAACTCTATCAATTTAGAATTGCGAACAACTCGCATGGTACCATGCGAATTGTTTGATACCTTAATTATATAGAGTACCAAACAGAACGCAGGGTAGGCTGCGAATTATTTGATACCTTATTCTAATATAATACCAAACAAAACGCAGGATGTGTTGCGAATTGTTTGCAACCCCAATTCAATACCTATATAAATCTCATACCTGATCATCTTTCAGGTTGGGTATTCTAACAAGCAGCGGCACGATAGATTCTTGGCACTCTAATCCCAACCATTTGAAAAACCTTGGGATCAAAGTCGGCTTCGCTAGCTCTAGCCCGATTGTTGAGTGCTCCATGATGAAGGGCTGCATTTCGACAAGTATTATCATCAATATGCTCTGAACATAACTATTTTTTATACTGAATAAATCAATCTTACAATTAGAAGGGCGACGCAACCGAGGACTCTATCAGGTTTTTCGATAGCTAAGCAACTCCCGATAGACTGTCGAAGCTTGAATAATATTGATCCGGACCAGTCGTAATTGTTTATTTTGTTGAGGTCTTCAACAAAATAAAGCGTACTCCAACCTAGGATATCTCCAGATAAGGAGTAGAATAGGGTTGAGCACAAAAAAAGTATCAACAGCCGTGCAACATCTTCCAACTCATGCTCCCCCGTTCGCTTATGGCTCTTTCTATACCTTCTTGTAAAACCCATGTCAACATACTATGTTAGTAAAGTACAACATCCTGCTTTATAAGATGAAATATATTTTTGAAAGTACCTTTTTAAAATGGTGTTCGTTATTGTTTTAGTATTTGTCGGTCCTATCTTCCTGGACGTTTTACCTATGAAGTATTTCTTCATCATCCTCGATTCGTCATCCTCACCATTTACATATTTGTTGTGAAATGCTCCGAATTTTGTTAACGACATTTCCTCTGTGTCATGCTTCATCCCGAATATAACCTTCACATTGTCTGTAGTTAGCTTCACATACTTTGAGCCAATAAGGAAGGCGTCTTCATCGACGGAGAACCTCTCGAAAATATACTGAATTATGGAATAGAATTTCTTCTTCGGCCACTCTGCCACATTACAGATGTCGAAAGCCATTTTCAAAAGCGTGTAGAAGGGTGTGTTTCTTGCAGCTTCGATGTGGGCACAGGTAATGCGGTTCTCTTTCAACGGCTTGAGAAGGCTCACCGACCCTGACCTGTAATAACTTGGTTTTGTTGTCATACTTCCTGCACAAACACAAATCAGTTGGAGTGCCATACGCCTCGCATGACAAGCTGTGAACTACCTATCTATCAGTTAGAGTGTCACACAACTCGCATGCCAAGCTGCGAACTTCCTATCTATCAGCCCGTATTTGCAAACAATTCGTAGGCTGGCCTGGTAATTGTTCGTAAATATAAACTGCGAAGTGTGTGATATACATATTCAATCAAGTTGCGAATTGCTATGAACTATAAACATAGATGAAGCTGCGAATCTTTTCGCATCCTAGGTGATGAAGATGCGAACTGTACTAAGCGCACTGATACACGCTGTGAACTGTTGTATTTTTTACATGCATGTTGTAGGGATCTGGGAAATATGGAAACAACACCAAAATCAACAATCAACTACCTAATGCATATCTAACATACATCACAATTCTCAGGAAAGTATTAACATTACATGAAATCTAACTTCTATCCTGCGTTCGACGACAAACCCATAAACTAATTGACCAACTGTCATCACTAAATACTTGATTCCGGTTAAAAAAGGATCGTCGATCGTGAAATTACAGAAACAAGTGGTTTGAAGACATCAACAACGCAAAAAAATACATTTTCCACGACAATGCTTACCTTGTTATCGTAAAATACTGTAATTTCACCGGTCGGCGAGCAGTTCACAACAACTTCTCCAACAGAAGGTGGTTAATCGATTGACGGAGTATAATATGTTGACCGGTACAATTCCGGTGGGGGTTCGACGTATAACTAGTTTGGAGAGAGCGAGAGGCTCGAAGGGTTTTGGGTTGGAGAGAGAGGCTGGAAGTCGAACAAATTTTTTTTCTGGTGGTTTCTAAAAAAGTAGAGGTGTTTGGGTTGGTTTAGGGTGATGTGAAGGGGGAAATAGTGTGTTTGAAGTGAAAAATGGGTATATATAGTCGGAGGGTAATTGTGTCCAATTTTTACCTCGAGGTACTAAGTAACACTATCCAAAATTTGGGTACTACCGGGTAATTACATACTTGAGCGGGCATTTACTAGTACTTTTCTCTTATTTTAATACCCTAACTACCCGCACCCTTCATGAGCAACCACGTAACCAAAATTTATCTTTCCTACTTTTTTATTTTATTTTATTTTAAAAAGATATGTATCTTTCAAACCGGAGCTCGAAATAAATAAATGAAAGTACCATCTCTTTTGTTTTTTAAATGAACAAAACTAGATACATTGATTATATTTTTTTACTTTTTAAGAAAATAAAATTTCACCAGTAACAACTCTCAGGATATCCTCAGAATTGTTCAGGAAATCCCGAGAGTTGCAAACAACTCTCATGATATCCTGAGAGTTGTTCAGGAAATCCTGAGTTCCAAACAATTCTCATGATATCCTGAAAATTGCAAACATCTCGAGGTACCAGCGGGTATATATGGTTGTGGGTATTTTTGTCCAAATTTCAATTTGAGGTACCAAGTTACACTATAAAAAACTGGTACCACTGGGTAATTAAATAGTTGAGAAAGTATTTAGTTTTTTTTAATCAAGGGCTTATATTGATATTAAAATAAATTTTGAGCCTTAATAGGCAATATTACAGCAATTGAAACAGAGTCGTCTTCTTCCTTGAGCCAAATCGAACTCACCCCCAAATCAAAAGAAAAACCCTAATTAGAAAATCGAAGATACCCCAAATTGAGGCTTTCTAAGAACACAATTGCTCTTAACTTCAGAGGAGCATCATTATCAACATAATCCACATTCGATTGAGTCCTCAAAACCTCCTTAGCGATCCAATCTTCTCCTAGATTCTGTTCCCTATAGACGTGTTTAACAACCATTTCCGATCTGATTAGTCTTCTACAACAATTAAGCAAAGGTTCAAGATACCAAATAGAGCTTCCATGGAGTAATAGATTGACCAGAACCAACGAATCGATCTCCACATCTACCCTGCTTAGCCCCAGAGTCCTACACAACCTCAAGCCATCCAATAGAGCATGACCCTCGGCTATTAAAGGAGATGATTTTCCATACAACCTGCCAATGCCAATGATCATGCCACCATTACTGCCTCTGAGTAATGCAGCACCTCCAAATTTGTGATTGAAGGTACATGCTCCATCAATGTTAATTTTATACCTTCCTTGTTTAGGATTTTTCCACTGTAAAAATAGTGGCTTAGTCGAGGCTTTAATCTGATGAACACAACCAAATTTAGTAGCTTCTTTGTCATAAGAACCCCAATGCTTTCTGACCAGGATTTTTGCATGATCAAGGCTAGTTAGAATGTATATGATGTGTCTGATTATTGAAGCAGAATTAGTATCCTCCTTGTTAAGCTTCTTCTTATTTCGAGCAGACCACACTGACCAAACAATAATTGCAGGAAGAATAGTGAAGATATCACAGCTTCTTTGAGCTGCCCAATACCACTTCATAATGACATGGAAGAGAGTCATGTAAGAATGAATCTGAACATTGAAGATAGAGCTGAAATGTAGCCAGACAGCCCAAACCTGAGGACAGTGCACAACAGCATGGTAAGTTGATTCAATATTATTACAATGTACACACTTAGAGGCAAGCTGAAAGCCTTTAGATTGCATCACAGCATCTGTAGGTAGCCAATTATGTAAAGCCCTCCATAGTAAAAATGAGCATTTTTTAGGAGTAACAGCATTCCATGACTTTTCATAAATTCTAGACACATTACCCTTGCATCTGATGTGATTCAAAGTATCTTTACTACTGAAAGAACTATCCTTTGATAAAGACCATAGTAAAGTATCATTTCTATTAGAAAGACGAACCTCCCTGATCTTATTAGTCTCTATACTAGTGACAATAGAGTTAAGCTTGTCCCAGTGCCAGTCGTTATTAATCCATAAATCTTTGACAGAGATATCACCAGTGTCCCAAAGAGTTCTTCTATCATTATCATTAGACACCTTGATGAAAGGTTTATCAGAGCACCATCTGTCATACCAAAAACTCATGTCTCCACGACCAGGCAGCCAAAATAAGTAGTTTTCAGCTTCCTCTCTAATCATAATGATACGAGCCCAAGGTTTAGACTTCCTGCTAGGAGATATAGCTAGAGTAGGATGAATATTATCCCAACAACAGATGGATAACATGTATTTAGCCCAAAGAGATTGTTGCTTTCTGAAACTAAACCACAATTTCATTGCATAAACCTTCTGCACATCTTTAAGTCTTTTCAAATTTAGACCTCCCTCATTTATAGGCTTGCATAATCGTTCCCATCTAGCCCAGTTAATCACTCTCTTGTCTTCTTTGTTTCCCCACATGAATTTACTAAACAAGATCTCCAACCTACTAATAATACCTACAGGCAAGTTTGAATGCTGCAAGCTGTAATTGGGAAAAGCAATGAGAGCAATCTGAATCAGCAACAAGCGACCAACAAATGAAAGGTGTAATCTGTCCCATTCCATGATTCTAGATCTAACTTTGTAAATCAAATCTTCAAAATGAACCATTCTTGTATTAGTAGCAATTGTAGAGCCAAGATAACAGAAAGGCAAGCTTGTATGATTGATGCTCCATATGTTTTCAATAATATTAATTTGTTGAGGAACCATCTTTTTGGAAACAATAAGCTTAGATTTGGTAGTATTGATTTCTTGACCAGACACCAATTGATAATGATCCAGAATAGATTTGATAGCAATCATTGAATCAGGATTACCATTTGAAAACACCATAAAATCATCAGCAAAAGCTAGGCACGCAATATTCTAACTGCTTCTAGACTTGTATATAAACCTTGCATCACCATTCGAAGTTTGCTTGATACTCCTTATCAGGTACCCTTCTGCCAGAATAAAAAAACTCGGGGAAAGAGGATCCCCTTGTCTTAGACCATGAGAATCAACAAAGTAACCAGTCAGTTCACCATTAACCAGGATAGAAAAGTAGACCTGACTTATACAATTGTTAATAAGAGCAGAAACATTAGTGTTAAATCCAAATGACCTTAAAACTTTAAAAAGAAAGTCATGATTCAACTTATCAAAATCTTTTGTCATGTCAGTCTTAATAACAACATTCCCCATCTTTCTATTGATATTAATGTCAAAACAAATCTCCTGAGCCATGAGAGTAGAGTCCTGAATACACCTTCCTTTCACAAACCCACCATGTTCCTCAGATATAAGCTTTGGCAAAATACTAGCAAACCTGTTGTTGATCAGCTTCCCCACAATCCTTGAAAACAATGTTGTTAAACTTATAGGACGAAAATCTCTCCAATTGTTAGGATTATCCAACTTAGGAATCAAGCAAATCGTTGTAGCCCTCACACCTTTAGGCAGAACAAAACCTTTAAAGAAGCCCTTAACAGCATTACACAGATCAGTCCCAACAACACCCCAACACTTCTTATAAAACTCATTATTGAACCCATCAGGTCCAGCAACTGATTCAGAGTTTAAAGATTTAACAACCCCATAAATCTCCTCAGACTCAGGGATACAAGAGATGCTCATGTTATCCTCATCACTTACCAAAGAAGGAATTACCTCCCTTAGAACCAGATCAGACATAACACTATTAGCAGGAGCAAGCAAAGACTTAAAAAACTCAACAGCAGAATTATCAATATCCTCTTTAGTAGTTAACCATTAACCATCCACCTTAATTCTATCAACCCTGTTTCTCTTGTTCCTTATCTTCACAAAACTATGAAATGCAGAAGTATTTCTATCAGCATCCCTCAACCAAGAAGCATGAGTTTTCTGCCTCCAAAAGATTTCCTCCCTATCAATAAGCACCAAGTGATTCTGCCTAGCCTCCTCCAAAGCAGACTTATTAACATCATTATATTGATTTTGAAGCATGGTTTCCCTTATGTTAATGAGCTCTTCAGGCTTCCTAATAGCATCAAAAATATTCCCAAAAGAAGACTTATTCCAAACCTTTAACGCAGCTTTCAACCTTTGTTTCTTAAGCCAGAAAACCATAATTGGATTTGTCACATTACCACTAACCTCAACAGACCAACTATCTTCCACCATTTTCAGAAAATCAGGATGGGTAGTCCACATATTTAAGAACTTAAATGAAGACTTAGTTCTTTCAATATTAGAAGAAACCTTAATAACAATGGGGCAATGATCAGAGCAATTCCTAGCCAGATGAGAAACAGCAGTGACATCAAAGAAATTCAACCAAGAAGAGCTATACAAAACTCGATCAAGTCTCCTCCATTTACTCCCATTAGACCATGTATAGGGACAGCCAGTAAAACCAGCATCAATAAGACCACAGTCCATAATAGGACCATTAAAATCATTCATACCCCTTTGATTAAGAGTGGTGCAAGCAAGCTGTTCCTGAATGTTTGCAATGATATTAAAGTCCCCAAACATAATCCATTCATGAGAAACATCAAGACTTCTAATAGAATCCCAAAGTAAGAGCCTCTGATCTCTTTTGCATTTTGCATAAACAATAGACACTTGAAACACTTTATTCATAGAAGGATGATCAACCTTAAGATGAAGCAGTTGATCACTGTAAAAAACAACCTCAACTTTGAAATCTTGGTGCCAAAACACCCAAATTTTATTACTCACATTACTACTACACCCACTTAACTTCAATTTCTTAGCCACCACACTCATCTTATCAACCTTAACAAAAGGCTCTTGGATAGCAACAAAACTGGCCTTTAAAGAAAATACCATAGATTTTAACCTCTGAATGGTTTCCTTATTAGCAAGTCCTCTTGCATTCCAGTTTAACATGGTAATTGTCATTGATCAGATGAAGATTTTTGGGCTCTCTTGAGCTTCATAACCTTAGCAGAAACTGTCCCTTCGAACTCCACAACTTTGACACCTTCTTTGGCTTCTGAATCTCTTGCCCTTTTAATCTTCCCTTTTCCAACTTCACAGGAGAACTAGCAAGGCTACCAACATGCTTTTGAGAATCATGAATCTCCTCACTTAGAACCTCAAACATATTCCTTTTCTCCAAAGTCTTCAAAGCATCTATCATATCACTTTCACTAACCAGATCAACAGAGCCACCATTCTCAGCAGCTTCAACCATTCTAACAGATCGAGAATCACCACTATTTTCATCACACAAGGAGTTATCTAAAACTTTGTCCACCACTATTGATTTTAACAAACGCCCAATATCTTTACCTTTATCAACATCAGGATGAGCCACTTTATCAGAATTATCATGTGATTCTTTAGAAAAATCATTGGCCACATTAGGAAGGTGGGAGCAAGAAATCTGATCAGAAACACCATCTTGAACCTGCTTGTTATCAAGATCATTCCTTAAGTTCTTTGATTCAAACAAAAACTTCTTGCATTTATCATTCGAATGGCCAATGTGAGCACAATGACTACAATAAAGCGGAACATTATCATAAACAAGATTGATCCAATAACTATCAACCTCACCAAATTTCAACTGAACCTTATGAATCAAAGGCTTTGATACATCAACCTCAACCCAGAATCGACAACAATTTTGTCTAGCTCTGTTAACCGAAGGGACCCAGACTTTCAATGGAGTACCAAGAACCTTCGCAACCTCAGTTATCGTAGCTCTGTTGAACAGAAACTCCGGCAAACTTGGAAGAGACACCCATACCGGCGTATATGGACATTCCAAACTCGGATCAAATCCTGGAGTCCATTTTAACAATCGAAGAGTTTTATTACCCAAGACCCATACGTTTCTCGACCACAGCTTTTTGAAGTCATCGACCTTAGTAAATTCTACAAAGATGTATCTGTAATCCCAGACAGACACACTGTAACTGCCAGTGAAGTTGAATTTCGATAAAAAAAACCCATGAAACTCTCCATAGAAGGCTTCCCTGAGGCAAATTTAGCAATTAACGTATGCTTTGACATCTTTATCAGCCTCTCCTTATCTCCAATATCAAACGTAATAGTCGGAATATCATTTGACAAAGAAACAGAAACATTCAAATGTTCGAACTCTGTATCCTTTTCTTTAAGTAAATCAGCATAAGAACCCTTCACTGGTTCTTCTTTCTCTATCTCTTTGTTTCTCTCCTCAAAAATAGGATTAGAGACCATGTTACATTTATTCCCAGAAAGATTCAAATCCACCATACTGTTCTTGGCTACCAAACTCCCTGATAGAGACTGAATTGATTTCCTAAGTGTAGGAAAGTCTTCGATCGAAGCATTCTTAGGTTCCTTAGACATAATCTTAATCACCACTATGATTGATTATCAGAAAACAAGCTTAGATTCAATAATTGAATCAAAAAAATTGGCTCTGTTCTTGGTCAAGAACAGAGCTTTCTCCAAGAAGCCATTCTATGGATCATCGTATCTATTTTTGGTATCTAGTTTTCCGATTTAAATATATTTTTTGTTAATTTTTTTTTAACATTTTAAACCAGTTGAGTACTTTGCTGTTTTATTTATTTTAAATCTTATTTGATTTTTAATCAATATTTTATCTTATTGTTTATTTATTTTAAATTTTATTGCAATCTAAAAAATATAAAAATACTAGTACAGATTAACATAATGTTATATATAAAGATGTTTAAAATATAAAACACACCAAAAAAAAAGAAATCGGAGACGAGCCCTCGTGAAGGATTTAAACCTCCTTTAATTTGGTATGTGATTTAAAAAGAAAAAGACTAAAGTACTTAAATTGGTTGAAGGGTTTAATGCTTGGGCCGATCTGGTACCCCAACACCGATGTAAACGTCCAACTGTAGGATCGGTTGAAGGGTTTAATTTGTTGAAAAGTTCAATGCTTAGTTGAATTGGTCAATTTCTGTCATTAACAAAGATGATTGGTCCCTCGTGACATCATGGATATTTAAAACCTTTTTTTTCTTTCTTTCAAATTTCGGCAACTTTGACCAATTGGATGCCCATATATAGAGATTCTATTATTTTCTCTTAAAAATTTCTACTAGTTCAATAAAGAATACTTTTTACACGAAAAATACAACAAATGCTTCTAGAACCAAACTTTTAACTAATGCATCTATTAATCTAAACATTGAGTTTACGAAATAGATCTCTCCGTTGATGAGCCGGTGACGGCCCAACTTGAAGAAGAGTTATCAGTGTCAGATCCTGTGAACCTTACTGCTGAATAAGGACGCTCAGACGATAGCTGGGGAAGGTTGACGGATTCATTACCGAGCATGAACACCACTTGTGACATGGTTGGCCTATCACCCGGATCATGTTGGACACACAACAATGCAATATGAATCCACCTCAAAGCCTGTGCTACCAAAATGGTATCCATTATATTCTGATCCAGCAACTCTTCTCCCTTGCCTTCTATCCATAATTGCCATGCCTACCGAAAAAATCATACTTTTGTAAGCCCAAAATATAGGAAAAGAAAAACGAAATAGACAAAAATGAAACTTACATGGGATAGAAGGTTTTGAGTATTTTCTTGGTGGTAGAATTCTCGGTTTTTTCTACCACTTATGATTTCTAGCATCAAGATTCCAAAACTATATACGTCTGATTTAACTGAAATCAACCCTTCTAGCGCGTACTCCGGCGCCATATATCCGCTATAAAAAGAAAAATATATCAAGGTTATGGAAAAAAGAAGGCGTGGATCATCATTTGAAGGTCGAAAAGGAAATGAAGGATATATCTTACAATGTTCCAACAATTCTCTCTGTACTTGCTTCAATTTGCTTGCCTCCAAAAATCTTTGCAGTTCCAAAATCTGATATCTTTGGATCCATCGCGTCATCCAGTAGAACATTGCTTGCTTTCATATCTCGGTGGATGATCTTAAGCCTAGAGTCCTCGTGTAGATATAAAAGCCCTCTTGCTGTCCCGTTTATGATGTTTGCGCGTCTTTCCCAGTCCAGCTCCTTGCATTTTACAGGATCTGTTTTCGGAATAATATATAAACTATAAAGATTGACAATTCACATAGATTAATAACAAGGAGTTATAGAGAGAGAGAGTATACCAAACAAGAAGGCATCAAGGCTTGTATTGGCCATGTACTCGTATACAAGAAGCTTCTCGTCCTGTTCATAGCAGTAACCCAGAAGTCTAACAAGATTTTTGTGTTGAAGTTTAATGATCAATATGACTTCATTTTTAAACTCGTCAAGACCTTGATTTGATTTTACCGACAGTCTTTTAACTGCTATTTCTTTTCCGTTAGGTAGCTTTCCCTGCAAGTCAAGAACATATCATCCTCAATATTTCATCAAGCTAGCTTGGTCCTAATTCTAAAAAAGTTCTTTTATACATATTTAGTAAGTGAAAGAGATCTTTAACCTTATAAACAGGGCCAAAACCTCCTTCTCCGAGCTTATTTTCATCAGCAAATCCGTTTGTTGCGGTCTCTATTGTAGCTAGGCTCAAATAATTCATCTCTCCGCTGTTATCTTCACCTCCTGAAATTATACCTCCTTCCATAAAAGACGGGTGATTCGAGGACTTGAAATTCCGTAAAAGGACTTCTTCGCTATGACCTTCAGCTAATTAAGGAAATCGTCAAAACTTGAAACTAATCTGTAACTATGAGAACTATGAACTTATATGTATACCTCTCAATTTCTTTCTCCTGGTTGAGTAACACAACAGGCCAAAACCCAGTGCAGCTGCCAGAACTCCCAGTGATGAAGATACAGCGATTACTACAATCTTAACTGTGCCTATCCCTCCTGTCTTTCCTGTTAAACGAACAGATTACAATAAACATCCTGAAAGCCATTTCTACTGAAAGATCAAAGAGTACATATTGACACTGAAATCATACAACTTAATAGTCAAAATTATATGTAAGAGAGTTTGAAATAGCGTCCACAAAGACTTCAATTTGATCAGGCATATGGAATTAGAAAATTTATCCTAACATCTTCAACTCCATTATATAAAAGTTAGTCAATCCTCCGACCATGAGTCGTTGGAGAATTTAGTTAACTAACTTCACATCATAGTCTCAGTTTACCAACTATAGTAATCCAGTGTCATGAAAATCAATCACATTCGGGGATTAGTGGTGTACCATTTTACAGTCAGGGGACTTTCTGTAACACCTCATAGTCGAGGGATTAAACATCATTAAAATCCGATTAGAAAAACTGAATAAGCGAAATTTCAAGCCTGTGTTGGCTAACCTGTATCTGGTGCTGGCAGAGAAATAACAGTAGGCGGTGGAGCTGATGGAGGAAGAGCTGGAAGTATATAGAACAAACGTTCTTCATACCGTATATTACAATTAGGAGCAAGAAGACGCCACCCAACTTTTCCATTGCAACACCCCTTGATCTCTGTTGTAAGCTGATCTAAACAACTACGACACTGATCACTGTTGATATCTCTAGTACACTGGACCAAGCCATACCTTTTCTGGTTCGAACCAGAATCCGAATCTTCCGCCATGTAAAAGATCTCGTTGTTCGGGGCCCTATCAACAAGGTTAAAAATCAAAGCTAGTGCCCCAAAGTCCGTGTCATCCGGTTTAGAATTATTTGCCACGTTCCACATCAACGCACCAGGATTCATCTGCACAACTCCGAAGAAACTGACGTTGGAGTAACGTAAAGTGCACATGTCATACCATATGATTGCAGTTTTATAGGATGGACATCTTGTTTGAATATCTTGGCTTGATTGTTTGACACACGTTTGGCATGTTTCTGCTGATATATCACCTCTGCAGAGGTAAAGACCGTAGACCTTATCTAAAGACTCGTTCAAGAAACTGTTTGTTGAAGCTTTTGATGATAAAGAATCGAAAAGGGTGTTAAGTGTTGTATTGTATCCATCATTTGAACTAGGATCAACCTTTGATGAATCTGAACAATCATGGTAAGCATAAGCCGGTTGGGCCTGGGATTCGGTGGAAGTAATTAAGACTGCAAAGATTGTGATTGAGAGTATAAAGAAGAAACCAGGTTTCTGGACATGAAACATTTTTTTTCTCTTTTTTTTTTCTTGTTGTTGAATTAAGTTCTTGCAGCATGTTGAATCTAGTTTATCTATTGTAGTAAGGAGGACTGTTTAGTTCATGCTTGGTCAAGAAAATACAACACCTGACCTGTTGCTTGACTTGGTTTTTCTTCTAGTCTTTGTTAATTTACTTTATTTAAAACAAAAACAAATCCAAGTTATTGAAAAATTAGACTTTTTCAATTATTTCATTTCATGGAAGTGGTTAAGGAATTCAATGCGCGGATAAGTTTATTAGTATTACTTTATGACTAATGTCAAGCTGCTATTGATTGCTTCCGCTCATGGTAGTCCATCTATCGGTGCTATTAGTTTGGATGTGTTTCGCTATCGCAACTTTTTCTTCACTTTACGCCGGGGCTAAAAACGATAATTCACCAGTTTGCCCGCGGTAAAATCAAAAACCATAAATTTGGAATCCTTTTGAATAAAAATCAAAATTTAAATAAAACCCTAATATTATTTAATTACCCTAAACCAAAAAATTAGAAATAGAGTTCCGAGAGCCCTAAAACAAAACACAAATATCGAACACTCATTTACTAGAAAAAAACATAATATATAAATATTATACTATAAAATTTGGAGAGTTATTACCCATCATAGAAAACAAATATAATTAACAAACCTTGTACTATGTTTATATATAAAATCAACCAAACTAGTGTGCACATTTATTTTATAATATTTTTTAATTCAAAATTTTAAAAATTCATATTTATTAAACTGTAACTGAAAAAAATAACTATTAGTTTTTTAAGATGAACAAAACTAGATCCATTCATGATATGATTTGAATTTATTTTATAAGTTATTTTTTACACTAGTTTCTCATTATATGGTTTCACATCTATCATATGTCTGGTTCCGCATTAGCATCTATCATATGTCTGGTTCCGCATTAACATCTAGAATTTATCATACTTGGTCGGTTTCTCATCTATCATAGTTGGTCGGTTTTGCATCTAGCGTCTATCATAGTTGCATGGTTTCGCATCCAGCAAAAAAAAGGTCTCGCATCTTCTTCGCAACAATCATCTTCTTCGTTTACAATGTAAAATTAAATTTTTTAAAATTTATATCTTTTAAACCGTAACTCGAAAAAACAATCTGAAAATATCATTGGTTTCTGTAAGACGAACAAAACTAGATCTATTCATGATATGTTTTGATTTTTTTTTAAAAATAAATATATTTTATACTAGTTTCTCATTATCTGGTTTCGCATCTATCATATGTCTGGTTTCGCATCTAGCATCTATCATAGTTGGCATGGTTTCTCATTTAATAGTACAAAAATTAAAGAGGTTTCACATCTAGCAAACAAAGGTTTCACATCTTCTCATCTATCATGTTTCTCATCTATTATGTTTCATATCTATCAATACTTCAAGTAAAAAAGGTTGTGCATTTTCCGAAATCCATCTCCTTCGTTTACATTGTAAACCTTTATAGAATCTGATTTTTAATATCACAAATTACACTAAAAATGATCAAACCTTACTACGATACAACATTTAAACAAAAAAATCAAATTAATACCATATGAAAAGCAAAAATCACAAAAAAATATAGAAATTGAATACAAAAAAACTAAAAAAAAAACCAAACAATCATTTACGAAACAAACAAGACAATTTAATAAGAACCTACTATAAGGAAGGTGGATAACCGAGCTGAGATTTATTCTCTTATTTAATAATAAAAAAATATTATAATAAAACAATTAACAACCAAATTTAAAGAGATTTACCGATCATAATAGAAAAATATGATGATCGAGCTCAGATTTATTATTATATTATAATAAGAAAATACGATAATAAGAAAATTGATAACTTACGTGAAACTTTTGCCTTTTTATTTAAAACATTCATTTTAGTCAATGTTTTATTAATCTCTAGTTGTCTTACATCAATACTACCCACTTGTGAAGAATTTCACCTCGAGTTATATTCTGAATAATGTGAAACATCATTACAAAACTCGTAAAGGCGAGTTACATTAAAAGTGCGAGATATGTTCATATGAGTAGGTAGGTTAATCACGTAAGTATTATCATTGATCTTCATGATGAATATGAACTAACTATATTTTCTCGGCCTCAACTTACTATAAGATCCAAAGGGGAACCTGCTCATCCATGTTCTCGATATGTATATTTACTCCAGTAATATTACAAAGATGTGTCAGGTCTAACGCATGTTTAGGAAGCTTTAAATATAGTAAATAATTTTTTACAATAGTAGTGTAAAAAATGTTATATGCAAATTTTTCTTGCGCTAGTGGCATGTCTACCACTTAGGTTTTTCACAATATATATTTTAAATTAGAGTATTTTTAGTTATCGTTCTCGATCTCATATGGTATTTATCTACCGCCATAACATAATCTATAAAAGGATAATAAATTTTGAATCCCTATGAGAAATGATATACTGCAGTACTCCATGCAAATGAAGAACTAATTGAGAAAAAATTAGACAACATGTAAAGAATCATAGGTCTTTTGATAATGAATAAAATTATGTATCTCAGAAAACGTGTGCACCACAACAAGTAAATAGTTTACCTCATGTTGAGTTCGTTGGGGTCTTAGAACATAATTCATCAAAACATCCTCCAATATCTAATTAGGTACATGTAGATTTATGAAGATACTTGTATTATGAACTTATCTCGTACAAGTATGATTAACAAAATAGTTACGAATAGACTTATGCACGTCATGTTTCATCTGAGGCTACTAATATTGTTTAACTATCCAACTAATAGTTTTATCGCGTCCAAGGTTTATAATGTCATATTTTCCAATGAGTGTTATGCCATTATCTAAGAGGTGAAGGTCATTTATCAAAATAAGGTCGTACTAAAAAAAATAGATCATATTAATGATGAAGGGCTATTAAAAAATTATATTAATATGATAACCTAAAGAAGTTGAGCCAATTTATGTATTAAAAAAACAACACGAGCATGCTTGAATAAAAGACTCTTTAAAAAAACTCACAAGTATTATGACGACCCCAATATGAGAAATAAGTTGATCAGAGAAAATAAGTGATATAAAAACCAAAAGGAGAGAAACTATCTAAGTATTTTGAAGACGTGGATATGAGATTAAGCTGATCAAAGCATATAGAGGGGAATTTAACAAGACATATATGACCCTAATACAAGGATGAGGTTGAACACAATAAAAATGAGAAGATAAAGTAAATACATAAGCTGATATGTTAAGAGAAACTATATAGTATTACTAAAATAACACAGGCGGTTAGACGCTAAACTTGTAATCTTTGTCACCAAATATTTCTTATAAAGAATTCAAGTTGGACATAAATACATGTGTGATTCATCTGCAAAATTGAGACTAAGGCTTGGATAGTGGTATAGAGAATTCGACCTTATTGTAAAGGGTTCCATAAATTGTAATCTTGAGAGAAATCTAATCGAAAGAAAATAATCATTGTTAGTCTTGATTTCTCAATAATTTCACCATTAAAAATGTCTATTAAGGATAATTTTTTATCACAAGTGTCCACTCCAACATTTTCTCATATGTTGGAGAAATATTTGTCATCCTTTTACAGTTCTTTCAAAAACTGAAAACTTGATTCCTTTTGTTGGGTATACATAAATAGATTATATGTTGACTTATTCCTATACTAGCTTATTCAGATCCCCTAATATGTGTGTCCGGAACGAACAAGAATTTATTAAATAGATTTTCTACTGAGGATGCATATTACTTCATTTTGATGTGTATCCCTAAGCTTTGTTCTTTAAAAACCCAATTCGCTTTTTCTCTTGTACCAACAATGAACCTATTCTAATTTTACTAACTTCAAAAAACTAGGTAATACTAAAATAAGAGTAGTATATAATTTTTATTTAATGCTTTAAACTCGCATTTTTACAAAAATACCAGAAAAATACCATCATTAGCACATATTTTCTCATATCTCTTAATATTTGTGATAAATTTGTACTACAAATTTTATTTTGGAACCATTGTGTAGCACACTTATTGTCACGCTTTTTGATACGTAACATCCATATAAAACTGTCATAGACTTACAGGAGTACATGATTAATACCCATATAGACTACATCTCAAGCTACCTCAACCATGTAGTACTATCATCACGATACAAACACTACACGCCTTTGTTCTTAATTATAATTGGAAAAGTAATAATTTAACTTTCGTTTTTCCTATTAATTTGGGAAAATCTATTTTACTAATATTGTTTCTTTATTTCCTTTTATAATTTTAATACTAGCTATGAAAAAATCCATTTAAAATTAGTTGATTAATGACATGAAAAGACTATTTCTCTCAAATATAGTATGTATGAATGGATACAATTATTTTTTAACTTGCAAAAACAGTCAATATAAAATTAAGCACAATATTTATTAGTAAATCAATAAATCTATAACATTGTCAAACTACATATAGATATATATTAATATTACTATAATATTAATGTATAGTCTGAATTTATTCACTCTTATCTCAATAGTCACTCATCAATTTATATATTTTAACATCCAATAATTTGTGATTTCATTTTGATATTTTAGTTAGACTTTTCTTGTGGATTTTCATTTTAGATTTTAGAGGAGTATAACATTTTATTTTTAAGTTTTCAATTTCCATCGATTTTTAATATTTTTATTTTTAGTTGTTTTTGTTTTTGTTTTGTTTCTATTCCAATTTTTTTTTCCAATTCTTAAATTTTCAATTTTGATCGATTCTTGTTTATTATTTATATTTTCTTTCTAATTTCAATCAACTCTAATACTTTATTTGTAGATTTTTATTGATTTTTTGTTTGATCTAAGTATGTTTTGAGGTTTTGAGAAATAGAACATAAAACTATAAATTTGCATCTCTGTATATACGTAGGACGACTTGTAATCATGTTTTGAAAAAATATGTCATCGTTTACTGGAATTTTAATTGCATTTTTATTTGCATAAAATACTCATTTTTGTTTGTGTAAATTCATGTTGCAAAAACTAAGCTTAACTGGTTTGCAAAAATTAGACTTAATTAACTTGTAAAACTTGATTCAAGTGACTTGTCAAAATTAGACCTACTTGACTTACGAATAGTGTGTTTAATTGACTTCTAAAAACGGAGCTGATTTGATTTGAAAAACTAGGTTTATTTAAGTTGAAAAATTATGTTGATTTGCAAAGCTATGAATATTTGAGTTGCGAAATATATACTTATATAAGTTGAAAAATATAAGCTATATAGGTTTAAAAATTATTAATATATAACTTTAAAAACTAGGTTTATTTGAATTACAAAAACTAGACCTACTTGACTTGTGAAAAATAGACATAATTTATTTACAAAAATTTAGGGTATTTAACTTATGAAAACATTAGGTTGATTTGACTCACGAAAAGATTCAAATTAACATTATTTTGGTTTATACGTTTTGTTTATGTGTAATGCCTTCATATGTTTTGATAATTTTCAAACACAATGATCAAGATGTTGTGAGAAGGTACATCTTGTTCTGTATGATGCTGAAATAGTTATGAAAGAGAAGATTTTTTTTTATGAAAATTATACTTGCAATAAATAATAATGTTAGTAATTTATATAAAAGATAATTTAAGTCTTTATTAAATCATTGGTTTTATTATGTTTGTGAAGATTCCATTTAGTTATTATTAGGAAAATAATATTTAGTGGACTTGTGAATATACTATTTGTACATAAATAAAATTGGTCAATTTTTAAAAAACTAGTGTATTTGAACTTCTGAATCAATATCATGGAACTAGTTATAATTAAATTCCAAAGCCACTAAACATTGTGAATAATATACACTAAAAACATATTTAGTATATTAGATTGTATAAATTAGTACTAAATTCAACATTCAATTTTTTAAATTAAGTATTCTCATTTTAGTAGTAAGAAAAATGTTAGATGTAGGCTCCAAACGACTGAAGATAGAACGCGAGCTCGACATAAGTTTCGCTTTGACATATTTTGACCATTATAGGGGTTCAATTTCAAATATGGGGGTTCGAACACTACAGGATGATCGGTCTTGTCTTGGGTTAAGGCTATGCGTGTGAGTTCAATCTCATTTTTATATAAGTTGTAGAAGGTGGTTTGACATAAAAATGAGTTTGGCTAGCTCCAAGCCTTAGTTGTTATTAGAAATAGTTTGAAACTTAATTTAGCATATTAGTTTGGATTTAATATATAATAGTTGATGTGTCAAACTAGTACAATATGTTAATTAACTGAGTATAGTCGTTGATCATGGTGATGGTACAAATTTGTTGTAAGTTATTTTGTTTACTATTTGAGCATGACGTAGGTTTGCATTATATTTGATGTATTTGCACAAGCCTATGACTATATGGCCCTTTTGGACAAACGGAAACAGGCTTTATTTGGAGCCCATATATCAGAATTAGGCAATGCGACCACTCAAATCAAACGCGTCGAGAAGCCCAACGATTTTCGAAAGCATCACAAATGTGATGAATTCTAGGCTCTAGATTTAATCATTTAAACCCTTGTTTTTCTGTTTTAGTAAATTTTATGCATTTTCCTATTTTTGTTTGATTTTATTAAAATACTTAACAAACTCCAATCGTTTTGAAATTGAGGTGGGCTTTATTTTATCGCATAAGGAAAAAACCGTAATTTTGGGCTAGGTTTCGAGCACTTGTATAAAAAGGCTCTTACACCCTAGTTTTGCCTCAGATTTTTTTTAATAGAATTTGATTTTCTTTAAAGTCTCTTTTACTCTAACCTAGGGTTAGAGCTATATATCTTCTATTGTTCGTCTTCTAACCTAGGGTTAGAGCTATATATCTTCTATTGTTGAGAGACATACAAGAAGCACTACACGGGCTGTTGAACAACCAAACCAACAGATTTCGAGCTCTAGGTTCGAGAAACCAGCCGTCGGGATCTGAGAGAGAGAGAGATCGACCGCGAGCGGAATATGTTTGCTCCTCTGCGAGAACAAGGTATAGGTCAATATTCCCCACAAGACTGTCGGGGCCAAGTCTTTGAACAGCAGCCAGCGAGAGATTCTGATCTGAACGCCAACAACCGGTGGGAATCTGGATTCAGACTGGAGATCCCAGAGTTCCAAGGAGGTATCGAACTAGAGGAGTTTTTAGATTGGATCACCTGAGTTGAAGAAGTCCTTGATTATAAGGAGGTTCCGGATGCAAAGTGGATGCAACTAAGTTATGAGGCCGAGCTGCATCCTGGTGGCGACAGCTCAAGCAGACCAGATCAAGGCAAGGTAACAAATAATAACAACTTGGGCTAAGTTTGTGAAGCACTTGAGGGCTATGTGTTTCCCGTACAACTATGCCCGCATCATGTATCAGCAGTTCCAAAACCTTAAACAAGGGTTAAGGACTGTTGACGATTACACTAACGATTTTTTCAAGCTACATAACCGTGTCGACATTGCTGATTTAGCAGATCAGCTAGTATCTCTCTATATAGGGGGGATGCGACAGCAGTTTCAGGACTCTCCGAACATGTTTGACCCTGTGAATGTGTCTGAAGCACATCAGCGCGCACTGCATCTGGAGAAAGCCCTTTCACGAAGGCCTTATGGAGGAGACACTGCCAGAACAACTTCATTGGCATTCCTAAAAAGAACGGTTACAAGCCCTAACCTAGGAGTACCAACGGGGTGCTAATTTGCAGGTCCCTATGCGTACAGGTGCTAATTTGCAGGTCCCTAGTCGCACAGTTACTTCCTCACAGGTCCGGTGCTACCATTGTCATGAACAAGGGCACGTTGCTTTACAGTGTCCAAAATTACGATAACAGCCACAACAATCAAGGGGTCTATTCGCTGACACTGCTGATTCTTACCTGGAGGGTGACCCACGGTTTGATGAAGAACCAGAGGATGTTGTTGATGAGGTTCCAGAGGACCAGGTTACAGGAGGAGATATTGATCAGGCATTGGTTTTAAGGCGTATCTGTGTAACGCCAAAAGCCAAAAGTGATGGGGATGATTGGCTACAGAACAATATTTTCCAATCGACTTGTACCACCCAAACCCCTACAAGCTTGCCTGGTTAAAGAAAGGTAGTGAGGTAGATATCTCTAGAAGATGTCTGGTATCTTTCTCTGATGGTAACTATAGGGATAAAGCATGGTGCGATGTCATTGGGATGGATGCGTGTCATTTGTTGCTAGGCTGACCCTAGCAATATGATAGGCTAACCTGAGCGAGTTTGACCGCTATTAGCAGAATTTTTTGTTGTCTTTCCTGATACTTTACCTACAGGTCTTCCTCCATTGAGAGATATCCAGCACCAAATTGACCTTTTATCGGGTGCTAGCCTACCAAACCGACCGCATTATCGGATGAGCCCAAAAGAGCATGAAGAGCTCCCCAGACAGGTGGAAGAATTGTTGACGAAAGGCCACATCCGGGAGAGTCTTAGTCCTTGTGCGGTTCCTGCACTGTTAACACAAAAAAAGGATGGCTCAATGAGAATGTGTGTGGATAGTCGGGCTATCAACAAAATTACAGTCAGGTATCGGTTTCCTATTCCTCGCCTTGATGATTTACTGGATCAATTGAATGGTGCTACTGTGTTTATGAAGCTGGATTTGAAGAGCGGATATCACCAGATTCATATTCGTACGGGGGATGAGTGGAAAACAGCCTTTAAGACCCGAGAAGATCTGTTTGAATGGATGGTTATGCCATTCGATATGAACCAGGTATCAACGAGGTATTTTGATCATGGTTATGGTACAAATTTGTTGTAAGTTATTTTGTTTACTATTTGACCATGGCGTAGGTTTGCATTATATTTGATGTAGTTCCACAAGCCCATGACTATATGGCTCTTTTGGAGAAACAGAAACGAGCTTTATTTGGGGCCTAGATATTAGAATTAGGTGATGCGACCACTTAAATCGAACGGGTCGAGAAGGCCAACGATTTTCGAAAGCATCATAGTGTGATGTAGTCCAGGCCCTAAATTTAATCGTTTAAACCCTCGTTTTGTTGTTTTAGTAAATTTTCTGTATTTTCCTATTTTTGTTGGATTTTATTAAAATACTTAACCAACTCCAATCTCTTTGAAATTGGGTTTAGCTTTATTTTGTTGCATAAGGAAAAAACTTTAATTTTGGGCTAGGATTTCGAGCACTTGTATAAAAGGCTCTCAAACCCTAGTTTTGCCTCAGACTTGTTTGAATAGAATTTGATTTTCTTTAAAGTCTTTTTTACTCTGACCTAGGGTTAGAACTATCTATCTTTAATTGTTCGTCTTCTTTCTCTGTATTTTCAGCCGCCTGTTCCATCTCGTAGCTTGGTGCTACCAATATTACACCATATTATTGAGAGCTACTAAGATCTTTTGAGCAGCTTTTGAGAGCTTTTGAGCAGCGAGCGTGAGCAAATAGAAAAGCTAAAAAAGTTGAGTGATTTTAATATTAATAAATTCTTGAGAGAAAATCATAAAAAACATTAAGAAAAATACATAAGATAGAGAGATACATATGAAAACATGTGCTATGTTTCAGGAAGATTTGTACATAGTATGTAGCTTCTATATTGTGTTATTGTAATTTTTATACCATATATAAAATCAGATATATTGCTTGTGCATGTAAGATTTCTCAATAATCTGATTCACTAAATCTTATGTTGCTTGTAGTTTTGTTTTAAATCCCTCCATACTTGTAAGAGATCAATTACATGTCTGAATTCGATTTAATCAAACTATACTATGCTTTTTGATATATCTTGCTTGTTTTTTCACGTACCTTTTTTATATTTTCGAGTTTCTCATTGGAAAATAATGCATATAGAAAATTTATTTTTTATGATTCAAATTGTCAGATTTCTGTAACAAGTAGTGTAGGGAGTGTGGAGATCTAAATATAGATCTAGAAATTAATTTATCACTTTGGACAAACAAGAAAAATGAAAGATAAATATCAGTTTAAATGAATTCAATGATATTTTATTTTGTTTAGTTCATCGAAGATCATGATTTCATTATTCGATGAATTAAAATCAATTTTTTATAGTATATAGGGCATCGTCTACTGCACTAATGAGAACCCTACAATAGATATTGATATCAAACTGATGTCAAAATCCTATAGTGATCTGATCTCCAGTTTGTTAGATAAAAGACTTAAGAATATGTGTGCAAAGTGTAATTCTGTGAGGATTTGGAATAAGTTTGAAGCTATTTACATGAATACATATTTCGAAAATAGGTTTTATCTCAAGAAAAGGTTTTATCCTTTAATTATAGACGATAGCAAAAATATTATGAAACAATTTGATGATTTCAACAAGATCATGTTTTATATGAATACAATAAGATTCAGAGTTGAAGACGATGATCAATAAAAATCCTCTTGATTTTTTCATCCAAAGTGTATGAGCATTTCGTTAGCATTATGGTTTATGGTAAACAGTTTATCACCATGTCAAAAGTGAAAAGTTCTTTAAATTCAAAATAGTTTCAAACAAAGTCTAGATTGAAAAATAAATCTATTGAAAATGATTTGAGTATGATAGGATGACATAAAAAGAGAAATTAAAACGTGAAATTTAGAGGATCCATTAATGGTTATAGAGCGAGATGTTGGTTCTGTAACTAAAAAGGTCATATGAAGAAGAACTATTTGGAGTATAATAGAGAAGATAATCAACAAAAGTTTTTGAAGTTGGTGACTTAATAGTTTCCAATGATTATGACTTTACTTATATACTAATGTCGTATAGTTCCAGGTATCATAACAAGTGAGTTCTGAACTAATGAACATCATTCCATTTGATTTAAACAAACACTAGTTTGATTACTTGAATGATTTTGATGGTGGCATGGTCATACAAGGGAATGATGAGTCATATTTTTTAAAATTAAAAAAAAAAACTCTTGGTTGAACTTTTTTACAAGACTTAGACAAAGTCATAACAATGTAAGGTATGTAATTGCTATTAAATAGAATATTTTATCCATTTTATTGGTAGATAAGGAAATGTATAACTATAAAATTGAAGTGTTAAACAAATTCGGCTAACGCATGGGCCTTTATTGATTTTTTAGGTTCAAAATTAATATTTTTTTATAACAATATAGACTTTTAGGTCCAAGGGTTCGCTTCAGAAATTTCTAGAAATATGTAGAGTATGAGGACCTCCCGTTTCATACTATGGTAGAAGGTGATCGTCATGGCTATATTAATGGAATAGATTCCACTACTGATGAAGAAGAAGGAACCATAGAGATTTCCAGTGACAAATCCAAAGATCCCTAGAAAAAAGACGATGCAGGAACATCGAAGGGGAATTAGCCCTAATATTTTAACTATCTTTTCTTATTTTGTTCTTCTTATCCTTATGAAATATTAAAGTCCTTAGATGGCCAAGGCATTTTTGTAACTGCATCCAGTTTGAGTCCGGTTAAGCCTTTCTTTAAACTCAAAGTCCTTGGATGGCCAAGACATATTTTATGTTTTAATATCATCATCCGGTTTTAGCAGGATAGGTTTACTTTGCTAAATTTTTGCTTTGTTTCATATTCGCTTAATTTCAATGGCTGATGTTTAAAGAGCCCTTATTTATTTTACAATTATTTAAGATGAGAGTGTTTAAAATCTCCGATGACACATGTTAAATGGTCATCATTCCACCAGATCACTCCGAACTGTAAATCAAACCACTCCGAATATTTTAAGAAGGTATCAAATTTTATTAAAAAACCCGGACACCTCATTAAAACCTCTCCGCGCCACCAAGGTAGGAAAGAGTATCTGGTGGACAAGATTGACCATATCCGATTTGACCTCTGCATCTCTTACTTCCAAGGAGTCTATCACCTTATTGGTATACGCATCAATCTTGGCCTAGATTGTCTTTTCCTGCTCTTTCACCAAGTCATCTTTCTCCTTGGTGACCCTGGACACAACCTCTTCGAGAGAAGTCTTGTCAATGGACAAGGTTTGGATGGCATCGTCCTTGATCTGCATGTCTCCCTTCAAGGTGGAAAGATCTGTTTCCAATCCAGAGCATTTAGTTCGGAGCTCTCTGTTAGATGTCTTCGAAGTGACGAGCTTGGTTGCCAGATCATCTTTCTCTTCCTTCAACTCCTCAAGCTCTTTCTTCAATGCCTCAATGCTTTGGTTGGTATTAAGGAGGTCAGTGGACAAACTCTCCTTGTCAGTGTTAAGGGTGTTAATGAGGGCTGACTGAATCTTTACTTGCCTCTCCAAATTGAGCACTAGTTGAATATGGCCCAACAGAGAGTGAGTCACCAAATCGTTTTCCCCTGAGATAGTGAAAGACTTACCATTAAAAGCCACCATATTAGAGGACCTTGAGGGAAGGTAGGGGCCAGCAAAGTCGTCTTTTTCAACTCTCCGAAATAAAGACCAATGTTCTAGAGGCCCTAATGTCTACTCCTTCCAAATCTCCTCCGGTACCTTCTCCGGTGTGTAGATTGGTGGAGATTTGTACTACCAGGGTAGGGTCAGTTGAATCGACTGAAGGAAGAGGATCTGAAAGGCGTAGGACTACTCCATCCCCCAAGTAGACCTTGTTCTTTTTAGAGATCCTCTCATCGCTGCTAACTCCCATCTTTAGATCTTTTTTAGAAGGCCTTGGTTGGTTTTGGGGTTCACCTGCCTCCTTAATGGACTCGTCCTCAGCTACTTTAAACAAATTAGCATCAATCCCTCCTTGGATCTGCTCTCCTTGGCTCTCCGGAGCAATCTCCTTTGCAGCACCCCGAACAGCCTCTACTGCAACCTTTTTTTTCTTGCCCTTCTTCTCTTTCATTTTGCTTGGGGATTTAGCTCTGGCGTGCAAGGCTAATTTACCGTCTCTTTCCTCTGTTCTCTTAAGAATAACGGATGGAGGAGGTGGTGTAGTCAACTCCTCCCAAGTGAGATCTCTTCGGCCCGTTGTGTTCCAAAGGTGGGACCTCACCAAGTTGCCTGAGGTAAAGTAGTTGTGGAAAGCGTTCCCCCAATGATCAGCAGCCCAGGCATTCAATTTGGCACATGTGGTCTTCCCGTCCTCCACATAGTCGGAGAAATCCTTCGGCAATACTGACATAAAAGAAGAAGTAATTCAGGAATAAAGGTTTTATAAAATGAGAAAGACAAACAAAGTAAAGTACTTACCTGAGCTTTTCCACCTGCTGGTAAGCATACTAAGATTGACGCCAGCCTTGATTATTCTTCCATTCTCCCACGTCCCATTAATGAATAGGAACTGGGTCTTCCAGTTTTTCTCCGACTCAAGCAGGTCGTCCACCACTTTAAAATTATCTCCCATATTGTAGTGGTAGAATGGGATGTGGTGGTTTTTACAAAGGCTGGCCACTACAACAAATGCTCCATTGGGAGAGGAATACCGGACAGCCTTGACGCCATAATGTAGGTGAAGAGAGTGTACCAAGCATTAAGACTCAGCTAGATTGGACAGAGTTTGATCAGGTGGAAATACCTGACAATTTCTGGATCCAATGGGAATTTGAGCCCCCATTTGAACAGCTCAGTATAGATGACGATCTCGTTGAGCTTGCAGTCCATCGGAGTCTCCGGTGTAACTCGTATCCTCACCTTAACTGATTCAGGGATCCCCCACTTGGTTTGGATCTGGCCCAGCTCAGCGGTGTGAGTATAGACATAATTAATATTCTGCATGGCCAGCAGATACTTCACATTGAACTTGTGAAAATAAGGTCCCACTTTACCTTCCATACTCTCCGGCAGATCCGGATGGGTCATGCAGACTTTCCTCTTGCCTTTCCCCTTCTTATAAAAAACAGCATCTCCAGTCTTCCCGGAAGCTTCAGTTTCAAATAGAGCCTCTTCGACACTATCCTCCATCACCTCTTCCATCGCTGTGGAAGGTTTATCAGTCGTTGTGGATGGGAGAGTGCTAGTTTGTGGCTCAGCAGTTTGTCCGGACGGTTGAGCATCAGTCTCTCTTAAGGGTTTGGTGTCCGGTTGGGGCTCAGCTCCGGAGGACTGGGAATGAGAAGTGATTCTAGTAGCCTCGGATCCGGAGGGTTTGTCTCTTGGGGCTTTAATAGATGCCTCCGATCTGGAGGCTTTATCTTTGACTCCAAATTTGGAGGGCCCCGTTTTGGAGGACTTGGGTTGTGAGCCGGTTGCTTGGCCTTTTACCAGGCGCGTTGTCCGGTGAGGGTTAGTTTTCTCTCGGGATTTCTCAATGTCTGACCCCATAGCAATAAACGGAGAAGGCTTTCTAACACTCGATACTGCTTTCTCTTGCACGGTCGAAAGCTGAGACTCCTGAACCGAGGAGCCTGATGGGATTGTCGAGAGGTTTGTTTGGAATAAACGTCTAGGTTTTATGTTTTTTGCAGAGAATGATCCTTGATCAGCTTCTAAGGATGGTGAATTAGGTTTACTGCTTGGAGAGTCTGGAAGTCCAGCAGCGATACGTCTCTCACGCTCAACTTTTTGCACTTTTTCTAGTTCATAAAGATTTAGCCAACCACCTTTCACGAGAGCGTTTCTTGCTGTGAACATAAAACTACCCAAGAAAAGTTTTGAAAGGAGAGGTAAAAAGCTCTGAGAATAAGAAATTGCAAAGTGATGAAGATAGTGAAACAGTAAAGAAAAATAATTTATACTAGTGAGGCAAAAAGTTACTCATACATAAGAGAAAACGAAAAGACTTAGGTAATGATTTAAGGCGGCGCTAACGTAAGAACCATTAAATGCAGAAGTTGCTTTTGGGCTTAGTGAGAGCGGCGTTCTAGGAAGAAAACGGCTGATAGAACAAATCAAAGTGTGACACGTGTCCCATGATCTAGAGAAAAGCTCTTGGAATTCTAAGAAGGATTCAGTCCGGATAAACCTTGAACTGAATACATTAGCGATCCGGAAAATGTTGTTGTTGGCTAAATGAGTTTTTTAATCCTGCCAAAGATATTTGACAAAACCTAAAAATGGGCTACTTATGAGTCCAGAATTATTCACCACTGCTCACTGAGAACATATCTAAAATATTTTCCAAAAATAATAAAAAAAATTACTTGAGATCAATGGGTATGTTTATGCCAATCTTTAGAATTTTTCCTTATTCCATGATTGATTATTCTACTTCTTTCATCAGCGGCACTAACCAAGGGCCTTCTATGGGGTCATTTACCTCTTCTCTTTCTAACATTCCCTTTTAGTTGTCTTATTTCCCCTTACCACGACCACTTACGATTTACATGATATCTTATACACTGGTGGACTGTAGACATTACATCAGACATTTGTTCTAACCAATATTGACCCAATAATATAGTATATGAAGTTTATGTATCTAAAACCGTGAAAAGACATGTTATATTTTTAGATATTCTTGTTTCCCGAGATCTACGTCCAAAGTTAATTCTCATAGGAGTACTACGTTTACACCTATGAAACATGTCACGACTCTATTACTTTGGATTAACACCAGTGCCCCTCTTATTCTTTCATATGTTCCTCAACATAAGATATTTCTTGAGCTACCTGTGTTGATTATCACCCACTTGATCTTTATGTCGGCCAATTATATTATAATTAGTACTATATTATTGTGGGGAGATGTTACTCCCCTCAAATCATCAAATATGAAGGATATGTCCGGGTACGGGTTCTTTAAAAGTGTGGGAATGCTTTCCTTTGACACATTATTTCAATTTCATCAACATATATTTAACTTATTGTCTAAATGCTGTTATAGCCACAAGATTGTGACAATTTATTAATTATGACTTTGTTCCACCGAATATTTTAGTGTAATCCCTTAGGCTTTCATTATCTATTTGTTTGCAATGGACTATATAGTCCACATATTTTTCAGAGCATCTTGTAATTGTTTATGCAACTTGTCGGGAGACTATTGAACAATTGCATAATACACATGTGGTGTTCTAGGTCTCAGTTTTTATTATATTTTTTCTATCTTATGGTTATCATAGAGTTGTGACATGACTTGAAATAATATTTGTGGGGCTAGTGGATACTCTTCATCTGCTTGAGGTGATTCATCCTCATAAAAATCATATAGACCATACATGGACTAGTAAGCCTATTGGAACCTTGAGCTTTTCCATTTTCCACCATCAATTTAGTTTTTTTCGTTCGGCATGTTCACATATTTATAATAATCCCCTGGTTGATATTGTGGTGCGCCCTGCGTCTAACCACGTATTCCATTTTGTTGCTTCTCTTCAACAAGATTTCATGGATATCACTACTCCTTTTGTGTTTTTATGTATCCCTAGTGAAGAAACTTGCCTCAAATAATTGGGTGTTATGTATATTGGGTATGAAGAATATCCTCGTGGAAACATAAAGTATGATGGGGGCGGGACATATCCGAAATTTGTTCCCCCGACTAGTATTTACCCCGCATTTCTGATTTGTTAGACTATTAAGTCTTCTTTTTATGTTTCTATTGTAGGCTCTGATCTACTCTTCTCTCTTATGTCATAGTTAGACGTTGGAATCTTGCTCCTCATTTTGCTCTTACGACGTTTTCGTCTATTTTTATCTCTATCATTTTATCTTCAATCATATTTTTATCGCTTTCGTGCTCCCTTATAGTTCTTTTCGTTTTTCGAGATTATTTTTTCGAATATATCCTGCAACATTCACGGGTGTAACATCATCTCCTTCTTATTCATCTTATGTGTCAACTGTCTAGATGACAGATTTGAGTTTCAGAGTTTGCGATAGTATGTGTTCCTACAATTTAAAAAAATCACGTGTTCATTCCTTAACTGCTGAGCTAATCGCTCGATCTCAGTTGGAGGTATCGCCAAGCCCTTTTAACCTGATGATACATCGGCTGACAGATCAATTAGTGGTTCATTTGGTGGACGTTCCATATCAATCTCCTTCCCGACTCACATATCAATGTTTTCAACAACCTCTCGCATCTTTTTGTTTTAGATTTTTGGATCATTCCTGATCTTAACGGATACAAAATATTGTCAATTTCCACATACGGTTAAATGATATCAATAAATTTTGATCGTTAGGTTTAAACAAAACGGTAAACCTACTAAAAATAAATTGAATTAGAGTTAGAAACAATAGTAATTAGAGTAGTAGAGAGCAAATCAGTTTTATTAATTGATATTCGACTTTTGTATGTAAGTTTTTACGATGAGTATCTTCCCGATATTTGAAACTAATAGATTTTTTTTTTATAAAAGGGCTTTCATTGAAATAAAGGAGGAATACAAGCCTTATAAGGCAATTTTACGCAAAATTAAACAAAACCTAAAGAATTTCGCGCGAAAACAAAACATCATCTTCAACCTTCAGTCACCAAAATCAGCCCCAATTCCAACCCTAATTTCTTAATCTCAAATATCCAAGATTGATGCTTTCTAAGAAGACTATTGCTCTCAACTTAGAAGGAGCATTGTTCCCATCAAACTCCAAATCTGATTTCCTCTCAAGAACTTCCTTTGCAATCCAGTCCGCCTCCAAGTTCTGCTCTCGAAAAATTTGATTCACCACCATTTCAGAACGAAGAAGCTTTCTGCAACACCTCAACATCGGATCAAGATACCACGGAGAATTACCAAAAAGCAGTAAGTTAATCAAGATCGAAGAATCAATCTCAATATCAACATGTCTCAACTGTAACCTGTTACAAAGCTTCAAACCCTCAAACAAAGCTCTACATTCAGCAATCAAAGGTGAGCTTTTACCAAAGAGACAACCCATACCAACCAAGATATCACCATTGCTGTCTCGAACCAAAGCGCCTCCAACAGATTCACCAGAGAAGGTACACGCCCCATCTACATTGATTTTATACCTCCCCTGTTTAGGGTTCTTCCACTTCAAATGAAGAGCCTTAAACCCAGCATTAACATGATTAACACATCCTAAAATCAACGCCTCACGACTAAATCTGCCCCAGTGTTTTCTATTCAAAATTTTGTTTCGATCAAGACCAAACAAAATGTACAAAACATGATTGATGATAGTAGTAGCACTAGTTGAATCACCCTGCATTTTCTTCTTGTTTCTTGCTGACCAGATGCACCATGTTATGATTGCAGGTAAAATTGTGAAGATATCACAATCTTTCTGAGCAGCCCAATACCATTTCATTACAACATGGGAGATAGTCATGAAAGATTGTACCTGAATTCTGAAAATATCACTGAAATGTCTCCAAACAGCCCAGGCCTGCTGACATTGAACCAAGGCATGGTGAGTAGATTCAATACTATTACAATGAACACATTTTGATACCAGCTGAATATTCTTAGACTGCATGACTTCATCTGTTGGAACCCAGTTATGTAGCACCCTCCATAGTAGAAAAGAACACTTTTTAGGAGAAACTGAATTCCAGGTCTTATCATAAAGCTTTGTGACATTTCCTTTAGGTCTGATACAATTCAAGGTATCTCTAGTACTGAAAGTACCATTTTGAGACAAGGACCATAGCAAAGCATCTTTTTTATTTGATAAGGTAACATCTTTAATCCTGGCAATATCAGTAGAAGTAACCATAGTTCGAAGTCTAATCAAATCCCACGAACCATTCAACCAAAAGTCACCAACCTGGTCATTAACACTACCCCATAATGTTCTTCTATCGTTATCAGTTATAACCTTAATAAATGGCCTGTCAGAGCACCACCTATCATACCAGAAACTTAAGTGACCTTGACCAGGCAATCAAAACATAAAACCCTCAGCCTCATCCCTAACATTCATAATACAAGCCCATGTTTTAGACCTTCTATAAGGAGAAATGGCCAAAATAGGATGGATGTCATTTCTACAATAGATAGAGAGCATAAACCTGGCCCAAAGAGAGTTCTGTCTCCTGAAATTAAACCAGTTCTTCATTGCATAAACATGCTGCATATCTTTGAGACTGTTGACATTAAGCCCACCTTCTTTAAAGGGCTTACATAGCCTCCTCCATCTAGCCCAACTAATGCTTCTTTTGTCATCTTTGCTGCCCCACAAGAATTTATTAAAAAGAACCTCCAACTTGTTGATGACACCAGCAGGTAAAGAAGTATGCTGCAGATAGTAAATGGGGAAAGCCATCAGAACTGACTGAATCAGCATCAGTCGACCAGCAAAAGATAAATGCAGTTTGTCCCAATCCAAGATCCTGCTCCTGACTTTACAAACAATGGATTCAAAATTAGCAACTCTTGTATTATTTGAAATTGTAGTTCCCAAATAATTGAAAGGTAAACATGTATGACTGATCTTCCAAATGTCTTCAATAAATTTGAGCTTCTGTGAACCAATCTTACTAGAAACTATAAGCTTAGACTTTGCATTGTTAATTTGTTGTCCGGAAACAGACTGATAATGATCTAGAATGTCTTTGATAGCATTCATTGTAGTAGCATCAGCAGTAGTAAACACCATGAAGCATCAGCAAAGGCTAAACAAGAAATATTCATTTCACTCCTTGTTTTATATCTAACCATAGACTGCTCAGTGGCTTTAATCTTTATACACCTGATTAGGTACTCCTCAGCCAAGATAAATAGACTAGGGGAGAGTGGATCCCCTTGTCTAAGACCTTGAGAGTTTGGGAAGAAACCAGTGACCTCACCATTAACAAGAACAGAAGAGAACACATCTTTAATACAATTATGAACCAGACCAATAGCTGCAGTATTAAAACCAAAAGCCTTGAGAACATGGAGAAGAAAGGTATGATTAAGCTTATCAAATGCCTTAGTCATATCAGTCTTCACAATGACATTACCATTTATGTTATTGCCATCAATATCAAAACATAATTCCTGAACAAGAAGGATTGATTCCTGAATATTTCTTCCCTTAACAAACCCTCCCTGTTCTTCAGAAACCAGCTTAGGAAGAACCTTAGCCAGCCTATTATTGATAAGCTTCCCCAAAATCCTAGAAAAAACAGTAGTTAAACTGATCGGTCGAAAGTCCTTCCACTTGTTAGGATTTTCAATCTTAGAGATCAAGCAGATTACAGTAGCCTTCACCCCTTTAGGAAGCCTATAGCCATGAAAAAAACCTTTGACAGCTTTGCACAGATCACTTCCCACAATACTCCAGCAAGTCTTGTAAAACTCAGCATTGAATCCATCTGGCCCAGAAGCAGACTCAGACTTTAAACCCTTAACCACACCATAAATCTCAACATCATCAGGAATCCTAACCAATTCATTATTGTCCTCATCAGTTACCAGAGTTGGAATAACATTCCATAACTCTTCTTCAAACACAACACTAGTAATTGGAGAAAGCAGATCTTTAAAAAACTCAACAGCAGAATCACCAATCTCCTTCTTACCATTCAGCCAATTATCACCATTCTTAATTCTATTAATTCTATTTCTCTTAACCCTTTTCTTCACAAAACTATGATATGCAGCTGTGTTCCTATCTGAATCCTTCAACCAAGAAGTGTGAGCCTTCTGTTTCCAGTACAACTCTTCCCTATCAAGCAAAATCAAGTGCTGCTGTCTAGCCTTATCTAAAGCCAACCTATTAACCTCATTAACTTCATTGAGAAGCAAAGTTTCTTTACTAATGATACTCTCCTCAGACAGCTTAATGGCATCAAAAATATTACCAAAAATCCTCTTGTTCCAACTCTTCAACTCAGCTTTCAAACGATGCTGCTTAAGCCAAAAAGCCATAACAGGATTACTAACCTCATCAGTACCATTATCAGCCCAACTGTCCTCAACCTTCTTCAAGAATTGAGGATGAGAAGCCCACATGTTCAGAAATTTAAAAGATGATTTCGATCTTTCAAGATTAGAAGCTACTTTAATAAGAATAGGACAATGATCTGAGCAACTTCTAGCCATATGTGAGACAGAAGTACAATCAAAGTAATCTAACCAGGCAGAGTTATACAACACACGATCCAACCTTCTCCATTTATGACTATTAGACCATGTAAAAGGACAACCCGTAAAACCAGCATCCATCAAGTTACAATCCATGATACAACCATTAAAATCATCCATACCTTTCTGATTAATTGTTGAACAAGCAACCTGCTCCTGAATACTAGCTATAATGTTGAAATCGCCAAACAAAATCCATTCCTGAGAGGAAACCTTCAGAGCTCTAATTTCATCCCAAAGAACAGTTCTCAGACCAGTATTGCACTTAGCATAAACAATAGAGACATAAAAGGCTTTATTCAAAGTTGGATGAACAACTTTAAGATGCAATAACTGCTCACTATCAAACAACACATCAACCCTATAATCCTGATACCAGAAAACCCAAATCTTATTACTCAGGTTACAGCAACAACCAGTCAACTTCAGCTTCTTGGCCAACCAATCCATCTTTTCTGACTTTACAAACGGCTCCTGAACAACTACAAAACTAACTTGTAACGAAATAACCATAGATTTCAATCTTTGAATAGTTTCTTTATTTGCAATCCCCCTTGCATTCCAACTTAAAATCGAAATAGTCATGTATTAGAAGAGGTTTTCTGGGCCCTTTTCAGCTTCAAAATCTTTGAAGACACAGGGCCTTTCGTATTCCAAACACTCATTATCTTTTTAGACTTTTTAGACTCATGCTTCTTCTGTTTAACTTCAACCAAACTTCCCTTCACAGGAGAATTCTCAAGGCTTCCATCATGAACCGGAGAATCATGCATTTCTTCACTAAGAGACTCAAACATATTTTTCCTTCCCAAAGTTTTCAAAGCATCTATCAACTCACCTTTATTAACTAAATCGGCAGAATCTTCATTAACCAGAACATGTTGAATAGAATCTTAATAAATGATATTATTATCTCGCTATTAATATAAAATTAAATATGTTTTATTATATTTGTATAAATATTTACATCGTTGGATAAATTAATAGAACGATAATTTCAGACTAAATATAGTCTTATAAGAAGGGATCCATTAACTAGGATAAATTAATAAAAGGATCCATTAACACAGCATAACCAAATGCATTGAAAATTACATTTATATAAAATATAATTAAAAAGAGATTCCATGTTAATCGATAACTTTAAATAGTTATGACAGGACAGTTTTTGTCCATGTGGACCGTTCAATATTATTCGTTTTTTATTCATTACGAACCGTTCAATTTCAAATTTTTGATTTCGCAAATATAATCACACATGAAAATAAAAGATATGGTTTCTGAGTGTAGTACAAAAAAAACAATGCCACATGATGTTCGAATATGAACTAGCCTTGAATCTTGTTAGTCCTGGAAACTGGAAAATGGTATCTGATATATTTATTGAAACTGGAGCTTAATTTGTAGGCCACCTGAGAGTCGCAGGTTGAGTAGGGAAGGGTAGAGTTGCTGTATGGCTATTTAGCATGAGCACAACATCCGCAATTTTTGGCCTGTCAGATGCCTTCTCTTGAACGCATAACAACCCAATGTGTAGGCATCTCATCATTTCCTCACTGAATTCAGATGTCAAAAAAACATCCACTATATTCATTAGGGTACCGTCCTTCCAACTTTTCCATGCCTACACAAATTATTCGGTCAGGATTGACTAAACTAATGATCTAATTACAAATGTATTAAAGAAAAATGATAGTGTAGCGATGGTTTTGAACATTAATCAGTTCATTAGCTATGTGTCAATTTTGTGACAATAGTTCAACGAGAGAAAAATGACCGGTTTTAGTCTAACCACTTTGTATAAAGTTAGTCTACTAGGTGTTGACTATCGTTTATTTTAATGACAGATAGTCCATCGAGTATCTATCTTCGACATCGACAAAGTGAGTCATTTGCTTATCAATTTTTGATAAAGTTAGTTTCGTAAATAAATATGCGCACAAGACTAACTTCATCCAAAATAATAGTCAATAGAGTAAAGCTGGACGATTTTTATTCGAAGAACTATATGTCACGAAAGATAGTCAATCGATTAAAATCAAACGTGGATATTCAATGACTAATTACTATTCAAAGCGGTATAGTGATAAGTTTTGGTACTTACAGAACTAAGAAGGTTTTCTGGGTTGTCTTGAGTGCCCTCGCACTTGTATTTGCGACCACTCACAGTCTCAAGAACTATGACCCCAAAACTGAAAACATCACTCTTAACTGAGAATCCTCGGTACCAGCGATACTCTGGAGGCCTATAATTACTGCAAAACCGGGGGATCAAATTGTTGATTTCAAGTTTAACTTAAGTTTCACTATGAAGCTACATAATTGCTATTTCAAATTGTTGAAATACTCACATCCCATCGCCGTTATGTTTGATTCCTCCAGAACTATCATATCTCTTATAAGCTATCAGTCTATCATAGCTTCTAATTTTGGGAACCATGTTTTCGTCTAACATAATTTTTCTGGCTTGTAGATCATGATGAATAATAAAATCACTACAATTTTCATGGATATAAAGAACTCCACGAGCAATGCCTTGTATTATATTGTACCGCTTTTCACAATCTAGTAGTGTTCGCTTGGTAGGATCTAAAGCATATAAATAGTCAGACATAAATCGATGAGATTTCTATCTAAAATATTAAGCTAAGCTCATACCAAATATGAAATGATCCAAGGAAGAATTGGGGAGGAACTCGTAAACAAGAAGTTCCTGGTCATGTACGGGACAGAAACCAAGCAGTTGGACTATATTTTGGTGTTGCATTGTGGCCAGAAGTAAACCTTCTCTTTGGAATTCGAAGTCTTCAAGAAATTTAGATTTCGTAATCATTTTTACAGCTACTTTTTGTCTGTTGTCCGCAAGTAGACCCTGAAAACGCATCCAAATAGAGTAAACAATTATACTGCACATGTTCACTTACAAAGGAAAAAATTGACCCACTTATCGTTTTTGCCAACACGATTACCTTGTAAACCATATCTCCGATAATGTTCGCGTCCGAGAAGTTATCTGTAGCAACTTTGATGGTCTCAAAGTCGAACAGCATGGAATTTTTAATATCATCCATATCATCTATTCCTTGCGCACTTCTATTTCCATCTGTAGGCAAGTAACCTCGGTCATGATCAAGATGCAAGGCACACATATATTTTACTACAATATCCATATAAGATAATGAAGAATCGTGCGATATATAACAAAAATCAAACTTTCAACTTACGTTCGCTTTTCTCTTTCTTTTTTTTCTGGAAGAAACCTAGGCCAATTTTATTCAGAAAATTGAATTTACTAGAAGATGTAGTCTTCAAGTTATTTTCGGCTGAAGGCGAGAGGTCAGAATCCATCTTAGCATCCATTAAGAACCCAGGTTGAGTCGGGGCCTGAAGAGTGTACGAGGAGCTATCTAGCATTAGCATAACTTCCCTGATTGTTGGTCTATCGGCTACATTATATTGACAACATAACAATCCGATGTGTATGCATCTCATCATTTCCTCACTCGAGCCAGAAGTCAATAAAGGATCCACCATACTTATTGTGGTTCCATTCTTCCATTTTTTCCATGCCTGAGAAGATTTTATGGTCGAGAAATACTAAACAAATTATCTAATTGCGATCAACGGACAATCACTAATTTACAATAATGAAAACTGATTATACTGATAAACCTTAGTACTTACATATCCGCTAATGTGTTCTATATTTTCACCACTTCGGAAGGAGTTGTTTCTCTTACCACTCACAATCTCAGGCAGTATGCCCCCGCCATTGTGCTAGTCATGGCTTGACTTTGATCCAAGTTAAAGAGCTTTGCCATACCAAAATCTGCAATTTGTGGGTTCATATCTCCATCTAACAAAATGTTGCTGGCTTTTAGATCACGAGATTCTTCATGGAGATACGGAACTCCACAAGAAATGCCTCTTATGATTTTGTAGCGTGTTTCCCAATCCAACAGCGTTCCCTTGGAACAGTTTCTTGATACAACATCAAGAACATATGAGGACAGTTTCTAGATATAAATCAAGATGCTCTCTTTCGAGAGCTCTCTGGGCCACAATTATATACACTCACTATTTTTGGTTCTTACCAATTTAAACTTGATATTGTCCGTTTTGAGCCTCACGGGTTTGCTCTTTAGGATGACACCCGAAAAAGACCTCTTACTAGTTGAGGTGGAGCCACAATTATATACCCTCGCTATTTTTGGTTCTTACCAATGTGGGACTGGGTCTATGGCGGTGTTGCAGCTTGGCCACCAATAAGATTTCGGTTTTAAATTCCAAGTCTCCCTGTTGTGAATTATTTGACAATCTTTTCACTGCTATTTTCTGTCCATCCGCAAGCGCACCTGGAAACGATCCAAAGAGAGAAATTCATCACACTCCACATTCGTGAAAAAAAAGAAGAGATTTTCGTTACCTTGTAAACTGCACCAAATCCACCTTGTCCAAGCTTATTTGCCTCCGAGAACTTATGTGTAGCTATTTCAATAGTATTAAAGTCAAATTCCAAAAACTCCATACTACTAATTCCATCCACTTCGCTAATCCATCCGCATCTATAAGGAAGGAAATAAAACCAACCAAAGACTTCGCTTAGTCTTCTTCCTGTATTCACTTATTGATAAATTTATCAATGTTACTTAATAACAGCTTTAGATAATTTTTTAAAAAAAATAGTTTTTTTAATTGTGATTAATATTGTAAACTAGTTTAATGATTGGTTTAGTGGCGAAGAAAAATATAACTTCTTGTTTAATATATGAACAACATATTATTTTATGATAAATAATTTTTGAGGTAAATTTGTTAATTAAACCCATTGTCAATAATAAATGCACGAATAAGGGTTTGATGTTTAATGTGTGAAGTAATCTAAATAAAACGTTGGACTTCTACGACAGTGAAAGAATGATATATAGGTAAGAATATATTTCAAAATATGAGTTTTTTTTAATTAATTTTTGGATTACAAGCGTATATTAGTGCTAAAATCGAGTTATTCATATCAGAATATGTATTTTTTTCAAGAAATAGAAGCAGAAACAAAATCTTCTTCATTGTATCAAATATCTTCATTGTATCAAATATGATTAGAGATAATGATCTCAAACAAAAACCAAGTATGAATAAAATCAACACAAATAGCATAGAACACTTTTTACGTGGAAAACTTTCTCAGTGTATGAAGTAAAAACTACGGGACTGATTTCGGAGTCCAACAAAATATTCACTATTAGAAAACGGGTTACAAAACTATTCTCTAGATAAAACTAGAGTATACACCACACAAAGTATGACAACTTCAAACACAACCCCAATACACAAGATAGTGAACCGAAATCAGGAAACTCACTAAAACATCCCAAAAACGCAGTTCGAAGAAGTTGATCGAAGCACACACTTAGAAGACTCCAAATCAAAAACCCTCTGGTCAGGTAGATGACAAAGAGACGAGTGTTCTCACCAAAATTGAAGTCGATTAGACAACGAGAGATAGTCCGATTGAATGCACGCAGTTCCTCTCGAATCGTTTTTTCTCTCAAAACTGCACTATAGAATATGATCCTCAACTCAAAAGACACTGTATAAATTTATATTTATACAAAAACAAAATCCTATGTGTTACCCTTATTGAGACTTAGCCCATATGATAATTAGAATCCCACGTAGGAAGAGCCCAACAAATCTCCCCCTCACGACTATGTGGGAGGATTCGCCATCCCGGCGATTAATCTACAATGTTCAAGCTTTCCCCTAGGCAATGCCTTTGTCAGCTATATGAACTTTATCAACTTTCATTAGTTTAGCATCAAGAATATCTCGAATCCCATGATATCTCACATCAATATGTTTCGAATTTGAGTGAAATGATGAATTCTTCACGAGATGAATAGCACTCTGATTATCACATAATAGTACATACATGTGTTTCTCAAATCCAAGTTCTCTCAAAAACTTCTTCATCAATAGTAGCTTTTTACTCGTTTTTGTCACTGCAATAAATTCAGCTTCTGTCGTTGAAAGGGCAACACATTTTTGTAGTCTTGATTTCCATAAAACAGCACCACCAAAAAAGTTAATCAAATATCCAGAAGTAGACTTGCGAGTATCAACATCTCCAACCAAGTCTGAATCAGAATAAGCCAACAACTCAAGTTTCTTCATCCCAAAATTGAGCTTCAAATTATAGTTTCCTCGCAGATACCTCATAATCCATTTCACGGATTCCCAATGATCTCTACCCGGGTTTGACAAAAAATTGCTCACAACAAAAACAGTATGAGCTAAGTCAGGACGAGTACATACCATGACATACATGAGACTTCCAACTGCAGATGCATATGGAATATTAGTCATATCTCTTTTTTATTCATCAGTTGAAGGTCATTGTTTCTTGCTTGACTTGAAATGACCGGAAAGTGGTGAGCTAACCACTTTAGCTTTGTCCATCTTAAACTTCTGAAGAATTTTCTCAATGTATTTTTCTTGTGACAAGAACAACGTCTTCGAATATCTGTCTCTAGTAATTCGAATGCCAAGAATCTGCTTTGTTGGGCCTAAATCTTTTATTGCGAAAGACTTACTTAACTGTTTCTTCAAAGAATCAATCTACGAAGTATTCTTCTCAACAATAAGCATATCATCCACGTAAAGTAAGAGAACAATAAAATCAGAATCGACAAATTTCTTCACAAATAAAAATTATCAAAAGAAGTCTTCTTGCGGTCCTGCTCCCCCATAACTGACATGAACTTCTTATACCACTGTATCGGATATTGCTTCAAACCATATAGACTTTTTTTCAGTCTGCACACATAATCTTCATTTCTTTCAACCACAAAACCTTTAGGTTGTTTCATAAAAATCTCTTCTTCCAAGTCACCATGCAAGAACACTGTTTATATATCAATTTGCTCAATTTCCAAGTCTAGAGTAGCTGCAATGCCTAGAACCACACGAATAGATGACATTTTTACAACTGGAGAAAATATTTCATCAAAATTCATACCTTATTTCGGACCAAAGCCTTTGACTACCAATCTTGCTTTGTACCGAGGTTCCAACGAACTATCATCTTGCTTCAACCTATACAACCACTTGTTACTCAAGGATTTTCTCCCTTCAGGTAGCTTCACTAACTCAAATGTATGATTCTCATGAAGTGATTTGATCTTTTCATTCATTGTTTCAATCCATTGATTTTTACACAAACCACTAACAGCCTCATCATAACACTCAGGCTCACCTGCATCTGTTTACAAAATATATTGATCAGAAGGATATCTAGTAGAGGGTCGTCCATCTCTAGTAGACCTCCGCGTTGGAAATTAAGGTTGTTCAACATCTTCTCCATTCTCTTGTTCATCCACGAAATCATCATCATGATCACCAGAATAAAAAATATGTGAACTTCTTGAAGCAGATGAGTCACCATCTGATTTTTTTTAACTTCTGTAAGGAGTATGTGCAAGCGGAATATGCCCCAAATCTACCAAGTCATTCTCAGACATAGGCACTGTTCTGACTATTATCAATATCATGAACTATCTGATCTTCGATAAACACAGCATCTCTGCTCCTAATAAGCTTCTTATTAATTGGATCATGAAATCTGTAGCTGAACTCATCAAGACCATAACCAATGAATACACATTGTTTTTTCTTCAAATTGAGTTTATGCCTCTCATCTTTATGAATATGCACATAAGCTTTGCACCCAAAGACACGCAAACGATCATAAAAAACATCTTTACATGTCCAAACTCTATTTGAGATATCTCCATCTACAGGTACAAAAGGAGTAAGATTCAAGACATGTACCACTATATTCAAAGCTTCACCCCAAAAGTATTTAGGGAGTTCTGATTGTGAAAGAAGACATCTTACCCTTTCAATTAATGTCCGGTTTAGTCTTTCAACTACGTCATTCAACTAAGGGGTCTTGGGAGGTGTCTTTTGATGCCGAATACCTTGCTGCCTACAAAAATCATCAAAATGACCAATGTATTATCCTCCATTATCACTTCTAACACACTTCAATTGTTTCCCAGTCTGTCTCTCAATTGAAGCTTGAAACTACTTAAAGACATCTAACACTTGATCTTTTATTTTCAAAGTGTAAGCCCAAACTTTCCTGGAATGATCATCAACAAAAGTAACAAAGTACAGAGAACCACTAAGTGTTCTCGTTTTGAAAGGATACAAACATCAGGTATGTACCAAGTCAAGAAAACTTGGTTTTCTTGAAGGAGTCGATCTCTTGAAAGACACTCTATAATGCTTTCCAGCCAAACAATGTGTGAATATCTTGAAATGAGCTTTATGTATCCCACGAATGTACTGTTTCTTCCTCAGAATATCTAATCGTTTTTTGCTAATGTGGATGAGTCTTTTATGCCACAAATAAACCATTTCTTTATCATTAACAACATTGATTTTCTCGGCAGATACCCTTGCCGATATGATGTAGAGGGCTGAACATTTTTATCCTCTTGCCACAACCAACTAGCCCTTAGTAAGTTTCCACTGCTCATTTGTAAAAATACTGCAATATCCTTCATCATCTAGCTTCCTTGTAGAGATCAAATTCAATCGAAGATCGGGTATATGTTTAATACCCTTCAAAATAAATATTGCGCCCATGCTTGTTTCTAGATAAACATCACCAATACCAACCACTTTAGACAAATCATTATTTCTTATCTTTGCGGAACCAAAGTAAACAAAGGTGTAAGATGAGAAAAATTCTCTACTAGAAGTGGCATGAATTGTAGCACCACTGTCAACTACCCAACCATTTTCATCAGACACAGAATTCACAACAGCATCATCAATAACAATGAAGTAGCTCTCTGAAACTGCAACAACATGTTTCTCGTCACCACTTTCATCATAATTTTTCTCCTTGTTCTTTTCTTCTTTACCGTTGTTAGATTTTCCAAAATTATTATTCTTTCTCAACTTAGGACAAAATTTCTTAGTATGCCTGATCTCATGACAGTAGTAGCACTCCCAATCTGCAAATTTATTAGACTTGTTCTGACTCTTGCTTCTACTTTTACCTCTAGTTTTCCAACTGTGATTTTCATTTCTAGCATGTTTCTCAACTACTAGAGTTTCTGAATGTGAAGAGAAACCAACTGTTTTTCTTCTCATATCATCATTCAACACACTACTTTTAGCCAGTGTCATTGAGATATTACCTTCAGGAGCTGAATTAGAAAGAGACATTCTGAAACTATCTCACGAGTCTGGCAGCGAACCAAGCAACTATAACGTCAAAACCTCATCATCAAATTTGATACCCATAGTATCTAATTGATTAATCAGACCTTGAAAGGTATTCAAGTGATCTGTAAGAGGTGATCCATCTTGATACCTCAAATACATTAACTGTTTGAACAAAAGTAACTTACTGTTTCTTGTCTTCCGAGAGTATAACTTCTCAAGTTTACTCCACAAGTTCCTTGCATCTGTTTTGTCTACAACATTATCATCAACCCATTGCCGAATCAAGAGACAACCCTGTCGATGAATAATATCCATTCTGCATCAGACTTATCTTTAGGTTTTCATCACTGAACACTGGTAAATGAAAACCTTTAACATAAAAAAGATCTTCCATCTTCGATTTCCATATATGATAATTCGAACCATTCATCGTCGTCATTCTGCTTGTATTCACCTCCACATTTGATACAACACAAGTACACAACCAGTCGCTCTGATACCACTGTCTCAAGAAATAGAAGCACAAACGAAATCTTCCTTCTTGTATCAAATATGATTAGAGATAATGATCTCAAACAAAAACCAAGTATGAATAAAACCAAAACAAATAACACTGAACATTTTTTACGTGGAAAACCTTCTTAGTGTAGGAAGTAAAAACCACGGGTCTGATTTCAGAGTCCAACCAAATATTTACTATCAAAAGATGGGTTACAAAACTATTCTCTAGAAAAAACTACAGCATACATCACACAAAGTATGACAAATTTATACACAGCCCCAAAACACAAGATAGTGAACCGAAATCAGAAAACTCACTGAAATATCCCAAAAACATAGCTAGAAGAAGTTGATCGAAAAACACACTTAGAAGACTCCAAAATCAAAAACCCTCTGGTCAGATTGTAGAGGAAAAATAGGCAAGCCTTTCTTACCAAAATTGAAGCCGATCGGAAAACGGTAGACAGTTCGATTGAAAGCACAAAGTTCCTACTTGAATAGTTTTTTCTCTCAAAACTGCACTATTGAATATGATGCTCGTCTCAAAAGTCAATATATAAATTTATATTTATACAAAAATAAAATCCTATGTGTTACCTTTATTGGGCCTTAGCACATATGATAATTAGACTCCCACATAGGAAGATCCCAATATTTTAAACCATATTCACAACAAATGATATCGAAGATTTAGGTCCACACGAAATGCGATGTAGATGAAATTTTTGAATATCGAACATAATGAACCAGCACTCAAGCATTAGATGAATAATAAGTTTTATAGATATCACTAGTATGATCTAGTTCAAAATGTTTGTGGCTCATTAAACGGTGTGATTTGATTGGAATGACGTTAATGAACAAATTGTGTAGTCTGATAAGGGTGAGCAGATAAATCCGTTGTAAAGCTTCACGACTCAGGTAGTGAATCCTGACACAACCTGATTAGAGTAAGCATATAAAAGTCATTTGGAAAGAGGTTAAAGTGGTACTTTATTCGAAATGAGGATGTGTTTGGTGCGACCAAATTCCCGAATCGGTTAGGCATGAGAAATATCAATGACATATAAGTATAATATATCTCAAGTAGTATGAGACATTTAATATCATACCATTTTTGACAAAAAAGAATTAGGTTCGGTAGTCTTGTGTAAATATACTTAATCAATCGATTTAGTTTAGATGCAGATTGTTAGAACAAGATTGTATCAAATTTTATATCTTAATAGTATATGAGAGATATAATTCTCCACTTGTAGACTTTATAAATATAAGAGTAACAACAATTAATAGAGGATTCATTATTATTTTTATTTCTCTAACAATTACAAACAATTATTACCATTCTTTTCTTCCTCAAACTCTTAATAAGTTGTTATAGCTTCAGATTAACTCTCATATTCAAAAAAAATCACATCAACTATCACCGTTGTAGTAACATATATTTTTCTTCTCAAACAATAAAAAAAAGGTTATCTGAAAGAACAAACAATGACGATTGGTAATCTTGTCTAAATAAATCTAATCAATCGATTTAAATACAGTTACTAGTGAAAAACAAAATTGACGTGTTATTTATTTTACGAAGAACATCAATGAATATATTTCATGTGTAAATAAAATTCGTAAACATATTTAAAGTCTATTTAAAAGAAAAAACAATGATTATTGGTAATCTTGTGTAAATAACCATGATCAACCGATTTAGATACGGTTATTGGTGAAAAAAAATTTGGTGTGTTATTTATTTTGTGAAGAACATCAATTAACAAATTTGGATATTGTTTGTTAATTAAAAAAGTTATATTTTGAATATTTTTATTTTGTACGTAATATATATGATAAAACTGTAAATAGTTTGGTTCATCAACTCCATCAAGTATTAAAAATTTAGAAAAAATAGTAAAAATATCAAATCTAAAATATCTGCTTCAAATAAAGGTTGTTAGAATAAGATAGTATCACATCTGGTATATTCATAGTATATAGAAGATATAATTGTCTATTTGTAAACTCTATAAAAAGAGGTATAACAACAATCAATAAAGTATATGTTAATATTTTTATTTATTTAGAAATTACTAAAAATCATTAATAGTCTTACAAAAAAATGCATCAAAATCTATAAGATACCATCGATAGTTTTTAAGAACCCTTTTGTAGGTTCAAAAATAATTAAAGAAGATGAAGACTATATAATCCATTGCAAGTAGAGGTCTAACGAAAGTCTCAAATTGTACACCAAATATTTTAAAGAAAACAAAGTTAAAAGTAACTAAAGAAGATGAGGACTATATAATCCATTGCGAGTAGAGGCTTAACGAAAGTCTCAAATTGTACACCAAATGTTTTATAAAAAACAAATTTTAATTATTAAATTATCACAATATTGTGGTCGTAGCTCCATTTAGGTTGGGGTTTATAGAAGGCTCCATGTCCAAAACAAATGGTGAAGCAAAAAGCTCTATACTTTGGCGATTTATTTTCCCAAGTGAAGATCTATATTAAAGTGGACGAAGTTGCGAGACCCAAGAGCCAAGAAGAATAAATAGGTGATAAAAAATATGTATTTTGGCTAGTTGAAAAGACATCAACTTTGGTCAAGCCATGAAATAATCAAACTCAAATTTATAAGGGAAAGTCCAAAAGTGGCTACGAAAATAGTAGTAATAAAAGGACCATGATAAATACCTTGCGAGAATCTATGAAAAGACAGAATATATTGTTAAGTAAAATCGGCCGATGAAGTTGCATGGAGCACGAGAGTACAAAGATAAAAATAAACACTATAGGTTATATAGTAATATTAGTCATTTTATTAGAGATCGTTTGGCTTCACAAGATCAAGTGCAGAGTTTAATGGATGAAGGGAAACATATTAAGCTTGTAAAAAAAAAACAAAATGCACCTTAACAAGGTTCAAGAAAAAACACCATTAAACAAGCTTTGGCTCCAATAAAAGATTGAGAGCACTAGATATTAATGGATCTCGATCTGAGCATGCAATCAATATGTGTGATTGTTGGAGGAGATTCGTACTCTAGAGTTTCTAACAAATCAAGAAAGATATATGCAAATAAAGTAGAGGTTCAATATCAATGACAAACATCCTCACATTTATAGTAAAATCTATTTCTAATACTCATTCATAGATGAAGATTTGAGAGGAGGTACATCCCCATACACCAATGTAGTACTAATAATGATGGATTTGACCTAGTATAAATTAACAGGATGATGATTGACACTTGTAGTTTTGGAAACAATTTATACAGAGGTACTTACAAGAAAATATGAGGAGTTTTAATGATGAACCCTGGTTTCACCAAAGCAAAAGCATCTGTACTAGGAGAGCTAACCTTCGATGTACGGTCCTTCAAGTTCTTGTGCTACATGGTGAGTGAAAGAATAATCAAAGAAGATCCCCGGCAGCTTTTAAACTTAGTAACAATGAAGCCACTAAGAAATGCAAAAGAAGTTCAAATCATAACTTGAAGACTAACAACACTTAACTGGTTCTTGTCAATACCTCGGAAAGTGTCGACCTTACTTCCAAGTACTAAGAAGAGAAAACAAATTAAAATAAAGTCCATATGTAATAAAACATTCAATAGCATAAAGAAGTATTTGTCTTTCTTATAAGTGTTAACGAAACCTCAGCTAGAAAAATATATGTACTTGTATCTTTCAGCCTCAGATTACACTATCAGTGCAATACTGATCAAGGAGGAATGAAGAGTTCCTAAAACAATATACTATGTACGTACGTGAATATCTATAACTAGTAGAAATTAGATACTTACAATTGGGTAAACTAGCTTTGGCATTGGTAGTCGCAACTAGGAAAATGAGATCATATGTTTAAATGCATACTATAGTAATTACAACTTTATTCCCTTTAAAAAATGTGCTAGACTATCCAGTTGTATCTAGAAGCCTAACCAATTGGTCATTAGAATTAATGGATTATGATATCCTCTTCGAGTCTAGAATGAGTATGAAATCCTAAACATTATGAGATTATCTAATGAAATTTTGATATAAAAGACATATACTTTTATAGAGAAAATAGAAGATACTTGGAGTACCAAGATTGATAAATGAAGTAACAATAAGGGTTCATGAGTAATAAAAAAACTCATATCCCAACATGAGATATATTAAATCAACCATCAAGTTTAGATATCCAACATCTAATAATGAAGCTGAGTATGAAGCTACAATTGTAGGATTTCAAGTAATAACTATTTATGGAGCTACAAGTTTACACCTCATCACCGAATCTCACTTAGTTATCAGCCAGGCATTGGGGTAAAAAATAAGAAGAATATTTTTCGAAAATCTTATTTGAGACGTCTCTCAGTTTGAGCAGGTTGATTTCGAACAAGTACCACGAGCTGAAAAGTCAAGTACGTATGTACTTGCATCTTTGGCATGTGCATATTTGACCACATAAGTAATCCTTCAAGAAAATCTATTTATTATCTTAGCTACACATTTACATAAGTAATAGCAATATAACATGAAAAAATAAAAGAAGATTGGAAAACTTCGATAATAAAATAGTTTTTTCAAGGCATACTCCCTCATAATAAAACAAAATTGAGATAGATAAAAATAAAGTAAAAAATATTCATATGAACTTTGAGCACGTTGTATAAGAGAGGGCTAACTAAGCCACTACTTTGGGGATTAGGAACATGTGAAGAAAAATTGGCACTAAAATAATTACATGAGAGAGAATGAAATGCGCAATGCGGCTACAGGGCAGAAACAAAGATAGAGAATATTACATGTTTAACAAAGACAAAGACTCATCAAAAAAATTATAAACAATGAGTACCCTAAAATAAAATAAGTTTCTAAATACAAAAATAGATCAAAATGCTTTCAACATTACACAAAAGAGGAGAACAATAGAATCTTAAGTATGAACATTGTTGTCAAATGTAAGAACATTTTAGGTTGGGAAAGTGTTAATTATAATATCACTTGCTTGAGGAATAGTAGCTTCAATATCATCACTTCTGACTCAACACCTTCAACATTACTAGTCCTATTATTTTTTTAATATTACTTCCTTCATAAGGATCCAGACACACTACGGTTATTTAGTTACTATTTTCCCTAGTTTTCAATCTATTCCAAAAGGTTGCAAGTATGAGCACCTCTTTTTCTAAACCCTCATATAGGACAAGAGTGAATATATTTTCCACTCCACTCTATGTCCTTTTAGCTATTTACTTTTAGGAATATAATACCATAAGAAATCTGAATTCACATTAGGGTATTCCTTGTAAAACTCTAGGGCTAACCAGAATCGAGTGTCCATAATATCTACAGCAGCCAATTCAATCATTTCTTAATGATCATCAATAATGTGTGTGTGTGTGTGTGTGCTCGCGCGCGTGTGTGTATGTGTGTGTGTATGTCTGTGTGTGTGTGTGTGTGTGTGTGTGTGTGTATGTGTATGTGTGTATGTGTGTGTGTGTGTGCGCATCCTCTATGATTATAGCTCCACTTAACGCAATTAGAGTTATAGCAGCTCCAAGTTTGGATTCATTGATCAGTGATGTGTCAAACTGGTCTTCCTTTCAAAACAACACCTTTGACATTCTTGTTTTGGCGTGGTGTTTATCACAGTTAGTGGAGCGGAATACTAGAATTTTAGATCCCTTCATGTCTTTGCCTCCGCAATATCGTACTGTATGTTTTCTGTAATTCGGTTTAGATTTTTTGATACCGAGATCGAGTGGTAAATATAATCCCTAGCCGAATTTTGACTTAATTTATTAATTATGTTTTGCATACAGTCATATCTCCCTTCATGTTTGGTTGCTAACTGAATTTAGCATCCGACTTAACACTATTGTTTTGTCTTTATAGAATTTTTAATTTTTTCGTTATAGTTTCATTTTGTATTATTTTTGCATTTTGGTATGTTCAAGTTTTGGATTAGTCATCTAATTTTTTTTTAATTCTCCTCAAAATATCTTAATATAATGATATAAACCGCTTCCAAAGAGTAGCCGAGTTGGTTGAGTAAGGCATCCTTGTTATCAAAGGTCGCGCTTTCTCGGCTGAACTTGTCACCTTGTGTGGTTTACTTTATGTCTGGTTTGCAGGCTATTGCATCAACGTATTTAAAAAAAAACATGCAAATTTAAAATTCACGGATTACAAAAATATTATTAAATAATTTAAAAAGAATTTTAAATAGTAAACATCAGCAACTATTTAAAGAACAATTATAAATAGGTTACAACTTTTATTTTAAATTATTATTTATTATTTTTTTGTTATTGGAGAACAGGTACATAAGCTGACAAAAAAGGATGCATATGTATCTTTTGACAAATCATTTGTCTTATTCTTCGTCTCACACCGACCGGTACAATATTAACAACTAAAAAACTATATAAAAAAGAAAGATGTCTTATTCTTTGTATTACACTACATGGTACTACGTCAACAACTAAAAAAATTACATATAAAAAACAATGTCATTTTTGTATTACACTATCGGACAAATAAAATAATAATTTTGAGACTACTAAGATTTAGAAGTTACATGCAATATATTTAAAGCCAAAATCAACATCATGCTCTTCGTATAAACTTCGAATCTTTGTTTCTTATTTTGAATAAAATTACAACGTAAGATAAATCGTTGTCCAAATACTGATAGGATTTGGACAACGATGTTTTTTAGATTATGTGAAAGTTTATAAATAGCCGAAATAGCTGGTCTTTCTTATAACAGTTTTCTCTCTTCTACCCCAAAACCCAAGACCGAATTGTAACAATGACCGAATCTCGAGACCGTATCTCGAGGTCGACTGACCTTGCTGCTATCTTTGGGCAGAGGCGAAGGACTGTGGTCATTGATGTTCTACAAGACGACCCAGAAACAAACACAGGTTCCAGAAATAGATCTTCTGTGCAGCAAAGGCTAGTGACTGCAACAACACAAAGACCAATGTACGGCAATGTTTCAAGGCAGAGAAATCGAGGTTCTGGTGGGCACACCCCTTACAATATACGCTATGGCAGAGAGAACTTAGTGGCTGGAGGCTCTCTCCGTGGAAGAGAACGTAGTGCCTTGCCTCATTGGTATCCTAGAACTCCTCTACGCGATGTTACTACTATAATGAGGGCAATTGAAAGACGCAGGGTAGGGCTCCTTGAGCCTTCTCTACTGTCTGGTGTTCAACTCGAGCACGATAAATCAATTGTTACTCCTGGACAGGCTGCTGGATCAGAGCTCCGCCCATCATCTGTCGGAAGAGTCTCTAAAATTCTAGACGATGTAATCAATGAGTCAGCAGAATGTTCTGATTTTCTCACGCCGCAGAAGAAGTTATTGAACTCAATTGACAAAGTTGAGAAGGTTGTGATGGACGAATTGCAGAATCTGAACAGGACTCCAGCTGCTAAGCGAGCAGAGAGAAAAAAAAGGGTACGCACCTTAATGTCTATGAGGTGAGTTTCCAGTTGGTCTGAAGGAGAAGACTGTAGGGTGAGGTTGTAAAAGCCTGTACAGTGACTATCATTTTCTTATCATGCTTCTGTGCGGGATTTGATCATCAAATGATGATATCTACAGACAATACTTACCAGGTCATCATCTTCTGATGATATAGAAGCTAGGGTTTGATCATCTTCTGATGATGCTTGAGTTAGGGCTGATCATCTTCTGATAATGCCAATGGTGAGTGATCAATCAACTCCTTTTGATACTGTCACTAGATTAAGTTTGTGGCTCTGACTTCTTTTCTGATTTTTCTTAGCTGTTACTGTTTGTACTTGTGACCTTCATATGATGAGGGAGTTGTTGTATAAATATTCTGGGTATTACCATATTTAATGTACAGTAGTCCATAAAAAAAAGGTTCCATTTCACAAGAACGTGAAATAGTGATTTCAAATTGTGAATCTCTGGTGATCCATATTTTTTCAAACAAAGCTATCTTTGTATAATGTTAGAATCTTAAATTCAAAACAAAACGCTATTTGATAAAAACTAGAGCTAGTTATCGGTAACCGGACCCGAATCCAATTGTTAAGAACCGGACCAAACACCATACGTTACTCGATTTCATTTTAAAAACTGAAATCATTAAATAATCAAAGTTATATAGCCGGTTCGAAAACGAACCGAACCGATAATCAATAAACTAATAAATTCAGAACCGGACAAATAAAACAGTCAAACCCAATTATTACGTTATTTAATTTATCCTTTATCTATTATATTTAAAAATAAATAGATAGATAAACCTCAATTAAATTATAACTAATAAAGCAATTTTACTAGATGTACATTTTAATAAAGGGCATGGCACATATATCTAGATGTGGTTTAAATTTAAAAAAAATGCCCTTGATTTTTGTTTGATTTTTTTAGGACTTTCATTTAATATCTGAATTTCCACTAAGTAAAAAAACAAACTAAGTATATCGTAGATATATCCAATTTACAAATAATCTATTTGGCTATGTATAAAAAAAAACACAACCCCTTATTAGATCAAACCCCATATTACTACAATTTTGTGAAGTTCTTCAAATTGTTCTTAAACATTCAAAGTTTGCTCATGAACATTCAAACTCTTTTCAATTTTATTAAATTTCTTCTAATAAAAACACAAAATCAAACATGAATCAATCAAAATTAAGATAAAATTTGATTTTTTTTAGAACTTTTTTTAAAAAAAATAAAGGATTTAATTATTAAAAAATCTTAATTTTAGGGTGTTTGGAGGTTATTTTCAGTCAACTTAGGTCTAGCGGACTATATTGGCAACAACAAATAACAAATAATACAGCCTAAAATCAAAACTAATATAACAACTAAATAAGTAGAGAAATTACACAAAACTATTAATTCAGCTAATATAATATTACCAAAATCAAATTTGATTGATTTTATCCAATAATATTTTTTACCGAGTATAATATAGTAACTATTGGCAACCTAAAAGTAAATAAATTAGAACTAATAACTAATAATTTAAAAAAAAATTGTAGACGAATGAGAAACTGAAAATAGTATTGAGAAATGAGTGACTTGCGAATGTTATTTTTTTATTTATAAATAAAATATAAATAAAATATGGGATGTAACTAAAAATTTTGAATATGGAAATCGGATATGTGAATTAATTAATCGAATATCTGAATTGAAGGGCCCAAACCGCTACTTTAAGTAATACGCGTTTCATTTTTTCTTAAAATAGACAAGTGTCCACGTAGTACTATCCGCCTAGCCCAAATTACAAAAGTTTCACAACTCAAATATTTGATACGAACCATAGTACATCCCAATTTTTCAAAATTTACACATTTATAAGGGCTTTTCAAAAAGAAATTATAACTATCATGACCTGTAAATTTTCAATTTTATATTGCACCCCTGCAATATTTATTTGGATATTAAAAGAATGCTATAAATTCTATAAATTTTAAATAGTAGCCGTTTTCTTATAATATATTATTAATCATAATTAAAGTAGTCTTCTAAGTTTACATGATATATATTTGTACATGCCATATATATTTGTACTGGTATAATGTTGGCAATATTTTTTCTGGTATACATAAATATAAATATTTATGGTTTTATAAATTATCAAATCTTAGTTTTACACTAAGTAAATAGTAGATATAAATTTTTATATTAAAAAAGTAATTATAATTACTCAAAAAATATTGAGATTCAATACTAAAATTAAATTAAATATAAATATATAAGTATAACTTTTTTGAAGTATTAAAATAAATATCTATAATATCTAAATATAATTAAAATATATCAAATAATTATTTTGTTTAAAATATACATTTTAATTATTAAAATTTGAATTAATTAACACAAATTAATTTTAAATACTTATAAAAAAATTAATAAACAATAACTTAAAAGAGCGCGAAATGACGAATACGCCATCATATTATCACGTATAGGTAATGTTACGTCATGCCAAAAATTTTGTCACACAATTCTTTTTTACAGGCCAAATCACGCTATGCCAGAAACTTGTTAAATAGATTGTGGAACTGATGGTTCGACACGTTTGTCACTACTACTTGTCCGTCCTATGTAAAAAATAATATTTAAAAGATTCTAATAAGATAATCTTGTAGTTGGTAAATAGTATAAATAAGAATGAAGGTTTCCTTTTAAAAACTGTTACATTTTATGGGGAAAAAACATTATATTCGTAAAAGTTTCGTTCTCGGTATTACTCATCAACCCATATGACTAAGGAATCAAGCTTATTTTGTGTAAGTGGTGTTTGGGAATGAGCAAAAAATCTATTCAAACGAAAAAATATTTATGAAACATTTTTTTTTAATAAAGAATTGTTTTGGTCCATAGATGTTACATTAAAAGAATAGACGAAAGGCCCAACACTTATATAAGTTGGACTAAAATGTAAGATAAATCTAATCAGAGAAAAACTCTAATTTAGAAGTGATTCTGCCACTTTCCTCATAAAGAGGAAAGAGTTCTATTTCTTCTCCATTCTCATTCCTCAGCTAAAAATAAATAAATTATTTTATAAAACTCAAATTCAAAACAGAGAATGTCAAACTCATACTCTTTATTGGTTTCAATTTTAGGGAGGAATCGGTTAAGTAAATTTAGTTTTCAAACTCTTTTGATTAATCCTCATGATGTTTTGGTTTCAATTTTGGAGAGGAATCAGTTAATCTCTTCAAATAAATTTAGTTTCCAAACTCTTTTGATTAATTATCATGATATCTTATAGCAACTCTCTATGTTTTGATATGAATTTGTGCTAAACATCACCTATTGGATCTTCATTTTATCAGCTAACACCAGCTCTTATAACAAAGTTTAGTTCGATTTTAAATTTATGGCTATTTTTTTTCCAGCAAACTGATTTATTTTATTTCATAAATTAAAAGTAAAACAAAAGAGCCATTGGGCATTCAAGATACAATAATAGGTCTTTTGGAACCATAGATACAATCTTTTGACCTCTTTGATGAAAGAGAAACCAGGCTAACAATACATTCCATCTTAATCAACCCTTTTCAGAATCAAACCTTAATCGAAAACACTACCACCTTCAAATCAATCTTCAATTCTCGATTCACTACCATCTTCAAATTCAGAAAAAATCAGAGATCCATCAACCCACAAATTCAGTTCGGCCTTCAACTTCAGATCCAAATCGAGGAACATGATCACAGACAGATTAAGAATAAGAATGCTATGATTTTTTCGGGTTTTTAATATTGTCTCAACTCAGACAGATTAAGAATAAGAATGCTATGATTTTGAGAAATAAAAAAGCAATACAAATGAATCGGATTCCCAGAGTGTATAGTTTCTGTGAATGTATTTATCTGCTAAGAGAGGAGAAGAAATTAGAGTGTATAGTTTCTTGCAAGTCCTATTTGGATTATCCACAATCTCCATCATTATCGTTTTCATTTTAAGTGGACTTCAAACTTTGAACGAAAGCTTTCATTTAAAGTTATACTTGCTTATATAAATGTATATGCTTCCACTCTTTAGTCATTCTGGTTGTGTTTGAAGTACTCTTCAGTCTATTAGCATGATAGTAATGACATAATATACTAAAGAGCAAGAGTTCCATCAAAACAAGCTAAACATACATAAAATTATTATAATATACAACTGGTTCTACTTATCTTCAGTTTCCAGGTACAAAGTTTGTAGCAAAAGCCCAGGCATTGTTGTTAACCGGGTCAGCCAAGTGATCAGCTAAGTTTTCCAATGGACCTTTACCGGTCACAATAGCTTGGACAAAGAATCCAAACATCGAAAACATTGCTAGTCTACCATTCTTAAGTTCCTTCACCTTTAGTTCCGCAAAAGCCTCTGGGTCTTCTGCCAAGTTCAAAGGGTCAAAGCTTCCTCCCGGATACAATGGGTCTAGCACTTCACCAAGAGGACCACCGGCTATGCGGTAACCCTCAACCGCACCCATTAGAACAACTTGCACGGCCCAGATTGCTAAGATGCTTTGAGCGTGCACCAAGCTCGAATTACCCAAGTAGTCAAGCCCCCCCTCGCTGAATATTTGAGATCCAGCTTTGAACCATACGGCTTCACCAAACTTGACTCCGTTACGGGCCAAGAGTTCGGGGAAAACACACCCTAGGGCCCCAAGCATAGCCCATCTTGAGTGAATAACTTCCAGCTCGCGGTTCTTAGCAAAGGTTTCCGGATCAGCTGAAAGCCCTGCAGTGTCCCAGCCATAGTCACCCGGGAATTCACCGGTTAGGTAACTTGGGGCCTCTCCTGAAAATGGGCCTAAGTACTTAACTCTGTCTGGGCCGTACCACGGGCTGCCGGATGGGCCTGAGGGCTTTTTGGACACGGTTTTTCTCATTGACACACGGCTGTTTCCCTCGGATGTGGCCGGAGAGACAATAACTGCCTTTCCGGCAAAGGATGGAGATGAAAGAGCCATGGTTGAGGCAGCCATTTTCGGTATAAGAAAGAAAACTAAGCTTTTGCTTGATTGAAAACTGAAGGATTGTCAGGTTTTGAGGTTAATAAATTAGCTTGATGGGTTTGTATACATATATATGAGGGCTATACTTAATGATTGATAAACTCTTATCTTGATAATATCATTATCTGAAATCCTATAGGCTGTAGATATTGTATGTTTTCTTCCACTGATTGTCTAGTTATATCACTTTACAACCACATGTATTGCTTTTTGGTCATCAACCAAGCGAACTTCTGTGGCCAGTTTATCAAGCATCTATATCCATCCAATAAAAACCTGCCATATAGGATATTTGATCCAACACTTCCTTAGAAATCTATGATACCTCATCACGGCCGTTTGATGGAGCATATACTATTAAGTGGGACATCTTCAGCCTTTTAATTTGATATTTAGACCTTTCAAAATATTAAGAAACGCAACATTAAGTTCTGTTTACCTAATTTGATTATTTTACTTGTATAACTGGATGAAACTTTACTTGTTAAACTTGAACTTGAGTCTCCAATGCAACACTTAACTTCCAACTTAAAACTTAACTTGCATTTTTTCGAGTCTTGAATAGTTTAAAGAGGTCTCTGGCACTACAAACTGAAATAAAGCTACGTAGATACAAACCAACTTCGTGCCAACGTCAAATTTATTAGCGTGTTGATGTCTACTAATGAGTAGTAAATTATCAATCATTGTACCATGCCTGTGTATCTTGTTGTACAGTTTTTGTTAATCTATACTAATTTTCATTTTATATTTACGAGAGTTGAACTGAACTTGAATATAAATCATATTTGGACTTGCTGGAATACAGTAATTTGTCTTTTAATTGGATTGATACAAGAAACCAAATTCAAGACTTCAAATCTTAACTAAACAAGCTGTTGCTTCATAATAGGAGGATATGATAGTCTCCCTAGAATATGATAGCTTTAAAGCAAGAAAACTTTGTAAAAATTTATTGAAGTAGTTTCAAGTTTAGAACATCGATTAACAGAAATTTCTTTACCAAAGTAGATGAGAATTAATAATAGTTAATAATAGGAAACAAGAAAAGGAAATCTGACAATAATGCACATTTATAGAATAGATATTACACATTATACTTAATTAATTGGAAACAAAATACACTAAGACTAACTACGTACACACTCTATCGTCACCAGTCCACTACCTAAACTCAGTTTCCAGGTACGAAGTTGGTAGCAAAGGCCCAGGCGTTGTTGCTGACAGGGTCAGCTAAGTGATCAGCCAAGTTTTCTAATGGACCCTTACCGGTCACAATAGCTTGGACAAAGAATCCAAACATAGAAAACATAGCTAGTCTACCGTTCTTGAGCTCCTTCACCTTTAGTTCCGCAAATGCTTCTGGGTCTTCCGCCAAGTTTAATGGGTCGAAACTCCCACCAGGGTACAATGGGTCTACAATCTCACCCAGAGGCCCACCTGCTACACGGTAACCCTCAACGGCGCCCATCAATACCACTTGTGTGGCCCAGATTGCTAAGATACTCTGAGCATGTACCAGGCTTGGGTTTCCCAAGTAGTCTAGCCCGCCTTCGCTGAAAATTTGGGATCCAGCCTTGAACCATACGGCTTCACCAAATTTGACTCCGTTCCTGGCCAAAAGTTCCGGGAAGACACACCCTAGGGCTCCCAGCATTGCCCATCTAGAGTGAATAACTTCGAGCTCACGGTTCTTGGCAAACGTTTCTGGGTCAGCTGAAAGCCCAGCAGTGTCCCACCCATAATCGCCGGGGAACTCACCGGTTAAGTAGCTTGGGGACTCGCCGGAAAATGGGCCCAAGTACTTAACTCTGTCGGGACCGTACCACGGGCTGCCGGATGGCCCTGATGGCTTTTTGGATACGGTTTTCCTCATTGAGACACGGCCAGTACCAAAGATTTCGGGTGAGGAGGGGGAAAGGTTCACAGCCTTGCCGGCTAGTGAAGGGGAGGAGAGAGCCATTGTAGAGGCAGCCATTTTTAGGTATACAATAAAATAAATTCACTAAGCAATTGGATGGATGAAAGAGAAAGATATTTGGGTACTTGTTTTGTGGGATCGTGTTATGTATATATAGGAAATAGCCATAGGGTAATCCCCGCTACATCCTTATCTACGTGCTATCTAAATCTCTATTCTCATTCGTCATTGGAGATTTTTATTTGGTTGCTACGCTCTCCGCCACTAACATATTTATCTGGTTCATATTTGTTTAGAGTTGGGACCATGTGGGTCTTGCACTTCTAGTTAACGCATTATATTAAACCAATTGACTCACAAAATATTTCATTTATTTTTAAATAACTATGGTTTTTGATTTAATTTTGTATTTTTAATTAATTTAGTTTTACCTGTATTTTTTTTGAGAAATTGCATTTAAAGTACCTACTAAACTATTCCATTTCTATATAATATTCAACTTATTTTTTTTAATATTCATCTCAACTATCTAAATCCCATTTAATATCCAACTATATAAGGTGAAATTTATGTTTTCTTTTTTTTTTTTAGCTTTTAAACATTTGAAAATATATAGTCGCTTTCGAACAACTTAACCCTACAGCCAACAAAAACAATCATGAACCACCAAGAAGCCATAATTTTCAGGTGATCGACGAATTTAAGGTTAGTATATTTATGTAATCTCTATATAAAATGCATATAAGTATTGCTTTTTTAGGTTAGTTAATCAGAGTTTCATCGGTGTTTTTCTTCCTCTCGTTCATTCATCCTACGTGTTTCTATAGCTAGTGGTTTTTAACTACTGGTTGCGAGGTTATTTCTTCATTTTCTGGTTAAACCATGTCTTTTTAGTAGTTGGTGAGCTAGTATAACCTATTCGACTGTGTTTTCTGTTATTATACTTCAAAAGAATGTTGATTAGGGAAATTCAATACTTTAATTGTTGTTTAATTAGTTATATACTTATTTTTATTGTATTAGATGTTTTTTGGGCTTGAAACAATATATAGACTCAACATTATAGTTTTTCTAGGAATGCGTGATAGAGGATGCGAGTTGTTTGGATGTGATGTATTTATGTGTAGAAGATGCGAGTTGTGTGTTTTATATTATATATATGAACACGAGAGCTTATTGTAGTTTTTCAATGCGAGTTGTGTTATGTTGGTAATGCGAGTTGTTGACTAATTAATTTAGAACTTGGGAGTTTTGTACATCATTGTGTGTTCTTTGTATAGTATTCACAATATGATTTGTTCACATTATATTGAGAAAAAAAAGAATTGTATTGATAACGTTGATAGTTCGAGTTATTTGCATATTAATTTAGAACTTTAGAGTTTTGTACATTATTGTGTGTATTTCGTATAGTATTCACAATGCGAGTTATGTACATTATATTGAGAAAAATAGAATTGTATTTGTAATGTTGATAATGCGAGTTATTTGTTGATTAATTTAGAACTTGAGAGTTTTGTACAATATTGTGTGTTCTTCGTATAGTATTTCACAATGCGAGTTGTGTACATTATATTGAGAAAGTGAGAATTATACTGATAATGTTGATAATGTGAGTTATTTGCTGATTAAATTAGAACTTGAGAGTTGTGTGCATTATTGCGTATAGTTTGTATAATATTTAACAATGTAAGTTGTGTACATTATACTGAGAAAGTTAGAGTTGTATTGATCAAGTTGATAATGCGAGTTCTTCGTTGTACCGTATATGCGAGTTCCTATACTGCTTGACGTAGCGAATTGTTTGGTTATAGTTATTGCGAGTTGTGTTCATTACTAACTTACATATTGGTAATTTTATGCCACGTGACTGCTTTATAATGTTTCAATGCAGGGTAAGGTATGTCTAAAACACGAGTTTGTATTTTCAAACATGTTCACCAAGAGTACATAGAAAGCAGATGGGAGGAGTTGGTAAGAGGTAACTACATTATTACCTACTCATGCGGTGATCACAAAAATTGTTTCTTTAATCGCGAGAAAGACTGTGTTGGTTTAGATTGATATCTTAATTTGGAGCGTTTAAAAAGGGTTAGTTCTGTTATTGAACAACAAGTACTTGATAAAGATTCTGGTGATTAGGGTTTTGGTCAAAAGCGTAAACAGCCTAGCATAAGTTTTGGAGAACCCTCTCATACACAATTAACTAGTGTTGAGAGTAGTAATGGTTTAGTTAATTTTGATCAGATAAAAAAACAACTTGCTACAACTGGTTGGGTTGATGTTATCATAGGTGTTGGTCAAACTTTTGAAGAAGGTGTTGCAACTCTAAGGTTATCTTTATGTCGATATGCTTTTAAGCATGGTTTTTATTTCATATACATGCATAATACAACAAATAAGATCATTGCTTATTGTGAAAATAAAGTCACAAGCGAATGTAAATGGAGACTTTATGCATCAATTCACTTCGGCACCGACTTAATGATGATTAAGCGGTATGTTACGCACCATTCTTGTAGTCTTATTTTCTCTTAAAAAATAAGATGCATATGCATTTGACATCAGATTTGATTGCGGAAGAAATTCATGATTCTATCCGGACATGTCATTCGTTGATACCTAAACCATACGATCGTGTTTCAAACAAGACTTTGTTTTAGACATCTCATATCGTATGTTAGGAATGCTTGAGAGAAGCAAAAGAGGGGAGTTTTGGATATAGTTAAAGTTCTTTTAGTTTAGTAAGGGGTACATCAAACGATTGAAGTGTCGTAATATTACTACCGGTTGGAATTATAAACTAGAAACGTCTTCAGCATTCTTTTATAGCATTTTGTTCATGTCTTCAAGGTTTTCATTCATGTCGTCCGATGTTGTATGTCGATGGAGCCTTCTTAATCGGCAAGTATAAGGGTGTATTGCTATCTGCCGTAGGAAATGACGACAACAATGGTTAGTTTCATACTTTTCTTATAATTTCATGGATTCCGAGAGTTGTGTAAAAATTATAAAATACAATGCGAGTTCTTAGTAAACAAAGTGTGAGTTCTTCACTATAGTATAATCATGCGAATTGGTTCATTTATAGTCTGCATATGAATATGGGAGTTCTTTGTTAACCAGATGTGAGTTGTTCATTTTAGTATAACCATGCGAGTTGTTTGAATTATATTTTGCATACGAATATGATATTTTTAACTAACTAACCAAATGCGGGTTGTTCATTATAATATAAACATGCGAGCTGTAGTATTTATATTTTGTATACGAAGATGACAGTATTTGTTAACCAAATACGAGTTGTGTCCGTTATAATATAAATTTATCGCAAGTTGTTTTATAACATACATTGCGAGTTGTTTTACAACTGACATTGCGAGTTGTGTATACCATTTGACCACACATTATCTTGTATTTTAGGTCGATTCCCTGTTGCATTTGGTATCATGAGTACTGAGGATTTTGACAATTGGTTGTGGTTTAGGGAGTGTTTGAAACCTCATTTGTTGAAGTGCCAAATCATATTTATTTTAGACCGTCATTCCGGTATTATTAAGGTTGTTTATGTCTTGTATCCAAACTGTTATCATGCATACTGTTATTTCCACCGTGTTCGAATTGAAAACTGCTCTGGATCACACTAGCAGAGACTATAAGTCTAGGATGCTATGTTTGTTCCATCGATGTGCGTATGCTCCCACTGTAGATTGTTTTAATGATATATTTTTCAGAATTTCCTGACATGATTCGTGAATTGTTTACTATCAATCAATTCTTGTTTACTACTACTTGTGTTTTTTGAATAACTTATTGTCTATAAATACTTATCTGTCTCAAAATTAAAATCGTTAAATAAATATATGAAACGTAAATCATTCTTAACTTCAAGTTCTATCTACATGTATATAATTTCCCGACACACAACCCACTCAAATTTTACTTTGTCCCATGCTTGCTCCCAATTTTAATGGCTAACGTTTAAAAATCCCTAACTTACTTAAAAAATCTTTAGGGTGAGAGTGTTTACTATCTCCGATGACATATATTTAATGGTCATCATTCAACCAGATTAATCTGATCTGTCAAAAATCCTTAGTATTAAATTGAATACTTGAAAAGAATTGTAATCAACCCACATCGAATGTTTTAAGAAGGCATCATATTTTATCAAAAAAGCCAGAAACCTCATTAAAACCTCCCCGTGCCACCAGGGTAGGAAATAATATGCCCCCCAATATTTACATTGACTTTAAACAAGTAAATATTTACACAACTTTTATTCTAGATATAACCTGAGGTGTTCAATATTCCATGGGTGCTTCAAAATTCTTCCATATTTGTCTTGAAGCCTATATGTCCCAGGCTTAAGATTTTCGGAGACCTCATAAGGGCCTTCCCAGGTCAGAGCCAACTTACCGAACTGTTTTTCCTTAGTATGCAAGAAAACGTTTCTTTAAACTTTATCTCCTGGTTGAAAATCCCTTCTCTTGATCTTGGAAGCAAATATGCTCCTCGTTAATCCTTGATAGTAGGTTGTTCTAAAATGAGCTTTAACCCTTTTTTCTTCAATTAAGTCCAACTGAATCCTAATTTCCAACTCATTGGCTTGTTCGGAATAGTTGTGAACCCTGCAACCCCTTCTAAATTCTTTTTTAAACCAGACATAATGGTCCTATTTGCCACTATCATTTGCTTGTGGGTGGAAAGGAGAAGAGAAGCAATGTTGAATGCCCCTGGAGGCACATAAACTTTCCATATCCTTGTTATCAAATTGTGGCCCGTTATCTATGGTTATCTTTTGTGGAACCCCAAATCTGCAACAAATGTTAGACAAGATAAATTTTATAACAGCTTTTGATGTAGTTCCTGCCAGGGGAGCTGCTTCTACCCATTTTGAGAAATAATCAATGTCTACAATAATAGTCCTGCACCCTCCAAACGCCATTGGTAGAGGCCCTAAAATATTCAAGTCCCCAACGAGAAAAAGGGACTGGCTCAGAATTAGACTCCATAGGAACTGTTGGGATATGAATTTCGTTACCATATCTTTGGCATGGGTCACACTTTTTTACCAATTCATTAGCATCTTCCATAATGGATGGCCAATAGTATCCGGCCAATAAAACCCTCCGGGTTAGAGCTCTGTAGCCACAGTGTGTTGATCCCTCTCCATCATTTAGTTTGGATAAAACAATTTGGGACTCTTCAGCCCCCAAGAAACGCAGGAGAGGTCTACTGAACGATTTTTTTATAAATAACTTCTCTTATGATCAAGAAACCATGAGCCTTGTGTTCCATTTTCCTTGCCATAGCTTTCTCCAGAGGAAATATTCCATCAGAGATGTATTGAAGAAAGGAAAATCTCCAATCTTTGGATTAAACTATTTGTACACTCAAGCTCTCCTCCTCTTCATTGTTTTGATTTGATTGTATAGATGGGAACTATTGTACATGAATCCATGGGTAGGACTCAGAGTATGCTATGGTTGCTAAGGAGTCTGCCAACGTGTTTTCCGATCTAGGAATATGCTCATAGCAAATATTTTTGAAGTTGGCTACAATTTCTTTAAGAACGAATAAGTATTTGATCAACTGCTCCTTCTTGGCTTCGGACTGACCTTGGGCATGGTAGATAAGAAGCTGAGAATCACTCATCAATCTAACTCTTTTATCCCCGCATAGAAAAGCTAACTTAAGACCAACTATAGCTGCTTCATATTCAGACTCATTGTTAGAGGCCCTTAAAGCAAAACATATAGTCTGGTATAATTTATCACCATATTGAGAGGTTAAACAAATCTCAGCCCCACAACCCATTGTGCTTGATCCACCATCTGTCCAGGAAACCCACTCTTTTTTAATCTTCTCTTCTGAAGCTTGTTTAGAACTTATATTCGAATGAAACTCTACCAAGAAATCAGCAACAGATTAAGCTTTGATAGCAGTTCGTGGGGCAAAATCAATGTCATAATCACCCAACTACACCGACCACTTGGTCATCCTGCTTGATATGTCTACTTTCTGAAGAACATTCTTCAAGGGAAAAGATGTTCGGACGATGATGGAGTGAGACTGAAAATACGGCCTCATTGTTCTGGCAGCAATCACTAAGGCTAGTGCCAGCTTTTCAAGCTTTAGGTAGCCTTTTTCAACATCTATCAGACTCTTACTGATGTAGTACACCGGACGAGGATAATTGTCCATCTCTCGTACCAAAACTGCACTTATAGCACATTCTGAACAGCCAAGTATACATAAAGTATTTCTCTTTCAACAGGCTTAAAGAGGGTTTTGGGCGAAGACAAGTGATTTTTTATTTCATCAAAAGCATGGCTGCATTGTGGAGACCAGTTGAAGTCTTTAGCACCTTTCAAGTTCTGAAAGAACGGGTTACATTTGTCCGAAAACCTTGAAATAAAACGATTTAAAGCAGCCAATATTCCTGTCAACCTTTGTACCTCTTTAATATATCAAGGAGGGTCCATTTTTAACAAAACATCAAGCTGATCCAGATCAGACTGTATCCCCTTTTCACTTATTACATAACCCAAAAAAATTCCGAACTGCACCCCAAACACACATTTTTCTGGATTTAACTTTAAATTAACCTTTGTCAAGTTGGAAAAAGTTTCTTGAAGATCAGGTAGGTGTAATTCTTCTTCTAAGCTTTTAACCATCATATCATCGATATACGCTTCCATATTTCTTCTAATCTGATCAGCAAATGCTTTGTTCACCAACCTCTAATAAGTAGCCCTAGTATTTTTCAACCCAAAAGGCATCACCTTGTAACAATGAAGACCCCTATCTGTAATAAATGTAGTATGATCTTGGTCATTCGGATCCACCTGTATCTGGTTATACCCAGAGAAGGCATCTATGAAAGACAGTAACTTGTCGCCAGATGTGGAGTCCACCAACTGATCTATCTAAGGGACCGGATAGAGATCTTTTGGGCAAGCTTTGTTGAGGTCAGTAAAATCAATAAACATGTGCCATTTCCCATTATTTTTCTTAACTAACACTGGGTTGGCAGTCCACAAAGGATACCGAGACTCCTTTATGTGCCCCATCTTAGTAATTCGGTCGACTTCTTGGACTATTACATTAGTTTTCTCCTTGGAGAAAGCTCTTTTTTTGCACAACAGGTGCAACATCGCTCCAGATGGACAACTTGTGTGATATAACACTTGCAGGTACTTCGGTCACATCAGTATTACACCAGGCAAAAAAATGTTGGTGATCTGTCAAAAAGGACAACAACTTTATCTTCAGCTCCGGTACCATCTTGGAGCCAATTTTAACACTCCTTCCTTCAACCAGATAGTAGGTTTCAACTTCTTCAATTGGTATCAAAACACCAGGGGTCTCTCTGGGGTCATCAATTTCACCCTCACCCTCAGAGAGCCCCAACAACTGCTAATCTTCATTAATCCAGATTGCCCCCAGAGTTTTAGGAGCAAGTGCAGTTGCATAACATTCTCTTGCTATCTTTTGGCTACTCCGGACAACTCCCACTTGTCCTTGAACTGCATACTTCAAACATTGATGGGCTGTTGAAGCCACAGCATACATCCTAGAGAGTGAGGACCTCCTAAAGATCGCATTGTAGTATGTGGGGCAGTCTACCACAACGAATATCACCCTAACCATCTTCTTAAAAGGGCCTTTGCCCAACAATACCTCCTCCTAAAATTCTCCGATTACATCCGTAGAGCTCCATGTGAAGCCCACAATGGATCTGTTCGAACGTTGGATTAATGCCAGATTCTTCATCTGCTTATAAGAACTCAAAAAGAGAATATTGGCTGAGCTACCAGTGTCAACCAGAATTCGTCTGATGTTGTTGCCCCCAATTGAAGCTCCTATCACCACAACATCCTCATGAAGCCCATCTATATTTCTTAAATCATCTTCATAAAAAAAATGGAAGAAAAATGAATTTAAGACTGATAAGAAGACATGCCTCCCTCTAACTGAGTAGCTAGAGTGTGAACATGCCTCTTCCTAGAAGAAGGAGTTGGCACAGTCATAGTGTCATCCTCGAATATAGTAAGTGACTCAAAAAAGCTTATGAGTCTAGAGACTGTCTTAGTTTGTTCTGTTATGACCCTCACTTTATTCCGGGTTAGATCAGGATTCAAATAATCCAAATCAACATCAAATATTTCAAGGATCACCATAGCCCCTTCTGGAGCAGATGTCCCTGCATTGTTCGTTGGGCCGGTTCGGGGAGCATTGTCAGACCTGTTTCCACTCCTTCTCTTGACATAAGCTCCCAACTTGCCCCTATCAATAAGATTCTGTACTTCTTGTTTCAAAGCGATACAGTCTTCGGTGTTGTGGCCAATATCATAATGATACTGGCAAAAACAAGTATTACGACTTTCCCTGGGAGATTGAAGCGTTGTCGACTTCCGGAAATGAACCTCATCTTTAGTTTTGTCATAAATGGTTGAGACATTCTCCTTTAACTCTGCAAACCATTCCGGTTGGACCCAAGGTCCTCTTTTATTACTGGACTGCTGGCTTTGAGCTGGATTTGGGTGGGATTGAGTCTGTTTGGCTCTTTTGGACCCCTGTCCGGTTTCTTTGGCCTTGTATCCGGACTGTTACTAATTTGGAGCAGTTGGGGCAGACCTCACCTGTCTGTGTACCCTAGTCTTATTTGTCTCATCCACATTGATTTGCTTCCCCACCTGATTTAGCAAACTGCCCCAGGTCATGGACTTCTTCCTTGTTACTGAATCAGGTAGATTCCCAGGGTTTAACCCTTGTCTCAAGGAATCTATTGCTACTTGCTCAAAGCAATCAGCTAACCCATTCTTGGTATTTACGAACCGGCTTATATTGTCTTTTAGTGACTCATTTGGATCTTGGACACAATGGATAATAGTATCTCCATTGTCCTTCACCTCTTTACTCCCCACAAACTGCCTTCAGAAGACAACCCAAAATGTGTCAAAGTTTCTGATGGCAAACTGTTGTACCATTTCAGAGCACTTCCCGTAAAGGATTGAGAGAAGGCTTTACACAGAAGTTCGCCATCGTCATCAAAATTCATCATAAAATTTTTAAACTGTTCCAGATGGTTGTTCGGGTCTTTGCTCTCATCGTATTTCTCCATTTTAGTACCGTCGAACCTCTTAGGAAGGTTTCCGGACAGTATCTTGGCAGACAATGAAGATTGCCTCCAATTCCAACTACGAAGAAAAACTGTGTCTTCATTAGGTGTTGTAAAAATACATGGTTCATCATGGAAAGAAAATGGATCAATAAGCAGCTGGTCCACATGCCTGTGACTATGGCTGTGAGACGACCCTTTTCCCAGATGCCTCTTTAGTATCCCATGTCTATCTCTCTTTCTTGAATACTTTTTAAGTAGTTTTTGTTTCTTTCTGGACCTCCCCTCATCACTACTTGATGACAAGGACTCCTCAGGCTCATCCATGTTCGAAGAGCTACTGGAGGACTCAGACTCTGAGCTTTCCACCGGCTTAGACCGGTAAGACTTCTTGGAACTAACATGGGTCTTTTTTGTACTTAAATGAGTCTTTGCTGATGGGTCGTTCTCCCTTGGGTTGTTAGTATGGTGAATGAATAACGCCTTTAATTTTTCCTTTAAACTAATCTCTACCTTTTTAGTAGCCCTCAACGCTTCTATTTCAGCTTTAAACTTATCTCGCTCTTCGGTGGTGTATTCATTATTTTCCCCAACCACCTCCACAAAAGGTGGTGGAATTACTTGCTCGTTCGGATCCATCTGAACAGGTCTTTTTACTGTTTTTGAATGCTAGATTCAGGAACCTTCTCCTCCCACTATGGTTGCCAATTTGGTGAGGTTTATTTTAAGCTGAGGGCAATTTCGTCAGGTGTTTTGGAAAGTTTTGAGAGTCTTAAATGTTTTAGTGTGAAGTAGTGAGAGATTTGAGATGTCTGGTTGTATTAAATGTTCATCACCCTCATTAATGAAAGTAGTTGGGATATTTATACTCTTAATTATGGACCAGTGGGCTTTCGGGTCAAATTATAAAACCGGGTCAAGTTTAAGGACCCATTTACTTATTAAGCTGATTAGCATATAGCCTAGTCAAAAAGGTGTTTAGTCATTTTTTACTTTTGTCCTGTCCGGATAGTTCAGTGGAAAGTTCATGCTCGAATTGCCCTTGTCTAGAAATTTCAGTATGAAGTGGTTAAGTTTTCCAGACTCATCAATGAACACAAAAACGCATGGAAAATCTTTGGTGCCACACACGTGCTCTAAGAGTTATCTAAACTACTTGTTCGAGGTAAATTCTTAATTATTCAGTTTAATTTATTGTACTTCCTTGACAACTTCCTTTTGGATTGGTTTTCGATAATTGAGAAATTTGAGCAAAGGAAAGTGGATGGGATTGTAGATGAGAAACCTAGCCTTATTATAGAAGTATTTGATATCAGAATTTGCGTACCAGGGAAATAACAAGTCGAACTGGTTGGGCCCTCTTTTTTCAACCCCTTCTACTTACCATATCTCGACAAAAATAACATATCATCCTAGAAAAACTCATACCTAGGGAATGAAAGCCAATCCAGATGAGCCAATCTGATATTAAAGCAAAGTCGCCCATAAAAAAACACTCGCTACGTTCAAAGAAAATAAAACGCTCTCCTTAATCTGAAGTAAAAGAATTCAAGAGGCTCATGGTGATTCTTCTGAACCGTGATACGCACCCGATGAATCTGTTGGATCTTAATAATAAAATGGGGAATTGTGTTGAAGGTCACTAAGATCTAGAACATGAGGCTACGTCCAGAATGAAAATAAAAATAAAAATCTGAAGCCAAAAAAAGAAAAAGAAAGAGGTTTAAACTAAACTGCGCTTGGAGATACCTGAAGTACTTTAAAATAATCTTCTCGATATCAGAAATCAATATCTTATAGTTCTCTATAAAATCAAATATAATTACTACTACGAAACCAAAGAATCAGACCTTCGAAGAAGATGGGGAATTCCAGAGTTGGTTGGTATCCATATTCATAAGGTTGGAGAGACACCTTTGTGTGAAATGAGACGTGAATTCGTGGTTTATTTTGATGTTTTGAGGACTTTGGTTTCCTTTAGAGACTTTCATCATTCGGTTCGTCGAATTGGTGGACATTTTCCTTCGCCAGGCCAGTCCAAATACACGGTTCACTTCTAATTCCAGCATCATTGCTTCAAGGATTTGTCAAATCGAACTTCCCGTGGAGCAGTTCGTGTTCATTTATTATCTTTCAAGGAACCATGTTATACCTTTTCATTTTATCACCTTAGGAAACGAGTATAAAGTGGTGGATTATCTCCTCGGTATCTGCTGAACTTGGCTGAAAATATTATCCAACTTTAGTATGTTAATTTTTTATTTGCTCAACAATATCATCTTGAAGTTTTTGGGATGAATTTTACCAAGCTAAGTAAGTATGCATCAGAACAAATTCGAGTGGATTTCACAATTGCTTTACCCTTATCAACCTGATCTGAAGCTACCTCTAGAGAACGAGCATGAAAATTACAATTTCTTTGGAAATCCTAATCCAGATCAAATCATAGACCAATTGGATAATCTTGTTGCTCATGTTTACCTTCCAAACATAAAAAGAGCCCATAGAAAAAGGGTTAAGAATGAAATTTTTGATTGTCCGGACAAAAGGAGATCTAATAAAGATGCTAAGGAAGAGAATAAGCAATTTACCTGATCTTATCAGAAATTTAATAAGGAGAAAACAAATGAAGTTACAAACCTATGGGTTAATGAAAAAATGAATGAAACTCTTGAGCAAACGACGAACGAGAAAAGAGAAAAAACCTCTCCGCAAATAATAAAAAATTAACACACACATCTAAATGTAAAAAAAGAGAAAAAACAAAAGAGAAAAGAAATATTTGGATTAAAAACATGGTAGGTCTCCCATGTATGTCAATTCACGTCAATCCCCTTCCTTTACCTCTATAATAAACAGGTCATCCATGTTTTCAAAAATGAAACAAAAATAAAGAAAATGGACTCTCATTGGATTTTCTAGGTTAACCATCATTCAAAATTTTATAAATCAAGTAAAAACGTTACAACACTGACCTTTAGCAACGTTACCTTGAACTCTAAATGAAGGTATATTTTATCTTAATTATACTTTTAATATATTGATTCATTTTATTATCTTTTATTTATTCATACTTGTTTATAACATATGGGTTTTGGTTTTCATTTGTATATAATTTCCTAAACCTATTAAATCTACCACAATCACTTCATCATCAACCATCTTCACCGCGACTCTAAACAACTTCAAATGAAATCTTCGGAACCTAGTAAACTCACCATCGTTACCTTGAGTTCATCCACCATCTACACGGTCGGTTTAGAGAATTCACCTCAACTTGAGTTTCTTCTGGTGAGTTTAGTTTAGTATTTCATTGTGATAAACGACTTTTTACACAAAGTGGTGAGTTGTATTAGTTTTTTTATCCATTTTTTTGTTCATTTGTGAAATCTATAAATTCAGTTTATAATGGTTTTTTTTCTTCTGAAATATCCATATCACACCAAAATCAACCTAAACAATCGTTATACAAATAATCATTTGGTTGTAATTTTATTTTTTTGTTATTAATTTTATTAATTTTAAAAATAAGTATCATAAAAAACTTCAAAGATCTAAAACTTATTATACAATCTACTTCCACCATTAATGCTCGATTTTATGATGAATTCTGTTTGGCTAATGTTTCGATTAATAACTATTTATTGCATACGTCGAAAGGTCGATTTTTTTAGTCAACTTGTTCTTAATGTTAAAATTTTATTCTTCTAATATTTTCTAACTTTAATACTCCCTCTCTCCCCTTATATTTGACATTTTAGATTTGTACACATTAATTAATAAAGTTCATTATTATCTTTGAAATTTTAAAAAAATATTTATAATTTTCATAAATAACTTGTTGAATTAATATATATATATATATTAAACAAGACAAGAGTAAATAATTACCATGAAAAAGAATATAAATGGTAGACAACCATTAATACCACCTTAAAATTCACAAACGATAATTAATTTGGGACAATGTTTTTGCTAAAATGTCAAATATAAAAAGACAGAAAGAGTATTAGAAGTATGTTAGGACTCATAAAATGTTTAGACAGAAAGAATTAAGGTTGGGGAAAAAATGGGTGAAAACGCAGATATGCGTAGGAATTATAAGATTTTATCTGACCCGGCACTTCAGTTCTGTTTGACCTGAGAAACATCAGGCACAAATACCAATCTTATTCTCAAAATCCAAGTTTGGACAAAAAATAAATAAAATTATTTCGGATAATATATATAATAAATGAATAAAAAGATACTAAATATACCTACAAATATAATATTACCGCATCTCTATTTGGGTTTTGGTTAGATGGAATCTCCTTCAAACCCACAACTGGATCATCCACCGTTCTATGGAATTCACTATCAGAGTTCTTATGTGTTTGTGGATTCAAATTATCTTAAAAGTTTCGGTTAACAAATGTTGCCAGCTAGCAGAATAAAAATAAGAGTCTGGTTGCTAATGTGTCTGTGGATCCGAATTATCTCAATGACTTGAGTAATCCACAAGTTATTGGTGACAAGAACAATGCGGAAGTTGGCTTCTGTTGTCCCAACCAAGTTGTTACTTACTTGGTTGATTCCTTGGAGAGGAACTGCACAAACGAATTTAATGTGGTTGACACAAACGATGCAAATAACACGAAATCTAGAACAAATTCTCATCTTGGTTTGTCTAAACAAGATCAAGGGGACCTCAAACAACTGGGCAATTCAGTTTTGATGTCAGAAGTGCCCGTTGACAATATAGTGAATGATGAGGTGTGTATCTGTAAATAGCATTCTAAACTTTTATCATCTAGTTGTTTTTTTCTCACAAGGAGTGTTATGTAATAAGTCATACCTTAAAGATTGAGCATATGGAAAAATTAGGCACAATTTACCGTCTGTTGATTCGAGTTGTGTGCATCATCATAAGATCATATATGATATGATCCATTGTAATGATAACATTTTAGGTTTGAAATATATTTTGTAATATCACTACTCTAGCAACATAAATCTCATCAGTACTGCTGTTTGGATGTCCAACATACAAAAAACATACTTATTTATAACATGTCTTCACAAAGTTTCTTTAAGTTTACCATTCTTGATGGCAAGTAATTTACTTCAAATGGGTGAAAGTTATAAGTTACTCTTCAATTCTTCTGATTAAAATTTGGTAAAGGATCAGTGGAATTGCAACAGAAATTTGATGAACAAGAAACAACCATTAAACAATGGAAAATATGTCAAATTCGACGGTTGGAAGAGAAACTATATCTTGAAAATAGTGTGAAATTAAAAAATGATGAAATTGATACGCTTAAGGAATCTGAGGGTCAATTAAAACAATAAATTTCCAAATTTTAAGACGATATCATGCTTCCAAGTAAAGCTAAAAACGCTTGTATGCAACAACTAGGACAACTTTGGCTGATGAAATTTTAGCATAGGCTAAAAAAGAACTTAAGTATCATCGTTTAAAAATTTTAACAAGAATTTTTGGATCAATTATCCTTAGAAAAAGTAGTAGTATCATAAGATAATCCACTAGTTATCTTCTAAGAAAATCCATCTAAAGACAAAGTAAGGTCTTAACAATAGAGATAGATGAGGATTAGAAGAAATATTATTTGATATATCTAAGAGATTAAATTTTTTCTAAAGATAAAGTTGGTGCATGTGCTTTGAGAATATGAGCTATTATTATACGGTCTTTGATGATGTACTTTAACGTAAAAGTGCCACGAGACCGATGGTAAGATGTTTGAATAAATACAAGTCTATCTCCATCTTCGGAAACTTGCGCGGGCTGTCACTAGGCACATTACAGGTATATGAGATTCATCATGCATTTTATTCTTGCGGGTCTTTTATTAGAAAAAAACTAACAACAGATGCTGAGACTATTGTGCAAGGTTGTAACGCGTGTAAGAATATATGATGATACAAGCCACCTACCAAGTGAGTCGATGACCATAGTATAACCATATCCATTTAATATATGAAGAATAAATTTACTGGAACCTCTACCGATAGATATAGGAAAAGACAATATTTGGTTGTAATTGTTAATTATTTGACAAGGTGGGTTGAAGCAAAATATTTGTACCAGATGAGGACTCAGAAGATTTGTGTTTGTTTAGAAAGTTAGATTCTATCGAGGTATTGGATCCCAAGAATTCTAATGATGGATAATGGGCCTCAATTTTAGAATGACATGATGATAATTTTTTATAAAAGGTATAGAATATAACAACATTTCTCGACCCCATATCATCTTCAGGAAAATGAGCAGGTAGTTATGGATGGAACAAAGAAAATAATTGAGGGAGGTAAAGTAAAATAACATGATAAAGTAACTAGGTTGATCTGGGCATACAGAGAAAATCCTAGGTCGGTTACAGGAGAATGTCCTTTTTCATTGGTATATAAAATGAAAGTAGTACTCATAGCAAGAAATTATCATCCTAGTCACATAATGATGAATTATTTAGAGTAAAAAAATAGTGAGAGGAGACAAGTTTCTGTCGATTTGATTGAACAACAACGATATCAAGCTCAAGTTAGATCAGAAGACTATAATAGCTTAACAAAAAGCATATTCGATTTGAAATTAGATCCTAGATCACTTAAAGGTGGTTTGGTTATAAAGAAAATATTTTAAAGATCGAAAGATAAAATTGTAGGAAAGTTATCTCCAAACTGGGATGAACCATACAGATTGATTTCTAGATGATATCATGGGGAAAATCGGCTAGAACATCAGTAATTTCAAATTGTATAAGGGAAATTTGTAACATAGTTGTACACTTTTTTTCCTTCTAGGTGGTGCGAGAGAGTTTTTTTTTTAAATGAGGCACATCATAAGCCAATTCATTTAATAAATGAGTTTGTCGTTAAAAGAAGAAACTATTGTTCATATTTGAAAAGAAAAAGTTAGATATTGAAGATAGTTATTTCAATTATAAAATTCAACAAAGCAAACAAAAAATTTATACGAAAAAGGATCATGTAAGAATTCGAGCTCGATTGATGTTTAGAAAGAACTAGTCAAATATTAAAGATAATTATTTTACTTATATAATTGTACAAAAAAAGAAATTTCTACAGAAAAGGGTCATGAATATTGATAAGGAAACAAATATGGTTAATAAATCAAGCATAAGGTCGAAATTTCATTAAGAACGGAAGTGACCATACTATGCCCTGACTTAAAATGTCAAAGTATAAAAAATGTTTAAGAAACCAAACCTAAGTTTGAAAACCTATTAGGAACGCAAGTCATCATACTGTGCCCTGACTTGAAATGTCAAAGTAGCGAAAATGGTTAATAAACCAAGCATAAGATTGAAAGACCGGTAAAGACATAAATGATCATACTATGCCCTAACTTAGAATGTTAAAATTGAAAAAAGTTAATAAACCAAACCTAAGATTGAAAAATCTTTAGAAAACGCAAGTGGTATATTGTGGCATGCATAAACAGTCAAATATGCATGTTAACCCCCAGAACTAATTAAAGACATAAATATGTAAGTCCAACTTAAACAAAAAGTAATTAAAGATTAAAGCCACAATATAAAAGGCACTGATGTCATCCAGAGAGTATAGCTAACAAAATAATTTTTATAAAACGACATCATTAAATAATTTTTATAAAACGACAACATTAAATTAGGAAGTAGAACGAGGAGAATTTCTTTTGTTAGCCGCGTTGTCATCCTGATTGGAATGAGGTGGGTTCATGTTGGCAGAAACATCTTCATTTTGAATAGTATTATGACTTATGAGGGTCTGTAACAACAATGATTTCATCATCACTATCGTATTCATGAACTTTAAATATTAAATCATGTAAAAAAACATTTGGATTCTTTTGCCAAATCACTATGATAGTATATTTTTTTAAGTTTTTTCCGCATACTGTCAACCATGGCTAAAATTGTTTTTTCATTCTCTCCAACAATTGTTGCGATACCATCCAGGATTCTCTTCTTAGCATATTTTACTGCATCTTCTACAATTGTTTTAGTTTTTTTTAGTTTTTTTTACTTTAAAATTACCTAGCTTATATTGAAGAACTTTAACATCATCTTCAAAGTAATATTTTCAAGCTTCAGATCAGAATTATTGTTAATCATAGTATTGATTTTAATAGATATAGACTCGACTTGACTTTGTCAAACCGGTATTAGTTTTAGCTAACTCAAAATTATGAGAAATTAATTTCATATTCAAAGTAATTTTCTCAATACTTTGAGTAATCAATTCTGATTTTTGAGAAATCAACTTTGCAATCTCTTTCTTTGCATCGTCTTTCTTAGTGTTTAGTTTAACAACCAAGTTATCAGGTTCAACTTTATCTTTAGATAGCTTGTGAGTGTTGCTTTAAATTATATATCCTCTTTAAAATTTGTCTAAATTATCGGTAAGTTCTCTAATAGATCCAAACAATATACGCGATTGTTTGAAGTTTTACATCGTGTTAACATTTGATAAGGTCATTGACTGATATGAAATCATAATTGAATTATGATAACTCTGAAAGATAGTAAAAGAGAAGGGGGCGATAAGAAAAGTATTTATCATTAATGGATTGAAGAAAGTGTAATGATAAAAAAAAATATTTATTTAAAGCTCAAGTTTCCTTTGCAAATTGGTGGTCATACTCATACTATTGTAATATGAAAAAGTAGGGAAATATTTGACTTAACGAGTCATCAATAGTGGTAGAAATGGAACACTTAATGAGTCATATCGTTCGGTATGACCTATAGACGATTCTAGTTGGTTATTTGTGGAATTTGTTGCTTGAATAGTCGCTGAACTAGCAAGATAACAATTTATTACATTCAAGGTTACTACAAATTCAAACCTCAAACGGTCTTGACCTCCAAATTTCATACACTTGAGGGTTTATACTTCCAAGTCCGCAGTTAAACACCCAATGCTTAATAATAAAATGTTAAAAATATTCCATACAAGTTCAGAACTCTCAATCATTATGACTCCATGTGAACTTGGAATAGTGCGCAAGCCTAACTTAAATAATCAACATGGTTGAAGATGTCCATTTGAAGCAAAGTCTTGCAGTCTGAACTAAAATAAATTGGAGCCGAAGAGTATTAGTTTTTATTTATTGAATATTAATAACATTAAAGGATTTTTAAGTTTTATAATCCAAGTTTTATAATCCTAAAACTAAATATATACTTTAGTAAAAAATACCAAGTTTTTTTTAGGATTCTACGTTTGGAGGGAAAAAATATAGAAAAGTATTACTTTAAGGAGAAATATAAAATATTCATTAATGTTATAACAAAGACAAGTAGGTAATTAAGCCAACATATCACACTATAACGATCCTTGTTGGTGAACCGATAAAGACAATATATCATATCTCTTTGATCCTTGTTGGTGACTTAATATTCATGTCTCAGATTTTTTGGTTTTAATATCAATCATTTCAGTAACTTTGGAACATTAACATACTCAAGATGATATTTGTCTTTCACATAAGAAACAAAGTAAACAAATTCAAGATGCTCAAATTATACATCCTTAAGAAGTTTAAACAAAATAAATAACACTCTTAGGAAGTTCCATTCGAGAAATAAATAACACTATATATTCGGATTATGTACTGTATCTTCAAGAACATTAGTATTCATGTGGTGTAACGGGAAACAATCCATCATGTTTCCATAAAATCACGAAGAGTTATTGTTGGGAATATGGGGGTCCGGTACGCATATTCCACCTTCCGTATATAAGTAAGAACACAACCGATCTCAACACTAATATGATATTGTCCGCTTTGGCACCCGAAGGTCCTCACGGCTTTGCATTTGGTCCACTACCAAAAGGCCTCATACTAGTTGAGATATGTTCTTACTTATATACCACTGATCCTTCCCATGTTTAACCGATGTGGGGTGTGAGACTTTGGTCGCCACCCTAACAAATACTCCTCTCGAACAAAGTACCACCTTAGACTCCTCTCAATTGACTTTCATCCGCCCACTCTAATCAGATTGGAAGACTACCTGACCATAGAGGTACTACGGATGTTACTACTCACCTCCTATTAGACCACTCTGTCTTGTTCCTTAGCGCTACTCCCCACTCCAATCAAGTACCACGGCTTGATGAGACACAGGCACTCCGAATTAGGATCTCTAGAGCAGATCACATTAAGCATGGCGTCTAACTTCTTCATGTTTGACCTCTTGAGAATTTTCACCACCATCGTCTTCCGTCTGGGCCCGACGCTCTGATACCACGTGTAGGGAATATGCGTGTTCGGTCCACATATTCCACCTCCGTATATAAGTAAGAACACAACTGATCTCAACACTAGTATGATATTGTCCGCTTTGGCAACCGAAGGCCCTCACGGCTTTGCATTTGGTCCACTACCAAAAGGCCTCAAACTAGTTGAGATATGTTCTTACTTATATACCGCTGATCCTTCCCATGTTTAACCGATGTGGGATGTGAGACTTTGGTCGCCACCCTGACAGTTATATTTTTAATTATAGACCAGTTTTATAAATCAAAAGTCTAAATCAATGCAAGATGATGTGATTTGAGAGGTTGTCTCATTATCTAAAATAAATAATCCGATTGGATGTAAGTTAGTTTATGAAACCGAACAAGATTGCATAAAGATTATAGAAATATAAAGTGTGACTTGTGACAGTAGTTTATAGTCAGCATTAAGATATTCTCTTTAAAGAGATCTTCTCCCACTTTATTTAAGAAATATTTTAGGAAAATCATAACACTACTTGCACACTTTGACATAGAGCTTCACCAAATGAATGTTATACTTTTTCTTAATGGTGAGATTGAGAAAATGAGAAATAAAATGAAATATGAGAACTTTGTGGTTAATGATTCAACATCAATGGTATGAAAACTTAAAAATTTATTTATGAGCTCAAACAAGCTTCTCGATAATGGTATCATAAAATTCTTGAAATAAAAATCTACTTTGGTTTTGAGATGAACTTGGTTGATGAATTTGTGTACAGAATGTTCATTGAGAGTAAGTTCATACTTTTTTAGTTTTGTATGTTGTTAACATACTACTGTTCACAAACGATATATAATTGTTACATATTATTAAGAAATTTATGTCATAGAATTTTAATATGAAAGATCTTAGTGGCATGCCTTTTGTACTATGAATCCCGACTCACCAAGATTGATCATATGGAATTTTTGAATTTCCACCAAAGACATATATAGCATGTATGGTGTAACGTTATGAAATTACAAACACAATCCCGTCAATACGCCTATTCCAAAAGGAGATAAATTATGTCTAAGTCAATGTCCAAAAATAAAATTTCAGCTTGAGAAAATGCAAACTATCTCATATGCTTAAGTAGTCGGGAGTCTGATGTATGCTCATATGTGTACAATGATATATATTATGGTTGTTAGAAAGGTATGTAACTGTTGTAGGAACCGAGCATTGGAAAATGGCTAAATAATTCTTATGTATTTGTAACGAACCAATATGAAATGTTTTAGTATAGAAGGATGAGTAATCTAGAAATCGTTGGATATTTTGATCCAGATTTTGGTAGGATGTGAATTCAATTTGAAAAACTTCGAACAACATATTTCTATTAAATTGAAGCAACAATATGAAAAATGATAAAAGAACACTAGTCGCATCCACTATTATAAGTCGACTTAGACGACATTCAACCAAACAATATAATTACGGAATTGTTAAAGAAAAAATACAAAATATTATTCAGAAAAACTCAAACTTATGAAGAAGTTCATATCTTTATTAGAAAATACAATTTTTTACACAAAAATTATTTCTTCAAAAAAAATAAAATAAACAAAAACTTAACAAAAAAATATATTATGTTCATCTGTATGTATAAGTTTCTTCGTTCATCATTAACAAAAATTTTATATATAAATAAAATTATTCTAAAACAAAAATTCACACAGAATTTATCATAAAATACATCCTCAACTATATACGAAAAATTAATCACTATATATAATCAACCTTGAATTAAAAAAACAAAGGTCCATATTTCATTCGGAGTTTCCTTTTAAATAATTTATTATATCAAGAATATATATGATATGATATGATATGATATGATATGATGTCACGTAAAACTCTCTTTTACTGATATTAAACTAATTGTAAACTAATTGCGTTGTATGAAAATTATAATATTTTCAATACTTATAAAAGTAATCTCGTGAAATATTTTATTTTATAAGAACTACAAGCAATTTACATGAAATTACTTTACCAAAGAAGTTGGAGTATTTATCATTAATTGAATTAGGTGTTTGAGCTGAAACATTGCATTATTCTAATTTGTTGTGTTTTCTGGTCAAAGACAAAGTAGTTAAGTTCTGATTAAAGCCAAAGACACAGGTATTTAAATAACCGGACATGTGTGGGACGGTCTTCTGCCACAACAGCAAAGGGATGTCCAGCCGTAATACAATTTATTTTTTAACTTATTTGATTGATAAATTATAAGTGAAAAAGGGTAAGCTTCGACAAATTAGACATCGACATTTTCTTTGCGGAGATTTTATCATTTTCTCTTAAGAAATTACTCATAATTTCAGTAAATAACTTTTCTTACACCAAAGAAACAACCAATGCTTCTCCAAACTCTTAAGAGGTTCAACTATTGATTCTCTTTTTTAAATTTAAATATAAAATTTACGGAACTCATGGTTATCTCGCATGTGATGTGATGTACTAAATTTTTAGTATTAAAAATTTAAAAATTTAAACGATTTAGTTAAAGTTTTGTAACGTTGGATAAATTTTATGTTATTTGATAAATAATATGCATAGAGGTTTAAAAAACTTTAAATCCTATAGAAATTTAGTTTTTTTAGATAATTAAAACCTTTAACCATCAAATTTGATATAAATCATTATCAATTTTAATTAGTTGATCTAAAATTTATGACATCAATAGTAACTCGTTATAACAGCGGATGTCACAGAATGACGAAAAAAAAACAACGATAGATAAAATCATAATCTAATCTCAATCTAAGGGTAATAACAATAGATGAAATTTTAATCCAAGGATAATATGATAGATGAAACACTAATCCAAGGTAACAAAGACTGAAAATTTTAATGATAAAAAAATATATTATTAAAAAACTGGCTTTGTATAAGAGCTGCTCAAAATCCTAAATTAGAAAACAATAAATTATTTAGAATCAAATAAAATCTTAAAAAGGTTTTTGTTTGGACTTTTGGGCTACATCACAACACCATCACCATCAACAACCAAAATTATTTTATTTTATTTTATTCACTTTTACATTGAGAATCATAATTGTTGACCTTATATGAATAAAGATAAATTCTTATCGAGTGTTCCTTATTCGAACTTACATTGAAGCCATTCCGTCGATGAAAAAAATTGGCTTCGAAAACCTTTTCATAGCTTGAAGACAACATCCCGATGTCCAGTTGATGAAAAAATGGGTTTGAAAACCTTTTCATAGCCTCATACAGCATATCGATAAGCAAATTTCTCTTTGATCTAACGATTGGTAGTTAATTTAACTTCATTAGTAACTGACCAACACGATCATCGTTGAAACACCTCGTGTGTCCCCTCATACCCAAACGATCTTCAAGATCTTCAAGACCATAGATGTTGTTCTCTCTTTTAAACATTGAATCAGAAATATCATGCTCTAGAAAAATGCTTCCCCGTAGCGGGAACTGAGGCTCTGATGCCAACTGATAACGAAAGAAGAATATGAAGAAAAGAAACAAGAATAGATGAAACCATAATCCAAAAGTAACAAATATTGAAACTTTCAGTGATAAAAAATATATTATTCAAAAATTATTTTAAACTTAAGCAAGAAAAACAGGCATGACCAAATGTTTTTAAGTAAGAGTAATTAAGTTTGTTTTGAAAAACAAATCATAAGGTGAAACATCTCCTAGACAATTGTAAGCAGTCTGTTTATAAGGTAAGATGCAGTTTGGAAGGCTTCTTGCCAAAATGTTGTATGTTATATTTGACTAGGCTAAAAATGTGAGACAATTCTTAACTACATGTTTGCATTTCCTCTCAGCTCTACCATTTCGAGTAAGTGTGTGATAACATGTGGTTTTGAGCAAGATCCCATATTCGTTAGAAAAGAATTCAATGGCATAAATTCCTCATCCCAATTAGATTAGAAATCTTTAATATGCATGTTGAATTAATTTTTAACAAACAGTTTAAAATGTTTGAAAATGGCTAATGCATCTCTTTGTTTGAGAGGATATATCAATGTTTATCTGGAATAATCATCCACAAACAAAATGTATTATTTATAACCTGACTTAGACATAATATGGAAAGGTCCATAGAGATCTGACTCTATTAGGTCTAACATATTTTGATGTTGAGAATCAGATCGAGTATATGGTATGGAAAAATATTTGCATAATTGATAGGAGTCACCAAATTAATTTTCATTTTTTATATTCTGAAGTTATGTTACATTGCTTCAAAATAGTAGATAATAATCTATTGGAGAAATGGTCTAGTCTCATATGCCATCCTTCTCTTAGGTAAAGTAAATGAGTAGACAAAGATTGATTCTTAGGTAAAACAGAAACATTGAAAACTTTAGGAAGATGATATGAATACTTAAGATTAGACTCGTTCACTCTAGCAGAACATTCCAATTTATATAATCCTTGTTTAGTTTTCCCAATAAGCAACACCCTCATTGTGGTTCTTGTTATTCCAAGAAACTCAGTCAACTCAAGATACATATAATTTTTTAGTGTAAGTTGATATACTGACATGAGGTTTTTGTTAATTTTTTGAACATGTAAAATAGTTTTAAATGTTAAATATCTATTTATAGACGTTTTTAGGTTTGAACTTCTTACGTGTTTTATGTTGAGTCCGGTGTGGATAATAATCGCCTGAGGGTAGGCTAGTAATTTTAGTGGGTGTTTTATGGTGGTGTGTGGGTGTTTAAGTGTTTAGAGTAGAGAGTAGAGAGATAATTAAGCAGCTTGGTAGCAGTTAATTCTCCTCTATCTTAGTTAATGCAGGTGGTTGGGTATTTATACCCTGATATTTGGGCCCTTATGGGCTTTCGGGTCATGTTTAATGGACCCGGGTCATGTTTAAAAGACCCATGAGCTCTAAGTAGGAGAGCAAGTAGCTTAGTCAAGAAATGTTTAGGTATTTTAGTACTTTTGTCATGGTTCAAACAGTCCTATGGGCTTACCCGGACAGATAAAGCTTCACGAATTCAAAACGGTTTTTGCCAGAGTTCGTGGGACACGTGTCGCTTTCTGATTGGTTGCTCCAGCCGTTTTTTCACCTTGAATTTCGAACCCACCTTCTTCGAAAAGCAACCTCTTTAATTACAGATGATGACATCAGCTCCGTCTTTTAATCATTGCCAAACTTTTCGAATTCTCCTAGGAATCAACTCCCCTTTTCAGATTTACTATAAATTCAAACTCACTTTCTTCTGTTTTTACTATCTCTTTCATATTTACTTTGCAAATTTACTTAGAGCTTTCTCTCTCTAAAACAAAGATTTTCTTGGTAGTTTATGTTTACAGAAAGGACTGCATTGATCAAAGGCGGGTGGCTCAACCTTTCTGAGTTGGAGAAGGCACAAAAAGTCGAGAAGGAAAGACGAATCGCAGCAGGGTTACCTACCTCGCCTGTCGACAGACCAATCTCATCTGCTACAGAGTCAGATCGAGGCTCGTCCTCTTCCAAAGGTACTAAGCCCAAAAAACTATTTCAATCCACTCTCTCCCCCATAGTCTCTGGTTCCTCAATTCAGGAGTCAGTACCTACTGTTGAGCCAGGAGCCACAGCCACTAGTTTTAGAAAACCTTCTCCTTTTCTTGCTATGGGATCAGACACAGAGCACTCTCCGGAGAAACTGGTCGTTAAGAGGACAAGCCGGCTGGTTAAGGGGCAAGCCTCTAAGAACACTCCCTCAAAATCGGGGGCAAAAAATAGTAGCTATGGGTCTGGAGTGCCTATCAGAGCTCCCCGGGAAAGGCCATCTGGTCCGGAGGCTAGCAGCCCAACACTTCCAAGAGAGACTTCTGCCTCAGAGCCCCAGCCTGAGACTAGAAGTCAAGGAAACACTGAAGGCCAGCAGTCCGGAATCCAGGCTGAGCCAAGTTTGAACCCTCCCCGGACCACTACCACTGATATTCCTCCAACAATCATGGAGGAAAGAATGGAGGACTCTGCTGAAGAAGTCCCTTTCGAGTCTGAGTCCTCCGGCCAGACTAGTAATACTGCTGCTGCCAAAAAAGTTAAAGGCAAAGAAAAACCATGCTTGAGGCATCCGGAGCTGCCGGAGTGTCTCGAAGGGAAGGTAGGGCCTTGTTTTCACAGGGTCGAACTCAAATATCTCTTGGCCTTGCAGAAGACCAAGTATGCTTTTATCCACACGGCTGATCTGGGTCGAATGCGCACAAAATGGGGGATCCCAGAAAACGTGAAGGTAAGGATTCCCATAGATCCTGAAACTCCTATGGATTGCAGGCTGAACGAAATAGTCATCTTCACGGAGCTATTTAATTGGGGACTCAGATTCCCATTGGACCCGGAGATTGTCAGATATTTTCATCTGGTCAAACTCTGTCCGAGCCAGCTGAGCCCCAACGGTTGGTATACTCTGATGTCATGCATCATGGCATCAAGGCTGTCCGGGATTCCTCTTCCTATGGAAGAGTTTGCAGCAGTGGCCAACCTTTGCAAACATCACCAATTCCCCTTCTACCACTTCAATATGGGGGACAGTTTCAAAGCTGTTAATGATCTATTGGAGTCTGAGAGCAAATGGAGGAGCCAGTTTTTGTTCGTCAGTGGCGCTTGGGAAAACAGCAAGAATTTCAAGGCCGGAGAGAACCCAAGCCTCCTCAGAAGCAGGTGGAGGAGTGACCGTAAGTTTCCCACTTTAAATCTTTGTCCATTTCTTCCTTCTTTAAGTTGGTTTAAATTAACTGGTCTCCCTTTTGTCTTAACAGAACTGCCTAAGGAGTTCGGTGATTACTTGAAGGCCGGACAGGTTACCTGTGGCAAAATCAATGCATGGGCTGCTGAGGAATGGGGGAACCGATTCCACGCTGCCTTCACCAGTGGGAACTTGGCAAGGTCTCACCTGTGGAACACCACAGGTCGGAGAGACCTGACTTGGGAGGAGCTCACCATCCAGCCTTCTGCGGACACTGTGCTTAAGAGGTCCCAAGAACCAGATGGGACACTCTTCCTGCCCGGCCGGGCCAAAGCCCTAAGAAAAATGAAGGGCAAGAAGAGAGGCAAAAAGGTGGCGAGTGATGCTGAGAAGGATGCTCCAACAGACCCGGAGGGGCCGGCCCAGAGCCAAATTGATGCTGCCCTCTTGCAAGTGGTGGAGCAAGAGACCGAAAGGCAGGAAGAAGACCTCCCAAAACCTCCAAGGGCTCCCAAGAGGACTCGCAAACAAGGAGGTGAAGGCGCTGACCGGGAAGCCAAGAAGAAAAAGATTTCAAAGGGAGATGAGCTTGCTCTCCAGGATCCGGAGCCTCCTTTCCATGCTGACCCTTCTGACCCAACGCAGGCCGAAGAGATCCCAAGGGACTTTCATACCGATGAGGTGGAGGGGGGAGATCTCAACATCGATGAAGTGGACATCACCGGTCTAGGTGGGCTTGGTGAATACTTCCTTAGCCTCCCCAGAGATGAATTTGCAGGGCCTTATATTCCTCCGAGCAGCTCCAATACGGTCAACTTCAATGGTAAGTCTTTCATTGTTTCTAGTGAAAAGGACACCATAGCCCATTCCTTGCTTAGCAACGTGCAACCAGTACTCACACTGGAAAGACAAGTCCGGGGTCAAGCAAACATCATCAAAGACCTTAATTCTGAGAAGGAAAAGCTGTCCGAAGACCTTCGCACTGCTACTGCCAATGCTGACATGCTAAAGGAGGCAAACGAGGAGCTGAAGAGGAATCAAGAGGAAATCACCACAAAGGTTGCCACTCTAGAGGAAACCATTAGAGATCTCCAGGAGAAGCTATCCGGTGTGGAAAAAGATCTTACTGCCTCGGATGAAGAGACCAAGGCAAAGGACAAGATCATCACCAACCTTACTACTGACAAGATTGCTCTTGAAAATGCAGCATCCAAGGCTTCCGAGGAGAAAACCGCTTTGTTAAGGGATCAAGAGGCTATGATTAATGCCAAGATTAATGCCTACGCCAACCAGATGATTAAAAGCGAAGAGTTATTGCTTAAGAGGGTGAAGTCTGACATGGTTCTACTCTTTCATGAAAAATTTCTGAAGAGGAACCTAGGGGACTTGTGGCTCTATGTAGACGATGATGACCTTCCATATTATACAATGGGCGAAGAGGATGGAGTCTCCAGTGCGTCCTCATCTGATGATGAAGAGAGGACCGGAGAGAGCCCAGACAGGGAGGAAGATGATCCCAAAGGCAAGAAGGTAGTCGAAAGGAAAAACGACTCTAAGGGCAAGAAGGCAGATGAAGGTGAGCCATCTTCAAAGGCTCAACCTTAACCTACAATCTACTTTGTTTATTTTTCATTTAAACTAAAGTCCTTGGAAGGCCAAGGCACTCTTTTTGTAATGGTGTCCGGTGCTCGACCGGGCAGGTTTTTTGTGTTGTATCTTGACTATTTAAAAGTCCTTGGAAGGCCAAGGCAATTTTAAGTTGTTTTTCTCAATGAATATCTCTGTTTTGTACAACCATCATCTTCTTTCATTGTCCGTTTTAGTTTTGATAGCCAGAGTTTAAGCAGCCTTTAGTTGTTGCATCGTGAGAGTGTTTAAATTCTCCGGCTAGAGTTTAAATAGCCCTTAGATATTTCAGTCCGGATAGTATGATAAGGGATATAACTTTAAAAAACACTTAGAAAATTTTGAAGAAGGCATCGAATTTTATTCAACCACCCGGACACCTCATTAAAACCTCCCCGTGCCACCAGGGAGGAAAGAGCATGCCCCCAAATATTTACATGGATGTTTAAACAAGTAAATATTTACACAAGTGCTATTCCAAGTACATCCGGAGATGCTCAATATTCCAAGGATGAGTTAGAACTCTGCCATCTTTGTCTTCCAACCAATAAGTTCCAGGCTTAATTCTTTCAACAACCATATACGGACCCTCCCAAGTTGGGGCCAGTTTTCCGAAGAGCTTTTCTTTAGTGTGTAAGAAGACCTTCCTTAATACTTTGTCCCCTGGTCGGAAATCTCTTCTTTTAACTCTGGAAGCAAACCTGCTCCTTATCAAGCCCTGATAGTGTGCAACTCTAAGGTGAGCTTTAACCCGTCTTTCTTCTATCAAATCAAGTTGACTTCTGATTGCCATCTCATTAGCGTATTCGGAGAAGTTGTGAACACGAAAGGAAGGGGGGTCTTCTCTATGGGGGCTACTGCATCCATCCCATAGACCAAGGCGAAGGGTGATTCTTGTGTTGCAGCCCCAGGTGTTGTCCGGTAGGCCCACAAGACCTCTTGTAGATAACTAGGCCACTTCCCAGCAGCCCCTTCCAAATTCTTCTTTAAACCGGACAGTGTAGTTCTATTAGCCACTTCAACTTGCCCATTTCCTGTGGGTAGAAAGGTGAAGAAAAACAATGTTGTATACCCCTTGAGGTACATAAGCTCTCCATTTCTCTATTGTCGAATTGTGGCCCATTGTCTGTTGTTATTTTCTGTGGGACACCAAATCTGCAACATATGTTGGATATAATGAATTTTATGACAGCTTTTGATGTTTTCCCTGCCATAGGGGCTGCTTCTATCCACTTCGAGAAGTAGTCAATGGCCAAAATTATAGTTTTGCGCCCTCCGGACGCCACAGGGAGAGGCCCTACTAAATCCAATCCCCATCGAGCAAAGGGAATGGACTCAGAAATTGACTCTAAAGGAATGGATGGTACATGAATTTCGTTGCTGTACCTCTGGCATGGGTCACACCTCCTCACCAATTCCTTAGCATCTTTCATGATTGATGGCCAATAGTAACCGGAGAGTCAGACTCTTCTTGTTAAAGCTCTAAATCCACAATGGGCTGATCCCTCACCATCATGTAATTCGGAGAGGACTTCTTGTGATTCTTCACCCCCCAAACAACGCAGGAGAGGTTTACTATAGGACTTTTTGTACAACACTTCTCTCAATATGATGAAACCACGAGCCTTGTGTTTCAACGTTCTGGCTTGTGACTTATCTAGAGGCACGACACCATCGGAGAGATATTGTAGGAGAGGAAATCTCCAGTCTTGAGGCTGTTTCACTTGTATTTCAAGAATTTCCTCTTCTTTTCCCTTACTAAGTTGAATAGAAGGGCTTTCAAGCACATGAATCCATGGATATGACTCCGTATATGCTATGGTTGCCAATGAGTCTGCTAGCTCATTTTCTGCCCGGGGAATGTGCTCATAGACAACAGCTTTAAATTTAAGTGCTTCATTTTTTAGGAGTAGTAAATACTTCACAAGTTGCTCCTTTTTAGCCTCAGATTGGCCTTGGGCATGGTGGATGAGCAATTGGGAGTCACTTAGCAGCTTGACCCTCTTAGCCCCACAAATGTAGGCTAAATTTAACCCAACTATAGCCGCTTCGTATTCAGACTCGTTATTAGATGCCCTGAAAGCAAAACAAATAGCCTGGTACATCTTGTCTCCATATGGGGAAGTTAAACATACTCTTGCACTACATCCCATAGTGCTAGATCCACCATCTGTTCGGACGACCCATACCTTTTTATCTTTTATGTCAGTAGTTTGCTCTGAATCTCTGTCGGAGTGGAATTCAACCAGAAAATCAGCCACAGCTTGGGCCTTGACTGCTGTTCGGGGAGAAAAGGCTATGTCGAAGTCCCCCAACTCTACTGACCACTTAGTCATCCTGCTCGAAATGTCTGCTTTTTGAAGGACATTCTTCAGGGGAAAAGAGGTCCGAACGATGATAGGATGAGCCTGGAAATAAGGCCTCATCTTCCTTGCAGCTATCACCAGGGCTAATGCCAATTTTTCAAGTTTCAAGTAACGCCTTTCTGCATCTATCAAGCTTTTGCTGATGTAGTACACTGGATGGGGATGACCATCGACCTCTCTTACCAGCACAGCACTGATGGCACAACTTGAAACTGCCAAATATACGAAGAGCGTCTCCCCATCAACTGGCTTAAACAAAGTTTTAGGGGAGGACAGGTGTTTCTTGATCTCATTGAAAGCCTCATCACACTGCGGGGTCCAATCGAAACCCTTTGCACCCTTCAAAGTTTGAAAGAAAGGAGCACACCTGTCCGAAGACCTCAAGATAAATCTGTTTAAGGCAGCTAATCTCCCCGTTAATCGCTGTACTTCTTTAATGTTTCGAGGAGGCTCCATTTGGAATAGAGCATTGAGTTGGTCCGGATCGGGCTGTATTCCATGTTCACTTATGATATACCCTAGAAACTTCCCGGACTGCACTCCGAACACACACTTTTCAGGGTTTAATTTCAAATTCACTTTTACCAAGTTGGCAAAAGTTTCTTGGAGATCAGACAAGTGCAACTGCTCATCTACACTTTTCACCATCATATCATCAATGTATACTTCCATATTTCTTCCAATTTGATCAACAAACGCCTTGTTGACTAACCTCTGATAAGTAGCCCCAGCATTTTTCAAACCAAATGGCATCACCTTATAGCAATGTAGACCCCTGCCAGTGACAAATGTGGTATGCTCTTGATCCTTCGGATCTACTTGAATTTGATTGTACCCGGAGAAGGCATCCATAAAGGAAAGCAAATTGTTCCCAGAGGTAGAGTCTACTAACTGATCTATCCGGGGGACCAGATACAAATCTTTTGGACAAGCTCTATTGAGATCTGTGAAATCAATGCACATGCGCCACTTGCCATTCTTCTTTTTCACCAAGACAGGATTGGCAGTCCACAAAGGGTATTGAGATTCCTTAATGTGCCCCATCTTTGTGAGTCTGTCGACCTCTTGTACAATGACATCAGCCTTTTCTTTGGAAAAAGCTCTTCTTTTTTGAACTACTGGAGCTACATCTCTCCGGACGGATAGGTGGTGTGATATCACTTTTGATGGAACCCCAGTAACATCAGCATTGTACCAAGCAAAAACGTGCTGATGGTCTTTCAAAAACTTCAACATTTCCGTTTTCAACATTGGTGGCATCTTAGACCCTATCTTGACACTTTTACCATCTTCCAAACAGTGTGTTTCAACCTCTTCGATCGGTATTAATACTCCAGGGGTCTCTCTGGGGTCATCAATTTCACCCTCACCCCCAGAAAGGCCCTCAAACTGCTATTGTTTATTAATACGGACTGCCCCCAGCGTTCGAGGAGCCAGGGCAGTAGCATAGCATTCTCTTGCAATCTTTTGGCTACTCCGGACGACTCCAACCTGTCCCTGAACAACATACTTCAAGCACTGGTGGACTGTTGAAGCCACTGCATGCATCCTAGAGAGCCAAGACCTCCCTAGAATGGCATTATAGCAAGTGGGACAATCCACCACAATAAAGAGTATTCTGACCATTTTCTTGAAAGGGCCCTTTCCCAATAACACCTCTTCTTCGAACTCTCCGATCACATCTGCTGAGCTGCTCGTGAAGCCCACGATTGACCTGTCCGAATTCTGAATTACAGCTGGGTTTTTCATTTTCTTGTAAGTGGTTAGGAAAAGAATATTGGCTGAGCTTCCAGTATCCACCAGGATTCGTCTTATTTCATTGCCCCCTATAGATGCTCCTATGACAACAACATCCTCATGAGGGCCAGCAATGTCTCTCAAATCATCTTCATCGAAAACAATAAAGGGGAATGAGTTTGGTGACTGGTAGGATGTCATGCCTCCTTCTAGCTGGGAGGCTAAAGTATGAACATGCCTCTTTCTTGAAGAAGCAGTAGGAGCTGTCATAGTGTCCCCTCCGAAAATTGTAAGTGACTCAAAAAATTTAATGAGCCCGGAGACCGACCTAGAACATTCCTCTATAGCACCCACTCTGTTTCGAGTTGGATCAGGATCCAAGTATTCAGATTCCACGTCAAACCTTTCAACTATAACCATAGCCCCCTCCGGAGCAGCATTACTTGGACCAACCCGGTGAGTGTTGTCAGGCCTGTTGCCTCCTCTTCTTTTAACATACGCTCCCAGCTTTCCCCTTTCAATCAGGTTTTGAACTTCTTGTTTCAATGCTATGCAATCATCAGTGGTATGGCCAATATCATTGTGATATTGGCAAAATGAGTTGTTGCGATGCTCTCTAGGAGACTGCAGTGTTGCCGGTCTCCGGTAATGTACCTCATCTTTTGTTTTATCAAAGATAGTGGCCACACTTTATTTTAACTCTGCGAACCACTCCGGTTGGACCCAAGGCCCTCTTTTGTTTCTAGATTGTTGACTCTAAGCAGGAGCTGCTGGTTGAGACTGAGCTTTTGCCCTGCCATACCCCTGTCCGGTCTCTCTTGCTTTGTTCGCGGACTGATTTTGATTTGGAGTTGGTGCCACTGGGGTAGACCTCACCTGCCTGTGCACCCTGGTTTTCTTTGTTTCATCGACGTTTATCTGTTTGCCAACCTGATTCAGCAACCCTCCCCATGTCATGGCCTTCTTTCTAGTCACTGAATCAGCCAGATTGCCTGGGTTCAAACCTTGCCTTAGGGATGCTATTGCCACTTGTTCGAAGCAATCAGCCAACCCATTTTTGGTGTTCACAAAACGACTTATATATTCTTTCAAGGACTCATTTGGTTCCTGGGCACAATGGATTATTGTGTCTCCATTGCCCTTCAGCTCTTTACTCCCTACGAACTGCCTTCGAAAGGCTACCCAAAACGTATCGAAGTCTTTAATACAACCCTGAGGCAGGCTGTTATACCATTTCAGAGCACTCCCCGTAAATGATTGGGAGAATGACCTACAAAGTAGTTTATCATCGTCGTCAAAGTTCATCATGAATTTTTTAAATTGCTCCAGATGGTTGTCCGGATCAGTACTGCCATCGTACTTTTCTATCTTTGTGCTGTCAAACCTTTTGGGGAGGTTTCCGGACAGAATTTTAGAAGACAATGGAGATTGCCTCCAATTCCTTCCACGACTGAACACAGTATCCTCATTGGGAGTCGCAAAGATACCTGGTTCATCGTGGAAGGAAAAGGGATCCATCAGCATCTTGTCCACATGCCTTCGGCTGTGTGATGACCCTTTTCCAATATTCTTCTTCATTCTTCCATGTCTATCCCTTTTTCTTGAATATTTTTTTATCTGCCTTTGTTTCTTTCTAGTTCGACCCTCATCGCTGCTTGAGGATAAGGACTTTTCAACTCCTTCATCGTCCGAAGAGCTATCAGAAGATTCTGAGCTTGAGTCAGAACTCTCCACAGGCTTGGACCGATGAGACTTTTTAGAACTGGCATGAGTCTTTTTGGTGCTTATATGAGTTTTCGAAGACTCGTGCTCTCTGGGGTTGTCGGTGTGATGAGCAACCGATGCTTTGGATTTTTCTTTCATGCCCATCTTGGCCTTTTCAGCCCTCGGAGCTTCTATTTCTCTTTTCAACCTATCACGTTCTTCGACAGTGTATTCATCGTTCTCTCCCACCACTTCGAGTAAAGCTGGTGGTAGCTCTGGATTGTCCGGATTCATTCGGACAGATTTTCTTAGCTGGTTTTGAATGCTTGATTCAGGCACCTCACGCCTCCCACTGTGGTCGCCAATTTGGTGTGGATAATAATCGCCTGAGGGTAGGCTAGTAATTTTAGTGGGTGTTTTATGGTGGTGTGTGGGTGTTTAAGTGTTTAGAGTAGAGAGTATAGAGATAATTAAGCAGCTTGGTAGCAGTTAATTCTCCTCTATCTTAGTTAATGCATGTGGTTGAGTATTTATACCCTGATATTTGGGCCCTTATGGGCTTTCGGGTCATGTTTAATGGACCCGGGTCATGTTTAATGGACCCGTGTCATGTTTAAAAGACCCATGAGCTCTAAGTAGGAGAGCAAGTAGCTTAGTCAAGAAGTGTTTAGGTATTTTAGTACTTTTGTCATGGTTCTAACAGTCCTATGGTCATAGTGTTCATCTGTCCGGTCCATGTGATATGTCCGGTTCCGGAGGCCTTGGACTGATCTGTCCCTGTTCGGGGAGCATGCTGAATTCGGACTCATCAGAGTCTTCTACCACTATCAAGAGTAATAGATTTCTTACAAGAGTATTCAGCTTTATGTTTATTATCTTAATTATTTATTCTATGTTACTTGGTATATATTAAGGTTGTCATCTTGTACAATTATGTTTTCTAGAATATAGGAAAGAGTAGTACAATTTACATCTAATTCTTATCTTGTAATTATTCCATTTGTAACATGTAACAAAATATATTAAACTTTCACTTATTTTGTGTGTGTATCAATGTGGGCTTGAAATATTTACCGACTTGTGCTTGTTTGAATTACTGGCTTAGGCTTGAACTGTGGGGTACTTTTAAAAGACTTATTATTGCACTAAGCTTGGATTGATAACACTTGACTCAGGTCCATCCATGACCCAAGGTATATGAGATTTGAGAGAGGGTACTTTCAGATGAAGACATACTTCATGACCAACAACCTTTCTTTCTTCTCAGAAAACCCTAATCAGCTCATTCATTTTCGTCGACTTCAGTCGCATAAGGCTTCCATTACAATTGTCTATCTCTTATGGATCCTTTGTACACAAGCTCTATTTCTCACTAAAATAGATAAACAATTAAATTTATATAATGAAAAGTTTTGGGTATTCCTTTGGTGGTAGAATTCTTGGTTTTTTCTTCCACTTACGATTTCTAGCATAAAGATTTCAAAACTATATACACCCAATTTAACGGAAATCTATGTATTCTGGCGTCATATATTTGTATAACCAAAACATGTCAAGGTTATGGAAAAAATAAAGCATAGATCATCATTATAAGGTTGTGAAGAAAATGACCGGTATATCTTACAATGTTCCAACAATTATCTCTGCACTTATTTAAATTTGTTCGCCTTTAAAACTCTTTGCAGTTTCAAAATCGGATATAGTTTGATCGATCTCATAATCGATTAGAATATTTCTTGATTTCATATATTGATGGATGATCTTAAGTATATAGTACACGTGTGTATATATATATATATATATATATATATATATATATATATATATATATATATATATATATATATATATCCCTCTTAATGGTCCGTTTATAATATTTGTGCCTTTTCCCATCCAGCTACGACTTATTTCGATTTATAAATGTTTAGATATTTGAGTTATAAATTTTGTATTATAAAAATCTGACTTATATATATATATATAGTTGTTTACTTGTTTTTTAGTTAGTTGTGTTGTTTTGGATAGGTATTGATCCAATTTTTGGATACTAATTTGTAAAAAAATAGGGTTAAAATCTAAAATTTGGGTTTTGGAGAAAGGTTGTGGTTGTCAAGCAGATTTTTATAAGGAATTGCTCGATTCTTGAACCCAATATGCAAAATATTTGGTAGTTTCTCGCTTGATTCCTGCAAACATGTGCTCGATAACGAATTCAAATGCAAAATTAGGAAAAGTTGGGCATGATTGTACAAATATTTTCCAAATTTATTTATGCTTATTTCAAAATATACAAAAAGGTTATTTTCTGTTTTTTTTTTGCAAATTTAGGATATCTCTCAGATGAGCTCTTTCATTATCTTTGTAAGAGCATGAGACGGAGAACGAGTAGCCAAAATAGAGTAGGACTTGATATCAAACATCATAAAATGCATTGGTCGACCATCGGCGTATAGTTGTAGTTCATGATAGGGCACATCCTTTAACTTCGAGAAGTCAAGTATCGCGAATGACTCTTGATGAACTATTTCTTCTGCGTTAGCCTTATGTTTCTGACTTGTAGTCTAATTTTAGTGATTACAAGAACCACGAGGCGTATAATGGCTTCAATAACGGTGTGAGTTTTAATATATATATATATATATATATATATATATATATAAATAAAACTAATAAATTATACCTTTAATTTGTTTTTATATTTTGTAGGCTAGAGTATAATTACGATGTCACGCTATGTACGTAACTCATCGCTAGTGTGATCTCACTCGTACGACTTGGGTTATCGCCGAGGTTATGAAGATATGCTTCGTTCCTCATGTAGAGTGTCTCTCATGGTGGTGTGTCAATGTTCAGTTAATTGAGAAATTATTCAAGTGATAGCATTCAAAGATCAATTTATTCTATTTCTCTTTTGGTGATTTGATGGTGACGCTCGACAATATACACACGGTAACTGATCTTCCCATCACATGTAAGAGTTTTAATCTTGTTCACTTTTTTCGTAAGGGTGAGATAGTTGTATTTTCTTGATTGCTTGGTGTGTATATCTCCCTTACTAATGAACTGGATGAAAACCATAGTATGAGTGGAAAGTTTTCACCTATAGTGGTTGTGTGAAACTTGTACCACTAGAATTTGTTTCGATGATCGAGCCACTTATGAGAGGGTTTCTTTAGCCACCCGTGATTATGTTCTACATGTGTTTGAGTATTGTATTCTTGCAAACAAGATTGAGAAAAATATTTCCCTTAACTATCTACACTTTATTCAAAACTATAGCAGCTCGGGTTGGTGTAACTCGGGTCAAATGGTATTAGCCCAATTATATCGTATGCTTGGTATATATTCTTCATTTTTTCTAAGGTCATCTTTCGTACTCATTTTATCTCTAGCATTGATCTTAAAGTTTTCTAATATATATCACATTCTTCTATATAAAAGGGTTTACATTTTTTATCGATCATAACTATCTCACATTTACATGGTAATTCGTGTATTTTTCTAATAATACAAGCACAATCTATCTAATCTACCCTTATTTTTCTAACACGTGGACAATTTTTATTGACAATATCTAAGGCCGAAGATAAACTGCCTTTTAAGTATTTATAGATATGAATTTGTATGTACCGCTTTCAGTCGAAAGTTACTTCTGTCGAATGACTCGTAAATGGTCGAATATTGAGCTCTAATAAAATTATGAAATTTTCCCCAAACTTTTTAAAAATTATTTGACTTGTACCGACATAGTATTTTAGGCTCGCGTGAGTACTCTCCACTCTATAAAAATATAAATAAAACGTTTTGATTATAACACTGAATTTTAAAAAGTTAAGTTTGAAAATGAAAATATCACTTACCAAATTGTTTTCTATTGCCTAAATATGTTGATAATCGTTTGTAGAATGATGAAGGAATTTTTCCCCGCATAGTATTATCCAATGATTCAGAACATAATTTATAACCTTCACGAAAAAGGTGAACACTACATTCATTGTTGCCGGATTTTTGTTATAATCTTCCTCTGTGTCTAATTGCATAAAATTTCCTAAAGTCATCTGCATCGTCGCATTTGGCCATCATCATTTTAGTGTATTCAATAATGTTTTTGTTTATATTCATTTTCCATAGCATGCGAATATGATTTAGAAACTTCATCGTGCCGGGGGACCAAGCAGGGCATAGCTAGCGGCATAGGAGCCGACTCGGCGTCAGCGGAATAACTCGAATCAATGATAACTCCCAATCGGTGAGGATAACATTCAGAGATGCATATATATTATACATCATCGCGATACCATAACACTAATGCCCATGTGTAATTCATTTGTTTCTCCGAGGTATAAATACGATACAATATCTTTTGTTGGTTGATATTACAACAATATTTTCGAACAATGGTATTTTGTACATCATCGTGTTGTATACTATCCATAATAAAGAATATGCGCAACAACTCGATATTTAAAGAGTGCGTGAAAAACTATTCGGAAATCTCTTTTGTTGATTCGATTGATCAATGCAACACATAGTGATCATGTTTTTTCATTTTATCTAATAAATTTTTTATTTCGATTTTCGAATCTTTTCAACCGAACCATATTCTTTACTAATATTATAAACTGTGCGTAGGTTAGATACATTTTTAAATTATGATTTTAGAGTGTTTTTAAGATTTAGATCTTTGTGTTCCATATATTTTTTTTAAATTGAACTGATAAATACAATGAAATATGCTTTTTTGAAAGTATTTTGGGTTATTCAGCGTCTAAAAGGCAAAACTTTAGGGCATTTGACATCCAGCATTGAGATTTAGGTTATCCCTATTTTAATTTTATTAGCCTTTCTTGGCTAAAGACAAAAGTAGTTAAGTTCTCTTAAAAGGCACATGTTTTTTATTATTGTATTTAAGTTACCGGACACGTTTGAGCCGGTTTGCTGCCACGACAGCAAAGTGATGTCCAAACAATTTCTTTTCTTTCTAATTATTAAATTATGAGTAAAGAAAGAGTAAACTTTGAGATGTTTTTATAGACATTCAATTTTTCTCTCCTAAAAAATTACTGGTAATTCAGTAAGGAATACTTTTACAGGAATAAAAAAACAAATGCTTCTCAAAACTTCTAAAAAGTTGAAGTATTGCTTTCCTTGATCTAAACATAAAATTTACGGAATTGATGGTTCCGCCGTTGTGCCTGTGATGCCCCAACTTAACGAAGACTTATCGGTTTCAAATCCTGAAAATCCTACCGCAGAATAAGGACCCTCACTACAAGGGTTTTCAGGACAACGGCGATTATAAAGCGATGATAATAAAGCGATTACGACGATCTTAACTGTGCCTATCCCTCCTGTCTTTCCTGTCAAACGAACCGATTACAGTAAACTGTCTGCAAAGCTATTATTACTGAAAGATAAAAGACTACATATTGACACTATAACCGTATAAATTTATAGTCAAAAGTATTTGTAAGAGGGTTGGAAATAGTGTAGGTAAATGCTTCAATTTGATCAGGCATACTATATTAGAAAATGTTTTCTCCGACCATCTTCAACACATTATATAAAAGTTGGTCAATTCTCCGACTATGAGTCATTGGAGGGTTTAGTTAATTAACTTCACAGGCTATTCTCGGTTTACCAACTATAGTGGTCCCGAGTCATGAAAATCAATCACAGTCGGGGATTAGTGGTCTGAAATTTTAAAGTCAGGGGAGTTTCTCTGGCAGCTCCTTGTGGAGGAATTAAACATAACTGAAGGCGTATTAATTGTTTTTTAAATAGTAAAAAATTTCAAGGCTGTGCTGACTAACCTGTATCTGGCACTAAATAGAACAGAAATTCTTCATATCGTATATTACAATTCGGGGCAAAAAGACTCCACCCTACACTTCCATTGCGACGCTCATCGATTTTTTCTGTAAGCTGATCTAAACAACCACGACACTGAAAACTGTTAATATCTCGAGTACACTGAACCAAGCCATACCTTTTCTGGTTCGAACCGGAATCCGATTCTTCTGCCATGTAAAAGTTCTCATTGTTCGGAGCCCTATCGACAAGGTTAATAATCAAAGCTAGTGCCCCATAGTCCGGGTCATCTGGTTTAGAATTATTTTCCGCGTTCCAAATTAACGCATCTGGATCCATCTGCACGACTCCGAAGAAACTGAAGTTTGAGTAACGTAAAGTGCACATGTCGTACCATATGATTGCGGTTTTATAGGATGGACATCTTGTTTGAATATCTAGGATTGATTGTTTTACACACGTTTGGCATGTTTCTGCTGAAATATCACCTCTGCAGAGGTAAAGACTGTAGACGTTGTCTAAAGACTCGCTAAAGAAACTGTTTGTTGAAGCTTTTGATGATAAAGAATCAAAAAGGGTGTTAAGGGTTGTATTGTGTCCATTGTTTGAACTAGGATCAACCTTTGATGAATCTGAACAATTATGGGAGGCGTAAACTGGTTGGGTCTCTGATTTGGTGGAAGTAATTAAGGCTGCAAAGATTGTGATTGAGAGTATGAAGAAGACACCAGGTTTCCGGACATGAAACATTTTGGTTTTTTTGTCGTTAACTTAAGTTGTCGGAGTTGGATGGAGTTCTTGCTACATGTCGAATCTAGTTTTATTTATATGTTATTTTAGTCAAGATCACTGTTTACTTCATGCATGAGCAAGAAAATACACCACCTGACCTGTTGTTTGACTCGGTTTTTCTTGTAGTCTTTTATTAATTATTTTATGTAAAACAAAAGCAAATCTCAATTTTGTTTTCGTTCATTTTCAATTTATTATATTTTCGCTTTTTATCGATTTTGGTTATTTTTCGTATTGTATTTTTAATTTAAATCAATTTTGATTTTTATTGATATAATTTTATTTTTTCTTAAATAGTCGTTTCATTTGGATATGTATTTACTTGTAGCGTGGAATTAATATTTGTTCAAAAATAGGTATGACAAATTTGAAAAGATATTTTTGAGAAAAGATGCTGGAAAGAGTTTTGCGGAGGCCTTTCTTCCGATGAAAATCCGACGTTTTTTGTGATTTTTTTGCTCTCCGATTAATGGCGTTCTCTGCTTCGATGAACTTATCTAACAACATTATCTTTTCCTTTATCAAACCCCAATAAAAAAATGATCAAGAAAAGCTATGTCGACGCTGTTAAACCCAGTTGTCGTCCTCTGATCTTAAACCAGAATTCACTAAAGAAACAAAGGATCATGTATCTGTCCAATACAACAACGAAATCAAAGACCATTTGATTCAACAATCAAGAATCACTCTGATAAGGAAGTTCAACAATGGCATTCGAAAAAGAAGCTCCATCGATGGATTTCTGAACTCATTCAAATTCTCAGGATCTTTCAAATATAAAACCATTGACTCGAGACATATACTCATAAAATTCAATTTGAAGGATGGTGTCAGTACTATATGGTCCAGAAATGTTTATAAATTCGACGGTTTAACTATGCGAATACTAAGGTGGAATCCTAACTGTAATAAGAAGTATGAAAACCTAGTTTCGCTAATCTGGGTTCGGTTTGAAAAAATACCAGAATTCTTGTATAATTCCTCGATTATACACGATCTTGCATCTACAATTGGAACTCCATACAAAATAACTGTTCCAGAAACCACTAGAAACAACGGTTGTTACGCTCAAGTCGAAATTGACATCACCAAACCTTTGAAATACAGTTTGTGGATTGGGTTTGGCGAGAATGATGGTTGTTGGATATCATTAAGCTATAAAAATGTGCTTCAATACTGTGACATTTGTTATCATTTAGGCCATAAAAGTTTTGAACGTAAGATAAAGATCAACGCCAATGAAGAAGAAGGATTAAAGGTTGATGAAGATCACAGTTCTGGAAACTTGAAAATTGCTCTGCCTCAACAAAAGACTGACTAGTAAAGAAAACCATGTTCAAACATTTGCTAAAGTTTATAGAAGAAAAATGAAATCGATCATCACCCAAAAAGAGAGAGACAATGAAAACAGGAATATTGAGATGCAGACACAATCTTCCCAAGATCAAAATAAAAAATGCAACAGTCATGAAAATCAAGATAAAAATACAACTCAGATGAAAGATTACAACAAGGTTTTTTCTGACAGAGAGGACATAAAGATCATTAAAGCTCTTCATCAACTGGATACCCACAGTAATCTTAAAGAAAAGAATAATAGTAGCTCCATTGATGGTGATAACATTGGAAGTTGCAACAATACGCCAAAGAAACATCACATTAACACAGATGCTAGCCCAGACTTTAACTCTATCTTCAGTAGCAAGTTGAAATCTGCCGAAAAAAGAAACATAAATAAGCTTATGATCCCTGATGAAAGATGACTAGGCTGCTTTCTATGATCAAATATGAGAAAATCAAAGTTCTGGTCATTCAAGAACCCATGGCTTCTGTTAATAAAATTCGTAATATTGCTCATACGCTGGGTTACAGTAAATTTGCTACTAACGAGGCTAATAAAGTTTGGGTCTTTTGGGATGATAATGTTGAAATCAACATTATGTCTGATTATGACCAGTTTTTACACATGAATGTTACCTACCTTAGGGTGAAGAACAACTTTGATTTCACTTCTATATATGCGAAAAAACTTAGAATTCAAAGAATGGTTCTCTGGGATAATCTTAAGTCTCTCTCTAATACCAATAGACCCTGGATCTCTGTCGGGGACTATAATTCTACTACATCTTCTGAAGACCAGCTTGGATGCACTACCAATGATTATATCAGTATGGAGAACTTCAATGACGCTACTAGGACCTGCAATCTTGAAGATGTTGGGTATATTGGGTCTAGATATACTTGGTACAGAAACAAGCGCTGGAAAAGACTCGACAGAGCTTTAGTTAACAAAGACTGATTAAACACTTTTAACGACATCCAGGTTTTTCACATGATCAGAACGTGTTCTGATCATGCACCTTTACTAATCACCTCTAAGTGTATTTCCATGGATAAATATAACATCAATAAAAAGAGTTTTAAATTTCTTAACGCTTGGACTAATGATGATATTTTTTTAAGAAATGTCGAACAAAATTGGAATCTTACTTGCAAAAGAAGACATAATCTAGTCTTCTGGTATACACTCAGACGCCTTAAAACCTGTCTTAAAGATTGGAACATAAAAAGTTTGGCAATATTTTCAACAAAGTCAAAGAGACTGCTGAGGAAGTTAGGAATCCGGAGATCATTTATTATACCAAACACAGTCAGTTATCTAATTCAAATCTCTCTAAAGCTAACAACATGCACATTAAAGCTCTCAAAAATGAAGAAAACTACTGGAAGCAAAGATGTTACAATAACTGGCTCAACGAGGGTGATAGTAATACCAATCTATATCATTCTTATGTTTCAAAGAAAAGGAAAATCAACTTTATCAAAGGCATAAAAGACAATGAAAAATGAATTCACAGTCTTATTGATATTGGTACTTCTGCTGAAAATATTTTCAAAAACGTTTTAACTAATCCTCTTAGCAGGGAAGAAAAAGACTCTTTAATGCAAGAACCAATTTTCAACATCCCTCGATGTGTCACTCGTGAGGAAAACGAATATCTTCTAAAGTCTACCATTAAAGAGGAAATTTTTCAGATCATCATTAACATGAAACAAGATAGTGCTTCCGGTCTGGATGGTTTTAAGACTCTATTTTATAAAAAATGTTGGCACATTATCAGCACTGACCTTTGCAATTCCTTAAACTCATACCTTAAGGGTGACTATATTCCTAAGGGTGTGTTCGCGACTGGAATTTGTCTAATCCCTAAAAATGCCAACCCTATCAACCACTCTAACTACAGACCTATAAGCCTATGTACCCTCTTTAACGGAATCATTTCAGGCCTTATTAATAAAATATTAGCTCTTATTCTCTCTAACCTTATTTCTGACTATCAATGAGCTTTTTTTAAGAATCGTCTCATTCATAAAACATTATGTTGGCTAAAGAGCTGGTGCATGATATCAATCGTAAGCCTAAAGCTAGAAATGTCTTGATCAAGCTTGACATGTCAAAAGCGTTTGACATGATCAATATTTCAATCCTTATTAATGGGGCTGTTAAAGGCTACTTTCCTCAGAATAAAGGATTAAGGCAAGGGGACCCTTTGTCACCTAGCCTTTTTATTCTTGCTGAGGAAGTTCTCTTTATGGGTATGTATAATCTATTCTATTCAAATAAGAGCCTTCAATATACTACAAGAACAAATTATTTGGTTCCTTGTATTGGCTTTGCAGATGGTGCTGATCTTCACCAACAGCCAAGCATCCTGAATAGCTACTCTCAACAACTTCTTGGATGACTATCAGCGTGTGTCTGGAGAAGCTGTTAATAAAGACAAAACAAAGCTCATAATGTCAGGCATGACTCATCAATCTAGGCTCAACAACCTCAACATGCTTACGGGATTTAATGTAGACACTCATCCTATTACTTATTTGGGAATCACGCTTAGTGGCAACAATAAAGGGAAGAACTTATATCCCTTACTCAACAAAATCAAGGACAAAATTAACTTGTGGGACTTTACGCATTTATCATTTGCTGGCAGAATGACATTGATATCTTCTGTGTTACATCCAATAGTATACTATTGGATGCAAAACAGTTTGATTCCCAAAATAATTCTTAACAAAATTGAGGCTATTTTTAACAAGTTTTTGTGGAGAACTAACTTCTATGAAAATGCTATACATTAGGTCTCTTGGAAGTATATCTGTATGCCTTTTAATGAAGGTGGGTTGAACTTCAAAATCTTTAAGTACATTCTACTAACCTTCTCTCAAAATTTATGGTACATCTTCAAAATAAACAATTGTCTCTGGGCGAACGTAACTCATAATATATACTGTACTGAGAACCAACCTATTAAAGCTAAAGTTAGAACTACTGACTCTTTGATTTGGAAAAGATTAATAGGTATTAGAAATAATGCAGGAGACAACATTAAATTGATTCTGGGTCGAGGCAACGTCGATTTCAAGCTTGGGGAATGGCATAATCTTCCTCATCTTATAAATCGCCTCAACTCTACTGAAAACAGTTGGTTTCTTAGTGTTAAGGTTATCTCTTTTTGGAGAAACAACCAATGGGACACTAATCCTATGAGCTCATTCTTCACTCAAGATAGAATCAATCACATTTCCAAATTCAAAGTGAATCAGAACATGGATGATCAACTGGTTTGGAAGCAATCAAACAACAATGAATTCAACACTAACCTCACTTGGAGAAGCATCCGAAAGCATAACAACTCTTCTAGTATGTATAGAAATATCTGGAACATCAATATACCCAGGAAGTTATCCTTTCTCTGCTGGAAATTGATAAAAATAACTACATTCCTATTGAAAGTGTTCTTATTAAAAGACGATTTGTGATTGTGTTAAAATGTCAATTTTGCAGAAATTGTGAAGAGAAAAATCATCTCTTCATTAGTTACTGTTTTGCTTGGCCAATCTGGAACTATTTTGCTAATCTTTTCAATATCAAAATTGGCAGATTCATGGTTCTAACTCATATGATAAGAGCCTGGTTTTGGTTTTCGAAAAACAAGTTTCACATTACTCATCTGATTCCTCAAGAAATTTGTTAGATTATTTGGAACAATCGAAACAATTCTGAATTCAAAGAATATGATGATTCTGTTAAATGAGCTATTGACTTAGTTATAAACATGGTACTAGCTATAGACATGTCTAATAAATTGACCAGTAAACACTGGTCTAAGGCTTTGGGTGAGGTTGTTTTACTATGATAACTATGAGCATGTCTCTAGGTAAAAAACAAAGTAGTAAACTTTCTCGGTTCTCTAGGGTGTTCTAACCATGCATCATAGATTGTCACATGAGTGACCATCAATCTACCAAGCAGAAACAAAGACCCTCTAAAACCATTAGTGATTTAATTAACAAAATGGATGATTGAAGATCAAAACTTGAGGTATATCATTAAGTTTACGAGTTACATCTTGATAAGAGTCTAGTTCGTAATCTCAAGATTAATTTGACCATGTACATATTATTAAAAGAAATTTTTTCATAAATAGAGTCTAACATGACATCTGTTGATTTCTCCTCGACCAGAAAATCAAAATTTGTTCTTCATGAACTTAACAATGATGAAGAATCGATATATTATAGAATAAGATTATGCATCAATATGTACTCATGGCATGATACTACTAGATTTGAGTCACGGTCGACGTGGAAGCCCTAGTTTAACTTTCTAACATTTATCGACGCTTCGCAAACATCATTTATCTTTCAATAGTACAACTTGGAAATATTTCTAAAGAAATTTGGTTAGATATATGAGTCTTGAATATAGTTAGAACCATACTCAAACCCTTGTGGTCATTAGTACCTCACTTTCATTGTTAATTATTTCTCAAATTAGAGTGAAACATAAACATGAGTAAAGATCATAGAAAATTAGGTAATTTGTTTTGGTAACATTAATATATATCTTATATACAACCTTGAGCCATCAAAATTTAAAATATATATTATAGTTTTAAAATACCATATAACAACATGTTGCCTAATAACATTCTTTTGTGTTATTTCACCCCTAGACTCATGACCTATTTGAAGTGACCAAACATATTTTATTATAAGGTATTCATAAGACACTGAACAAAATTTCGGGTAAGTGGATATACGCACTCCAAAGTGTACTATGGAACTACAACAGATAATATTTTTTTGTGCTTAGAATATGAATGCGATGGTCCTGATAAGACGAGCATTTATTGATTTTGACTCACTAAAAAATTTAAGGATACGAACAAAAAATGGACGAGAAGCAATATTGACTTAGTGTAGGATAATCTAGATCAGTTTCACATACGCATAAAAAAAATTCAAACCATGATGTACCATAAATATGACCCAAATGTTTGACACCAAGCCTTCGAGGTTGTAAAATATACTACTACAAAAACTATTTATACATTCAAAACATCGACATTTTAAAAACTTTGAACCAAATTGGAAAAACCCATACACGTTTATGAAAATTATCAAGATACAAATATGCAAGCTATTTGACATTAAATGTCGACCACTTACGCATATATGAGATACAAAGCACTACACAACTTTATGTTATCATTTATATTAAATATAATTTTTAATTTTATGTATTTATATGAACATGCTTTATATTATACCGACTACTGAAAGTTTAATAAGACACCTAATATAATTATAGTTTTTATTAATTTTATGTTGTTTTATTTTTCAATTAATTATAGTTTTAGTTTAGAATTATAAGACTAATACACCTTAGACTCTAAATACCTTTGGCCAGTATTAACTAATTCATTAGAAAATGTTTAACATATTTAAGGTTATACAGCTTCAAACCCTCAAGGAGTTTTAATCACCAAAGTTACATACACATGAATTAAATACTTCCAGTTGTTGAAATATATTTATAGATCAACAATAAGTTTGAACAACATGCTAAATATACATATTCGGTCATTATTTTAAGGTAGTTCAATAAAAATGTAATCAAGTTAATGAAATAGTTAACCGAATTAGGCCTGTGGGTGTAAATGTATTATGGACTCAAGTGTGGTAACCAGGTTGAATTTGGACACTATAAAGAATATAACTCAAATCTCAACACTTAAGCATGAAGTGATAATTACTTGTGTAAATTGATAAATCAATTTACTAGGTTATGGTCCCCGGTCACGAGAAAGTAAAAGGGTTGGGCTTTACAACTTTGGGATTCAAGTTGTAAAGTAAATAAATATGAGGCTTAGGTCTTGGAATTTTTTCATCCAAAAACTAAAATTGTAGTAGCAGCTTCCTCCATTAACTGAAAGATGTTTTTCTTTTGTTTCTAATAAGTTCTATAGGTGTTCTGAATGATTTCTTAAGGATTACTCAAGAACATAAAAGAAGCAGTAAAAACGCTAGAGTACATGAAATAGAAAGTAGTAAGCAACCCTGTAACTGTTCTCATTAGTTTATTCTAAATAAGTGAATCGTTAATGGGTTTCATATTTTTCCACATTTTCTTATAATGGTATGATGCGATTTCAGTCTAGTATAACAATTGGTATCATATTATGTAAAGGTTTTTTTATGATTCAATAGAATAATCGATTATGTATATTGAATGTATGGTTTTTCTTTTTTTGAATCAAATCAATGTCATTGAGATTATCTGTTTAATGATTTATTCATTTTGAAAAGTATGTTTATGTGATTTTTTCATGTTTGATATAAATGAAATTTCATGTTAGATAATTTTAAATTGTTTGATTAATTTAAGGTTCGATTTGGTGTCTGGGAATTTTGATGTTATCAAAAGCAGCATCAAACAAACCCTAATTTGATGAACCAATTCAAAATATTGGGGCAATTTCTCATCGACGTCTTAACCCTTAATGTTAACATTGATTGAAGATTATCCAACGATGTTCATCATGGGCAACAAATTGTGGATGATATGGTGAAGACCGTAACCTACGAGCACTCGCAAACCCACTACTGTTCAGATGAAAACAGTGGGGGCTGCTGGTTGGGTAAATACTCAGTCACAACAACCACAGTTGTGGTATGGGCAAATGCTCAGTGACAACAAGTAGTGTTGCTGGTTGGGCAAATACTCAGTGACAGCTAGTGTTGTTGTCTGGGCGCAGTCTAGTGGTCGCAACAATTGCTATTTTTTTCTAGGCGGATCGCTCAGTTTTAACCGCAACATTTCGAAATTTTATTTTATTATTTTTTGAGAATTTTCATTTTTTAAAATTAGTTTTATTTATATAAAATACATGATTTAATTTATTTCAAAAAATGATGTGTTTGGTATGCTAATTGTTGATTATTTATTTGTAAATTAAATTGTATATGCTTCAATGAATAAATTGTGATGCATGACTAAGGTTCATAGATCGGTAGGAGACACCAAGGAATTAATTTAATTGTATATGCTTGAATCAATAAATTATAGTTTTATTACAGGTCTAATAAGAGCTTGTGGGAAAATATGATTCATAAATCATACTGTAACAATATGCACCCTCTTCAAGTCTCCCATACTAAGGTGAGATCTCATACTTTGAAAAGGTTAGCTAAGATAAATCAAAAGGATGAACTTAATATAAGATGGCTGGTTGGAAAGGGTGAGATTGATTGTTGGGTTGAAAACTGGTATGAGAACCCTCCTCTTATTATTCTTAATGATAGTGATGGTAATGCTTGGTTTATGCACATGGATTTTAAAGAGTTTGGGAAAGAACTTGGGACACAGATTGTCTTAATGGTTCTTTCTAATGCTACTATAAATATGATTCAAAATACCTATGTTGATAGTAATAAGGATAACATTGTCTCATGGATGAATAAAGCTAATTTTGACATAAAGAATACTTGGAATTTTGTGAAAACTCAAATTATCAGGTCCAATCTCTATGGAAAAATCTGGAATTGAGTCACCTCTCGAAAGTGATCATTCCTTGTTCAGAAGCTGTTGAATTTTTTTATCTATGTAGATACAAATTTATAAAAAAAGAAATTATTGTTAGTATCCAAATGCCAATTTTGTTATAATATTAAAAATCATAGATATTTATTCATAATTTGATTTTGTTTGGGTGATTTGGAGCTACTATTCTGATCTTTTTAAAATTAAGATTGATAGGTTCATGACTATTTCACACATGATCAGAGTGTGGTTCTGGTCTACTCATCATGATGTACATATCAAAACGATTATCCCTTCTTTAATTCTCTCGTCTATTTGGAAAGAAATAAAATTTTCTAAATGTAATAACAAATTTAATAATGTGAAGTCTACTACTCTTTTATAAATCATGTTATATACTGTCTTGGTCAAGCTAAGAGTTCAAACCAAAGCACTGGAGAAGAGACACTAAAATTTCCTGAATGTTGGGCTGCATTAACTATGTCACGAAGATGGAGAATCCTGTTTACATGAGATGGAAGCCTCCTGCTACTGACTTCCTCAAATTGAATACCGACGCACCCTATCAAAATAATAGAGAATTGGCTGGTGTATTTATTGTAAAGAATCATAGTGGTGAAATTATAACAGCAACAACTAACCTTTATAGTAAGCTGATTCCTATCATGGCTGAATCCAGGGCACTTATGGATGGTCTTCTTCTCAACAATAATAAAAGATAGAATAAGTAGAAATAAAATCAGATTATCTTATGCTGGTAAACCTTTTAGCAAATGGTAGCTACCCGAATTCTCTAAAAAGCATATTAAGTGTTGTAGAAGGCTAATTAAGCCTACAATGACTATTTCACACATTTCTAGGGTCTAGAATCAAGCAGGAAACCAGCTTGCGAAGTGAAACCTGAGGTGTAAGATGAAAAAGGAATTTTCTAATATTCAAGTTCCAATCCAGTTGAAAGCCATTACCTTTCTGGAAAGCTTGAACCTGTGATATTTAAACTTTGAAGATTAATTACTTGATTTTAGTGAAGTTGAGCTACTGGTCTTCTTCTTCGTATTTTAACATGGCAGCAAGCATAGCTAGATAGTGTCAGCTGTCTTCCTCTAATGTGTAGGTTCTTGGAGAATTTTGGGATTTCTAAATTGATTCTTAAGGATAAAGTAGCTGAAAGACTCTCGATTAGATTTCATGGTTTTGATGAAAGAGATTTCGAACTTTTTTATCCGTGATCTTAGATCTGGTCTCTTTATTCAATCTTAGATCTGGCCTCTCTCTTCAATTAGATGAAACTTTCTCATGGAGTTAATTTGGGGTATTGGAGTTGTTGATTGGTGGTTATGGAGTATTTGCTTTTGTGTTACCGTCGAGCTGCTCGAGTAGGAGGATAAAAAGGATTTAGGGTGTCTAGACTTAAGCTAAGTTTAAGGCTTAAACCAGTTCTCATTTAGATATGGGTGAATTCGGGCCTTTTATTACTTGGGTTTCTTATTCTTTGTAAGACTTTTATTTGGGCCATTATTTCTTTCAATTTATAAAAGTCCGTTAATTGAAAAAAAATTGTCCCTTCAGAAGCTTAAAATTAATTTCCTTATGAATCATTGGCTTTGATTGGTTCAGGATAAATTAATATTGAAATACTACCGACCCTCTGGAAGGTTTACGTTTGGGTTCAAACTGATCATGAATGGGAGAAATTCACTCGAAATGGTCATTGCATTGTTTTAAATTTTAAGTAGGTGAAATTGGACATATTTAAGGTTTTATTAGTACTTGAAAATTAATTAAATTCTTGCACGATATACATTTTAAGTAGGATAAATTGGTCATATAGAAGGTTTCACCAGTACTTGCGAAAATTAAATTGAGGTTATTTTAATATAAGAAATAAAATCAGCCACCAGGAGGGTTTCACTCCTACTTAGATAAATAAAATAATAATTATGATAATTTTCTCAAACTCATACAACGCATGTTCGTAACATTTATCATTTGGTATCCATTATCAGGGTTGTGAATCTGCCATGTTCATACATGTTTTTCAGTAATATGTCAAGTTATTAAATGTCCTTTCTGCGCTGTTTTTCTGTTTATAGTATGCACTGGTTACAATCTATTGAGCAACCGTCCATCCATATTGGATTGTTCAGAATTTCAATCATGAAAATTATATATGTTATCTTACTTATCTGTATATGACTACGATTTTTCACTGACTCATCCCGAATCATTTTCATGTAGTCCAGAAAGTACACTGAATGAAACTAAGAAAGATTAAAGATGGGAGAAGTCTAATAAGCTATGCATGGGCCTATTATTACAGGGATTTCCAGTAGAATTGTGGAGGTTGTGTAGAAAAATATTACCCCTTCCTCGGTCTATCTAGCGGAGGTCAAGAAAACAATTTCCAAACATGAGAAGATAGAGATGCGATGTCTAATAGATGAGCTATCTACCAAAAAGTATAATGTCAACGGTAAAATTTGTGAGCATATTCTAGAAATGTCTATGATTAGCCAAAAGCTCAAGGCAATCGGGGTAGGCTTCATGCCACCTATAATTGTATGCAAGAAAAGTGGAATATCAATTAGTTGAATTCCTACAATGCACATGAGGAAAAATTTAAAAGAATATCGTCTGAGGTTAATGTGCTAACATCTTCAAAGGAGATAGGGCCCAAGCAGAATGTAAGTGGCAAAGAATCGGGTCAAGGTCCGGTAAAGAAGAAAAAGCTTAAGAAATCTACCTCCCAAATCTTTGGTTGTTACTAAAATTAATATGGTTTATGTGAGATAAAATACTTGGCGGATTTATTCGGCTGCAACAAATCATGTATGTATTTCTTTGGAGGGTACGTAAAAGAATGATGCTAGTGAGGTTGAAAAGTCCATTTTTCACAATAGATGGGAGCTCTTGTGATGTTTTAGCTATTTGTGATTTGTTTTTCAACTTTTTACTATAAATATTTTATTTCTTGATTATGTAATATATGTTCTCATTTTCAAAGGAACTTAGTTTATTTTCCAGTTTTATACTTGCAATGTTATTCATGTCTAATCCGAAACATGTTACATTCTCTCTAAATAATATGATTGTTGGTAAATGAAGTTTGTTAAAAGAGAATTTTATTTGTTAAATACTATTAACAATCATAAAATTTCTATTACTACACGCTGTATACCACACAAAAAAATTAAATTTGAAAAATCCTCTTAACTGTGGCAAAAACAGTTACGTCACATATCCAAAGTCGTGATGGACAAGCTTGTAGCTGAAGGTTTATTGGGTTTCCTATATTACTCTGATTTTAGTACAGGTGTCGAGTAGATCAAAGGTAAATAAACCAAAGTTAAAAGGTTAGGGGTATCCAGAGCGAGTGAAGTCTTAGAGTTGATGCATACCAATATATGTGGACCGTTTCGACAATTATGATAGAACGGGCAGCGGTACTTTATACCATTTATCGACGAATATTCTTGTTTTGGTTACCTCTATCTTCTTCATGAAAAATTCGAGTCCTTGGACAAGTTCATAGATTTTAGGTTTGAAATTGAGACAGAACTCTATAAGAGCATTAAGAGCGTCAAATCTGACCGTGGTAGTGATACTATAACATATATGGAAGATCAGGTGAAGTGTGGTATAGTCTTTAAATACACAATATCGGGTTCATCCCCACATGAATGGTCAATCTAAGAGACGAAACCATACACTAAAAGATATGGTCATAAGTGTGATAAGTCACTCTTCTTTACTATTATCTCTTTAGGGGAAAGCCATTAAATGTGCATTTTATATAATCAACAGATTACCAATAAGGCTACTGTTAAGGCCCCATATGAGTTTTGGAACAGATATAGACCCGATTTAAAGCATTTGGATGTGTGGGGTTGTCTAGCTGAGGCAAGGCCTTAGAAAACCTCAAAAAAAGAAACTGGACCAAAAAATAATGAGTTGTTTCTTCATAGGTTATTCTGAACACTTTAGGAGGTTTATGAATTCTGATTCTCTCGATAGTAATATATTGAGACATAAACGACCAAGTTTCTAGAGAATATTGAGTTTGGGGGAGGGGGGAAGTAAAGGGAACATATATTAATTCTAGAGAAGAATCTGTAAAGATTCATGAAGGTTTTAACAAGGATAGTCATGTATTAGAATATTGGGATTTAGTGCCAATTATTTTGAGCCCGTAAGAATAAGGTAATCCTCATAATTAACATTGATGTTATACTTGAAGATTCTAACTAAGATATGGATATGGTCCATGTAGAACAAGAGACATCTCAAGGTAATATTCCACAAAAATATATTGGATGATGTGTTTTTGATAATTCAATATACGCCATCAAACCAGACACTGTGACTGTGGAATTTTATTATTGGATTGCGCATTGTACAAGAAATATATGGTACAATGAGGTTGTCCTGCGACAACAATTCCACGTTGCAGTACTTCAACACCAACACGAGCCCGTCTAAATCCAAACATATAGACATAAAGTTCATATCCTGTTAAAGAAATAGTGCGAATGGGTCAGATAAGTAAATAGCACATCGACACAAACTCTATGATAGCAGATCATCTAACCAAGGCGATTTTGCCTAAGGTTTTCTAAAGACCACCATTAGTATGCGTGTTGTTTATTTAGAGGTTTATTAGTTATAGTGGGAGAGTTTTTCATAGGATCTAATGTTATATTTTGAAGTATTGTGCACATTAAGGTTTATTGCAATATATATATATATATATATATATATATATATATATATATATATATATATATATGCTTGAAAATATTTATTGATATATGTACAGTATTGGATCTCAAAGATAGGAACCATTTAAGAGTAGATATTTACAATTCAAGCCATATAACTCTTAGATTACATTATATAGTTAGCCCAAATAATTGATTATTAATGGTAATGTGATTACTGTTGCATCTTCTTGTTCGTATTACGAGAAAAATGTCTTAAGTCCTTTATTGTTATCAGTCATGTACGGGGTTGTACCATTTTTTCACTTGCAATGGATACATGGATCCCATTAAAGTTGAATATATATTCTTGAGTAGCCTGTGGTGGTCCAATTGAGAGATTATTTGATTATATTTATGGACCAATATGCTAAATATACATATTCGATCATTGACTTAAGTTTGTTCATTAATAAAGTAATCGAGTTAATTAAATAATTAAATGAATTGGATTTGTTGATGAAAAAAGTGTTATGGACCAAAGTGTGGAAACCGTGTTGAATTTGAACACTGTGAAGAAGAGGGTCCAGATCTTAATACTTAAATCTCAAGTGATAATTCATGGTGTATATTGATTTATCAATTTACTGGGTTATCATCGAGGAAGTAAGAATTTTGGACTTTACAACTTTGGACTTCAAATAGTAAATCTATAAATATGAGGTTTAGGTCTTGGAATATTTTCATCCAAAACCTAAGACAACATTGGTCGCTTCCTTTCTCAAGTAATTGAAATATCTTCTTTTTTTTTCAAATACGTTGTACATGTATTCTTAAAAATTTCTCAAAAATCACTCAAACCCGGTAAAACAACATGAGAACACGAAATGACAGACAACAAATAAACTCGTAAATATTCTCACCTGTTTATTCTAAATAAACGAATACAAGATTTCATATTTTTTCGTATTTTGTAATACATATAAGATTCTTATATTTCATCAATAATTAAAATACGCATGATATAATTCATCCCAATATAATTGCTTGTAATAAAATTATTGACTAAAAAGTTCAACACGAACTCGAACAATAGGAACCAATAGTTTGGGGAACTTCTTTGGCCACCCTCAACATTATATATAACGCCTCTACCAAATAACTTCTTAAAAAAATAATCAAATCTAAATTTATTTCAAAATAAAAATTCATATATCTTTGAATTAGATATCCAAATAAAACAATAAAAAAATGTAGCCTAAATTTATTTTGAAAATAAAAATACATATTTTTGAATAAGACCATCCAAATGAAACAAATCTAAAATAACGACACAAAATAGTCGAACACGTCCTGCACACGCACAAACACAAATAGAAGTAAACATAAATGGTCGAGTCCTCTGTCAGTAATTAATTTATAAGGCATAAAACAAAAAAGATGAAAAACCCTTCTAAATTTAGTATTTGTCTGACCGAATGAGTATTTAAGTGTAATTAAGTAAACATCGAACAACACTAAATAAATCGAAAAACGCTTTCTCTTTAATGGTGTTCTCCTTGACTTGCATTGGTGAAGGTAAGAAAAGTATCATGGGACCCCTTAAGAGTATAATCATCCAATAATCTCATTCTTCTGGTTTTCCGTACCATTTATTTCTCTTCTTTATGACCAGTGTTATTTGGAAATGGCCGAAAGCAAAATTTTATGACACGTTTTATACAAAATTTATTTGTTCGGTTAAGGTCTTAAATAGATATTTTATGAGCTACGTCATTAAACATTTCATAATTTTATTAAAATTGAATAAAATAATAACAAAATAAGAGAAAGTTTGAACACATATATTTATGGTTGTTCAATAATTTGTTTAGGTCCAATTTGAACAATAACAAATATCAATTCTATGGTTCACCATTAACAACAATTTACGAGATAGAGATAGTAGAGAAAAATATAGTGTTTACAAAAAAATTAAATACAGGGTTCACACTCTATACGCTTCAACATCGCTCTCTCATTTACTAAGTATTTTCTCTCCCTATCTTTATTGTACACTCCACCAAATTCCTGCCAGCCGCTTTGAAGTCCAAAAACAATATAAATATATAATTTTTGGTGACAATCTCTCTCCTTAACATAATGTGACAAATTCCTCAACAAAAATAACCATTTTTGTTGTAACAATGAGTAAATGATTTTGGCGTAACAATAGATCCATCCACCCATTGTAATTGACACAAGAACATGCTTGATTTGACTAATGGCTTCCTCTTTAAAACGGTCGAAACCTTGATTGATATCACTCTGGTATAAACAGTTTCTTCGGCTTAAACAAAGGCTTCCAGGCTAAAGCACTCAATACATTAACCAAAGATATCGATGCTTGACAATGTTTAGGCTTATAAAGTTGATATCTCGACACCGTTTAAGCATACATGGTCGAAACGTTCAATTATTTATGCTTTTCTCAACCAAGTCAGAACAATACTTTCATAATTCTCCACTTTGGTTTTGACTTCACAAAAGTACAGTTGTGGTTCTCCCTCCCCCGTGCAAAAGGTCTCATATGCTTCTAATATAAATTAAGTCAAGCAGTATTTCAACTTGCTCGTTGTCGCCCGTTTAGTAAATACATATGCTGGGTCGTCATCTGTATGAACCTTTTCTAGCAAAATATCTCCATTCTCAAGAATACTTCTTACAAAATGAAATTGAACATCAATATACTTTGTTCGTTCATGAAATACCTGACTCATTGATAAATGTATTGCACTCTGACTTATCACAGTACACCGTTACTATTTCCTACTTTACCCCAAGCTCCCTAAACTTTCCTTTCAACCACATAGATTCCTTTATTGCTTGGTAACAACTATATATTCAGCTTTCATGAAGGAAAATGCTACTACAAGTTAAAGATTAGCTTTCTAACTCAAAACACTGTCGAACATCACAAACATGTAACCAGTCAAAGATTTCCTAGTGTCCAGAAAACCAACATAGTCAATATCGATAAAATTTCACCACCTTCTAGCCCCGAACCAACCTCTCCTACATTCGCTCAAAACTAGTGGAGCCCGTGATGTACCTCAGAACCCACTTAATAGTCTGCCAATGTTCTGATGAGGGCTTCGACATGAATATGCTTATAAATCTCGAAACATAAGCCAAATAATACCTATTATACATCATGACATACATTATACTTCCCATAATATTCGAATAAAGAACGTCTTCTACTTTCTACATCTTCATGCCTTCACCATCAACTTTTAAAGATGTTAATTTAAAGTGTTGGGGAATGGAAAAAGTGATTAGTTTGGCTTCTTTCATACCAAACTTGTCAAGCACCTTCCTGAGATATGAAAGAGGCCCCCCTTATTTCTCTCCATACTTATCTTTGTTCCAAGAATCTTCTTAGCGGAACCCAGATCCTTCATCTCACACCTTCTCCACAACATTACTTCTAAAGACGTAGTTTATGCATTGTCTTTGCTAGAAATCAACATATCATCTACATACAACAATAGGTTTATATTGGTAGAGGTTTTTTTTTTATATATAAACAGAATTGTCGTAACTAATTTTTTCATAACTATAATTAATTTTGAAATCATCAAAACAGTTATGCCAACACATATGATATTGCTTTAGACTGTACAATGCTCTGTTCAAGCGAAATACATGGTCACTTTTTTCATTGTCTATAAATCCTTTAGGGTGCTTCATGTAGACGGTTTCTTCAATAGTACCATGTAGGATAACGTTTTTGACATTCATAATGTCTAACCTCATGTTAAAGTTGGCAGCTATTTAAAAAAAGAATGAATGGATTATGTTTCACTACAAGAGAGAAAAACTCACTGTAATCTTCACTCTCTCGTCGAGTGAACTCTCTAGGTACCATTTGGATTTGTACCTAGCCACTTCAACCCCATGAATTTCTTAATTGTTTTTCAAAAGCCACTTACAATGAACCAATCTTTGACCTTCAAGTTTCTCTTCTAGATCTTATATTTTATTCTTCCAAAGCGAATTTATTTCCTCATTCATAGTAACAAGCCACTTGGATTTTTCCTCACTTTTCATTTCCTACCTGAAGCACTGAGTGAATCATTTTAGATGCAGTAACCAATGCAAAATTTGTTAGTTCATTATAAACGTACATTTGAGAAGTTCTAATGAATCTTCTAGTCATGTCCCTTGCCATCTCATAGCCATGTTAAGCTTGAATACCTTCCAAATCAACACATCCCTCTTCTACAATTATATTTGATAACTTAGATCCCCTAAAGATACTAGCAGGTTTTGATATAGGTGACTGCACATCAATCTCAAGTGTATCTCTTCTAGTCGGTTGGAATTCATTGATTTCAGCACCCAAACCAGGATAATCATTCTCGTTGAATGTCACATCCATATTGACTAGACACTTCTTATAATATGCTTTAAGATACCATAACTTGTAATCCTTGAAGCCTCTAGATACCTGATGAATAAGTACTTCAGAGATCTTGGTTGCAACATGTCATGTCTGATATGTGCATAAAAAACACAACCAAATACTCTCAGATAAGAATAATATGAAGTCTTCATGTAAAATATTTCATGTGGGGTCTTTAAGCCAATTGCATAAGATCAGCATATATTTATGAGATAATGGCTAGTCATTACCGATTCAACCAAAACTTCTTAGGGAGCTTAGCAGTTGCCAACATACACCTCACATTTTCAATAATGTCTTTTTTCATTTTTTCACCACGACCATTTTAGTGTGGAATGTCCCATACAGTATTATGCCTAACGATCCTTAGTTCTTTGTAGTAATCAGTAAACTAATTTGTACATAATTCAAGACTATTATCCGTCCTAAACGTATTTAGTTCTCTACCAACTTGTTCTGAAACCATGATTCTTCATTGTCCGAACCTATCAAATGCTTATCCCTTCGAATTTAATAAATACATCCACAACTTCCTTGAGTAATCATCAATTATTGATAAAAAATACGTATTACCTCCACGATACCGAACCATTGTGGGCCCTGAAATATCTACATGTATGTAATCTAGGCTTTCAATTAATGTATACTCATATCGTGCAACCTTGACTCTGTTATTGTTTTTCATACACAAAGAATTGCAACTCCAATGACTCTACATATAACAATATCACCAATCAAGGAATAAAGGCCATTGAATAGTTTACCCTTCATCAAGTTCATGAAAACTCTAAAAAAATTATTTAACCACTCTAAACTTTGACAAAACAACCTAATTTGTCCAACATGCCAGTGAAAATTATCTTTCTTCTCAAATTGGCAATGTACCTCATATTGGTCAAAATTCGATGACAACTATTAAATATATGAATCTTTACACATCTGATTCTTGCTATCTTGCAAGACTTATTATTTCCAAGTGAAAGGGTGCCTCCATTATTCTCTTCAAATAAATTAAATTAGTCCATGCGTGGATTCATATGGAATGGGAATCTACAATTCTATAAATAGTGCACCAGAACCTCTGCATACTCATATCATTTGGAAGCAATAGAAATATCCCTTTGATCTGATCTGTTATTACCTTGAATTCTCAGTCATTTGTGATACTCTTTCCTGAAAGGAATCGGATTCTTACATTGATGATATATAATCTTGGAATTATCAAAATTCTTTGTTGACTTCGTTTTATATTTTTCTTCGACCTTACCATTATCCCTTCTTTATGATCTTTCTCTAATATTTAAAGGTTTATGGCTAGTACCAGAACTCTCATCGCTTCCACATTGCATGAGTTCCTCTTCAGATCCAATCAGAGGTTCCAACTCATCGATTGACAATGTTTCTTTGTTGTAACAAATTATGTCTTTTAATTTTCTACATATAAAAGGCAATGAGTTCAACTAGAGTACTCTCTGATCTGCATTAGTGACCTCTTTACCGATATTTTCCAAATCGATTATTATTTTGGAGAATTAATCAAGGTTTACATCAAGAAACTTGTCTTAATGTATCTTAAAACTAAAGAATTTCACTTTTAAAAAAATTCTATTTTCAGGCATTTTTTCATGTACATGCTCCAATTTGTGTTAGACTCGAGTTGATGAGTTTTTGTTTGAGACACGCCTCATCATATTATCAAAAAAATATAAAATGATCATGTTGTAAGAGATTTCGAGCATTTCATGCTTCTTAGCCTCATAAAATATTTCAGGCAACTTAGTCTTTTTTGCAAGGGCTGGAGAAACATTCTAAAACGAGGATTACTCGCATTCGTTATAGTAAGATTCCAAAATATTCTTTCTTGTTAAAACTCTTCGTGTCGAGCTTTGTTAGTCCTATTTTATTTATAAGAATCTCTTAGTAACCAGGGCTTGATACAATTGTGACATTTTATAAAATATATATTCGATCTCTTAAGGTCTCAGACAAATCGTTCCAAGAACTACGTCAAAAAACAACTAGGAATTCTACTAAAATATAAAAGAGTAATAACAGAGTAAGAGAAAGTTTCAAGATGTAAATTTGTAGTGGTTCAGCAACTTTCCTATGTCTACTCTGAGCCACAATATATAGTATTCCCATGTTATTCAACAATAACAGCAATTTACAATATAAAGTTTTAATCAAAATATATCTAGTTTTCTAAATTAGTTTTCATAGTGTTTACATAAAATCTAAATACATAGCTCATATTCGATACTCTTTCAATATCATTCTCTGATCTACTAACTATTTTCTATATATATATATATTGCGTAGGCTACCAAAGTGATTTTAGCATTTTCAAAGTACAAAGAGCATTATATATATATATATAAAATGCTTGGAAAAAATCTCTTTCCTCAACATAATATAATAAACTTCTCAACAAAAATAACTATTTCTGATATAACAAAGAGTAATTGATTTCGGTGTAACTATAGATCGATCTAACCAGTATAGCTGACACCTTATACCAATTATCATACTTAATAGCCTAAGTCCAGGATTTCACCTACTTGACTAGTGTAGACTTTACATCATTCATAGTTCTTCAGACCAAAGAAAATGTTTGCTTCTCCTTAAGGATCCCTAGGCGCCTAACCTCGTTTAGCGTTACCAACTATATTCCTAACTGAAACAACAAATGCATTTTTCTAAGATTCTTGGCATGTGAACCTGATTGAATTGACTAATGATTTCTTTCCTGAAATGGTAAAAGATTTGGATAATATCATTCTGGTACAAAGAGTTGCTTCAGCTTAATCAAAGCTTCAAAAGTTGAAATAAAAAATGCCTTAACCAAAGCACCTGATGCTTCAAAATTCTTAGTCATATAGAATTATTACCTCGATAATTCATATACATAAATTATCGAAACATTCAATCAATTATGCTTTTCTCAACCAAGTCATACCATACTTTTATAATTTATTTTTTGAGTCATTGGTAATCACCATATCAAGTCATATAATCATGAATGCAACTTTAAGCATAAGCTATATTGATATGGTAGTAGGTAAATACTTATTGTTTAGGTTATTCACTCATTGCACGTGTGAAAATAAAGAAATGGAGTTTCGATTTTGTGAGCCTTCTAACACAAAGTTAAAAAGAAAGATAGAAAACTAAACCAAGACCATAAGATAGATTTAACATGGTTCAGATTATAAAGAAATCCTACATGCACACGCAACAAACATTGATTTTATGTATAAGAAGGTTGAAATAAAATTCTCTCAAACACAACCAATATAACCACCCGTCTTCTGTTACAAAACAAATTTTCTTATAGAAAGAACTATGGATCTCGGTATTTTTTTTTATATCTTCCATATCTTTAAATCCATAAACCTCACATTATATGTCTTTAAAATTTGTTTCTCTATCTCTCCACCCAACCCTCACTTCATACATGTTTTCCATTATATTTAGAAACAATGATGGGTGACATAATACAATAGGGAAAAAATAAATGTTGTCAACATGTTCCTACACACAACTAAGAGGAAATTGTATGGATGTTCTGGTAGTTGTACCATTTATTGATACCTGATACAGTACTATTTGGTTTTCTTCATATAAATGAATTCTAGTAGATTTTATATCCCTAATGCCATAGGATCTTTAACTACCTCTCGAAGTACCTCGGCCCCCAAACTAAAGATTAGAGAACTATTAATTTGATCCGAAATTCTTTGAAATTCTGATTGGCTACCAAGTCAATATGAATGTCACTCAAACACCAACCAAAATAACATATAAAAGTATATTTTAGAGATATCTTACACCAATATTATTGGTAGACTTATAAATGTTATGACTTGCAAGTATTTTGAATAAATCTATGTTAAATATGGGAACCCTCATTGGCATTCCCTCACGTGGCTCATGAGATACTTGAAGGATTCAGCTGAAGTTCGGTTGTATTATAATAATAAGGATACAACTGATATAGTGTTGAAACAAAAAAGGCTTCCTTTAGGTCTTAATACCATGTATCCCTTTATCCTTAATCACATTATTCATTTCAAACTCTCCTTTCAAGTGATTCTTTATCATTTTGATCATTTTTCTATCTTTTACCGCCATTAGCATCCACATACAATAGAAATATTATTTATTTCATTTTAAGTTTTTCATATTCTAATAGACACAAATTATCATAAGAACTTCTGATATATTTTATGGATCTCATTAAAGGATCAAATATACTATTTCACTACCTCAACGACTCTTTCAGCCCATAGAATGGTATCATCAAAACAAATACATATTTTGTTTCTTCCATTCTTCAAGACATTTTGGGTAACACATGTAAAGTGTCTCTTCTAATTTATAGTGTAGTAAGAAATATATAACATACATGTGATCTAGTTCTATATCAAATCTAGAAACAATTGGCAACAGAAGCCTAATCGAGGTTTGTTTCACAACCGACAAAAAAATGTCATTGAAATCAACACCCTCCTTTTGTGTAAATCCTCTAGCGCACTAATCTATTCTTGTATCTGGAGAGCTCATCCCTTACAATATGTTACTTTGTTTTGGCTATCCATTTATTCCCAACAAGATTTTGAAAATTTGATTGCTTCAAAAAATTGAAGGTGCCCATCTTCTTGATTCTCGCATGGTCGTAAAAAACTTCTTTATCATTGCTCTTCATAGGACCATCATAAGTTTCAATTTTAAGACCATTTAACTTCATTTTAATCAATACAACATAAATAATAACATCAGCATAACCATACCTTTATAAAATTGTTTTTTGTCACTGTGCTCTATCTCTCGCCAACTAATAATTATAAATCCTATGTTTTTCTCCAGTCTAAGCATGGTTATGATAAAGACAAATGTACCCCCTCAAAGAAATTTACGCAAATTGTTAAGTAGAAAAAGAAGAACCCTCATAAGTTATCCCTAAAACAAAAAATATGCCATAAAAATCTTCTTCAAATACCGTTTTTACGAAGAATCCTCTAAAAACAAGAGACAACCATAAGCCTAAATGAAATTAATTTATCAATCATCAGCTTGCCTTATCTCCAAATGCTGTCACTAAATAATTAGTGTCTCCCATGGATATCCTTTAGCACCATACAAAAATTTGTTTCGAGGTATTTTTATTTTCTTTAACGAACTTATAATTTTTTTATTATATTTGAAATAATAATTTAATGCATTGGTTTCGGAACTATTAAAATTTATCTTTCATCACTAATAATTTTACGTTATCGTCCACATTCAATCTCTGAATACTCGACTTAACTACCCAATCACTTTTTTTGATGTAATGTATTTGCCTCAAAAATTAACTCGATAAACTGAAAAGTAAATCTACTCAATTGAAGACGAACTATTACAGTTTTATAAAAAATAATAAGGATTGAAGAAAGCTACTGCTAACACGAAAACTATAAAGTCATAAATCAAAGTTTGAAATGAATGTGGGAATTAGTGAGAAGGAAAAATACAAAGGAACTTGTCAAGCATAGTTAAAATTCTTACAATCTGCAAACGTAGCATGTGCCAAATATCGTAAGGGATTTATATTAGACATATGAAAATCTAATCTTGGGGGCCGTTTAGGCTGTTTGAGAAAACATATTCTTGTGGAAGAAAGACCTCATCATAAAATAAAAGATAATCTCTCATATGAGGTTGAGAAGCTGTGTGAGAGTGAATATGATGACAACCATGTTACCAAATATTGTGTGGATTGTCCGATTAAAGAAGATCCAATGAAAGTACTCTTTAACAAGAAACAATTCATGCTAATATCTATAATAAAACATATCTTCATTATTTACAAAAACCTTTACTACATGTTTGAAAAACTTTCTTACCCATTTGGACCGCTAAAGATATTTTGCAGGGTGGCGTCTAGTTTATCTAAATTAATTTATCTTTATACTTTAAGTTGAATATTTGATGATTCTTGGATGTGATTTATATTTATCTCGTATAATGTTTTACTATATTATTTTTATTCTACTATCAACTTTATTGTTTTCGCATCTGTAATACTATATATATATATATTGAGCTCATCATGTTTGAGCCATCTATTCAGGTTCATCATATTAGTGTTTTTTTTCCATTATAAATCCATAATGTGGGAAATTATATGGCCTCTGAAACTTGTCATACATCAACCTTATTTATAATGAATAATTGTACAATTTCAGATGTTTAGTATTCCAATAATGTTTTAACATATTTTCTTCTAAATAGATCATCCAAATCAGGTGGTAATTTTCCAAAATTCTTCTACTTTTTCCATAAAAAAACATTCCTCAAAACCAGACCACCATCCATAAAACATTCTCTCACATGTGGTGCAAAAATGTTAAGGATAAATTCTTAACAAATATTTTCTATGGTTGGAAAGACTAGACGACACAAGAAAAAAAAACTCTCTATTGAATTTATCTCAATATTACAATTTGTAAATCTATTTACAATAAGACTAAAACCCTTAGTTATACTATGACTCTAGCCTTAGTCTCAATTTTACGGATGAATGACACGTGCATTTATGTCCAAATGTCATTCCTATAAAAAAATAGTTGGTTACAAACATTACAAATTTATCCTTTAATTGCATATGATATTTTAATAATGATATATAGTGCCGTAAAATGTCTTAGAATGTTCTTGAGTGTTCCTTTAACAAATTAGCTTCTATATTCTGTTCTTATACGTGTTACTTATTTATAATGCATATATTTCCTTCTAAATGGATCATCCAAATTAGGTGGTAATTTTCTAAATTTCTTGTATTTTGTTCCATAAAAAAGCATTCTTCAAAACCAAACCACCATCTGTAAAAAATTCCTCTCACACGTGGTGTGAATTGTTAAAGATAAATTCTTAACAAATACTTCCAATGGCTAGAAAGATTAGACAACACCAGGAAAAAAAGACTCTCTATTAGATTTATCTCAAGAGTACAATTTGTCTATCCATTTACAATAAGACTAAAACTCTTAGTTATACTATTATTCTAGCCTTAGTCTCAATTTTACGGATGAATGACACATGTCTTTATGTCCAACTGTCATACCTTCAAAAAATAGGTTAGTTACAAATATTACAAATTTATCCTCTAATTGCATATAGTATTTTAATAATAATAAATAGCGTCGTAAAATGTCTAAGAATGTTCTTGAGTGTTCCTTTAACACACTAGCTTCTGTATTCTCTTCGTGTACATATTACTTTAGTTCTTTTCTTCTTGCTTTGATCAACCTAAAACCATATACATGTAATCAAATAATATTTATCATTAGGTCTTCGTGTCGATCACCTACGTGTTTTGATAAGTTTATTCCTAATATTTGAGTCGTAATAATACTCGAGAGATTTCTTATCTTTAAATCTTAATGTCACTTGTTTGTATGATTGTCTTATTTATCATACCCAATCATCATAATACTTTTTTATGTTTAGCTACACGTTATTTATTCAATAATGCTTAAATTATCCTCTTTAATACCTAAATTGACCCTATTTCTTTGGGTCGTCATATTGAAGTAATTTTTTCACTCATATTTTCAATAATATAAACCATTTGATTTAATATGATTTTGTTTTGATGGAAGATATTTACCTCTTAAATAATAACATAAGATACCATATGCGAATATGATATTATCAGTCGTACACTCTGGAAAAACAATACAAAATGAGTTATTGACAAATGATCGTTCGAACGACGGTAGTTGTTTCTAATAAGATAAAGATGTTATGTGTGGGCTAAAAAGTGATTTTCTAAACTCATCTAAACACTTAAAGGCCAAAGAGGTGAGTAAGTAAAGGTTGTTGATTCTCTGTGTAGCTGAAGACTTAGGTACATAAACGTCTACTCAAACATGAAAATAAGCTTAGCCAAATATATATGTTAATGTTACTGCTCGATCCGACAAATGTATAAATAATTTAGTCAAAATTCCATATTATATCTAAAAATTTCAAAATATATCAAAATATTTTCTAAAAACATGTTTATCGACTATATACTGAAAAATCTAAAATTGACGAATTAATTTTTATTATTAATTAAGAAAAATAGTCCACTATAAAATTCGTTAGATATCAAAGTGTAATCATTGTGTCATGAAATATTTGACTGTACCGATGATAATGTTATAGTACGGTTTTCTATTTATTGAATTAAATATAATATACAAAAAAATAGTCTTTAAATTCATATAAATAAAATTTTATTTTATTTTATGTAAACAAATTTTTTTTCCCAAGAAAGAGAGTTTTTATTGATGTTAAAAAAAATGAATACAAATGTTATTGATACATTTTGCAAACATCATCTGCCTATATAGACAAAAACAAGCCTAAAACTGCAGATGACAACATATTGAAATCTATCCTATCTTTAACTATACTTCTTCATCGACTTAAACAGCCCTCTTCTTTCATCTACATCCACAGCAAATCTCCTCGATATCCTGAGTCCTTTCATCCTTAGCTGTATCTCCTTTATCCTTCCATCCTTAGATGCTTCCTAGATCTCCTTCCATCCTTAGTTGCTTCCTTGATACCTAAACCTGCAAAACAAAACGTAGAATGTAGTCAAGTTTTTCAACTTGCTAACAGGTTATTAAGAGTATCTAATATGTCTTATTTAGAGGATCCTAATGATCCTTTGCTGTTCATGGTTTTAATTACAAGTTTATTTCTAGAAGATCTTCTTAGTAAACTATTCAATGAAGGCTTACTTTTCTTATGTTTAGGAGAAACTGGCAGACTTAAGTTAATACCAAATTTTTTATCTTTATGTGAATTAGGAGAAAGACTCAATCTATTTCTAATCAAAGAAGGATATTCAGACTCATTAATTTCATCTACATCTTCATTCATTAAAACATTAAAAGGATTATTAACATTCATAGATTCAATTGCATCTTCTATGTCTTTTTCTGAGACAACACCAGATTCAAAATGTTTAAATGCTAACAAGTTTTCTTCACTAATCACAGCATCAAGCAAATTAATGGCTTCTATTATCATGTTATCATCAGAAACTTTTTCTATTGCTTTATCAACATCAGAATCCATATGTTTACATGCAAGTAAATTGTTAACATCACACCTTACATCAATATTAAAATTTTCTACATCCATGTTAATATTAGGAGCTTTTTCTATTTTACTATCAATATTAGGTCCTTTAGCACTTGTTACAAATTGCTTAACTGCTAATAAACTACTATCTTTACCAATAACATCATTATTTAAAGATAACATATTCTTATTAGATTCACATGCAAACTGATTATTAACATCACTGATAGTCTCAATATGTTGAATTAAAGTTTCTGTATTCAAGATGTTATTACATGCTTTATCATATGCTTTGTTAATATCAGGTCTAACAACTATCTATTCAACAAGATTTCCATTGCTTACATTATTTGATATAACGTTCATTTTTTCAGAAATCACATCTATATTAGATTGTACATTATTTACTAAATCTTTATTAGTTATAGGTTTAGGCATCCACATAGTACTATTCTTTTTATCTTTAGTAATAACTTCAATCTTTTTTAGATTCTGAGATTTCTTGTATTCTAAGTCTTCTCATTTACAGACAATATCTTTATGACCTAAATGTTTACATTTTTTTACAATAAGTAGGCTTATTCTTATAGATCACATCTTGCCAAAAACCATCTCTATCCCCAAAACTAACCCAAATTCTTTGAGGGAGAATATTAGAGACATCTAAAACAGTCCAAACTTCACAACAATTAAAGCTAGCTCTATTTCTATTAGGTAACCATGATTTTAGAGGTAGACCTATCGCCTTAGCTAAATTTTCAATTGTATCCCTATTATACATGAATTCAGGCAATTTAGGAAAAGAGACCCAAACGGGAGTTAAAGGTGACTCACGCTTAGGGTTAAAATCAGGGGTCCAACTTAAAATTCTGAAAGTAAATTGACCAACCTTCCTAACATTATACTTCCAGAAGCTTTTAACATCTAACATATTATCAAACTCCACAAAAATGTGTCTATAGTCCCATTTATATATGTTGAAATTACCTATAGGTTTTAAAGATGCAAGGTATGCCCTAAATTCTACTGCTAAAGGAGAACCAAACGAAAACTTCGCAACTAATGTAAATTTAGACAAAGAGGAAAGTTGTAACTTATCTTTTTCACTGAACTTGACGAAGGTATACCCGTCTTCAACACCAGTCTCTACTTTCTCGTGCTTGAAACCATCTGTCGATCTCACCGGAGACGCCTCCTCCTTTCCTATCTTTACTGCCTCCGCATAACTTCGCTTGGGAATAGATCTATGGACCGACTGATCTCCAGAAACCTTATGAAGATCTTTCTGCAGAGACTCGTCTTTTTCGAAAATAGGGTTTTCGAAAAAACGAGTCTCAGAAATACGAGTAGAAAGCATCTGACAGGATGCAGATCTATCTGATTTGGAGTTCGACTATGTTCTTCAAGATGAAGAACCGGGATCTTGGTAGACGCCATTTGAGTGGCTGTGAATCGTTTGAGAAAAAGGAAAGAGGCAGAAATCTAGAGAAGGTAAGGATATGTCGATTAGGGTTGAGAGACTGAAGAGACTCTAAAGGAATCCATAGAGCAAAAGCCCAAGGCCTTTTCCACGGCCTTAAAACCAAGAAACAGTACCTAGGTTTCTTGGAGCCCTAGGTACTCACCACCCATTTTATGTAAACAATTTATATAGACTAACAATTCATAATTAATTAATTAATTATTTATTTTTAAAATTAATAAAACTTTCTGGCTATAACATGCTAACCTGCAAGCTATATATATATATATATATATATATTGTAGGATACAATAAAAATATTAAGAATGTGCTTTAAGAATGTTTAAATTTAATAAAAACTAACAATTTTAATAAAACTATATTATATTATATATACAATTCTTCCAGAATAATAACCTAGAATGTATATATGTCATTATAATATATATATATATATATATATATATATATATATATATATATATATATATATATATATATATATATATATATATTTGTAAATAAGTATGATGGATTATTGATTTATATATATCTATAAAATTTTCTAGGTGTGGATGATTTGGTTTGGTCCAAATCCAAATCTCAAAAATCATTTGGGAAAAGAGTTATTAATTTAAATTATTAATTTATAAAAAAGGTTGAAAATATGGATACCGTTTGTTTCGGAAACAAACAGCAATCCACACTAAGTATGGTATAAGTACCGTAATCCGATCTCCACGCCTAGAGCTGTCGACGGTTCTCCGGAACCGAGAACCGGACCGGGACCGAACCGATAAGGATCGGACCGAGAACCGGACCGAACCTTAACGGTTCGGTTCGCGGTTCCATTCTAAAAACCGAAAACCGATAAGGAACCGAAACAAAAAACCGGTTAGGAACCGAACCGATAAAACCGATAAACCGATAGGACCGATATGGAATCGAACCGATAAAACCGGTAAACCGAGAGAACCGATACGGAATCGAACCGATAAACCGGTAGAACCGATAAAAAATCGGACCAATAAAACCGTTAGAACCGATTGTTTATTATTATTATTTATTTTTTTATAAATTATAGTACCAAATTAATAGTTAATTAGTGATTTTCAAAAGATTAATTTATAAACTTTAATTTTTATATTATTTACTTCAATATAAAAAATTAAAAATTAAATTTTAATTAAATTTAATTTTTTTAAGTGGACCGAACCGGACCGAAACCGGACCGATAACGAACCGAACCGAAACCGAACCGAACCGAAATCGGACCGAAACGGGACCGGACCGAAACCGAACCGAACCGAACTCGGACCGAACCGAAACCGGAACCGAACCGAACCGGACCGAACCGAACCGAACCGAAAGCTTAGCGGTTCGGTCCGGTTCCAAAAAAAAGAACCGAAAACTTAACGGTTCGGTCCGGTCCAAACCGATAAGCTTAGCGGTCCGGTCCGATTCCGGCAAAACCCGGACCGAACCGGACCGATAACAGCCCTATCCACGCCAATATGATATTGTCCGTTTTGGTAAAACCAGCATAAGTTTGCTTTTAGTTCACTTCCAACCAATTTAAAACTTTAAGATATGTTCTTATATATATCATTGATCATTTCATATTTAATCGATATGTGATATGAGACTTTGGCTATTATATTTCCTAAATTCTCTTTTGTCTATAATTATATAGATACTTGAAGAAAGAGTTTGCGATTTCAAACCCATCCTTCGGAAAAAAAACCGCAAGCATCCAAAGTTTTTTTTTTTTTTTTTTTAAAATATGACATGCTATAAATCTGAAAGCATTGTCATAGAAGCTAAGTCAATACATTTTTTGCGGTGCGAAATGACAGCGAAAATCTTATTTGTGAGCTGTAATGTATGAAACCTGTTTAAACCTTTTCTATTAACACGATGGTAATACAATTAGACCGACTCTAATTTAGGTTGAATGGGTCTTTTAAGTGGGACACGTTATAATTGAAAGATACATCCAATGGAACCATGTCTCAAAATTAGTTGTTTTTACTTTTTATTTTTATTTTATTTTATTTTAACAATTTTACTTTTTGTTTTAATAATTGTGGATACAGGCACAGCTGTCCAATATGGAAAGTTTGACTACGATTATAAAACCAGCGTCCCCTTCGAATCCATTCGAATCCCAATGGGGTAACACGGTTTAGATAAAAAATGTTTTAAATGAATATTTTATATTTTATATTTGGTTGAATTTGTTATTATTTTATTTTTAACTGTGTATCCCAACAGCTGTTGGATATGGAAACTTTGAGTTCAGGTATATAGCCAGCTTTTCATTCGAAACTAAATGGCGTAACACGGTTTTGAATAGATGTCTTAAATTAATTGTTCTACACCTTCTACATTAAAAGAAATTATTATTATAATTTTCTATTTATATTATTTATCGACTAAATCTATCAATAATTATCAATATCAAATTCATTTACCTAAAACACATTGATATTATTATATCCTGTCAAACATAAAAAAAAATTAGGTGAGTTTTTTTAGGGCTCTATCTATTTAGAATATATTTAATATTGAATAATAACAAGTAGGTTTTAGTATAGTGAGAAATATCAAAGTCTAGAATCCACTGGTATGAAGTATGGTTGACGGTGAATAAACTTGTTCCGTTATTCCACATCGCTTAGACTTAAAAAGTATTTACAATATATAAATGAATAAAATATCTCAACTAATGTAAAGTTTTTCGAAAGTGGACCAAAAGTAAAGTCATGCAAGTTTTACAATGCATTACATATTTGAGAATGACGAGAATGAATCCAGATGAGTTTTCTAATGTTCGTGGTGAAACTTTGGCAAACAAATTCGAGTATCAAAAGTCCCACGAAAGATGCTAGATTTTTAAATTTGAAAGGACTTGCAAAACTTTCTTGGATTATTATGAATGCAAAAAAACATAAAATCTTTAATTGAGTTTATGAGCTTTTGAAGTTTGATTTGCTTTTACCGATAGCAGCGACAAGTGTTGAACGAGTTCTCTCAGGTCTGAATTATGTGAAGAATGAATTGAGAAACAAAATGGACGGTCCATGGCTTAATTATTGCTTGGTGACATTTTTTGAAATAAAGGTATTTACCACGATTTGTAACACAACTATCCTTCAACATTTTCAGGCTATGAGTAATAGAAAAGTTCTCATAACTTCATGAATAGTTCGGATTTTCAATTCAAAGAGTTCAATGAGATTTGAATGTGGGAATTACTGAGTTGTTACAATACATTACATGTTTGAGTCTTTGCTCTTCATTTGAAGCTTTTGATAGTAAATTATTACTGAGAATGACGAGAATGTACGCAATTGAGTTGTCTCATATTAGTGATGAAACGTTGACAAACTAATTTGAGTGTTATATCAGAAGTCTCACGAAAGATGCTAGATTTTTTAATTTAGAAGGACTTGCGAAACATTCTTAGATTATTATGAATATAAAAATGCATAAAATCTTTAATTGAGTTTATGAGCTTTTAAAGTTAGATTTACTTTTACCGGTAGCAACGACAAGTGTTGAACGAGTTTTCTCAGGTTTGAACTGTGTGAAGAATGAATTGAGAAACAAAATGGACGATCCCTGGTTTACTTATTTCTTGGTGAAAGTTTTAGATAAAAGAGGTACTTACCACGATTAGTAACACAACTATCCTTCAACATTTTCAAGATATAAGTAAGAGAAAAGTACAACTGAAATTAACTTAGATTTAAGTTTTTATTTTATTTTTTAAATCACATTTTAATATATTTTGATATATATATCGATTTGAGATTAACCAGGAGATCCAGGACATCATAATTTTTTGGGCATTGCTACGCCACTGCCTTTAAGAGAATATATTCATTATTTAGACGATATTGTAGATGAGACACAAATCAAAAGGTGATGAGAGGTTAATTTATAAATATGATGAGACACAAATCAAAATCTTGACGATGGGTTAATATAGAGATATGACGAAACACAAATCTGAAGCTTGAGAAGAGGTCAATTCAGAAATATGATGAGACATAAATAAAAAATTTGACGATAAATTAATTCAGAGATATGATGAGACACAAATCAAAAGCTTGACGAGGGGTTAATTCAGAGATATGACAAGAGTCGAATCATAAGCTTGACACAGTTTTATCTGATAATTATGACGAGACCCAAATTAAGAGCATGTCGAGGATATTATTTACAGAAACGTAAGTTCCCCGTCAAATACGTTCTTCCATACATGTATAAGTTCTTGATGAGAAGTAAATAAAGTTTGTTAGACGGTTATAATAGAATAACACATGTAACACGTGTAATTAGTTGATGTGTAAAATATATCTATAAACTAAATAAATAGAGGGAACCATTACAATCTTATCCACAATTACCCCAACTTGATTTCGATCTGGATCAGGATCAAGATATTCTGAATCTACATCAAATATTTCCACAATCATCATGATATCTTATTGTATGGAAGCCCCCATACTTTATCCTGAAGTAGTTATTCGAGGTGCATTATTATTAGGCTGATGAGTGGTATTATCTTTTCCACTGCCCCTTGCGTTTCAATAAACGCACCTAACTTTCCCATTTTGATAAGATTTTGTATTTTTTGTTTCAGTGTTATACAATCATGTGTATCATGACCTACATCAGTTGTGGTACTTACAGAAACGAGTGTTCTGACTCTCCCTAGAAGACTGAATTAGGGCTAGCCTTCTAAAGGTTACAACATTCCTAGTCTTATCATAAATGGTAGCTACGCTTTCACCCAGTTCGGCAAAACCTTCGGGTTAAACACACGAGCCTCTTTTGGTTCTATCTTGTTGGTTTTGATTAGATCGCCTTCGCCTAGGCCGATGCGACCCTTATCCGGACTCCTTAGGCATGTAACCAATAGTGCTCTGTGATTGAGTTGTGGCTTGTGGAGTTGATGTTGTAACAACAGTCTTGTTCTGACGTGGTACTCTAGATTTCTTAGTTTCCTTAACCGTAATCTGCTCTCCAATTTAATTTTAATAACCCACCCCAAGTTATTGTATTTTTCCGAGTTACTCCATCAGCTAACATATATGGGGTCAATCTTTGTCTTAAAGAGGCAATTGCTGCATGTTCAAAACAATCAGCTAACCCGTTCTTCATATTCACAAATCGACTAATATATTCTTTTAATGCTTATTTCGGTTCATGGCAAAAATAAATAATATTATCACCATTTCCCTTGAGCTCCTCACTTCCCATATATTTCCCCTTGAAAGCCATCGAGAACATATCAAAGTTTTTAATATATCCACGTGGAAGACCATTATACCACTTCAGGGCACTTTCTTTAAAGGTTTGTGAAAAATACCTGCATAGCAACTTGTCATCATCCTCAAAATTCATCATAAAGTTTTAAACTGCTTAAGGTGGTTGTCCGAATCTCTACTTCCATCATACTTCTCCATCTTGGAACAAAGAAATCATTTGAGAAGATGTCCGGAGAGTATTTTTTAGGATAATGGTAACTTATTGCAATTGTGACTTCGGTTGAACACTGTATCTTCATCAAGAGTAACAAAGATACCCGGTTTGGATTAAATGGAAAATTGATCACTTAACAGATGATCAATGCCATAATCTAGTGAACCCTTTATTTTTCCTTGATTTGTATTCTTTTTCATTTCCCTCTCATATCCATCTTCCTTAAATGTTTCTTAGTCAACCTCAATTTCTTATTTTGTCAGCCCTCTTCACTACTGGACGACTGATATTTATCAGAATCAGAAGTAGTGGAGGAATCATCCAAAAAGTCGGATGCACTTATAACTTGTTTAGTTTGGTGTACCTTTTTGGATTTACCATGAAATTTAAGAGACTAACCACTATCACCATGGTAATCTACAAACACACCACATGCATTGGACGTTTCTTTTATTCCCTTTTCAAATTACTTTTGGACCCTTAAAGCTTCAATTTTGGCCCTCAGCTGATCACGTTCATCTTGCATGAATTATCTTTCATCTGTGTTATGATTTACACGAGAAACACTAGTGTGCTCATTATTCTCCCTTACCCATTCACCTTCAGGAGGTGGCATATCGTGTATGTTAAGATCCATGTTCTCATAGTATCCGAACTACAATTTCTTCTCCCTCGTTTTGAATAAAGATATTCAGGTACCTCTCGTTTCCACTATGGTCGCCAATCTAGTGTGGATGATTTATAGTCAAAGGGTATTTTGGATAGTTTATTAGTTGAGTATTAACTTTTAAGTAGTAGGTAAAGAGATCAAAGAGGCGTGTGCTAGTATTTAATATTCATAGCAAAAGTCCAACCATCTTAATGAAGTTGGTTCAAGTATTTATAATTTTCTTTTCTTGACCTATGGTCCTTATGGGTCAAATTTCATAAACGAGTCACTTTTGTGAGCCCTGGGGCCCAGTAGGATGAACTACTAAGCATACAGTTGATTAATAGTTTCACTCCCATGTATTGTTTCCTCATTATCTTAATCTGGTTTGTCTAAAAACCGCCTCGGATATTATTTGGATCAGTAAGAATATTGCTTCCAACAATATCAGAACCGATCAATGTTGACGGACTCAAACGATACTGGTGAGGATTATTTTTGACTGAGGGTAATTTTGTAAGATGTTTTGTGGTATTTCAAGGGTATTAAATGTTTGAGTGTTTTGTAGTGAGAGATTTAAGCTGCTTCATTGTATTAAATGTTCATTACCCTCATTAATGAAAGTGGTTGGGTATTTATACCCTTAATTATGGGCCATATGGGCTTTCGGGTCAAACTTACGAAATCGGGTCGAGTTAAAAAACCCATTAGTTTATTAAGCAGATTAGAAATTAGCTTAGTCAAAAGGTGTTTAATGTTCTTAATACTTTTGTCCTGTCCGGATACTTCAGTGAGTGATTATTATCCGGATTACCCCTGTCCGGTTTCTACTGTGAGTGATGAATATTTCCGGACTCATCAGTAGCCCCCTTTTTTAGGTTTTATTGAAGGCCTTTGGCAAGACCAAAAAATCCTCTTACGCACTAGCAACATTCTCCGGATTGTTTATGTATTCAGCTCAGGGTTTATCCGGACTGAATACTTCTCAGAAGTTTAAGAGTTCTGCTATGGATCATGGGACACGTGTCACATTTTGATTCGTCTCACCAGTCGTTTTCTTCCTAGAATGACGCTCCCACTAATCCCAAAAAGCAACTTCTGCATTTAATACTTATGACGTCAGCGCCGCCTTCAATAATTAATTTTGGCTTTTTTGTTTTCTCCTAGGTATTTGGTAATTGTTTTTGCCTTACTAGTATAAATTACTTAATTTTACTGTTTAACCATCTTCATCCCTTTGTCATTTCTCCATTTCAGATATTTTTACTTCATTTCTCAAAATATTTCTTGTGTAGGTTTATGTTCACGGCGAGAAACGATTTGGTGAAAGGTGGTTGGCTAAATATTTCAGAGTTAGAAAAAACGCAGAAGGTCGAGCGAGAGAGGCGTATTACTGAGGGTCTTCCAGTTTCTCCAATCAGTAAGCCCGAAACACCATCTTCAGAAGCTGATCGAGGATCATCTTCTGCCAAAAGCTCCAAACCTAAGCGTTTGTTTCAGACAAGCCTCTCGCCCATTCCGCCAGACTCCTCTGTTCAGGAGTCTCAGCCCTTTGTTTTGCGGGAGAAAGCAGTATCAAGTACAAGAAAACCCTCTCCGTTCATCGCTATGAGGTCAGATACTGAGAAATCCCCAGAAAAAGTTACTATTCGCCGGACAGGCCGTCTAGTAAAAGGTCAGGCAAGTGTCTCTCAACCGAAGTCCCCAAAGTCAGGGCCCTCTAAGTTTGGGACCAGGGATAAAGCCACTGGATCAGGCACATCTATTAGAGTCCCAAAAGATAAATCCTCTGGTCCGGAGGGTACTAGAATTAGCTCTCATAATGAGCCCTCCGGAACTGAGCCCCTGCCGGACACCAGACCTTTAAGAGAGGCTGATGCTCAACAGTCCGAACAACCTACTGAGCCATCCATCAGCACTCTCCCACCAAAAACGGGTGATAAACCTTCCATGGTGATGGAAGAGGTGATGGAGGACAGTATAGAAGATGCTTCATTTGAGACCGACGTTTCTGGGAAAATTGGGGATGCTGTCACTAATAAAAAAGGCAAAGAAAAAGAGAAAATCTGACTGAAACATCCGGATCTGCTGGAGTGTCTGGAAGGTAAGGTGGGTCCTTGTTTCCACAAGGTCAATGTCAAGTATCTACTGGCCATGCAGAATATCAACTATGTATATACTCATACTGCCGAGCTGGGCATGATCTGGACACAATAGGGGATCCCTGAATCTGTAAAGGTGAGGATACCAGTCACTCCAGAGACCCCAGTGGACTGCAAACTCAGTGAGATAGTCATTTATACGGAGTTGTTTAACTGAGGGCTCAGATTTCCCTTGGATCCAGAAATTGTCAGGTATTTTCACATGATAAAACTCTGTCCAAGCCAGCTGAGTCCCAACGCTTGGTACATCCTCATCGCCTGTATTATGGCGTCAAGGATCTCCGGAATGCCACTTCCGATGGAGCAGTTTTCTACTGTGGCCAGCCTCTGCAAGAGCCATCACATCCCATTCTACCACTTTAATATGGGAGACAATTTAAAGGTGGTGGATGACTTGCTTGAGTCAGAGAAAAATTGAAAGACTCAATTTCTATTCATCAGCGGAGCATGGGAACATGGAAGGAAAATCAAGGCTGGTGTTAACCATAGTATGCTCACCAGCAGATGGAAGAGCTCATGTAAATATCTTATTATGTTTGTCTCTCTTACTTCGTAAAAAAAATCCTTTCTGAACTGTTTTTCTTTTCTTTGGTTAGTGTTGCCGAAGGAGTTCTCCGGTTTTGTGGAGGAGGGGCAAGCCACATGTGTTAAATTAAACGCCTGGGCTACCGAACGCTAGGGACATGCCTTTCACAAGTGCTTCACATCAGGCAACTTGGTGAGGTCCCACCTCTGGAACACGACAGGTCAGAGAGTCTTACTTGGGAAGAGCTGACCACTCCACCTCCTTTGGCTGTCATCCTCAAGAGAACAGAAGAGAAGGATGGCAAACTGGCCTTTCCTACTAGAGCTAAATCTCCAAGCAGGATGAAGGGCAAGAAGGGAAAGAAGAAACAATCTGCAGCAGAGGTTGTTCAAGGTGCTGTTGAGGAGATCGCCTCGGCGAGTCAGGGAGTACAGGCCCAAGGGGGAATTGATGCTACTCTACTTCTAGTAGTTGAAGATGAGAGTATTAGGCAGGTAGATGGTCCTCCAGATCCTCCAAAGGCTCCTAAGAAGGACAAAAAACGGGGAGCAAATAACGAAGAGAGGGCAGCCAAGAAGAAGAAAATCTCCTCGGGGGATGAAGTTGCCCTCCGGCCTTCAGAGTCTCTTCCTCCGGCCGACCCAACATACCCCACTTTGGCAGAACATATCCCAAGTGGTTTACATGCCGGAGAGGGTACCGAAGGGGATATCAATATTGATGGAGTGGACATCAGTGGCTTCCAAAACATTGGCCTTTACTTTGATGACCTTGAAAAAGATGACTTTGCTGGCCCCTACATTCCCCCAAGTTCCTCAAACATGGTTACTTTCAATCGTAAGTCCTTCACTATTTCAGAGGAGAAGGATACGGTGACTCACTCGTTGCTGGGCCATATTCAGTCAGTGCTCCACTTGGAGAGGCAAGTACGAAGTCAATCTGCCCTTATCAACACACTCAATGCAGACAAAGAGAGCTTATCTAATGATCTCTTTAACGCCAATCAAAGTGTTGAAGCATTGAGGAAAGAGATGGAGGATTTTAAGAAAGGGAAAGAAGACCTGGCCACCAGGCTGGCCACTTGGGAGATGGTCAACACAGAACTCCAAACCAAGTCTTCTGGCTTGGAGAAGGATATCTCCACTTCGAAGGAGGAGGTGAATACCAAGGATAATGTTATCCAAGCCCTATCCAGTGACAAAACTTCCATCGAAGGTACTGTGTCCAAAGTTACCAAGGAAAAGGAAGATTTGATAAAAGAGCAGGAGAAGACAATCTCGGCCAGGGTCAATGCATACACCAACAAGGTGATAGATTCCTTAGAAGAAAGGTATGCCGAAGTTAAATCCGACATGGTCTTGCTTTTTCATCGAACATTCCCGAAGAGGACACTAGGTACTCTGTGGCAACATGTGGAATACGAAGACCTCCCATTCCATACTATGGCAGATGGTGATAAACACAACTACTCCAGTGGTTTTGATGATACCACTGATGATGAAGAAGGGACCGGAGAGAGCTCCAATGATGAAACCAAAGATCCAAAGAATAAATAAGATAAAGCAGGAACATCTAAGGGAAACTAAACCTAAGGTTTTAATTATTTTCTGTTTTTTATGACATACCAAAGTCCTTGGATAGCCAAGGCATTTTGTAATTGTGTCCGGTTTGAGTCTGGTCAAGCTCTTTCTTTTTAAACATAAAGTCCTTGGATGGTCAAGGCACTCTTTATGTTTTAATATCATCCTCCGGTGTTAGCCGGGCAGTTTTACTTTGCCAAATTCTTGCTTTGTTTCATATTCGCTCAATTTTAATGACTGGTGTTTAAATAGCCCCTATTTATTTTACAAGTATTTCAAGATGAGAGTGTTTAAATTCTCTGATGACAAATGTTAAATAGTCGTCACTTCACCGGATCAATCTGACCTGTCAAAGATACTTAGAAGGATTTAAAGAAATTGTAAATCAAACAACTCTGAATATTTTAATAAGGCACCAAATTTTATTTAAAAACTCAGACACCTCATTAAAACCTCCCCGCGCCACTATGGTAGGAAATAGTATGCCCCCTAATATTTACATGGACTTTAAACAAGTAAATATTTACACAACTTTCATTCTAGATACATCTGGAGGTGTTCAATGTTCCATGGGTGGTTCAAGACTCTTCCATCTTTGTCCTGAAGCCTGTATGTTCCAGGCTTAAGCTTTTCAATGACCACGTAAGGCCCTTCCTAGTTTGGAGCTTGCTTGTCGAACTGCTTTTCTTTAGTATGTAAGAATACTTTTCTCAATACTTTATCCCCCAGGTGAAAATCCGTTCTTTTGATTCTGGAAGTAAACTTGCTTCTCATTAAACCTTGATAATGGGTGGCTCTAAGATGAGCCTTAACCCTTTTCTCTTCTATTAAGTTCAATGGACTTCTGATTGCCACTTCATTAGCCTGTTCGGAAAATTTATGGACTCTGTATGATGGAAGAGTTTCCTCTATATGAGCAATCGCATCCATACCATATACCAAGGTAAACGGGGATTCTGTGTATCAGCTCCAGGAGTAGTCCGGTAGGCCCATAGTACTTCTTATAGATAGCTTGGCCATTTTCCAGCAGTCCCTTCTAAATTCGTTTTGAGACCGGACAAAATGGTCCTGTTCGCCACTTCAACCTGACCATTCGCCTGTGGGTGGAAGGAGAAGAGAAGCAATACTGAATGCCTCTAAAAGCACAGATACTCTCCATATCCTTATTATCAAATTGTGGCCCATTATTTGTGGTTATCTTTTGTGGAACCCCAAATTTGCAACAAATATTAGATAAGATAAATTTTATAACAACTTTTGAAGTAGTTCCTGCCAAGAGGGCTGCCTCTATCCACGTTGAAAAATAATCAATGGCTACAATAATAGTTCTGCACCCTCCGGACGCCGTTGGTAGAGGTCCCACTAGTTCGAGTCCCCAACGAGCAAAATGTATTGGCTCAGAAATCGACTCCAAAGGGACAGCTGGGATATGAATTTCATTACCATATCTTTGGCATGGATCACAATTCTTTACCAATTCCTTGGCATCTTCCATTATGGATGGCCAGTAGTATCCGGCCAATAAAACTCTTTGGGTTAAAGCTCTATAACCACAATGTACTGACCCTTCACCATCATGCAGTTCGGACATCACTATTTGGGACTCTTCAATCCACAAACAACGTAAGAGAGGTCTACTAAAATACTTATTGTAAAGTATGTGTCTTATGATTAAAAAACCGCGAGCCCTATACTTCATTTTTCTTGCTACTGCTTTTTCTGGAGGCAAAATGCCATCTGAAATGTATTTAAGAAGAGGATACCTCCAGTCTTTAGGTTGAACCACCTGTATACTTAAACTTTCCTCCTCTTCCTTGCTCTGATTGGGTTGAATGGATGGACATTCTTGCACATGAATCCATGGGTAGGACTCAGAGTATGCTATGGTTGCCAAGGAGTTTGCTAGTGTGTTCTCCGTTCTGGGTATGTGCTCATAGATGATCTCTTTGAAGTTAACTGCCACCTCTTTAAGAATGAATAAATATTTAATCAACTGCTCCTTTTTTTCCTCAGATTGACCTTGGGCATGATGGATAAAAAGCTGAGAATCACTCATTAACCTAACTCTTTTGGCTCCACAAAGCAAGGCTAACTTCAAACCAGCTATAACACCTTCGTATTCAGACTCATTGTTAGAAGCCCTAAAAGCAAAACATATAGTCTGGTATAGTTGGTCGCCGTACGGAAAGGTTAAACATATCCCAGCACCACAACCCATGTGATGTAGCCCAGAAAGTCCAAACAAAAGCCTTGTTTATTTTATTTTATTCAAATATCTTATGTATTTAAATCAAATCTAATTATATTAAGATTTGATTTGATTTTATTTTATTTTGTTTTAAAATATTTATTTTATTTCCTTGTATTATAATTTGGGGTTTTGAGAAGCTCTTCTATAAAGCCTCATATGCCTTAAGTTATTTTGAAGTTTTTGGAATAATATATTTTTATCTCTGAAAATTTCAATCTTTGTTACCCTCAGATTAAGGTTTCATCATGTTACCCTTGAATTAGGGTGTCATCTATCGTTGCTTCTTCTTCTGTTTCCGCTGTGTCATCACCATGGTACTTGATCCATCATCGGTCCAGACAACCCATACCTTCTTAGTTTTTTCACCTGTAGCTTGTTTAGTATTCCTGTCCGAATGGAATTCAACTAGGAAATCAGCAATAGATTAAGCCTTGATTCCAGTTCGAGGGGAAAATCAATGTCATAGTCTCCCAATTCTACTGACCACTTGGTCATCCTGCTTGATATGTCTGACTTTTGAAGAATATTTTTCAAGGGAAAAGACGCTCGGACGACAATAGAATGAGACTGAAAGTAGGGCCTCATTTTCCTGGCACCAATTACCAAAGCTAGCGCTAGTTTCTCGAGTTTTAAATACCTATTTTCAGCATCCATCAGGCTTTTGCTGATGTAGTACACCGGACGAGGATAATTGTCCACCTCTCTTACTAGAACCACACTTATGGAACATTCAGAGACTGTTAAATATATACAATGTTTCTCCATCAATAGGTTTAAACGGGGTTTTGGGGGAAGATAAATGCGTCTTTATTTCATCAAAATCCTGGTCGCACTGTGGAGACCAGTCGAAGTCTTTAACACCCTTTAAAGTTTGGAAAAACGGGCACATCTGTCCGAAGATCTTGAGATAAAATGATTTAAAGCAGCCAACCTTCCTATCAATCTTTGTACTTCTTTAATATTACGAGGAGGATCCATCTGCAGTAAATCATTAAGTTGGTCGGGATCATGTTGTATCCCTTTCTCACTTATCACATACCCCAAAAACTTACCGGACTACACTCCAAAAACGCATTTTTCTGGATTTAATTTTAAATTAACTTTTACCAAGTTGGCAAAAGTCTCTTGCAGATCTTCCAAATGTAATTCTTCTTCTACACTCTTTACCATCATGTCATTAACGTAGACTTCCATATTTCTTCCAATCTGATCAGCGAATGCTTTGTTCACCAACCTCTGATAAGTAGCCCCAACATTCTTTAATCCAAAAGGCATCACCTTGTAAAAATGGAGGCCCCTATCAGTAACAAAATTAGTGTGTTCCCGGTCCTTCAGATCCACTTGAATCTGATTATAACCGGAGAAGGCATCCATGAAGGACAGCAACTTGTTCCCAGATGTGGAGTCTACCAACTGATCTATCCGGGGAACAGGATACAAATGTTTTGGGCAATCCCTATTAAGGTCAATAAAGTCGATGCACATACGGCACTTCCCATTTTTCTTTTTTACTAACACTGGATTGGCTGTCGATAAAGGGTACTGAGATTCCTTTATGTGCCCCATCTTAGTAAGCCGGTCAACCTCTTGAAATATGACATCAGCTTTCTCCTTCAAAAAAGCTATTCTCTTCTGCACAACGGGTGCTACATATCTTCGGATGGATAGCTGGAGTGATATAACATCTGCAGGAACTCCGGTTACATCAGCATTACACCAAGCAAAAAGGTGTTGGTGGCTTGCTAAAAAGGATAACACTTTGTTTTTTAGTTTTGATGTCATCTTAGATCCAATTTGACACATCTCCCTTCAGCCAGAGAGTGAGTTTCATCCTCTTCAATTGGTATTAAAACATCAGGGGTCTTTATGGGGTCATCAATTTCACCCTCTCCCCTAAAGGGCCCCACCAACTTCTAATCTTCATTTATCCGCACTGCCCCTATAGTCGTAGGAGCAAGTGCAGTTGCATAAGATTCCCTCGCTATTTTTTGACTACTCCAAAAAACTCCCACTTGTCTTTGAATAACATATTTTAAACATTGGTGAACTGTTGAAGCCACATAATGCATCCTGGAGAGCCAACACCTTCCCAAAATAGCATTGTAGCATGTGGGACAATCTACCACAACAAAAAGTACCCTACCATTTTCTTGAAAGGACCCTTGCCCAACAAAACCTCCTCCTCGAATTCCCTGACTACGTCCGCAGAGCTTCTAGTGAAACATACAATGGATCTGTTTGAACGCTGAATCACTGCCAGATTCTTCATTTGTTTGTAAGAACTCAAAAAGAGGATATTGGCTGAGCTGCCAGTGTCCACCAAAATTCGCCTAATGTCAATGCCCCCAATTGATGCTCCTATTACCACAGCAACTTCATGAGGACTAGCTATACCCCTCAAGTCATCTTCATCAAAAACAATGAAGGGAAAAGGAATTGGGATTGATAAGAGGACATCTCTCCCTCCAATTGAGTAGCCAGAGTGTGAACATGTCTCTTCCTTGAAGAAGAAGTTGGTGCAGTCGCTGTATATCTCCCCCAAATATGGTTAGTGACTCAAAAAAGCCTATAAGTCCGGACCCCGTCTTGGTTTGCTCTGTTATAACACCCACCTTATTCCGGGCTGGATCAAGATCCAAATACTCTGACTCTACATCGAATCTCTCAATAATCACCATGGCCCCGTCCGGAGCCGATGTCCTTGCATTGTTTGTTGGACCGGTCCGATGAGCATTATCAGGCCTATTCCCACTTCTTCTCTTGACATAAGCACCTAATTTTCCTTTTTCAATCAATTTCTGCACCTCTTGCTTCAAAGCAATGCAATCTTCTGTGTTATGGCCAATATCATGGTGATATTGACAAAAACAAGCATTACGATTTTCCCTTCGAGATTGAAGCGCTGCCGGCTTCCTAAAATGTACCTTATATTTTGTTTTTTCATAGATGGTTGCCACATTCTCTTTTAATTCGGCAAACCACTCCGGTTGGACCCAAGGTCCTCACTTATTTCTGGACTGCTGACTCTGAGCTGGAGCCGGGTGAGATTGAGCCTTGGCCCTGTTGGGACCCTATCCGTCCTCCTTAGCCTTGTATTCAGACTTATTTTGGTTTGGTGCCGCTGGGGCAGATCTCACTTGCCTATGCACCCTAGTCTTTTTTGTTTCATCTTCATTGATTTGCTTTCCCACCTGGTTCAACAAGCCGCCCCATGTCATGGCTTTCTTCCTGGTTACCAAATCGGCCAGATTGCCAGGGTTCCAACCCTGTTTTAGAGAAGCTATTGCTACTTGCTCAAAACAATCAGCTAATCCATTCTTTGTGTTCACAAACCGACTTATATATTATTTCAATGATTCATTTGGCTCTTAGGCATAATGGATAATAGTGTCTCCATTTCCCTTCACCTTCTTACTTCCAACAAACTGCCTCCGGAAGGCCACCCAAAAATTATCAAAATTTCCGATGCACCCTTGTGGTAGACTATTATACCACTTCAGAGAACTCCCCGTAAAAGATTGAGAGAAGGCTCCACAAAGCAACTTGTCGTCATCGTCAAAATTCATCATAAATTTTTTAAACTGCTCCAGATGATTATCTAGATCTTTGCTCCCATCGTACTTTTCCATCTTAGTACTGTCAAACCTCTTAGGAAGGTTTCCGGACAGTATCTTGGAGGACAATAGAGATTGTCTCCAATTCCGGCCACGACTATAACAGTATCTTCATTGGGAGTTGCAAAGATACATGGTTTATCATGGAAAGCGAAAGGATCCATCAACAGCTGGTCAATGTGCCTCCGGCTATGGTTATGAGATGACCCTTTAATCAGATGCCTTTTCAACCTCTCATGCCTATCCCTCTTTCTTGAATATTTTTTAACCAACTTTTACTTTTTCTTAGACCTGCCTTCATCACTGCTGGATGACAGGGACTCCTCAATTCCATCCTCATTCAAGGAGCTACTAGAGGATTCTGACTCCGAGCTCTCCACCGGTTTAGACCAGTGAGACTTCTTTGAGCTGACATTAGTCTTTTTAGTACTCCAATGGGTCTTTGTTGATGGTTCATGCTTCCTTGGATTGTCAGTGTGATGAATGGCTGACACCTTTGATTTTTCTTTCAAGCCTAACTCCACCTTTTTAGCAGCCCTCAAGGCTTCTATCTCAGCTTTCAACCTGTCTCGCTCTTCGATCGTGTACATATCGTTTTCTCCCACCACTTCTACCAAAGTTGGTGGCACTTCTTACTCGTCCGAATTCATCCGAACTGATTTTTCTCGTTGATTTCGAATGCTAGATTCAGGCACCTTCTTCTCCCACTGTGGTCGCCAATTTAGTGAGGATTATTTTTTACTAAGGGTAATTTTTTCAGATGTTTTGTAGTATTTCAAGGGTGTTAAATATTTGAGTGTTTTGTAGTGAGAGATTTAAGCTGCCTGGTTGTATTAAATGTTTATTATCCTCATTAATGAAAGTGGTTGGATATTTATACCCTTAATTATGGGCCATATGGGCTCTCGGGTCAAACTTACAAAATCGGGTCAAGTTAAAAAAAACCTATTAGTTTATTAAGCAGATTAGCAATTAGCTTAGTCAAAAGGTGTTTAGTGTTCTTAATACTTTTGTCCTGTCCATATACTTTAATGGTGATTATTATCCGGATTACCCATATCCGGTTTCTACAGTAAGTGGTGAATATTTCCGGACTCATCAGATACTTTATATCATTCATCGACGATTACTCTCGTTTTGGTTACCTATATCTTCTTCACGAAAAGTTGGAGGCCATGGATAAGTTCATACCTTTTAGGACAAAGGTTGAGAAATAACTCGGTAACAATATTAAAACCATCATATCTAGACATGGTGGTGAATACTATGGAAGATATAACGGATCAGATGAACAACATCCATGTCCCTTTGCAAAGTTCCTAGAAAAGTGTGGCATAGTCCCTCAATACACAATGTCGGCTTCACCCCGTAGGAATAGTGTGTTTGAGAGACGAAACCAGACAATAAAAATATGGTTAAAAGTATGATAAAACACTCATCTTTATCATTATCTCTCTCGGGGGAAGCCATCAAACATTCCGCTTATATACTCAATTGAGTACTAGCTAAGGTTACTGTTATTACCCATATGAGCTTTGGAATGAGCATATACCAAATTTAAAGCATTTGCGTATATTGGGTTGTCCGGATGTGGTGAGGTCTTAAAAACCTTAGGAAAAAATTTGGACAAAAAATAGTAAGATATTTCTTCAAAGGTTATTCCAAAAATTCTAGGTGATTTAAGTTTTATGATTCTCTCACTCGTACAATATTTGAGATATGAATGTAAAGGTTTCTAGAGGATGTTGAGTTGAGGGCAAGAATAAGGGAACATGTTTTACGGAAGAATATATAGAGATTCATTAAGGTTTTATGAGGGATACTTGGGTATTTGAAGGTTTATCTTTAAAACCAATCATTTTGGTCCCATTAGAACACCGATATTCCATTTGAAGATTCTAACCAGAATACAAATCTGGTCTAGGTTAAACAAGAGAAAACTCAAGGTAATATTTCATAATAATATCAAAATGACATCATTCATAATTATCAAACACTACATTCTCAAGAAGTGCAACAAGAGGAAAGAGTTCCCTTAAGAAGGTCTACAGGAGAAAGGAAGAGTACTATAGGTCCACAAATTTTAGTATATCTTCGATAGAATGATAAGTCATGTGTTGGAAGCATATATGATCCCTCATATTACAAACAAGACATGTAAATCTCTGACTCTCGATAGTGAATTGATGTTTTGAAGGAAGAATATAAATCAATGTTAGACAAAGCAGTATGGGAGCTTGTACCATTATATCAAGGGTGAAAGTCTATTAGTTTAAAGTGGGTTTACAAAACCAAATGCAATTCGTTGTGTAATATAGAAAGATATAAAGCACGTATTGTAGCAAAAGGTTATACTCATCATGAAAGGATTGATTTTAAAATATCCTTTGTTATTGTATTGATGAAGCATTTTTTCGAATAATCATGATATCATTTGCATATTGTTACTTTGAGGTCCATAATATGGATGTTAAAATCGCTTTTCTCAATGGTAACAATCTTTATGGTGCAACCAGAACACTTTGTAAAAAACAACTCAAAAGATTTGATTTGCAGGCTTAGAAATTACATCTATGGGCTCAAATAAGCCTCTCGTCAATTGTACCACAAATTCCTTGAGGCGATAGTCAGTTTTGACTTTGAGATCAAATCTGTTGAGGATTATGTGTATTACAAGTTCAGTGAGTAGGTCATAAACACAAGGAATATGGTAAAAACCGAGTCAAAGTCTGATAAAGAAGAAAAAGCATGAGGGATCGACCGTTGGTCGATGTTTTTTCTGCAAAGAAAAAGGACATCTGAAGAAGAATTGAGAAAAATGTCAAACTTAATAGTTAAGAAATGGTACTCCCACATTTTGGTTGTTTCAGAAAGTAATATTTTTATGTGAAAATAAATAATTGATGGATTGATTTAGCTATAACAAATCATGTGTGTATTTTTTTACAGGGTACGTCGAACATGAGGATGCTAAGTGCAGATGAAAGGTCCATGTTCACGACAGACGGGAGCTCTTGTGGGCTTTAAGCTATTTCTGATTTTTCTTTTTAACTTTTAACTTGATTTTTTTAGAATGTAATATATGTTCTCACTTTTCAGATGACTTAATTTACTTTCCAGTTTTAGACTTGCAAGGTTATTCTTATCAAAAGGGATACAATTATTTTACACTATCTCGGAATAAATGATTGTTGGTAATGAAAGTTTATTAAAAGAAGATTATTTATATTTGTTAAAAATACTATTAATAATTACAACATTGTTATGATTACACAACCTATACAATCAAAATGGATAAGATTGTACCTGAAGGTTTATTGGGTCTCCAAGATTACTCTGATTTTGGTACATGTATGGAGTGCATCAAATGAAAATAAACCAAAATTAAATGGCTAGAGGCATATAAAACAAGTGAAGTCCTAGAGCTAATACATACAAATATTTGTGAACCATTTCCACACGTGTCGTGGAAGGGGAAACGATACTTTATCTCATTCATAACCGAGTACTCTTGTTTTAGTTACTTCTATCTTCTTTATGAAAACTCTGAGGCCCTTGACAATTTCATAAATTTTAGGACCAAAATTGAGAAACAGCTCTATAAGAGCATTAAGACTGTCAGATCTGACTGTGGTGATAAATACTATAGTAGATATGACGGATTTTGTGAATAATATGCATGACCCTATACAAAATACATAGAGAAGTCTTGCATATGCCCTCAATACACAATATTGAGATCACCCCAAATGGTGTAACTGAGAGACGAAACCAAGCATTAAAAGATATGGTCAAAAGTATAATAAGTCACTTATCTCTATAATTACCTCTCTAGGGGAAGCCATCAAATATGACGCTTATATACTCAATAAAATATCCACTAAGGTTACTATTAGGATCTCATATGAGTTTTGGAACAGGTGTAGCCCAAATTAAAACATCTTGATGTGTGTGGTTTTCCAATTGAGGCAAGACCTTACAAAACTCAGGAAAGAAATATTATCCAAAAATAGTGAGTTTCTTATTCATAGGTTATTCCGACCACTCTAGGAGGTTTAAGGTTTATGATTCTCTCACCAGTACTATATTTGAGACATGAACGACCAAGATTCTAGATGATATTAAGTTTAAGTTGAAAAGTAAGGGAACGTATGTTGATTTTGCAAAATAATATGTAAAAATTCATGAATGTGTTAACGAGGATAGTCATGTATCAAAAGATTGTGCTTTAATTCCAATCCTTTCGGTCACGTAAGAACGTGGTAATCCTTAAAGTAACATTGATGTTCTACTTGAAGAGTTTAACAAGGATACATATATGGTCCAGATCGAACAAGAGGAATCTCAAGGTAATCTTCTAGAAGAAGATTGAAATGACATCATTTATAATTATTGAAGTCTATCTTCTCAAGAAGTGCAACAAGAGGAAATAGTTCTCTAAAGAAGGTCCACAAGAGAAAAGCATAGTATTATAGGTCCATAATTTATAGTATATCTTCAGGAGCATGATGAGTCATGTGTTGGAACTGTAGATGATCCCTTACCCTGGAAACAACTCATAGAAAGATTTGACTCTCGAAAGTAGACTTGCGCTTTGAAAAAAGAATATAAATCAATGTAGGACGATGTGATATGTGATCTTTTCCCAAAACCAAACACGATTCTCTACGTAATATAGAAAGATATAAGATCTTGTAGCAAAAGTTTATACCCAGAGTTTTAAAGAACCTTTCGCTCTGGTATCGATGAATAATTCCTTTAGAACAATCATGGCATTAGTTGCACATTTTTTTACCTTATGCTCCATCAAATGGATGTTAAAACCCATTTTCACAATGGTTATACTAAGGAAATGATCTATATGGTGCAACCATAATAGTTTGTAAAAATTAAGTAAAATGATTTGATTTGCAAGCTTAATAAATCCATATATGGGCTCAAACATGCCTCTTGTTAGTGGTATCACATATACCTCAAGGTGATAGTCAATTATAGTTTTGAAATGAACTTGGTTGAGGATTATATTTATCATAATTTTAGTGGGAGTAATTTCATATTTGTTATAATATATGTGTATGACATACTGATTGCCTCAAATAATAGGGAATTGTTAAGCACCACAAAGAAATTTCTACGAGATAAGTTTGGAATGAAAGATCTTGGTGATGCTAGCTTTGTATTAGGTATCTTAGATACATCGGGATCCATGCCGTGTGATTTCTGGATTACCACAAATGCATACTTTAAAAATGTGTTACCATATTACGATTGGCAGATTGCAAACCCATAAGTACCCTTATAGAAAATGGTGACAGACTTAGTCTAGGGCAATATCCTACGACAAAACTTAAGATTTAGGAAATTAAAATGGTCCCTTATGCTTTTTTAAATAAGAGTTTATTGTATGTTCAAGTTTGCACTACGTTGGATATTTCCTTTGTTGTAAATATGTTTGAGATACATGTTAGTAAACCAGACATGGATCACTTGAGTTAAAAGGTTACTCCGATATCTGCAAGGAACAAAGGGGCACATGTTAGCATATGGGAAACTGGATAAACTAGAGATGATTGGGTATTGCGACTCAGATTTTGGTGTATACGTAGAAAAACTAAAAAGCACATTAGGCAATATATTCTTATTGGATGAAGGTGCAATATCCTAGAATGTGTAAACTAGACACTTATCGCATCGTCCACCGTGTCAACATAATTTGTTGCGTACTTTGAAGCATTAAACCATGCGTTCTGGCTGTGGAATTTATTTGTAGATTGTGCATTATACAAGGGATAAAAGATCTCATGATTTTATATTTCTACAATAATTCGGTGATGCAGTATTCTAACAGCAACAAAAGCTCATCTAAATCCAAACACATAGATATAAATTTATGTATGTTAAAGAAATTGTACAGATGGGTCATATAAATATAAAGCACATCGACACAAAATCTTTGATAGAAGATCTTTTAACAAAATGCGGTTTTGCCTAAGGTTGTCAATTGTCGTACCATCAATATGGGTGTAGTTGATTTAAGGAATTGTTAGTTTCAGTGTGAGAGTTTGTATTAGGACCTGATGTTATATTTTTCATTATTGTGCATATTAAAATTTATTCCAACATATATATATATATATACATATTTAGAAATATTTATTAGTATTTGTAGTGTACTAGATCACTTAAGGTATGAACCATTTAATTGTAGATATGTATTATTACAAACCATATTACTCTTAGATCACACTCTATAATTGGCCCAAGTAATTTATTGATAATGGCAATGCGATTATTGTTGCATAGTATTGTTCACATTAAGAGAAATAGGTCTTTAGTCCTTTATTACTGTTTACCCATTGACAATGAATACAAGGATCCTACTAAAGTTGAATATATATATATATATTCTTGAGTAGCATGTGGTTGTCAAAGTGGGAGTTTCTAGGAATATATTTATTTAATACATTTGTGGACCGAAAATAATTTAGACCAACATGTTAAATAAACATATCCAATCATTATCTTAAAGAAATCCAAATTAAAAGTAATCGAGTGAATTATTTAATTAACTGAATTGAGCATATGAGTGAAAAGACGTTATGAGACCAAATGTGGTAACCGTGTTGAATTTGGAAGTGTGATGAAGATGGCCCAAATGTCAACACTTAAGTTTAAACCAATAGTTTAGGTTATAAATTAATTCATTAATTTATCGGGATATAGTCCCAAACCACGAGAAAGAATTATAGGATGAGATTTACAATGTTGGGCTTCCAATTGTAAAGACTATAAATAGAAGGCTGTATTTAAGAAATTTTTCATCCTTAACCATATACACAAAAGTTTATGCTTCCTTTAGTGTTTGGAAAAAAACATGTTCTTTCTTTACTAGCTTGTTCCTCATATTTCTTAAGTTCATCCATATAATCGTTGAAGAATGAAAAGTAACAAGACAATACTAGATGGATAACTACATGTGAATCTGTGAGTAGTTTTGTTTTTGTTTATTCTTAGGTGAATCATATAAAAGATTTTATATTTAATTTTAACATTTTATTTTATTGATTTGATGCGATTGCAATCAAATATAACGAATAATTTATTGCATCATTGTCCATTGAATTAGACTCAACGGTCCATGGATAAGGATGAACGCAGCTAAAAATCACCATTAGTCTCTCATGTTTCACATTTGTATCAAACTAATCTTTTATGTTCATTTTGGTCTCCCGCTAGTCCCCTACGTTTTAGAAACTTACATTATTAGTCACTCCACACATGTGAGTATTGAAAAGCTAACATGTGGCACACCAAACATCAATATTTTGTTTCATTATTGGTCCTCCAAAAAATCTAAAACCCTAATTTGAGAAGCATATAGTCTTTCCCCTAAATCCATAACTCCATAACCACATTCTGCAGATTTTTTGGAGACCAATAATGGAAAACAATATTAATGTTTAGGATGTCATTTTTTAACTTCTCAATAATCACATGTATAGAGGGATTAATAATACAAATTTATAAAATATTAGGGATTAGTATAAGACAAAACTAAACATACAACATTAGTTTGATACAAACAGAAAAATACGAGGGTTAATGGTTATTTTTAGCCTATGAACACGGCCTAGTTATTTTTGTATAGGCTATTACATAGCATGTTATATTAACATTGTAAAAAAATTAAAACCGACAAATGAAATACCAATGTCGATTTTTTTTTTCTAAATTTATTGACTTCCGGTCAAATGTATTAAGGATACAATATATGAATTGAAATAAGGTTTTTATCAATGTACTCATCTTTAAAATAAATTATATAAAGTATGAGTCGTGTTTATTTATTGGGTATTCACTACATTATTATAGTTAATCTATAAAAAAAATAAAAATAAAATACTAATCCAACATTATCATAGTTTATCTATGTTTTTTAAAATTACTCAATTTCGTTCTTACTTAATTAAATTGTATTTAGTATATATATGAAAATTCTTATATCTTCAACCTTAATATTTTTATTAATAAAAAAATTCACCATTAAACGTTTGTTATCTTAAAGTTGTTCTTTAAAAAAAAACTTAAAGCAATTGAAGCCTCTAAACAATTGAGACCTCTCACATCATGTTTCCAGGTTCAAATTCTTTGTCGGTTAAGCCCATTGCTCCAATAGATGCCTCCAGCAAGCTTTCCTATCCGAAGAACCCGTTGGTGTAGCTTACAAATCCTATCATGCCAACTCAGCCACTCGCTCCAACCCCAACCGACAAGACATTAAAGTCATCGTTAAGGTGATATTTCAATGGGGTCACACACAAGTCCAAAATCAACATTTGAGTGTGTTGGGAACACAATAACATGGGCATACGTATATATACTTTTATCGTAAAACATACCTAATATTTAGATCTACATATTATGATTTAAGAGGTGTCACTACATTATAGAAAGATATCATAGTAATTATGATCCAACTCGCATGGATAATAATAGTCAATTACATCATGATCGACAACATCCTAAAAAAAATACATATGACAAGATGAGAGGCACTCAGTGGGTCTTGATAGGTTTCATGAGAGTTGATGTCAACGTAGCAGGATAACACGTGTTTAATTTCATTTTGGGAATAAGAGAGTTATAAACAAAGTATAATATTTTATTATGGTAGTCGATACTTCGTCATCCTAATGTGTTATCATGGGATTGTCTTGGTTGAACCATATGTACGACCCATCTCTTAATTTTGAAAAATGTTGGGTAACATATCTACGACTCATAAAAAAAATATTTTCAACACATCTAAAAAGAAACCTCCAAGTATACATCATTGACATGCGAGTCAGTAGTGCTCGAGAGGAAGATTATTTGGCTGACCTAACCAATTATTTGTGAAACTTAACGCGCGTCAACTTAAACCTGAATCTTGAGAAGTTCATCTTTGGTGTCAAATCCACAACATTCTTAGGTTTTATGGCTACAAAAAAATATATTAAAGCAGACCCAACTAAGCTCTCAAATTTAAATACCACGGACTATCCGCATAACACGAAAGAATTTTAAATTCTAAGAAGATGGCTGTCCTCTTTATATAAAGCGTAGAAAAATTCACATTAACCTTAGCATGTGAGGAAGTTTTTCCAGCATCAAGAAAATACTCGCTTCCCCATAAGTGATCACCAATCCCCAACCTATAAAGGTTTTACCTCTATCACACAGTCTTTAAAAATATCGTAAGCATCACACTAATCGGGAAGAAAAAAAAGGGAATCTCGAGGAGTATACTACGTAAGTAAATCTTTACTCAGTGAAGAAAATATATACTTGTAGTTAGCAAAGTGGGTACTTGCCTTGGTGATGGCGGTCTAAAAACAAACACGTATTTTTAAGCTCATACCATATTTATGTAGACATCTTCACCCTGTATGGCATACAATACATGTAGGATATTTGAAGAAGATTAACCAAATGATCTATCAAGCTAGAATATTGCAACATCAAATTCGAACCACTTTCAGTAATCAAGGTTAAAGCACTAGCAGACTTCTTAACCGATTTCTAGTAAGAATGACCAATTTTTACAAATAATGAATACAAATCGATTGGAAATTTATACACGGATGGTTGAACCAATAGCCAAGGCTCGAAAGTAAGCCTATAATTAATCTCATTAATGAGAAATACTATTAAAAAAATCAAACTCAGTTCCAGCTGTCAATAATAAGGTAGAGTATAAAGTTACGATTATTGTATAACGGTTGGCAAATATTTATGGCACTACTAGAGTTTAGTTATTTACTGACTCTTAGTTGGTCGTTCATCAAGCCTCAGTAATGGTAAGGAATATAACATCAGAAAATATTTAATATATCTATAGTGCCAACTAGCATTATTCGATAACGTCACATTTGAAAATTTTCTTAAGACGTTTATCATGGAGAAATATTTCAAAATAAAACATTCAGTCAGCATATTAAATAAGTTCATATCACACATTTATGAGAAATAAGTCATGATTATAGAGGGCGTAGACCAGCTAGGGGATTGGTGAACACCCCTCGTCCAATACCTTAGAGTGGGGGTACTGCTAGAAAAAAAAAATGAAACAATTAAATTAGGACCCAATCGGCCAGATTCACCTAGACCGCTAGCACGCTATACCCATGAATTTTCTCTAAGCATATGATTTGATACATTGGTCTTGATTAGATTTATTCATAATGGAACATCTATAAGATGGGGATGGAAGCCCACAAGATTCACTAGAAAGATGAATTTTGATGTAAGGAGATTGTTGGCATATGATAGTCCACAATGCAAACAAGATGATTACACATTGCGATGAGTGTCAACACTTCTCAAATTCAACCATCACTCTATAATTTATGGGAATATATCAGGATTTTATGAGATGATTCCCTCATCATTTCATCTTAACATCGATGATAGTTCATGCATTCTACAATGGGATTCAATCGGGCAATAAGTTGTTGATAAATACAACAAGTTCAGGGTCTATCAATAAAAAAAAGTCTTGAATAAGCACACCAACTCCTAGATCTATTAGCGAGTAATAATTTTACCCTTATCGGGGAGAAGAAAAGGTTTGTAAGATTATATTTGGTTGGACAAAATATTACAGTAATGGCTAAGATTCATGCACTTGAAAACCAAATATTACAACTAAAGATAAACAAATCAATAGTATATTTTTGTGAGGCCTATGACCTCGTGACTTTTTTTGCTCAAGTAAACAATGCTATATATGTAAACAACTTAAAGCAGAGTCCTCAATCTATGATAATAGTTATCAAGTTGGGTGTAGAACAAACCCCAACTTCTTGTGAAAAAATATTGAGAATGTTTGAAAACTTAAAAACATGGATAACGTTGAGAAGAAAACGAGTGTGAAGTAATGACCAATGACTTGAGAAGTGGGAGAGTATATTAGATACATGGTTTAAAGAAGTTGAAGTCAAATTTTATCGAGGATAAGTAGCCACTATAAACTTTGATTTTTTTTTAAATCATGGGACTTGTAAAAAGAATCTCTAAGTTCAATCAGTCAAATACACACAATGTTAGCCCAAAAAACACAAATAACTTGGTTAACTAACACCTACAAAACCCAAACGAACAAGTACATACAATTACTCAACGAAAGCAACGCCAAGTTTGACAAAACAAACGAAACCGGTTCCTAAAGGGTCTTTCGAAATATTTTCTAGAAGAACTACAAAGATTTGCCACGATAAATATGAAATTCATCACAATAACATTTTCTAGAAGAACTACAAAGATTTTCCACGATAAATATGAAATTCATCACAATAACGATGGTATATATTATGACAACATTTTCACTAATGCACTCTTTTAGTAACGTTAACATCATAGTAATTACAAATGCTTGTTGTGACAAATCTAAACGAAAATATGAATGAATGATGCGATAGTGTTACGAAAATTACCATCTTCTAAATTTGACATATGTATCGAAAAAATTCATATACAAATCAAAGATACAAGAAAGCTATAGATAATTTTTTTATTAAATTTTAAATACATTCCAACACATTCGAATCGATCTTAATTTTATAAATATATTGAATAACTTCCAAATTATACAAAATTCTGAAAACATTTTGACTAAGATTGAAAAATATGTGATGGTAATGTTGGCCCATATTCTAATTTTTAAGATTTCCGGAGGCAGAGAAATTACTAAATAGGGTAGAATATGACTATGTAAAATGAAATAAATAGAATATAAACCATTTTTTAGATTAGTTTTCTGCAAGCAGATAATACACAGTCTTTTGTTAGTGTAGTCCACAATTGTGATTATAAGACAACGTACATATTTCAGCTTCTACAATACCTTCACTAAAAGTTAAAATGAAACAACCGAATTCTAAACAACCATTTGGCAAACTCAAACAAACCTTCTATCAAACTCATCGTATATATTTTTTGTCCTTTTTATTATTTAAAATAAAAGTCCAAAAAATAATGCTCGCCCCTACCATATTTTTCACCACCGCATCAGGAATATTCACCACTGATTAAAAAAATATGCAATTTTAAAAATATAACCACATACTTTTTGTACTTTTTGCTTGGCGATAGATTATGAATTTGCAATTTTAACGCCCATCGTCTGTCCTGAAAATCATCCAAATAAAATAAACAATTATAATCAAATTATCCATTTATAAAAACCGCTTATCCTTTTGCCACTTTTGATTTCTATAATTTAAACGACGTTTAAAGCGCGACAATATATCTTCTAAAACAACACTTAAATGAGTCGGAGGGATTACCTTGTGAACCATACCTCCAAGTCGAAATCAAACATAGTGGGACTAGATACATCAGCTACCTGGCTAATTCCATCTGTAGGTAAGTTAGCTCGGTCGTCATCAAGATGGCTAATTCCTTGCGCACTTCTACGCAATTTACCTGGGTTGTGATCTAGATGGCTAATTCCTTGCGCGCAACTACTTGCATCTGTAGGTAAGTAAGCTCTGTCATGATCAATATGCAAGGCACGCGTACATTTTACTACAACTACGAGTTATCCAAATCAAATATTCAAGAATCATGCCATATATAATACAGATCAAACTTTCAACTTACTTTCGTTTTCCTCTTTTTCCTTTCTCTTTTTTTTCCGCAAGAATCCTAGGCCAATTTTATCCAGAAAATCGAAACTAAAATCGGCCAATGATCGCAAGTCTGGATCCGTTAAAAACGCAGGTTGAGTCGGGGCTTGGAGAGTGTATGAGGAGCTATCTAGCATTAGCATAACTTCACTCATTGTTGGTCTATTGGCCACATTATATTGACAACATAACAATCCAATGTGTATGCATCTCATCATTTTCTCACTAGAGCCAGAAGTCAATAAAGGATCCACCATACTTATTGTGGTTCCATTCTTCCATTTCTTCCATGCCTGAGAAAATGTAATGGTCCAGAAATACTAAACAAAATACTAATTTACAATAATGTAAACGACTATATACCGATAAACCTTAGTACTTACATATCCGATAATGTGTTCTATATTTTCACCACTTCGGAAAGAGTTGTTTCTCTTACCACTCACAATCTCAAGCACTAGGACGCCGAAACTGAAAACATCACTCTTAACTGACAATTCTCCGGCCATTAAATACTCAGGAGCCATATAACCGCTGAAAAGTTTCAATCCAACTATTATCAAATGGTCGTTTACATTATCAAAATCGTTCATGTTTTTGTTTTTCTTTCTGTTTTTATCCAATTATTTGGTCCACAGTCATGAATATGAGGAGATACTCACAGTGTCCCCGCAATTGTACTAGCCATGGCTTGACTTTGATCGAAGTTCAAAAGTTTTGCCATACCAAAATCTGCAATTTGTGGGTTCATATCTCCATCTAACAAAATGTTGCTGGCTTTTAGATCACGATGAATAACACGTAGACGAGATTCTTCATGGAGATACCGAACACCGCAAGCAATGCCTCTTATGATTTTGTGGCGTGTTTCCCAATCCAACAGCGTTCCCTTGGTTGGACCTAAATCAGCAAGCATATCAGAATAGTTTCTAGATACAACATCAACAAACATATCAGGACAGTTTCTAGATATAAATCAAGATGCTCTCTTTTGAAAACAAATGAACTAAGGTCATACCAAATATGAATTGATCGAGGCTAGCATTAGGAACAAATTCATAGACTAGAAGCCTCTCGCTTCCTTGGAGGCAGAATCCAAGGAGCCTAACTAAATTGCGGTGTTGCAGCTTGGCCAGCAATAAGATTTCGTTTTTAAATTCCAGGTCTCCTTGTTCTGAAGTCTTGGCTAATTTTTTTACTGCTATTTTCTGTCCATCCGCAAGACTACCCTGAAAACGAGTCCAGATTGAGCAAATTATCACAGACCATATTCGTAAAAGAAAAATGCAAATCGTTTTCAAGCATGGCTACCTTGTAAACTGTACCAAATCCACCTTCTCCAAGTTTGTTTGCCTCTGAGAAATTATCTGTAGCTATTCCAATAGTATTAAAATCAAATTCCAAAAACTCCATACTACTAATTCCATCCGCTTCGCAAATTCCATATGCATCTTTAAAGAACAAAAAAGGCCAACCAAAGACTCAGCTTAGTCTTCTTCCTCATTTTCTTGTAGGATTATTATTTGACTTTTCATGGGTACCCGTGTATTGTACTTATCCCTTTATTTAAGTCAACAGGTGTAAAATTATTGATAAATTATTTGATAAGTAAAATTTGGACAGCCGGATTAATATTGTTGATATGTTATCTTTAATTTATAAATTAATCTTCATGAAATAATGTATTCAATAGATATCCCATAGTCGCATAGCATCTATCATTCATAATAAAATTGGATGATAATATCTATCATTCATAATAAAATTGGATGATAAAATGCTCTTAGTATATATAAGATTTTTCAGTCTAAAATGACTTCGTTTTCTTTTGAAAATTCAGATTTCTCACTTTTTTTTTTTTTTTTTAATCTTTGAACCAGTTTCGGTCTAGAAACGGTCAACCTACAAACCACGAACCACCTCAACTATTAGATTCCGTAGTTTAAACTCTAATTTGAAGCTCAAATGCTTCAATATTTTTCTAAAATTATTTAAGTTTTTGTTTTGATCTCCGATCAAGCACAATCTCTTTTTAAAACTCTAAAACTAATAAGTAAATAATTAGGTACGATTTCTTCATTTTTCTGTAAATTGTGTGGTTTAGCTTCTGTTTGGAAGTGTTGAAAACGATATGCAGGTTGTTAGGTATATTATCTATAAAATATACCTTCGTGATGTCATCATTTGGCAAACCAGGATTTGAGAGTATGAAAAACTCTATTTTTCGCATTTACATGTTGCATTTTAGTCATTTCATTCGAATGTATTATCTGATGTCCTACTATTTGCTATTTTCAGTGTAAATTTTGGGTTTCATTCAATTTGAAAGTGAAATATCACAACGTCTCGCATTTTCATTGCTTGTCATAATCACGTCTCGCATTCTTTTACATTGTTTACTTCTGTCTATTTCACTTGTATCCCATCTTACCACGTGTGTTTTGTTTTCCACATGTATCGCATATTCGCATATATGTTTGTGCATGACATAATTTTTTAGGACATCTCTCATGTCCCTTATGTCTGGTCTTCTGTAGTTTAAATGTTGAAGGTTTTGTATATGTACATGCCATTGGTCTTGCATCTTACTTATAACTGGTGTCCCCGTATTTTCAATATTATCTCTTGTATATTCCTTCAACTGGTCTCACCCTGTTCGTTATACTGGTCTCGCCTCTTCCTTCAACTAGTATCGCCTTGCTTGTTTTATATGGTCTCGTGTTCTATTGCTGGCTAATGGCTCTTAAAGTGTGTCATTACATATTTGGTCTAGTGAACATCCTAAATTTGATGAAAGAGAAGGTTGCCATTACGGATGAACACGTAGAAACTTATACAACAACACTATTTTATACCATATTGAGGGTTCATATGATTGTCGAAGGAGAATCCACAAATGAAGAAGCATCATAAAATAATCATCGAGATCATCATGAAATACACGATACGAGATGACTCTTTCATTATGGGGTTCAAACAGGTTAAACTCACCACCAAAGACGTGAAGGCTATCATTTGTTTGAAGCACCTGGAGGAGGAAATGTCTTTAAACTCCAAATGAGGCTTCAAACTTAGATAAAATGATGGTCAATGAGAAGAGTCTCGGATCGTCAAAACATACTTTCTTCACAAAAATTCAAGAAACGTCAAGAAAATATATCAAAAACTAATAACAAATAATTTAATAAATGTATGACTTTATAATTGATCTCATATTATTAGTGACATTGATATTGCATGTTCCAATAGTAATTTAGTTTGGTCAAGTATAGCATGGTGTAGTTTTAATAGTCTCGTATGTTTGATCAGATATTGGTCTATAATTAAACAAGAAAAAAATAGTTGTAACGATGGTGATATACTTTTTAATGTAGTCATTCATGATAATGAGTTTTTTTATTTTATTAGTGAAAATTATTCTCCACTATTTTTTAATATTATAGACGTGAAGATGGTCCAAATAACAATTATTCTCCTTCTAATATAAAAAAACAGTAATGTTGAAAAAGAGTTTAAAAAATAAAGAAGAAGAGTTTGAAAAACAGAAAAATAACTCTGAAAATGACGTTTTAAAAAAAAGACTTAATTTTTTTATTATATGTTTTTGTTGTTTTTTTATTTTGGTTATTATGTTTCAACTCTACATTTTTTGTTTACATTTTTAGAGTTAAAATTATGAAACTATGTAATTTCGTAGTTCAAAGGTGAAATATCACTATGTCTCACATGTTTATTGGTTGTCATGGCCACGTCTCACATTCTTTTGCATGTTCGTTGCTTCTGGCCTCATGTAGTTCAAATATTGAAGTTTTCCACTAGTTTCATTTTTATTTGTTCAAGTCTCGCGTCTTCATATAAAGACTCACATATTTTGATACTCTAAAGATAATAGAGAGGTTCTGTTATAATAATAGGGACGGTCTTGCATCTCTTCATAATGCTACAAATAGTCTCGTCATAATATTAATATAAATGGTCTTGTATTTAGCTATAACCTTAAACGTGGTCTCACATCTCAAATAATTCTAAAAGTGGTCTCGCATCTAACGATAATACTAAACCTGGTTGCGCATCAATAAAATAATACTAAGCTTGGTCTCACATATAGCTAGAACAAAAATATAACTTCATCATTATTAGGAACAACCGGAAGAAATACTTTATAACATAAAAAATTACAGTATTCAAAAGTCCTAAAAAAGGTACTGCAAGTATGCATGTCAACAAACCGCTTGAAAACGATGAAGCCAGTGGAAAGGTCAAGTGATGAATACAATCTCCATTTACATCCCGTTGAGATTTTATTTTCGCAATAACCAATTGTTTTATATATTGTATTGTACATATATTTGAAATAAAAACTAATAAGGGAAGGAAAATATAGGTGGTTAATATGTAATTTAGCTCACAAATAAGATCAAGGTCCATGTATTTAGTGACTAAGGACTAAAGTAAAGAACACATAAGAAGTAAGGGGCCTAAATGATAGACCCCAAGAACTTGTTTGTAAATAGTCAAATAGTGGGGTAAGAAATTCAATCTTACGGTGGTAGATATGTAATTTTAACATCCACCTCAAATACTATATAAAGGACATTCCTTTTTGGGAAAAGGGGCCAATGATTGATCAATAATTGCAACATTTATTCCTTTTCTCTCCTTCTTTTTCTAGTAATTTACTGTTCGCTGTCACATCACACGAATATTCCCTAGTCCGACCCTCTCACACGAACATCTTTGCTCCTGAATCTTACTAAAGATTCAATGAGCTCATCAGTGGCGCCGTCTGTGGGAATTGTTTGGTACCCAAAATTAATTTTCTAAAACCTTGAAAACTAAAAGTAAAAATTATGGATACATAAACTCGTGGAGAGATCGAGACTAATCCGACTAGAGATTTAGTCGGTGTCGAATCTGGAGACCGTTTGATAGAGGAGCAAGTCACGAACAAAGTAAATGTTCCGAATCGGTACGCGGAAGAACTTTTATAGGAGTCAGTTCTGGTCGCCAGACGAAAAGAGTTGCTAGAGGACATCGAAAGGTTAAATGTTGAAATGGATGCCATGGTGGCGAGTACTAAAAGGGTTATATCTAAAGTACGACAAGAAAGGATCGAGTTTGATCAAACCCAAGATGCTGTTATACCCAGAGAGAAGCGACGCAGGAAAATCTATCGGCATTCTAAAAGACGTGCTAGATCCGAACAAAAATATGAGCCGTCCTAGTCTAGCGAGTATACCTCAACGGGCTCTGATAAGTCTTTTTCCTCGGAGACCGACTCGAGGTACAAGGTGGATCGAAGGCACAAAGATCTGAGGGCACACAAGCACCTTCATCGGACTAGTAGGAGAAGAAGAGATTCGAGGAAGAAAGTTGATGATGGTAAGCGGAAAATGCACTCCGAGGATCATGTCACTACTCGGAAGCAACCTCAATCTGATAACTATCATCAGGATTACAGAGTCAGCAATCACTTTACCTCTCCGACTGAGGAAAGTTTGTACCCAACGACTAACGATGGTCCGGGGGGAAGTACGTACAAGGTCGGACACAATTAGAGGTCATCCGCCCTCTCTCCGGAAATACTTTCCGGGCATCTCCCTTAATGGTTTGATATTTCCAAACTAGAGAAATTTGAAGGGATCCAGGATCCTGATAACCATATTGAGCAGTTCAAAAACTTCATGATTAATTACGATGATGAAGACAAGTTGTTGTGTAGAGCTTTCTCTCAGACGTTCACGAACGCTGCCTCTAAGTGGTATAACCGACTGCCTTAGGGGTGCATAAAGAATTTCGATATGTACTGGAGTATGTTCCGACAACACTTCGTCGGAAGCAAGAAGTTTTGTGTCAATGGAGACACCATCATTTATTGCCGACATAAGATTGGTGAGAGTTTGAAAGAGTATACCAAGCGATTCATCCAAGTCAAGACGGACATGGAATATTGGGAGGATAAAGTAGCATTGGCTGCTTTCCGAATGGGTCTTCTACTGGGGGTAATGAAAGATAATGCTGCAGAAGCACAACCTATGACGTTTGGAGCTTTGTTGGATCAGATAGCAAAAAGAATCTTAGTCGAGAAAACTAGAGCCTCGAAGATAGAATCAATGTCTCAATTCTATCAGGATCCGAACTTAGCCAGAACCAGTACGACGGCGACGACTGTCCGACCACAGGCTACCCAACCGGTCACAACTGTCCTGCCACGGGCTCAGACAGTTCAAGCAACGAATCAGACCCCTTAACAGGCAACTCAGAACCAACAATATCAACAGGATGGTCAAGCAGTTCAGCATTATGTCAGACCAGCTTCGAATAGGTGGGTCCGACCAGCTCACTACCCTGAGTTGACTGAGTGTCTCCCCACTATTTTCAAAAAGTCACGTGTAAATGTGCACTTCCGCGAGACTTTCCCACTGCAGACTCTAAGGGAGCACATGAAGAATAAATACTGTTAGTTCCATGAGGACATCGGACATCACACTAAGGACTGTGTGGCTTTAAAGAAAGAAGTTCAATACTTAATAGAGAACGGAAAGCTGGTTGAATTTGTTAAGAATAATCAAAGCAGAGATTGCTGGAAACGAGATAAAGAAATTTTGGATTGATACAGAGAGTTCCGCCAACATTATGTTTATGACAACCTACAACAAGATTACCAATCCTCCAACCATCCTCCAGTTCGACATGACGATAGTGGGATTCACCGGTGCGACCGCAGATGTGGTCGGAGAACTCGCCAGAATGGTGGAGGTGGGCACGGAGGCGTTCAAGAAAATAATAACGGTACTGTTCATCGTGGTAGAATCACCCACATCGTACAACGCCATCTTTGGAAGATTATGGTTGTCTAAAATGCATGTTGTGTCGTCCACAGTTCACCAATGTTTGAAGTACGTAGTGGGAAGCAATATTGGAACTGTGAGATCAAGTCAGAAAATGGCTAGAGAATGCTACAAAGCGGCGCTGGCCCCCAAGCAGTTGAAGGGGGTCGGATCCAAAAAAGAATATCAGTCAGAGGGGGTTCATCGTCCCTGATGAAGGCTTCGAGGACCATGCGTTCAACCCTGGAAAAAGTCTCAAGATGGGAACAAGACTATCACAAGAGGTAAAAGAAATCTTACTCAGATTTCTTTCAACCAAGTTACATCTGTTTACTTGGTGTACATAAGACGTTACAGGAGTACCGGAAGAAATCATCTGTCACAGGCTGGCTATACAAAACAGTGTTCGACCGATCATTCAAAAGCAAAGATCTTTTTCCCAAGAATAAACTGAAGCAATAATGGCAAAGGTAGACCGTTTAACAAAAGTGGGCCACATCCACGAGTCACAATATTCATTGTGGACTCCCAATCTGGTCTTAGTGAAGAAGAAAAATGACAAATGGCGAATGTGTGTAAACTTCACCGATCTGAATACGGCTTTCCCTAAAGATCCTTTCCCGGTCCCAAGAATAGATCAACTGGTCGACTCGACATCCAGAAATCGTTTATTGTCCTTTATGGACGCGTACACTGTTTATAATCAAATTCAGATGGATCCGAGGGATAAGGAGAGCACGACTTTTATTACTGGAAGGGGTCTACACTGCTACAGAGTTATGCCGTTCGGACTAAAGAATGCGGGGGCAACATACCAACTTTTAGTGAACAAGGCAGCGTTCGAGAGTCAGATTGGCAGAAATGTGGAAGTCTATATTGATGACATGTTAGTTAAAAGCCTCAGAGATGAGGATCATTTGGCTGACTTAGAAGAAACTTTCGCTAATCTGGCCAAAATAAATCTAAAGTTGAAATTGGAAAAATGCACGTTCGGGGTAAGATCTGAAACGTTCTTAGGCTACATAGTCAGTGAGCAAGGCATCGAAGTTGATCCGGTGGAGTTGAATGCCTTGTGTTCTATGGATCCACCTAGAACAATCAAAGAAGTGCAAATTTTACACCGGAAGGTTGGCTGCTTTAAATAGATTTATGTTCAGGTCATCATATAAATGTGCCCCTTTCTTCCAGGTTTTGAGGAAAGCGAATCGTTTCGATTTGACGCAAGAATGCTCTGACGCCTTCAATCACATCAAACAAAATCTCTCGTCCCCGGAAATCCTGACAAATCCGTGTCCGGGGGAAAAGTTATTCATCTACTTAACAATGTTCGATTTCACAGTCAGCTCAGTTTTAGTTCGAGAATAATCGAACGTTCCAAGGCTAGTCTATTACGTAAGCAAAAGTCTTTTAGATGCAGAAAAGAGATACCTTAAGTTGGAAAAGCTAGTACTTGCTCTAATAACATCAGCTCAAAAGATGAGGCCCTACTTCCAAGCTCATACGGTGGTGGTGCGAACATCTTTGCCTTTGAAAAATATGTTACAGAGGCCCGATGTGTCCGGAAGGATGACTAAGTGGTTGGTAGAACTCAGGGATTTCGACATCGAATTCGAACCCCGAACTGTGATCAAAGCAAAGGCGCTAGCTGACGTTTTGGTGGAATGTCATTATGACAGAGATATTATGGACATGGAGGAAGAAAAATCCGATCCTGAGTGGTAAATCCGAACCGATGGAGGATCCAGCTCATCTCGTTGCGGAGCTGGAGTGCAACTAACTTCCCCGGATGGCATCACAATGTACCAAGTAATTCGACTCGGATTCCAAGCATCAACAATGAGGCAGAGTATAAGGTGGACCTGGCCGGATTACGACTTGCAAAAATTTGTGGTGCTAAACGAGTCAAGTTAATTAGTGATTCTCAACTTCTGGTGAACCATGCTCTAGGGCGTTCAGAAGCAAGGAAAGACCATTTGGTGAAGTATCTGGGAGTGTTGAAAGCTTTGACCTTGGAATTTGAAAATGTTTGATTCGAATATGTTCACATAACAGAGAATTCAGTGGTGGATTCCTTGGCCAAAGCATCTTATTCAGAAGAATACCCGTGGATAATCACTCAAGAAAAATCGTCGATAATTAAGGGGTCTAAACCGGTTGAGGGTAGTATCAAGGCTTTCCAGATATCCACAGCCCTAACAAAATATTGGAGGAGCGAGATACAAGACTTCTTAATCCATGACACACTGCCCGTTGATAAAGTTAAAGCCAAGAGAATACGCTTCAAAGCCTACCGATACGTGCTCCTCGGAGATGTGCTGTATAAAAGATCTTTTAGTCGTCCCTTACTTCGCTGTTTAGGGAAGGATGAGTCACAGCTAATACTCTCCGAGCTGTATGATGGGGAAGGTTCAACCCACTATGGATACAAAACGCTGATACGAAGAGTTCTTCTAGCAAGATACTATTGACCGACCATTTCAGCGGACGCCAAGGATTTGGTACAGAAATGTGACAGCTGTCAGCGGTTTACTAATTCAATTCACTTGTACGGAGTACCTCTAGAGTCAATATCAGAATCTCAGCCCTTCGATCGATGGGGAATTGATCTAGTTGAACCACTTCCTATGGCTTCAGGAGGGCGATAAACAATCATCGTTGCTGTGTACTACATTTCTAAATGGTAGAGGCGGAACCACTAGCAGGAACAGGGGAAAAAGATGTGATCAAATTCATCATCTCCAATATCTGCTGTCGCTTTGGTGTACCTAGGAAGATTACAATGGATAAAGGGCCCCAGTTCGACAATAGTGAAATGAGAACTTTATGCGCTTCCAAGGGGATATAATAATGGTTTTCGACACCGTTCCATCCCCAAGAGAACGACCAAGTCGAGGTAACTAATCGAACAATCTTGGACGGCATTAGAAAGAATCTAGAGGGCAAAGCAGGGAAGTGGCCATATTACTTGCAAGAAGTGTTATGGGCCTACAGGATTACTCCTCGGACTGAAACACATGAGTTGCCTTTCGTACTGGTGTATGGAATGAATGCAGTAGTGCCATCGGAAACAATGTTCCCATATTTTCGACTGAGTGAGTATTCTGAGGAGGGGAATGACAAAGGAAAACGCACAGAGCTCGATCTGATAAAAGAAAAGAGAAGAAGAGTACAGCTGAATTCCTTGCACTAACAAAATTTAATGAGAAACTGTTACTCGTCGAAGGTCAGAAGAATAGAATTTGAGGTGGGGGACACGGTCCTAAGAAAAGTCTTCCTCCACACAAGAGAAAAGAGACTCGAAAAACTCGCCCCAAACTGGGAAGGTCCATACACAGTCACAAAGAAGATAAAACTGGGGACATACCGATTGAAAGATAAAGAAGGAAGAGATCTTCCCCATCCCTCGAATATTGAGCACCTAGAGACTTATTTGGTTTGATTGTGTGATATGTAAATATTTTCTTTGTCAATTCATGTAAGTTCTGGTGGCACGATCTTTCCGACCCTGGTGGTGCAGGAAGGTTTTAATGAGGTGCCTAAATAGTCGGCTTATATATTGAATTTTTTTGCCATTTTAAAAACTAGCATAAGTTCATCATTTCTAAAATGAAAAAACGCTCCGAAGAAGTTTGGACAAGAAAGCTCATCTTTTTGGACTCAAGACATACTCCAAAGAAGTTTGGACAAGAAAGTTCATATTTTTGGACTCAAAGCATACTCCAAAGAAGTTTGGACGGGAAAGTTCATCCTTTTGAACTCAAAATATGAACTAAAGAACGGTTGAATAAATAATTCGGTGGTGAATCACAAAAAGAATGACTTGAGAAAAAATAGTTTAATAAAGCATCACACAAAGATTATATCATTATAAGCTCCCATGACAAGTATAATATTTCACAAAAAATTTATTTTGGCAGGATTCATGGAACAAACAGTTAACAAAAAACGAAAAGCCCAATGCATACTAAGCGGATGCGGAATTTTCTTTACTACCGGCTGGGGAATCCGAGTCCGATGATAAGCTCTCTGAATCCTCACTAGATTCAGGGTCCTCTACGGATACTCCTGGTGGGCGATGCTGCTCAATAACCCGACTTCAAAGACTGCAAAGGTGCAAGTCCGGGAGCCTTTTATGCATCTTTATTACCATCGTTGACCTCAACTTGGCATCCCTTTCTTCCAGACGAGCAACGATCTTAGCAACATAGTCATCAAGACTTTATTTCTTCTTAGCTTCAAAAAATTTCCTTAAGCCTTCATGCTCTGTCGATAGCTTTTCAATTTCTTGAACAACATTCTCGAAATAAACCTTTATTTTGCAGTAAGCCTCAAGAAGACCATTTACCGTCGTGCCACGCTCGGCGTCATTGGCAATGAACTTCTCCCTTTCATCATCAAAATTCATCTTCTCCTCAGATAGTTTAGTCCTACGAGAAGTGATGGTGGTCAAGCAATCCTCGGAGGTCTTCTTCTCTTTAGCCAGTTCTTCAGTCAGCTCTCTGACCTTTTTCTTCAGCTCCTCGGACTCGTAAGATAGAGTCTCTACTTTGGCGATCACTTCCGATATCTTGGCTAATTCATCATTTAGCTCCTTCACTTCTTTCTTCAAGTTGTCGGACTCAGACACCAGATCATCCACTTTGGAGGATATCTCGGTCTGTTCGGCGACCTGATCGGTCAAGTCCTTCACTTGGTCTTTCAACTCGGAGACTTTGGAAGTTAGGGCCTTCACCTTCGCCCTCCTCTCAATAAACTCTTCTTTATATCGATCCTTCCGATTTGCTTTACGTTCGAACAGGGGAGCAGTATACAGTAATTTGTTCAATTCATTCGCCACATAGTCATTGGCATACACATCAAAGTAAGCAGAGGCCAGAGAGGGGTACCTTTCCTCGTCGGAGTCACCTTCTGGAGCTTCCTTTCCTGTGGAAACAAATTCTCCACCAGAGTCGGAGTCAACAATCACAAAATTTCTGGACAAAGGCAGACTCGGACGATTAGTGTTGTCACTTTCCCCTCCACTCTCAACAACCCTTTTCTTCTTCTCCTCATCGGTAAATCTCTGTGGCCTTATGGAACCAGACCGACCTCGGTGCCTAATCTGAAAAATGTGTTCAGCTTCACTTGACCTATCTTCAGGATGAGAGGGTGGGGAAAATTCCCGAGGACCGAGGGGGGCGTCCTGTTGAGGTTCTGATGGCTTCACATCTGGGTGCAAGCCTACTTGGATGTCATCATGATCACCCGGAGCTCTTGTTAAAGGACTTCCTTGCATCCTTTCTAGGGGAACGCCCTGAACCTTGAGCTGAAGACCCTCCTGAGCATTGACCCTCTTCTCCTCGGGAGCGTCCTCTTCTGACTGGGCATCATCCTCAGTGTCTTCTTCAATACCTTCCTTGGGTTTTTCGGGATCTTGGTGAGTTGGAGCTCGGGCCCGAGTGAGGAGGTAAACCTCATTATCTAAGCGCTCTAAACGCTTAATGACATCGTCACCCGGATGAGGCACCATAAGTTCCAAAGAAGTTTTCTTCTCACTAAGATCGCACCGCCACAGGTTACACTTGGCAAAATTCATAGGAAGAAAGATTTGGTGGAACTTGTAATCCCAATGTTCACCTGCCCATGCACTTAGCTTCTCAAAGATAGCTTTGCCGGATTTAGCATGACGCTTAAAGGACTTAGAAATTCCTTTCATAGCTAAAAAAGACACAAAGTCAGAATTTACCCAACCTGGTGACTCGGAAAAAGTTTAGGTGAGAGTACTTACCTTGTCTGGTCCATTTTAGCGTCAACCAATAAGGAAGATCTTCAGAGTTTTCAAATCCAGTCTCCCACAACCCGGAAATGAACAGAAACTGCTGCTTCTAGAGAATCTTTTATCAATTTAAGATTCTTGGAAAAGCCAAGTGAATAGAAGAGATAGTGAGAATTCTTTGCTACACCCGAGACGACAATGAGTTGTTCCATGGTGAAAGCGTTCCCGGAAAGCCTCGAAGCCATAATAAAGGCCATGAGGTTATACCATATGTTTGTCCCGGCCTGAGAAGGACAAAGTCCGACCAGGTGGAAGTAGTCGGTCAGGAGAGGATCGAGGGGTAGTCGGAGACCCCAGTTCATAAGTTCCGTATATAGCACTAACTCATTATTCCGAACTGATAGAGGCATCTCACCAACAATAGGAAATCAGACAGTGATGTTAAGAGGGATACCCCAACGATCCCTTAGTTTGACTACCTCGGTCGGATGAAAATATTTATATTTCACATTGTACAGAGCCAAAAGATGTTTAGCTTCGATACCGCGGAGATTGTCTCCCATGATATCTTCCACATTCGAGGGTAAACCAGTGGAACGTTTCTTTTTCTTCTTACTCGTTACCACAAAAACCTCACCTTGGTGAGGGGGAAGATTAGTCGTAGGCTCCGAGGGAGGAGCCAGAGCATCATCATCCGGGGAGGGAGCATCAACACGAACAACTCGAAGAGGTTATGCCTCAACCACCATGACATCAGGGTTCTCCTTACCATCGCCAGGGTCATCGGATAAACTTTTCTCTTGAACTTCTGGGATATGAGTGAGAAACGGTTCGACCCGAGTTCCCCTTGGAAAAGTTTTCCTGAGGCTAACGTTAGGAGTTGTTTGAGTAGAGCCTTGAGAGGTTGTCGGAGGAGTCGGGACCAAGGATGGGATCATCATCCGGACCGACTTGGTGGCTGGATCGGGCGATCTTTTCCGTTTAGATTTGTCTCTGTGTTCTTTAACCGGGGGCTTTTCTCTTTCATCACCCATTACAATGAAAGGAGAAGGTTGAGAAGGAAAAGTCGAGGAAGCCGGATAAGTGGCAAGATCAACCCCACCACTTGAAAGGTGAGATTGACTTGGGGAGGATGTAGCAAGGTTGATGGAGCGCTCACGGATCGGAGCCTAGTTGTCTCGAAAGGTAGATTCCCAAATCTCTACAGGGGAAGGATGTTCTCTTGCATCGGTAGGTCTGCGAGTACAGATCCGATTAGAAATGTTGAACCACCTCTAAAGCTAGTACCTTTCAAGATTGATGAATTCGTCAGGCATAAATATGCAAAGCAAGAAGTTTGTTTAGGCATAGTCTCTCTCTCTCTCTAGAGCAAACTTTTTCAAAAGAAAATCAGAAACCTTTACTCAGGAAAAGGGTTGAGTATTTATAAGCAAAGGAAGCAGAAAGCGAATAGGCAAAGGCAACCGTACAGTGACACGTGTCCATGGTAGTTGCGCCGCTTAAAAATTACTTGACTCGATAACAGCGTAATAAGGCATGCGCGTCTGACATAAATGATTACTTATGTGACATCAGCATGACTAAAATGTGAGGTTAGCAAGGTGAAATATCTGATCCGAATGTAGTAACAAAAACTCTGATCCGACCTTATCAGAACTCTACCTAGAAACAGGAAATCTGACGGCAATAAAGGAGATATCTGATCCGAGTGAGGTAACTTAGAGTCCAATCCGAATGATATAAAATGATAATTGAAGTCCACATCCAGAGAACTGCACATGGACTTGGGGGGCTACTGATAAGGGAAGGAAAATATAGGTGGTTAATATGTAACTTAGCTCATAAATAAGATCAAAGTCCCTATATTTAGTGACTAAGGACTAAAGTAAAGCACACATAAGAAGTAAGAGGCTTAAATGATAGACCCCAAGAACTTGTTTGTAAATAGTCAAATAGTGGGGTAAGAAATCCACTCTTGCGGTGGTAGATATGTAATTTTACCATCCACCTCGTTTACTATATAAAGGACATTCCCTTTTGGGAAAAGGGGCCAATGATTGATCAATAATTGCAACATTTATTCCTTTTGTCTGTTTCTTTTTCTAGTAATTCACTGTTTGTTGTCACATCACACGAATATTCCCTAGTCCAACCCTCTCACACGAACATATTTGCTCCTGAGTCTTACTAAAGATTCATTGAGCTCATCAAGAACCATGTTTAAAGGTATAACGATATAAGTCTAAACGTAGAGCTATAGTACCCTCATAAAAATCTTTCCCAAAACATGTAATCGCATCAACCCAACCAATAGTAGAAATTGTTTTTTCTTGTGATAATAAATACTTAAACCATAACTACTATCCCGTAGTGATTAATTCATTATTTGTGGCTTCAAATACACTTCATATATAAACCACATATTGTTTTATATGAAACGTAACACTTTTTAAACGCTCAATATCAAGCAATGATAGAAAACCCACAAAATTAGTCTCATTCATAAAACAAAAGGTTATACTGTAATTACCTCTAACCAACATATCACATATACTTTCACCATATTTTTGAATACTTTCAAAGTTTTCAAACTCACTAAGAGAAACAATTACGTTTTGACCATTATGTTCTAAAATGCATACTTATGGAGTAGAAATTGTTGAGGATGGCATAGTTACAAACAATTAGTAGTAAACATTGCGTCTCGCATAACATACATCCTTAATCTCGCATTGATCAATAATATACCAAACATTTCTTGCATCTTTGATGTATGCATATATATTGCATATAATATATAATAAATGTTATAGTCGTGCATATATAATATAAAATTTGTTATAGTCTCACATATATCAACATTATTGTGTATGCATGCATGTCTCTCATATCTTAAGTATGTATCACATGTGAGTGTATGGTATTTATGAAACGTCTCGTATTACATACCCCTCATGTCTTCCATCTTCTAATCATAATGTCCCGCATGTTCTAAAACCATACATACAAACTTTAAAATCGAATTCCCAAATATTTTACAACCTACAAACAACTTCAAACTAAAAAAACAGATACAGTGAGTTTATAACTGATTAGAAAAAAATAAAAAATTATTATAACAAAATCAATATATTGAATCTATTTTATAAAATCATTATCTTGAATCTGTTATACAAAATCGGTATCAAAATCAACCAAGCAACTAAAACTACATTATTTACAAATATGCTATATGTATTCAATGATGGATAATTTAACGAATGAATCTAGAATGTAAAATCGGCATTTGTTCGAATCTTGGTGTCTATAATGTTTTTCTTTTTAAAATTTGAACTTCAAAAGAAGGGAAAATATTTTAAGGTTCATGTATTTCTCTCTCTAAAGTAAATATTTATTTTGAAAAAAACTTATATAGTTAGTTGAGGGTAATAAGGGTATTATTAGAAAATTGGATATTAAATGAGAGCTGATAAGTGCATTTCATGTCACTTATTATGCTTCCATTATTCTTAAAATCGTCGCCGGTTCTCAAGTATTCGTTGTGTTTTAACGTGTTTTTCATGCATTCTCATAGAAATTACAGCTTGATACTCGAATGTTGGTCTGTGCCATATTGGTAATATAATAACTTTAGAGTCGGTCTTTATCAGCAATTTTAGATAGCCAAACTATGCTCCTGATGTTGGACTTACAAATTATGGCGATGCTGGACCTGGTTATGAAGCATATAATGCCAACACGATTCCTTAGAATCTGCATTTAAAGGATGCAAAAGACAAATCTGGGATTCTCTCCGGTTATCAAAACAAGAAAAGTCACTGGCAATTGAAAAAAAAAGGTCTTCTGTGAAACCTTTCCGGGGTCAGAAGAACGCTGTGTTGGATATGTATGAAGGTTTTCCTTGAGAAAACCCTCTAATTGATGCCAAAAGGACCATGCCTTCTTTTAATAATTATGAGTTTGTTCGAAAGAGTGATTCTTTGGCGATATGTTCGAATGGACTTGGGAACAACATGTCCCCTGATATAGTGATGGGGGAGCCTTACACTGGAACAGTATGTGATGCTCGGCGGTGGCATTTCACCGCTTCTCGGTGACTTTATGTTGGACGGGAAGAAAATGAGGAGGGAGTTTTGTCATGGGTGCCAATGTTTTCGGCCAGGGAGGAAGTCAGGACAAAGCTTGCAAACAATCTAAAGGAAGCTCAACGGTCGCAGCATTCAAAATCTATGCGAGAGCCAACTGAAAGACTAGCACTTGTTATCGATTGAAAATGTTTGAGATATGCTTTGGCGGAGCAAAGTCTAAAGGCAATGCTTCATGAGTTGAGCTTGGACTGCACATCAGTTGTGTGCTGCCGAGTTTCTCCTCTACATAAGGCACAAGTAACAAGGTTTGTAACGAAAGGTGCTCGTAAAATTACGCTTAGTATAGGTGATGGTGCCAATGATGTAAGCATGCATTAAAGGTCACACGGAAAGAATTCAGTAATCTATGGTTGGCAGTTTTGATTAGAAACATATTGAGAGTTTGTCCTCTATTCCTTCTGTTTTTGTAGCCTCGAGGAGATCATAATTCTTTTATGGTTCTTCCTGCTGAAATCTCAAGCTCGGACGACTTGAGAGAAAAACCAGAAACAACCAATGTGGAGTTGGTTTCTCTTGTTGCTCATGTCGATCGTACTAGTTAGCATGAGTGGGGACAAGTTGCATCTTGTCGTGGGATTACGATTTTTCTTTGAATTTGGAAATTTTTCCAATTAAGAGAAAGGTATAATTCACATGGTTTCTGGGTTGGGCTTCGAGTGAGCCTTGAAACCACTTCTCAGTCATGGAGTCAGTATAAATTTTCGGGACATCAATGGGTGGATTGGGCTTCATTGGGCTGCATGAATCGGAAGATAAAAAAGGGAAGGAAGGTATGTCACGATTATGGAGTTTTTGGATTAGGACAGAAAAACAACGTGGAGGGGTGATAAAAGTGCGAGAAAAAGAGGAGAAAACAAAATTGGCTAGTTTTTGGTATTATGCAGAATAGAGAAAGTAGAAAAAGAGGAGAACTGTTTTGGGTTTTCTTGCAGAAGATACACAGAAGGAAGGAGGACGGCGACGGAGGTTTTCAAACGGCAGTGCAGGCGATTCTGGAGGGAAGCAGGTTACGACTGTTTTTTGGTTTTCGATCGGTAGTCTATGTATTGCTCAAGACAGGTGACGACTACTTTTGTTGTTATTCGATCTGTAGTTTATAGACTGTTTCTGTCAGACGATACTTGGTGACTACTGTTCTGTTTATCGTTCTCTAAACGCTTATTCATCTATTTACATTCGTCTTAGAACTATGTTAACTGATGAGTCCGGATTCGAAGAGCTCCCCAAAAGGGTAGTCCAAAGTAAAACTCCCCGGAAACCGGACAGACTCCAAGACTTCAATTCGAACAGCCCTGATTGAACCGGACAGATGATTTCGAACACTGCAAACATAAGGCAGTTCGAACTATGACTAAAGTACTAAAATACCTAAACACTATCTGACTAAGCTACCTGTACACCTGCTTAAAACTCATGGGTCTTTAAACATGACCCGGGTCCATTAAACTTGACCCGAAAGCCCATAAGGGCCCAAATTTCACACTATAAATGCCCAACCACCAGCATTAACTATGGGTAAGAAAAATTAACTGCTGCCAGGCTGCTTAATTCTCTCTCCACCCTTGAAACACTTTGAAACACCCTGAAATATCTTAAAACACCCTTAAACACCACCACACCACCGTGAAACACCCTTACGCTGCCTTAAAACTCCACTTAAAATTACCAGCCTACCCTCAGGCTACTTTCATCCACACCAAATTGGCGACCACAGTGGGAGGCGACGGTGCCTGAATCAAGCATTCAAAACCAAGTAAGGAAATTCTGTCCGAATGAATCCGGATAATCCAGAGCTTCCACCAGCTTTGCTCGAAGTGGTGGAAGAGAACGATGAATATACTGTCCAGGAGTGTGACAGGTTGAGGGTTGAAATAGAAGCTCTGAGGGCTGAGAAGGCCAAGATGGGCATGAAGGAAAAGTCCAAAGCATCAGTTGCTCATCGCTCTGATAACCCTCGGGAGCATGAGGCTTCAAAGACTCATGTGAGCACTAAAAAGACACATGCCAGTTCTAAAAAGTCTCACCGGTCCAAGCCTGTGGAGAGTTCTGACTCAAGCTCAGAATCTTCGGACAGCTCTTCGGACAGTGAGGGAAATGAAAAGTCCTTGTCCTCCAGCAGTGACGAGGGGCGAACCAGGAAAAAACAGAAGCAAGTTAAAAAGTATTCTAGAAAAAGAGATCGTTATGGAAGAATGAAAAGGCATATTGGAAAAGGGTCATCTCACCGGAGGCATGTAGACCGGATGCTGATGGATCCTTTTGCCTTCCATGATGAGCCAGGAATCTTTGCAACTCCTAATGATGATACCGTGTTCAGTCGTGGAAGGAATTGGAGGCAGTCTCCACTGTCTTCTAAAATCCTGTCCGGGAACCTCCCCAAGAGGTTTGACAGCACAAAAATGGAGAAGTACGATGGCAGTACTGATCCGGACAATCATCTGGAGCAATTCAAGAACTTCATGATGAACTTCGATGATGATGATAAACTACTCTGCAGGGCATTCTCTCAATCCTTCACGGGGAGTGCTCTGAAGTGGTACAACAGCCTTCCTCAGGGTTGTATCAGAGACTTTGATACCTTTTGGGTAGCCTTTCGAAGGCAATTTGTGGGGAGTAAGGAGCTCAAGGGTAATGGAGATATCATAATCCATTGTGCCCAAGAGCCAAATGAATCGTTGAAAGAATACATAAGTCGTTTTGTGAACACAAAGAACGGGCTGGCTGATTGCTTTGAACAAGTGGCAATAGCATCCCTGAGACAAGGTTTGAACCCGGGCAACCTGGCCGATTCGGTAACAAGGAAGAAAGCCATGACCTGGGGTGGATTGCTAAATCAAGTTGGCAAGCAAATAAATGTTGATGAAACAAAGAAGACCAGGGTGCACAGGCAGGTGAGCTCCACCCCGGTGACACCAACTCCTAATCAAAACCAGTCCGGAAACAAAGCTAGAGAGATCGGACAGGGGCATGGAAGAGGAAAAGCTCAGTCTCAACCAGCTGCCCCTGCACAAAGCCAACAGTCTAGAAACAAAAGAGGGCCATGGGTCCAACCGGAGTGGTTTGCAGAACTCAAAGAAAGTGTGGCAACCATTTTCGATAAAACTAAAGATGAAGTACACTACCGGAGACCAGCAACCTTGCAGTCTCCCAGGGAACATAGAAACAGTTCTTTTTGTCAATATCACAATGATATTGGCCATACTACTGATGATTGTATAGCATTAAAGCAAGAGGTTCAGAACCTGATTGAAAGAGGGAAATTGGGTGCATACGTTAAAAGAAGAGGAGGCAACAGGCCTGACAATACTCACCGGGCTGGTCCGGTTAATGCTGCCCCAGAAGGGGCCATGGTAATTGTTGAAAGGTTTGATGTGGAATCTGAATACTTGGATCCTGATCCAACAAGGAACAGAGTGGGTGCAATAGAGGAGCGTACCAGGTCGGTCTCCGGGCTCATTAAATTCTTTGAGTCCTTGACAATTTTCGGAGGGGACACCGTAACGGCTCCTACCACTTCATCAAGAAAAAGGCATGTTCACAATTTGGCAACCCAATTAGAGGGGGGCATGACCTCTTATCAATCGTCAAGTTTATTCCCATTCATTGTCTTTGATGGGGATGATTTGAGAGACATTGCTGGCCCTCATGAAGATGCTGTTGTCATAGGAGCATCGATAGGGGGCAATGAGATAAGGCGAATCCTGGTAGATACTGGGAGCTCTGCCAATATCCTTTTCCTAGATACTTACAAGAAAATGAAAAATCCAGCTGTGATTCAAAAGTCAGACCGATCGATTGTAGGCTTCACGGGCAGCTCAGCTGATGTAATCGGTGAGTTCGAAGAAGAAGTATTGTTGGGCAGAGGCCCTTTCAAGAAAACGGTCAGAATACTTTTCATTGTGGTGGACTGTCCCACTTGTTACAATGCTATTCTAGGGAGATCTTGGCTCTCTAGGATGCATGCAGTGGCCTCAACAGTCCATCAGTGTCTAAAATATGCTGTTCAGGGGCAGGTTGGGGTTGTCCGGAGCAGTCAAAAAGTTGCAAGAGAATGCTATGCCACTGCCTTGGCTCCGCGAACGCTGGGGGCAGTCCGTATAAACGACCAATAGCAGTTTGAGGGCCTTTCTGGGGGTGAGGGTGAAATTGATGACCCCAGAGAGACCCCCGGAGTGTTGATCCCAGTGGAGGAGGTTGAGACACACTGCTTGGAAGAAGGGAAATTTGTCAAGATAGGGTCCAAAATGCCACAAGTATTGAAAGAAGAGATGTTAAAATTCTTAAAAGACCATCAGCATGTCTTTGCTTGGTGCAATGCTGATGTTACTGGAGTTCCATCGGAGGTGATTTCCCATCACCTATCTGTCCGGAGGGATGTGGCACCTGTGGTGCAAAAGAGGAGAGATTTCTCAAAAGAAAAGGCTGATGTCATTGTACAAGAGGTTGACAGACTCACAAAGATGGGGCACATTAAAGAATCTCAGTATCCATTGTGGACTGCCAATCCAGTCTTGGTAAAAAAGAAAAACGGTAAATGGCGGATGTGCATTGACTTCACAGATCTCAATCGAGCTTGCCCAAAAGACTTGTATCCGGTTCCCCGGATAGATCAGCTGGTAGATTCTACTTCTGGGAACAAGCTACTCTCCTTTATGGATGCTTTCTCCGGGTACAATCAGATCCAGGTGGATCCAAGAGATCAAGAACATACCACTTTTGTTACTGATAGAGGTTTACACTGCTACAAAGTGATGCCTTTTGGCTTGAAAAATGCTGGGGCTACTTATCAAAGGTTAGTCAATAAAGCATTTGCTGATCAAATTGGAAGAAATATGGAGGTTTACATTGACGATATGATGGTGAAAAGTGTGGATGAGCAGCTGCACTTGTCCGACCTCCAGGAGACTTTTGCCAACCTGGCCAAGGTAAATTTAAAGTTAAATCCTGAAAAATGTGTGTTCGGAGTGCGGTCCGGGAAGTTCTTAGGGTACATTATAAGTGAGCATGGAATCCAGCCCGACCCGGACCAACTCAATGCTTTGTTTCAAATGGAGCCTCCTCGAAACATTAAAGAAGTACAGCGGTTAACGGGGAGGTTAGCAGCTTTGAACAGATTCATCTCGAGGTCTTCGGACAGATGTGCTCCTTTCTTTCAAACGTTGAAGGGTGCAAAGGGGTTTGAGTGGACACCACAGTGTGATGAGGCATTCAATGAAATCAAAAAGCATCTGTCCTCCCCCAAGACTTTGTTCAAACCAGTCGATGGGGAGATTCTTTTTGTGTATCTGGCTGTTTCAAGTTGTGCCATCAGTGCTGTGCTAGTGAGGGAGGTTGATGGGTATCCTCACCCGGTATACTACATCAGCAAAAGCCTGATTGATGCTGAACGCCGTTACTTGAAACTCGAGAAACTAGCATTGGCCTTGGTGATAGCTGCAAGAAAGATGAGGCCTTATTTTCAGGCTCATCCAATCGTTGTCCGGACATCCTTCCCTTTAAAGAATGTCCTTCAAAAAGCAGACATTTCAAGCAGAATGACAAAGTGGTCAGTAGAATTGGGGGACTTCGATGTAGATTTTTCTCCTCGAACAGCAGTAAAAGCTCAAGCTGTGGCTGATTTTCTGGTCGAATTCCATTCTGATAGGGACTCAGAACAATCTGCTGATTCAAAAGACAAGAAAGTGTGGATTGTCCGAACAGATGGAGGATCCAGTGCCATAGGATCTGGGGCAGGAATATGTCTTACCTCTCCCTATGGGGACAACATGTTTCAAGCTATTTGTTTTTCTTTCAGGGCGTCCAATAATGAGTCCGAATATGAAGCAGCTATAGCTGGATTGAAATTGGCTTACATCTGTGGAGCAAAAAGGGTCAAGCTGCTAAGCGACTCCCAATTGCTTGTCCACCATGCCTTGGGCCTATCAGAAGCTAGAAAAGAACAATTGATTAAATATTTACTTCTCCTGAAAAATGAAGCAATGAAGTTTAAAGCTGTTATTTATGAACATATTCCCCGGGCAGAGAATGAGCTAGCAGACTCGTTGGCAACAATAGCATACACGGAGTCCTACCCATGGATCCATGTGCTTGAAAGTCCTTCTATTCAACTTGATGAAGGGGAAAAAGAAGAAGTTTTTGAAATACAGGTAAATGAGCCTCAGGATTGGAGGTCTCCCCTTATACAATATCTGTCCGATGGCATCGTACCTTTGAATAAATCACAAGCCAGAACTCTAAAACACAAGGCTCGTGGTTTCATCATAATTAGAGAGGTCTTATACAAGAAATCCTATAGCAAACCTCTCTTACGCTGTTTAGGAGATCATGAGTCACAAATAGTTCTCTCCGAATTGCATGATGGTGAGGGATCAGCCCATTGTGGATTTAGAGCTTTAACAAGAAGAGTGCTTCTCTCCGGATATTATTGGCCTTCGATAATGAAAGATGCCAAGGAACTGGTAAGAAGGTGTGACCCATGCCAGAGGTACAGCAATGAAATTCATGTACCCGCCATTCCTATGGAATCAATTTCTGAGCCTATCCTTTTTGCTCGATGGGGATTAGACTTAGTTGGGCCTCTCCCTATGGCGTCCGGAGGGCGTAAAACCATAATCGTAGCCATTGACTACTTTTCGAAGTGGATAGAAGCAGCCCCCTTGGCAGGAACAACATCAAAGGCTGTTATAAAATTCATTCTATCCAATATATGTTGCAGATTTGGTGTTCCCCAGAGAATAACAACAGACAATGGGCCACAGTTTGACAATAGAGAAATGGAGAGCTTTTGTGCCTCAAGGGGTATTCAGCACTGCTTTTCTTCACCATTCCACCCACAAGCCAATGGGCAAGTTGAAGTGGCTAACAGAACGATACTGTCCGGTTTAAAGAAAAATTTGGAAGGGGCTGCTGGGAAGTGGCCTAGTTATTTACAAGAAGTCTTGTGGGCCTACCGGACAACACCTGGGGCTGCAACACAAGAGTCACCTTTTGCCTTGGTCTATGGGATGGATGCAGTAGCCCCCATAGAAAAGACACTTCCCTCCTTTCGAGTGCACAACTTCTCCGGACAGGCTAATGAAATGGCAGTTAGAAATCAACTTGATTTAATTGAAGAAAGGCGGGTAAAAGCTCATCTTAGAATGGCACACTATCAAGGCTTGATGAGAAGCAGGTTTGCTTCTAAAGTTAAAAGAAGGGATTTTCAACCAGGAGATAAGGTATTGAGGAAAGTTTTCTTACATACCAAGGAAAAACTCTTCGGAAAGCTGGCCCCAACTTGGGAGGGTACGTATACTGTGGTTGAAAGAATCAAGCCTGGCACATACTGGCCGGAAGACAAAGATGGCAGGGTTTTAACTCACCCTTGGAATATTGGACACCTTCGAATGTACTTAGAATAAAGTTTATGTAAATATTTACTTGTTTAAACATCCATGTAAATATTTGGGGGCATACCACTTCCTCTCTTCGGCGCCACGGAGAGTTTTCAATAAAACTTGGAACCTTCTTAAACAATTTTCTAAGTTTTTTCAAAATTCTGTTGATTGCCATACTACCCGGACTGAAAGATCTAAGGGCTACTTAAATTCTAGCTAGAGAAATTAAACACTCTCACAATATGAAATATTTAAACAAACTATGGAATAAGAGAAAGGTTGTGCAAGATAAAACGTTCATTCAATAAATTTAAAGTTGCCTTGGCCTTCCAAGGACTTTTTAAACAAGTTTAAGCATCATACAAAAATCTGTCCGGATTAAATCGGACACCATCACAAAAAATGCCTTGGCCTTCCAAGGACTTTGGTTCAAACAAAAATTAAACAAGACAAATTATAAACTAAGGAAGAGCCTTCGAAGACGGCTCACCCACATGTGTGTCCTTGCCTTTGATGTCACTCTTCTCTTCGACTTTCTTCTTGCCCTTAGGGTCAATCTCTTCCTCCCCAGGGCTCTCTCCGGTTTCTTCTTCATCACCAGATGAGGGTTCATCGGAGTACCCCTCGTCATCAGCCATGGTCCAGTATGGGAGATCGTCATCATCTACGTAACGCCATAAGTCCCCAAGTCTTATTTTCGGGAACTTCTCGTGAAATAGGAGGACCATGTCGGACTTCACCTTTTCAATCAATAATTCTTCACTCCGAATCATCTCTTTGGCATAAGCGTTGATTTTGGCCTTGACCATGGCCTCTTGATCCTTCACCAGAGCAGCTTTCTCGTTAACAACCCGAGTCACTGCATTCTCTAAAGCAAGCTTGTCCGCAGTCAGATTGGTGACAAGCTTCTCTTTTGCTGCAGTCTCATTCTTTGAGGTTTTCAAGTACTTTTCCAACTCAGACAGCTTAGCCCGGAGATCTTCTAGGGTTTTCTCTAAAGAGGCAACTTTTGTGTTTCTTTCATTTTGACTCCTCTTCAGTTGTTCGTTCGACTCCTTGAGCAAGTCGACCTTGGTAGTGGCAGTCATGAGGCTTTCGGACAGCGACTTCTTCTCATACTTAAGTTCTTTGATGGACTCTGCCTGACTCCGGACCTGCCTTTCCAAGGTAAGCACTGGTTGCACGTTGCTAAGGAGGGAATGGGCTATAACGTCCCTTTCGCTGGAGACTAAGAAAGTCTTGCCATTAAAATTCACTGTATTGGAACTACTTGGGGGAACATATGGCCCAGCAAATTCATCTCTTGACAGACCGAGAAAGTAATCACCTAAAGGACCCAGGCCGGTGACATCCACTTCGTCCATATTGATCTCTCCCCTTTCAATTTCATCAGTATGGAGCTCCCTTGGAATCCCTTCGTTAAGATTCTCTGGGATCGCTTCAGCCAACGTTGGATCAATTGGGAAAGTGGGCTCCGGATCCCGGACAACAAACTCTTCTTCTTGAGAAGTCTTCTTCTTTTTTACTTCTCTGTCAGCACTATCGCTTGCTTGTTTGCGAGTTCGTGTGGAGGCCCTTAGAGGTTTAGAGGGAGTCTCTCCGTGTTTCTTACTTTCCACTTCTACCACCTGTAGAAGGTTTGCATCAACTTGAGCTGGGACTGGCACCTCTGTGTCAAGTAGAGCCTTTTTCTCCGTATCCACTGCCGTTTTCCTCCCTTTCTTCTTCTGGCCCTTCATTTTACTTGGGGCTTTGGCCCGGGCAGGAAGGAAAAGGGTCCCATCTAGTTCATGAGACCTCCTCAGCACTATGTCATCCTCAGGAGGGGTGGAGAACTCCTCCCATGTTAAATCCCTTCGACCTGTGGTGTTCCACAGGTGAGATCTCGCCAAGTTTCCCGGAGTGAAAGCCTTGTGAAACCGGTTCTCCCAGTTCTCTGCGGCCCATGCATTTATCTTGCCACAGGTGTCCTGTCCGGCTTTCAGATAGTCTCCGAACTCTTTTGGCAGTTCTAACAAAACAAAAGAATAACCAGTTAGTGAAAGCTTAAAGAAGGGAAGATTTGAACAGAAACTTAAGGAAAGAACTTACGATCGCTTCTCCATCTACTTCGAAGAAGGCTAGGATTCTCCCCAACCTTAATCTTCTTCCCATTCTCCCATGAGCCACTTATAAACAAGAACTGGCTCCTCCATTTGTTCTCCGACTCCAGGAGATCATCGACGGCTTTCAGATTGTTCCCCATATTAAAGTGATAAAAAGGGAACTGGTGGTGTTTGCACAGACTAGCAACAGCAGCAAACTCTTCCATTGGAAGAGGAATTCCGGACAACCTAGATGCCATAATGCATGACATCAAGGTATACCATCCGTTGGGGCTCAGCTGTGATGGACATAGCTTGACTAAATGGAAATAGCGCACTATCTCCGGATCCAATGGGAACCTGAGTCCCCAATTGAACAGCTCCGTAAAAAAGACAATCTCGTTTCTCTTGCAATCCATCGGGGTCTCCGGATCGATGGGAAGTCGGATCTTTACGTTTTCAGGGATCCCCCACTTAGTGCGAAGCCGTCCCAAGTCTCTAGTATGAATAAACATGTACTTGGTTTTTAACAAAGACAAAAGATACTTAAATTCTACCTTGTGAAAGCAGGGCCCAACTTTCCCTTCAAGGCTCTCCGGCAGATCCGGACGGCTCAGGTACAAGTCCTCTTTGCCTTTCTTGGCAACAACTATAGCAGTTTCAGCTTGTCCGGAAGACTCGGACTCAAACCTGACCTCCTCAGTGGAGTCTTCCATCCTCTCCTCCATTAGTGTTGGGGGAGCTTCTGCAGTAACAGCCCGGGGAGGGATGAAGCTTGGCACAGCTGATCCTCCGGACTGGTGGCTCGTTGTATGTTTCTGGGTTCTCGCCTCGGTTTGAGCTTCTGAGGTCGAAGTTTCCTTAGGAGGTAGTGGACTGCTAGCCTCCGGACCAACCGGCCTCTCCCGGAGGGTCCTAACAGTTGTCCCGGACCCTGACTCACTGGTATTTTTTGAGGAGAGTCCCTTAACCAGTCTACTTGGTCTTTTCATGATCAGCTTGTCTGGAGAATGATCGGAGTCGGACCCCATAGCAATAAAAGTGGTTTTCTTCCTAACACTTGTAACAGCGACCCCCGGTTCGACAGTGGGGATTGACTCTTGGACTGATGAGCCAGAAACTATTGGGGAGAGTGTTGATTGAAAGAGTTTTCTAGGTTTCGTACCTTTCGAAGACGATGAACCTCTATCAGATTCTTCGATAAAAGGGGCTGGATTTTCAACAGGCGATGCTGGAAGCCCTGCTGCAAGTCTCTTCTCTTTTTCAACCTTTTGAGCTTTCTCTAGTTCTGAAAGATTGAGCCAGCCACCCTTGATTAGAGCTGTTCTTGCTGTGAACATAAAACAACTAAGGAAAGTTTTAAGTTTTAGAGAGATGAAGTTTTGAGTGAAATGACAAAGTAAAAGTGAAAATGAAACTGTGAAAGACAAATAGAATTTATAGTAAATGTAAAAGAGAGTTTGATTCCTAGGAGAATCCGAAAAGTTGGGCAATGATTAAAAACGGCGCTGACGTCATCAATAGCATTTAAAGAAGTAACTTGTTCGAGAAAGTGGTGAAACTTTCAAGGTAAGAAAACGGCTGAAGTGACCAACCAGGGTGTGACACGTGTCCCACTACCACTGACAAAGAACCGTTTGGAATTCGTAACGGTTGGACTGTCCAGGCCTATTTCAATTCTCTTCGAATTGAAAAGCCACTTCTTCAATCGGACTGTTTTTCAGTTCTTTAACAAGGACACTTGTTCAAATACCTAAAAAAGGGGCTCCTGATGAGTCCGGATTCGAAGAGCTCCCCAAAAGGGTAGTCCAAAGTAAAACTCCCCGGAAACCGGACAGACTCCAAGACTTCAATTCGAACAGCCCTGATTGAACCGGACAGATGATTTCGAACACTGCAAACATAAGGCAGTTCGAACTATGACTAAAGTACTAAAATACCTAAACACTATCTGACTAAGCTACCTGTACACCTGCTTAAAACTCATGGGTCTTTAAACATGACCCGGGTCCATTAAACTTGACCCGAAAGCCCATAAGGGCCCAAATTTCACACTATAAATGCCCAACCACCAGCATTAACTATGGGTAAGAAAAATTAACTGCTGCCAGGCTGCTTAATTCTCTCTCCACCCTTGAAACACTTTGAAACACCCTGAAATATCTTAAAACACCCTTAAACACCACCACACCACCGTGAAACACCCTTACGCTGCCTTAAAACTCCACTTAAAATTACCAGCCTACCCTCAGGCTACTTTCATCCACACCATTAACTATTGCGTCAATGATGATGATTCGTTTGATTATGAACTAATCGTTGTTATGGAACTCTAACGGATTTGTTTGAATAATACTTATGGTTTGATTGCTTGATTGATTTGTGAGATACGTTTATCGGTTACCTAGTATGGTTGTGCTTATCGTTAGATGCGTCGCGAACATCTAGTTTGTTAATCTTTAATGAATGCGAAAGTGGGTTTAAGGGTTTAGAACTTTTCATGCTAGCATAGGTTCTTGAATGATTCGTATTGTGATTGTTCATGATTCGTAATATGTCACTAACCATATCATATTACCCTATGTAATCGAAATAGATAACTTGTGCTTAAAACCAATTGTACCTCAATTCGTATAGACATATAGGACTGTCATGCAAGCGGTGTCTGCTTAACTGCTATCTCTTTTGTGGCCGTTTAAATGGTTTGGTTTACGTGTACTGAGAGGTAGCATATACCAATTTCGTGTTATTTGATTAGTAATCGTTGTTATCATACATATTGGTTAAGTATCTTAATACTCTGAGTAAAATAAACAATGAAGTTAGGGTTCCATGTTTTCGCTCTTATAGGTAAACCCGTTAATTAATCTCGTTAGTTAATTTGCTTAGCTATAATCATTCACCCAAACTTTATACTTGTTCAAGCACTAGTCTAATAATCATACATTGTTGCATAAGTGAATTCTTGTCATATACACATGGTCTTCGTGGGAACGAACTTACTTACTTATTACTTGCTATTATTTGACGGCGTATACTTGCGTGAGAAAAGGATTAACAAGAGCTAAGTAGATAAATTGGGTATTAGATAGGAAATAGTTATACTTAAGGTACTAAATGGCAGTAAACATTTATGTATGATACGTTTAGGTATAATTCCCTTTATAAATTAGATCTTAATTCAATAACATAGAAATACATATATAAAGATTATGATGTAATATGAAAAGATAAGAAATGCTAACGCCTATCAAAGGAAATTGTTAAGGAAACTTCTTTTTATTTATTTTGGAAACGTTTACAATCTCTAAGAATAATTTAAGTTAATTGAAACATATAATTGTCATCCTCACTCGAGTTTTTTATTTGAGTCATCTTATTAATAGGGCACGATCTTTTATAATGCATACTACATTTAATCATAATAATATTTTCGTTTATAATCTTATTAACGAATGTCGACCATATAACTAAGTCACGCAATCATCTTGTAGATTTATTTTGTTTGGCCTATAGTTCTATTCATTTGATATAGATAAGGGATATGAAAAGAGAAAAAAAATTATTTAACGATGAATTGAAAGTGTACAGAGATCCTTTAAGAGATAAAATGATAAGATATTTTCTTTTCTTTTTTAGCATGAGTGTGACACACAATATCTCTTTCAGGATATTTGACATGTGTGACATACAATTTGCATGTATGGTAGGACAACGTCTACAAATGAAATTAACCTAGTGTCTAGTAGATATAGTGACTCTCACCTATGGCATGTTAGGATAGGCCATATTAGTGTAAGGAGATTAAGTGAATTAGGTAAAGAGAATCTCTTAGGAATACTTTTTAATAAAACTTACATTTAGTGAAAATTGTCTTTCTGGAAAACAAACTATAATTAGTTTGCAAACACGTTTTCATAAATCAAAATAGATTTTGGAATACATTCACTCGGATATGTGGGGGCTTCTAAAACGTCCACATATTATGGAAATATATTTATTTTTTATCAATAATTAATTATTTTTCATTAAAAGTTTGAATTTATTTAATGAAAACTACATACCATACATTTGAAAAATTTAAAAATTGGAAAATGATTTTGCAAATCAAACTAGAAATAGGGTAAAAAAATTAAGAACTGATAATGGTCTAGGATTTTGTAATTCAGAATTTGATAATATTTGTAAAAACGAAAGAATATTTGGACACAGGATTGTAAGGTATACCCCTCGACAAAATGACGTATCCGAAAGAATGAATATGACTATATTAGAGAAGGTTTGATATATGCTTGCCACTTCTGGCCTAAACAAAACGTTTTGGGAAGAAGCTGCAAGCACTGCAATATACCTAATAAATAGGTCCCCTCCGAGGCCATTAACCTTAAAACACCCGAAGAAACGTGGAATGTGAAACCATCTTCCCTAAAATATTTAAGAGTATTTGGTTGTTCTGTTTACATTCATAAATCTGAATTTAAGTTAGACCTTAGGTATGAAAAATATGTTTTCTTAGGTTATAGAGATGAGTTAAAAAGATATAAGGTGTAGTTAAGAGAAACTGTAGGTTTTAAGTTTACTATAACTAGAGATTGTGTCCTTAACGAGTCTAAATGTCTTTGCCTAAAGTCTAAGAGTATAAAAATGAACAAAACTGTTAGGGACTCAACTCAGGTGGAAAGTCATATATTTGAGTATGAAACCGTGGATTCCCACCAATGAGAGACAAAAAGATGATATTATTCGTGAACCATATATGGTAGTCTTAGAAAAAGAATATGTTCATGAAGAATGGGAGGATTTGGAATCCTACCAGCTTGTTAGAGAAAGGGAAAATAGAGTGATAAAATCTAACTTGAAGCATGTTAGAGATTACTCGGCATTTTCCTTATACACGACCTTTGAAAAAATAAACTCTAACGAATATAGGAGTTATAAATATGTTATAAGATGTAGTGACAGATTCAAATGGATATCGGCTATGAAAGAAGAGATGTTTTCTCTTTATAAAAAACATACTTGGACCTTAACTAGAAAACCTATAGGAATAAAAACTGTAGCTTCAAAGTGGTTTTTAACCTTAAAGAAGGGTTAAACCAAAATGACCCTCATATGTTTAAGTCTTGGTTAATTGCCAAAGGTTTTACCCAAGAAGAAGGTATATATTACAATGAGATTTTCTCTCCCGTAGTCAAGTATAAGACTATCATGATATTGCTTGCTTTTGTTATATCAATTTAATTTAGAGTTAGAGCAACTGAATTTTAAAACTGATTTTCTTCATGGAATATTAGAAGAATTATCTATATGAACCAGTGTGAAGGTTTTGGTTCCGATAATAACAATCTTGTATGTATTTTAAAGAATTGCTTATATGGATTAAAGTAATCCCTTAGGAAATGGTATAAGAGGTTTGACACATTTATGTTAGGAATAAGTTTTACTAGAAGTCAATATGATTCTTGATCTATTTTAATCATGAAAGTATTTTAAATGTTGTCTATTTGTTATTATATGTAAATGACATGTTGTTGATTAGTATAGATACAAATAAATTTAGTTTTATAATAACAAACTTAAATCTGAATTTGAAATGACAGATTTAGGAGCAGCAAGAAATTCTTACGTATCTAAGTTGGGCTATTTTGTAATTGTTATGGGTCTTCTTTGTTTTTAGTCCATTGTCTTTTAAAACCCTAGTATATATATGAGTTAAGTTAAATGTTATGTAACAGTGACCATCCAGTTTCCTTTAGAGAAAGAGAATTATCTTTCCATTCTTTCTTTTCTTCTTAGTTTGTTTTTAGGTTGTAATAAACCTTAACAAATTATGTTTTGTGAGATATAAAAAGAAGTGATGGAAGATAGTAAAAATAACAACAAAAGAGAGAAAATAAAATCAGTGTGTCTAGTAAAAGTTTAAAAAAAACCGGTGAGCAAAGAAAAAGAGTACAAATTTGTTTCTTCCTTTTGTAAATGTTTATTTATTGTTGATAATAAATATTTGTTTTCTTTTATTATAATTTGAATCAAAACAATAAAAAAATTTATGGAATAGAAAACTTAAAGTTTAATCTACCAAAACCTTCATAGAAAATTTATATTTTTTGTGAATTTTATTTTTTTATAAATATACAAATTATCTATAAAATTGTATTTGAATCTTGTAAAATATAAATCTCTAGTTTTGAGACTATTATAATAAAGGAGATGTTATAACATAAATCAGGTAAAGTTAAAGAACTAATCTAAACACTGAATTTATTTTTATATTATTTCGATAAGAGCTTTTTAGATGATAAAAAATTATCGTTTGAGGTAGACGATCATTTTAAAAACACAAGAATTTAATAGACAAAACAGTAAGATTTTTTCTCAGCCAATAAAACCTGTAGCGGCCATTTTGTGTTTATTTTTTAATTCTAGCTATGAAATAATTTATCTTTTCGGGAAAAAAAAAGCACGACAATGTCGCAACTTGTGATTTAAAAAAATATACATTAAAAAATAGTGGTAACAAGTAAGTGACAACTCGTTGGGAGTATTTATTGGTGCTTTAAATACAATAATCTACAAGTTGCAGCGGTTAAACATATATCATGACAAGTTGACGGCTAGTTCTGAATACTGCCTTACCATTTTTTTTATAATCGAAACTTCGACCCAAAATTAGAGGGGTTCAAACGGTTTGAACCGCAAATCATCAGAATTTTTTAATAGAGAACCACGGTTTGCGGTCCTAACGGTTTGCGGTTCTTGCGGTTTGCAGTTTTAATGGACTAGTTTCGCAGTCCTAACGGTTTGCGGTTTGCAGTTTTAATGGACCAGTTTCGCAGTTTATCCATCGGTTTATTCAAAAAAAACCATTTAGGTGTTTATCAAAATATTTTATAATATTATTTAAAATTAATTTGTAAGTGTTAATTGAATATAATTTCGATAATTGAGATAAATACAATATAAACGAGTTAATTATGCTATTTAATGTATTTTAATTTAAATACTATATCATTTTAATCCAAATTTTATAATCAAGCAATTACATTCTAAAAAAATAATTGTAATATGATTTTGATATGTTTGATTATATTTATGCATTTAAGATATTTTATTTAATATTAGGTAGATATTAAATAAAATATATACATCTAATTATATTTTGATTACGACTTTCAATATTATTCAAAATATTTTTTCGATTATAAAAGTAATAATTTGATTGTCTTAAATAAGATATCGTAAACAATATAATTGTAAAATGATTTGTAAATTGTTTGATTATATTTAGATATTTAAGATATTTTATTTAGTATTAGGTACATATTAAATAACATATACCTTTTAGTCATATAATTGTATTCTGATTTTAAATTATTATCTAGTTCTTTAAATCTTTCAAGCTTGAAATGTATATGTTTAGATGATTTAAATAGTTTACAACTATTTTTTCGAACATAAAAACATACCTAATAGTCAATCTATAAATTTTACCATATAGTTTTAAAAAAAAACTAAAAAAATTACTTATAAAAATTTATCAACTCGTAATATAATAATTAAGTTAAGTAAAAATAAAATCTATGCATACATAAATTATATGTACTGAGATCCGTAAAAATACTAAAAAAATATATCAATTAGACAATACGAATTTATTTTATTTGGAAATCTTTTGAATAATTTATTACTTTCCAACCAAAAATATAAGTTTGTGGGAGTTGAAAGATAAATATGCGTATTATTCAGTTAGGCGTCAAAGGCCAGTAGCTGCTCGTTGGCGTGCGTCCTCTCGCTGGGGACTGCGTATTACGAGTAGTCTAGGGGTGGAATGAGATGAAGCGAAACACACTCATTCCCGATCGCTTATATAAAAAATGGAAAAAAGGCAAAATTGGTTAGGATGAGCTCTTTGGCACTCGAGTTATTAAGTTCTAGGGGACTTTGTGCCTAGTCACCTAAGACTTTTCCGGTCTGGGATCCGCTAACCTAAAGCTCGCTACATGGGCACCATTGTATAAGTCTTTTGGAGACCTTGTCCATTGCACGATCAAATAAGCCTTTGTTTGTCTGTATATAAAATAAAGCATAATAAATCTTTGACAACCCTGGGGAAATATGGATGTGCATCTTGACTATGAAGAATCTAGGTTGTATTTCGTTTCTAAACTTGTGATTATTATGATAAGAACGAGTAAGGTCCATTAATTTGTACTAAAAACATGTCGATTGAGTTTAAGCACACACGCACGCTTCCACACTTGTATTGCTAGCATTTGAGTACCTAGTTATTTCGTATTTTGAGGTCATTACATTCGTTGAGGCATTTATGCTGAATTAGTTTTGGTTACTCGTTTGGGTTCATTGCATTTTTGCATTCGGTTAAATTCAGTTGCATTCATGCATCATTTGTGAAACCTGTTTTGCATTGCATGAGGACAAGCAACGGTTTAAGTTTGGGGGTTTTATAAGTGCATTTCATGTCACTTATTACGCTTCAATTATTCTTAAAATCGTTGCCGGTTTTCAAGTATTCGTTGTGTTTTAACGAATTTTTCATTCATTCTCGTAGAAAGTACAGTTTGATACTCGAATGTTGGTTTGTGCCATATTGGTAATATAATAACTTTAGAGATGGTCTTTATCAGTAATTTTACACAGCCAAACTATGCTCCTGATGTTGGACTTGCAAATTATCGTGACGCTGGACCTGGGTATGAAACATATAATGCCAAGACGATTCCTCATAATCTGCATTTAGAGGATGCAAAAGACAAATCTGGGATTCCCTCTGGTTATCAAGACAAGAAAAGTCACTGGCAATTGAAAAAGGTCTTCTGTGAAACCTTTCCGGGGTCAGAAGAACTCTGTGTTGGATATGTATGAAGGTTTTACTCGAGAAACCCTTGTAATAGATGCCAAAAGGACCAGGCCTTCTCGTAATAATTATGAGTTTGTTCGAAATATTGATTCTTTGGCGATATGTTCGAATGGACTTGGGAACACCATGTCCCCTCATGTAGTGATGGGGGAGCCCTACACTGGAACGGTACGTGATGCTAGTCGGTGGCATTTCACCGCTTCTTGGTGACTTTATGTTGGACGGGAAGAAAACGAGGAGGGACTTTCCTCGTGGGTGCCAATATTTTCGGCCAGGGAGGAAGTCAGGACAAAGCTGGCAAATAGTCTAGAGGAAGCTCAACGGTCGCAGCATTCAAAATCTATGCCAGAGCCAACTGAAAGACTAGCACTTGTTATCGATGGAAAGTGTTTGAGATATGCTTTGGCGGAGCAAAGTCTAAAGGCAATGCTTCATGAGTTGAGCTTGGACTGCACATCAGTTGTGTGTGTAGGGAAAAAGTCCCTTAAAGAAAGAAGCAATGCAAATACACTTATAGACAGACAAGAACTTGGAAATGTTAACTTCTCATTTCAAATATTAATACACGGGGTTTTCTTCTTATATAGAAGATACAGGAGTAACTGTTAGATCCTATCTAAATAACTACCTAACAACCGATATTAAACACGTCATAAGTTCAATGTTTATCCAACATTCTCCCCGTTAACATTGAACTTGGCTGCTGTCTTGTTCGTCGTTCTGATCTTCTCTTTGCCGTCTGCTTCTCTGAATTGCCACATGTGTAATCTTAGTCAGTTGTCGTTTCAGCACCTCTACGCGTGCCTTCTTGACGCGATCTTCGCCAACCTGCCAACTGATGTAGCCCAGAAAGTCCAAACAAAAGCCTTTTTAATTTTATTTTATTTTATTCAAATATCTTATGTATTTAAATCAAATCTAATTATATTAAGATTTGATTTTATTTTATTTGATTTGATTTTAGAATAATTATTTTATTTCCTTGTATTGGGTTTTGAGAAGTTATTATATAAAGCCTCTTATGCCTTAAGTTATTTGAAGTTTTTGGAATAATAGATTTTTTATCTCTGAAAATTTCACTCTTTGTTACCCTTAGATTAGGGTTGCATCATGTTACCCTTGAATTAGGGTTTCATCTATCGTTGCTTCTTCTTCTATTTCCGCCGCGTCATCAGTTTGGTATCAGAGCCTCAGTTCCTGCTACGGGTCAAGCATGTTTCTGAATCCTGATTTCATCTGATTCAAGGTTTAAAGAAGAGAACAACACACGTGGTCATGAAGATCGGGAAGATCGTTTGAGTATGAGGGGGCATACCAACCGTTTCAATGACGATCGTATTGACCGGTTACTGAAGGAGTTTAAATTGGCTACCAATCATCGAATCAAGGTAAATATTGCTTATCGAGATGCTGTCTCAGGCTATGAAGAGGTTTTTAAAACCATTTTTTTTCATCAACTGGACATGGGGATGTTGTCTTCAGGCTATGAAACGGTTTTCGAAACTATTTTTTTCCTTCAACTGGATGGCTTCAATGTGACTTCGAATAAGGAACACTCGAGAAGAATTATCTTATTCCGATAAGGTCAACAATTATAATTCCCAATGTAACGATTGAATAAAATAAAATATATAATTAAGGTTCTTGATGGTGATGGTGCTGTGAATTCGAGGACGAATTCTTGTCAACCAGGAGAGGATGATGTAGCCCAGAAAGTTCAAACAAAAGCCTTTTTAATTTTATTTTATTTTATTCAAATATCTTATGTATTTAAATCAAATCTAATTATATTAAGATTTTTGATTTGATTTTATTTGATTTGATTTTAGAATAATTATTTTATTTCCTTGTATTGGGTTTTGAGAAGCTATTATATAAAGCCTCTTATGCCTTAAGTTATTTGAAGTTTTTGGAATAATATATTTTTATATCTGAAAATTTCAGCCTTTGTTACCCTTAGATTAGGGTTTCATCATGTTACCCTTGAATTAGGGTTTCATCTATCGTTGATTCTTCTTCTACTTCCGCCGCATCATCACCAACCCGCATCTCCTGAGTGCGTCCTAAGCCTCCTTTGCCGTCTGCTTCTCCGCTTGAGAATGGCTGTCATGGCGCCTTGATCTTTGACATCGTCTATGTCTTCACCTTCAATCACCGACATGTCATGGCGCCTTGATCTTTGACATCGCCTATGTCTTCACCTTCAATCACCGACAATACTCCTAGCGAACGCAAGATTATCTTCATCTTGACAGCCCATATCCCGTAGTTCATTTCGCTTAACGTTGGATATTGAATCGGGATGAAGACTCCTCTGATGACCGCAACTCCCTTCCAGTGATCTCCAACACGGGCTCTGATACCAAATGTATGGAAAAAGTCCCTTAAAGAAAGAAGCAATGCAAATACACTTATAGACAGACAAGAACTTGGAAATGTTAACTTCTCATTTCAAATATTAATACACGGGTTTTCTTCTTATATAGAAGATACAGGAGTAACTGTTAGATCCTATCTAAATAACTACCTAACAACCGATATTAAACACGTCATAAGTTCAATGTTTATCCAACAGTGTGCTGCCGAGTTTCTCCTCTACAGGATGCACAGGTAACAAGGCTTGTAAGGAAAGGTGCCCGTAAAATTACGCTTAGTATAGGTGATGTTGCCAATGATGTAATCATGATTCAAGCCACTCATATTGGTGTTGGAATAAGTGGCTTGGAAGGGATGCTGGCTGTTTTGGCTAGTGATTTTTCTATTGCTCAGTTTCGGTTCCTACAAGATTTGCTTCTAGTACATGGTCGCTAGTCATATTATAGAATATGCAAGGTTGTCACCTAATTTCTCTACAAGAACGTTACTTTCACTTTGACTCAGTTTTGGTTTACCTTTCGAACCAGATATTCTGATCAAAGGTTCTATGATGATTGGTTCCAGTCTATGTACACGTCTTTTGCTTCGAGTCTCAACATCCACGAAGGGTTGTTTTATTGGTTTACAGACTCGAAGGGTGGTCCTTTTTCTCTCAGGATACTATTGGATTTATATTCTCAGTTGGCTTCATAGACTCATTATTGGGTGTCACTCTTTACCAACTACTCTTAAAAGATCATCATTTCCGAAACCTTATGTTATGGACTCAGCTACTATACGGGTTCTCAGGAATGTTAGACCTTGTTCTCGTTCTTCGGCTAAATTTAAAACTCGGGATACCAGATTATTTCTTCATTATCATCGGCGAAGGTATCTCTCAATTAATCCGGAGACTAAAATGGATGCCACTTCTCGTTCTAAGTTCCAATCTTTGTCCTCCTGGTATTGAAACTTTCTTTGCTTTGCTGATGTCGATCGACAATGCCAGGATAATGACATCATCTTGGGCCGGAGGATTCTTACTACATGCATTAAAGGTCACACGGAAAGAATTCAGTAATCTTTGGTTGGTAGTTTTGATTAGAAACATATTGAGAGTTTATCCTCTATTCCTTCTGTTTTTGGTGCCTCGAGGAGATCACAATTCTTTTGTAGTTCTTCCTGCTTAAATCTCAAGCTCGGACGACTTGAGAGAAAAATCAAAAACAACCAATGTGGAGTTGGTTTCTCTTGTTCCTCATGCCGATCGTAGTAGTTAGCATGAGTGGGGACAAGTTGCATCTTGTCGCGGGATTGCGATTGTTGTTTGAAATTAGAAATATTGCCAATTAAGAGAAATATATAATTCACATGGTTTATGGGCTGAGCTTCGAGTGGGCCTTGAAACCACTTCTCAGTCATGGAGTCAGTATAGATTTTCGGGATATCAATGGGTAGACTGGGCTTCATTGGGCTACATGAATCAGAAGATACAAAAGGGAAGGAAGGTAGGTCTCGACTATGGGGTTTTTGGATTAGGACAGAAAACAACGTGGAGGGGTGACAAAAGTGTGAGAAAAAGAGGAGAAAACGAAATTGGCTACTTTTTGGTATTTTGCAGAATAGAGAAAGTAGAAAGAGAGGAGAACTATTTTGGTTTTCCTGCAGAAGATACACAGAGAAGGAAGCAGGACGGAGACAGAGGTTTTCGAACGGCAGTGCAGGCGATACTGGAGGGAAGCAGGTTACGACTGTTTTTCGGTTTTCGATCGGTAGTCTATGTATTGTTCAAGACAGGTGACGGCTACTTTTGTTGTTTTTCAATCGGTAGTTTATGGACCGTTTCTATCAGGTGATACTTGGTGACTAATGTTTGGTTTAACGTTCTTTAAATGCTTATTCATCTATTTACATTCGTCTTAGAGCTATGTGAACTATTGCGCTCATGATGATGATTCGTTCGATTATGAACTAATCGTTGTCATGGAACTCTAACGGATTTGTTTGAATAATACTTATGGTTTGATTGCTTGATTGATTTGTGAGATACGTTTATCGGTTACCTAGTATGGTTGTGCTCATCGTTAGATGCGTCGCGAACATCTAGTTTGTTAATCTTTAATGAATGCGAAAGTGGATTTAAGGGTTTAGAACTTGTCATGCTAGAATAGGTTCTTGAATGATTTGTATTGTGATTGTTCATGATTGGTAATATGTCACTAACCATATAATATTACCCTATGTAATCGAAATAGATAACTTGTGCTTAAAACCAATTGTAGCTCAATTCGTATAGACATATAGGACTGTCATGCAAGCGGTGTCTGCTTAACTGCTATCTCTTTTGTGGCCGTTTAAGTGGTTTGGTTTACGTGTACTAAAAGGTAGCATATACCGATTTCGTGTTATTTGATTAGTAATCGCTGTTATCATACATATTGGTTAAGTATCTTAATACTCTGAGTAAAATAAACAATGAAGTTAAGGTTCCATGTTTTCGCTCTTATAAGTAAACCCGTTAGTTAATCTCGTTAGTTAATTTGCTTAGCTATAATCATTCACCCAAACTTTATACTTGTTCAAGCACTAGTCTAATAATCATACATTGTTGCATAAGTGAATTCTTGTCATATACACATGGTCTTCGTGGGAATGAACTTACTTACTTATTACTTGCTATTATTTGACGGCGTATACTTGCGTGAGAAAAGGATTAACAAGAGCTAAGTAGATAAATTGGGTATTAGATAGAAAATAGTTATACTTAAGGTACTAAATGGAAGTAAACATTTATGTATGATACATTTAGGTATAATTCCATTTATAAATTAGATCGTAATTCAATAGCATATAAATACATATATAAAGATTATGATGTAATATGAAAAGATGAGAAATGCTAACGCCTATCCAAAAAGAAATTGTTAAGGAAACTTCTTTTTATTTACTTTGGAAACTTTTACAATCTCTAAGAATAATTTAAGTTAATTGAAATATATAATTCTAATCCTGACTCGAGTTTTTTATTTGAGTCATCTTATTAATAGGGCACGATCTTTTATAATGCATACTACATTTAATCATAATAATATTTTCGTTTATAGTCTTATTAACGAATGTCGACCATATAACTAAGTCATACAATCATCTTGTAGATTTATTTTGTTTGGCCTATAGTTCTATTCATTTGATATAGATAAGAGATATGAAAAGAGAAAAAAAAATTAACGATGAATTGAAAGTGTACAGAGATCCTTTAAGAGATAAAATGATAAGATATTTTCTTTTCTTTTTTTAGCATGAGTGTGACACACAATATCTCTTTCGGGATATTTGACATGTGTGACATACAATTTGCATGTATGGTAGGACAACGTCTACAAATGAAATTAACCTAGTGTCTAGTAGATATAGTGACTCTCACCTATGGTATGTTAGGATAGGCCATATTAGTGTAAGGAGATTAAGTGAATTAGGTAAAGAGAATCTCTTAGGAATACTTTTTTAATAAAACTTACATTTAGTGAAAATTGTCTTTCTGGAAAACAAACTATAATTAGTTTGCAAACACGTTTTCATATATCAAAATAGATTTTGGAATACATTCACTCGGATTTGTGGTGGCTTCTAAAACGTCCACATATTATGGAAATATATTTATTTATTTATTAATAATTAATGATTTTTCATTAAAAGTTTGAATTTATTTAATAAAAACTACATACCATACTTTGAAAAATTTAAAAATTGGAAAACGATTTTGCAAATCAAACTAGAAATAGGGTAAAAAAAATTAAGAACTGATAATTGTCTAGGATTTTGTAATTCAGAATTTGATAATTTTTGTAAAAACGAAAGAATATTTGGACACAGGATTGTAAGGTATACCCCTCGACAAAATGACGTAGCCGAAAGAATGAATATTACTATATTAGAGAAGGTTTGATGTATGTTTGCCACTTCTGGCCTAAACAAAAAAATTTGGGAAGAAGCTGCAAGCACTGCCATATACCTAATAAATAGGTCCCCTCTGAGGCCATTAACCTTAAAACACCCGAAGAAACGTGGAATGGGAAACCATCTTCCCTAAAATATTTAAGAGTATTTGGTTGTTCTGTTTACATTCATAAATTTGAATTTAAGTTAGACCTTAGGTATGAAAAATATGTTTTCTTAGGTTATAGAGATGAGTTAAAAAGATATAAGGTGTAGTTAAGAGAAACTGTAGGTTTTAAGTTTACTATAACTAGAGATTGTGTCCTTAATGAGTCTAAATGTCTTTTCCTAAAGTCTAAGAGTATAAAAATAAACAAAACTGTTAGGGACTCAACTGAGGTGGAAAGTCATATATTTGAGTATGAAACCGTGGATTCCCACCAATGAGAGACAAAAAGATGATATTATTCGTGAACCATATATGGTAGTCTTAGAAAAAGAATATGTCCATGAAGAATGGGAGGATTTGGAATCCTACCAGCTTGTTAGAGAGAGGGAAAATAGAGTGATAAAATCTAACTTGAAGCATGTTAGAGGGGTAAAAAACACCAGTCATCCTCCACGTTTGCCGATTGTAACAAGTTAGTCCCTGTCCTTTGAGGCCGTAATAAAGGGGTCCTTGTCGTTGTATTGGGTAGAATAAAACCATCATTTTCGAGTCCAGCCCAACATTTCTCCCCATAATACCCTTTAACCAGCCACATCAGCGATCCACGTAGGACGCTGATGTGGCAACCCTAAAACTTTGAGTGTTTGACCTTTTAGTGGACTCTGACGATTAATAACCAAAGTTGGATTTATAGCTCGTTAAATACCGTATAGATTTGTCTCGCTTTCTACTTTTAATTCTTATAGGTGAAGCAATTAATGAAATTTAGACACTTTGGTATTATTATATAAAACCGGAAAAGACAGCATTATTTATCGCACCGACACAGATTTAGATCGTCCATTTTCATATTTAATTTTATTATTTTATGTTCACACACACATACATACTCGGCATTTTCCTTATACACGACCTTTGAAAAAATAAACTCTAACGAATATAGGAGTTATAAATATGTTATAAGATGTAGTGACAGATTCAAATGGATATCGGCTATGAAAGAAGAGATGTTTTCTCTTTATAAAAAACATACTTGGACCTTAACTAGAAAACCTATAGGAATAAAAACCGTAGCTTCAAAGTGGTTTTTTAACCTTAAACAAGGGTTAAACCAAAATGACCCTCATAGGTTTAAGTCTTGGTTAATTGCCAAAGGTTTTACCCAACAAGAAGGTATATATTACAATGAGATTTTCTCTCCCGTAGTCAAGTATAAGACTATCATGATATTGCTTGCTTTGCTATATCAATTTAATTTAGAGTTAGAGAAACTGAATTTTAAAACTGCTTTTCTTCATGGAATATTAGAAGAACTATCTATATGAACCAGTGTGAAGGTTTTGGTTCCGATAATAAAAATCTTGTATGTATTTTAAAGAAGTCCTTATATGTATTAAAGTAATCCCTTAGGAAATGGTATAAGAGGTTTGACACATTTATGTTAGGAATAAGTTTTACTAGAAGTCAATATGTAAAGTATTTTAATCATGAAAGTATTTTAAATGTTGTTTATTTGTTATTATAGGTAAATGACATGTTGTTGATTAGTATAGATAAGAATAAATTTAGTTTTATAAGTTGGGCTATTTTTTAATTGTTATGGGTCTTCTTTGTTTTTAGTCCATTGTCTTTTGAAGCCCTAGTATATATATGAGTTAAGTTAAATTTTATGTAACAGTGACCATCCAGTTTCCTTTAGAGAGAGAATTATCTTTCCATTCTTTATTTTCTTCTTAGTTTGTTTTTATGTTGTAACAAACCTTAACAAATTATGTTTTGTGAGATATAAAAAGAAGTGATGAAAGATAGTAAAAATAACAACAAAAGAGAGAAAATAAAATCTGTGCGTCTAGTAAAAATTTAAAAAAAACGGGTGAGCAAAGAAAAAGAGTACAAATTTGTTTCTTCCTTTTGTAAATGTTTATTTATTGTTGATAATAAATATTTGTTTTCTTTTATTATAATTTGAATCAAAACAATAAAAAAGTTTATGGAATAGAAAACTTAAAGTTTAATCTACCAAAATTTTCATAGAAAATTTATATTTTTTGTGAATTTTATTTTTTTATAAATATACAAATTATCTATAAAATTGTATTTGAATCTTGTAAAATATAAATCTCTAGTTTTGAGACTATTATAATAAAGGAGATGTTATAACATAAATCAGGTAAAGTTAAAGAACTAATCTAAACACTGAATTTATTTTTATATTATTTCGATAAGAGCTTTTTAGATGATAAAAAATTATCGTTTGAGGTAGACGATCATTTTAAAAACACAAGAATTTAATAGACAAAACAGTAAGATTTTTTCTCAGCCAATAAAACCTGTAGCGGCCATTTTGTGTTTATTTTTTAATTCTAGCTATGAAATAATTTATCTTTTCGGGAAAAAAAAAGAACGACAATGTCGCAACTTGTGATTTAAAAAATATACATTAAAAAATAGTGGTAACAAGTAAGTGACAACTCGTTGGGAGTATTTATTGGTGCTTTAAATACAATAATCTACAAGTTGCAGCAGTTAAACATATATCATGACAAGTTGACGGCTAGTTCTGAATACTGCCTTACATTTTTTTTCTAATCGAAACTTCAACCCAAAATTAGAGGGGTTCAAACGGTTTGAACCGCGAATCCTCAGAATCTTTTAATAGAGAATCACGGTTTGCGGTCCTAGCAGTTTGCGGTCCTAACGGTTTAACGGTTTGCGGTTTTTGCGGTTTGCAGTTTTAATAGACCAGTTTCGCAGTCTTAATGGTTTGCGGTCCTTGCGGTTTGCAGTTTTAATGGACCAGTTTCGCAGTTTATCCACCGGTTTACTAAAAAAAACCATTTAGGTGTTTATCAAAATACTTTATAATATTATTTAAAATTAATTTGTAAGTGTTAATTGAATATAATTTCGATAATTGAGATAAATACAATATAAACGAGTTAATTATGCTATTTAATGTATTTTAATTTAAAATACTATATCATTTTAATCCAAATTTTATAATCAACCAATTTAATTCTAAAAAAATAATTGTAATATGATTTTGATATGTTTGATTATATTTATGCATTTAAGATATTTTATTTAATATTAGGTAGATATTAAATAAAATATATAAATCTAATTATATTTTGATTACGACTTTCAATATTATTCAAAATATTTTTTCGATTATAAAAGTAATAATTTGATTTTCTTAAATAAGATATCGTAAACAATATAATTGTAAAATGATTTGTAAATTGTTTGATTATATTTAGATATTTAAGATATTTTATTTAGTATTAGGTACATATTAAATAACATATACTCAAAAGACATGGCAAGAAAAACCCTAAAAGAAAATTGGAGTGAACTAGATTGCAAAGCAATGAGATGCCTCGATTGATTCACTTCCTGTGTTTATATAATAACTTACACCAATCTAATTAAGGTAACGTCTCCTAAATAAACGAAACGACTCCTAAACAATAGCCACTAATTACGGAGTTACATTAAACACTCCTAAACAATAGCCACTAATTACAGAATCTCTCAACACCCTCCCTCAAGGTGGAGCATGAGGTTCAAAAATGCCCAGCTTGCCAAGAAGATAATCAAATTGTTTCTTTCCAAAGGCCTTTGTAAAAATATCCGCCAATTGTGCACCAGTAGGAACATATGACGGAGCAATCAAACCATCGACTACTGCATCCCGAACAAAGTGACAATCAACCTCAATGTGTTTGGTGCGTTCATGAAATACCGGATTTTTGGCCATATGGAGGGCTGACTGACTATCACAAAAAAGCTGGATTGCCTGAGGGTGGTGCACGCCCAAGCTCAGAAGCAACCCCTTCAACCATTTGAGCTCACAAGTAATGGCTTCCATAGCTCGGTACTCCGCTTCTGCAGACGAGCGAGAAACTGTGTATTGCTTCTTGGTCTTCCAAGAAATAGGAGATTGTCCAAGAAACACAAGCTATCCGGACAAAGAGCGTCTAGTTATTGGACATGCTGCCCAATCAGAGTCACACCAACCCTGCAGAGATAGATTACTATCTGCACGTAACAAAATACCCTTACCCAGAGTACCTTTCAAATAACGAACAACTCTCAAAGCTGCCTCCCAATGCTCAATTTTGGGCTCCTGCATAAACTGAGATAATATATGAATCGAGTAGGCCAAATCTGGACGGGTCACTGCCAGATAAATGAGCCGACCCACTAATCTACGATAGGATTCAGGGTTCGACAAAAGCACCCCGTTTGCGAGACCCAATTTGTGATTTTGCTCAATCTGGAAGCCACACGGCTTGGCTCCCAATAATCCAGCCACCGAAATAATGTCAAGCGTGTACTTGCGTTGACACAAGAACAAACCAGCTGAACTCCTTGCCACCTCGATTCCGAGAAAATATTTCAAATTGCCAAGATCTTTCATCTTAAAACAGTCACTGAGATAGGCTTTAAATGCCTTAAGTGCAGCGGAATCAGTCCCAGAAATAATAAGATCGTCGACGTACACTAGCACATTTATTTGAACATTGCCCTTAGTGTAAGTAAAAAGGGAATAATCAGAGTAGGATTGCAAGAAACCGTATCCTTTAAGAGCCGTGACCAACTTTGCAAACCAACTTCTCGGAGACTGTCTCAACCCATAAAGAGATTTTCGTAACCTGCAGACCAAGTTTGGATAAGAACTCTCAAATCCAGGGGGAAGTTTCATATAAACCTCTTCCTCAAGATCTCCATGCAAAAAGGCATTGTGAACATCCATTTGATGAAGTTCCCAATTTTTCGAAGCTGCAATAGCCAAGAAAGCACGTACCGTAGTCATTTTGGCAACCGGAGCAAAAGTCTCATTATAATCAATACCTGCTTTTTGATGATTCCCCAAAACTACTAATCTGGATTTGAGCCTTTCAATATCACCGCTTGAGGAATACTTGGTTTTGTAAACCCACTGACTTCCCAAAGCACGCTTACCCTTTGGAAGAGGTTCAAGCGTCCACGTACCATTTTCCTCCAAAGCCCGAATCTCCTCCTGCATTGACTTTTGCCAACCTACATCTTTCATAGCTTCTTTGAACGACTTGGGATCATTGCTCGAAATAATAGATGCAAGAAACTTCTGATAATTCACAGAATAATGGTCACAATTTATATAATGTGCTATGGGATAAGGGGTACCTGAGGGATGCTGTGGAGACGGAGTGGCGGAAGATGGACTTTCAGCTATAACAGTATGAGTAACGAAGTCTCGTAATAGAACTGAAGGAATTTTATTCCTCATCCCCCTTCCCATAGGAACGGACTGCCCATTGCGTGTATTATCAAGTCCTGGTGACTCGGGCCTATCAGGCAAAACAACTTGTGACTGAGAAGGGGCCTCTGTTTGTGCTGCTGATGAAGTCTCGGTACGGACCTGCCCACCCTCCCTGAAACCTGGGTCCCGATCTGCATCAAAATGGGATGCTTGATCTTGGTGGGGTTGTGTTTGGACTTGTGGGTTAGGCAAATCAGCATTAACAAAATCAGCAAAATCATGATCAACTTTAACATGCGCCGTAGGCACAATATTTTTTGGAATAATATTTGCAGCACCTGGGTTATTAAACGGAAAAATATCCTCAAAGAACTTGACATCTCGAGAAACAAACGATTCCTTTCTGTCCAAATCAAACAATTTCCACCCCTTCTTTCCAAACGGGTAACCCAAAAAAACACATTTTCTACTTCTACTTGCAAATTTGTCATCACTGGATTTTTTATTATGAGCAAAGCTAAGGCAACCAAATGTGCATATTTCCTCATATGAAGGAGGGGTACCAAATAGAATTTCAAAAGGTGTTTTATTGTTTAAAAGAGGAGAAGGAGTGCAGTTTATTAAATGAGCAGCAGCCAGAACACTTTCTCCCCAAAAATAAATAGGCAAATTTGCTTGAAAGCGTAATGCCCTCCCGACATTTAAAATATGTTTGTGTTTTCGTTCAACCCTCCCATTTTGTTGTGGGGTCCCCACACAGGAAGTTTGGAACAAAATACCAGTTGCAGAAAAGTAGTCAAGCAAGCATTTAAATTCTGTACCGTTATCACTTTGAACGACTTTCACTGTTTGAGAAAATTGTCGATCTACCATTGCAATAAAAAACATGAACATACGAAAAACCTCTGTTTTATCAACCAACAAATAAATCCATACAGCTCTTGAGAAATCATCAACAATAGTTAAAAAATACCGACCTCCACAAGAAGAGAGATGTTTATAAGGTCCCCACAAATCACAATGTATTTTCTCAAAAATTCTAGTTGCCTTATTGTCACTTAATGTAAATTTGTCTCTTGGATGCTTAGCACGGAAACATATTTCACAAGCTTTATTTAAACTACCCTTAAGACTACCAACCGGAGGAAGTAACTTTACTATTTTTGCTGAAGGGTGTCCCATCCTTTTGTGCCACAACTCCAAAGTCGATTCTGCTTTGTTGACAGACACATGTTGTACTGAATCACCTTCATCTCTAAAGAAGTAGTAAAGTCCATCTCGCCTAACTCCCGTCCCAATCAGCTCCCTGGTGTGGTCCTGTATAGCACACATATAAGAATTGAATTGGACAATACAATGTAAGTCATCATTCAATTGTGAAACCGAAAGTAAATTGCAATTGAGTTTCGGCACATATAGAACATTATTAAGAGTTAATTTATCTGATAATCGAACTGAACCAGATTTTGTTGCAACGACAGATTCACCATTAGGAAGTCCAACTGGACAGTCAAATAATGCCACAGTGTCAAATAACCAAGACAAATCACCGGTAACATGATGAGTTGCCCCAGTGTCAATGATCCATGACTTCGTGTCAAACTTACCACTCAACTTGTCATCCTGAACAAGAGCATTACCAATTAAGCCTGCAAGAGCTTTCCATTGTTCTGGTGTGAAGAGTTGATCGGTGGCGCTTTTAGTAGAGGATACTCCAATTGTACTGCTTGTTGCATTAGCACGAGCGGAAGCACGCCCACGACCAGCCGGTTGACGACCACGACCAGCACCCACATCAGCCTTGTTTTGATCCAACCACCCCTGGGGATATCCAACTATTTCATAGCAATTATTTTTGTCATGACCATGCTTGTGACAGTGAGGACAAGCAACGAGAGACCAACAATTCGAAGACTCATGCCCCGTCTTCTTGCAGTGGCTACACACAGGCCTGTCCGTTTTTCCGCGGCCTCTTCCTGTGCCAGTAAAGCCAGTACGAACAGCGAAACCAAGAACCTCTGTTGGGTTGTCTTCTGTCACTGACTTGGCAAGCCGCACACGTTCATCTTGTATCGCCAGTTGGTACGCTCGATCAAGCGAAGGTAAAGGATCTTGAGAAAGAATATTGGTACGTAATTGAGCATACAAGTCAGTGTTGAGTCCCATCAAGAAGTCATGTAATTTACCTTGTTCTCGTCTTGCTTGGTGCAAAGATGCGGCAGTACAAGACTGACAACAGTTGCAAGTAATTAGTGGTTCATGCTTAAACAATTCTTCCCACAATACATTCAGTTTCCCGTAGTAAGTTGTAACCGACATAGATTTTGGTTGCTCACACTTTGCAATTGAAGTCTTTAACTGTTGAATTCTTGGACCATTAACCATAGCATATCGTTGCTTAAGATGCTCCCATAAACGTTTCGCATCACGAAATTTAGATAGGGTACTCTTTACCGTAGGATCGATTGTGTTGGTAATCCAAGAAACCAACATGGCATTGATGGTGTTCCAATCAGATTGGGTATATGGAGGCGTCGGTTTAGGGATGGTACCGTCCAGAAAATCGAACTTGCGGCGTGCCTCTAATGCTAATTGAATATCTGAAGCCCAATCATCGTAATTGTCTCCGCATAGACGAGTGGGTGTGATGAAGTCGCCTGGTCGGTCTCCCGTGCCGAGAAAAAATGGTGAATTCATCTCCCTTCTTGATGACGATGGTGATTTTTCATCGTCGCCGGCCATTGTTTTATTGTGTGTGTATGTCAGGCTCTGATACCATGAAAAGACATGGCTCAAAGAAAAACCCTAAAAGAAAATTGGAGTGAACTAGATTACAAAGCAATGAGATGCCTCGATTGATTCACTTCCTGTGTTTATATAATAACTTACACCAATCTAATTAAGGTAACGTCTCCTAAATAAACGAAACGACTCCTAAACAATAGCCACTAATTACGGAGTTACATTAAACACTCCTAAACAATAACCACTAATTACGGAATCTCTCAACATATACATATTAGACATATAATTGTATTCTGATTTTAAATTATTATCTAGTTCTTTAAATCTTTCAAGCTTGAAATGTATATGTTTAGATGATTTAAATAGTTTACAACTATTTTTTCGAACATAAAAACATACCTAATAGTCAATCTATAAATTTTACCATATATTTTTCGAAAAAAACTAAAAAAATTACATATAAAAATTTATCAACTCGTAATATAATAATTACATTAAGTAAAAATAAAATCTATACATACATAAATTAAAAAAAAATATCACTTAGACAATAAGAATTTATTTTATTTGGAAAGCTTTTGAATAATTTATTACTTTCCAACCAAAAATATTAGTAAATACTTGTAAATAAATACAAACAAGAAGTCACTCTGCATTTAGGTTTGCGGTCTTTCCGGTTTGCAGTTCTAATGGGATGCATTTAAGTTTGCGGTCTTTGCGGTTTGCAGTTCTAATGGACCAGTTTCGCAGTTTATCCACCGATTTAAAAAAAAACCATTTAGGCGTTTATAAAAAAATTTATAATATTATTTAAAATTAATTTGGAAGTGTTAATTGAATATAATTTCAATAATTGAGATAAGTAAAATATAAACGAGTTAATTATGCTATTTAATGTATTTTAATTTAAATACTATATCATTTTAATCCAAATTTTATAATCAAGCAATTACATTCTAAAAAAATAATTGTAATATGATTTTGATATGTTTGATTATATTTATGTATTTAAGATATTTTATTTAATATTAGGTAGATATTAAATAAAATATATACATCTAATTATATTTTGATTACGACTTTCAATATTATTCAACATATGTTTTCGATTATAAAAATAATAATTTGATTGTCTTAAACAAGATATCGTAAACTATATAATTCTAAAATGATTTGTATATTGTTTGATTATATTTAGATATTTAAGATATATTATTTAATATTAGGTACATATTAAATAATATATACCTATTAGACATATAATTATATTCTGATTTTAAATTATTATATAGTTCTTTAAATCTTTCAAGCTAAGTGTATATGTTTAAATGATTTAAATAGTTTATAACTATTTTTTCGAACATAAAAACATACCTAATAGTCTATCTATAAATTTTACCATATATTTTAAAAAAAAACTAAAAAAATTACTTATAAAAATTTATCAACTCGTAATATAATAATTACATTAAGTAAAAATAAAATCAATGCATACATAAATTATATGTACTGAGATCCGTAAAAATACTAAAAACAATATGACTTAGACAAAAAGAATTTATTTTATTTGGAAAGCTTTTGAATAATTTATTACTTTCCAACCAAAAATACTAGTAAATACTTGTAAATAAATACAGAGAAGAAGTCACTCTCCAAATTCAACATTAAAAATTGTAAAAATAGAGTTATCTGGACCGTGAGATCCTTAAGTTCACCCATGGGTGTTATCTAATCCAACGGTGTATATATTTTACAAGTAGATAGAGCTTCCCCGGTACATCAACGGTACAAGTCGGTTTGTAAGAGCGCCACGTGGATTAGTAGATGGCTGCAGGCTTTGAACCATACATCGTCCTTCGACTATCGCGTTTGGTGGCAGATAGTTTTTTGACTTTCAAATTTCCGTTGACAGTCCTTGGACTATCGCGTTTCGATAAAGTTAGTCCACCAGATCCTCTGATCCATGAGAGGCTGCCACGTGTCACCATAGTCCTTAAATTTTTGTATCACCACTAGTCCCTTGAGTTTAGGTCAAACCCAAAATGTAGAATATTACGAATAACTAAACTCAAGGGACTAGTGGTGATACAAAAATTCTAATTAATATCGCAAATAATAATACTAACCAAAATATAATAATAATTTTATAATCATATACAATATCTCAATATTTTTTAAATATAACTTAAGATATGATTTTGGTTATCAAATAATTAAAATACTTATAATATTTACAAATAAATCGCGGTTATTTACAAATAAACCGCGGTTTTGCGGTCCTAATGGTTTGCGGTCCTAACGGTTTGCGGTTCTAATGGACCAGTTAAACAGTTTAACCGCCGGTTTACAAACAGTTCTCCAACTTTTAACCGCGGTTCCAGAACCATTTGCCACCTCTACCCAAAACCATATCTTATTCATGACGTGGAACCCATTTATTGATAGGTATCCATCTAATATTTTTTCTTAGATATTTGCATATGAAAATATTTCATTTTCATTTGTGAAATTTAATAAATAATAAAAAACTATTGTCATCGTCCTTTTTTTAACATTACTTCATTTACTCTCTTCCAAAAACATAGCCTCTAAAAAAAAATCATAAAATACCAACAAACCAAAAATTATTCAATTTTTTTACAATAATCATTGTAAAAGCAACAATTTTAATGCATCTTTAATCGAAAATCAGCACAAAGTTTTCGATTTATTTGTTTATCTAATGGTAAATAAAAAATAAAATTATGTTGATTTCTTAACTTATGTGTTGTTCTTTTTTATATGTTGTTTGTTGTTTTTTAGCACTCAGTATTGTTTGATTTTTGTTCCATCATCATGTTTGGTATACTAATTTTAGTCGATTTTTTTTAATACTATTTTTGGCATATTTTAAATTCTAATCCTATATTTGTCACTGACTATGTTCCAAAAACTAAAAACATCGTTATTAACAATAACAAAGAAATGCTTGTAACCTTATAATTTGCTGCAAAATCATGGATCAAATTATTAGTGAACCTTTTTTTATATCAAGTTTAAACTATATATCTCTATAAGAGTTACAACGTACATACAAATTACTAGTATTAAATACTATTATCCCATCCTCTAGATCATCACGACAGAGTCCTTCAGATCCATAACTCTTAAAAGTTATTTATCTATCATAACACGATACTTTTAGGAATCATATCTCCATCTAACAAAAGTTTACTGGCTTGTCATATGAATAATAAAATGAGTAAACTTTTCTTGGGGATGAAGAACTCTACGAGCAATGTCGTGTATGATATCGTATTAGTTTTTCCAACCTAGTTGTGTCAGCTTGGATATGATTGAAATAAGCAAGCATACTATTGAAATATTCAAATCCATATCAACAAGATCAATATTTACATTGATAAACTAATTTTGTTTCACACCAAATATGAAATTAATCCAGGCTAAAATTAGGTAGAAACTCGTAAATAAGAATTATTTTATCACGTTTGTGGCAGAAACCAAGGAGTCTTGCTATATTTTCGTGTTGCTTCCTTACAAAAAATAAACCTTATTTTTGAAATTTCTAGTGTCTGTCTGCAAGTCGACCATCAAGACTCTTAGATATTTTATTGTAATTGAATTGAAAAGTCGACCAATGTAGTTATAATATATTATCGAACAAGTTGGAGAGTGAATACACTCTTCTTAGAATATATTATGGATAATTTTATATTAAAATGTAGATGTTATTCAACAAATCGATTTAAAATTTGAATGTTCAAAATACTCAGCATTTTATATTTTAAACGTCAGCCAATTTTGAATAGTTAAACTATTTTGAGAGTTCCAAACTTCTTGGTTGAAATATATGGTTTGTTTCTGTTTACAAAACAAGAGAAATAAAATATTCATTTTCAAAGTTCAAAAAAGAATTATAAATTTATCCGATAGATTTTTGGAAAACCACAAAAAATATTTCAATTTGAAATTGTCTAGAACAAAACTTCAAAATTATTAAAAAATCAAATACTATTCCAACAAAAAAATTGAAATCCGTGTATAAAAATTGAAATGATGTAAGGATGATTGTATAAGATAATTTATATTACAAAAGAGATTTGGTTGTCAACTATTAAAAGTAATACCATCGAAATCAATATCAAGTTGAATATGAAAATCCGAAGACTATAACATCATAATCTTGTAAGTTTTTATCTCCAATTATATGAGGAATTTTAATAACCAGGTTCTTAAGTTTAATTAAAAATGAAAAATTCAAACAAATCTATCGAATCCACCTATATAGTTGAGTTCTTAATTTTAAGATGGTAATAATTAATTACACTACATGATCTTAATTAGAGAGCATGTGAAGATATAAGTGCAAAAGGATATAGATATCTGTCTTCACTTTCTTAATAAGAACTCATCTGCACAAATTTTTTTAAACTGAATTTGTTATATTTAATTCGTGCAGAAGCAAAAATGGGTTATCTCCAGAGCATATATAGAATTTGCTTGTTTAATAAGTGAAAAACAAGTTATAAAATTATAAGTGCATTGTCTTGAAATATCCTTATTTAAAAGACGTGATTTTAAATTATTTTTATTTGCTTGTGCATTCAATATTGTGGAATACGGTTATTGGGAAATCTACTTTTATTTTATAAAAACATAAATTTATTTTTTAGTTATATTTATTATTCTTCCGCACTGCTAGATGTAGGGAATTTTGGATGTACTATTACAATGCCTTATCTGTAATAGTAAATCAATAGGAACTTTCCATTAAAAAATAATCAAACCAGTTGAAAATAACATGAAACTGCATTTTTGAAAAAGTAGTTTATTGCGTAACCATCGTTATTTAATAGCCGTGAAAATTATATTTTTGAAAAGCAGTGTGCAATGACTTGCGTTTTCCGTTTGTTTTTATGTAATATTGTGCATGGTTAAATTAATTATATATATAATAAAGATGGATTAATGCTTGCAAGTGCAAGTGTAATGAAACTATGTAAATATTTTTACCAAGGGTTTTAATGCTTGCAAATGTACAGTTGATTTCAAGTATTTTACTTAAATATTATAAATATTATATGACTATAGATTTTGTATAAATAAAAAAGTATTTAAAATAATATCTTAATATACGTGTTTAGAATTAATGAAATTATGAATGTGTAGACATGTACGATAGTTTTTGCAAAACTAATTTAACATCCACATGTACGTATTGTAAAATTAACTGAGATAACAGAAACTCAAAGTTTGGTGGGTGAAGCTGATATAAAAAGGGATAAAAAATACGGTTCGTTTTCCATGTTTACCACTTGTATTAACATAGTCTTTTTCGTTCAGTTCTACATAAAACTCATCCCCTTTGTTTTAAAAATCTGTAAATATAATCTCCCGCACATATAAACCATTTAAAAAGTGACACGTGACACTTAAATTCTAAGTTTTGTATCACTTTTGGTTCCTAAATCCTAACTTTTGTATAACTTTTGGTCCCCCAGAATATGCGGATGGACTAATCGTGCAAATTTTTAAAATGAAATGGATGAGTTTTATGCAGAAGTGAACGAAAGAGACTATGTTGATATAAGTGGTAAACATGGAGAACTAACAATGTTTTTTAGCCTATAAAAAGAGAATATATAAAACTGAATTTTATATGTATGCGTCAATATTACAGAGGTATATTATAAAATGATAGTTTATAATCGAAATTTACTTCGATGAAAGTTAAAATAAATTATATGATATATATTATATTATTATTATATATTATTTTATAATCTCAACCTAAGTGAATATATTGTTGTATGATTTTTTTTAAATATAATTAGTATGTTTTAAATTGTTATTGTTATTTTATTTGAGGGTGGATTTAAGGATGTAGCTATGTTAATATCCCGTTAAGTATTAAATAGAATTTCTAATAAAAGAAACAATATTATTTTATATCAAATTGGTATAAAAATTTCCAATATTGAGTTATATGAGAGTTTGGGGTTGTATGGCAGTTGTAAGGCTCATTAAACCAAAAAAGAAAATAAAACTTGGGTGAAAGAGATATCGATTATATCTGTATTGGGTATGCGGAGAATTCCGCTGCGTATAGGTTCTCTATGTTATAATCTAGTGACTATGTGTGAGTGGACATATCTATAGAGTTAAAAGATGTAATATTTAATGAATAAAGATTTACATATATACCAAGACCTAGAAACGTAATTTAGAACTCGACAAATATTTAATTAGTTCAAGCTCAAGACTGATCAGGTGGTATCGTTTATGTATCTGGACCTTTTAAACCAAGGAGAAGTACTAGAGCTAGAAAAGCTAAGTCGTTCAGATCTGATTTTTAAGTTTATTTAGTTGAAGTGACAAAAGATAAGATTGATTATCACTATCAATATTTTTATTATTATTAAGGATGATCTAAGGAATTTTAGTGATGCTATAACGTCAAGGGATGCTGCATTCTCGAAAGAAGCTATCCAAGATGAGATCGGGCCTATTATGCATAGTTTTACATGGAAATTGGCTGAATTAATTCCTGGTTGCAAACAATTGGGAAATAGATGCAATTTTAAACAAAAAATGAAATTAGATGGTACAATTGAAATGTATAAAGCTTGGTTGGGTATCCAGGGTTTTAGACAAAGAGAAGGATTAACGTCTTTGATACTTATGCTCCGGTTGCTAGGATTTCTATTATTAGATTATTTATTGCAGTTTCATATGTATAAAATGTTATAATTGTTCAAATAGATATGAAAAGTGCATTCGTGAATGATGATTTGGATTAGGAGATTTATATGAAACAACCTGAAGGGTTTGTCATGCCATGTTCTGAAAACAAGGTGAGCAAGTTGAAAAAAATCTTTGTATGGTTTGAAACAAACACCAAAAGATTGACATATTTTTTTTTGATAATGTTATATTGTCTAATGGCTTTATTCTTAATCAAGCGGACAAGTGTGTTTATAAAGTTTTTGATAATATTGGTAAAAGAGTTATGATTTGTCTACATGTTGATGATATGTTGATTTGTGGTACTGACCAAAATCAGATTGACGAAACAAATAAACTGTTATCATCTTATTTTGAGATGAAGGATTTGGGGGAAGCTGAAATGATTCGTATTATAATAATCAAGCAAAAGAACAATAATGTATCGATTTCTTAATCTCACTATATTGAGAAGATATTGAATAAATTTAATTTTAAAGATTGTTCTCTCGTAAGCTTACCTATAGATCCTAGTCTTAAGCTTGTACCTAATAAAGGTGCTGTTGTATCTCAACTTGAATACTCAAGAGGCATTAGGTGCCTTATGTATGCCATGACTAGCACTATGACGAATATTTCTTTTACGGTTGGAAAGCTTAGTAGGTATACTAGCAATCCTAGTTCACATAATTGAGGAACTTTAAATCGAGTATTCAATTATTTGAAATGAAGCATGAATTATGGTTTGACTTATATTGGATTTTATTTTGTACTTGAAGGGTATTCAAATGCGAGTTACATTTCCAATATGGAAGACCACTCTTCCATAAGTGGATGAGAACTTATACTTGGGAGATGTGCTATATCTTGGGCATCTAAGAAATAAACTTATATTATTGATTCAAAAACGCAATCAGAGTTTGTGGCAATAACAACAACTATTAAATAAGTTGAGTGGATAAGAAATTTAATATATGCAATTCTGTTGTGGCTCAAACCGAAATCACCTATATCTATAATATGTGATAGTGAAACTCTCTTGGCTAATGTCTATAAAGAAGTTTACAAAGGCAGGTCTAGACATTTAGGTGTTCGACACAATATAATTCATGAGCACATCACACATGATGTTATATCAGTAGAGTTTGGGAGAACTCAATATAATTTAGCCAATCATTTAACCAAGGGGTTTAATAAAAAACTTGTGTACAACCATTGGGATGGGATAATAGTCCATATGAAATCTCTCATGTTCAGATACCCAATTCCCATCTAATATGAACTTAGGTGTTAAATTCAATGTGGGAAGCTTAACATCTAGAGATGGGAACACATTAATAGTTTTATCCTTAGGTATATGTTCGAACTTGCAAGTTTTGGAGGTTGAAGTTTATCTTCTTAATAGTTCTTTTAAAAAATTACCCATTTGAGCATAAAGTTTAGCCGCTTTAAGAAGCTAAGACTTGACTTTGGTATTCTTAAAATGGATAAGGACATAAGGCTTGTAAAAGATAATGGCAAGTAATAAATTTGAGAATGTAAAATTATATGTATAATTTTTCATGTATTCATTATGAATAGTATAGGGTTAATCTTTAGTGATACCTTGATATTCGAAGATTTGAAATGTGTAATATACTAATATGAATTTCAATCGTCATGATATTTCATTTATGCATAATTGTTTTGTGATTTTGTTTTAGTTAATCATGAATTGCACTAAAAAGGAGAAGATTGTTAGATATTTTAGTGTAATTGCATTGACTAGTCGGCCAATGTAGTCATAATATATTATCGAGCAAGTTGGAGAGTGCGGAGTGCCACTTGTTAGAATATATTGTGATTAGTGTTATATTAAAATGTGGATGTTATTTTGAAAATTTATTGAAAATTTGAATGTTCAAACTAGTCATATGTTTCACATTTTAAATGATAGCCACTTTTGAAGTTAAACTATTTTGACAATTTAAAATATTTTGGTCAAAATATATGTTTTGTTTTTGAGTAAAAACAAAAGACACAAAAAAAATTCATTTTCAAAATTAAAACAGAAAATATTTTAAAGAATAAAATACTATACCCAATAAATATACATTTTATACTGCAAATGTCAACTTTCAAAGAAAAGAAAACCCATGTATCTTTTGGCCAATGATTACCTTGTAAACCAAACCTCTAAGTCAAAATCCAACATAATGGGATTAAATATAGAGAAAAGTACGAGTAAATACCCACTCAACGATGTAATTACCCACTAGTACCTAAATTTTGGATAGTGTCACTTAGTACCTCCACCTAAATTTGGGACAAAAATACTCCCCGACTATATATACCCATTTTTCATTTCATACCCAATTTTCCCCCCTTCTCAGCACCCTAAACCAACTCAAACACGTCTAATATTTTAGAAACCACCATAAAACTGTTAGACTTCTGCAAACCTCTCTCTCCAGTGAAACCCTTCGAACCTTCAACTTAAAAATCAGTCGTTCTTCACGGATTTTGACCGGTCACCATCTTTTACTCCATAAATCCAGTAACCAGCATCCGTTCAATAAGTTGCCGTTAAGTGTTCACTGGCCGGTGAAGCAACAAAGTGTTACAGTAGTCAAGTACTTTTTTGTGAAAAATGTTTTTTTGTGTGTGTTTGTAGTGACTTCGAACCACTTGTTTCTGTTATTTGACAATCAATGTTGCTTATTCCTACCGAAATCTAGTATTTAGTGATGGCAGTTGGTATGTTAGTTTCTGGTTTTATCGTCTAACACATGACTTTTTTAGGTTGCATGTAATGTTAATACTTTCCTGAGAGTTGTGATGTATGTTAGATGTGTATTAGGTGGTTGTTTGATGATTTTAGTGTTGTTTTGATATTTCCCAGATCCCTGCAACGTGCATGTAAAAAATAGAATAATTCACGTCCTGTACATGTGTGTTGTAGTACAATTCGCATCTTCATCACGTAGGAATGCATACAATTCCCAGCTTTATTGCTTTTATAGTTGCAAACAAGTTGTATCTTGATTGTCTTTATTATACATACAATGCGCAGGCTATCCCGAGAGTGTTTTGCAAATACAGGCTCATAGAGTTCTAAATAATTCGCAGCCTATCTAGAGAGTTGTTTGTAACTACTAGGTGATAGAGTCCTTTTGTGTGAACAATTTTCATGCAGATGATGATTTATATTTTTCCAGGAAGTATGACAACAAAACTAAACTATTACAGGTAAGGATTGGTGAGCCTTCTTAAAATGCTGAAAGAGTACCGTATTAATGCTACCCACATCGAAGGTGCAAGAAACACACCTTTCTAAACGCTTTTAAAGCGGCGTTCGACCTCCGGAATGTGGCAGAGCTGCCGAAGAAGAAGTTTTATTCAAACATTCAGTGGATTGTGGAGAGGTTCTCGGTCGAAAAAGACGCCTTCTGATTTGGGTCAAAGTTTGTCAAGCTAACAACAGACGATGTGAAAGTTATATTCGGGCTTAAGCACGACACAGAAGAAATGCCGTTAACGAAATCCGGAGTATTCCGCAGCAGATACGTAAACGGCGAGAAGAATGAATCAAGGATGATGAAGAATTACTTCATGGGTAAAACGCCGAGGAAGATAGGACCGACAAATAGTAAAACCATCACGAACACTATTTTTAAAGGACATGTAAATGGAATTTCTCTTGTAAGCAGGATGCTGAACTTTACTAACATAACATGTTGTCATGGTTTTTGCAAACAGGTAGAGCAAGAGCCATCAACAAAGGGGGAGCATGAGTTGAAGGATGTTGCACGAATGTTGATACTGGTTTTGTGCTTAACCTTATTCTACTCGGTATCTGGAGATGTAATGGGTTGGAGTGTGCTTTATTTTGTTGAATACCTCAGCAGGATAAACGATTACGACCGGTCCGAATCAATTGCGTTGAAGCTTCTCCAGTCTATCAGGAGTTGATTAGAAATCAAAAAACCTGATAGAGTCGTGGGTTGCGTCGCACTTCTAATCGTAAGATTGATTTATTCAGTGTAAATATTAGTTATATACGGAGCATCTTGATGATAATACTTGTCCCGATGCCGCCCTTCGTCATGGAGCACTCAACGATCGGGCTAGAGGTCGTAAAGGCAACCTTCGTCCCAAGTTTTTTCAAAAGGTGCGGATTGGAGTGCCTATCATCGACCGTGTCGCTGCTTTTAAGACTACCTTTGCTGCAAGATGATGAAGTATAAAGCATATAGTTATACAGACAACTATCAGGCATTAGAGTTGCAGAAAACTCTTTTATGTCAGAGTACCAAACAACTCTCAGGATATCACGAGAGTTGTTCGATATTCTACTAAATTGGAACAATTCGAAGGATATCCTGAGATTTGTTTGATATTCTATTAAATTGTGATATCAAACAATTCGCAGCTATAATTTGAAAACAATTCTCATGAAACCGTGAGAGATGTTAGCAACCCAATATGATACCCCGAGAGTAAATAGTTGCACGCGGTTTGAAAGCAAAACATTCAGAGGAGTAGTAGGTAATGAAGAGTTGTTCTCATATTATGGTATCAAACAACTCTTAGGTCATCCTGCGACTTGTTTGCAACTCAGAATGCAGTAATGCTTAACCCTTCCACCTTTTTATTTTGTATTTTGTATGAAACAACAGGCCGACAAACAAGACCCACAAAAAGAACAATAAAATCAAGGGGAGCAACAACAACAACAACAAAAACAACAACAAGAACAACAACACCCGCAAGAAGAACAAGAAGAACAACAACAACACCTAGCCTTGGCAAATAGAGAAATGCTAACACAAGACGTAGCTCCGGAAGAGTCAGAGTCTGCTAATCCCTGTAAGAAGTAAGAACTACTTAGCATGGGAGAAGCATCGATAGAAGACCAAAAGCGAGACATAGATGTACCTGAAAGCCAAAAAATGGCCTACGTAAAGGCAGAATCAATAAGCCAAGGTGAAATTGTAGTACCAGTACCGAATCAACCGCAAACCATAGAAGTCCAAGCTTCAGAATCGGACGATATGCATGATAACACAGTATGTTTACCTGATGTATGTATTGATGGTTTTTACACTCAAGTTCCACAAACATTTTTAAATGAAATTGATAATGTTGAGTTCGATGTTTTAATACAACGGTCTTTGGAGAATATGTCAGAGGATACGATAAATGGTTTTTGTCGACGGGATCCAGAGATTATGCTGAAGCAGTCAACGACATTGGTTGTTGCCGACCGTGTGGTAAACAAGATTTTAAATGATTTTGCAACGTGTGTATTAGGATTTTATGAGTGTTTGAATATATGTATAACAATTTTATAACAACTCGCAGCATATCATGAGAGTTGTGTGGAAATCTATTAAGAGTTAGAAACAATTCTGAGGATATCATGAGAATTGTTCGGTATTCTATTTAATTGGAAAATCAAACAATTCGCATGTTATCCTCAGAGTTGTATGATATTCTATTTAATTGGAAACTCAAACAATTCACATGTTATTATGAGATTTGTATGGGGAAGGTAATGTTATGATGCGTCACACAAACTCTTTTAATTTTTGTTATTTTATATGTTCAATTCAAGGGAAGAGACAGAGAAGGAGGATGTCCTAATGCCTAATTTCAATCTACTGACACCGACATAACACCCGGAGACAGAGGCAAAGTTAAGTGTGACAGAAGCTCCATAGGCACAAGTAACTCTCACCGACTGGCCAGAGACAACATAGACAATTGACGGGATCGATGCCACGAATACCATAAAATACATATAATTAAATCCAAAGAAGACTCACCCGATCCAATAGTATGAACTTTACCAACGTCCCCGTTTGCCTACAGACATAATGTGCAAATGACTGATGTGCTGGCGCTACCTTTTGAAAAGGACCTGGACTACAAGGTATCCAATTCTCAACCAACTCTCGTGAATGTTTCAATCAAGTCTCATATATTTGACGTAAATAAACAACTCGTTTCATAGATTGTGGACTCTTGGATTTGAAATTTGCTCGAAGAAGTAAATTGGAAAGTTCCATGAAAAACTTTTCCAGAAGCGAAATTTGACTGCATACAGATTTCTGACATGACTACGGTAAGTTTAGCTATAAAATAAAAAAACCTCGCATGTTCTCATTGTAATCTACTCTTGCTTGAATGCAACATCAAATGGAAATAGAAGCGGAAATAAAAAATGTAGTCAACGATGTTTTTAGCAAAGCGCCTGGAAACGTGAACCTCATCCTCATTCCAATATGCAGCAAGAAGAATGACCAAATCAACCATTGGACTTTGCTCGTCATAGATATAGACGTCAGGACGACAACAAACTAAAATCCACTCCTGCCTAAACCCAAAGCACCAGACCACACAACAAAGACACCTGTACCGCTGGTAAAACACCTAACTACTACCATTACTGTAAAACACATTTTAAAAACAATGCTCAGGATATCATGCGAATTGTGCACAAGTCAGTTGTCTTTGAATGCAACTAGAATATCCTGAGATTTGTTTGGAACTCTAATGAGAATTGTTTGCAACTAAAATATTCTGAGATTTGTTTGGAACTCTAATACATTGGAGTTGTAAAACAGTAACTTCTGTTCAACATGCAAGGCAGCCATATTTTATACTACAATTACGAGTTCTCCAAATCAAATATTCAAAAATTATTGTGATATAAAACAAAAATTAAAATTTGAACTTAATTTCGGAATCTCTTTTGCATTTCTTCTTTTTTACAAAGAAATTTAGGCCAATTTTGTTAAAATAAATAAATTAATAATCAGCTGAAGATGGCATGCCTGGATCATAAAATATAAAGGTTGAGTCGGGGTTCGAAGGATATATGAGGAGCTATCTAGCATTAACATAACTTCACTCATTGTTGGTCTATGGACCGTATTGTATTGACAACGTAACAATCCGCTATGTATGCATCTTTTTATTTATTTTTTCTAGAGTCCGATGTCAATAAAGGATTCCACCATACTTATTGTGGTTCCATTTTCCCCTTCTTTCATTCCTGAGAAAATATAAAGGTCACGAAGAAGTATATCTGACAAAGTGTTCTATTTGGAAAGTGTTGTTTCTCTTACCACTAAGAATCTGACGCCCTATGACGCCATAACTGAAACTATCACTCTTAACTGAGAATTTTTCGGTCATTACATAATCGGGAGCTGTATAACCACTAGGGCGGTCAACGGTTCTCCGGAACCGAGAACCGGACCGAACCTTAACGGTCCGGTTCGCGGTTCCATTCTAAAAACCGAAAACCGATAAGAAACCGAAACAAAAAACCGGTTAGGAACCGAACCGATAGAACCGATAAACCGATAAGGAACCGAACCGATAAAACCGATAGGACCGAAGGAACCGATACGGAATCGAACCGATGAAACCGATAAACCGGTAGAACCGATAAGAAATCGGACCAATAAAACCGTTAAAACCGATTATTTATTATTATTATATATTCTTTTATAAATTAAAACTTTAGTTTTTATATCATTTATTTTAATAAAAAAATAATTAAAAATCAATTTTTAATTAATTTTATTTTTTTAACCGGACCAAACCGGACCGAAACCGGACCGAAACCGGACCGGACCGAACCGAAACCGGAACCGAACCGAACCGGACCGAACCGAACCGAACCGAACCGAAATCTTAGCGGTTCGGTCCGGTTCAAAAAATTAGAACCGAAAGCTTAGCGGTCTGGTCCGGTCCGAACCGATAAGCTTAGCGGTCCGGTCCGGTTCCTTCAAAACCCGGACCGAACTGGACCGATAACAGCCCTAATAACCACTAAATATACTCAGGAGCCATATACATACATGCTGTCCCATCTAATTTTTTCTTAAAACCCATTAGAATTATTCAATTGACAACCTCTACTTTCCATTGGCCTGAGGGTGAAAATATGAATAGAAGAAATACCTAGTTCTTTTGGAATTAGAAATAAATTTCATATCTTTATTTATAACTTGAGGGACATTATTCGTTGTAATGCTTATAGGACTCCCAAATCTACAACATATATTGGAGATGATAAATTAGATAACTAATTTGGATGTGGTACTCGAAAGAGGCGCCGCTTCCACCCATTTGGAAGAATAATCAACTGCTATTATAATAGTACGAAAACCTTCAGATGTCATTGATATGGGTCCAACTAAATCGAACCCCATCTATAAAAAAGTATCATTTCTGATATTGATTCTAATGGGACTGCCGATACATGTATTGAATTTGAGAATATATGGAAAGCTCACATTGTTTAACTAAATCCTTAGCATATCCCATGATCGAAGGACGATAATATCGTGCCAATAGAATCCTTAGGGTTAAACTTTTATAGCCACAATGGGTAGAACCTTCCCGATCATATAATTCAGATAAGATTACCTGGGACTCATCAGCTCGCGACACATGCTCATACTCCAAACTTTTAAAGAAAACTGATTTTTCCTTGATTACTTGTAAATATATTTGCCAATTTCTCTTTTCTAGCTTTGGATTGGCCTTGCGCATGATGTATGAGTAGTTACGAATCACTTATCGATCAAAGATAAATCTTAACTTTTAAAGACAACTGATTTTTCCTTAATTACCTGTAAATATATTTGCCAACTTCTCTTTTCTAGCTTTGGATTGGCCTTAAGCATGATGTATGAGTAGTTACGAATCACTTATCAATAAAAAAAATTGGCACCACAAATTTGAGCTAGTCTTAGCCCTGTTATTGTTGCCTCATATATTAGCTTCATTGTTTGATGCTTTAAAACCCAAACGTATTACTTGGTATATCGAATCTCCGAAATGAGATTGGGAATAAATAAATTCATGTCCTACATCTCGACATGCTTGACCCCCCATCCGTTCGAACTACCCATTTCTCATAAGATTTTCGATGGTGGATTCAATATACGATCGTTTCGAATAGAATTTAACCAAAATGTCTGCTATCACTTGTGTCTTGATTGCAGTTTGAATAACATAATCTCACATTCAACAGATCACTTGGCCATCTGACTTTATACATCTAGGTTTTGTAGAGTATTTTTAAGTGGGAATAGTAATAGAATGTGCTTCAAAATATGGTTTCATTTTTCTGGCGACTATCACAAGGGCCAAAGCCAACTTTTCCAACTTCAAATACATTTTTTTTCAGCATCCAACAGACTTTTGCTAACATAGTAACAAAAACTGTACTTAGCGCATAATCAAATACTGCTAAGTAAATATAGAGCCTTTCACCCGTTACTGGCTTGGTTAATATCTCTGGTGAAGACAAATGTTCTTTTATTTGTTCAAAACGTTCAACGCAGTTCAGAGACCATGTAAAGTCCTTAGCATTTTTTAAGACTTGGGAAAAAATGCACACTTATCCGAAGACCTTGATATAAATATATTCAGCACAACCAACCTCTTGTTCAATATTTGAACCTTTTTGGTGGATGTGGGAGGGTCCATAGCTAGTAATGCACTCAGTTTCATCGGGTCAGCTTGAATCCCCTTTTAACTTATAACATACCCCAAAAACTTTCCAGATCGTACTCCGAATGTGCACTTCTCAAAGAATTAACTTCAAATTGATAACTTTCAATTGAATAAAGTTTATTTGAGATGAGAAAATTGATCCTCATCCCTTAAAATCCTTACCAGCATATCATCGATGTAAACCTCAACATTTTTATAATCTAACTAGCAAAAGCTCTATTCACTAGACGTTGGTAAGTAGCCCCATCATTATTCAAATAGAAGGGCATAACCTTATAATAGTGGAGACCCATATTAATTATAAATGTAGTGTTGTCTTGATCCCTCAAATCCATCAGTATTTGATTGTACACAACAAATGGGTCCATGAATGACACTAACTTTCTACTAGAAGTTTAATAAATTAAATGATCTATTTGGGGATATGGAACATATATTTCGGACGAGGTCTGTTTAGGTCTGTGAAAATAATATACATACGCCATTTTCCATTTTTTCTTACACATACTGGATTTACAATCCATAATAGGTACTGAGGCTCCCGAATATACCCAAGTTTGTCAATCGATCTACCTCTTCAACAATGGTTTCAGATATTTCCCGTAGAAAATTTCATTTGTTTATGTATGACATGGAATCTATTGGGTCGTATCTAGCTTTTGGAAAATAATTCCTATAAATAAACTTGTTACATCCTTTGTACACCAAGCAAACATATGCAATTTTTTAGATAAATAAGATAACAACTATTTCATCATTTTAGATAGAAATTTTGGCTATAATACCCTGGTCTCGGCATCGACTGTTGATATGGCATCGGAATCCCAGACCGGGGTGACACATTTTTCATCTGGAAAAACATAAAACTTAACATCTGCATCAAGAATAATCACACTATGAGTCTGTCTTGAATCATCCATTTTACTTGAATCCAAAGATGAATCCCACTAATTTTTATTTTTTATTAGCTATCGCATTGTCTAATACTTTTGGGGCCAAAACAGTGACATAATATTCTCTTATTACGTTTTGACTGCTTCGAACGATTCCAACCTATCCCCAACTACATATTTCAAACATTGGTGAAATGTTGACGCAACAACATGCATCCTTGATAACCAAGATCTACTAAATATATAATTGTAAGGAATTGGACCATCAAACACCACAAAAACTACTCTAATTATCGTCTTAAATGTTCATCTTCCGATGATAGTTTCGCGTTCAAACTCCCCAACTACATCAGTAGAGCTCACTGTAAATCATACTATGGTTCTATTTGACCGGAGAATGATACAAGGCCTTTCATTCGTTATACGTAGATAAAAACAAAACATTAGTTGAGTTGTCTGTGTCAATCAAATCCTTTGGATTTCCATTCTATCAACTGCAACCTCAATCACTACAACATTTTGATATGCCCCATCAACATATCTCTAATCATCCTCATCAGATACAATAAATGGCATTGGATTCCAACAAAGATGGATATATATATATATATTTTTTCTTCTAACTAGGTAGCCCAAAACATTATATGCCTCTTTCGGGAACAAATCGAGGGGACTTATACAATATCCCCTCCCCGAAAGTAGTTAATGATTAAAAACTTACCACAAATTGGACACCTTCGATTTTTTTTCATATATCACCATAATCCAGCCATGATCTAGATAGGTATCTAAATGCTCTGAGTCTTAATAAAACTCATTATAATGTTCGATAATCACCATAGTGTTTTCTTGTTTAGGTGCCACTTCTATGACTTCTAATTGAACATCAGATTGTCCCACTACTGGTGGTAATGATCTATTTCTCACTTGTGCTTTGACAAAAGTGGTTAGTTTTCCGTTCTTGATCAAAGTTTGGATTTCTTGCTTTAAAGTAATGAAATTTTTAGTATCATGCCCCACATAATTATGATACCTAAAGAACCGAGTATTCCGATTTTTCCTCATAAATCAAATAGGTATCGACCTTCAAAAATGTATGAAATTATTTATTTTGTCATAAATGGTTACAGTATTTTCAGTCAACTTTACAAATTGATTAGGCTGTACCCGAAGATTTCCCTAATGTCTAAATTGTTTTATCTATGAGTATTGGAGAGCCTTAGCTCAATGCAAATTCTTTCTGGAATCCTTCAGACGATAATTGGCTATAGTTGTTGTTTAGCAGCAGAAGAATTACTCATATCTTGACTAGGCAGCTTCAGTCTCTTCGTTTCTACTATTGTAATATGTTTTTCAACTTATAGTAACAGAAATTCCCAAGTGAATTCTGTTTCTGAGTGATAATATTAGCTAACTTCCCATCAAGACACTATTTTCTAAAAATCTCTATAGCTATTTGTTCAAAAACGTCTTACAAACCATTTTTAATTTTTACAAAATGTTTGGTATATTCTTTCAAGATTTTGCAAGTGAAGTATCGATAATGGATTATTGTTTCTATATTTTCTTTGAGCTCTTTGCTTCCCATAAACTATCTTTGAAAAGTCATCCAAAACATGTTAAAGTTCTTGATTAACCCGTGCAGAAGTTGATTATACCCCTTTCAGGCACTATTCTTAAATGTTTGGGAAATAATTCTTACACAACAACTTATTTTCATCGTTAAAATTTATTATGAAATTCTTGAATCGTTTGAGGTGGTTATCTTGATATTTACTCCCATCAAACTTCTCTATTTTTGAAATATCCAATATTTAGGCAAATGACAGGACAAAATTAGTGCAAATAAGGGTGATTGCCTCCAATTATGCCTTTGGTTGAACTAATAGTCTTCATTAGATGTGGAAAATATACCCAGTTCAGATTGAATAGCAAATTGACCACTCAGCAGCCGGTTTATAATATGAGTTCCTAACCCTTCACTTTTTCCTAACGCTCTATCTTTTCTTTATTATTTGGTGCTTTTTTTTATCTGAATAATCTTTTTTCTTGATTTATGATGTCCCTGACATTAACCATGGTGAATCTTTATCTTCTTATGATAATGATTACTACTTGAAGAAGACGAGGATACTTCATATACAAATGTTAAAGCTTTACAAGATTTTGAAGAACTAGAACAATCCATGGTTTTACGTCTCATTTCGAAGCTTGATGATTATTTTAAGATTGGTCCCTCTCGTGTTTTTTCAGACTATGTTGATCATCACCCTATTGCCCAATATATTTTTATTTTTCTGGTTGAACCTTACCTAGAAGATTCCCTCAACTTCTCTTTGGAACCTCAATGCTTTAATTTCTCCCTGTAACTGGTCTCGTTCCTCTTGCATGAGCAACCTTTTTTGATTTTCATCATTCATATATGATATATGAGGCGATCCTTATTCGATCCTCAAACCCTTATTCTTAGGGGTGATATCTATTTGCATACCATAATTCACACTTTGGAGGGTTTTGAACGTAAACTTTATGTACCATAGGTTGTGGAATTTGTTATTCGTGCACCTCTGTCCTTCCCATCATGTTCGCCTATTTGACATGATAATTTTTATATGGAGGGTTATTTGGTAATGTGACAAGAGGTAGTTTATTTTTGGTAGTGAGTAGACAGATAATAGATCCACTTAAGTAAGTATTTAGAAAGAGAGAGTCTGACAGAAGAAGTAAATATTTCATCCTCCTCATAAATATCTTCAAAATACTTTTTATAGGTTAAATAATCGTACTGGGCCTAATTAGCTGAATAAAATCCATACACCAATCTCTATTTACCCAAGCCCAAGTTCCAAAGCCCATTAGCAAATAAATAAAATAATAAAATTTTAATTATATAGATACATAAAATATATGATAAAATAAATGTTTGTTAAATAATTCATTTGTTTGATTTTCTCTTTGAAACCTTCTTCCCTCATCATTACTCTCAAATTACTATAAACATACATATACCTTAATGAATTCCACTTGTAGGTACAATGACATGCGGGTGTTGGATTCAAAAGTTTCATTCCACATTACTTTCAACAAATATTGGTTCGAGGCATGAGATTATTTGATGGTCAAAATGTCATCCTCAAAATTTGTGAACTCTATATGGTAAAATAAATGAGAGAATCTATGACTCAAGTTGTCTATAGTACGGGAGAGAGTCATAAAAATGTAAGTATGCGTATGAAACTAAGCATAACCTTATTTCTATTGGTATCTTAGATGAGGAATGGTTCACTTATAAGAATGGAGACGACAGACTTAGGGTCTTACAAGGCACACTACTTATTACAAGATTATATAGAACTCATGATGGGTTAGTTCTTTAAGGGTTTATAGTGACCGAAGGTGTTTCAAGTGTAGAAATATTTAACCAAGTTACAAAATCTGAGGTTAGGGCATATAAATGAGAATGGCCTTATCGAGCTTATCAAACAAGGGTTGTTAGATGGTAGTATAGTGAGGTTTTGTAAAAAACTATGTGTTTGGTAATATAAAGAGGGTTAAGTTCTTGTCAAGTGACCATACAACCAGTTGTACGCTTGAGTATGTTCATTCGAATCTTTAAGGTCCGACAAGATGACCTACGATGGGTGGTGCAAGGTACTACATTTCCTTGATTGATAATTATTCCAGAAAGAAAATATGGTTTATACTTTTGAAGACCAATGATAATGAATTTGATACTTTTAGGAACTAGAAACATTCAATGGAGAATAAGAACGGAAATATGTTAAAGAAGTTGAGATATGACAATGGTTTGGAATATGTGAATGAAGCATTAAATAAGTACTTTTCAAAGTTTGAGATTGTTAGACACCAAACTATGAGAGTAACTTCTACATGTGCTATAAATATATGTTCCATAGAGGCCGGATTTTCAGAAGCAAGTGTATGAGATATATTCATGCAAGTTTGATAATTAATAATTACTTAATTTATATAAATTATCATGATAATCAAGCACACATGTACCAAAGAATCTAATATAAAATAAAAGATGAAATTGTTTATTACTAAACGAACAAACATAACCATCTTTGTCCAATAAAGAAAATAACAGTTCTTCTAAAGAATAGACAAACAAAACATACATAAAATATAATATATGTTGTAAATTAAAAAAAATAAAAAATTACAAATGGCTTCCATAAGGAATGATAATACTATATCATACGAACAAAATATCTTCCTTATTTCGGCTTGATAAATTGAACCAATCATGGATTATAATCAGCGATATGAAAAGACCATATCTTGAAGGATTGAGACGAAGGTACAAATCATAATTATAACGAAGATCGCATTCAAAATTTTGAAGAGGATCGTATTCGAAGTTTTGACAAGGGCATATTCAATATTATGACGATGGTAAATATCATAATTACGAAGAGGATCATATTCAGGATTATTATGAGGATAAAGATCATAATTAGGACGAATGTCGTATTAAAGATAATGACGAGAGTTGTATTCATAATTATAACAAGGGTTGCATTTAGGATTATGATGAGAGTGAAATTCAGAGTTATGATGATGGTCACTTTCAAGATTATGACGAGGTCGTATTCAGAGCAAAGAAAGGTCTGTGAAGAGTTTGTTAGGTGATTATAATTTCATTTACACGTGTCAATCTATCAGAGGTTGTCAAGAAAGTCTATTAGACGGTTATAATATAATGACACATGTGATTTAGTGATCTGATACACGTGTAACTCAGTAGCATATTTCATAATCTTATAAATAGGAAATGATGTCATCATTTGGAGACTGATGACATATTTCTAATAAGAGGAAGATTTCATACAATTTATATTTAATTTCTTGATATGAGTTCATCGTTTTAGCCAAGTATCTGAAGAGAATTTCCTACATCAAATATAGCATTGTCTGTGCGAAGTATTTTGTTTTCAAATTTTGTAATCTTGTTTACCAATAGTGATGATGCGATCCAGAATAAAATGAACTTATCCAAGGATTTGTTCAATTCAAGATAGCCCGGTGGCGTATCCAGGAATTGCGTTAAATTGACTTGTTATTAAATAAATTTTAATGCATAAAGATCAAATTTTAGGTACGGTTGATTTAGAGCAGAGAACTCCTGAAGTGATCGTAGCATATCGAAATCAGTCAACCAATATAGAATCTGCAGCTGATCATGCGTGTCATGGATATGATAATGCGGTCGACTATACTCAAGGATTTGTTTCTCCTAGTTTTCAAGGTGTAAATCTCACTAGTCAAGATATGCCAACAATTTCTTATAGTGTTTAAGTTTTCAAAGCACATATTGAGTAGATGAAATTAGAGCAAGTCAAGGTGAATCACTTACAAGTTGAGATAAAAAAAACAAGCTCGAGTTATATTTGAGAAATTGTGAGAAGCATTACAATTGTTAATAAATAAAATGAAATCGAAGGGTAAAAGGAAGTAGAGATGCAAGTTGAATTAAAAAGGTTAGATAGAGAGAAGTAACATTTAAACGTGAATAGAGAGAGTAAGAATGGCAGATGAGAAAGAATGAGATTAAAATAGAAGGAAAAATAAATTTGGATGTTCTTGAGTGTAAAGGTCATTCAAGTAATATTAAATATAAGATGAGTAAATAAAAGAATATAATGATTTATAATGAGGAAAATCCGAAAATGGCAGATTATATGCTTCCCGAATCTCCTTCCATTAATCAAATTCTGGAAAAAAAACTTCCAAGGAAGTCTGATCCATATCTCATGGAAATTTATGACGAGTCAGATGATCCTAAGAGTAATTTGGAGCATTTTAAAAATATGATGATGGGATTTGATGCTGATGAATGTTGGCATATAAAGCTTTTTGAGTGACATTCAAGGAAAATGCATTGAATTGGTTTATTTTTTTGCCTAAAGGGATACTTCAAAATTTTGAAGGACTTTGGCATGCTTTTTGAAATAGTTTCATTGGCAATAGTGCTTATAAGAAATATGGAGATTCCATAATAAATTTATCTCAGAAGGAAGGTGAAATACGAAAATGTTACATTTAGCGGTTCGTACGTGAGACAAATGGAAACTTGTAAAGAAGATGTAGTTTACGTTGCCTTTAAAAGAGGTATGATTCTAGATGGGAAATTATATAAAAATCTTGTCAGAGTTTGGGTTGACAATATGTGGGATATTTAACGAAGGCAGATTAATTTATTAGAATTGATCTTCCCCTCTATTATATGAAGCTCACATAATCTTAATAAGGTATGTACTAAAGATACATTTGCTTTGCCACAGATTGATCAGTTGGTTGATGCAGTTTTTGGTCACAAGTGTTTATCTTATATAAATGCATATTCGGGGTACAATTAAGTTCAGATGCATCTGAATAATGAAGATCGTACGTCTTTTCAAACAGAAAATGGTTTGTATTTCTATAGAGTAATGCTTTTTGGGTTGGAAGATGTTGGATCAGCGTATCAAAGGCTAGTTAACCGAATTATTTTAGGAAAAAATAGGGAAGAATCTGGAATCCTATATAGATGACATGATTATTAAGAGTAATACTAAAGCTAAAAAAATTAAAGTTCTGTATGATTTTTTTCTTCAGAATTTGAGTGATTTTAATCTTAAGGAAAATATATTGCTTGAGTATTTTGTTAGTAAGAATGCAATTGAAGTCGATTCCAAGTAGCTTAATGCGTTACTAAACATAAAACCTCTAAAAACCTTCAAGGAAGTGCAGAGATTGATATGACATTTAATGACTTTGTCTCGGTTTATTTTGAAAGCATTTGATAAGATTATGTTTTTTAGATAATTAATGGGGCTAAGAAGTTTTGTTGGAATAAGAAGTGTGATGAAGAATTTCGAGTTTTAGAACATTATTTGGTTTTTCCAGAGATACTATCGTCTCCCGGTAAAAGGTGAATCTTTATACCTAAGGTGTATTTTTATACCTTTACCTCTGAGTGTCTAGTCATGTGATGACTTCTATGTTGATGAATGAAGTGGATAAAATTCAAAAGACGGTCTAATATGTGAGTACAAATTTAAGTAGTGCTGAAAAAATATATTTAAATTTAGAAACGTTGACTTCAAATTTGGTTCTATGTGCATATAAAATGAGGTCTTATTTTTAGAATCTTAGTATCACTTTGGGGACATATTTTCCTTTGACAAGTTTGTTATAGAAAAAAGATGTGTCGGGAAGACTCACACGACAGTCAGTTCAGTTGGGAGAATAGGAAATCATGTATGAGCCTCGTCCTGCTATCAAAGGTCAGACAGTAGTAGATTTCATAAATGAATTTGCTGGTGAAAGGTTGATTGACAATTAGGGTGTGCAGTCTGATGTGGCAAAGCATTTTTGATAGATAGTCGAGGTGGATATAACTTTAAACATTTAGAGAGGTGGAGCGAGAATATTTCTGAAAAACAATTTTTGGTGAAGAAATTAAGTAATCGCTAAAATTTTGGTCTAATGTTACCAATATTGTTGTTGGGTATAAGATTTTCGTTGGGAGGTTTGAAGTTAGATCATATTTATGGAGTAAAAATTATTCGAGTAAGATCATATTCAAAATTGGTGTTAAATCAAGCTAATGTTGTTTATGAGGCCAAACAAGAGAGAATGAGGCGATACTAGAGGTTTCAAACAAATATGAAAATAAATTTGAAAAGGTCTCGTCTTGATAAGTTGACTATGGATTGAATGGCAAAGATAATTGTGTGTGTGTGTGGGAGGGGGGGGGGTAACCCATTAGTTAATATGTTGATTATTATTTTCCTAACGAGAGGTGGTGCTTTGAACATAATTGTTAAGGTCGTCATTTTTAGAAGTAGGTTTTGAGCTGATACGAATATTTTTTGTTTTTGGGGAAGGTTTGTTTAGAGAAGCATTGATAAAATTCATACTTTCTGAGCATTGATAGAAACCTTACTAGTTTCTTGGTCTTACGAATTATTGTTGTACCATCGGCAACAATTGTGATTTCTGGTAAAGACCACAACCCAATTTGGATGAAGCTTGTCATCACGAAATAATTTGTTGAAGGATTCAAGAACATTTTTATGGTCTGTAAAATAAGTAAAAAATTCAAGATATCAGTTAGATAAGTAAAATGGCAGATTAGATGCTACAATTGATTTGTATAGATTTTATATCTCCTGTTTGCATCCATATTCTTTATATCTGAAAAAATCCATCAGTAAAATTTCAACTCCCAAATTCTGGTCACATAGATTAAGTTTGTTTTTAGTTGTGACCAGAGGAGGGTGCATTGATAATTCGAGTGGACTACTTTAAAGTTAAGAAATAAAAAGCATTATCGTGATTTGTTTTTTGTTTTAACACTTGAAAGGAAAAATTAAAGGGGAATTTGTATATCTAAAATGATTGAACTCGGTAACACACTAAGTAATATGCATGACCCATTGGCTATTAGTTGGGTGGCAAATATTCGAACATGTGTAAAAAATTGGCAATCTAAGGGTGAAAAATTAATCAAAGTCCTCATACAAATGGAGCAAGGAAAATGTAGATTTTCTCTTCTTCGATTAGGCTGTAAATCACCAACTTACGGTCGATGAGTTTTTATGTAGTCTGTGATACCGTATTCAAATCTAAATAATTGATGTTTTTATTCAGAAATGAGTTTATACGGTCTGGTCTGGTAACTGGAGAATTCATGTAAAACGTTTTAAGTCTTCAACAACATCTCTTAACAATTCTTCAAGGTCTACGTCTATAGGGTTTTGTTTGGGGGCAATTTTTGGTAAAAGTTATTTCTCTATACATTTTCTTTTATTACCAGCCATTTCTAAAAAACAAAAAGATGATTAGCAAGAAATTTTGTTACAGTATAAAGGTGGAATTAGATTAGATTTCACTGGTATGGCCTTGAATTACATATAGTTTTTCCTTTTAAAACTTCAGAGGATAAATATTGAGGTAGTAAAAATTTTAGATTGAGAAATGTAGATGGATGAGCAATAGATTGAAAGTATTAGTTACCTATTTAAAGGAAATTTGAAGTCTAGATTTCTGCACATTCGGTATAAGCAGTATGAGCGAAGCAAGTAGTTGTGTTCAGAGAAACAATGATAAGGACGGAGAGTAAGTCTTAATTATTATTTTTTGTTTATGAGTGAAGGGTGAACGGTTAAGTTGTTAGAAAATAAAGACCATTTAGGTTATAATAAAATCAATGGTCAGGTTTGTATTGATGAAACGAAACGGTGTTGCTATTATGTTAGAGTTGTTGATTGACATTATCATACCACTTATGACACACATCAATTTAGTAACACACACATGGTTTGGTAAGCATGTGTATATTATTAAAATTGCTAACGTTGTCTTATGTTTGTCTTAGTCATTCAAATAAATTATTCTAAATTAATTTACTTCAAGGGCTATGGTGGAATCCTGATAAGGTTATGTTCCACATATTCAATACATTCCTTATGCAAGCAAGGTAAATGAAGCCAATGAGAATGATCACATATTTCTAATAAGAAGAATATTTCATAAAATAATATTTATTTTATTTCATGATTTCAGATCATCATTTTGGCTAAGTATTTGGAGAGAATCTCTTTTAACACGACACGCAATCCCCACGATAGTAAAAATATGAATTTATCCATCATTAAGAGCCTTGCTTTGGTTTGATCCTTGCAAAAAACACATTGGTAAGTTGTGAATGTTGTATCAACCATCATGTGTCCTTAGATACTGAAGTTAAAATTAAACAAACCTTACCTTTTTAGCCATCCATGGCTTCTACTTTTGAAGTTAAAATTAAACAAACCTTACCTTTTTAGCCATCAATGGCTTCTACTTGGGGAAATCTCTCTTCATTTGGTCTGGATATGTGCAATGGAAATATGTGTTAACCTTGAATTTTCACTGAGATTTCTTGTGGTTACCTCCTTCTTGTCTTTATCCTAAATTTGAAGCATGTGCAGTTGAAAAATAAAGAGTGTTTTCTCTATTTTGAGAACCACTTTTGTCGATGTGGACCATATTTGCTTCTTTGGTCCCGTAAGACTGGCTTTCCTCTTTATGAAAAATGTTTGAAATGGGAGTTTTTATTGTCTCACTTCTTATTAAGGAAATCCTAGGTTGTCTCTAGACACTTGAATCGCAGGGGGAGAAGGATGTAGGATTCTACAACAATTGTCCATGAGACGCCCATACCAAACACGGCTAACAACACAAACCAACCTTTTCCATATCTTATACAAACAATATAATTGTTGGATAACATAAAAATATTATAAGTACATGTCATTGACATGAACACTCGAGTTGATATCAGCACGTTGTAAAACCTTATTATGATTTGCATATAAAAAACGAGGCTAACGTGTTCATACAAAATACGAACTATGATAGTTGACTTTTATTCAAAGTTGTGGCTCCGGTAAATGTTAGTTTGTCGCTCCGAACTGATGGTGGGGAGAGTATTATGATAGATTTTGAAATTCAACTGTAGAGTATGTTGGGAACTTTGTTCCTGAAAAAGATAAAAAAAATTCTTCTTTCAGTTAATGTGTGTATATGTATCTATTTTTTTTATGCAAAACATATGCGCATATTTCGTTTCAAATAACCAGACGTTTTGAGCTTATAACATGCAATATATCAATTATAAAATAAATAATTGTTTTTTTATTAATGACACTTTTTATATAAAAAAATTACTTGGATTTAATAGCTGCACGTAGCAAAATGGGCTAGATTTATGCTTAATACTACAAATTAGAAAGTAAAAAAGAAAGTATTGTTGGTGTAGAAGACTGTAATTTAATGGTTGTGAATGAATATGATGATAGAAAGTAGAGGAGAGATGTTACACGAAGATTAAAAGACAAGTTCTATATTAATTTTGTAAAAGCTGATACAAGAGGAAAACTACTGACACACGTTAAACAAAATTGACAAGGTTTCTAATAACCAATAGACAAACAAAGACCTAAACCAATAAAAAATGAGAAAAAACGTCTAAAGAATCTCAACACTCCTGCTTGTTTAGATGCTGCACTCGAAGATTGTTTCTGAAATCTTTAGATTTGCTAAGTGGTAGAGGCTTGGTGAAAATATCTGCAATTTAATCTTCTTATCTGCAGTCACATCACACTCATTTGAACTTCTCGAACAAAGAATAACTTGACGTTGAAGTGCTTAGTCTTTCATGAAAGACTAAATTATTCGAGATTGCAATGACAGCTTGATTATTAACTACTATTTAAGTTCTTTGTTTTTGCTCCAATTTTAGATTAATTAGAAGTTCCCTTAACCACAGATATTGATTAAAAGTAGCTTTCGCGGCTATAAATTTTGCTTCAGTAGTAGATTGAGCTACTGTTTCCTGTTTCCTTGAGCTCCAAGAGAATATACCTTATCCGAGGCAAAAATAGTAACCAGATGTACTCTTCATATCATCAGTTGAGCCACCCCAATCACTCGCAGAGAAACCAAATAGATTCATCTTTTTATGTTTTAAAAACGTTACCCCATAATTCGAGGTCCTTTTTATGTATTTAATAACTCTTTTTGCAGCTCTCATGTGAGTTTCATTGGGACAAAACATGAATCTGGAGATAATAATTACAGCATTTAAGATATCAGGTCTAGTTATTGTCAAATACATTAGAAAACCTACGAAAATTTTGAACTCAACTTCAATAACCGTAGCAGAACCATCATCTTTGACCAGTTTCTCCTTTTGATTCATAAGCGTATTCATTGCTTTACAATCTTCCATTTGAATTTTTTTAAGTATCTTTTTGTATACGTTCTATTACATATGAACACTTGATATTGGCTTTGTTTGATCCCATTGTCGAGGAAGTATGACATCAGACCAAGGTCTGTCATTTCGAAGACTCTTTCTATATCCAGTTTGAACTGATTAAAATTCTCAAGATTTCTTCTTGTAATTAACAAATCATCTACATAAAGAGAAATAACTAAGGTATTTGTACCTTCATGTTGACTTTTATGAAATCCAAGACCCACCAGATCACATGAAATGTGAGTTTAGATTGAATTTTATGAAAGCCAACATCGGTCGAATGATCATCAATTCTATTATACTATGCTCGTGGAGTCTGTTTTAGGCAGTATAAAGCCTTTTTTAACAAGTAAATTTTATCTTCATTCCCTCTTCTTACAAAACCTTCACACTGTTTGATATAAATTTCTTCTTGCAAAGATCTATTTAAGAATGAATATTTAACATCAAGTTGGAACACTTTCCAACTCTTTTGAGCAGCAAGAGCAAGCAACAATCTTACTGTGTCAAGCCTAGAAACAGGTCCAAATGTTTGAGAATAGTAAACTTCAAATATTTGTGCATATGCCTTCATAAAAGTATTACTTTGACTTTGTTAACTAGACCATCAGAATTTAGTTTTGTTAATAAAACCCATCTTACTCCTATTATTTCTCTGTTTAGAGATCGATCAATCAACTCCCAAGTTTTATTTTTTCGATCATCGTCAATTCCTCCTACATTGCAGCCATCCAATGGTGATTTTCTTTTGGATCATGGAACCCTACAGGCTCACAAACAACTACATTAAACCTTTCATAAATATTAGATAGAGATCTAGTACCTCTTCCCGGAGTATTATCAACCAAAGCATCTTGCCTATCATCTCTATGTTCTATCATGCTACGATTGATTGAATTGTTTGGTGGATTAAAAATATGGTTAACTTTGGTTGAGTCTTCCCAATTCCATTGCTCATTTTCAACAAAATGAACATCTCAGCTCAGTATAACTCGAATAGTGAGTGGCTGGAAAACTGTTTAAGTTTTGGATATAATGTTATACCCAACAAAAGCTTATTACTTTTTATCAAGCTTATCTTACTTGATTAATGAAATATAAGTGAAACAAAGACAGCCAAAAACTTTAAGAAAATTTAAAGAAGGTTTGTAACAATACCAAGCTTCAAATGGTGTAAAGTCTTTTACAAATTTTGTTGAAATTTATTTTTGAAAGTACACAACAGTGTTTGTTGCTTCTCCTCAAAAGAATTTTGGAAGATTATTTTTATGAAGCATGCAATTATTCATCTCCATTATAAATTTATTTTTTATTTTATTGATTCTATTTTGTTGAGGAGAGTATGATACTGTCAGTTGATGTTCAATTCCAGCCTCCTCATAAAAGCTGTTAAAAGTATCCGAAGTGTATTCCCCGCCATTATAAGACCTTAATATCTGAATCAAACATCAATTTCATTCTCAACTTTGGTTAAATTTCCAAATTACACCAGCAACTTCTAATTTATGCTTTCAAAATTAAATCGAACATATTCTCGTTAGATCATCAATAAAAATGATGTAATAGATATTACCATTTAGTGATGGTGTTCTTTGAGGACCGCAAAGATCAAAATGGACCAATTGTAGCTCTCTTGAGGATCTCCAAGATTTTGTAGGAAAGGATTTCATATGTTGTTTTCCAAAATAACAAGCTCGAAAATGAGGCATGTCATCATCGATATCTATGGGTCATTCGACCAGCTTCTTTGACTGTATATGAAGCACTCCTCGATGATGAAAACGCTAAGTATTTTGTGTCTAATCTCATTGGCACAAATCTGGATTTAAATGCCATATGCTCATTTTCTATTTGACTTAGAGAAACATTTTTCCTTTCATTTTGACATTGAACAAGTCTTTGCCACTAGCAGCACTGATCAAACACTGCTTATTGTTAAATAACACTTTATAGCTTTATAGCCTTTATCTAGTAATTGACCAGCACTTAAGAGATTTTGATCAATTTTAGGTACAAATAAAAACATCTTAAATAAACTTTGGACATTCATAGCTTGTTATAGCTATTGTACCTTTCATTTCACTGTCAAGTGTTCACCGTTTCCAATTTTCACTTTTTTTACTTCAGCGTTTCTTGATTCCTCAAAGAGTCTTTTTATCATATGCCATGTGATTTGTGCATTCATTGTCAATAAACCATCTCTCACTCAAATCCTTTCATGAGAAACAAGTGACCACAAACAACTAATCATCTTCTTCTTGATCAGCTACCCGTGCATCTACTTCTTGCACCTGACCTTTAAGTTTGCAGATTACAGCTTCATGTCCGAGTTGATTACATTTGGAGCATTTAGCATCAGCTAACCTCCAACACTTGTATGGTGGATGACATATCTTCTCACAATGGCGACAAGGTGGATAAGATTTCTTCGTACCTCATTCTTTTTTATTTTGATAATTGCTAGATGAATTCCACTTGTTGATTTGAATTTTTTTTATATACTTGTTGTTGTCTTGATGTTTACAGGTACGACACTTTCAATCACCCATTTTTGCCTCATAGATCTTCTGTGCTCTTGGGCTTGTAAGGCATTAAAAGCTATGTAAGAAAGATATCTGACAGATCTTTGGTGTTCTGTAAGAAACTACTCTTGAAGAATCACCCACATATTTTACAATCCTGGAGTCTTTAAACTGAGACCCAACTAAACTCACTTTGTTGGCAATGCTGAGAAGTCTATCAGAGTACTCTTTCACGCACTCAAACTTCTTCATCTTCTTCAACTCAAAATCCCTAAATAGATTTAGGACTTTCATTCCACAAATCCTATAATCCCCTTCATATTCAGCCTTGAGGTAATCCCAAATTTCTTTGGCTGTTTTGAGGGACATTATTCGTGTGAATATCATTGAGATACAACTGCAAATAAGAAAGCTTTTGCCTTTGATTTTCTTGTCTTCTTTTCCTTTTGTGCTTTGATTTGTGTCATAGTAGGATTTGCTGGAAGTAGAGGGACATCGTAATCCTCTTCTACTGCTTCCAGAAGATCCAAAGCCTCCAAATAAGTCTCCATACGAACTTCCCAGATCTGATAATTGTCTCAATCGAAGACTCGTGGTGCAGGAATTGTAAATTATCTCTCAATTTTAAACTCATGAATCCTTTAAGAAAAGAGCTCTGATACCACTTTGTTAGTGTAGAAAACTGAAATTTAATGGTGAGAATGAATATGAAAATAGAAAATAGTGGAGATATGTTATAGGAATATTAAAAGACAAGTTCTACATTCATTTAATAACCGTTGCTGGTTTAAATACAACTGAAAAACTACTCACACGTTAAACCGAAATTAACAAATTTTCCAATAACCAATAGAACAACAATAGAAAATTAGAAAAGCTTCTAATCGATCTGAACAAGTATTACTAAGACGAATACAATAGAGAGTAACATGAGGAAGAAACATATTTATTTAGTGCCAAATTTCAAACTAGCTTTTAATCTGGCTTATTCTGAACACACAATTATGAGTATTTTTGCTTCATTTGAAGTTCCCCAATGACAAAGCGTTGGATTCATCACTTTGAGATGATAACGGTTCTAAATTCATAATTTGACTCAATTAATGGAGGTTCAGTAGGTTCCGAAAGACTCAATGAGTCGCTTTTTAGCATGAGCACAACATCGATCATTGTTGGCATGTACTCTACATTCTCTTGAACGCATAATAATCCGATGTGTATGCATCTTATTATTTCTGTACTGGACCAGGATGTCAATAAAGGATCGACTGTATTCAATCTGGTTATACTTTTCCAACAGTTTCATAACTATAAAGAATATATGGTACAAATTTATCAAACTAATGATCTAGTTACCGATGAATTAAATGAAGTGTACTAATGAAAGTGTCACTGATGAAGTAAACAAAATGTACTGATGAAGCTTCGCACTTACATATCCAATAAGTGTAGGGTCTGCTCAAATCTATCTCACATTTATTAGTGTGACTCTACCATTAAATGAATGGTGATTTACAAGCAAGCTTCTTTTATTTAATTTTAGTGGGTAAGTGGCTTCTTTTGTAAGCCGTTGTTTTGATATAAATAGGACCATAAGTTGGTCTTGGAGTGCATTATTTGAAACCTCTTTTAGTGGGTTTCTTGCAAGTAACCATTAGTTTCATTTGGAAGCTTAAGTGGCTTCTTTTGTAAGTTTTTATTTTGCTATAAATAAGACCATGAGTTGGTCTTGGAGAGAATCACTTGAAACACTTCATTAGAGTGTAACATTTATGTAATATTGTGTATGACACAATTTAGAGAGAAACACTTTGAGTGAGAGAGAAATACGGGAAGTGTTTAAGAAAATTTGTTTGAGTGATCTGTGAGATTATTATTCTCTTTGGGGTATAATCTTTGGCCGAGAAAAGTGAGTGTATAACTCTTGAGTGTGTGGAACGAGACTCCAATCTTTGTAATATTTTTGAGTTATAGTGATTCATATTTTTTTTCCTTTGGACGTAGACAAATTAGGCAAACCACTTTAATTTTTTTTTCTCTTGTTTGTTCTTATTTCGGTATTCGTGGGATTATTTTTTCACTATAACAAGTTTGTGCGAGTGCAGGAACCATAAGGAGGAGTTTTACATTTATGAACACATAAAGTCTCAAGGAGTAAAATACTGAAAACATCCCTCTTAACTAACCATTCTCCGTCCATTGCATACTCAGGAGCCATACAACCACTACGAACTTTGGCATCATACTTTTAGTACATGAATTGTTGATTGGCCAAAGCTATTTCCTCCATGGAAATTTTTATTTCCTCCATCTTTTGAAAAATCCCCCATGTTGTTATTTCCCCCATAAAGGAAAATACATATTTGCCCTTTTACCTATTTATTTTACCTGCACCTATTTTATGGAGTTACTTTCACCCATTATCCCTATTCATTCACCAATTAAAAGAAAAAAACCCTAATTAAACTATTCTACCCATTCTGCAGCAACTTATCCCTTCTTTCTATCCATTTCTTTTTCACCACCTACTTACCAAGCAATTTTCGTCCAAGAGAGAGAGAAGCCTTTGGAGAAGGTAAACTTTCTCTAATTTCTTTGTTAGATTCGATTTAGATTCGATTTCTTTGTTAGATTTCTTTGTTAGAATTGATTATGGTTTTGTTTTTGTTTGATTTCTATGTTAGATTCGGTTAGGGTTTGGGTAGTTGTTAGATTTCTATGTTAGGGTTTCCATTGGGGTTTAATTTGTTTGTTAGAATTGCTTAGGGTTTGTAATTGGTATCGCTAACTGTGCTGGAAATTTTTTTTTCAGCCCCGAGCAGCTGATTCCGAGTGGGCCTCTCGGAATCAGCTGCTGCTCGGAATAAAAAACAGCAGCTGATTCCGAGTGGCCAACTCGGAATCAGCTGTTGTTTTTTATTACGAGCAGCAGCTGATTCCGAGAGGCCAACTCGGAATCAGCTGCTCCGGTTTAAAAAAAACAGCAACTGATTCCGAGTGGCCTACTCGGAATCAGTTGCTGTTTTTTTTAAACCAGAACAGCTGATTCCGAGAGGCCCACTCGGAATCAGCTGCTCCGGGCAGAATTTTTTTTTTCCGATGTTTTACATTGTAGATATTGTTTTACGTGATGTCATATTGTTTTATGTTTGTAGTATAGGACCGTTTAAACAAGCATGTGATGTGATGTTTTATGTGATATTGGTTTGATATGTTTTACATTGTAGATACTATTTTATGTGATGTGATATTGTTTTATGTTTGTAGTATGGGACCAAGAAAACTACTCAAGAGATTTTTGCGCGGCTCTTCATCATCCGCTCCGAATGCCGGAAACGATTCGGATATGGTTGCGACGCCGCAACCTCTTCAAATTGTTGCCCCCGATCCTACGTCCCGTTTGGTGAGACATGATAGGCGCGATTCAAGGAGGGAACCATCTCCTGTACCTCAATCAGAATCGGAGGATGAAGAAACTGGTCAACGCAATGACGAATCAACGTTATCAGCCGAGAAAGAATCATTCTTAGCACGCTTTCCGCACATACGCTTCTACAAAGGTTTTACAAACCATACGGCGTATCATATTTTTGTAACAAATTCCAGCTGATTCCGAGTCGGCCTCTCGGAATCAGTTGCCATGTTTAAAAAAAAATATGCAACTGATTCCGGGAGGGCCACTCGGAATCAGTTGCAAACGCACTGTCCCGGTAGCTAACTCCATAATTTGGTCACTGGGACATTGCACTTGATTCCGAGTGGCCCTCTCGGAATCAAGTGCAAAACACCAGTTCATATTAAACTTTGATTGTTTCTTAACCTCTAAACATTTAAACAAGGCTAAACATAGAAACAAGCTTGTTTCGTACTCTCTAAACACTTGAACAAAAATTACACAATAATAGATTACAAACATTAAAGTAACGTTTGAATGATATTGAAGTTGAGTACATTACAAACATTAACATAACATTTTCGTCCCTAGACTCAATCAATCGTTAAATCCACCACTTGTGGTTCTTGCGTAGTTGGAGGTTTTGGAGGTTGGATACCAACAAAGGATGCAATCCTTCTTCGCAAGGGAGGAAACCACACTCTAGCTTCTTCGGAAACGTGTCTCATATACGTTGGATAAACTAATGGCAACGGTCCACCGGGAGATATGGTAACCTATAAAAACAAAATCAATTAGACAACTAGTATTAAATTATGTTTGCAAAAACAATAGTAGATTGGAAGGTACTCGTACGCTAATGTAATGATTGCCATGGACGTGTGCGATGCCAATCTATTTTCTTTCATTCATAAGGGGCGGAACACCTTTTAGCGGTAGAAACGTATTAGTAATGCCGTCGGAAATTGTATATATGATGCATTTGAAAGCATTAGCAATCACATAACAAATATCCGGAATTGTCATCCAATTGCTATAAGGGGAAATCAGGGAATAGCAATCTAGGCAACGTAGTTCAGCATCAACCCTTTCACGTCCACCGTAAAGTTTGTCATAGAGAGGTCGGTCCGATAAGATTTCTTCTTTTAGTGAGGTCCTAACATGCGGCCAGACATTTTCGTCGTTAAAAAGTCCATGGGCGACGGCTCTAAAACCACAATAACCATCGGAGCCTACATTTTTTCATTCGGAGATGAATGGACGTAAATATTTGGGGAGATGTTGCAAAAATATTGTCGTATCATTTGGGGTTTTTGCCTTCCGAGACTTGATATTTGTAGGAGTATTACGTGTCTTGGTACTCTTTGGTGCACTTGGTGTAGCCTTCTTTGGAACATTTGGTGTACTCTTTGTTTCACTCATTAATGATCGAACGGTGTCTTGGATTGAAGCCGGGGAAATATCACTTATGTACGATGTGTTTAAACCGTTGCCTAGCTTCGCATGTTCGAATCCCGATGATTCCCTCTTCGTTGAATTATCTTTTGCACGTTTACTATTTCTACCCTTAGTCTTAGCTTTCTCTACGGGTGGAATGACGTCGGATCTTCTCGGTTCTAGAACTTCTCGGATTTTCCTTATGATATGTAGTCGGCGATCGCGATCATACCCACGGATTAGGGAACCAATAGTTGTTATTTCTTCCTCCACGAAATCATCTTCTTTATACGCATTGTGCTTCATAATCCTTAACGTTGTCCACCTCTTGTCGACCATACTTGGATCAAACATACGGTGTTGCATTATTAATAAACCGACCTCGCATGCGCATGGCAAACCATGAGTGCTTCTAATAACACAACCGCATTCCATTTTATCATTCCCTATTTGTTTCGCCCTATCGTATTGCTCTTTCATAATTTTAAGAGCAAATTCTGTTACGGAACGTCTAATAACCTCGAATATCCAAGCATCATACTCAAATTGGGAGAAAAACATACATTTTTCAAGCGATGCTTTTATGTTCGTGTGTTGCATCTCTAGTAAGGAATCGACTCTACCCCAAAATGCATCAAATGTTAGCAAACCCGTCCCGAGGTACCGTTTCAAGGTTGAATGCGAACTCTCCATCCTATTATTTATTACACAAACATATGTTTAAATTAAATGAGTAAATATTATCATAATTGTATTACATTAAAACTATTTTAGCTTACCGATTCGTTGTGTTGTTGCCGAAATGCTTCAACTTGTTAGTGTATGCATAGAGAAACTTTTCACCGTAAGGAGGTTTGAGCCATGTTTGAGTGTAATCTAGGGCTTCGGGGTATGCCTTGTACTCTTCTTTCATACACTCGATATTTGAGTTCAACTTGCTTACGGTGTCCGAGTAAACAATTGTATTCCAAGATGCTTGAAATCCGTTGAACACATTTTCGTCCGTAAAATAATTTTTAGTATTCGTTGCGATGTTTTTTTCAATGTGCCATCTACATAGCATGTGTGACGCCGTCGGAAAAATAATGTCAATAGCTTTCATTAATGCCAATTCCCTATCCGTCACCATAATATTAGGTAAAGCACAATGGTTTTCCGACATGAGCAACCGTAAACGATCCAACGCCCACATGTAATTTTCGACCTTTTCGTGACTCAAAAAAACAAAAGCAATCGCAAATGTGATGTTGGTTGATGTAACCCCAACTATTTCGAACAACGGCATCTTGTATCTCGTCGTCTTATACGTACTATCCATAATAAGGACCTCCGGAAATGTCCTAAGAAGATCGATAGACGTCGGGTGTGCAAAAAATAATTCGGTGATTATTTGAGACCCATCATTTCCCGTTCTATGCCATTCAATGTAATTTTTCTCCTTCATCTTACCCAACAAATATTGAAGTTGTGATTGACCGCACTTTTCCAATGTACGATGTTTTTGTCTAGCGTTGTAAATGTTACGCATATTAGACACGTTATGAGGATTAATATCCTTTAAAGCGGGTAAAATGTTACGAGGAGTGGCACCGCGTATTGATAATTTCTTCACCAAATCTTCTTCGGCCGAAGTAAGTTTCCTTGCTTGAGGACAACCTTCTAAATATTCCGATGGAGGGTGGTTATGCCTACCACATGCAACTACCAAATACCATAGATCATTGTCAAGAGGATGAGCTCTTAGTAGAAACGGACAATTTGTTTTCTTCGTACTTGACTTTCTTCTCTTCACATTAGGTGCCTTTGGTTTTAACCTTTGTTTCCCATATTTTTCACAAGAATAAAACAATCGAGGAGTATTCCCATAATTTCCAGAGTCGTACCTACTTACCATCATAGAATATTTCAACTCTCGACCCTTTGTTAATACCCATTCCGTAAGTTCAGATCTAGTGTAGCACGCTTGAGTGGTAAATGCGTCGGTGAGATCCGGATATACAACATCATTGTCAGAATGATAAGGCGATGCAATTTCAGGTTCCGAAGACATACAAAATTCCTACATGATTTAAAAGTAATGTGTTAATTATTTTGCTTGTCTACTGTAACGCACATGATTCCGATTGGACCACTCAGAATCAGTTGTTTTAGGAAAACGCAACTGATTCCGAGAGGGCCACTCGGAATCAGTTGCACAATTCACTCTGGAAAAATGCAACGGATTCCGAGAGGGCCACTCGGAATCAGTTGCATTTTTTCAAAATGAATTATGCAACTGATTCCGAGTGGCCCTCTCGGAATCAGTTGCGTTTTCCTAAAACAACTGATTCCGAGATACTGACTCGGAATCAGTTGCAAAATGCCCAGATATGAGTAAAACGGGAATGCAGAAATCGGGAAATGTTTCCATGACTATTCTAAAACGTAAAAAACGATATTAAAATACCTTATCTGATGCTTCACTACTGTTTTCCTTCTCGGAATGAGATTCTTGATTTTCCATCGTCGAACGGCGTTCAATCTTCAATAAAATTGATATTTTTTTGGTTTTAGGATTAATTTTAGGGTTAAATCTTCCATATGTAGGATTAAAATTAGTTTAATCTTATGTTTTTACGGACTATGGTATTCAATTTCATTAATGGCACGAACATTAAATTTGAATACAAAACAAGGGTAAAATGATAAAATCCTGTTTCACTAGTTTTAGAGATTTCAAAAGATGGAGGAAATAAAAATTTCCATGAAGGAAATAGCTTTGGCCTTGTTGATTTAGTACATGAATTGTTGATATCACATTTAATTTACTTTCTGTAGACTGTTTCGAGTTACTAACCTTTCTATGACCGCTGGTGTACCCATATAAGCACAGCAAAATCGGGCATCAAGTTATTAGTAAGGACTTTTCGATATTGAAAAGCTAAATGTGTGTTTCTCTGTCGATGTAATTGAATTACTTTGCCTTGACGTAGCGAAAAATGAATAATATAAAATACTCACATCCCAGTCTACTCTTTAAGCGGTCTTGCTTTATCAAACCCAGTAAGTTTGGGCATCATATCTTCATCTAATAATATGTTGCTGGCTTTTAGATTATGATGAATGATAGGAAAACTATAATCTTTTTGGAGGTGATAAACTCCTAGAGCAATGCCTCTAATGATATTATAGTGCCGTTTTCAATCCAATAGTGTTCCATTGGTTGGATCTGAATCATTATGCAGGTGATGGGAATTAATATAAATCAAGATTCTCTCTTTCAGAAAATTAAACGATGTTCATACCATATATTAATAGATCAAGACTAGCATTGGTGACAAACTCAGAGACTTGAATTCTCTCGCTTCCATGCAGGCCGAAGCCAAGGAGCCTAACTAAATTCCAGTGTTGCAGCTTCGCCAACAATAAGACTTCGTTCTTGAATGTTATGTGTTCAAGTAGTGAATCTCTCTTCACTAATCTTTTTATGGCAATTTCCTGTCCATCCTTAAGAATGCCCTGTAAACGGATCGGAAAGAGTAAATCATTATGCTGCAAATTCCCACTCTGGCAATGTTTTTCCGAATATGATTCACCTTGTAAACTGTATGTGTGTTTTGTCGCGACGTGTTACCAAATGCACCTCCTCTAAATATGTTCTACATTTTCACCATTCCCCGAAATATTGTTTCGCTACCACTCACAATCTCAAGCACTAAGACGCCATAACTGAAAATATCACTCCTAACTGAGAATTGTCCGCCCATTACATACTCAGGAGCCATATAACTACTGTAAAATTACGAAGGAGTTATTCTTAAATAAATCCTTGCGTCAAAATCGGTCATGTTTTTATCAGATTATTTCACCCAGGCAGTCAAATAGATCTAACGAAATACTCACCGTGTTCCCGCAATTCTATGATTGCTTGACTTTCATCCAAATTAAATAGTCTTGCCATACCAAAATCAACAATTTCGGGGTTCATGACTATATCTAACTGAATGTTGCCCAGTTTTAGATCACGATGAATAACACGTAGACGGAAATTTTCATGGAGATACAGAACTCCCCGAGCAATGGATTGATGTGTCTGTCATTTTTTCATAGAACCCATCTTTTATCAAATTTGAAATTTGAATAAAATTTTGTTGACTTACAACAATAGCCGATTTAACCAAAATAAAAAAATTCGCTTTGCCCTTTGGACCTCGCCAGGGAACTCCGCCCCTTCACACTGTTAATCATGATATAATCTAACAACTCTACGCATTTGTTTGATAATGTATCATGATTAAATTACTCGACTAGTGGATCCAATTTGCTAGGATCTAAAAAACAAACATATGAGATAATGTATCATGATTAAATTACTCGACTAGTGGATCCAATTTGCTAGGATCTAAATAAAGAAACATATGAGAAAAAGTGCTTGATGTAAATCAACATGCTTTCTTTTGGAAAAAAAAGATGAACTAAATTAATACCAAATATGAGTCGAGGCTAGGATTCAGAACAAACTAATAGACTAGAAGCCTCTCCCTTCCTTGGAGGCAGAATCCAAGGAGCTTAACTAAATTGCAGTGTTGCAGCTCGGCCAGCAATAATATTTGGTTTTTAAATTCTGAGTCTCCTTATTCCGAAGTCTTGGCTAATTTTTATACCAGCTATTTTCTGTCCATCCGCAAGATTACCCTGAAAACGAATCCAAACCGAGTAAATCATCACAGTCCACATTCATAAAAGATAAATACAAATCGTTTCCAAACATGGCCACCTTGTAAAATGCACCTAGTCCACCTTGTCCAAGCTTGTTTGCCTCTAAGAAGTTATCTGTAACAACTTTAATAGTCAAAATGCAAACACTCCCTCAATGATACATATTCGTTTCCAAACATGGTGATTTTTTACCCCACCATTTTGGTTGCGTTTTCGGGAATGAGTTCAACATTTATCTTAATTCCTTAGATGATGCATATTTTAATTTTCACAAAAATGAATTTAGGATTATTAAAATGTCCACTGAGATGAAAGTGCCAATTTTACTATTAACATCACAAATAAAGGTGGTCTTAGGAGATGACGACGAATTTCCAACCAAGGTGGATCATATTCAACAAGAGGTAATGGATGAAGGGGTATGAATAGCGCAGTGCACCAACGCTTCACGTGATATAAAGGTTATTCTTTCGGATGACAATCCGGTTATCATGATTAGTGAAGCAATCAAAAACCTAGTCCAGTTGGTTAGCAATTTGGTCGACAACCTGAGAAACACCTTAGGACTTTCTAATGAGGTCCGAGTGTAGTCTCTGGAAGGCACGAACATAAGAATGATGATAACTTAATGGTCGAACATATATGATAATTTAAAAGAAGAGATGTTTCACAAATAATCACAGACATCATAATATTTAGGCAAGTTAATCTTGTAATAAGACAACATCAACGCTACAACTAGCTAGCAGCAACATAATACAAAAAGGTGTTTCATCAGCGGTGACATCCATACACGCTTCATCAATATATAAGGGACACAAAACTCGTCGCTGTCACTTGGGATACAAGGAGTTATTTTTAAAACTGAAGGGGATGATCGAATAACAAGGATAATAAATGACGACATACACTTAAACTAATTGTTGGCAACACTACCATAAGCCACGCAGGAGTATGCAACTTGACGGGAAGACATGAGAGCCATCACAGTTTCTTATTTTGATACACAGGGGAAACTCCAGAGAAAGATCCCTAAAAACAAGTTCCCTTAAGATTATGTAGGTTTATATGAAAACACTAAGGATGAAGAATACCAAATATACGCACAGAAAATTAGTGATGGAAAAAGGAAAATGACATTTAAAATTAACTTAATAATGGATGTAACAATGCAGCATGCGCTATTAATAGATCAAACAAAGTATAACTAAGAAGCAATAACATTTACAGAATCTAAGAGACAAGATGTCAAGATTTATGGAAGACTGGGAAAAAATACCAAATAATAAGGAAGCTTTGACACGATTAAACGAGCTAAGTGACAACAACCATTATTGGTGCAATTACAGGTATAAGATGAGGTAGATAAAAGTTGAAAATAAGTTACATATAAGCTCAAGTCTAAACTCTAACGCATTTAGGTTCAAAGTTAAGGTAGTTAGAAAGTTAACTAGAGGATGGGAAATATTATTGAAGGCGGTCGTAGCTAGCTATCTTGAGCTAAAGCGGTGTATTTACGCTCTTCAAGGTAGTTATAAGTCATAAAAATCGAAGGTAAATGGTCATCATGAAGAAAGAAGAAATATGAAATGTTATTCACTCACATGGGTCGCTGGTACATGGAGAATGGGCTATAATAACTAAATAAGAAGAAGGATTGCGCCAAAATAAAATTTCCATTGGCTAAAATACACAACACATTTTCTGTCATTATTTGGAATTACTAGCCCAAGGTATAGTTCTATAGAATTTAGATAAGTTAAAAAATCCCCCCATGGACTATCATCACGTTCAAGTAAATAATAGGGAGCAAATTGACCCAAGCTAAGAAATTCTAACGCAGTCGAGTGTTATATGGGTGCCAAACGATTCCAGCAAAAATTGGTCCACCAACTATGAAATTTGATCTAATAGGTAATGGTTCTTTCATGCAATAGCCCATCATGTTGCGGTTGAAACAGAGAGAGAGTCGAATACGGGACGACCGGGTAAAATTGTATTCACCTCGAGCCGAAGAGTTTACAGTTATCTGTAAACATAAAAAATAGGTTACCTTGAGGAACACCGCGTCCAAATATTGAGGATAAGTCAAAGGAGTACAGCCACAAGATAGAAATAATGTAATACATCAAAATTACATAAAAGTGAAGGTCATCATATAAAGACCCGCTCCGCCTTGCTCGACATCAGCACAATGTTAGCTTAGCCTCAGTCCAGCCTCGCTTGGCCTCAACTTGGAATCAACATTAGCTTGGCCTTACCTGAACTAAGCTCGACATAACCTCGGTTTCACAAAAGAAACCTCAGCTTTGAGGTCAAAGGCTACTAATAAGTTATATAGATCGAAACACCATAATTGATTACAAGCAATCAAAGAAGTGGAAAGTTACTTATATGAAATAAAATATCATCTAATTAGAGTATGAAGAAAGCCAAGACCTGTATGGTTGAGAGTCTAACATCGAGCCAAGGACCTCCGATATGATGGATACTAATACTAATGAGTCCGGAAATTTTCACCACTCACTCTAGAAACCGGACAGGGGAAATTCGGACAAAATCCACCCACTAAGCCATCCAGACCGAACAAAAGTATTAAAAGCTAATCACTTTTTGACTAGGCTAACTGCTAATCTGCTTAATAAACTAATGAGTTTTTGAATTCGACCCGGTTTCATAAACTTGACCCGAAAGCCCATGTGGCCCATAATTAAGGGTATAAATACCCAACAACTTTCATTAATGAGGGTAGTGAACATTCAATACAACCATGGAGCCTAAATCTCTCACTACAAAACACCCAAACATTAAATACCTTTGAAACACTCCAAAATACCTGACAAAATTACCCTTAGTCGAAAATAATCCACACCAAATTGGCGACCACAGTGGGAGGAGAAGGTGCCTGAATTTAGCATTCGAAACCATCAAGAAAAGTCAGTTCGGATGAATCCGGACGAGCATGCAGTACCACCAACTTTGGCAGAAGTGGTGGGAGAAAATGATGAATACACGATTGAAGAGCAAGATAGATTGAAAGGTGAGATAGAAGCCTTGAGGGCTGTTAAAAGGGTGGAGATGGGCTTAAAAGAAAAATCAAAAGTGTCAGCTGTTCACCACACTGATAATCCAAGGGAGCATGACCCATCAGCAAAAACACATGTAAGTACTAAAAAGACTCATGCTAGCTCAAAGAAGTCTCACCGGTCAAAACCAGTGGAGAGCTCAGATTTACAATCAGAATCTTCTAGTAGCTCCTCGAACGAAGATGGAGTTGAGGATTCCCTGTTATCCAGCAGCGATGAAGGCCGTTCTAAAAAGAAGCAGAAGTTGGTCAAGAAGTATTCAAGAAAGAGGGACATGCATGGAAGGTTGAAAAGGCTAGGAAAAGGATCATCTCATGGTCACAGCCATGGCCGGAGACATGTAGACTGATTGTTGATGGATCCTTTCGCCTTTCATGATGAACCAGGTATCTTTGCAACTCCCAATGAAGATACCGTGTTTAGTCGTGGCCGGAATTGGAGACAATCTCCATTGTCTTCCAAGATACTGTCCGGAAACCTTCCTAAGAGGTTTGACAGCACAAAGATGGAAAAATATGATGGGAGTAAGGATCCAGATAATCATCTGGAGCAATTCAAACACTTTATGATGAATTTTGACGATGATGATAAGTTGCTTTGTAGAGCATTCTCCCAGTGCTCTGAAGTGGTACAATAGTCTGCCACAGGGATGCATTAGAAATTTTGATACTTTTTGGGTGGCCTTCCGGAGGCAGTTTGTTGGAAGTACGGATGTGAAGGGCAATGGAGACACTATTATCCATTGTGCCCAAGAACCAAATGAATCCTTGAAAGAATATATAAGTCGTTTTGTGAACACCAAGAATGGATTAGCTGATTGCTTTGAACAAGTCGCAATAGCTTCTCTAAGGCAGGGTTTGAACCCTGATAATTTGGCTGATTCAGTAACCAGAAAGAAGGCCATGACGTGGGGCGGTTTGCTGAATCAATGGGGAAACAAATCAATGTAGATGAAACAAAAATACCAGGGGCATAGGCAGTTGAGATCGGCCCCAGCTGCACCAAACCAGAACCAGAATCAGTCTAGGTACAAGGCCAAAGAAGCCGGACATGGTCCTAGTAGGGCCAAGGCTCAATCCCACCCAGCACCAGCTCAGAGTCAACAATCCAGAAATAAGCGAGGGCCTTGGGTTCAACTGGAGTGGTTTGTCGAGTTAAAAGAGAATGTGGCAACCATCTATGACTAAATAAAAGACGAAGTACACTTTAGGAAGCCAACTGCGCTTCAATCTCCCAGGAAAAGTCGTAATAACTGTTTCTGCCAGTATCATAAAGATATTGGTCATAACACAGAAGATTGCATCGCTTTGAAGCAAGAGGTGCAAAATTTGATTGAAAGAGGAAAGTTGGGTGCTTATGTAAAAAGAAGAAGTGGAAATAGGCCTGATAATGCTCATCGGACTGGCCCAAACATTGCAGGGACATCGACTCCGGATGGGGCTATGGTGATAATTGAAAGATTTGACGTAGAGTCAGAGTATTTGGATCCTGATCCAACCCAAAATAAGGTGGGCGTTATCACAGAGCACAACAAGACGGTGTCCGGACTCATTAGCTTTTTTGAGTCACTTACAATATTTGGGGGAGACACCATGACTGCACCGACTGCTTCTTCGAGGAAGAGGCATGTACGTACCCTGGCTACTCAACTGGAAGGAGGCATGACTTCCTATCAGTCGTAAATTCCTTTTCCCTTCATTGTTTTCGATGAAGATGATTTGAGGGACATAACTGGTCCCCATGAAGATGTTGTGGTGATAGGAGTATCCATTGGGGGCAATGACATTAGACGAATTTTGGTGGACACTGGTAGTTCAGCCATATCCTCTTTTTAACTTCCTATAAACAAATGAAGAATCCAGCAGTGATTCAACGTTCGAACAGGTCAATTGTGGGTTTCACTGGAAGCTCAGTGGACGTGATCGGGGAGTTTGAGGAGGAGGTTTTGTTAGACAAGGTCCCTTTTAAGAAGATGGTCAGAGTACTTTTTATTGTGGTGGATTGTCCCACATGTTACAATGCCATTTTGAGAAGATCTTGGATTTCCAGGATGCATGTTGTGGCTTCAACAGTCCATCAATGTTTAAAATACGCTGTGCAAGGGCAAGTAGGAGTTGTCTAAAGTAGTGAAAAGATAGCCAGGAAGTGTTATGCAACGGCACTGGCCCCTTAAACTTTGGGGGCAGTTCAGATCAGTGAGGATTAGCAGTTGGAGGGGCCCTCTGGGGGATAGGGTAAAATTGATGACCCCAGAAAGACCCCTGGTGTTTTAATACCAATTGAAGAGGTCGAAACTCACTGTCTGGCTGAAGGAAGAAATTTCAAGATCGGGTCTAAGATGACATCGGAATTGAAGAGTAGAATGTTGTCTTTTTTAACAGACCATCGTCATGTTTTTGGTTGGTGCAATGCTGATGTGACCGGAGTACCAGCGTATATAATAACACACCAACTATCCATCCGAAGAGATATAACACCTGTTGTACAAACGAGGAGAGGCTTTTCTAAGGAGAAAGCTGATGTCATAGTTCAAGAGGTTGAACGGCTTACTAAGATGGGTCATATAAAGGAATCTCAGTACCCTTTATGGACAGCCAATCCGGTGTTAGTGAAAAAGAAAAATGGAAAGTGGCGAATGTGCATTGACTTTACAGACCTTAATAGGGCTTTCCCAAAAGACCTATATTCGGTCCCTCAAATTGATCAGTTAGTGGACTCTACATTTGGGAACAAGTTGTTGTCCTTTATGGATGCTTTCTCCGGGTATAATCAGATCCAAGTAGATCCAAAGGATCAACAACACACTAATTTTGTTACTGATAGGGGCTGCATTGTTATAAGGTGATGCCTTTTGGGTTAACGAATGCCGGGGTTACCTATCAGAGGTTGGTGAACAAAGCCTTCGCTAATCAGATTGGGAGAAACATGGAAGTCTACATTGATGACATGATGGTAAAAAGTGTGAAAGAAGAATTACACTTGGCAGATCTGCAAGAAACTTTTTCCAACTTGGTGAAAGTAAATTTAAAGTTGAATCCAGAAAAGTGTGTTTTTGGAGTGCGGTCCGAAAAGTTTTTGGGTATGTAATAAGTGAGAAAGGGATACAACCTGATCCAGACCATCTTGGTGCTTTATTGTAGATAGAGCCTCCTCGGAATATTAAAGAAGTACAAAGGTTAACAGGGAGGTTAACTGCTCTAAACCATTTTTATCTCAAGGTCTTCGGATAGGTGTGCCCCATTTTTTTAAATTTAAAAGATGCAAAAAAAATTAACTGGTCCCCACAGTGCGACCAGGCTTTCGATGAAATTAAAAAACACTTATCCTCTCCTAAAACCTTGTTTAAGCCTGTTGATGGAAAGACATTGTACCTATATTTAGTAGTCTCTGATTGTGCCATAAGTGCAGTACTAGTAAGGGAGGTGGATAATTACCCTCGTCCAAAGTACTACATCAGAAAAAGCTTGATAGATGCTGAAAAAAGGTATTTAAAACTCGAAAAATTAGGGCTGGCTTTCGTAATTACAGCTAGGAAAATGAGACCCTACTTTTAGTCTCATTCTATCATTGTCCGAACGTCTTTTCCCTTGAAAAACGTTCTTCAGTAGGCAGACGTATCGAGCAGAATGACCAAATGGTCAGTGGAGTTGGGAGACTATGATATTGATTTTGCCCCTCGAACTGCAGTCAAAGCTCAGTCTGTTGCTGATTTCCTAGTTGAATTGCATTCGGACGGAGACACTGAGCAAGCAATTGGGGAAAAATTAAGAAAGTATGGGTTGTCCGGACTGATGGTGGATCAAGTACTATGGGTTGTGGTGCTGGAATATGTTTAACCTCTCCGTACGGCGACAAAATGTACTAGGCTATATGTTTTGCTTTCAGGGCCTCCAATAATGAGTCCGAATATGAAGCTGCTATAGCTGGTTTGAAGTTAGCCCTTATTTGTGGAGCCAAAAAGGTCTGGTTAATTAGTGATTCTCAACTTCTTATCCATCATACACAAGGTCAATCTGAGGACAAAAAAGGAATACCTGGTTAAATATTTATTCATTCTTAAATAAGTGGCACTTAACTTCTTACCCCGCTAGCAGACTCCTTAGCAACCATAGCATATTCTGAGTCATACCCATGGATTCATGTGCAAGAGTGCCCATCCATTCAACTCAATCAGAGCAAGAAGGGGAGGAAAATTTAAACATACAAGTGATCCAATCTCAGGATTGGAGGTATCCCCTTTTTCAATATATCTCAGATGTTATCTTGCCTCCGGAAAAAGCAATAGCAAGGAAAATGAAGTATAAGGCTCGTGGATTTGTAATTCTAAAAGACGTTCTTTACAAGAAGTCCTTTAGTAAACCTCTCTTGCTATGTTTGGGGATTGAAGAGTCCCAAATAGGGTTTTCCGAACTACATGATGGTGAGGGATCATCACATTTTGGTTATAGAGCTTTAACCTGAAGAGTTTTGTTGGCCGGATACTACCGGCCCTCTATAATGGAAGATGCCAAGGAATTGGTAAAGAAGTGCGATTCATGCCAGAGATACGGTAATGAAATTCATATCTCAGCTGTCCTTTTAGAGTCGATTTCGGAGCCAATACCTTTTGCTCGTTGGGTGCTGGATCTGGTAGGACCTCTACCTATGGCGCCCAGAGGGTGCAAAACTATTATAGTTGCCATTGATTATTTCTCAAAGTGGATAGGAGCAGCCCCATTGGCAGGAACTACTTCAAAAGCTGTTATAAAGTTTATTTTATCTAATATTTGCTGCAGATTTGGGGTTCCACAAAAGATAACCACAGACAATGGGCCACAATTCGATAATAAGGATATGGAGAGCTTCTATGCCTGTAGAGGCATTCAACAATGCTTTTCTTCTCCTTTCCACCCAGATGCAAACGGTCAGGTTGAAGTGGCGAACAGGACCATCCTGTCCGGTCTTAAAAAGAATTTAGAAGGAGCTGCTAGAAAGTGGCCAAGTTATCTACAAGAAGTACTATGGGCCTATCGGACTACACCTAGGGCTGCTCCACAGGAATCCCCATTTGCCTTGGTGTATGGTATGGATGCAATAGCTCCTATAGACGCAACTCTTCTTTCATTCAGAGTCCACAATTTTTCCGAACAGGCTAATGAAGTGACAATCAGAAGTCAACTTGACTTGATAGAAGAAAAAAGAGTTAAGGCTCATCTCAGAGCCACACACTATCAGGGTTTAATGAGAAGCAGGTTTGCTTCCAAAGTCAGAAGAAGGGATTTTCAACCAGGGAATAAAGTGTTGAGAAAAGTCTTCCTACATACCAAGGAGAAGCAGTTCGGTAAGCTAGCTCCAACTTGGGAAGGACCCTATGTGGTCAGTGAAAAGCTTAAACCTGGGACATACAGGCTTCAAGACAAAGATGAAAGGATCTTAAATCACCTCTGGAATGTTGAACACCTCTAGTTGTATCTAGAATGAAAGATATGTAAATATTTACTTGTTTAAAGTCCATGTAAATATTAGGGGGCATACTCTTTCCTACCCCGGTGGCGCGGGGAGGTTTTAATGAAGTGTCCGGGCTTTTTAATAAAATTCGATGCCTTCTTGAAAAATTCGGAGTGTTTCGATTGATAGCTTCTTTGAAACTTTTTAAAGTATCACTGACAGACCATTTAAACATTTGTAATCGGAGAATTTAAACACTCTCAATTTAAAATACTTGTAAAATTAGGGCTATTTAAACATTAGCCATCAATATTGGGTAACTATAAGACAATGCAAGAATTGTGTAAGATGAAATTTCCCGGCTAACACCGGGGAGTGATATTAAAAAATGTAAAGTGCCTTGGCCATCCAAGGACTTTGGAGTTTTTAAAAGAAAAATCCGGACAAGTACCGAACACGGTTACAAAAATGCCTTGGCCGTCCAAGGACTTTAGTCTGACACAAGAATTAAAGAAAAGTAAAAGATAGTTAAAACTTAGAGACTAGGCTCCCTTAGATGTTCCAGCCTCATCTGGTTTCTTCTTGGGGTCTTTGGGATCCTCATTAGGACTCTCTCCAGTCCCCTCTTTCTCATCAATGGTATCATCATAACCATTGGAGTAGTTTTTCTTATCACCATCCACCATTGTGTGGAATGGGATATCATCGTATTCAACGTACTGCCACAAATTATCGAGCATCCTCTTCGGGAATGTTCGGTGGAAAAGCAAGACCATATCGGATTTTACTTCGGCATACCTCTCTTATTGGGAGTCGATCACCTTGTTGGTGTATGCATCGATCTTGCTCCTTCTTGGGATTGTCTTCTCCTGCTCCTTTATCAGATCATCTTTCTCGTGGTTAACTCTAGACACAACATCTTCGAGCGAAATCTTGTCATCGGTTAGGGTTTGGATGACATTTTCTTTGGCCTTCACCTACTCTCTTGAAGTCGAGAGATCTTTCTCCAAGCAAGAACACTTAGATTGGAGTTCTTTGTTAACCCCCTCCAAAGTGGACAGCCTGTTGGCCAAGTCCTCTTTCTCGTTCTTTAACTCCTCGATCTCTCTCCTTAATGCCTCAGCATTCTGGTTGGCGTTAAGGAGATTGTTGGATAAGCTCTTTTTGTCTGCGTTAAGTGTGTTAGTGAGGGTGGATTGACTTCGCACTTGTCTCTCCAAGTTGAGCACCGGTTGAATATTTCTCAACAAGGAGTGGGTCACCATGTCCTTCTCCCCTGAAACAGAAAAATACTTACCATTGAAAGTGACGATGTTCGAAGAGCTTGGAGGGAGGTAAGGGCCAGCGAAGTCGTCCTTCTCGAGGTCTTCGAAGTATAGTCCAATCGCTTGAAGGCCACTAATGTCTACTCCATCAATGTTAATATTTCTTCCGGTACCCTCTCCAGTGTGAAAATCACTTGGGATTTGCTCTGCCTGTGTTGGGTCTGTTGGGTCGACCGAAGGAAGAGACTCCGGAGAGCTAACTCATCCCCCTTAGAGATTTTCTTCTTCTTGGCTTCTCTATCTCCACCGTCTGCTCCCCGTTTTCGGTCTTTTTTGGGAGCCTTTGAAGGTTTTGGAAGTCCCACTGCCTCTTTGGTACTCTCGTCCTCCACCACTTAAAGCAGAGAAGCATCGATTCCTCCTTGATCTTGCACCTCCTGGTTTGCTGACACGATCTCCTCAACACCATCTTAATTGACCTTAGCTGCATCTGGCCTTTTCTTGCCTTTCTTGCCTTTCATCTTGCTTGGGGATTTAGCTCTGCCCGGCAAGGCCAACTTCCTATCTTTCTCATCTGTCCTCTGTAGGATGACACCCAAAGGAGATGGTGTGGTCAGTTCTTCCCAAGACAATTCTCTCCGGCCGGTTGTGTTCCAGAGGTAAGATCTTACCAGGTTGCCGGCAGTAAAACAATTGTGGAAGCAATTTTCCCACTTGTAATCAGCCTAAGCATTCAGCTTGGCACAAGTTGTCTGCCCCTCCTCTAAGTAGTTAGAAAACTCCTTCGGCAGCACTACCCAAAGAAGAAGAAGAGAATTTAAGTAAACAAATTTTTTGTAAGGAAAGAAAAACAAACATGATGAAATATTTACCTGTGCTTTTCCATCTACTGGTAAGCATGCTTGGGTTGACACCAGCTTTAATCTTCTTTTCATTTTCCCAAGCCCCACTAATGAACAATAATTGGGTCTTCCAATTCTTCTCCGCTTCGAGAAGATCATCCACCACTTTATAATTATCACCCATGTTAAAATGGTAGAAGGGGATGATTTGATTCTTGCAAAGGCTGGCCACAACAGCAAATTGCTCCATCGGAAGCGGGATTCCAGAGAGCCTAGAGGCCATGATGCAGGCATGAGGGTGTACCAATCATTGGGACTCAGTTGGCTTGGACAGAGCTTTATCAGATGAAAGTATGTGACAATCTCTGGGTCCAAGGGAAATCTAAGCCCCGGGTTGAACAATTATGTGTAGAAAACTATCTCACTCAGCTTGCAGTCCATGGCGTTTCTGGATTGACCGGTATCCTCACTTTAACAAATTCTAGGATCCCCCACTTCGTTTGGATCTGGCCTAATTCAGCAGTATGAATGAAGGCGTAGTTGATCTTCTATATGGCTAGGTCCCACATTGTGGAAGCAAGGTCATACTCTGCTTTCAAGGTACTCCGGCAGGTCCGGATGTTTTAAGCACATCTTCTCTTTACCTTTTCCTTCTTGGAAGTAGCAGCCTCCCCCGTCTGCCCAGAGACATCAGTCTCAAAGGGGCTTCTTCGACGCTGTCCTTCATCACATCTTCCATCACCATGGAAGGATTGTGAGTTGTCTTTGGTAGAGGAGTGCTGGTGGTTGGTTCAGTAGGATGTCCGGATGGCTGAGCATCGCTTTCCCTTTGAGGTCTGGTGTCCGACTGGGGCTCGGATCCGGAGGGTTCACGTCGAAGGCTTGTTCCGGTAGCCTCCGGACCAGACGATTTATCCTTATAGACTTTGATGGGTGCCTCTGACCCTGTAGCTTTTTCCTTGGCCCCAGACTTAGAGGGACCTGATTTCAAAGACTTAGACTGTGGAGCAACAGCCTGGCCTTTTACTAAGCGGCCTCTTCGTCGAAGAGTTAGCTTTTCAGGGGAGTTTTCAATATCTGATCCCATAGCTATGAACGGAGAAGGTCTCTTTTTGCTTGTAACAACGTTTTCCCGTTCGACAGTAGGCTGTGACTCTTGGACCGATGAGCCTGAGACGATGGGTGAAAGACTTGGTCGGAATAACCTTCTAGGTTTAGAGCTTCTAGCAGATGATGAACCTCGATCAAGCTCTGTGTTTGGTGTTTCAGACTTGTCGATTGGAGAGACTGGAAGACCTGCAACAATGCGCCTTTCTCGCTCAACTCTTTGTGCTTTTTCTAACTCCGAGAGATTAAGCCACCCCCCTTTTACAAGTGCGTTTCTTGCTGTAAACATAAACTTACACCAAAGGATTTTGAGAAGAGAGGTGAAAGCTTTAAAGTAAAGGAATGAAAGAGTAATGAAGATGGTAAAATAGTGATGACAAAAAACCTAGGAGAATACTAAAAGACAAAAGTAATGATTGAAGACGGCACTGATGTCACTGACATTAAGTGAAGAGGTTACTTTTTTGGATTAGTGGGAGCGTCGTTCTAGGGGAAAACGGCTGGTGAGGCAAATCAAAGATGACACGTGTCCCACGATCCATGACAAAACCTTTGAACTTCTGAAGAGTTTTCCAGTCCGGAAAAATCCTTTACTAAACACTAAATCCGTCCGGAAAATGTCACAAGTGCTGAAAATCGATTTTTTAGGTCTTGCCAAAGGCCTTCGAATAAAACCTAAAAAAGGGGCTACTGATGAGTCCGGAAATCTTCACCACTCACTCTAGAAACCGGACAGGGGAAATTCGGACAAAATCCACCCACTGAGCCATCTGAACTGAACAAAAGTATTAAAAGCTAATCAGCTTTTGACTAAGCTAACTGCTAATTTGCTTAATAAACTAATGGGTTTTTGAATCCGACCCGGTTTCATAAACTTGACCCGAAAGCCCATGCGGCCCATAATTAAGGGTATAAACACCCAACCACTTTCATTAATGAGGGTAATGAACATTTAATACAACCAGGCAGCTTAAATCTCTCACTACAAAACACCCAAACATTAAATACCTTTGAAACACCACAAAATACCTGACAAAATTATCCTCAGTCGAAAATAATCCACACCAAATACGATATAAAATATCATTTAAACATAACACTAACAAAACTAAGCAATCTTCTAAAACTTAATCCTCGTTTTCTTCATCTAAATAATAATGTCCTCAAATTGGCCGATTGGCCAAGAGAAACCCAACTTGGCCTCATGACCAAGCACTTTATCCTACATAATCATAAGCTAGGCCTTATCGAAAGCTTGGCCACATGACTAAAGCAAAAATATCCGCATGGTCCCATATTATGGCTTGAACACCAAGCTTAGCCTGCGGTCAAGCTTGTGACAAGGCTTCGTTATGTACCATGGATCGACTAACAAGCTTGGAAAATGATCGATCGTTTTCCAAAGCCTAGTTGTACACCATGGCTCGAACAGTAGGCTTAGCCAACAACCATGCTTGTGTGAAAGCCTAGTCGTCTATTCTGGATCGACCAAAATGGGACCCCATTTTTTATAGGGGAAATATAATCACCGAGAACCTTACTTATTCCTTCTTTCGCAATTAATTGAAGTACGTGGCATAAACATTTGGTGTGAAACAATTTTGGAAAAGGGGGATTGCAATCTTCTATAAGCATTTTTATAGCAGATGCATTTGAAGATGCATTATCCAACGAAATAGACATAATCTTGTTTTTAATGCCATAAACATTCATGCATTCAATCATACTCTCCCTAATTATTTGTGCGTTATGCTTCCCAATTGATTCAAACCATATAATTCTCCTTTGGAGGACCCATTCGGCATCCATCCAATGAAGGGTAACACATACCATATCAAAATCAGTAAAAGTAGCTATGTCACTAGTAATCGAAACATTCCATGGCAAAGTCAGCATAGTTTGAATAATGCCTTTTTTCTTTTTAAATAATATTTAAAGGCTAGCGATTTTAAAGAGCTACGTGGAATGCGTTTTGCGTGTGGGTTTACCCCAGCTTGCATCCAATTTTCGTATCTCCAAGAATTCCCAAAACTAAATGGTTGTAAACTACCGACTGCATAAATCATTGTTTCTTCCCTATACATATCGTGGTTAAACTCAAAAGGAAGACCTGTTTGAGGGTTCATGCAAACATTAGTTGGGTTAGGTTTTGTAGGATCATATACTTCATGTTTCAATAAATGTTTTACCATAGTGCTAGTGCCCATATTTCTAGTTCCACTTACGTGAAGATAACATTTTTTGCACTCGTTACAAATACAAGAATAACCATCTTCTGATAGAGTATAGTGTTTCCAAATCCAAGATGTTTTCTTACGAGATCTCGACCAACCACTAGTACTTCCACCACCACTTTCGTGGGAGGAGAGTGTGTCAACATGAGGGAGTTCTGTAGAAAATTCCTCTATGGTATCGAGATCCACATTAGATGGTGGGTTTACCCCAGTATTTCTACGTTTTGAATTCATTTTAAAACTAATAACATTTTTTTTAAATATGCAATAAAATACTAATAATAAAATCTAAATTTAGACTAATAATAAGATAGAACAACTAAATTTAGACTAATAACAAGATAGAACAACTAAATTTAGACTAATAACAACTAAGAAACAATTTGCGGAAAAACAAAAATCAAACTATTTCGAACGTAGGAGTAGAATATGTAAAATAAGTAATTATAGTTTTCTAGAATTTTTCGAACAAGTAGATATATTTAGAGAGAAGTAGAGAGTTGTTTGAGAGGTGTGAGTATTGAGTTGGGGTCTCCTCTATTTATAGGGGAGACAAAAAAAAACGAACATTCAAAAAAAAAAAATGTCCGGACCATCCTGATCAATATCCGGATGGTCCGGACACACGGTCCAGGGCATCCGGACGAAATGTCCGGACGCCCGGACAGAGAATTCGGACCATCCAGATATCGATCCGGATGGTCCGGACGTCATCCGGGGCATCCGGATGAATCTCCAGATGTCCCGGACCTCAACGGCTAGTTGAACTTCAACTAGTCGTTGCCAATTTAAAGCTGCGGACCATCCAGATGCCTGGCCAGATGGTCCGCACGATGACGTCATCATGACGTCATCTAACGGCTACTATGAAAAATAAAATTCCTATAAAAACTACCTATCTCCTACTCTATTTTTCACTCAACTACAAATCTATCCTCTCTCTCCACTACAAATCTATCCCCTCTCTCCACTACAAATCTATCCCCTCTCTCCACTACAAATCTATCTCCTCCTCTCCACTACACTTCTCTAAATTTTTTTTATATTTTTCAAACACTATTTTAAATTTCAGGTTTCGTTAAATGTCTTCGAAAAGATCAAAGCATGTCCGTCAAGGTGGATGTAGTGAATCAACCACGAGACATGTGAAAGAGGTGGAAGATATGCTGTTTGAAGATATAGAGGTAACAGAGAGCGCGACTATCGAACATCACGGAGAAGGGGAGCTTCGCATCCGTAATCAGGAAGGAGGTCGAGGTGTAACCAAAATTTGGTCCGGTATGTATCTGGACTACGAGGAACTGATCCAAATAGAGGGTATGCAAAAAAATTTCAAACTTATTGAACCTAATAATGGCCTAGGTTGGATGACACTAGCTACATTCAAATGTGATTGGTATCTAGAACTAGTACGCAAGTTTTATGCCACCGCAAAATTAATTGAAAATGATCCAAGAGGTTTAGGAATGAATTGTTTGGTTGATGGCAAACCCTATAGTTTTTTTGAAACTGATTTCCAAGAACATTTTTTCGTTCCAACCCATGATATGTATACCGGTAATAAATTACCTTCCATTAGTTATCGCCCTTCGATCTGGGGTGCTGATTGGCCTATGTCTTACGAAGAAGCAGTAGAGCTTCTTACTTGTCCTGGTGCGTAAGCTCCGAAAATTAGCGGTAAATTTCAAGCCATGCGGGGTAATTTGGATGCTAATGGGAAATTAGCTTTGAAATTGGTAAATAGTACATTTCTTCCCCCTAGTAACAATGATTCGCAGCTTTCATATATTCAAACATTTGTTACTGCTTTTATCGTCCGAAATCAGGGAATAATTAGTTTACCTAGCTTGATGATTCGAAATATGGCCACGAGGTGTAATACAGATAAACTACCTTATGGGATGATAGTGAGTCACTTGCTTGTTTCGAAAGGAGCTGATGTGAGTATGTACACTCCGATGAAGGTGAGGCCGACTAGTGCTATAGGTAGAAACTCTTTGCGTTTTCAGGAAATATACTCTTGGGATGAAGAGTTGATTTCGAAATTGGAGGCATGGAACCACCATAGGCCCGACTTGAATCAGATATGGACTGCGAACGGTCTTACAAAACCGCCAAATCCACCTACTCAGTATCGAGTTGAGGCTCAAGCGCCTTTTGATCCAAATGTTATTGGTGGTTCTTCTGGAGTACCGCCACAAGAAAGACGAACCGATCGCGAATTTGCTGAGGTTTGGCATCAGCAGCATATGGATTATATGCAATTTGCGCATACTCAATAAAAGGAATGGCATGATGATTTTATAAAATGGCAAAGTGAATTTCAAAATTGGCAAGGGGGGGGGGGGGGTGGGGTAAATGACCAGCTTAGCCAGATACAGCAGTGGCAAGTAGGGGTGAATGATCAACTTGGTCACCTCCAGCAGTGGCATGGTCAATATGAGCAGTGGCATGGTCAATACGAGCAGTGGCATCATGGACAAGATCAATGGAATGAGCGATTTGCAAACTCTCAAGCCGAACAGTCGAAGTATATGCGACAGATGATGGAGAACATGTATTTGCAAGGTCCACCGCCTAACAACAACAACAACGATGAAGCTCCTTAGTTTTTTGCATTTGATTGTCATTATCGTTGTAATGTTTTTCTTTTTTATTTGATTGAACAACTATGTTACTTGTTTGGTTTTTATTTTTAATGAATTGTTTATTTTGCTTCTATTTTTTATTAAATTTTATTTAAATCACTTTCGCTTTCAATTTTTATTTTGTTCTTTACAACTTACAAGTAATTTATGTTTATGCATATAAACTTCTAATATTGAATAGTTCAAAAATACAATAAACTATATAATTCATCTAACCATAAACACTTAAAGCTTGAAAGAATCTAAAGAATCACCTAATAATTTAAAATTAGAATACAATTATATGTCTAATAGGTATATATTATTTAATATGTACATAATATTAAATATAACATCTTAAATATCTAGTATGTTCAAACAATATACAAATTATTTTACAATTATATTGTTTACGATATCTTGTTTAAGACAATCAAATTTTTATTTTTATATTTTTACAATTATTGAAAGTTGTAATCAAAATACAAGTAAATGTATATATTTTATTTAATATCTACATAATATTAAATAAAATATCTTAAATACATAAATATAAATATATAATCAAACGTATCAAAATCAAATTACAATTATTTTTTTAGAATGTAATTGATTGATTATAAAATTTCGATTAAAATGAAAACATATTTAAATTAAAATACATGAAATAGAATAATTAACTCGTGTATATGATACATATCTCAATTATTAAAATTAGATTCAATTAACACTTACAAATTAATTTTAAATAACATTATAAAATATTCTAATAAACGGTTCTTAAATGGTTTGGCTGGTGGTTTGAACTGATAAACGGTTCTTAAATGGTTTGTCTGGTGGTTTGAACTGGCGGTTTAACTGTGAAACTGGCCCATTAGGACTGCAAACTTGCAGGACCGCAACCCGCCAGGACCGCATAAAGAGCAAACTGGCAGGACCGCAACCCGCCAGGACCGCAACCCGTGGTTCTGATTTAAACGGTTTCGATGGTTCGCGGTTCAGACCGTTTGCCACCCCTACCTTCAGCAATAAAAAAAGCCAGTGAGACGAAAAGAAGCTCTTTTTTTAACCTTAAAATTTTTACCTCCTCTTTTTTTCTTTTTTTTCTAAATCAGTTTCTAAGCACGAACAATCTCAACTGTTCCGCTTTTGTAGTTCAATTTGGGATTTAAAGGCCAAATTTTCTTACTTCTTTTTAAGACTGTTACAATTTTTTGTTTCGACATTCGATCAAACGCAATTTTCTTTAATTTCTCTCTAAAACTTTGAAATTAACAGGTAACCAACTAAATATGATTCCTTCATTTTTCTATAAGTTACACGGTTTAGAATTAGTTTAGAAGTGTTGAAACCAAAAAATCAGTTGCTAGTTAGGATTCTCTATGAAATATACCTTCGTACTCTCATTTTTTTGGTAACATGATTTGAAAGTAAAAATGATCTCTCTTTTTGCATTTGTCGTATTGCATTTAGCCATTTTATTCAAATAAAATGTCTAATATTCTATTATTTCTTGTTTTGAATGTCCATTTTTGGTTTCATTCAGTTTAAAGGTTTATATCACAACATCTTACGTCTTCATTGGATGTCATGGTCACATCTCGCACTCTTTTTGCGTGGTTTAATCTATGTTATCACTTGTATCCCATCTTACCAAATGTGTTTTATTTTTCACATGTATCGCATATTCGCATATATTTTTGTGCATGACATGTTTTTTTAGGATGTCTCACATGTATTTTTTATCTGGTCTCGCATAGTTCAGTTGTTAAAGGTTTCATATATGTACATGGAACTCGTCTCGTATCGTACTTATAACTAGTATCGCCATAATTTGTTGTTGTTTCTCGTATATTCCTTCAATTGGTCTCTTCTTGTTTGTTATACATATTCTCGCCTCTTTTTTGAACTAGTCTCGTCTTGTTTGTTATACATGGTCTCGCGTTTTGTTGCAAGAAAAATGGGTCTTAAAGTTTGTCATTGTAGATCTGTTCCAGTGAACATCCTAAATTTGGTCAATTCGGACCTAGGTCGAATACAATTCTGATATAAATATAAAATGTGTTACTCTTTTAATGGTTAGTATATTGGTTTATAATTAAACAAGAAAAATATATTTATAATTATGTTGATATATTTTGTAATGCAGTCATTCATTATGGAGCATAAAATTATTATGCAAAAAGCAAAATGCTACAAATGGTGGGATTCGAACGAAAATCAACAAACTTGGATTTGATTCAAAAGATGAAGAGGTATTGTATGTCTTAGTTGCAGCAGTATCCCATGTAGTAATTGTCCCAAAAATCGTATGTTTAGTTGCATTAGTCGGGCATATTTTATTACAATACTTTTACATATATTATTTGATCGAAACTGTCATGTAATATTTTAACTAGGCTCACATGTTATACTATAATAGTCTCACATGTTTTATTTGAATTAGTCGCTTCTATAGTATTTTGCTACAATCTCGCATCTTTTACTAATTTTTTTATCATTTTATATGTTTTGGAAGGTGAATTAACCCTATAAACTATAGAAATAAGTACCATTGGTGGGGATGGAGATATTGGGAACGATCTGGGAGATGATCCAGTTGGGAAGCCATATCATGTACAAGATATAAGCCCTAAGAAAAGAACTAAAAAACTAACAAGAAAAAGAAGAAGAAAAGCTTGATATCCTAGACAGCTATCACCAGAACAACCATAATATCAACCAGAACAACCATAACATCAACCCGAACACACCAGCCTACAACCGAAAAAAACCAATCGGAACACCCCCAACAAAAACCAAGGGTTTAAAAGATGAATTAAATGTTGGCTTCATCCTACGTGAATTTATACCCAAAAAAGAAAGACTTCAACCCCCTCTAAGAAAACTGAAAAATCTTCCAATGACACTCCAACCACCTTCAAGAAAAGTTGAACCACCTCCAAAAGGAACACTACAACCACATACAAAAGGAGATCTTTTTCTTAGTACCTGGAACGTAAAAGACGTATGTATATCTGAACATTAAAGTTCAGACGTATAAAGAATTTACTTGAAAGAGAAAGGTGAATTATAAGTATATATTCCTCTTCTAGTCTCGTATTTCCAATCAATGATAATTTTACACGTCTCGCATGTTCTTTCTTTTCTCTTCCATAACGGCCTTGCATGTTTTGTTTTCATATTGTAGTCTTATATCAGTACATACCTTGTTTCTGATATATAAAATATCTCAAATTATTGTTGCAGATTGTAGTGAGAGATTATGTGATAGTTGAGTTAGGTGACTAATTGGAATTTCAATACCCTCACAAAGTAACATTTTTATGATCTAAAACCCAATGAATCAATACCACCAGTTAACAAAGAGATGCCACAAGTCTCACTAGAACACCAACCAAACTAAGCGATCCCACCAGCCAACCAACAAAACCAAGTAAACCTACCCTTCTCAACTGAACACCAACCATACCATCCCGTCTCATCAGAACACCAACGAGACCACCTAGTCGGACTATAACACACGAGTCCCACTAGAACACCAACTAGACCACCCAACATCACCAAAACATCAACCAAACCAAAATATCACAACAGTCAACCAACCAAAACACCAAGTGATATCACCAGATAACAAACTAGAACACGAACAAGAACAGTAACACCAACCAAAATAATAAAAATACAATACAAAAAGGAACTTTTTACACCACTGGTAAGTAATATAAAACTCACATATTCCATATGTGCTGATTACATTGTATTAGAACATGTCTCGCCTTGGGAAGTATTACAAATATCATCTATTTTTTTGTTAACTAGTCTAACATATTTTTAACACATATCTCACATTATAACATTGCACTAGAATCGTAGGTTGCATCTTCCATGTGTGCCTATATAAGTCGTGCATTATAGATGATGTCACATATATTTATTATGCAAAAGAGAAGCATTGCCATCATCCTTAGCTAATACACCATAAAAAACACGTACTTCAGAAGAAAGTGATATCACAAAGACACGACCTACACATAAAGATAGAATGAGGATGATGTTGTGCTGAAAGTTGTTGCTGACGTGAAAAAGATTGAGGTTGTTGTTTCTTGGGATTCTACAACTATTACTATTATGGATGCTACTAGTGAAGTTGATGTAAAAGAGATATAGAGAATATCAAAGGTACAAGTTTGTGAACATGTAAATGGATCTTAAGTAGACTAAGGTTCAACTTTTAATATATTTTGTTTTACCTTGTCATATATGGTAGGGTTGTAAAACACTAGATTGTCATATATTGTCGTGTTATATAAGATTATATTTTATGTTGTTTTTAATTTATCTTGCCTGTTTTTGTTACTTAGTCTCAACTATTCTTTTATTTGGCTCGCATGTTTGTTTTCAATAAGTGGCCTAGTATATATCCTTAATTTATAATGGATACCACACATATCTTAATAATACGTGTCGATGTCTCATATCTTTTGTATATGTATAAAGAGTCTCGAAAGTTGTCTTCATGTATAACAGGTCTTGGATCAATCTTAATGAAACGGGTTGATGTCTCTCATCTATCCTTCATGTATATTTGGATTCGCATGTGTATTTTAAGGATATATGGTCTCGCCTATTTTTTAGTACATGTCTCATATCTCAATTGACCTTTGTCTCGTATCTTTCAGGCTGGAAAAGTACAAGTGCAAGAGGATGATGAATGCCCTGTTTTTGAATAAACACAATATGAAATACAAATAGTGACTAAAACTCATTCAGAAATAGATATCATAAAAAATAAAATGATTCATATCCATGAATACCACGCGAATTGTATGGTATAACCTAACATCATATGCAACAATACCAATGACTATATGTGTAAGTGATCTGACGATGCTACTTAGTGAACACAAACTAAATTATAAGGTAAAATTAAGGATGTATTGCATGCCTTTAATAACTCATGTGTCGTATTATAACATTGTCTCACTCTCATATGGCTTATTTATGACATAACTAAGTCTCGTCTCTTGTATAATATGTCAACCACTTGTCATTTGGTAGATTATTGGCACTTGGATTTATAAGAAATTCACAAGAAAAAAAAATCCAAGTACCATCTAAAGGTTTTGATGAGAAATACCCAACTAATTTTCATAAAATAGCACTTCATGGTCATACAACGGTAAGTATAACAAAAAATATGTCTTTATTATTAAACAAAACATGTTTATAATCTTTTTTTCTTAATGTAGACTTCAGTGGATTATAAAGAAACTATAACTCGACACCATATATTATGTGTTGCTTCCGGTATGAACCATCAGGAAAGATATGATGAAACATTAGAAATTTCTGATTATTGACCTTGAAAAATAGAGAAGAAGCAAACTATTTACTTTTAATCGACCTCGTCTCTTTCCTTGTAATTTGTCTCACCTTTTTATTTTTAATTAGTCTCGTATTATAACGATGCATTGGTATCACATGCTGATTCTTCCATGTGTAGTTATTCAAGTCTCGTATTATAAATTGTCTCACTTATTTTCTTACATGTATTTATTTTTCTGATCTCACATATATTTATTATCTTATTTATTTTAATCTTGCTTATAATTCAAGTACATATTAACGAGAAAGCAATATAAGGTAATCACATGCATAGATATTATACAATAAATGCTAGGACCATTCAATTCTGATGTTTTTGTTTGCGAATACACAAAACGTTTATACATATTTGGTTTGTTTCTAAGAAATACATTGAAGACATGTGTACGTTAAAGAGAGAAAAAATTGTGTATCATTTCTTTAACGATGGCCAACCCAAAGTTTATTGGAAAATGCCTTGACCGGTAGTGAGTTTGAAAATTACCTCGAAATACTTGATGTTCATCCGCAGCGGCAACAGTTTACTGACCACGGTGAACGTTGCTTGACAAACTTTGATGAGTAACAACATCAGAGGTTAAGTCATTGATGAGTAATTATCCCGATAGGTTTAAATTAATTCACTAAACTAAGGGCTTGTTAAATTTGGGAGAAATTTTTTAGCCATCAATAAAACTCTAAATTAATCAAAAAATCCAAACTCCATCTATACAGTCAAGTTATTAAAATAATTAAACACCTAAGCATGTTTTCGATAAGAATAAATCACTATATTGAGGCCCTGTAACCAATTAATATAACTAATTGAATCAGATCAAATTAGTCTAGCATATATGAAAAAAATTATAAAACCTTCTATATTATTTAAATCTTCCTTAACGACGAGAGACCTATTTGAGCTCATAAATGGTTTTTTCTTAAGATTGTAAACCATATATTCTTAGTTACCTACTACAACGTGTTCTGGTTGCACCATATAGATTTGTTTCATTAATAATATTGTTGATAAAAATTGTTTTCAAATGCATTTCATGAAGCTCAAGATCAAAGTGTGCAACTAATGTTATGGTTGTTCTAAGAGAATCATTCATTGATACTAGAAAGAATGTTTCATAAAAATCCATCCATTCATATTGAGTATAAACTTTGACTAGAAGGCGTGTTTTATATCTTTCTAGATTACGAAGACAATTGCGTTTACGTAAAGCCACTTACAACCAATCATTTTTTTCCTTCATGTAATGGGAAAAGTTTCCATGCCGTATTGTCTTGCATGGATTTGTACTCTTCAATATTAACCTCAATCTGTTTCCGATAATTAGAGATTTATATGGCCTATTTGTATGATGAAGTATCATCTACAGTTCTAGCACATGACTCACCATGTTCTTAAAGACATATTATAGAAATTAAATGTATACTATTTTTTTTATCTCATGAGCCTTCTTAAGGGCACTATTACTTCTTGTTGGATTTCTTCAGGACGTAGAGTTTGGTCCTCACGAACAATGTAATTTTGGTCTTACTATGGAAGATTACATTCAGGTTCCTCTTCTTATAGTTGGGTTATATGTGTAACCTAGTTAAAACTCTCACGTGGAACATCAATGTTATTCTGAGTATAACATTATTTTAACAAGACAAAAATGATTAGAACTAAATTCTAATCTTTTAATACACGTGTATCCCCGTTAGTGACTTCATCAATATGTATAAATTCATCGTCCAACTGAACATTTATTATATTTTTCTTCCTTTCAAACTAAACATCCCCTATATATTTTACCGTTACCCAGTGAGAGGATCATAGAAATTAAAACCTATATAGAACTCAGAATAAACAATGAATAAGCAACTAACGATTTTTTGTGTCTAGTTTCTTTTCTTGAGGTTTGTAAGCCTTTGCCTCAACTAGAAACCCCCATATATGAAGATGTTTTAAATTGGGCATGTGCTCATTAAAATTATCATATTGGGTCCTAAGGGTTGCCTTAGTGGGTACTATGTTGAACATACAAGCATCACATTCCATTGCTTCCCCTAGAGAGATAATGGTAGAGATGAATTACATATCATACATATAACCATATCGTTAAATGTACGATTATGTCTCATAGATACACTATTCATGCGAGCAAACCAAACATTTTATACTAAGAGATTATGCCACATTTATCTAGGTAATTTTTAAATGGCCTTTGACTTTGTTCACTTGATCTTCCATATCTACCAATATTATTCACCACCATGGTTAGATCTAACTTTTTTTAATGTTTTTACCAATTTATTTTTCAACTTTGGTCCTAAAACTTTTGAACTTGTCCATGGCTTTGAACTTTTTATGAAGATGGTAAAAGCATCTGAAAGGAGAGAAGTCATCTATAAATTATACGAAGTATCATATCCCGTTCCATAATTCCTTTAGATACAAACCAGAAAGATCGACATGTATCAATTCTAAGACCCATCTGATTTTGATTTGTTTCAATTGATACACTCGATACATGTACCAAAGTCAGAGTAATATAGGGGACCCAACAAACCTTTATCACAACTTTGATTATACAACGTAACCTGTTTTACCACAGTTAGGATTTTTTGGATTTAGTAATTTAATTTGCTACAAGTTGTGCATTCATAGAAATTTTGTGACTATCATCAGTATTCAATAAATACACATTACTTTCCTTTATCAAACTTCCATGACCAAAAAATAATTTAAAAGAGAATGTAAATTTATTATTTTCCATATGATAAGAATATACATATCCATAAAAACAAATTCATTCGAACAATGGGAACAAAGATTACATTATCTAAAAAAAATGAAATGTCCACTAGAATGTTTTAAGTTGCTAACAAATGGCTTGAGGTCCCGCTTGTTGTCACAAATGATTTTTTATCCTCACTTCAGCATCATGCTCTTTAGCATCTTGCTCCTTATTTATCATTTATTCTTTTTCACATAAACTCAATTAATTTTTGAAAGAACCAAAGATGTGAGATTACATTTTCTTACCGTGTAAGCGTGATGTTTCTCACAATCCTTCTTGGGATGTCATTTCTCTTTGGACAAAATACATCGACCAAACATCAATTCTTTGGACATTTTTTTCTTAGTCGAATCATTACCTGGTCTTTTGTTATAAAATTTTCACTAAGGTTCCATCCCATTTTTGGACGCTAACATGTTCCCTTCTCACATTACCTATTCCAACAGTTTTTCCTCTTGAGCAACATGTGAAGTCAATTCATTGATCGTCTATCTTTCCCCCATCTATTTATAAATGGATCGGTAGTTTTTAAAAGTTGGCTGTAAGAATCGAAAAGTGAACTCTACCACACACTCTTCAAATAAGTCTTCTATTATTACCTTAAACTTTTGAACAATCATAGAAATTCCGAAAAACCAATTTATAACTTAAATATTACACGACTCTTGTAGTTTCAAAATTCAAACATAGCAGTTACAGTCGTTTATTATATATATAATGTTTTATTATATTTATTTTAATTTTTTATCGTAATGTGTATTAAATGAAAACGTGATTCATGCAAAGTAAAATTATGTTTCCTAAATTTAAAATTAATAAATAGCTTTCTTATTACCGTGTCAAAACTGTAAACTTCAAATGTGAAGATAGTTGTGATTTGACCGCATAAGATCGTTTATTACGAGTATTGATGGGTAAAATAAGAAAAGATGGTCAGGATTTTGAATAGAAAACTCGATTGTGTTAGGTTATATACATTGATCGTAAAATACTTAAAAGATTTGATGATACCAACACTAATGCATAGGATCCCATTAGAAGGTGCACCATCAGACGTGCTTGGGCAAGAGTAGTACTTGGATGGGTGACCTTGTGGGATGTAATTCTCCAATCTTGTTGTTGGTGATCTATTAATAAGATAAACGACACGGACAACAGCTTCAACTCAAAAACCTTTTAATAACCTCTACTTCTTAAGAAGACATCTACCCACTTCAATATTGTTTTTTTCCTTCTTTAGATACATTCTTTTGTTGAGGCGTATAACGGTCTGTCATCTCATGTTGAATCCCACTATATTTGCAATATTTCTCACATTCGTTAAAAAATATTTATCTCCACGATCTGTCTGTAAGGTGATGATTTTTAATCCAGTAAGGTTCTCCACTTATGCTTTAAAATATTTTCTTAAAAATCTTTGAATTTTTTAAATGCCTCTGATTTTTCTAAGACCCATCTAATTTTGATTTATTTCAACTGATACACTCGGTACATGTACCAAAGTCAGAGTAATATAGGGGACCCAACAAACCTTTATCATAACTTTGATTATACAGCGTAACCTGTTTTACGACAGTTAGGACTTTTTGGATTTAGTAATTTAATTTGCTACAAGTTGTGCATTCATAGAAATTTTGTGACTATCATCAGTATTCAATAAATACACATTACTTTCCTTTATCAAACTTCCATGACCAAAACATAATTTAAAAGAGAATGTAAATTTATTATTTTCCATATGACAAGAATATACATATCCATAAAAAAAATCGAAAAGTGGGAACAAAGATTACATTATCTAAAAAAAAGAAATGTCCACTAGAATTTTTTTTAAGTTGCTAACAAATGGCTTGAGGTCCCGCTTGTTGTCACAAATGATTTTTTATCCTCACTGAGCATCCTGCTCTTTAGCATCCTGCTCTTTAGCATCTTGCTCCTTATTTATCATTTTTTTCCACATAAACTAAATTAATTTTTGAAAGAACCAAAGATGTGAGATTACATTTTCTTAGCGTGTAAGCGTGATGTTTCTCACAATTCTTCTTGGGATGTAATTTCTCCTTGGAGAAAATACATCGACCAAACATCAATTACTTGGACATTTGTTTCTTAGTCGGGTCATTACCTGGTCTTTTGTTATAAAATTTTCACTAAGGTTCCATCCCATTATTGGACGCTAACATGTTCCCTTCTCACATTACCTATTTCAATAGTTTTTTCTCTTGAGCAACATGTGAAGTCAATTCATTGATCGTCTATCTTTCCCCTATGTATTTATAAGTGGATTGGTAGTTTTTTAAAGTTGGCTGTAAGAATCGAAAAGTGAACTCTACCACACACTCTTCAAATAAGTCTTCTATTATTACCTTAAACTTTTGGACAATCATAGAAATTCACAAAATATACCCGCGGAGTTTACCTTTTCTAGTGTATTTCTTGGTAGACAGATCATCAATGATACCTTGCATGTCTACCTTGTTATTTTATGAAAATGATTTCTTGACCTCCCCAAAAAAATTGTAGAAATGATAGCTTCTGTTAGAACTGCCCTATGAAATGCAACACGTCTTTTTCTAAGCATAATAACCAAAAACCAATTTATAACTTAAATATTACACGACTCTTGTAGTTTCAAAATTCAAACATAGCACTTACAGTCGTTTATCATATATATATATATATAATGTTTTATTGTATTTATTTAATTTTTTTCTCGTAAAATGTATTAAACAAAAACGTGATTCATGCAAAGTAAAATTATGTTTCCTAAATTTAAAATTAATAAATAGCTTTCTTATTATTGTGTCAAAACTGTAAACTTCAAATGTGAAGATAGTTGTGATTTGACCGCATAAGATCGTTTATTACGGTTATTTGATGGGTAAAATAAGAAAAGATGGTCAAGATTTCGAATAGAAAACTCGATTGTGTTGGGTTATATATATTGATCGTAAAATACTTAAAAGATTTGATGATACCAACACTAATGCACCGGATCCCATCAGAAAGTGCACCGTCAAACATGATTGGGCGAGAGTAGTACTTGGATGGGTGACCTTGTGGGATGCAATTCTCCAAACTTGTTGTTGGTGATCTATTAATAAGATAAACGCACAGACAACAGCTTCAACTCAAAAACCTCTTAATAACCTCTACTTCTTAAGAAGACATCTACCCATTTCAATATTGTTTTTTTTCCTTCTTTCAGATACATTATTTTGTTGAGGCGTATAACGGTCTGTCATCTCATGTCGAATCCCACTATGTTTGCAATATTTCTCACATTCGTTAAAAAATATTTACCTCCACGATCTGTCTGTAAGGTGATGATTTTTAAACCAGTAAGGTTCTCCACTTATACTTTAAAATATAGTTTTTAAAATCTTTGAATTTTTTAAATGCCTTTGATTTTTCTTTGACACAATACACCCAAATGTTTCGTGAGTAATCATCACTGAAAGATATAAAATAACAATTACCTCCGAAACATGGAACTGTTATTGGACCACAAAGATCTGAATGAAAAAGTTGCAGTTGTTTTTTTGCTCATGGTTTTGTTATTCAACTGATACATTTTCTCCATTAAGGCTCTGATCCGCTCCATCGTAGCTTCAGCCCCATCACTCATTGTCACTTTCCCGTCTGCTGCAACCTTTACCTCTAATATGGATCATAAGCCTAACTTTATATAGATATACCGCGTAAACAACTTTTTAGGATCGTCTTGCCACGCTGAATAGGCTAGGTTTCCAATTTTGATCAAGGGATTTGCGGAATCCTTTGCCCTTTCTTTTCTCCACCAGTTCTGGCTAGCCGTTTCACCTACACAAAGGGAAATTAATAAGTTACGTGTTAACAAGGACTCACCAAGTGATTCAATATTCAGCTAGTTCTAACGATTCTTACAGTTCACTTTCCATTTCCTTTCTAACTGAAGGTTCAGAGTTGGTGTTTTATGCTCCCAATTGCCGGACACGGAAACAAAGCAATTCTTGAAATTCATATCTGACGAAGGGACTTCAAAATCTTTTTCATCCTTTTAAAATGGATATATAAGAAAGGAGCTTTGGAAAGTTTGGTCACATCTGTTGTTACTAACAGCTCCGTTAGGAATACATCAATTCCTAATAAGTGCGAGATCAGTACTACGCTAAGTAGCAATCTACACCCATTCACAGATAACTGGGTGGGGCAGATGCCTAACACGTTAAATAATCGCGAATCAACTCAAGCAGTGGCAGATGCAAACCCTAATCAAACAAAGTCGTGAAAAAGCGTCTGTGTTTCTTGAGCATGATAAGGATATTCGCCTACGAAGGGCGTTATTATAGTTATATTCTCTGGAATGACACATCTATTCCTAAGTTTAACCACCCAATACGCATCTAGATAAACGTATTTGGGCCTATTTGTGATAAATAATTCTCCAAGCCATTGATTTCTTCAAACACAGGCTTTACAGTTTTTTCTACCTTCCTCTTCGTCGCCTTTTTTGGTGTCATGGTTTCTACTGAGATTGAAAGGAGGAATGGTTATAAATCAGCACGATTATTGCGGGCGAGGGAAATCGATTCGACGCGAAGTAAACTTGCATATCTGAGGGATACCCTATTTACAAGTCCCCCACTCTAGAATCTAGGGTTCTAAACTCTAGGGAAACACTACACCCATTCATATTTCTTAGAAGATATAACATACCTGGTTTACGATGCGAAAATCAGATATAAACTACTGAATAGCAACTGACAGCTTTTGGCTTTACCAAAAACTCGGTAAAACTTTAGAGTATTTTTTCCTTTTTTCCAGCAAACAATGATTCTATAAGCTAAGAGAAACAATATTGGGATATATTGGTAAGACGTCATCAAATACTTGGAAAATGTATCAAATACTAAAATTCCAGGCGTTGTTTCCAAAATACGGCTGTTTTAGAACCGTCACAGTTATACCATCAACATGTGTCGTCCAACTGGTGAATAACGATGCCAACAGTCACTTGGGATAATGACGCGCCTATCCTACATCCCTACTCTTTCCCCAACGGTAATATTTATTTTATAGTTTCATCAATTTTGTTTCAAAATTACTAAACTTATAAACTTGGGGGTGGCCTGACGAGGAGGGATTCCCCCGAGTAAGCATTTGCACGAACAGAAAAGGCAAGTGACGAGCTCGGATTGAGATAATAGAGAAAGAAGTGGTAAAAGAGCCAAACGAGCAAACAAAGGAAAAATAGTCAACGAAAATTCGAGGGATGAGTTGTCCGACCAAGCCGATAACACAATAACTAAACAGTGGACGAACGCGTGCATAACTGACCGACCTCAAACTAAATAGATAGCGAGCTTGGGCATAGCTGACCAACCTCGAACGAAGATAAAGAGACTCCAACTAAAAGCGACCAGAAACGATTGAGCGAGCTCGGAGACATGCAACTCTGCACGAGTCCTATCATGCTCAAAATCCAAACTAGGACAAAAAAAAGAGGTCCTCGGTTAGATCAGATCAAACCAAACTATCTCGGAATGGCATGCGTTTTCAGTCAAAGCAAACAATTGGAGAATAAATCATTTCCTCGTTCATCATTTAATAGCGTTATCAATTTTGATTCAAAACCTTTTAAGCAGTCTGTCCAAAATTATAGGAGAAGTGATGTTAGTGTGTCATAGGGGTATTAAATGGAATTAAATACGAATGTAACCGCCCACTAACTGGGAGGACTATAAGTAGAGAAATTCTCTAGATGAATGATATGATCTTTTTCATTGTCTCTTTTCTGACTGTACGTGTAATTCTACTCTGGAATCAATTTGTTATTCCCGTAACATTTTTCCTTCTGATTTTTGAAATCTTCTTTCTTTTCACTTAGAGACAAGTTCGAATGTAGTATTGGATTTCACGTTACTTCTTTCTTTTTTATTTAATATTTCTTCATGAGCTTTCAATGAGCCCGTTAATTCATTAGTTTTCATGATGTTTAAATTCCTAGATTCTTCAATAGTAACCACAATATAGTCAAATTTTGAATCCAAAAATGAAGCATTTTTAAATTACACAAATATCATTTAAAGTTTTCTCATTTATTTTTAATTGGTTGACAATGGACAAGACCTGTGAATAGTAATAAGAAACTAATTCAGACTCTATTTTTTATAAACTTTCAAATTCTCCTGTAAGAGTTTGTAATCGAATTCTTTTTACCTAATAATCTCTTTTGAATGATTTCTCTAAAATTTCTCATGCTTGATTTGTTGAAGTGGCACAAGCAATTTTACCCAAGATACTTCATACGATTGAACTCATTGATATATCCAAAACAATGATTTATGATTTTTCTTTCTTGATTTTCTTAGATCTTCTTTCTGCGTTGGTGTTAATTTTTCTGTTTCAACATATTTTAGTTCGTTGTAGTATTTTTCAACAATCTCACATTCTTCTTGTGATCCTAGCAGAGCCTCCATATGAATACTCCATCTGTTATAATTCTCTTTAGTTAACTCAGGAAAAAAAAGAATGAGGATTTGCTGTTCATCTTGATCGAACAGAGATCTGCTACCAATTGTAGGAAATAATGGGATATTTTGAGAAAATAAGAAAACAATTAGAGAGAATAATTTTTTTTTAAAATTTTCTTTTCTTGATTTCTTTCTTTCATACATCTTTTATATATATATATATATATATTAGTATAAGTATATTATCATATTTTAATGACAGAATAATATGTTTTACTAATATAATATTTTCTTAAAAATATAAAATCAAATCATTAAACATATTCTTCTTAAATTGAATAATATTCTCAATTGAATAATATATATTATTCAAAATCACATTGATATATTGTTCAAATATTTTGACCAATTAATTAATTAACTATTATATTTCAAGCTTAATTAATTGTGTCCTAACAATGTTTCCTTTAAATTAAGCTTGCTCTTGATTCCCAAACTGTCAAATATTCCTTTTGAAGACTTGTGCACTATATGACTGAAATAGTAGAACTATTGTCACAAAATAAAATAGCTGACTTGACATGCTTTCTATTTAGACTAAGTATATTTTTCTTCCTTAGTTGAAAGCATCATTAATTGTTTCTTTGAGCTCTATGAAGTTGCATCGCTACCAAGAGGGAACACATACCCAGAAGTGCTTTTGCTATCATAAATGCTTCCTGATAAATCACTATCTATATAACCAATGAGATTAAATTTTGTCTTAGCTTCATAAAAGATTTCATAGTTAATGGTTCATTTCACGTATCGCAAGATTCTTTTGGTAGCCTCCCGATTATTAGAATAAGATTTTTCCATAAATCTACTTATCTAACTAATAACATTAATAGTGCTAGGCCTTGTCAAAGTAAGATACATAAGATTTTCAACCAGACTTTTGAACATTAATGAACTGAAAATTTTTCTGTCACCTTCTTTAGATAAGTTAAGACCTACGATGCATGGAGTAATGATTGGAATAGAAGCTTACATCTTGAATTTTTTCAAAACTTCTTTTGCATAACTCTCTTATGAAGTAAAAATTATTTTCTCACATTGATGATTTTCAATGCCAATAAAGTGATGAAGTTCTCTTTAATTTTTCATCTCATATATACTGCCACAATTGACTGTTTAAATTCTTCCAACATTCTCACATAATTTCCTGTGAAAACAAGAACATCGACATATAGCCTAACCACCATAAATCTTCCCTGAGAATAACTTCTGACGTAGAGAGTACGTTTATATGGATTTTTTGGAATCCATAGTTTTCAAAATCAGAATTAATGTGGCCGTACCAAATGATGAAGAAGATGGTGAACATCATCAACCGTGAACTCCGTAAAACTGGATCCACCATAACAAGAATTTTCTCATACGAAAGTGCTGCCTAACCTTGTTTGGAAGTTTGTTGGATTCATTATTTAATTAGCATCACTGCCCGTTGCTTCCATTTGAATTTACTCACATTGCAAAACATCTCAAGTTCCAGCATATTGCGCCATGTCTACGTTCGTGCACACCATGTTATTGTAGTCATACTTTACTCCCCTTCTCATCATCGAGTCACATATCACTATCAATGACAAGAATATCAACAAAATTACTTCGAATGAGGACCTAGCAAGACTTAGCGTGTGTTCACTATTATATTGGTCAAAGATGGTACAAATATTATTCAATTAGTAAATATACTGTTTTAGTGATTTGATTTTGTTTATTATTAAAAAACATTTTATCTAGTTTGTAATTGAACCATGATACTATACTCTTACAAAAAAAAGGAGATATACCACAATGCAACATCAAAAAAAAAATTAAAAACGTTTTTCTTCTGTAATCTGTTTTTTCATATTTTTTATATCCTATAGTAACTCACACAAATTTATATTCTTGGCCTTGGTGCCCTTATGTGAACCAAACACATATGTTCCCATTTTCTCATCAAAATTATATGTGGATCGAAGCTTTTTTTGAACTTCTCAAATACTCATTTTTTCCATCACGTCTAGATCAACCTTTGGATTTTTCGTCGGACTTAGGGACGCTTCATCTCTTTTTAAAATAAAGACATCAACATTTACGCTGCTTGACTAATTTTAATAAAAAACCCTTTTTAGTAGAACGATTTTATTCTTCTGCTTTGTTTTGGACCACAACCAATTATATTATGATCTAGCTCACTAGCTTCTGTTTCCCTTACCCAAGCAACATCTTGGGCCACTTACCTTCAAGTGGTCTTATATAGAATGTCTGACTATGAAGAACACCAATAACTGAATCGAAAATCAGTTACCGAGTTGTAAGGGATAAACACAAAAAGATCATATTATCAGATTAGTGAAAAAATAATAATAACAATATGATGTTGTTGGGAAACACAATAATGTAGCAGTAAGATCAAACATCGTTCATATGTCTCCGACACAATAAACCAATAGTAAGATCAAACATTGTGCCTATGTTTCTGGCACAATAAACCAAAAGTAAGATCAAACACAATATAAAATAGAAATAAGATCAAATACACAAATTGTCGGAGTTCAGCAAACTGTGTCTACGTCTCTGGATCTGCTGCAAATCGATTTTATTAGCAAGGACTTTGTGACTCTTTTTTCTTTTTCTTTTCGATACATTCACAAAACTAGTTATTCGCTTTATATAGAGTTTAATACAAAGGAGGAGAAGAAACGATTACTGTAATCAACTCTCCTTAATGTATGACTCATTAAATTATTTCAATGGTCTTTTCAAATTCAAAACGTCTTCAACTCTCCTTAATGAAATTAAAGCTCCTTAATGAGTCATTGGTGACTCACTAAATTTCTTCATTGTTCTTCTCAAATTAAAAGCTTCGTCAGTTCTCTTTTAATGAGTCTAATAATCTCCCACTTGAAGACTGGTTTCAACCTGTCTTTACACCTCGATCTATGCGGCAGATCTTTCTGGTCTTGTTACTCTTGCAGACCAACTGAAGTTGAACACAACTTCAGTTTTTCAATGGTTGCTATCTTTGTCAACATATCCGTTAGATTCTTGATTTTTTGGATCTTTTCCAGTACCAATACCTCATCTTATAATAAAGATCTGATGAAATGATAACGAAGACCGATATGTTTGGTTCTCGAATGAAATGGTGAGTTCTTCGCCAACTGAATTGAACTCTGACTATCACTATACAGAATGTTCTTCTTCTGTTTGAATCCCCGCTCGGTTAACAAACCTTGAGGCCATATCATCTCTTTATTGGCTTCTGTCACTGCTATATACTCAGTTTGTGTAGTTGATGGGGTGACAATTGTCTGTAACTTTGACATCCAACTAACAATTATAGGTCTAAATGTAAATATATAACTAGTGGACCTTGAACTCACCCTTACCAAAGTACAAGTATTTTTTTGTGGTGCCTAGTAGGTACCTCAAAATCCATTTAACAGCTTCCCAATAAATTTTCCCTTAGTTTGACATAAACCTACTCTCAACTCCCATTGCATGACTAATGTATGGTCTCGTACATACCATTGTATACATCGAACTCCTAATAACTGAGGCGTAACGAACCTTAGCCATGAAGTTTTTTCTTCCTCCGTCTGAGGGGATTGATCTCTGGATAAATGAAAGTAACCTGCCAATGGTGTACTAACTGGCTTGGCATCACCCATGTTAAATCTCTTCAAAACGCGATTGATGTACTCTGACTAAGATAACTGTAAAACGATTCTATGTTTATGTCTTGTGATTTGCCCAAAAAATCTTCTTCGTTGGACCCAAGTCTTTCATGTCAAATTCTTTTGACAATTGTTGCTAAAATCTTCTAATATCATCCATATCTGAACCTGCTACTAACATATCATCAACATATAGTAGAAAAAAGATATATTTAAAATTAAACTGTCAAATTTCTTGTACCACTGTCTTTGATCTTGTTTTAGATTATACAAACTTTTCTTAAGTTTGCATACCATGTTTTCTTTCCCTTCTTGTAAGAAACCTTCTGGTTGATACATATATATCTCCTCATCCAAGTCTTTAGGAAGAAATACAGTCTTCACATCTAAATGTTCAAGATAAAGGTCTTCAATGACAACAATACTCAACAGTGATCTAATAGTATTGAGCTTCACAACTGGAGCAAAAATGTTGGTGTAATCAATTTGTTCCTTTTGATAGAATACTTTGACAACTAGTCGGGCGTTGTTTCTCTTAGAGTCATCATGCTCATCTTTCACCAGGTACACCCATTTTTTATGAAGTTCATTCTTACCCATGTGTAACTCAGCTAGTTCCCATAGCCCATTTTATATTAAATACTTCCTCTTGTCCTTCATGGAAAACTCCCACTTGCTAGCATCACTGGTATGACAGGATTCATCATAACATTCAAGCTCTCTATCATCAGTTAGTAACAAATAGTTCAAGTATCTCTTGTTGGGCACAAGGGGTCGGGAAGATCTTCTAAAAAAAAGCTAGCTCAGTTGGCTCTAGGGTGTCAGACTGTTGCCTATTGGTATGTCCAAACGACTCTCATTCATAAGGATTTAATCTGATCCGCTCTATTTTTTTTATTATCTGGGACCCCCTCGACAGCTAAAAATACGGACCCGTACAGTTGTGAGTCATTTACTCTGGTTTTATGTCTGTCCTTGTACATAACTGTTTCATTGAAGATCACATCTCTAGTTTGGATCATCTTCCTGTTTTCCTCATTCCAAACAAGATAACTAAACTCATCTTCACCATAGCCGAGCAAGAAACACTTCTTCAATTTAAGATCAAACTTGTTCCTGCCTTGATCACTAATATGAACATATGTCCTACAACAAAAAACTTTTAGATATGATAATTTATCTCCTTACCACTCCATACCTCCTCGGTATTCTATGCTATAAGGGAACATATGGGGATCATTTAACCAGGTAAGCTGATGTGTTGACTGTTTCTGCCCATAACTGCTTCGGTATGGCAGATTGTATACGAATGCTTCTGGCTCTTTCTGTCAACGTTCTGCTCATACGTTAGGAAATAATATTATCCTGAGACGTACCTTGCACAATTCTCTTCATTCAGATACCGTATTCATAGCAAAATTTATTGAATCTGGTGTCCTCATATTCACCGCCATTATCGGTTCTGAGCTTTTTAATCTTCAGACCTGTCTCATTCTCAACCATATATTTCCATCTCCTAAAAACATCAAATACTTCAGATTTATACTTTAAAAAATAAACCCATAACTTTCTAGAATGATCATCGATTAAAGTCACGAAGTAGTGTTTCCCTCCCATTGATGAAACAGTTGTTGCCCCCCAAACGCCAGCGCGAACAAGCTCTAGTCTTTCTTTCTTAGGGGTTCTTCTACATGTTTGAAAACTGACCCTTTTGTGTTTTCCAAATATGCAATCTTCGCACATGTCTATATTGATTGATTGAAGACATGGAATATTTTCCTTCAAGTACATAATTTTCATACCTTTCTCACTCATGTGGCCTAGCCTTTGGTGCCAAACATTTGGATTTTTGTTTCCTTCTACTATTGCAATTGGACACCTCGTCTCTATTGTCTTGTAAATAAAACCGTCATTCTTTCCATAGGCAACCGTCATTGCTCCTTTTGAAATCTTTCAGTTTTCACCCTGGAAGTTCGTAGTATGGCCTTCACTAGCCAACTTCCCTACTCTTATTAAGTTCTTTCTCGGGTCGGGGATATGGATGACATCTTTTACTTCCCAGACAGACCCATTCTACTTAATCTTCACCGTACCTTTAGCAATAATATCACAAGGTTGATCATTACCAAGATATACATTTTCAATTTTACCAGGGACATACCTCTCGGAGAATTATTTCTTCAAATTAACATGGAACGATGCTCTAGAGTCTAAAACCCAAGACTCTTCCTTGCTTTCTAAGGAACATAGTAACACATCTTCTCCTTCTAAAGTGATATTTGCCTCTGTTTTCTTCTTCTATTCTTTTGGTTATCTCTTGGACTAACTTTTATAGCACTCGGTCTTCACACAATTCCAACACTCAATATTTCTTGACTGCTGGAAATTTTTAGGATTCCTTGACCTGGATCTCCCGTCTCTTGATATACCTCGGTAGTTCGATTTACCGTGTCCATACCCTCTGGTTGAATTTCTTCCTCATACCTCTATCTTTAGGACTGAGGAAATTGACGACTCACCTAATTCTCTTCTTCGAATCTCTTCACTAAGAACTAGGTCATGAACATCATCAAATTTCAACTTATTGCTTCATGACGAGCAACTCACCACCGTGACAGTAGCATTCCAACTATCTGGTAGAAAAGACAATAATATTAATGCTCATATTTCTTCATAAAAATCATTTCAACTGAACTCAATTGGGTTGTGATTGTATTAAGTTCATTGAGATGTTGAGTTACAAATGCGCCTTCAGTCATTCGAAAATTGAATAAACACCTCATCAAGTGAACTTTGTTGGACGTCGATGACTTCTCATACATACTGGAGAGAGCCTTTATAGGATCCACCGTGGTTGTTTCGTTTACGATGTTGAGAGAATTATTGCGGGATAACGTCAATCGGATGACTCCAAGGGCTTGTCTGTCAAGAAGGGTTCATTCTTCATCTTTCATACTCTCTAGCTTCTTTTCTAAGAGGGACTGATACAGTTTTTTCTGGTATAGATAATCTTTAATTTTCATATTCCAGAACACAAAGTCTACACCATCGAACCTTTCCTTCATCTGCAGTCATTGCTCCCACTAAAATTTGACCTCATTTGGATCACTACCAATCTTGATGCTCTGATATCGGTTTGAAGGGATCTTATACAAAATATCTCACTATGAATAACACCAATAACGTAATCGATAATATATTACAGTATTGTAAGGGATCAAACACAAAAGATCCTATTATCAAATTAGTGAAAAACAAATAATAACAATATTATGTTGTTGGAAAACACAAGAAACTAGCAGTAAGATCAAACACTGTGCCTATGTCTCCGACACAATAAACCAAAAGTAAGATCAAACATAATATAAATTTAGAATTAAGATCAAACACACAAATTGTTAGCGGAGTTCAACAAACTGTTCTTATGTCTCAAGAGCTGTTGCATATCAATTTTATTATAAATAAATTTGTGACTCTTTGTTCTTTTTCTTTTCGATACACTCACAAGCTTAGTTATTCGTTTTATATAAAGTTTACTACAAACAAGAAGAAGAAACGATTGCAGTAATTAACTCTTCTTAATGAGCCATTTATGACTCATTAAATTATTTCAATGGTCTTTTCAAATCCAAAACGTCTTCAACTCTTCTTAATGAAATTAAATCTCCTTAATGAGTAATTTGTGACTCACTAAATTTCTTCACTGGTCTTCGCGAATTAAAAGCTTCATCAAATTTCTTTTAATGAGTCTAACATTACCCTCTCTCAATCGATTCATCTCCTTCGGACATAAACCTTCTAAACATAAGGCCTCACAAACAAGGCCTTTAACCCGTCCCCGAGAACTATTTCCCTTTATTTATTTTTCTCCTCGCGTGCCTCTGATACATCTATAACCTCTGCAACAATGTTAGTTGATATTGTTTTGCGAGTTGACCGTCTCTTCTTTTTTTGTATTCGAAAGGGATACCTTGATTTTTACAACAATAGACTCTGATGCAAGAATAGCCTCATCTTTTGATCTTGAATTTACTATCTCAAGTTTTCTTGGAAAGATTTAACTTCTTCACCTTAATATTTTGTTGTTGCACGGTCCAATATCTCTCTTATAGCATCCTCTAGCTTTATTATAACCTCTTATATCTCTGTTTTCAACTCATTATTTTCTAGCATCACCTTACACACTTTAGTATGTACCGTCTCAATTTTATCCGCCAAATCTATTTTATGAGCCACTAATGTTACAGTTTGGGAAATCAGCTTGTTATTTTGTTTTCTATGCTTCGTACTTTGCCCAAACAATGTACATTTTAGCGCAACCAACTTCGTATTCTCAATTCCCAAAGTATCTCTCTCGACTCATACTATCACTAATATACAATATATTTTGCACTTCTCATTTATTAATTTTTCTCACCTTAGTCTTGTCGAAGCATAAGGTCGTTTATATCTTACCAACTATGCATTTAGGCCTCTCACAAACCAAATACCAATTGTTTAGGGTTTCATTCCTCCATCACTTTGATATATATATATATATATATCAGGGTGATTTGTCGATATGCCAACATTATCGAGTTATGGTGACTCTACAAAATTAAAACAATCTCGAGGATCAGTTAATGCGCTCACAAACATAACTATACAATAAATATTATATAAAAAAGATACCTTTATTCCCAGCTCGGTTGTATATGGAGAATAGTTTCCTTAGACATCTTATCATAATGGAATATCTTGGGAAAATGTTATAGTTGATCGTACATCAACAACGAAAGGGTTGGAAGCTATTTAAGAAAAGGTCCATCAACAACAAAAGGGTTGAAATCTATTTCATCCACGACATTTCTTCATCAACATAAAATATTTCTTCTCCCATGACTCGTCCGATTGTACATATTCGTCTTGAAAAGAATCACTGTTGTCTTCGAGGTGTGACGGCTTGATGATGACAACATTTTAATTTTTCTATTACTCTTAGTTACCATCAGGATTTTAAGGCATGTATATTAGCGAGCATGTCAGCTTTGTGCCCAACTTTTTTCTTTTCTTTTTATGGACCTATTTTCCCTTACTACCTTTAGATTTAACTTGATGATTGGCTCGCTTGTTTTACCTAATCTTTTGCTCGGGATGCCTCATCAACATCTCTCATCATAATCCCCGATTTTCCAGTCGTTTTCCTGGTTAAACATGCGTTGAAGAAGAAAATTCTCTCATCATCAATCATAGTTAACTCTGGAATAAGCCCCAAACCTGTTAACATGAAATTTATCTTCATAAAAAGAGAGTAAAAATTTAGCGATCACGTTTCATAAGGAGAAGTAGGTAGCATTGATAATGTATTTGTATAATCTTCCTTGTACACTTTCCTCCAAGGCTGTTGGTATCGTCAGAATCTACACCATGATAAAATACACACAAAACACATTAGTATAAATAACCACACATCAGTACGCCTAAAATGAACCACACCTATATTTTCTACGTTTATATTGATCATAATTCAAAATAATTGGATACTCCAACTTCTCTGATACAAAAACGGAAGAGTTCTTCTAGTTATGGTCATACGAGGGTAAATTAACTCCCATCCCTAAAGGAATGTGTAATAGAAAATGGTATTTTCATAATTATACAAATCAATCTTGGCCATAAGATATGGTAAACTAATAAATATTTTTAACATTCTTGAACGTAACATTATGCTAAGCATCATGCGCCAACTATTCATTGTTAGCTGGGTTAGAATATACATATATATCTAAAAAAACCAATGTATGAACAGTTGGAGTGGTTATCAGAGTAAATTATATAGTCAAGACATGGTAAAGTAGAAAATTCAAGCAGAGCTTAGAAAGATATGGTCAGTTTAGACAGAAGCAGTTTGAAGAAGTTAAATAGAAGAACATTTTCAAAGAAGATCATTTTCCTCCGTTTATGTTTCAGAAATATTACTATGTAAACTAAAACTTTGTTTTCACTGTTCTCTGAAATAAAATAACACAAAATTGATTAACGCAATCCTATATTTAGAAGAAGCAGAATGATTAAATCTTACATTCAGAATTAGACTAAGGATTGAATTCCCACATTTAGTACTTGATAAAGCTAAAATGGCTTGGACTTGGATATGGTATAATAAGGCTCAACGAGTGTGAAAAGTAAAAAGTAGAGAGAGAAAGCAGAAATAGTGTTATATTAAATATGCCCCTTTTCCCAAAAAATGTAGTTTCATTTATATAGTAAGAGAGGTGGGCCCATATCTTCTATCCTTGTAGTCCTCCTAATTTAATAATTATTCTTACATTCTAGTCTCTTATTTTCCTTCTATTTGCTATTTGAGGTTATATCTTCCTCCAGTTAATATTACAATCTATGATCGATTACACATAGTTATTTTATTTATTTACCGTTGTCCGGACAATTTGGCCCAATATTTTACCGCCTTATCAGTAGCCCCCAGTCTTCACGAGTGCGAGAGTAGAGACTGTCACAGCTTGAATCGGAAAGCTTCTTGGTTTCAAATCACATTAGGCCTGATCGGGAACGCAAAGAGCTTCGGGCATGATCCCTTTGTCGAGGAAAAATTTGTCAGGCTCTGATATGACGTTTTCATAGCTAACGGGCTGTGTCAGTCGTGGTCGGGTTTGGTCATGTTGTTTGTGGTGTTGAAAATGCCATGATTGCTCCCATTTCTAATTTCATATGTTTGGGTCTGCTTTTCCTATCCTTTGTTTCATTTGGCTTCTATTTTAATGGCCCTTCTCTAAATTTAAATCGTCTTTGTAGCCCATTTATTTCGCCACGTGTCGCGTTTCTCGTTTTAGAGCACGTGTCAGCTTTGTTTGGATGCCACTTGTACCTCTAACTATTCCTATGCCTAGGGGGCGGTGTTAAGCATGTCTCTAGTCTCCTAGTTCTACTATAGCGTCCAAAATGGACACGTTCCACCCTTTCATTTGAAGCGTGTCTAACTGCGTGTCTATCAAAACGACTTTTTAACTTCCCACAATTATTTTCATTTGATCTTCCCCATACAAGGGTTCTTCGAGGAGAGCATCCTCTATAAATACTTCTCCTCTCATTCATTATCTGCCATCAGAAGAAATTTTAGTGAGAGAAACAGTCTTAGTTTTGTCTATTCTAGAGAGAGACTCAACCCTTGGTTATGAGAAGACCTGTCCCAAAACGCAAACTAAAGCCTAAACCAAAAAAGGAACATGTCTTCGGGCTCATAGATTACTTGAGTATCACCAAAAGAGCTACATAGTAACGTGCAACGGGCTTGATCTGGAATTCTAATAAAAATCTTCTTCAGTCGACCGCATCCGTACCTTATAACCATGCTCGGTCGCAGCTCTTAACCAGAGAAAGTTCGCAAAATCTCGATTTTGCTTCTGAGCCGGTGCACGATCCGAGCCTAATTTTTTTGAGTGAACCCACTCTTAGTCCCATTCCTACTCCTTCAGGTCGGGCAGCCTCTAACCTAGCAAATCTAGTTGGTGCTATTGCTGGGACTTCTAATACCGACGATCCCCTCTTAGAAAAACCTAAAACTCAATTCCTCGTCATGGGAGACTCATTCGCTTCTTCATATCCTGAATTCGTCCAATTGAATAAAATGATTATTGGCGTTCGAACCAGCTACAATACCGTCGCTACTCCTTGAGGGGTGGTACAACGTGACGCGGAGTGTTAGACAAAAAAAGAGGCAGTATTGAAATATCTGAGTGGAATTGAGCCGAGTCATAAACACGTCGGTAGTAGTTCTAGTTTTTTAAAATCTGCACTAGTAATGGTCGATCCAACTAAATCCCTTACAGAGAACAAGAAACGTAAAGACAAAGTTCCTACTTCTCCCATGCTAAAAATCAACACTAAGGGCACTACTCTCCCAAAGAAAAAGAGTGTTGCAGCTCGCTTGGAAAAATTCGTTCCTAATTGTCTGAACTCAGTCATTGTTGCTACAACTCGGACTGCTAATCACACAATGGATCTAACTTTTGGTGATAAAGACCAAACGGAACATCGGGCAAGAAAACAAGTTGTGGTTGAAGGGGAAGATGTTGTTAACATCGCACCCAAAATCGATATAGTTGTGACTGGCTATCATAATGACTTATTTAGGGACAACATTATCACTTTGTTTAATGGTGAGTATCTGTACCATAACCCAAAGGAGATGCCCGAGCTAGAGATTACGTGGGGAATTGCAAAATATGTGACTGCCCGTTTTCCAGAACCTAGGGAGACGCAGCTATCCATCAAACAAAGAGAGATAGTTATTTCTACGGATCTCTTCAATTCGGGTATTAGATTTCCACTAGATCCCGACATGGTATGGTACTTTGAGATTCTTGGCCTTTACTCATCCCAGCTTACCCCCAACGCTTGGTATTCATTGATGTCATGCATAATGGATTCCAAATTATCCAGGGTTCTGATGCCAATAGAAGAATAAGTCACCATGACCGGCCTTTCCAAGTCGCCCAAACTGCCATTCTATTACTCTTCTCTAGCCAACAGTTGGAAGATCATGAATGACTTATTAGAAGCCAACAAGGGTTGAAGCATCAGTTTGTTTTTATTGATGGGCTTTGGAAAAATGACCGACCTTATTCGTCAGAAAACCCAAGCCGTTTATCACGCAAGTGGATCAAAGACGGTATATATATATGTATATATATATATATATATATATATATATATATATATATATATATATGTAGAAAATAGTGTTTCGTTTCCGGATAATCTCTCAAGTCTTGTAAACAATTTCTTATTAAAATATTTTTGGGGTTCTCCAAAAATTTCAATTGGATAAAATCAGAGATATAATTTCGACCATAGAGGATGAAAAATGATCTAATATCCTTTTCAACAGAACCCATATTTATAAATTCGACCAACCAAAAACAGTTTGGAAGTTAGGCCAGTTAGGGTCTCTTAACTGGTTTTGTAATAAAACGGTTGAAATTTAAAATTTGAATAAAACGGTCAAATTTTCAAATTCAAAATTTTGTTGACTTGCAACAATAGCCGATTTAACCAAAGGGCTCCGCCCCTTGACCCCGCACTCTACGACTTGTTTGATAATATATCATGATTAAATTGGTCGACTAGTCGATCCAATTACACTAAAATAAATAACAATCTTCCCCCATTTTAGTGTAATTCATGATCTACTAAACACAATCATATCAAATATCAAATTTATGCATAAATGAAATATCGTAACGATTGAATTTCACATTAGTATATTACACATTCCAAATATTCGAATATCAAGGTATCACTAAGGATTGAACCTTTACTATTCACAATGAATACATGAAGATAATATACACATAAATTTACATTCTCACTTGTTCTTACTTGACACTATATTTTACTAGCCTTGTGTCCTTATCCTTCTTAAGCATATCAAAGCCAAGTCCTAGCTTCTTGAAGCGGCTAAACTCCATGCTCAAATAGGTAGTTCTTTTCATCTTGCACCTGCATATGCAATTTTTCAAAAGAGCTATTAAGAAGATAGTCTTCAACCTTCACAACTTGCAGTTCTGAACACATACCTTGGGATGATACACAAATATGTTCCAATATCTTGATGTTAAGATTTCCACATTAAATTCAACACCTAATGTCATATTAGATGAGAATTGGGTATCTCAACATGAGAGATTTCAAATGGACTTTAATCCCATCCCAATAGCCGATTTGTGCACAAGATCTCTATTTAACCCATGAGAGATTTCAAATGGACTTTAATCCCATCCCAATAGCCGATTTGTGCACAAGATCTCTATTTAACCCCTTGGTTAAATGATTGGCTAAGTTATATTAAGTTCTCACAAAGTCTACTGAAATAACATCATGCGTGATACGCTCACGAATCATACTGTGTCTAACACCTAAGTGTCTAGACCTGCCTTTGTAAACTTGTCTACAAACATTGGCCAAGGCAGCCTCACTATCACATCTGATAGATATAGGTGATATCGGTTTGGGCCACAACAGAATTTCATACATTAAATTTCTTAGCCACTCAGCTTCTTTACTCGCTGCTGTTGATGCCACAAACTCTGATTCCATTGTTGAATCAGTAATACAAGTTTGTTTCTTAGATGCCCAAGAGATCGCACCTCCCCCAAGTAGAATTACCCATCCACTTGTGGAAGAATGATCTTCCATATTCGAAATATAACTCGCGTCTGAATATCCTTCAAGTACAGATGGAAATCCGGTATAAGTTAAACCATAATTCATGGTTCCTTTCAAATACTTGAATACTCGATTTAAAGCTTGCCAATGATGCGAACTAGGATTGCTAGTATACCTACTAAGTTTTCCAACAGCAAAGGCAATATCCGGCCTAGTGCTAGTCATGGCATACATAAGACACCAGATGGCTCTCGAGTATTCAAGTTGAGATATAGCAATACCTTTATTAGGTAGAAGCTTAAGACTAGGATCTATAGGTGTGCTTACCGAAGAACAATCTTTAAAATTAAATTTATTTAATATCTTCTCAATATAGTGAGATTGAGAAATCGATATACTATTGTTCTTTCGCTTGATTCTTATACCAAAAATCATTTCAGCTTCCCCCAAATCCTTCATCTCAAAGTTAGATGATAAAAAATTCTTCGTTTCATTAACTTGATTTTGGTCAGTACCAAAAATTAACATATCATCCACATATAGACAAATCATAACTCCTTTACCAGAATTATCAAATTTGCTATATAAACACTTGTCTGCTTGGTTAAGAATAAATCCGTTAGACAATATCACATTATCAAATTTTTTATACCAATCTTTTGGTGCTTGTTTTAAACCATACAAAGACTTTTTCAACTTTCATACCGTTTTCACAACCAGGCATCACAAACCCTTCCGGTTGTTTCATATAAATCTCCTCATCCAAATCACCATTCAAGAATGCTGTTTTAACATCCATTTGATGAATTACAAGATTGCATACAGATGCAAGTGCAATCAACAATCTAATTGTGGAAATCCTAGCAACCGGAGCATAAGTATCAAAGAAGTCAATTCCTTCTCTTTGTCTTAATCCCTGGATAACCAATCTAGCTTTATACCTTTCAATAGTACCATCTACTTTCATTTTTCGTTTAAATCTCCATCTATTTCCCAATGATTTGCACCCAGGAGGTAAATCAGCCAACTCCCATGTATTATTATGCATGATAGACTCTATTTCATCATGGATAGCTTCTTTCCAGAATGCAGCATCCCTTGATGTCATAGCATCACTAAAAGTCCTTGGATCATCTTCAATAACAAAACAGTATTGATATTGATAGTCAATCTTATCTCTTGACCCTTCAACTAAATATAGTTGAAAATCAGATCCGTACGACTTAGCTTTTCTGGCTCTAGTACTTCTCCTTGGTTCAGAAGGTCCAGGTACACAATTGGTACCACTTGATATATTTTCAATTTCACTTGAGTTCCTATTCAAAGAGTTTTGAATCAAATCTCTAGGTCTAGGTATAGAAGTAAATCTCTCTTCATCAAATATTGCATCTCTTGACTCGATAACTGTGTTCACCGACGCATAGTCATTAGATTCTAACACATAGAACCTATATGCAACGGAATGCTCAGCATACCCAATGAAGATACAATCTATACCTCTTTCACCCAAATTTTTCCTTTTAGGTTCAGTGAGTCTTACAACTGTTCTACAACCCCAAACTCTCAAATAATTTAGTGTTGGAGGCTTCTTAAACCAAAGCTCATACGGGGTTATCTTATTCCTTTTAGTAGGAACACGATTCAATAAATAACAGGCTGTTAACATAGCCTCACCCCAGAATCCTTCACTCAAACCCGAATAGGACAACATGGAATTAACCATTTCTTTCAAAGTCCTATTCTTCCTTTCAGCTATACAATTTTGTTGTGGTGTATAAGGAGCCGTGGTTTGATGAATTATACCCGTAGACTGAAAATATATAGGATCATAATATTCACCTCCTCTATCCGTACGTAGATTTTTAATCAAATCATTCTTATGTAGCTCAACTTCTTCCTTATAGATTTTAAACTTATCAAGAGCTTCATTTTTATCATGCAACAAATAAATGTAGCAATATCTAGAAGCATCATCAATAAAAGTAATAACATACTTTTTATTTCCTAATGAAGGTGTAGCATGGAAATCACATAAATCACTATGTACTAGTTCCAATATTTTGGAAACTCGGTTAACATTATTGAATTTTCTAGTTATCTTAGTTAACATGCAAGTTTTACATTTTTCATTATTTGCATCAACAGGAGGAATAAGGCTCATTTTGGACATGTCTTTTATTCTTTCATAATGAACATGTCCTAATCTAGCATGCCATAATTCTGTTTTATTTATATTTCTACAAACACTAGTAGAAGTCATGCAAACAAAATCAATTTCGAACGAAACATTAATATTTAACATAAACACAATACATATTTGCCACTTTCGTACACTTGTTTGAAACCACAATTGTTTAAAACAACACCAGACAAAAGATTCTTTGGAATCCCAGGAACATACAATACATTGTTCAATAATATGTACTTTCCAAAAGTAAATAGTAATTTAACATTTCCTAGTCCTTTGATTGGTTCGGTAGCAACATTTCCCATCTTAAGTGAAGGTCCATCTTCAATCGGTTGAAAATTACTAAACCATCGAAGATCTTTACATACATGACTTGTTGCTCCCGAATCAACCCACCAAATAACATCATCATCCTGCACATAAAATGCTTCAGATATTAGAGATATATAATTTTGACCAGAATTTGAATTCTGAAATAAAATCTAACCTTGTTGCTTTTCAGGATCCTTAGATCCACTTGAACCAGCATTGTTTCCACTTGAACCAGCATTGTTCCCACTTGGACCAACATTATTTTTGCCTTTTCCAACTCGACAATCCCTTCTAAAGTGACCAGGTTTGCCATATTTCCAGCATGCTATTTTAGGCTTTTTGCTGTTAAAATTATTGTTTTTGTTGTTTCCTTTAAACTTTCGTTTATTCCCCTTATCTGTATTTCCATTCTTAAAGAATCCGCTGCTCTCAGCCATATTTACAGATGAGTTTCCCACTTGGTTTTTACCCTTGGGATTACTTAATTCATCTTGAGCCCTTAGAGACTCTTCAATCTTAAAATGACTACCAAGTTCGACTAGAGTCATTTCTTCCTTGTTGTGTTTCAGTGTGTGTTTAAAATCTTTCCATGAAGGAGGCAATTTGTCAATAACAGAAGAAACCGAAATACATTCGTCCATTTTCATGTTGTGTTGAACAAATTGACCCAGAATTCTTAGTAGTTCATTGTACTGTTCCATTACAGGTCTAGAGTCAACCATTTTGTAATTTATAAAATTACTAACCAGGAACTTCCTACTAGAAGCATCTTCTGCCATGCATTTTGATTCTATAGAATCCCATAACTCTTTTGCAGATTCGACATTTTGGTATACATCAAACAAAGTATCAGACATACCGTTTAATATATGGCCTCGACAAATGTAGTCATCATTCTCCCACTTGCTGCGCCTCCTCGTTTGTTCCAATGTTTCATTCTCAGTGATCTCTCGCCAGGGGGTACTCAAGACATACACAACCTTGAGTGTAGTTAACAGAAAATGCATATTTTTCTGCCATCGTCTGAAATCATGTCCTTCGAACTTGTCCAACTTAGCGAATTTGCTTGTCATCTCCTTCGTAGATTCTCCTCCGTTCGTCATCTCTATCTTCATCAACAAGACCAGAATATTTCAATAAAATGTAGAAAATAGTGTTTCGTTTCCGGATAATCTCTCAAGTCTTGTAAACAATTTCTTATTGAAATATTTTTGGGGTTCTCCAAAAATTTCAATTGGATAAAATCAGAGATATAATTTCGAACAGAGAGGATGAAAAATGATCTAATATCATTTCAACAGAACCCATATTTATAAATTCGACCAACCAAAAACAGTTTGGAAGTTAGGGCAGTTAGGGTCTCTTAACTGGTTTTGTAATAAAACGGTTGAAATTTAAAATTTGAATATAACGGTCAAATTTTCAAATTCAAAATTCTGTTGACTTGCAACAATAGCCGGTTTAACCAAGGGGCTCCGCCCCTTGACCCCGCTAATCATGATTTAATCTAACAAGCGTGCACTCCGCACTCTACGACTTGTTTGATAATATATCATGATTAAATTGGTCGACTAGTCGATCCAGTTACACTAAAATAAATAACAATATATATATATATATAAATACTTTTTTTACATGAAAATGTTTATTTCAATATCGAAGGAAAATATTCAACAGCTTGAAAATGACCACTTTAAATCTGCCAAGTTGACTTTCCGGAAGCTAAATGAGTATGCTCAGAAGAATTGGGGGCCGAGGTGTTCTGTCGTTACTTCAAGAATACTAGTTTGATAAACAGAAATCTTTGGCGGTGTTTGAACGAACCCTTGACTGCTGAATAGTTGCGGCAACCACCCGACCTAGTACATTTGGTATTGAAGACCGATGCTCCTGATGCCAACTTATTCTTGCCGAAGGGAAATAGGACGCCTAGCAAACACTCTAAATATGACTAACTCGTTGATGAGGAGGTCAAGGATGAAACTGATGTTGATTAGGTCGATCCTATGGCTGATGCGGAAGATAAACTACTATAGTTCTTAGTGATCATGTTGTTAGCGCTGAAAAACCCTGTAGTAAGGAGAATAAGGAAATCGAGAAGAAAAGAAAAAAGGTTACTACCGACGACGGTAAAGTCAAGAGGTCAACGGCGGTAAAAAGGAAAATCAACTTGAAGGGTGGAGAACTTAAAACTAGTCTTCCTGTTGTTGAGAAGGGGACATTCCTGGCCTTATTTGAACAATACGCAGAGGGTGCAAAATTGATTGGGCCTATCAGACTTACCGAAGAGCGTTTCGAAATACCAGACCAATCCACATCAGAAAATGCCGACGTTGTAGTAATTCCTACCAAAAGCGCAGACAAAGAAGAAATGAGTATTTTGTCCCAGAAAAACTGTGTCTGAGTCCTTCCAGAGATACAAACACTATGGTAGGGACATCGTCGAGTGGATTACATCTACCCGTGCTTACATTGCCAGGAAGCACAAATAATTTTCCTTTAGTAAAATCTGATGTCCTCGCCGTTTCTTTATACAATATAATTGCGCCGCTGGCCATGAAAAAGAGAAGTGCGGGACAACTAATTGGAGCAAGACAAACGTCAGAAACAATTGGAGCACCGAACGACAAAAGCCAAAACTGAATTGAAACCCTTCGGGAGAAAAAGGTATCCTTGAGTAACTCCCTGTCGCAAGTAAAAAAGGATCGTGATAATAATGTTAATGACTTGGCTGGTCAGAATATCCAAAACCATTTTCTTTGCCAGGTAATGGCAAAGAAGAAAAACAATATTGATGAGCTGCGGGTCATGTTATTAGAAAAAGAAAAAGGAAAAAAAATATGCATAATGTTAATCACATGGAAATAAAAGGAAGTGGCATAAGACACGTTTAATGTAGTATATGATACATATTGTAGTGTAGCACACAATTTTCGAACATGAATTGTCCTAGAATCGTTTAATCCAAGATGCTACTATCTTGGGTATAACTCCGTAATTGAAACGTTATTTGTGGACAATGGTAAAGCTTCGGATTTAGATCCACTGTAAGTTGTACTCTTTATATTACGATGCATGAAAAATGCAGGTTGAGTAGGTAAGGGTAGAGTAATGGAGTAGCTATTTAGCATGAGCACAACATTAGCCATTGTTGGCCTGTGGACTACATTCTCTTGAACGCATAACAATCCGATGTGTATGCATCTCATCATCTCTGAGCTGGACTCGGATGCCAATGACCGATCCACTATATTCAATATGGTTCCATCTTCCCAACATTTCCAAATCTGCAGACATTTTTCGTCAATAAACTAATGATCTAATTGCGATTAATTTGATAGAGTGTACAGATAAATCTTTGTTGCTTACATATTGGGTAAGAAGTTCTACGCTCTCTCCATTGCTGAAATAATAGTTCTTTTGACCACTCACAATCTGAAGGACTAGGACCCCAAAACTGAAAACATCAGTTTTTACCGATAATTGTCCAAAAAATGCATACTCAGGAGCCATATAACCACTGCAAAATTTATATTAAATTATTATTTACTGAAAGGTTGATATCAAATTTAGTTTATGGAACCCTAGTTATTTCATGAGGCAGTCAGTAAATATGAGTAATATAAAATACTCACAATGTTCCAACGATTCTGCTAGTTTCTCCTTGAGTTTGATCTAATTTGAATAACCTCGCCATACCAAAATTTGCTATTTTGGGGATCATATCTTTATCTAACAAGATGTTGCTGGGTTTTAGATCACGGTGAATAATAGGAAGGCCAGAATCTTCATGGAGATAAAGGACCCCCCGAGCAACTCCTCTTATGATTTTTTTGCGTGTTTCCCAGTTTAATAGTGTGCGCTTGGTCGGATCTAAAGAGAGAATTCAATGGAGGAGATAATTATTTAGGTTAATGAAATTGGACGTGCTTAACTAATTAGAAATTATCTGCAACAAAAAGAAATTGAAGCAAGATCATACCAAATATAAATTGGTCGAGGCTAGCATTTGGAACAAACTCATATACAAGAAGTTTCTCGCTTCCTTGGATACAAAAACCAAGGTGCCTAACTAAATTCGGGTGTTGTAGCGTGGCAACCAAAACCACTTCGTTGTCAAACTCCAGTTCTCCTTGTCCCAGATATTTTTCTAACCTTTTTATGAAAATTTCCTGTCCATCCTTAAGAATGCCCTGTAAACGGATCGGAAAGAGTAAATCATTATAATGCAAATTCCCACTTTGCGGATGTTTTTCCCAAAATGATTCACCTTGTAATGTGTATAATGTAAACCTCTTCCAAGAATGTTCGCGGCCGAGAATTTATTGGTAGCAACTTTGATGGTATGAAAGTCAAACTGCAAATACTTGGAACTTATAATTCCATCAGCATTGCTACTTTCACCTACTAACCAAAAAAGAAAAGAAAAAAAGAAAAAGAGTGTTATAGCTGAGTAATCTCGGTTAGGATGACTATGCAAGGCACACAAATATTTTACTACAAAAATGTGTGCCATATATCAAACTTTCAACTTACTTTTGGTTATCTCTTTTGGCCTTTTCTGTTTTTTCAGGAAGAAGCCTAGGCCGATTTTATTCAAAAACTTGAATTTATCATAAGATGTTGTCTTCAAGTTATAATCTATATTAGTACTATCCATTAAAAATCCAGGTTGAGTCGGGGCTTTAAGAGTATATGAGGAGCCGTCTAGCATTAGCATAACTTCACTCATTGTTGGTCTATCGGCCTTATTATACTGACAACATAACAATCCGATGTGTATGCATCTCATCATTTCCTCACTTGAGCCAGAAGTCAATAAAGGATCCACCATATTTATTGTGGTTCCGTTCTTCCATTTCTTCCATGCCTGAGAAAATTATACGGTCGAGATATACTAGACAAATGATCTAATTTCAAAATTACAATTATGTAAAAAAATGATACTAATAAACCTTTGTACTTACATATCCAATAATATGTTCTACATCTTCACCATTGCGGAAAGAATTGTTTCTCTTACCACTCACAATCTCAAGCACTAAGACCCCATAACTGAAAACATCACTCTTAACTGAGAATTGTCCCTCAATTAGATACTCAGGAGCCATATAACCACTGTAAAATAACCATGGAGTTATTCTTCAATTAATCCTTGCGTCATTAAATTACCATGGTCATATTTTTTATCAAATTATTTCACCCAGGCAGTCAAAGATATAACGAAATACTCACCGTGTTCCCGCAATTCTATAAGTCACGGCTTCACTTTCATCCAAATTAAATAGTCTTGCCATACCAAAATCGGCAATTTCCGGGTTCATGTCTATACCTAACAAAATGTTGCCTGGTTTTAGATCACGATGAATAATACGTAGACGAGAATCTTCATGGAGATACAGAACTCCCCGAGCAATGCCTCTTATGATTTTGTGGCGTCTTTCCCAGTCCAATAGCGTGCGCTTGGTAGGATCTAAATCAAGAAGCATAGGACCAAAAGTTCTTGACGTAAATCAACATGCTCTTTTTTGTAAAAGAAGATGAACTAAATTAATACAAAGTATATAAATCAAGATGCTCTGTTTTGAAAATAAATGAACTAAAAGTTCATACCAAATATGAATTGATCGAGGCTAGCATTTGGGACAAACTGATAGACTAGAACTCTCTCGCTTCCTTGGAGGCAGAATCCAAGGAGCCTAACTAAATTGCGGTGTTGCAGTTTGGCCAGCAATAAGATTTCGTTTCTAAATTCCGCGTCTCCTTGTTCTGAAGCCTTGTCTAATCTTTTTACTGCTATTTTCTGTCCGTCCGCAAGATTACCCTGTAAACGAATCCAAATGAGTAAATCATAACACTCCACATTCAACAAGATAAATATAAATCGTTTTTCAAACATGGCTACCTTGTAAACTGCACCAAATCCATCTTGTCCAAGCTTGTTCGCCTCTGAGAAATTATCTGTGGCAAGTTTAATAGTTTCAAACTCAAACTCCAAAGACTCCATCCTTGTTTGCTTCCTCTTGATTTTTAGCTTATTTAGAAAGGAAAAAAGAATTGGTGACCCCAAGCATGTACATAATACATTTAGCGTTGAAAAGTAGTACTTTTGTAATTAATCTTCGCCACAGAAAATAGCGGTCTTATCGGTTCAGGTTTTACCGGAACCGGACCGGACCACTAAGCTTATCGATTTGGACCAGACTGGACCACTAAGTTTTTTATTCTATTTTTTGGAATCGGATCTGACCATTAAGTTTTCGGTCGGTTCGATCCGGTCCGGTAGGTTCCGGTTCCAGTTCGGTCCGAATTCGTTTCGGTCTCTTTCGATTTGGTCCATTATTGGTTCGGTTCGATCCGGTCCGGTCCACTTTAAAAATTAAGTGGAGCAATAGACTCATGGAGTGGTTGAACTTTCTATTTACGAATTGAGGCAAAACCATGCCCAAAATCTTCTTTGACAAAAGCAATACTAATTTTACTTTTGAGATCAAATCCATCATTGATGACGCAGCGGAAATAGAAGAAGAAGCAACAATACATGGTTATAGCAAGGAAAGTAAGCTCAGTAGAAATAAAATCATAAGAGAAGAAGAGCCTTTTTAGAGATAAAAAAAGAGCGAAAATAATCACTTTCCGGTTGAGATCGCATCAGTTCTTTTTGTAGTTTTTTGAAGATTGGCCTTGTGTTCAGTCTATTATCAAGGTAGAGATAGGGCTCTTCAGAGGCGGGTTTCCATAGGAAAGAAAGAACAGATTACGTATCTCCTACCGACTAGCTATTTAGCGAACTCAAAGACTCATTCACCCAGGTCGGGATAGTGTGAATTGATCTCTTATGATTGAGTTATTTCCGGCTTCTGACTTCCCTCTTTCGGAGTTCACTTCAAGTTCAAGCCAAGCGAGGTCTTCGTGTAGTAGCTTAAGCGTGCACGCAGTAAACCAGCCAGGAATGTTCCTCTAGAGCTGTGGAATGCAGAAGGCGCCAGCTACTTAGCTAGTACCATTGGTAAGGTCTCTGCCCTAACTCATAGGTCATAGCCCATTAAGGGAAGGAAGTTCTTCATAGTAGAAGAGAGATTCCAGGGGAAGAATTACCGGTTGCGGTACCGGAGATTCCTGAGATCCATCCTCCTGCATTCTATGATGAGGAGCGGTTCCGCCAACTAGATAATCAATTTCTTATTTCTCGAATTGGGCTGAATGAAATCAGGCACTTGGCTCAATTCCATACCCTACTAGAAAGGGCCGATCGAAAGGAGTGTGGAAGCGGCATTAGTTGCAGATGGCTATCATCCTGATAGAATGAGAATGCGAATCCATCACCTAAGAGGGATCCTATTCACGCACCCTAATAAGGTCCTCCTTCTTACACCAAATCGCCTTTTAGGTTTGTTTTTGGACAGACTCAAATCCAAAGCAATGACACACGACAAAGTACTCCCTATCTGTTGGTCATGGATGCCATTCACCGAAAGAATCTTCTTCTTTAATTGCATTTGCATTTTTTGGGCTAGGCCGGCTGGATTGAATCCTTTTTTGATAGAAGGTAAGGGTGTCTTCAAATTAGGTTCTCTTTTCTTTTTCTGATCGTTCCTGGAGTTATAACATTTGAATTTCTCTTACATTCACTTTCGAGATCAAATCCATCATTGATGACGCAGCAGAAATAGAAGAAGAAGCAACAATACATTGAAACCCTAATTCAATGGTAACATGATGAAACCCTAATATAAGGGTAACAAAGATTGAAATTTTCAGAGATAAAAATATAATATTCCAAAAACTTAAAATAACTTAAGCATATGAGGTTTTCTATAAGAGTTTCTGAAAATCCTAAATTAGAATAAAAAAATAAAAAAATATTCTAAAAAAAAACATCTTAATATAATTAGATTTGATTTATATAATATAAGATATTTGAATAAAATAAAATAAAATAAAAAAAAGTTTGTGCTTGGACTTTCTCGGCTACATCATCCTCCTTTGGATGACAAGAATTCGTCCTCGAATTCAAAGCACCAACACCACCAACAACCAAAATTATTTTATTTTATTTTATTTCAATTGTTACATTGAGAATTATAATTGTTGAACTTATCGGAATAAGATAAATTCTTCTCGAGTGTTCCTTATTCGAAATCACATTGAAGCCATCCAGTTGATGAAAAAATTTGGTTTGGAAAACGTTTTCATAGCCTCAAGACAATATCCCCATGTCCAGTTCATGAAAAAAATGGTTTTGAAAACCTCTTCATAGTCTGAGACAACATCTCGATAAGAAAGTTTTACCTTGATCCGAAGATTGGTAGCCAATTTAAACTCCTTTTGTCACCGGTCAATGCGATTATTTATCGAAACGCCTGGTGTGTCCCCGCATACCAAACGATCTTCGAGATTTTCATGACCATAGATGTTGTTCTCTTCTTTAGACCTTGAATCAGATGAAATCAGGATTCAGAAACATGTTTGCCCCGTAGCAGGAACTGAGGCTCTGATACCAAACTGATGACGCAGCGGAAATAGAAGAAGAAGCAACGATAGATGAAACTTTAATTCAAGGGTAACATGATGAAACCCTAATATAAAGGTAACAAAGATTGAAATATTCATAGATAAAAATATATTATTCAAAAACTTAAAATAACTTAAAGCATATGATACTTTATATAAGAGCTTCTCAAAATCCTAAATCAGAATACAAAGAAATAAAATAAATATTCTAAAATAAAATAAAATCAAATCTTAATATAATTAGATTTGATTTTAATAATATAAGACATTTGACTAAAATAAAATAAAATTAAATAAATTTGTGTTTGGACTTTCTAGGCTACATCAATCATCAACATCACATCTCTTTCCGGCAATCCTAGGCTGAGTTTTTACCACGTTCCTCAATGACATGTCCTCTTCATTAAAAAACTACATCTTCACTTATCAAAACTTTCTGACGTCCGAGTTCAAGATACCACAATCTATACCCTTTTACTTTTTCAGTATAACCGAGGAATAAACATTGATCGTTGTACCTATTATAATAGGAATTCATCAACGTACTCAAAATCAGCAGACATTTAGAGTCACCTTTAAAAACACTCTTTTATATGTAAGTAGATGAAGAAAAATTCTTCAAAAAAAAGACTCAATCACTTTAAAAAAAAGATGACATGATTCACAAAACATTTTCTTCAGTATTTATTTGTCAACTTACTTATCTCTCGAAAGACCTAAATCTATTTCACTTACATATTTCCTTCGACACAATGGACACAAGTCTTGGAAATTTTTTCTCATCCCCAATAATTTGTAGACGTCTTTGCATTTAAGTCATGGATCAAGAACCATAGAGTTTAAACAATATTTACTTATACATGTTACGAAAGATCCAACGTCCATTTAGTCCTACAACGATACATATACTGATGAGTTACTTTTAACCTACACCTACATTTAGATTAGATGTATGAAAATTATATTACTCTAGATTCATTAGAATGATGTTTTATATTTACCATTCGTTAACAATTAATTAATTAATTGTATTTATTATTTATGTATATATTGATGCAAAAAGATTTTTATGTATTATATTTTTAGTTTTCAACCCCTAAACTAAAAACATCAATAAAAGAGTTTTATTTCTTAAGAGATTGACAACGAGATAAGATTAAAATGATGAAAAGAAATTTTATTAATCAATTAATTAACATGTTTATAATGATTGGATCTTATATTTATAGATACTTTATTCGCCTATTTATAGCTACTTTATTCAAGTAATATATTACATTTTTGTCAAATACTTAAATATCTCGAAGTTATTTATATTTAGTTGGATATCATTTGGCATCGATCATCTATTACCATATTTTCTGTTAAAGCTTTTGTCTTGTTATGTTACTTTGTGTTCTTGCCGACGCTTTTGACTAATTATTTTGTCGACGTTCTCTTCAATATCTTGAATATATTTTTGGCGATACTAGTAATTTGATGATAATAACTTTATCTACCTTTAATAACGGCAAATGATGATCCAACAATATATAAACTTATAAAAAATTCATACTTTGAAATATATTTCATATGTTTTAATGACAACAAAAAAATCAGGTTATCTTATATGAAAACAAATGTATTGTTGGTTTGTTATAAATTTAACTATTTAATCAATTTATAACTAACTTTAATGATATCATTTATACGTGTTTTCAACCATTAGAAATCTCACATTTTTTTCTGACACACCTAAACTTTTAATCTGAACCACTCTTCTTAGTAGAAATTAACGACCATGATTTACCCCATTATATTATATATAAGCATCACTTATTTTTCTTTCATTTCTACCAAATTTTAAATCTCACAAATTCTCTATCTAAATCCTGTCTATAAATTTCATATTTATAACAAATACTTTCTACTCTAACATATTCTTAGATAAAATACCTTCTTATTTATTGAATTAAATTAAATAGTTAATTAAAATCACTTAAATTAGACTAACGGTACCTTGTAGGATTATACAGCACTCTCCTTTTATTATACATACACAAAATAACCATACAGATTCAAATTATGATTTCAACCCATTATATAACCAAAACAACCCCGATGATACTAGTTTCGTAAGTAATAGTATGTCGGGTAACAACTCATCATGCACTAATAATTCAAACAACTCATGATCCTTCATAGAAATTAGCGGATAAAATATTACTCTGTTAGAAATTGATCTGACTCAAATATTTCTGTGATCCTGAATTTCAAAATTCTGGTAAAGAAAAAAACCATAATCCGTACAAGATTTTTTTGAGTACCTAGCCTTTGATAATGAAGCGAGAGACCAAGACTCAGAAAATATTGATATTGATGATATCACTTCTTCTTCTAACCACCATGAAGATAATTATATTGGGTTTTTCGACCAATGGTTTTTCTGTTAGATTTGTATATAGTGAAGATAAAAGAAGAAAATAAAATTTGATTAGATATAAATGAAATTATAGTAATAATAAACATCTCGTTGAAAGTTTATTTCCCTAACCATGTTATTGAAGATGAAGTCTGTTTTTTCTATTATAAAATAAAGTGTGGTTTAGGTTTGCACTTCATCCCACTATTCTTAATGCTTTTCGAAAATGTATAATATGCATGTCATGACTAAATCAATCATGCATTTAACCTTTACGAGATGGAACCATAACGGGATATCCAAGATCCCGCAATGACTCGAAGTGCAGATATGTCTAGTCTGAAGTACTCTTATAGCAGCCAAAATACTCACAAGCTTTTTGAACCTTCTAAACCATGTTCTCGAAGATATTATACACACATACAATTATCTTTTCAACTTGCATACTTTTGAACTATATACTTTTGAAATCATGCACCTTGGTGAAAAATACATGTACATTTCTGCAGAAAAATATCAATGTAAAATTTTAGGTAAACTAGTTCTATATGAGCAACCCACCTTCGGAATAATAAAAAACACTACGGATAGTGTTAGCCGAAGCTCAACCACTACAACCAAAACCTATTTATTGATAATATTGAATTCACAGCAAGAACAAAGAGAGTCGTGCAACTTTGGCTCGTACTAAAAGCTTAGATGGGAACCCTAAAACAACAAAAGAAGAAAATAATAAGAATATAATCCTAACCATTCACACGAGACAAAATTTGACGTGGTTCAGAATATGAAGCAATCCTACATCCACATGAAACCTACATATTATATATATATATATATATATATATATATATATAAGGTTACAAGAAGACTCTCTCAAACACTAAACACTTAACAACTCCTTTTTGTAACAAACACTCCCAGCTTACGAATGAACTATGGATCTCAAAATTTGTATTCAAGTGTTTATTGTTTACCTCAAATATAGTTGAAATCTTATACTTTCTCTCTGAAATCTCTCAAGTGTATTCTCACGCAGTGATGGCTTCATACTCAACTCTCACTATTTATAGAGGATCAATGATGTGTATAATATTGTATATAAATGACAGTAGTGCCTGACATCACGTTGCCTTATTCCACAAGATTCGCCAACATATAAGACAAGGCTGATGTTTTCATACGTACAATAGAGGGCCTACGGTGCCTTATTGTACTATTATTTCATACAGCACGCCCTGATCCAACAATTTATGATCAAATCCTGAAATGAGACACCAATTTAGCCCCTTAATGTTATAGGTTCCTGTAAAAAGATTCTAGCCATCTACAAAATTCCTTTGGCACTCATGCTCTAAAGTTTTAATGTCGCAGATGATCAGTCTGCACCTTGGTTCAGAAGTGTAAGCATTATTCTTGCCTTTGGTAGAGCTTTCCTTTAGGTTCCAGCAAGCCCCAGCTCATACCTAATAGATTCAACCAGTTTATTCATCTTCATATCTTCGGTTGTCTATCGTCGAAAACATGTAGTCTTCAGAGGTAAATTTATGTTCGAGTTACTTCTAACCTACATATAACAATTATCCATCACTAGTTCTAGTAACTCTAACATTTGTTGCACCCGATGTTCATCAGCATCCTAAACTTGTAGAAGTCTAACGAAGTTTGTGAACTTTTTAATCTATAATACTTTGATAGAGCATTTGGAAGATTTTTCTCACCAGCAGTCTTAATCATCTTCAATTTATCTCTCTTCACCACGTCTCAAATGAAATGCAACTTTATATCTACGTGCTTAGTTTTCTCATGGAAATTTAGATTCTTTATTAAATGAAAACAATAGTATTATCGAAGAACTAAATCATATCTTTTGCTATATACTAGTGATTTCACTCAATAATCCCTTTAGCCAAATAACTTTCTTCATTGACTTTTTATCAACCATATATTAGGTTCTTGTAGATAACAAGAACCAAATGTTTTTATACAAGACTTCCAACTAACCACTCCTCCAAGAACAATAAATGGATAACCCAAAGTAAACATTCTTATGCCAAGGCATCCTGTATAATAAGAGTACACATACCCTATCGTCATTATATCAATCGTATCATTCTTGTTATAACACAACCCAATTGCACCTGAACCTTTCAATTATCTCATGAGCCACTTGAGTGCATGATAATGAGACTTCTCCGGATTTGAAATTAATATTCTGAAAACACTTAGAGCATATGCAATATTACGTCTCATGAAAATTATAACATACATAATCCTACCAATAACATTGACATAAATTTTCTCTAGTATATACTTATTATAACATACATAATCCTACCAATATCCAGTTGGTGCTTGAATCAAACTAAGTTTGAAATGGTCACCAATGGTAGTTCCAACCTTTTTGGCTCCCAATGTACCAAACTTCAAAAGTACCTTATGTAGCTATTCTTGTTGAGATAAGAATATATACTACTTCATCATGTTCCTCTTGATCTTAATACCAAGTATCATCTTAGTCTCTCCTATATTTCATCTCAAACTCTCATTTTAGTTGACTCTTCACCATTTCAATCCCTAACCAATATCTTCTAGTTGTTATGGTATCATCCAGATACAATAGGACTATAACTTGTCTCCATATGTGTTTCATCATGATATTAGACACGATTCTTATATCAGCTTTGAATATACTTGATGGGTCTTATAAAGGAATCAAATCTTGTATTACACTACCTTGGCTAATGTTTCATCTTATATAAATACATTTTCAAGAAACACAAATCATTCCCTTCTTCAAATCCATTTAGTTGGAAAATGTAAATTGTCTCTTCCAATTGACCATGTAGGAAGGCAATACTAGCATCTATTTTGACCTAAATCTTGATCACATTTAGCAACAATTAACAATATAACCCTGATCGAGGTTTTTATCACTACTAAAGAAAATATCTTATTGAAATCAACAACATGAAGGTCTTGCTTACTTTTGAATATTCATTTACTTCATACAAGATTTTGACCCTTCAACTAACTCACCAGAATCCAGTTGCCCACCTTCTTGAGAGATCTCAGTTATTTCTGTATGGTCGTAAGTTACTTTTATTTACCACTCATCTTTATAACATCGTGTTACCTTCGGGTTCAATAAAATTTTCATTCATTTTAATAGATAAAAGCAAAACCAATAAAATCAACAAAACTATACCATGTTGGAAGTTTGCTTAGTCTTCATGCTTTATTGTCTCGCCAATTGATACATGTAACCAAATGCCCTATAATAGCAAAACCTTGGCCACCTCCAGACACATCTAATTACTGAAATTCCTCTATATAATCCAAAGGTGGACAAGGTCCTAATCCATCTCCGGCAGAAGCATCTCCGGCTTCACTTTATAGGTTATTCTCATCATTAAATCCGCATATCGTCTTGGTAGTACTGGGTTGGGTCTATACCGTCTTCTTCAATGGTATTTCCTCTTCAATGAAAATAAATTCCCTACTTATCATAAACTTCCGACATCTGTGTTCAAGGCACCAAAAGCTATACCATTTTACTTCTTCAAAAACTCGAGGAACAAAAATTTCAATGCTCTCGGATGAAGCTTATATTGCTTCACATATGTATAGACATTGCATCCAAACAGTCTAAAATATTTCATCTTAGGTTTCTCTTTAATAAAAGGCCTCTTGATGACAAAGAAACATCAGCTCTGTAATTGACTTATGCTGATGATATATGCAGTTTTAGTCACGACTTCTCCTTAAAACCTTCGGCTTATTCCAACTATTTAAAACATACACCTAACCATTTCCTATAAGCCCATTATGTCGTAAAGTGCCACTAATACGGCATGTGAACTTTTTTCTCATTATGCCGTAGAGTGCCATTATTATTTTTGTATTACTTCGTCAACACTTTCAATCTGATTCTTTACCAAAGTATTCAAGTTCCTGAAAGCATCAAATGTTCATCATTGGTCTTCAAAAATATAACTCGTACTTTCCTGGAATTATCATCGATCAAGGACATAAATTAAGTTGCATAATTTATAGTAGGTTCTCGTACCAGATCCCAAATATTCGAATGGACATACTCAAGAAGACCATTGGTTGTATGGTTGTTAGGCATAAACTTGAGTTTCTTTCTCTTATCAACACACAATTTTCACAAAAAAATCAGCTTCTAAACTGTGCTATAATGCAACAACTCTTATTTATTAAGAAAAATAAGACATTTCTCACTCATATGCCAAAGCTTTAGATTTCATAACTTATTTGAATATTTATCCACACTAGACACACTCTCCATCATTATGGATCTTTCAAGAACTAAGACAATATTAGTCTTATAGGCCCTCATAACAACGAGTGAGCATTGCAAGACCCTAAGGCTTCCATCTCCACCCTTATAAGTAAATGTTTCCTATTCTAAAAGTCCAATTAAAGTTAACTTTAAGCATGTATGTCATGTTTTTAATCATTGTCTCAAGTCTTGTTGACAACTTGACCCAAATAGTTATCTTTTTTTACACCATAAGATTCATCATTTTCTAGGATTATGGCTGCATCATTATCCTTCAGCTTGATGCCAAACATTCAAGTAAATAATGATTGCATTAAAATCATCTATCTGTCTTTGGATCTCATTGCTACCATCTATTGACAGCGTGTATAATTGTTGAGAAACAATCTATTTACCATAGACTTATGTAAATTTCCTCCACTCGATTCCATATCTCTAGCACCATATGATATTCAGTTGTCTGACGAATCAGTTTATCCTCCCATTATTATAAACTCATCTTGGGGCATTTTCTTGGTCTATCTGTGAGAACCTTCTCTCTAACCTCAATACTTGTCCTTTATTCTTTGTTTCAACACTACAAATGGTTACGTCCCAGATTATCCAAGCTGAGTATACCATTTTTAGGTAAAATACTTTATAAGAACAACTCTGCTTTTGAATAACCAACACCCATATCTGACAATAACAGAACTTCAGACACCGATAACTGAAGTTCAACGGCTCCATTTAAAACATGTTGGTGATAGTTCTGAATATGGAACAATAAAAAAAGGGAGTTGCACATTTTTTCCTCGTATTCAAAACTTAGTTATAAACCCCAAAATAACAAATAAAGAAAAGAACAAGAATATAAATACAACCACACACATAAGATCAATTTAACGTGGTTTAAATTATAAAAATATCATACATTTATGAGTAATGGAAACAAATTTTATATGTATGATATTAAAAGAAGACTCTCTCAAGCATTAAAAACTCAACAAATCATATTTGTTACAAATAAACATCACCTTATATGAACTATAGATCTAAGAATGATTATTCAAGTGTTTATCTTCTACCTCAACTATAGACAAATGGTCTAGCTTTTATTATGCCCTAACTTTAAACAACGGCTACACTTTATCTATTGAGTTGTTATTTCTCTTGTGGATTGAATATGCTTCTTCTTCGTCCTTCTAGTTTGTCTAAGCCACGAGGCATAATTCCTAGTGATTCATTAGAGCTTTATCATGTACGTTGAAAGAGTATATTAACTTGTAATTATTGACAATTTAAAATTGATTAAATAATGTTATTCAATATTGTTGAGTCAAATGTATTGCAGAAAAAACATGAGAATATGGAAATCAATCTTATTGCCAATAACCACAAGAGAATTTGAAATCGAGTAAATTAATAACAATAGCAGGTTCAGAAAAAAAAATCACATACGGTTGTCGGAGACTTACGAACTAGCCACAGACGACCTGCTTCAACATTGACCTTAAACTTATTTTCATACTCAATACATAATTTACTGCTCCAACTTATCCACTCCGCATAAACGTCGTGGAATTTAATTCATATGTCATACTTCAATCTTGTCACTTAATCTAAGAATATAGACTACATAAATCTTTAATGTGAGGGTTAAAATATTAAGCCAAAAAGATGTTATATCACCAAATCATTTCATTTCAATAAATGTTTGGTCATATTTGTGTTGAGGTAAATTATCGAGAAACTTAATAACTTTATAACCTCCAATAAACAGTTCAAGTCTTTCATTAAACGTGTCTATTGTTGGAGCATAAGCATATTGTTTAAACCTAAAAACCATTATAGACTTGAACTTTGGATCTGAACGACTGAGAGCATACTCTAAATTTTGAACAAGTTCAAAAATACAATAGGCATGATAGAGTTTTAGATAAAAAACAGAAACCACTATTAGTCTCAACCTTGGGTCCTCTCGTAAAATTCAGAAAAAACTCATCAAATTCTTCAATATGTGGTGATCCCACCCTCAGGTCAAAGACATTATTGGAGATAGTTGGAATCTTCCCTCTAACTCTTTTGGAATGAGTCTGGTTTCCCAGAAACTCAACCGTCTTCAGCTTGTGTTAAGCTGTTTCAACCGAAAAGAATTCAGTAACATTAGCTCAAAGGTCTCTAAAGCCCAATCAAACCTCTTCCATGCCTAATTATGTCTCGCCCATGACCCTCTGAACCCCAACCTAGTTTCTAACGAAATTAAGGCTTCTTCATCCTACATCTTTCTTAGCCGTGCTAAAGAATCCTTTCTTAAACAAAAATCTTGCGAGAAATGGATTAAGTTTGGGGATCGGAATACCAAATATTTCCACAATAGTATTAAAACTCATCTTTTCCAAAATAAAATTATATCGATTAATAATGACCATGGAGTTAATGTATCCACCCTCGCCAGTTTTTTGAAGGTCATTGTGAACTATTTCAAGGATTTCCTCGGAACCAGACACCCCCCCCCCTAGTTAACCAGTTTTGGGAAGAGTCTCGATTCTTCCCTCTGCCAGGACTAAAAGATGCGGATAAGGTTTGCGCAATCAAAGATATATGTCGTGAGGAAATTAAAAATACGTTATTGAGTATCGATAATAATAAGTCCTTCGGGCCTGGCGGCTTCAAATCTTCTTTCTTCAAGGGTTATTGAAACATTATGGAAAATGATATCTCTAATAGGGTCCTCAATTTTTTAATTTCTGGAGTTATTCATCCTCAAACTTGACTCCTCTTCTATGGAATCTAACTTCAGGCCTATTACGCTTTGCAATATAGTCTGCAAAATCATCTCTAAAATCTTAGCCAATAGAAATAAAATTTATTTCCCGAACCTGATTGAAAAGTCACAATTGGCGTTCGTTGTGCGAAGAAACATCTTCAATAACACTATGATTTCTCAAAAACGCGTTAGGGATTAACATAGCAACTGTTGTGGAAAATGGGTTGCTTTTAAAATTGATTTGATCAAAGCCTTTGATAATGTCCGTTCGCATCTCATTCTCGCCATTCTTGTCACGATGAATTCCATTGAAAAAATGATCACTTGGATAATTCAATGCATTGCTTCTCCAACATATAACATCGTCATTAATGGAGATGCCCATGGTACCTTCCATGGTAGAAATGATCTCAGACAAGGTGACCTTCTCTCTCATGTTTTATTTGTATTTGTTTTGCAAATTCTCTCATGCATACTTGAGGAAAAGAGTAATAACCGAAATTTCCAATTCAATTGGAATGTCAAAAACTCAACATATTAAATATTTATTCTGTAGATGATCTAATGATCTTTTGTCACGGTGATGTCAATTCTGTCCTTTTTATTAAACAGGGTCTGAAGGATTTCTTTTCCCTTTCAGGTCTAAAAGTTAGTCCTACTAAAAGGCAAATTTTCTTCTCTGGAGTCAACCCCAATTCGAAAGGACCTCGTCTATATTTTGGGGTTTAGGGATGGTACTCTTGATGCTAAATACTTGGAGGTATCGTTTTTTACTAGATGTGTCTTCCAGACGGAATGTTGGCCTCTTCTTCACAAAAGCATCTTAAGGATTGACTCTTGTACCTCCAAAAACCTCTCTCATGCGGGTAGGCTCTAACTTATCAAGTATATCTTATTTGTAGGACAAGTTTGATGCCGTTTATCTTTATCGTATCCTCAAGAGTTCTCAAAGAACTGTCCCAATACATGTATTTTTTTCTTTGGTCGGACCGTGATATGAAGATCCATAGCTAAAGTGTCCTAGTCTAATATCATCTCTCCCATGAGGGAGGGAAGTCATGGGATTCTAGACCTAAAAATATGAATCAGGTGATTATCATTGAACACCTTTGTTCAATCATTAGTAATAAAATATAATCTTTATGGTGTGACTCAATCAAAACTGAAAAAAATCATAAGTAATAATTTTTGGGACCTTGATTTTGGTTCCTCCCCTTCTTGGACTGGAGGAAAATACTTCTCCTTCGTCTGATAGCTTGTAATATGCATAGGGTGGCTATAGGCAATGGATTCGATACCTCATTCTGGTATGATCCTTGGCTTCTCTCTATCTCTCTCGTAACACATTATGGAAAAAGTATCATCAAAGATTATAGGCTCGGTAAAAACCTCAAGACCTCTGACTTCACCAACAACGGTCTCTGAAAATTGGACATCTAACTTCATGATCGGCTAGAGCAATGAATCACATTAATTTTTAACAGATTAACAACCTCATTCTCACTTTACCTCCTTTTAATATCATCTTCAATGATGTCACATTATGATTACGAAGACTTGTAATCCTATTTTCACAATCAATAATACATATAACTTCATTTGTAGACCTACTCCAACCGTGGGATGGGTCGTGTTAGTATGGAATAAGTTTAACATTCCTCGTCATTTTTAATACTTCGGCTTACCATCTTGGGCAAGCTTTCTATGTGTGACAAAAATTTGAGCTGAGGTCTAAACACCCCACTAGACTATGTCTTATGCAATTTAGAGTCTGAATCTATTGCTCATATTCTCTATGACTGTAGTTTTACTCGGAGTATTCCGAACCATGCGAGTTCTAAGTTGGGTATCTTAATTAATCCCCGTTGTTGGCATTCTTGGGTGTGCGAGGCGTGAAGTGTGCCTTCTTCTCGAAACTGATATATTTATTGTTCTTGCTTTGGTGCAGTTATTTACCACGTTTGGAAGAAGAGGAACGCAAGCATTTTTGGTTCCCCTCCTATTATTTTCTCCGTGATTTCGTACAAAATCTTCTCTTACCTTCGGTTTAAATTTAATGGCACCAAAATTACATGGCCAATATAATTTATTTGTATTAACTTGCTTTTGTTTGTCCTTTGCATATCCATTCCTATCTTTGTTTGTGACCTTTTGTTTTGTTGAGATCCATTCCTATCTTTGTTTGTGACCTTTTGTTTTGTTGATGTCACGTTTTCATACCTCTTGTTGTTTATCATGTACCAAAGCTGTTTTTATTTTTTTTACATATTTTTCTTTTATATTTTTTCCGATATGTCCTACGTAATTATATGAACTATTTTTTTTTAATTTAATGTTTTACTGCAAAAAAAAGTTTGTTGCATACATTTTGTGTTAATTTTTTAATTTCTAAATATAAATTAATTTATTTTTTCGAAACAAAAGCAGAATAATATCGTAACTCGTATTTTTTAAGAAAATAAACTTAACATAAGGTTTATAATTATTAATAAAATCATTTATTGTTTTGGATTGCAAGGAAGGACTTAGTTTCTCGTTAGTGGTAACCGGTAGGTGGCAACTCTTTCGGAGTATTTATTGGCGCTTTAATAGATGGATGTTGGAACGTTGATAGAATAATATCTAGAAATTGCAGCGGTTAAGCATACAACATGACAAGTTGACAACTAGTTCTCAATATTGCGTTAGACTTTTTCGCAACGGAACTTCAACCCAAAACCATATCTTATTTATACGTCTCCATCTAAGATTATAAGATTGAATGATTGATCACATACAAAATATGAACTGAAAAAAAAGGTAACACTAGAAAGTTTATTGGAAGAAAATGTTCTAAATCTATATTAAGATTACTGGTTAAATTAATAATTAACAACTATAAATGTAAGAAATCATTGAACATCCATTTTAACACACTAGTTTTTTAAGTATGGATCAAAAGTATATATTTCAATATTTCATTATCATTTGATATTATTTTTGTTAAAGTCTTATCAATTTTTCTTTTTTGTTTTTTTAAAATTCGTATTTTTAAGATTATAGTTTGGAAATAATTTTTTTTAAAGTACCATCGATTTTGTTTTTTTAAAACGAACAAAACTAGATCTATTAGTTATATATTTTGATTTTTTTTTTCAATTAGTAACACACCATACGAGGTATAATCAAACATGCGAAACCATACATAGAAAATATGCGAAACCAAGCATAAATAAACATATGATACCGGAATAAATAAACATACGAGACATATATGATAAAGATGCGAGATTAGAGTTACACAGTCTGACAGAAAAAAAAAATCAACGAATCTATTTTTGTTCATTTACAACAAGCAATGTCGATCTCACATTATTTATTATGTTCCGACTCGTATGATTTAATAATGTTTTGTGTCTCAAGTTTATTATGTTTGGTCTTGTATGATTTAATAATGCTTACAAAACTATTTTAAAAAATTAGTTATTAAAAATTTATTTATAAGAATTAGATATTACGCAATCAATAATGTAAGACTTATTTACACAAAATTGGTTATTAAAGAGTTACATAGACACCATTAATATCGAATACATTTACTTCTATGATTATTAGTCTTGTATATTTTATTTATTTCTAAACTTGAGTAATTCAAATTTAACTCATATATATTTCAATTTAACCAAAATTCCAAATAAAAACTCCATAAAAAATTTATGGATGATAAAATTTTAACTGATTAAAAAGTAATAAACCGTGATATTTATTTTCGTTTTATTCTAATGTTTTTCCACGCGTGAAAAAGGCATAAGCATATTTAACATGTAATTCAAATAACATTATCACAGTTAAAAAAGAAAGTAGTATCAACACCATGGTATGGTTAATCTATTTTTTATTTAACTTAAAAAAGAAATTGTTTTAACCAACCTGTTAATTCACACGCTAAGATGTGTGATACTATTTTTATTTAACTCAAACGGTAAAGTGATTACCGGTAAAGTGACACCAACCTGTTCATTCACACGCGGCTAAGATGTGTTCCTGACAACCCAGGTTGATTAGGAAAGGGTAGATTTACTGTGCGTCTATTTGGCATGAGCACAATTTGGGCCTATGGGCTATATCCTCTTAAACGCATGGCAGCCAAATATGTACAAAAACTATTTCGCGAAGACTTGCTAAACTAATGATCTATTTACAAGTCTGTTGATTTTTTTAAAGAGTACTTTTAAAGTTGGCACCTATGAAACTGAGAAGGTTTCAGGTTTTCTGGGTTCTCTTGATTGCCTTTACAATTGTATTTCTGACCATTCAAATTCTCAAGAACTATGACCCCAAAACTGAAATCATCATTATTAACAATAAGTGAGAAATGTTTCTACCGGCGATACTCTGAGTCCTATAATTACTGCAAAATCCGGGATAAAATCACCGGTGAACTTTTATTTTTATTTTATATCAAGTTTAAACTATATTTGTCTATAGAGTTACAGCGTACGTAATAATTAAATACACATATCTCATCCCATGATTATCACCACGGAATCCTTGACATCCGTAACTCCTAAAAGCTATTGAACTATCCTAATACTTAATTTTAGGAATCATATCTAAATCTAACAAAATTTTACTGGCTTGTAGCTCATTATGAATAATAAGATGAGTAAACGTTTCTGTGAGATGAAGAACTCCACGAGCAAAATGTTATGAATAATAAGTTGAGTAAGCTATTGAATATGTGGTACTCATATTTTCTCCAAATGCTATTAGAGCACCAGGCCCATACAGACGGAACACAATGTGGTCGGCGTGATGTGGGTGAAATTCTCAGATGTCGAACATCTTACCAGAAGTTAGGAGTCATACTCAAGATGAATGATCGGCGCGATAGATGGAGCGCCAGATGACGTATCAAGCCGGTCGCTTGATCAAGGAGCGACGCAGTGTCATGTAAAAATGGAGTGCATGATAGCTCATCAAGCAGGTGGCTTGATAAAGGAGAGGCACAATGTCATATGATAGTGAGCAGATACATCCGTCCTTTCGAAAGGGCTCGTGCCACTGCAGCAAGATTTGAAAAATGAATTGATCGTGATAGTGTGAGGCTTTTTAGAAGTTGACCAAAGGCAAAGTCGTGCGGGTTAGTGGGCCCGAAGCGGAGTGTCTGATAGCTCATCAAGTGGGTGGTCGATAAAAGAGCGCCACAATGTCATCTGATAGTGAGTAGATAGATCTGTCCTTTCGGAAGGGCTCGTGTCACTCCAGCAAGATTTAAAAAAAATTGATCGTGATTTTGAAACTATTCTTTCCATGACCCCTATTAACTCAATAAGGGGATTTAATGTTTTAGGAATCGTTAAAAATAAAAATCTTATTTTTCCTTTCAATTGAGTAGAAATTTCAATTTTTTCGGCTCGGTGGAATAGTCGAGTCATTCCATCTTACGAAACCAGGACAAGCCAATAAATAAAAAACATTATTCATCGAGGAAAATAAGAGACAGGGTTTCGAACCCTCGATAGTTATTTTTTACGAACTATACCGTTTTTCAATACCGGAGCCATCAACCACTCGACCATCTCTCAGAACGATAATTTATACTATTTATTTTCATTTTGATTACGGCAACTATCGTTATCATGATCATATTACGTTGATATTATCACTAAATCTAAAAAAATATAAAACAATATTGGATATGAGTCTATAGGTCTAATTATATGTTTATATAAATATATGAATATAAGATGCACGATCCTACATTGATTGTGAAGTAATAAAAAAAAATCTTTGACCTGATGGGCGAATAAAACTAAAAATTGGTAAAAAAGAAAGGTGGAAATAAGTCCTCGAGAAATGATGGATTCATGATAAAATCTCTGGTTACATTTTATTAATATTGTTTAGCGGATAGAGGGATCAAATGGTATATTCTTTTGTTGGTAGCTTGGAGGATTTGAAATATGAGTGTTGCTTTTTAATTGGTTGTTTTTGCATTAATTGATACTTCATCAATCTTAGTTATTAGTGTACCTATTGTATTTGCTTCTCCTAATGGTTGGTCGAGTAACAAAAATCTTGTATTTTCTGGTACATCATTATGGATTGGATTAGTCTTTTTGGTAGGTATCTTTAATTCCTTATGTATTGAATCTATTCGTTTTAGATCTAAAACTAAAATCACCCCTCCCATAATTTGTGTGTGTTTATCACATTCAAAATAAGTAAAAAAAACAAATACAAATAAAAAAGACAAAAAAAGAGGAGGGTCCAACTTTGGAAGTAAAATCAAACAATAATAAAATAATAAAATGAATTTTCCATTCTATTATAAAATATATAAAAAATTAATAATTAATAATTAGAATCCAACTGTCTAAAATTATTTATAAAATTATTCATTAATCTAGAAAATGAATATATATCATATTATATAATAATATTATAAATAATACTCTAATATAAATTACGATATTCTAATTTATTATTTAATATATTCTAATATCAAATTACAATATAGAATTCTATATTCTATATAATATTCGATATAATATATATATATATATATATAATATAAATATATCATTAGAATATTATAAAGAATTTCTAAATTATTTATAATTATTGAAAAACTATAATATAAATAACTATTGATAATTTGGTATCATAAAAAAATGGGGATATAGTCGAATGATAAAATTTCTCTTCTCTAAGGAGAAGTCGCAGATTCGATTTCTGTTACCCGCCCAAATGCTTTTAAGAAGATAAAAGATTATTTGTCTTATAGTTGACCATAATAGTATAGTGATTCTATTCTATGCGTTCACCCCAAAGTGTGAATCAATATTAATTAAAAGAGTCAAGCTTTTATTTGTTTTAACAAAAAGGTTGCGGAGATGGGATTCGAACCTGTGAGCTCAAGGTCATGAGCCTTGCAAGCTACCAAACTGCTCTACCACGCGATGGAAAAAACCGCGTCCAAACTGATGGACAAAGAAAAATTCAAAAGGCTCGTATTCCATATCTGTATAAATAGAATAGCCTATTTATACAGAATGGTAAAATGGTTCTTTATGGTCGATGATCATAGAAAAAAAATGAAAAGATTTTTTAATCATTACCAACTTGATCTTGTTTCCCCTAACAACAAACGTGAATGAACCATTTCACGAAGTATATATCCGGATAATCTAAAGTCTCGATAGTTAGCTCTCGGTCTTCCGTTCAAAACCCAACGCCGATGGAGACCTGTGGGTGCACTATTACACGACAAAGCTTGTAACTTTCCATGAATTTTCCAGAACTTTGCTAATTGTTTTTGAGGATCCACGAATCAAATGATGTTTTTCTTCCAAGTTTTGCCTATTTTTCTCCTTATAAACCAAACTTTTTTTTCCATAATACTTTAGTTCCTTTTTATCAATGATAATGATACAAATCGGATCCTAGATGTAGAACTAAATAATATTATCGTGGATACAACAAACACATAGAGAATTAACCAAATTTTCCCGATGTAGAGGCAATCAAGAAAGCCGCATAAGTGAATATATAACCTGCAGAGAAGTGGGCTAATCCAACAAATCTTTCTTGCACAATTGAAAGAGCCAGGTTTATCTCGCCATCGAATAAAATTTTCCAAAGGTGTGCGTTCGTGAGCACATGCTAAAGTTTCAATCAATTCCTGGCAATAACCACGCTAAGAAAGTAAGAACATAAATCCAGTAGCACAAACAAGATGTCCAAATAAGAACATCCATGCCCAGACTGATAAATTGTTCATAACAAATGGATTATATCCATTGATAAGTTATGAATAATTTAGCCATAGATAATCTCTTAACCATCCAATCAAATAAGTAGAAGATTCATTAAACTGCGAAACATTATCCTGCCATAATATTATGTTCTTCCAATGCCAATAAAAAGTAACCCATCCTATAGTATTTAACATAAAAAACTGCCAAATAAAAGCGTCGCAACGAAAACTATAACCAAAATCTTTTTTATCTGGCATTAACTTGGAACCACGTGCATCTAAAGCACATTTTAATAATATTAATGTAGTTGTATGTAAACCTAAAGCAATAGCATGATGAACCAAGAAGTCTCCATGACATATTGTTAAAAATAATGAAGTACTATTCTCATTAATAGTATTTAACTAGCCAGGCAACTATATGCTTCGACCCGCGTTGAAGATAACAGTACATAAAATCCATATAAAGTTTTACAATGTGTAGATTGTATCCATTAGGAAAATATAGGTTCGATCAAGATTTGTTTCTTCAGAGTACCAAAAAAAAGCATAACATAATTATGCACATAAAGTCCCAAAGTATGGAAACCCAGAAAGAGGTTGGCCCAACTTAAATGAGATATGATAGCTTCCTTATGGTCTCATATTCTTACCAATACATTATCTTGCTTCTGCTCCAGATTGTAATCTCTAATAAAAAAGATAGCTCCATGAGCAAAAGCTCATGTCATGATGAATCTTGCGATGTATTGGCGATGGGTATATAATGCAGCTTGGGTAGTAAAGTCTTGTGCTATGAAGACGTAAACAGGTAAAGAATAGATGTGTTGAGTTACCAAGGAAGTAATAACCCCTAAGGAGGCTAGAGCAAGGCCTAATTTAAAATGAATAAAATTATTTATTGTGTCATAAAGACCCGTATGCCCACGCCCTAATCGTCCTCCCGGAGGAATACATGCTTCTAAAAGATCTTTTATATTGTGCCCAATCCCAAAGTTAGTTATATACATAGGACACGCAATGAGAAAAATAAAAGCAATTTCTAAATGATTATAAGAAATATCCATGAGCCATAAACATTGTGTTTGTGGATGGAATCCCCCAAGAAAATTGAGAATGACACTTCTTGACACTTGGGAGGTCCCAAATAAATAACTACTTGAATCGGGGTTTTAAACATAAATATTCCACTAACCTATAAAAGGTGAACATAACCCTTATGGATATGGTAATACATCTAAGAAATTATTCCATCGAACATATTCCCCTCGGGATCCGGGAATAATGACATGGCCTAAATGCCATATCCAAGCCAATGAACTTACCCCGAATAGTCCTGAAAAATGATGATTGAGGCAAGATTTTGCATTTTTGAACTATGAAATGCTCGGTTTCCATTTCGGTTGTAGGTGTAACCAACCTGCTATTAAAGATATGACCGGAAGAAATAAAAAAAAGAGCTCCAGTATAAAGATCTTTGTTAGTACATAAACCAATTGTATACCACCACTGCAAAGAGTTTTCGTCTTTACACACCTCATTAACTTTGTCCACGCCTCATTTTGGATCATGCGAGCCGACCTTACTGGTGCTGGGCTAAGTCATCGGGACGTTAAGCTTGACTCAAACGTAGCTCTCTATTGTAGACGGATACCGGCTCTGATACCACTTGTCATAGGCCTATCGTCCTTCGCCCACGTGACGTTTGTGCCAAACACGCCTATTGGACAAGCCATGTTTTCCTATGTGGTACAAAAGAAATATAGCAGCTGAATAGAAGGGATTGAGTATCAGTTCCTACATCTGAATATGAAGACTTCTGTTAGTATCGACAGGTGGTAGAAGCGTATCATGGAAAGGTATAACATGTGGCTAATATTTTTACTACTATTTTATTTTCATCCACAAATGTACCATAGAAAGGAATCCAAATCGAGTAAATCATCACACTCCATATTCATATAAGAAAAATATAAAGTATTTTCAAACACAAGATACCTTGTAAACAACACCAAATCCACTTTGTCTAAGCTTTATCTGTGGCAAGGTTAATAGTTGCAAAGTCAAACTGCAGAGACTTCATGCTACTTATTCCACCAATATCCATATTTCCATACCTACTTTTGGATACATTCTCTTCTCTATTTTTGTTTCCATCACTATTGCTATAGACCTCCCTAATTCCATTTGCATTATAAATTGCATCCAATTTTTTTTGCATCCACTCTATTAATTCCAATCAAAGATTTGACTCCATCTCGATCTTAAATTTTGTCTGCGCTGCTAATCCCTTCCTTATTTCTACTCCCATCCATGCTGCTAAATTTCTTGCGAATATGGGTACCGCATATTCTGTCACCGTATATAAGTAAGAACAACTGATCTCTACACTAGTATGATATTATACGCTTTGGCGCCCAAAGGCCCGTACAGCTTTCTTTTTGGTCCACTTCCAAAAGGACTCATACTAGTTGAGGCTTTGGTCTTCATACTACTTATATAACACTAATCATTTCCATGTTTAACCGATATGGGATGTGAGACTTTGGTCGGCACTCTAACAAATCCTCCTCTAAAACAAAGTATCATTTTAGCCTCCTTTCAATTGACTTTCATCCGCCCACTCTAATGAGATTAGGGCTACCTAAACCATAGAGGCACTACGAATGTTACTGCCCACCTTCTATTAGACCATATTGTATTGTTCCTTAGCACCACTCCCCACTCCAATCAAGTACCACCGCTTGATGAATCACTGGCACTCCGAACTAGGATCTCTAGAACAGATCACACCTTGAGGACGACATATGACTTCTGGTTCATCGTGTTCGACTTCCGAGAATTTTACCACCGTCGTGTTTTGTTTGGGTATGGCTTTGATACCATTTTTTCGGAATATGGCTACCAAATATTCTGTCTCCATATATAAGTAAGAACAATCGATCTCCATACTAGTATGGTATTTTCCACTTTGACACCTGAAGGCCCACACAGATTTGTTTTTGGTCCACTTCCAAAAGGCCTCATACTAGTTGAGATATGTTCTTACTTATATACAATGATCCTTCCCATGTTTAATCGATGTGGGATGTGGGACTTTGGTCGCCATTCTAACAATATTCACCCATATCTTCTATTAGCATCACTAATTTCATCCACATCTCTAATTCCCTCAGTGTCTTTGATTCCATTTTTCTTTTAAAATTTCATCCCCATCTCTTATATTCCACAGCCCCCCTCGCTTATGCCATCCGCATATATAATTTCGTTTAATTTAGTTATTCCATCCACATCTCATGTTCCATTATAGTCACTAATTCTCTCACAGTCTTTAATTTAATTTCTTTTTCCAATTTCATCTAGGTCGACAAAATTATGTGTGTCGGTCATACTCTTGATCAATATATCGTTTATATAAACTTCAACATTTCAATCAATCTGCCATTCAAATGCCTTTTTCACTAACCTCTAATAGTTATGCCCCACATTTTTAGATCGAACGATATGATTTTGTAGCAATGAAGGCCTCTCATAGTTATGAACGCAGTGTTATCCTAATCCATTGGGTCTAATCTTATTTGGTTGTATCCCGCATAGACGTTCATAAAAGACAACAACCTATTTTCCAATGTCGAATTTACTAGTCGGCCGATTCGTGGTATTGGGAAAGGGTATTTAGAGCATGTCCTGTTAAGTTCGGTGAAATCCACTCGCATTCTTCATTTCTCGCTCTTCTTCTTAACCAAGACAGGGTTTACTATCCATAATTGGTACTGAGATTCTCGCATATGTCCTACTATTGTCAGTTTATCCACCTCGTCAATAATAACCTCTGCCTTCTCATGAGAAAAAGATCGTCACTTTTGAATTCTTGTTCAGACGTTTTGTCGTATGGCTAGGTTGTGACAGATTACACACTTGGGGGAAAAATGCAATCTTCTCTGAAGAAATGGAATCAACCTCTTCCGAACCTCAAATGATAAATTCATTCCAATTTTCAAAATCATCCCTTCGAGAAACTCGTAATTCTTGTAGTTCTTATCCGTACGTAATAATCATAGGGTCTCTCTAATATCGTCTAAAGTATCCGACCCTGAGTTTGAACCTACTAATTGCTAATCTTTTACTAGTTCTATTTCCATGTTGGCTTTCGATGCTAGAGTAGTTCGGTAAACCATTCTCTGGTTGCTTCGGACTATTCCAACATTATTACCAATTATATACTTTAAACATTGGGGGAAAGTCGATGCCACCGCGTATATTCTGGACAGCCACGATCTACCGCAGATGGTATTATACGAGGTTAGTACATCCACAACCACAAAATTATTGTTATCTTTCTCTTGAATGACCCCCAACCCAACAGTACTAGTCGTTCAAACTCTTCAATTACTTCAGGCGTAGCCCATGTAAAACTTACGATGGTCCCCTCCGATTTTGAAATGATCGAAGGTTTCTTGAACTTTGCATACGTTATTATAAAAATAATGCTCGTTGAGACTCCTTATATCAATCAACACTCTAATAATATCTTCTAATTGTGTGGCTAGGCTCACGATGTGTCTCTTTCGGGAGAAATTCGAGATTCCTGCACTAGAGTTGTCTCAAAAAATAGTTAGTGATTAAACAAATCTACACAAACCACTAACATTTCCTATACTCTTGGGAAATATTTGTTCCACGACATCGATTATATTATGATCCGCCTCAGAGTCTAAATACTATGTTGATATATCGAGTAGATCGATTATCTCAGAAATAACCATTAAAGTTTCCTCTTCGGCATTGTCACGATCTCTTTAACCGCGACACTCTATTAAACTTGCTTCTTCACAAACGTTGTTAACTTCCTATGCTCAATTAACGTCTAAATTTTTTTCTTTAACGCAATAGATTCACGTGTACATGCCCGAAATTTTCATCATATTTGAATTACTAATTGTTACAATTTTCCCGAGGGATCTCGATATGGAAAGATTTTCAAAAATGGATGTGCTTCTTAGGCTTTTCGAAGATGGTCGACATACACTCAGTTAATTCAGCAAATGGGGTGGGTCAAACACACTTGGTTGAAATTTCCCTGCCTTTGCATATCCGATTGTTATTCTTTACTCGTAGGGCCTGCGAGCCCGACGCTCTTGCTTGAAATTTCCCTGCCGCTGGGTAAGTGTGTATCGGTTGAGAGTACGGGATAGGTGTCTGATTCTGCTGATATATTATAACGGCTTCCTGCGTGATTTGTTGTAATTGGGCCGCCACTTCGGACGCTTGGGTCTCCTCAAAAAAATTATCTTTTCGACTTGAGCTAACACAACTGCAAATGTAAAAGCTTGTATTTTTTTCATAGCTTCCTTTATAAGACCGAGAAAAAGAACAATCTAAAACATTTTAACGCAACGCTCTCATCATAATAGTGTAAATTGGTTTTGTCTACATTTGACAATCCTGTCAGTATTTTCTCAAAAAAAAAAAATTCTTCCTACAAACTACTGTTTGAAAATTACCCAAAACATAGGAAAATTGTTTATGAACCTTGTGGTAATCGATTATACCATTTTGACAAGCGGTCTGTGAAACTTTATGAGAATGAACGACAAAGAAGTTTATCATCCTTATTGAAGTTCAACATGAATATTTTGAATAATTCAAAATCATGTTCTGGGTCTTTTTTCCCATCGTATTTATCAAGACGGGAAATATCGAAATACTTTGGCAGATTCCCTGAAATGATTTCATCAGACAGTGGGGACGACCTTGAGGTTTTTCCAACCCTGACATCTTCACTTCCAAGGCCTTTTAGTGGAATCGCGTACAGTCATTCACTGTGTAGGTTAACAAATTGACTACCAACCATATACTCATGTGTTCGACTACCCGACAGGAAGTGGACGTGGAGCACAGTGGTTTGCCTGTCCCGATTGAACATGTATTTTTATCTAGAGAGGTGCAATTTATTTTATCAACGTTGTTTTCATTGTGTTTCAGCGCTCCTAACAGACGAGACTGCCGTTGTCGGATCTCTGATATTTTTAGAATCATTTTTCTTTCCAATGATGTTGGTATTCATGGTTCGGGGATGATAAATCATCTTAATAATAAATAGAGGAATCATTGACCTCTTGTTTACACCATCCCTCTACTTTTCTATCATTCCTCAACGACCAGTTATTTCGTCGTCCCGACCTGGCTGGACCTTGATCAAGGTCTTTTTTCTTGCTTATAACTATGATTTTCTTCTTTGTCACTGTGAGGTGATTGTTCTCTGTAAATTCCCAACCTGTTTCTTTCTTTAGTTAAGGGCACCTCTTTCGTTGCATTTAGCTTAGTTATATCATCAAGAAGTGGTATCCTAGTAATAATAAGGGTCGATCACTTACCTCGTCCATGTCCATACTGATCGTTATCGTGATGTTGCTCTTCAAATTGATGGTACTCAGAATAAAATATAATTTCACCACCTTTCAACCCCACAATTATACTTTCTACCGGATCGAATTCATCTCTCTTTGGTTTTGTGATTCGGGAGAACGTGTCACCGGGTATCACTTCGGTTTCCCACTAACGGCGACAATGATACTTCTAGAAATATCTGGACCCTGATCTCGCTACCAAACAAAGTCATAACTAGATAGAAAGAGAAGCATGTGATTCGAGAGAGAAAGTGGTAATAAGTAGTTATAATAATAAATGTTCATCACCCCCATAAAGCGAATCTTCCTTTATATAATACTGAAGTGGAGCCTTACCCACATGGGTGGCCAATATTATCTAATTTGTACCCTTGTATTATTATTATTATTTAAAAGATAAGTCCTTATTGTTTCTTAACCTATTTCTTATTACAAAGTAATATTAAAACATAATAATACCCTTGCATTATGCCAACTCGATTAGGTCCGGATAATTTGCACGCTCCTCAATGTATGTCCAAAATTATTTTATTAACTTTATAATGTGTATGTTTTATTATACTTATATTTAATTAATAAATAATATTTGGATTTTATATTGTATTAATTTTTGTTTTATTTGGTGTATTTGTACTGTTACTTTAACAAATACGAGTTGTTATAACCTAGTAAGCCACAAATTTCATGTTATATATGAGACTAATTTTAAGTTATGAAAAATAGATATGTTATTTCAACATGTGTCATGATATTTTTTTCGTATTAAGAACCAATTAATACAAACATATGACTAAAGAAAGTTCGTTTATGAAAATGTCATGCATACGCTAAAAGTAACTCGGACATAGTACTTTTGAAACTTAAAAGCTGAAGTTGGATAACCGTAACTTAAAGACAATAATTATTGAAGCTCTAAACATTTTCGCTCGAAGCTCAAATAAATATTTGGGTACATAGACATATGTTGGAACCTAAGAGAGAGGTTAGTTGAAGATAATATATTGATTATACTAGAACCAAAGGTATATGTTGATCTCTTGCTTGACCGAATGTACACGAACATATTGTCGAAAACCTTAAAAGTTAACCTATGAATTTTTTGAATAAACTAATTCAGTAACATGTTACGAGTTTGATATTGATGAAGATTTTTGTTATTTATTGTGAGATTTAATCTGGAGCGTGTATTGAAGGAGAATATAGTAAAAATGACAATATCAAACGCCATGAGCTTACTGCCACTACCCTGACGTAATGTACAGATGGTACTACTGCAGTATCATTCCATTTTGGTTGTTTGTGAGAACAAACTATAAGATAGTATCATAAGGAAGAGATTTCAGTTCACTCATCATTGTTTCTATAAATAGGGATATAAAAGAATTAAGAATGTGTAGCGTGTTGCATGAAAACATAAAAAATATTTCCAAAAAGAGAAACATTTGTACTTATTTTTTAAAGAGACAAATGAGGTAAAATATAAACAATGATATAAAACCTAATACTTATAGTTCTTTTTGGCATTCAAGAGTTCTTTGTAGAAAAAAGAAGAGTGGTTGAGTTAATTGTGTTTGAGAAAGTATTATTTTACCTTCTCTTATATAAAATTTGTGTCGGTTGCCCGTGGATGTATAATCATTTCACAATTTAAACCATATTAAATATATCTTGTGTGCTTGTGGGTGTTTGTGTGTGCTTTAGTTTGAATATTGTATTTTCTTGTTTGTCTTCTTGTAAGAGAGTAAAAGACCTGAATGTCTTTTACTCGTAATTTTTTGTTACATAAGTTATCTCCAAAATAAAATCTCAACAAACTATGCCAAATATTCGAAGCACGCTTCATTATATTCGACCTTGCTGAATCTTTTTCATATCATGATTATTCAGAATGGTGGTTGTAACCTTGAATGTTATTTTCATAATAAGTGTTGTAGTGAGCAGGATAATCTTAAATAATATGGTCGTGAAGGTAATATACATAAAGCTGAAAAGATGAATATCATTTTAGATCTTGAGGTTAAAAATTTAGGTCTCGTAAAGAAACTAAGAAAAACAACAAAGATGAGTTCTCTGAAATTTAACCTTGGAAAAATCAATATAGATAATTATTTTAACCTTTGAAGAACTAAGGTTTGCTCTTTCATATTATCTAAAGGGTTGTATGTTTCCATTAATGATATTTTCAAATAAACATTTGATGTAGAAGAGTTGTCCAAAGTCCATAGTGCTCTTATCCCGCGTTTGTGAGATGAGGTGCTTCGAGAGGTATCTTAAGATTCGAAGATGTGAGGGATATAAAATCAGATGGACGTCATTTGAATTGAAAAATCTCTAGCAAAACTAATGTATCTTAAGAAACAAATGTATATGTTGAAAAATAGATCATAATATGGAAATCAGAAGACACTTTGAAGATTTCGGTAAAATCCTTCATGATTTGAATGCAACTGGAGCCAAGGTTAAAGATTGGGATCAAGAAATAATCCTCTTGAGTTCTATACCGAAGTTGTTCATTAAAGTTAAGAGTTCTTCAATCAAGATAATTATTAAGAGTGATACTGAAACTAGAAGACTAAATATGAGAAAATTCTCAATCTAAATTAAAAGTTCTAAAATGAGATATTGGTTGTGCAATAAGGAATGTCATATCTCTACAAAATTCCTAGACATAAGAAAATATGATAGTTATCTGAAGCCTGATGCCAAAAATATTGTCATGCTTTTGGATGACTATGAACATACGGATACTTTAATGAATTCTAATTGCATGTACAATGACAAGTTGGTGTGCGATTCAAGAGTTCCATTTCATATTACTTCTAGCTACTACTGATTTGAAGACATGAAATGTTTGATGGTAGAAAGGTTATCCTAAAAAATGGTGAACTATATGTTGTAAATTAGATGAGAAAAACATACGACTCAAGTTGTTTGTAGTACGTAAGAGTAATAAAAACATGAGTATGTGTCTAACATTAAATATAACCTTGCTTTTATTGGTATCTTAGATGAGGAAGAGTTTACTTATAAGGATGGAGATAAGAGACTTAGGATCTTACAAGGCGCACTAGTTATTAAAAAATTATATAAGACTCATGATGAGTTATTTACTGACTAGAGGTGTGTGTAGTGTAGATGATTCACCCAAGCTATAGAACATGAGGTTAGGCAATGTAAGTGAGAATATCCTTATTGAGCTTTAAAACGAGGGTTGTTTGATGGTACCGTAGTCCAAAAGTTGAGTTTTTGTGAAAGCTATGTAAAATAAAGAGAGTTAAGTTCTTGTCGAGTGACCATACACCTAATGGTATGCTTGAGTATGTTCATTCAAATCGTTAGGGCCCAATAGGACAGTCGACTAGGGATGGTGTAAGGTATTGCATTTCATTGATTGATGATTATTCAAGAAACAAATATAAGTTATACTTTCGAAGATCAATGGTGAAGAGTTTGATGCTTGGTGGAGAATGAGAATGGGAAGATGTTAAAGATTTTAAGATCTCATACATTAGGTTCTTTGTTAAACCTAAGATTGCTAGACACCAAACTCTAAGATGAACTCATACATGTGGTATAAACATAGGTTAGAGGAGCTGAATTTTCAAAAGTAAAGCATTTGATATATTCATGTAAATTTGATAATTAATAATTATTTAATTTATATAAATTATAATAATAATCAAACATATACGTACCAACCAATCATTATCAAATAAAAGATGAAATTATTTATTACTAAACGAACAAACATAACTAGTTTTGTCCCATAAAAAATAAAAGTAATTACTTCTAAATAAAGAGACAAACGAAACATGTATCAAAACAGTATAAGCCCTGAATTAAAAAAAAAATTACAAATTACAAATGGCTTCAACATGGCATGATAACATTTTATTCCACAAATATAATATATTTCTTATTTCATCAAGAGAATTTGAGTCGATCAAATATTATAAACAAAGATATGACACGACCATATGTTGAGGGATTGAGACGATGGTAAAAATTATAACTATGACGAGGATTGCATTCAGGATTATGACAAAGACTATATTCAAAGTTTTGAAGAGGGTCATATCAAGATTATGATAGCGGTAAATATCATAATAATGACGAAGGTCATATTCAAGATTATTATAAGGATAAAGATCATAATTATGACGAGGGTCGTATTCAAAATTATGATGATTGTTGCATTCAAAATTATGACGAGGATGAAATTTAAATTTAGGATAATGCTAGCCTTTAAGATTATGACGAGGTTCGTATTTAGAGCCACGACAAGCATGCGAAGAATTGGCACACGATTATAATCAGACATAAACGATTGTTAAGACATTTTCTTATAGAATTATAACAGAATGACACATGTAATTTAATGATTTGATACATGGGTATTTCAATGATTGGTAGAATAATTCATGCAAATCTTATAAATATCGAATATTTTCTTCATTTGGAGACTGTTAAATATATCTAATAATAAGAAGATTTCATACAATCTGTATTTTCTTTCTTGATCCGAAGTTATAATTTTGACTAAGTATCTGAAGAGAATTTCCCTTATCAATTTTGGCGTTGTCTGTGGGAAGTAGTTTATTTTTTAAAAAAAATATCTTGTTTACCAATAATTATGACATGATCGGGAATGGAAAGAACGTATCCGAAGATTCGTTCAATTTAATATAGCTCGATGGTGATTCCAGGAATTGACTTAAATCCTCATATCGTTAAAAACATTCTAATACATGGAGATCAAGTTTTATGTACAACAGGTTTATAGCAGAGAACTCCTGAAGAGACTGTAGTATATCAAGGATTACCTCAGATTTGGATCTGATCATACGAGTGATTGATATGATGATGTGATTGATCGTGCTCAAGTATTTGTTTCTCCTAGTGTTTAAGGAGTAAATATCACAAGTCAATGTATGCCTACACACAAATGTAATTTGCTACCACGACAACTGGGGTTTCCGGGACAAAAACGCTTATGTTCTGGTTTGCCGCGACGAAACCTCTTATGTTCCGGTTTGTCGTGACGCGGTTGTAACTTAGTCAAGCATCACATATAACAAATTCATGCTCCCAATTACACTCAATCAACCGTAATTATGCATAATAATTTCTCTGACATGTATTATGAATCAATTTCTTATAATTACTCATTTCGAAATTGGTTTTTCAGTGACTCAATTTAGAGGTATTTGAATCCAAATCAAGGAGGATCAAATTGGCGATGATACTATTTTTTATATTTAATCACTTTATGGTTTACAAACCTTAAAAACACTGAACGACTAATCTATTTTACCTAAAGATAAATATAAAAAAAGATATAAATGTATATATATATATAAGGAAAATACGATGTAAATGTATATATATATATACATATATATGTAAGGAAAGGATATGAATTGCACTCTGACTATCATTATGCAGAAGGTTCTTTTTCTATTTGAATTCCAACTCGAGTTAACAAACCTTAAAGCCATATAATCTCTTTACTAGCTTCGGTCATTGCTACATACTCAGCCTCTGTAACTTTGTCATCCAACTAATAGTTGTAGTTCTAACAGTAAATATATAACCGATGGTGCTTTTCCGGTAATCAACTTCACCTCCGAAATCAACATCTACGCAGCCTTGTACCTTTAACTCACCATTACCAAAAGTACACACACTTTTCTGTTGTACATAGTAGGTATCTCAAAATCCATTTGACAGCTTCCCAATGAATTTTCCCTGGGTCTGACATAAACCTACTCACAACTCCCACCCCATGACGAATGTCTGGTCTCGTGCAAACCATTACACACATCAAACTTCCAATAACTGAGGCGTAAGGAAACTTACCCATAAAGTATTTTTCTTCCTCCGTCTGAGGGGATTGATCCTTAGATAAGCGAAAGTGGCCTGCCAATGGTGTATTAACTGGCTTGGTATCACCCTTGTTAAATCTCTTCAAAACGTGATCAATGTACTTTGACTGAGATAACTGCAAAAAATTTCTATGCTTATCTCTTGTGATTTACATTCCAAAAATCTTCTTCGCCAGACCCAAGTCCTTAATGTCAAATTCTTTTGATAATTGTTGCTTTAATATTCTAATATCATCCATATCTGAACATGTTACTAACATATCACCAATATAGAGTGGCAAAATGATATAACTGGACTTACATCATTTAAAATGGTAACAATGGTCCGCATTACACTTCTGAAAGCTCTCTTTGTGCATAAAACTGTCAAATTTCTTGGAGTTGTTTTAGACCATACAAACGTTTCTTGAGTTTGCATACCATGTTTTTTCCCTTCTTTTAAGAAACCTTCTGGTTGATACATGTATATCTCCTCATCCAAGTCCCCTAGAAGAAATGAAGTCTTCACATCTAACTGTTCAAGATAAAGGTCTTCAATGAAAACAATACTCAACACTGATCTAATAGTATCGGTGTTATCAATTCATTCCTTTCGTCACGAGCTTAGCTACTTTCGTCCATGAGGCATCCGTACCAAGCACGCTAGAGGCATAAGCCAACCTTTCCGATATGGCACACATACAATATAATGGTTGGATAACAAGGATTAAGTATAATTACATGTCATATGGATACTCGAGTTAGTACCAACCGGTTAGCATGTCCATCAGGAAAATATAGGCGTGACATAATCCCTACTTATTTGTGAGCATCCTCACAACAACTTAGTCAAGTTGTAGCTCTCATGTCCATGTTGTTATGCATCCCACCCTAGTTTCTTGATGATATTTCTTGTTTCTAGTCCCATTTGTCTTAGTTGGTTACTCTCATGTGGTGCGCTTCTCCTCTATCCAATTGCTTGCACCACACTTGTTTGTACTGGTGATCGTCTGTTCTGTGCTTTACACATTTCCCCCACAACATACCACGAGTCACCTTATGCATTCTTCTCTCTCGTCACACATTTTTTTAAGCTCGTGGGAGATGACTTTCCTTGTGTTGGGATCACTCACTTTCTCTTTATGCCTCAGGATGATTTATCTTACACGCACAACGTTCACTCTGTTTACATCTTTTTTGGGTTTATGTGAGTCGGTTTTTATTGGGTTGAGCTAACTCATTGGACTGTTACGCTTGGTTCGAGTGTAGCACTTTCAGAAGCGGATATTTTCTCTGATATCATTTGTCATAGACTTACCTTTTTTCGACCATGAAACGCCTATACCAAACATAGTTAGCGGCACAAACCAATCTTTACCATATGGCACCAAACAATCTAACGGTTGGATAACCGGGATCGAATGTATGTACATGTCATATGAATCGAATTAGTATCAATAAATTGTAAACATATACCATGATCTGCACATAAAAACAAGCCTAATGTGTTCATCCAAAAAAATACAAGTCGTGACAAATGATTTTTTTTTTCAAATTTCTAGCTCTGTTAGTTTATGTCTCGTAGTTTATGGCGGCAAGTAATGTCGCCGAAGAGAATGCCCACTTTAAAAGCTTATTTAAATGCTTTAGTTTTATTTTATTTTTATATTTTAAATATTTATTTAAAATAATCTGATTATATTCAGATTTGATAGGATATTATTTTATTGGGTTTACTATTGTTTACATATTCTGTATTAGAGATCAGAGTGATTCTTATTCAAAGTTCCTCAATCCCTACTTTTGGATTTAGTCGTTTTTTAAAGAATAAAATTTAGACTTTAAGTCTAAGACAGCAAGTGTGTTTATAAAACCATATGGTTTCTTTATCATTTTTTTAATTTTCTAATTTTTGATACATCAGTTTGATATTAGAGCTCCACCAATTTCTATTACACATATACATGAATCATGTTTCTGTAACCTTATATTTTTTATTTGAGGACTAACATATGAAACAACATCTTCCAGTCTACATGCACAATTGGAGGAAGAATTCGCAAATCCGTAATCGATTTGAATAGCTATGAGAATCTGATTTCAAAAGAGGTTGTTCAGAAATTGGCGTTGAAGACTAACCCTCTTCCATACCCGTACATATACTGTTAGGATTGATAGATTACACTAAGGTAACAATTTCTAAATGCTATCAAATTGCATTTTATGTTGGTAATTACAAAAATACATCATGGTGTGACATAGTTCCTATGGACGTTTGTCATCTAGTTTTAAGACGTTCATGGCGATTTAAGAGCAATTCTACTTATATAAGTAGAATGAATCGACATAGTTTTGTGAAAGATGGTTGCAAGTTTATATTAGCGCCATCTAGAGTAGTTTGTCCAAAACCGCCACGAGCTAAGGAGTTTCATGCTCATACTACACTAGCTACCGATTTTAGCTCTGAGCTAAAACTGTATTTGAGCCCGTGTTTGACATAAGGATATCATTAAAGATGCATCTAGGATGATATTTGAAAAACCAGTCTACGATAAGTATGATGATGAGATCGAAGAGAAAAGCATTGATGTAGGAGAATTGGTAGCGCAAAAAAAGTTAAAGATTTCGAAACTAAATTTTACATCAACTGTTGATAGAAAAAAATAAAGAACAAGTGACGAGAAAGAAATCAACATGAATGAAGATGTAACTGATTTGAATGAAGGTAATTTGCAGCGAATAAAGGTTCCATTGAAGAAGGGTTGCATCCCTCTAGAGCTTCTGTTGAAGAAGGATTGTGAATGAGTAGTTTTTATCATGCAGATGTAACTTACATGTATTTTATGTTATTTTGACATCAAACCTTTGATTCGGTTTTTTGTGGATACATGTTTTCATGTTGGAAAAGAGAAGATGGTATTTTTGTGTTTGATATTATGAATAGATTGATAGAAGAAAAAAATAGTTTTTAATGGATAAAAGATTAGGTTTTGTAATAGAACTTCGATGAGTTTTGGGTGATGGTCGGGGAAATAAAAGAAAGAATAAAAAGTTAAAAGTAGAAGATTGTAGAGTTTTGAATCTGCTGGCAGAAGTATACTCTAAAGAACTTGAGAAGCCATCTACTATTCAACAAAGATGAATTGTTTATTTTCTGCAAGGGTCTTGATGGGATACAACAAGCACAGTCTGGAACTGGAAAGACAACAAATTTTTACACGCGCAAGGGTCCTGATGTGCTCAGTAAATATGTTGATAACGCTGACATAAAACAAGTGGGTGGAATATATCTTGTTACCGCTGATCACAATAATGCCGAGGACATGGAAAATAGGGACAAAGTTAGTGAACAACTTAAGTCCAAGAGCGACAACATTCGTATTATCACCTCACACACACTTATTCCAGTACCAATTGCAATCGGAGGTGAAAACGTCAATGTTTTTGCAGTTCTTTCAATGATTCAAGATTTTGAATTTGAGGTCAAATTCTTCCCAACCGGGGAAGGATGATGTAGCGGAGACTGCAGACAGATTGGTTTCTCGACCAGGTATCAAAACTAGGTGAAATTGCTACTCAAATTGAACGTCTCGACGAGCCTAATAATTGTAAAAAGCGTGACTTTGTCACGAAAGTCGGACTTCAAATTCTACTGTTTAGGGTCCGAAAATCCTATTTTATTATTTTTGATATTTTATATTATCTTATTTTATTTTAAAATCAATATTTTAATTAGTGAATCCAATCTAATTGCATTTGAATTATATTTGATTTTTATTTTTAATATCTTTAATGATTTTTTTAGAATTTTTTATTAGGGTTTTGGATGTCTCATATATAAAGCATCTTGTACCCTATTTTACCGTCAAACTTTGATTTTTAAAAAATTTCAGATTATTTCTCTAAGTCTTTTTTTCACTCTAACATAGGTTACCCAAGCTGAATTGTATATACAGTGGTGTTTTGGTCCTTCACTTAAGTAGGAAATTGGCTAAAAAGCACTGTTAATCCTCCATGTTTACCACTTGTATCAACATAGTCCCCTTCCTTCACTTATGCATAAAACTCATCCCCTTCGTTTTAAAACTTTGCAAATATAATCCCCCCACATATGTGAAGCCTAAAAGATTGACACGTGGCATCAAGTTTTGTTGCAAGATTGGTCTCCCAAATGTTTGACCAAAAATACCCCTACTCATACCAAATAGGGTGTCAACTCATATTTGTTAAAAAATTTGTGAAGAAACAGTTCAACAAATACCCTCTTAGATTCAACCAAAAAATGTGAGCCGAGGGTCTCTCTCTAACCAATTTCCTTTATACTTAAAACACATCACTTTCCTTACTTTCTTTGACCAAATTCTTTAACTTTCTTCATTAATTTAACTTCAAAAATTAAATTTTGATAAATAAAGTTCGCTCTTTTATTTTAGGCCAAAGCTATTTCCCCCATGAAATTTTTTATTTCCTCCATATTTTGAAATCTCTATAACACTTGAAACATTATTTTACTAGTTTACCATTATTTTGTTTTCAAATTTAATATTACGTGCCATTAGTGAAATAGATTTCTCTACTGTGTAAAAACATAACATTAAACCCTTTTTAATCCTACATACCCAAAAAACATCAGTTTTATTGAAGATTGAATGTCGTTCGACCATGGAAAATCAAGAAACTCATTACATACAAGAGAGCAACTATAATCCTACAACTCTGAAGTAGTTTATTGTGCAAAAAACACAGCGATTTTCTTTTAACCATGCATAGTTGAAAAACACTATTTTTTTTTAAATTGAAAAACAAGTGATTCCGAGATGGCCACTCAGAATCACTTGTTTTTCAATTTAAAAAAAGCATTTAATTCCGAGATGGCTACTCGGAATCACATGCTCTCTGTTAAAAAAAAATAGCACAACAACAAAGCGAAACCAAGTCGAAACAGCAGAAATCGAACCTAACAGCAAAATCAAACCCTAATATAATCTAACAGCAAAAAAAAACATCAGAACAACCAAGTCGAACCCTAATCTAATATAACACAAGGTACTGAAAAACAAAAGGTAGAAATTGAGGGTAATGGGTCTTTGTTAGTGTTTTTTTTTCTTTTAATTTGTTAATGGGTAGTGATAATAGATAGAGTGAAGGAAGGTAGAATAATGACGTTCTTGAAAATGAAAGAGGTAGAATAAATGGATAGAAAGACAAATATGTAATTTCCTTTAGGAAGAAATAACAACATGAAGATTTTTTCAAATTATGGAGGAAATAAAAAATTTCACGGAGAAAATAGTTGTGGCCTTTATTTTATAGAGCACTCTTATTGCATTCATCTCTCTCTTTCTACTCGTTCTATATGCATCCGACTCTACTTCCAGATCAATCTTTGTGACTGTTCATACAACTTGTTAGCTTCCACTTTTAAAAAGTTAATTTTTTTAATTACATAAACAATTTCTTTCTGTGTTTGTTCTGTTTCGTCTGTTGAATAAGTTTCCATGGTTTTCCAGATTTTAATTTGATAGATTTGTTATCACATATAAATTGATTTTGTTTGGCATTTGATTTGATTACAGCTGTTTCTTTTCTGATCAGTATGTGTTTTATTTACTTGATTTGTAGAGACGCCGTTGGTGATCAAGGTTAAACTTTTAGGATTATGGTTTTGCTGCACTATAACATGTTGATGTTGACAAATGAGGAATAGATTTATTAAATGGGGGTGTGTACTGGGAAAAAACGGTGCTCAGAAGTTCAATTGATATCGAATTGACGAAAGTAGCAACAGAAACATACTACCACAGGAAAACAAACACGATATCGCTAAAAAAAATATATAAGCGAGAACAGAATGAAGCGAATGACCAACCGATCGACGAACAAACTAAAAAATCTTGAAAAATGAAAGAGGGAGGGAGGGGTTAGGGTTTATAAGAAGAGAAATGTGGGTAGAGATGGTAAGGTCGGGATCAGTAGAGAGAAATAGAAACGTTGTGGTGAATTTGAAGAAACGATTAGAAAATTGTGTTCACGTCGTCGGTCTTCGTCTTTCGTCTGCGGTACTGTGATTGATTTCTTCATGATTTCTTCAGTGTTTTTTGTTTCTCCATCCCTCTCCTTTTTCTTATTAGTATATTAGTAATATTTATTAATTCGTGGAAATAAAAAAATAGAATTACCATAAATCTGAGTAAATGGTAACTATTTAAGGTAAATGACAACTTTTTAAAGTAAATCACAAATTTGAGTTGGCATCCTTCTTCGCATGGGCAGAGATATTTTTGGCCAAAAATTTGGAGGACCAATCTTGCAACAAAACCTGATGCCACGTGTCAATCTCTCAGGCTAACCTTTTGGTAAAATGATCGGCTAAATTAATTGAGTTTTAACAGACTCTACCAATATAACACTATGTGATACATTCACTAATCATGTTATATCAAACACCTAAATGTCTAGACCTGCCATTGTAAACTTATCTGTGAACATTGGTCAATAAAACTTCAATATCATAGGTGATGAGTCCGAATTCAGCATGCTCCCCGGACAGGGCAAATCGGTCTAAGTCTCTCCGAATATCGGACAGGTTACAAGGACATAAATCGAACAGGTCACTTGGACCGCACAGATTACTTTGAACACTGTGAACCTAAGGCTGTTCGAACTATGACAAAAGTACTAAAAAACCTAAACACTTCCTGACTAAGCTACTTGCTCTCCTGCTTAGAGCTCATGGGTCTTTAAACATGACCCGGGTCCATTAAACATGACCTGAAAGCCCATAAGGGGCCAAACATCATACTATAAATACCCAACCACCAGCATTAACTATGGGTAATGAGAATTAACTGCTACCAAGCTGCTTAATTATCTCTCCACCCTATACTCTCTACTCTAACCGTTAAACACCCATACACCACCTTGAAACTCCACTTGAAATTACTAGCTTACCCTCAGGCGATTATTATCCACACCAATAGGTGCTATCGGTTTGGGCCACAATGGAATCTCATATAATAGATTTCTCAGCCACTCAACTTCTTTACTAGCTGTTGTTAATGCCATAAATTCAGATATAATCGTTGAGTCAGGTATACACGTTTTTTTCTTTGTTGTATAGGATATAACACCTCCCCTATGAAAGAACACACATCCACTCGTTGAAGAGTAATATTCCCAATTGGGAATATGAATCGCATCTGATTAACCTTCAAGAATCAAACAACATATGCAATATTTGGCCTAATACTAGTCATGGCTTACATAAGACAACCAATGGATCTTGAGTATTCCAGTTGAGATACTGCCATACTTTTATTACGTAGAAGCTTAAGACTATGATCCATAGATGTGCTAACTTGAGAACAATCTTTGAAATTAAATTTATCCAATATATTCTCAATATAATGAGATTGAGAAATCAATATACTATTGTTGTTTCGTTTGATCTTTATACCAAGAATTATATCAGCTTCCGTCAAGTCCTTCATTTCAAAACTAGATGACAATAATTTTTTGCTTTCATAAACTTGATTTTGGTCAATAACAAAAATCAACATGTCAACACATATAGACAAATCATAATTCCCTTACTAGACGCATCAAATTTATTATATAAAAATTTATTTGCTTGATTAATAATAAAACCATTAGACAATACCATATTATCAAATTTATGCAAATGTTTTTGTGCTTGTTTTAGACCATACAAATATTTCTTCAAATTGCATACCTTGCTTTCACAACTAGGCAGGGTAAAAAAATGATAGGTCCTTCATGTTTGTCAATTGTCTCATATCAGTCCCCTTCCTTTACCTCTGTCATAAATAGGCGCCCCCATGTTTTCAAATTTTAATAAACAGATCCCTTTTTTGAAAATGTGAGGGACCTGTATATTACAATTTGAGAACGTGAGGGACCTGTTTATTACAAAAAAGATCTGCTTGTTGCGTTTTTTTAAATCACGGAGGACCTCTTTATTACAGATGTAAAGGAAGGAGACTGACGTGGGACAATTGGGAAACATGGAGGACCTGCCATGGTTTTTACCCCAACCCGACATAACAACCTGTCATGGGTTCAATGAGTCTTACAACTGCTTTATAATCGCATACTTTTAAATAACTCGATATTAGAGGATTTTTATACCAAATCTTATACGGGGTAATATTATTTCTATTGTGATGAATTTTGTTTAATAAATTAGAGGTTCTTAACATAGTCTCATCCCAAAATCTTTCACTCAAACTCGCATATAATAATGTGGAGTTATCCATTTCTTTTAACTTCATATTCTTCCTTTCTGCCAAACCATTTTTTGGGGTGTATAAGGAGCCGCGTTTTGATGTGTCATACTAGTAGACTAAGAATATATCGGATCGTAATATTCACCTCCTCTATATGTACGTATATTTTTAACCAAATTATTTTTATATAGCTCTACTTCTTCTTTATAAATATTAAATTTATCAAGAGCTTAATTCTTAGCATGGAACAAGTAAATGTAACAATATTTAGATTCATCGTCAATATAATAACATACTTTTTATTTCCTTAGGAAGGAGTAGCATGAATATTCACAGAAATCACTAAGTAATACTTCCAATATTTTTGAAACTCGATCAATATTATTCAAAGGTTTTTTGGTTGTCTTAATCGATATGCAAGTCTTACATTTCTTATTATTCACATCTCTATGTGGTATATAAGATTTATTTTCGATATGTCTTTTATTATTTTATAATGTACATGCCCTAGTCTAGCATGTCATAGTGTAGAAGCCATGCAAACAGATTCATGTTGTAAGGAAACATTAACATTTAACATAAATATACCATTACATAAGTATCCAAATAATACAAATATATCCTTGCCACTTTCGTACACCTGTTTGTAACCATAATTAATCAAGACAGCACAAGATAAAAATTATTTCGTATCCATTGAACATAAAGTATATTGTTTAATAAATTTTTTATAGAAATAAATAATAGCTTAAAATGTCATAGCCCTTTGATTAGCTCAGTTGCAAAATTTCCCATTTTCAACGTAGAATCATCTGCAGTTGCTTGAAAGTAATTGAACTATAAAACATCTTTACATACATGGATTGTTTCTCTTGAATCAATCGACCACGCAACATTATCATCTTCCACATAAAATTATTCAGATATTAGTGACACATAATTCTAACCAAAATTTAAAATATTGAAATGAATCCCAACTTGCTTTTCTTGATCTTTAGACCCACTTGGACCAGATTTCTTAGGATTATAGATTTCTTCTCGAGCCTTTGATAACTTTTCAATCTTAAAATGAATCCCAAGTTGAACCTGAGCCATATTTTATTTGTTATGCTTAAAAGTGTGTTTAAAGTATCTCCATGATAAAGGTAAATTATCTATACACTAGACACAGTAATACATATACCAATTTTCATATCAGGTTAAACAAACTAACCCAAAATTCTAAGTAATTCGTTATAATGTTCCATGACCGACCTTGGATCAACCATTTTGTAATTGATAAAATTATTAACCATAAACTTCTTACCGATATGCATCTCCGGCCATGAATCTAGATTGTATTAAATTATACAGTTTTTTTTGCAGATTCAACATTTTGGTATACATCAAATAAAAGATTAGACATATTGTTTTAGATGTTTCCACGACCTATGTAATTATTTATATCCCATTTGTAGTGCCTCGTTGTTTGCTATATCATTTAATTCTCAATGATATCTGGCATGCGAGTGCTCAAAATGTACACAACCTTGAGGATGGTCAACAAAATATACATTTTTTTCTGCCACCTTCTGAAATCGGGACCCTCAAACTTGTCTAACTTAGCAAACTTGTTTGTCATATCCTTGGCATATTCTCCATTTGTCATTTCAATATTTATATAGAGATATTTTCAATCCTTTGTCGAGAATAGTATTTGGATCCAATATAATCTCTGAAATCTTATAATCAATTTCGGACTTAAAATATTTTGATGGTTTTCCCAAAAACATTGACCGGATAAAATCGGAGGCTTTATGTTGAACGGGAGAATAAAAAATTATAGTTATATTTTTGAAACATTCACCATATATATTTCAACCAACCATATAGTTATTCAACCAACAATATAGTTATTCAACTCTAAAAACATTCAACCAACAATATAGTTATGCAACTCTAAAAACATTTTCGGTCAAATAAACGGCTATATCACGTTTAAATTAAAAAAAATTACTTATATTTGAAAATAAGAATTTAAAATACCTTCATAACACCCATCTGCAAGGGACGACGAAGGCATTGATTCATAAATCTAAAAGTCAAATGATAGACAAAGATCTCTCTATCCCAACGTATTTTTATGTTTTGTTTAAATCCGAAAAACAATTGAAATCATTTCTGTTTTGTTTCTTTAGAACCCGAGCAGTAATTTTGTATGTGAGACATATGTCTCTTTAACTCATCTATTTTTAGGAAAATCAAAAATATTATTGTTGAAGTTGTTATTTTAAATTTTAACGTGTTAGGTAAAATATTTTTAAATATCTCATTTAATTTCGGAATAATAATAATACTGAAGAACCACAATAGTCGAGGTACAGATAATGTTAGCTACCCCTCGATCGTTGCAGCTGCAACCTATTTGGTGATAATGTTGAATCTACAATAAATAATAGTAGAGTGACATAATTTTGGGCCGTATTCAAATCTTAGTTGTGAACCTTTAAAACAACAAAGACCAAGTATCTACACCTATACACACACATAAGACAAATTGAACGCTTTGGATTGTGAAAAAATCCAACTTCTATGGACAACATATACAAATTATATATATATATATATATAAAATAAGACTCTCATTTTTTTTAATGTCATTTTACTTTGTATTGTTTTGTCATTCTTTATGATTTCTACTTTAATATACATCTTTGTTCTGGCAAACAAATCTTTAATAAAACCCACATGGAACATAATCAAACCCTTTAATAGACTAGTAACACAAGGAAAACCTCTATTAAATGTCGTTAAACCTACGTTCTCATCGTAACATTCCAACACACTAATTTTATTTATAAATCTTTGAAAATAATCCTTTAAAGACTCTTTACCCTTTTTAAAGTAAAGTCATGATATAATAGGTTTCATGTTTTAACGCTTTATGAGCAATGAAATAACAATAATTCAACAAAATTAGCATTTGATCTTGATTAAAAATTGTTAAACTAAGGCAATGCACTCCCTTTAAATGTTTTTCAGAAATCCTGACATAGTAATATATCATTTGGATTGAACCATAACATAATATTTCAGAGCTACTCAAATGACGCTTTTGATCCGTTACAAGTCTGTGTGTTAGTAAAGATTAAACCAATGTGTACAAAGACATTTTCAGGCTTACATCATTATTTTCACTATCTTCAAACACTTTTTGTTTTTTATTTATCTTTGTTCCTTTTTTTAGGGTAGTAAAATAATATGAATGAGATCCAGAAACTTGGCCATATGGCCAAGCAAACATATTAACATATTTGCGTATTATGGCTCGACAATCAAGCTTAGGTAACTGATAATATTTTGAAAAGGTATCATCGTCCACCGTGGCTCGACCCTCGAACTTGGATAACGAGTGATCTTGTGCCAATTCCTGGTCGCAGATCATGGCTTGACTATAAATCTTGGCTAATAGCCGAGCTTTTTCCAAGGCATATTGTGCATCATGGCTCGAACAAGAAGTTTGGCATAGTCGTGCACCATGGATTGACCAGTAAGCTTGGTTAACGGACAAGCTTGTGTCAAGGCCTAGTCATACACCTTGACTTTACTAGTAAGCTAGACAAATGCTAATTTTATGCCAAGGCATGACCGCACACGATAACTTACCCAACAATGTATGCGTACGACCAAACTTTTGACAAAGCTTGGTTGAGCACTATTATCCGACCAACAAGTAGGTTCGTGGTGGCCTAGTTATTTCTGACGAACGTCTACGCGCTAATACGCTAACCAAAGTAGGGAAATCTTTGCCCAACAGTTGCTAACATAATAAATGAGTGCCGTTCCTCTCACATTACTAAAAGTAAGGAATTTATTCTATAATATACGGAAAATGTCTACACCATACAAATAAAGCACCTGACATCGTACGACAATGTAGCCAAAAGAATATAACTGATTATGAGGAAGCAATAAGAAGGCCCAAAAAGCATGAACCAATGGGGAGACGTCTAACCAACACACCGTCAAATCAAGGTTATTAGATAAAGAGCCAATGAAACAGTATGACAGTTAGGTGATATTCAAATAAATATTAAAATTTTACTCCTCCGAAAGTTTTTAAAGTTCGTATATTATTTGTTTATTTGATCTTAATTGCATTTTAAATTAAGAGTACAATCTGTTAGGCTCTACTCTGCTAGGTGATTTATAACCTCACCATTTTGGTTATGTTGTCGGGAATGAGTTCAACATTTATCCTAACTCCCTCGATGATACATATTTCAATTTTCACAAAGATGAATTTACTATCATTAAGATTGATGTGGATTAATTTCAACTGAGGGTAATTTTGTCTGAAGTTTGGAGGTATTTCAAGGGTATTTAATGTTTAGTAGATTGTAGTGAGAGATTTGAGTTGCCTGGTTGTATTTAATTCTCATTACTCTCATTAAATGAAAGTGGTTGGGTATTTATACCCTTAACCTTGGGCCATATGGGCTTTCGGGTCATGATTATGAATTCGGGTCGAGTTCAAAGACCCATTAGTTTTTAAGTAGGTAGGTAATTAGCTTAGTCATGAAGTGATTAAGTTTTTAATACATTAGTTCAGTTCGGATAGTTCAGTGGGTGGATCTCGTCCGAATTGCCCATGTCGGGTCCTCATAATCAGTGGTGATAAAATCCTGACTCATCAGTAGCCCCTTTTTTAGGTTGTGTTCGAAGGCCTTTGGCAAGACCTAAAAAATAGTCCATATGCACTCATAACTATGTCCGGACAGATTTCAAATTGTGTAACGACTTTATCCGGACTGATAAAGCTCTAAAAAACTGAACGGTTTCACCAGAGATTGTAGGACACGTGTCCTTCCCTGATTCGCCACACTGGCCATTTTTCTCCTAGAATGGCGCTCCCACTTGCTCCAAAAAGTGACCTCTTCAATTAATATGGGTGACATCAGCGCTGTCTTTAATCATTACATTTATCCTTTTGTATTTTCCTAGGTATCAAAGCATCTTTTGTTCTTTTATTATAAATTCACTGTTTTACCATCTTCATTATCTCTGCTCTGTTAAAGTTCTAAGTTTCCACCTCTAAAAAAATCCTTCTTTTGGTGTGAGTTTATGTTCACAGCAAGAAACGCCTTAGTAAAAGGTGGGTGGCTCAACTTGTCAGAGTTAGAAAAACCTCAAAAGGTCGAACGAGAAAGGCGCATTGCTGCAGGCCTCCCCACTACACCAAGTCCAGAGCATGATCGGGGTTCCTCTTCAATACCCTCAATTCTGACAAAGAGAAATTGTCTAGCGACCTCCTCACTGCCAATCAAAATACTGATGCACTGAAGAGGGAAAATGAGGAGTTGAAGAAAAACCAGGAGGATTGGGCCACAAAGCTGGCCACTTTGGAATAAACTATCAAAGAACTCCGATCAAAGCAATCCGACTTGGAGAAAAATCTATCTTCTTCAAAAGATGAGGTAAAGGCTAAGGACAGGGTCATTCAGACTTTAACTAACGACAAATCTCGCTCGAGGACTCTGTGTCCAAGGCTGCACAAGAAAACACTGATTTGCTGAGGGAGCAAGAGAAAACAATCCAGGCTAGGATTAATGCTTATACCAACAGAGTGATAGACACTCAGGAGGAAAAGTATGCCGAAGTGAAATCAGACATGGTCCTGCTCTTTCATGAGAAATTCCCGAAGAGGACGCTGAGAGACTTATGGAGTTTTATCGAGTATGAAGACCTCTCCTTCCACACGATGGCTGATGGTGACAAGCATAACTACTCCAGTGGCTGGGACGACACAACCGATGAAGAAGAGAAAACCGGGGAGAGTCCGGATTCGGAAGATGATGACCCCAAGAAGAAGAAACCTAGTGAGGTTGGGCCATCTAAGAAAGCTCAATCTTGAAGTATTAACTATCTTTTTAATTTGTTGTTGTTTGAACCAAAGTCCTTGGATGGCCAAGGCATTTTTTGTAATCATGTCTGGCTCCTGTCCGGATAAACGTTTTTGTTTGAAAACTTAAAGTCCTTGGGTTGATAAGGCACTTCGTATATTTTAATGGGCAATTTTACTTCGCATAAACTTGCATTGTCTCATAGTTTTTCAGCTTTGGTGGCTAATGTTTAAGCAGCCCTTAGTTAGTTTGTCTGCATTTTAAAGTGAGAGTGTTTAAATTCTCCGATGACAAATGTTTAAGTAGTCATCACTCTATCAATTCAATTCGATCTGACCTAGAAAATTTCAAAAAAAACACTAACCGAAACACTCCGAATATTTTAAGAAGGCATCGAGTTTTATTGAAAATCCTAGACACCTCATTAAAACCTCCCCGCGCCACCAGGGTAGGAAAGAGTATGCCCCCAAATATTTACATGAACTTTTAAACAAGTAAATATTTACATAGCTTTCACTCCAAGTACAAACGGAGGTGTTCAATGTTCCAGGGGTGATTCAAAACCCTTCCATCCTTATCTTGAAGCTGGTATGTCCCAGGCTTAAGCTTTTCAGTGACCACATAGGGTCCTTCCCAAGTTGGAGCTCGCTTGCCGAACTGCTTTTCCTTAGTGTGTAGGAAGACTTTCCTCAATACTTTATCTCATGGCTGAAAATCCCTTCTTTTAATTTTGGAAGCAAACCTGCTTTTCATCAGGCCTTGATAGTGTGTGGCTCTGAGGTGAGCCTTAACTCTTCTTTCCTCCACCAAGTCAAGTTGGCCTCTTACTGCCAATTCGTTAGCGTGTTCGGAGAAATTATGAACTTGAAAAGAAGGAAGAGTAGCCTCTATGGGAGCTATGGCATCCATCCGATACACTAAAACAAAAGGAGATTGTGTTGCAGCCCCAGGAGTAGTTCGGTAGGCCCATAATACTTCTTGTAGATAACTTGGCCATTTTCGAGCAGCTCCCTCTAAATTCTTTTTAAGACCGGACAAGATGGTCCTGTTAGCCACTTTGACCTGACCATTTTCTTGTGGGTGGAAAGGAGAGGAGAAACAATGTTGTATGCCTCTAGAGACGCAAAAATTCTCCATTTCCTTGTTGTCGAACTGTGGCCCATTGTCTGTAATGATCTTTTGTGGAATTCCAAAGCAACAAATATTGGATAAGATGAATTTTATAACATCTTTCGATGTCGTACCTGCCAATGGAGCTACTTCTACCCACTTGGAGAAGTAATCAATAGCAAAGATTATAGTTCTGCACCCCCTGGATGCCATAGGTAGAGGCCCTACTAAATCCAGCCCCCAACGAGCAAAAGGTATTGGTTCAGAAATTGACTCTAAAGGGATAGCTAGGATATGAATTTCATTACCATACCTTTGGCATGGGTCACAGTTTTTTACCAACTCCTCAGCATCTTGCATTATGGAGGGCCAGTAGTAGCCAGCTAACAACACTCTTCTTGTTAGAGCCCTGAACCCACAGTGGGCTGATCCCTCACCATCATATAGTTCGGAGAGAACTATTTGGGACTCCTCGACTCCCAGACATCGCATGAGAGGTTTACTATAGGACTTTTTATAAAGTACATCCCTTAAGATGACAAAACCACGACCCTTGTATTTTATTTTTCTTGCCACTGCTTTCTCCGGAGGCAAGATGCCACCTGAGAGATATTGAAGGATTGGAAATCTCCAATCTTGGGTTTTTTTTACTTGTATATTCAAACTTTCTTCTTCCTTATGACGTAGGAAAGATCGATGAAATAATGTAACTGTATTACAAATAATAGATTTTTTGTTTTAAAAATAGTCTAACACTGAAGTTCTCATAGAGGTTCTTGAGACACGATCGGTTTGTGGGTTAGGAATTTTACTAATCTATTTGTTATATCTTTATCCGTCGATAAAATTTAAAGTAAGTGCACTACCAAGGATAAATTTCATCATTTCTATCATATATTGAAATTTATCAAAATACAATATCTTGCGTGTATTCCGATTTATGGTTGTTTGTGTCATACCCCCATCTACAAATTTGGATTTTATGATTTTATGTTTTCTTAAATGTTGGGTCATACCACCAGTCCTGTTATTATAATTTTATTCTTATAGGAATTTTCAATCCCATAATTTTTACGTTTATCTTTTTTTGTATCCGGCAAAAAAAGAAAATTTTCCTATACTCAATATGTTTTCTTCTTAACAACCAAACTAGTGGGGGGAGGCGGTAGTATTTGTGGATGATTGTACGTTGGGGGTAGAATATAATTTACTACTACTAGCTCATGAGGTAAAGTTATCACATTTAATACTATTATCAAAATCTTCATCAAGGATATTTATTAATATCATGTATGTCTATATGGTCAATACTATCACGTTTAATATTATAATTAGATTTATGAGGATGCATGTTTAAAAAACTTTATTATAGTTTTAGTGTTAGTAGCACCCTTAACAACTAGCAAAATTAAACATATTAAAACAACTAGTTAAATTATCAAAATAAAAAAATATACCGAGCCTTTATAATTACTAATACCAGAATTTCAATTCGGCGAAGCTCTTGATCACCAATAATCAACTTGAAAAATCTTGCAAAACTTACTAGTAAACCACTCTGCAGCAGATGCGAAATGAAAATTTAGTGATTATGAGCAAATGAAATATTGAAAACATAAGAACTTTTATCAAATGAGAGATGAAAAGATATTTTCTCGGATGATGAATTAAAATTTATGGGATGGTAGTAACTCATTTTTCCTGAAGAATAGAATAGATGTTACTTAATATATTGAGTAGCCAACTTTGAAGGTTTCATATTAGGAACGTTATCCCTCAAAGCACAAAATATATATTCTTATAATGGAGATATATAATCGATGTGTGAGGTATTTTAATAATCTAAAGAAAGTAAGGATCTAGTATGAGCGGCCAATAATTATGTTACACCTCTGCCGCCTCAAGAGTAGAGATCATACAGGGTAGATATGTTTCCATGATAGTTTTTAAGTACTGTTGGTGCCAATATTACTTCTTAATAAGATTAAGTACCTCAAATTTAATTATCCGACCATGAGATGATGGAGGCCATGAATGAAAAACATGATCAAATATATAATACACAGGTTCAAATGCACAATCAGTTCGGTTAGTTGGACATCATACAAGGTCAATTTAATAAGAAGCATGGTTAATAAGATTATATAATTAAGACCTTCCAAAACATCTATAATGACAACCAATCACATGAACAATCCTATTATGACAAAGTGAACGAGTGCAGTTGCAAACGATTTATAATCACCTTTTCACTCGTATTTGAGGCATCCACCTCCACCTACAATACTATCATCAGGTTCACGTTTCATCGATTTAGATTTCAACAATCACGATATGTGATGATTCAGTCTTTTTTCCTAATTTATTGTATTATACATCTCTAAATTTTGTTATAATTTTCTATTTTATTGTATTAATCTATTATATAGTTTTACTTCTATTATTTTATTAATTAAACATTATTTTGATTTTATATTGTTATGTATCGTGGTACAAGTGTTCGAATATAGATAAAATTCTAAGCTCTTTATATTGTTGTATATATATATATTGTATGGATATATGTGTATAAAATTACAACAAATTTAAAGGTCTAGTAATGAAATTTACTTAGAAAAATAGTTATTTTGAATATGAAACATATTTAAAAGATCTAATCAAAATTACAGTAATCTTGAAAATTATTTTGAGTTTTGGACGAGTAAAAAAAGATATCATATTTTTTATGCGTAACATATATTTTTATGTTATTATGACTTAACCGTACCCATTCTCATCATCTCGCACGGATATGGCCGGCATACTAGCCTGTCATGACTAAATAGACCATACTTTTAAAGTTCACGAGATGAAATTATAATAGGATAACCAAAATTACGTTGTGACTCGAATTGTTAGACATTTCTAGTATGAATTAGTCTTATAGTAGCAAAAAAACTCACAGACTTCTTGAACCTTTTAAAATATTCTCTCGAAGATTTTTTTCATACATAGAATTATTTTTTCAACTTGCATACTTTCTGACTATGCTCTTCTGAAATCATGCACCTTGGTGAAAAATACATGTACACTTCTTTAGAAAAAAAATTCCATATATAATGTTAGGTAAACTACTATATGAGTAACACACATTCGGAATAATCAACAACACTATGGATAATGTTAGCTGAAGCTCAACCACTCAAGGAAAAACCTATTTGTTGATAATATTGAATTTACAGCAAGAACAAAGAGAACCATACAACTTCAGCTCGTACTAAAATCTTAGATAGAAACCTCAAAACTACAAACGAAGAAAATAACAAGAATGTAAACCTAACCACACACAATAGAAAAGATTTGAAGTGGTTCAGAATATAAAGAAATACTACATCCATAGGAAACCTACACAGATTTTATACATATGAGGTTACAAGAAGACTCTTTCAAACACTAAACACTCAAACAGTCATCTTTGTTACAATCCACTCTCTTCTTACGAATGAACTATGGATCTAAAAAAATTATATTCAAGTGTTTATCTTCTACGTTACATATAGTTGAAATATTATATTGTCTCTCAAATCACTCAAGTGTATTCTCACGCAGTGATAACTTCGTACTCAACTCTTACTACTTATAGAGGATCAATAATGTGTATAATACTCTCTCCAACTAAAAATAGCGTCTAACATCATATTACCTCATTTCTTAGATCGACCAACATATAGGACAAGGCTGGCCCTAACATTTATACAATAGAGGGCCTACAGTTCCTTATTTTACTATTATCTCATGAAACACATATTGTACCAAAACGTCTATGATCAAAGGCTGAAATTAAACATCAATTCAGCCTCTTAATGTTCTCGGTTCCTCTAAAAGCTTCTAGTAATCTGTAGAAACCCTTTCGCACTCATACTCACACTTTCGATACTGTAGATGATCAGTATGCACCTTGGTCTAGAAGAATCAGTATTCTTACCTTTGGTAGAGCTTTTCTTTAGGTTCCAGCAAGCCCCAGCTCCTACATGAGAGATTTAATCATTTTATTCATCTTCATATCTTCGGTTTTCCATCTTCGACAACAAGTAGTCTTCAGCGTATATTTATTCTCGAGTTACTTATACTCTACATCTAACAATTACCCACCTAGAAGTTTTAGTAACTCCGACATCCATTGTACCCAATGTTCACCCACATCCTAAAATTGCACAAGTCTCATTGGCTTTGTGAACTTTTCAACCCGTAATACTTTGGCTAGAGCATCTGGAGGATTTTCCTCACTAATAGTCTTAGACATCTTTAAGTTATTTGTCTTTACCATGTTTAATATGAATTCCAACTTGATATTTACGTGCTTAGTTTGCTCATAGAACTTCAGATTCTTTATTAAATAAAAAACAATAGTATCATCAAAGAACTGAATCACATTTTTGTATATAGTAATGATTTCATTCAACAATCATTTCAGCCAAATAGCTTCCCTTCATGGATTTTTTATCAACCATATATTCGGCTTTCATAGATGACAAACACCAAAAACATTTATACAAGACTTCTAACTAATCACTCCTCCAAGAACAATAAATAGATAGCCCAAAGTAAACATCCTTATGTCCATGTAGTCTGCATAATTAAAAGCCACATACCTTCTGGTCACTATATCAGTTGTGTCCTTCCGGTTAGAAAACAATCCAATTTTATTTGAACCATTCAATTATCTTATGAGCCACTTGAGTGCATGCTAATGCGTCTTCTCCGGATTTGATATTAATATTCTAAAAACACTTACAGCATACGCAAGATTAGGTCTCGTGCAAATCATAACATACATAATCCTACTAATAACATTGGCATAAGGTATCTCTTGCATATACTTCTTATCTACAGATTCGGTTGGTGTGTGAATGACACTAAGTTTGAAATGGTCACCAATGGTAGTTCCAACCTTTTTGGTTGAGAACATGCCAAACTCCAGAATTACCTTATGTAGTTATTCTTTTAAGATAAAAATATATACCCCTTCACCATGTTCCCCTTGATCTCAATACTAAGTATCATCTTAGCCTCTCCTATATTTCATCGTAAATTGTTCTTTTAGCTGAATCTTCACCATTTCAGTCCCTAACCAATATCTTCCACATGTTAGGAAATCATCCAGACGCAATATGAATCGGATTTGTCTTCATGTATGTTTCCCCATTCCATTAGACACAAATGTCATATCAGTTTTGGATATACTTTATGGATCTTATAAAATAATTTAATCTTCTACACTACCTTGCCGACTATTTCATCTTATATAAATAATTCTTTAACAAACAGAAATCATTCCCTTCTTCAAACCTATTTGGTTGAAAATGTAAATTGTCTCTTCCAATTTACCATGTAAGAAGGAAATACTAACATTAATTTGATCTTACTCTTGATCGAATTTAGCAATAATTGACAATATAACCCTAATAGTATTTTCACAATAGGACAATATCTTATTGAATTCAACAACATGAAAGTCGTGCTTCCTTTTGAATATCCATTTACTCTAAAGAAGCTTTTGACCCTTCAACTAACTCACAAGAATCTAGGTGCTCACATTCTTGAAAGATCCCACTTCTTCTCTCATGGTTGTAAGCTACTTTTATTTATCACTGTCTTCATAGCATCATATTACATTTTGTTGTTCAAGAAAATATTCATTCGTTTCAATAGATAAAGCATAACTAATAAAATCAACAAGATTATACCATGTTCGAAGTTTTCTTAATCTTCATGATTTAATGTCTCTCCATTTGATAACTAAAAAGCCCATGTTACTCTTTAATCTGATCAACCAAAGGCCCTGAAATACCAAAACCTTGGCCACATTTGGACACATATAATTACTAAACTTCCAACCCATAATCCAAAGGTGGACCATGTTCTAATCTATCTTCGGTAGAAGCATCTCCATTTTTACTTTCTAGATTATCCTCATCATTAACTCGACATATATTCTTGGCACTACTGGGTTTGGTTTCGATCTCCTTCTTTAATCGTATATCCTCCTGAATAAAAATAAATTCCTTTTATCATAAACTTCTAACGTCCATGTTCAAGGAACCAAAAGTTATACCATTTTAATCTTTCGGATAGTTGAGTAACAAAAATTTTAGTTCTCTCGGCCGAATCTTATCTTGCTTGACATGTGTATAAACAATGAATCTGAACACTCTAAAATATTCTAGCTTAATTTTCTTTCAATCCAAGCCTCTTGATGACAAAGAAACTTCAGGACTGTAGTTGATGATATATGTTGTTTTAGTCATGAATTCTCCATAAAACCTTTGGCCCATTGCATCCCTTTGAAGCATACACATAATCCTTTCATGAAAGCCCATTATGTCGTACAGTGCCACTAACGGAGCAGGTGAACTCTTTTCTCATATATTCCAAATCATTATTAGTGTGAAACGTTTTTAACACTTTCCGATCTAATTCTCTACTTAAGTATTCCAGTTCTTAAAAGCATCAAATGCTTCATCATTGGTCTTCCAAAATACAACTCATACTTCCTAGAATCGTCATCAATCAAGGATATGAAGTAACTTGCACAATCTATAGTAGGTTCCCGTACTGAACCCCAAATATTTGAATGAACATGCTCGAGCACACCATTGGTTGTATCGTTGTTAGGCACAAACTTAACTTTCTTTCTCTTACCAAAACAGTTTTCACAAAAACTCAACATCTAAAAATTACTACAATGCAACAGCTCTTGTTTGTTAAGAAAAATAGGTATTTCTCACTCATATGCTAAAACTTCAGATTCGAAAACTTTTTTGAATCTTTATCCACACTAGACATGCTTGTCATGGTTATGGAGTGCTCAAGAACTAAGACAACATTAGTCTTTTAGGCAATCATAACAACAAGTGAGCATCGCAAGACCTTAAGTATTCCATCTCCACCCTTATAAGTAAATCTTGCCTATTCTAACATTCCAATAAAAAAGTTACATTTAATTTCAGGCACGTATCTCATGTTGTTAATCAGTGTCTCGAGTCTTGTTAACAACTTAACCCATATTGTTCTTCTTTTTTTACAACACAAGATTGATCGCTCTCTATGATGACCTTTCTACCTTCAAGAAATCTTAATTATTCAAACCAATTGTCATTATAAATGCAAGAAGAAACCATTAAACCATCAGAGCACTTATATTCGTTCAAAACCATTGCAACATCTTAGGATTCAGCCTAGTTAACCATTGATTTTTCTTATCTTTGGGAATTTCATATTGATATGGAAGTCCTTATTGCACAGCGAACATCTCATTTTAGAACACTTCACAAGCCTCTTGGACTTTGACCGAGAGTTTCAACTCCTCTTGCTTGAATTTCTTCTTCTTGGAATATCATTCACACTTAGTTTGAGACATTTTAGAGTCATTATTCAGATCTTTCCTTCTTGAAAGATCTTTCGAATTCAAGGCACGTTTAACTTAGTCCATAGTAAAGGCCTCTTTTATGTAGAGTATCATATCCACAAAATACTCATATACCGTTGGTATAAAATACAGAGAATTATTGCCTCATCATCTTTATCCACCTTAACGATAAGCATTCAAGTGTCTTTGGATCTCCTTGCTACCATTTATTGACAATTGTTTCTTGAGAAACAATCTATTCACCATTTACTTTGTTATGTAAATTTACTTCACTGGATTCCATATCTCTAGCGGCGTAAGATCTTCAAATGTCTCACCAAGAACTTCATCCATCCAATATTTAAAACTCGTCTTGGGGGATTTTCTTGGTTTTCAGTGAGAACCTGCTATCTAACCTCAAGTTTTGAAATGATATTTGTCCTCTATTCTTTATTTCAACAATAAAACAATTATTTACTTTAGAATAATCAACAACACTCATCTCTAGCAACAACAAAAACTCCACATAATAATAGCCAAAGCTCAATCGCTCCATCTTAAACATGTTTGGTGATAGTTTTGAATATGCAACAAGAACAAAGAGAATCACACAATTTTGGCTCGTACTCAAAATTAGTTATGACTCAAAACAATAATCAAAGAAAATAACAAGAATGTAAAATCTAATCACACACATAAGACCGATTTAACGTGGTTCAAATTGTGAAAATATCTTACATTCATAAGTAATTGAAACATATTTTATATGTATGCTATTTCAAGTATTTATCTTCTACTTTAACTATAACTGAACATTCTACCATTCTCTCTTGAATATTTTAAGTGTTCCCACGTAATACTGGTTTCATACCAGCTCCCACTAGTTATATAAAATTAATGATGTGCACAATACTCTCCCCATCTGACATTAGCGTCTAATAGCATATTACCTAATTTGGAGAAACCGACCAGCACATAAGCCAAGGCTGATCCTGATATATGTATGGCGGATGACATGTGATAACTCATTTTAGTATCGACCCATATAACACCCCTTGATCCAATGATTTTTGATAAAATTTTGAGATTAAATATCAATTCAGACTAAGGACGAGCATTAAATTCGAAAACTAAAGAACCAAAACGAAGGATTTGGCTCGATTTTGGTTCAGTTTTGGTTCGTTTTTGGTTCATATCTAATCCTCGAACAATTCTGGTTTTAATTATCCAACAAAACCAAACTAAGAACCGATAAAGAATAGATCAAGTATTACAAAAAAAAAGATATTTTAACGAAGTTATGTGTAGATGTATATTAATTATTCAAAAGTTTGAGTTTTTGTGATAAAATATGTATATTCACTTTATCTCACTCAGTAATGTACCTACACAATTATCATTGTTAGTACCTTGATGTTCCATTAAATTGCTGGGTGCTTCACCCCACATCTTTTGGAGGTGGTGAATAGAATTGCAGATAAGTTGTTATCGTTTTGATATGTAAATATTTTATTAATGTCCTTTGGCAAATTAATACTAATTTAGTTTAGTTATATGTTATACTTCTCCTGCAAATTGTAATGTTAATTCTTTGAATTTAGACCCCATATAACTAGATTAATATATAGAAAATACCTAAACTTGATAGGCAAAATTTAGTATTTCAAGTCTTTCAATTGTAGTAAACTTCACACGTTCAAGATTTTGAAAATATTTTAGTACACTCTATCTCATGAGGTGCATTTATTTTAGTATTTGAAATAGGAAATGACCAAAAAATATTTTAAAATATTCACCATGAACCGAACTGAAACGAGCCAAATTTTATCCATTTCTGACTGGTTACCAGATTTTAAAAACCCAAATAACCAGGAACCAAAATAATCTGACGATACCAAACCAAATTTTATGGTTCTTAAATGGTTACCAATTTACAAGAATCGAAAGAACCAAGAATAGAAATAACCTACACACTGAACCAAAAAACCAAATGCATATGCCTAATTCAAACCCTTAATATTCCAACTTTGTTTATAAGCTTCTAGGTATCTTCAGAAGTTGTTATATGCTCCGCACCTTTGGCGCCGCTGATGATTAATTTGTATATTCAAATCCTCATAAGAAAAATCTTGAGTATTAATAGTAAGGATTCCCAAAAATATCTGAATCATCTCCAATTCAATATTAGTCTTCAACTTAATGCTAGTCTCCAATAGATTCCAATTACAGAACTCGTATCTAGTAATACATTCATAAATAATCGAGCCTTCAAACACCCAACGGTTTCGATGAGATACCTCTATAAAAAAATAGTAACAACTCTTTGTCATTAAAGTAAATATCTAATATGACTTCTCCAATGGATATTACAAAAGATGTAGTATTCATCGTCAATGGTTTTGCTTTATAATTTAAACTTCAAAAAAATCAACCTACAATAGAGTTGTCAAACTATTCGTCACGTGATCTCTAAATAATCTCCAACTCCATGATATATAAGGATATACACCAAATAATCTTCATCTTCATGCTCGAAAATACTATAGGTTGAATGATTTTTATCTCCATGCTCAAAAATACCATAGGCCAAATAATCTTCATCTCCATTCTAGACAAAGCTATAGGTCGAGTAATCCTCATCTCCAAGATATAAAATACTATAAGACAATCTCCCTCTTCATAAAAAAAATGTGTAGGCCAAACAATTTCAGTCCTCGTGGTAAAAAAGGCTATAAGCCAAATGATCTCCATCTTCACGACACAAAGTATAAAGACCAAGTTATCTCTATGTTATACACGTGATATTCATCTTCATCTCTTATTTTCTCATTTTTATGTAGTAGTTGCATACTTATCTTCATCCTTACAGCACCACAAATGGGTCACTGACCACGCCTACAGGTTACGCAAGGGGCCATATTGATCCTTATTCATTTGAGTGGATTAATTCGAACGAGCTAATTGGCCAAGTGCGCTGAGGCTACATAAGGGCCCCAATGAGCCCACCACCTTGTACCTGTATTGATAAGCAAACTGATAATATATCAAGTCCTTTAGGGCCACGAAATTGGACGAAATGATTGCTCCTGCAAATCAGCCGAGGGGCATGTCTCGTTCAAGCTAAACGATGAGCCATACTGTGCCCGATCTTGTAAGGAAATGCTAAGACACCATAAAAGTTGAAAAAACACATAGATATCCACTCATATAAATTATAACCATTCATTATGTAAATCACTACCAAGCGCATTCTCATACAAACACCACTACGTTTATATCATGCTCACCATCTACACAAAGTCACCTACGATATTCGGTAAATTCTGAAAGTCCATGATATCTACAACATAAAGAATGTACATTTATATATAGTCTTCACTTCATCCTTCACCAAAGTCTAAGAGGGCTACTCGTCCCTATCCAACAAAAAATCAAAACATACCGAAGAAACAGGTAACATCCTAGCAGCATACTAATTGTTAGCTGCACTATTTTCCTTTAGCAAAATAGAGCTCTTTATCCTCAAATGAGGTTTTAGCCAACAAAGGTTTTTAACGAGGCATCAACAATTAAGTATGAACCAAATTGGAGACGTCTCCGATAACAGTTCGACTAGCAAAATCAATATAACGAAGCCCTAAGACTTTTCAAAGTCTAGCGGACATGGTTGGCATAGTTTCTTTGGCATGATCAACGACGCTTTACATAAAAGATAAATAAAGACAGAGTTACGACAACTGACAAAATAAAGACAGAGTTACGACAACTGACAAAATAAAAACAAAACAAACTCCCTCAAATGCAAAGAATAACAAGAAGATTAAACTATTCGGATATTATATTTGACCATTATATAGTCCTTAAGTTTCACTACGCTCCAGCTCAAGGACTAGGAAGGACTCCTAATACGGCTATATTTTATATATAATATCCGGATAATTAGAAAGCGTAAAATATAGATTTATATTTATCTAAATGTAATTTATTGTATTTTCTTAAGAAAATATTATTCCACATTTATTACGTCAAATATGCAACGGACGAAAATAAACATGGAGCTCAATTGTACTAGTATAAGTAAGAATTTTCACCTTAATCGCATCATATTTTCAATAAAAAAAATATTTTATATCATCTCCTCTCTCTTTTTTTTCGTGAAAGGATTATGGTATTCGATTAGGATTTCGACTCTAACACTAAATTCTTATAATCTATAAAACTAAATTATCCGGCGAAAATTTCATATCAGATTCGAAGACAAAACAAGACTTTAAATCAAAATTTCAAAAGTTATAAATATGTTTCAAAACATACAGATCAAACTAACTTTTACTTTTGTAGATACGTTGGAGTAGGTGACAAATTATGCAAAGAAAAATTGAAAAGATTTTAGTAATATTAGAGTAGATGCAATTTTTAAGAGATGTAAGAGCATAAAAAGTACTAGTTTATGACTATGGTGTGTTCCAAAAGCTTCAACCAAGTAAAGACTAAAATAAATATAATACTATACTAGTCCACAAATCTCTTTTAAAAACAACATAAATATTTCGGCTTCTACCATGTCTTTAATTAAGGCTCAAAATGACTCAACCAAATTTTAAACAAACATTTCATAAATCTCTAAACCCAAACAATTATTTTCTCATCCTGGAATCACAAATAATTTATCATGCTGGGAAGTCGAAAAACTAAAAAAATCACGTGTATATAAATCGCCTACTGGCGATTGTGTTTATTGAAAGTTTGGGGCTGAGATATATCAATCCCAACCCATAATTAAAATAACCTATTTTCCAAGTTTGGTTATTGTCTTATCTGCTGCTTTCGATTTTAGGATTTCTCTAGAAAGGGAGGAGTTCAAAGAAGTTTCTCAAGGAAACTATGGGATATCTGAAGATCTCTAGATAATTGATTAAAGATTAGAGAATGGTTTCTCCAGGAAGAGCTTCAAATTCGAGTTCCTATGGCTGGTTGGAGAAGAAGACTTTTCAAATTTGGAAGGAAGTTAAATCTGAAAATTGGGGCTCAAATTTTGGAAAGGGTACAATTAATTTTGCTCTTCAAGTTTGTAAACATATTCGGAGAGAGCTGAATATGATTATTTCTTTTAGTTATATTTTTTAATGTTTAAGAGGAAAATCTGGATCAATAGTATTTATTGGAATGTCATTGTTCACTACCGCAACAACACGGTTCAGCATTACAAAATAAAAAACTATTTTTTTTAATATATAATGTAATATAATATATTATATTTTAATTTTTAATTTTTTTAATTTTTTTAATTTTTAATTTTTGTATTTGTATACTTATGACTCGGATTAGCTAAAAACAAATTTAGGGTTATTAAATTTATTATAATGATTTATGTATTTTAATATCTAAGTATGTAATTTGGTTTTACTATATTTAAGAAATTTTGCTTTAAGTGTTATTATTTAAGAGAATTTAGTTTTTAATAAACTTCCAGATAAAATAAATTCATAACTAAGTTTTATGAATTTGTTGTATATTTTTTTTTGAGGGAATCCGCAGTACAGTGCAATGAGTGCTCACAGGGTAAACCCTCAGTCTGACGCGATAGCCTGCAAACCAACGTCAGAAAGTAAACCACATAAGGTAACAGACTCAGCCAAAAAAGCCTATGTAGAAGGACTCGAATTCATGACCTTTTGGTCATAAGAATATCATACTCAACCAACTCGGCTATCCCTTGGAGCATGTGGTGTATAGTTTGATAATACTAGATCTTGCTATACTATTAACTCTTCTTCTATATTACGATTTCTTTTAAATAGTTTTAATTCTATTTCAATATAAAAACTTTTGATCTCTTGCAGACATTATATAATAATTAAATAAACTAGTGTAGTAATTAAAAAAAGATAGCTATTTCTATTTTGATAACAAAATACAACTAAATCTCCGCAATTTCGGAATCTCTGTTGAATGGCGTGTTCTCCCCGATCAGATCGGAATAGACGGGTCAATTCCTTCCCTTAGAACCGTGGCCACATTCGGTAAGTGCACCAGTACTGAGCATCTATGAATCTCATAGAGGATGTCCAGAGACAACCACGTATTGTTTATTTGACATATATTGTAAACATATCACCTTTAACATTCTCGGATTTAAAAACCAACAACCATCAGCGGACCCGAAAACCATCTAAACTAAATAAACAACTATAATGTCAACGTCCATTTTTTCCCATTAAAAAAGTCCAATTATCTTTTGCTAACAAATTACTCTATCTGCCTTAATTTATTTGTTGAAGCAATGTTTTAAATGTTTATGAATCTGATAATCATTATTTTATAAAAACAAAACAAAAACAAATTATTGATAAAATAATAAATGACGAACTTTTATATCGGTATCTAAAATGAAGTTTAAGTAGATGACCCTTAAAACTCAAGGGTGTATGACTTTGTAAACAATACATATAAGTCAAAATAGAGACTGTTAATGGATTTATCAATATGATTATTTATCTAAGACCGGTTTGATAAAATCCGTCTGGACCGATCAAATATTATTATAAAACCGTTAACGTTTTAACGATCTGAAGTTCAAATTCAAAATATACATGGTTTCGCTCAATAAAATTGATAAAAATTTAATTAATATTTTTTATAAATTTAGTTTTAATTTAAAAATAAATATTCAAATAAGAAAACAATTGAAATTATTATATAAATAAAAATATAATAGCTATATAGCTTACTACAAACTGGGTCTATTCACCTCCAAACTTGTTGTTGGTGATATTTTAATACGACGATAAACTGTGCCGACAACAATTTCAGCCCAATAACCTCTTGATAACCTCTACTTTTTAAGAAGACATCTAGCCACTCCAATATTGTTATGTTTTTTCTTTCAGATACACCATTTTGTTGAGGCGTATAACACACTGTCATCTCATGCTGAATGCCACTATATCTAGAATATTTCTCAAATTCTTTTTTAAAAATATTTACCTCCACGATCTGTCTGTAAGATGTTGATTTTTAATCCAGTAAGATTCTCCACTTCTGTTCTAAAATCTTTCCTTAAAACTTTTGAATTTTTTAAATGCCTCTGATTTTTCTTTGACACAATACACCCAAACGTTTCTTGAGTAATCATCACTGAAAGATATAAAATAACGATTACCTCCGCAAGATGGAATTTTCACTGGACTAGAATGATCTGAATGAATAAGTTGCAGTCATTTTTTTGCTTTCCACGATCATTGAGACGAAAACAAAATCTTATGTTGCTTTTGAAACTAACAAGTTTCACATACATCATCGAGGCGACTAATATTTGGTAAACCTGTGGCCATCATCTTTCTTGAAAGCTTCTCCAAATTTCTATAATTCAAATGTTTAAACCGATCATGCCATAATTTTGCAACTGCTTCATGTGAACTAATCAAGCAAGACATATTCTGATTTTGAAGAGTGAGTGAGAAAAGATTATTTTGTGTTACTCTAACTGTAGCAACCTCCCAATTATTCAATGATAAATAACATTCCATGTCATCAAAATGAATATCACACCCCATTTTCAAAAAATACCCAACACTGAGCAAATTATTTTTAAGGCAATGAACAAAATAAATATCATACATTTTCTCAATCTCAGAATGCTTTGTTTTGAATTCTAATTCATAAACACCACTGATTTTGTAACCTTTTGCATCTCCTACTTTTACTTCTCCACAATCAGCTTTAAATAATTTTGAAAATTATTTTTTGTTACTTGTCATATGTTTGCTAGCACCACTGTCTATGTACCAGAAATCATCAGTCTCTCCACCATGATTCATAAGCAATAAAATTTCTTGATTTTTTGAACCATATTAGCTTCGTATTTTTCTTATTCCTTGTACCAACAATAGCTTGACATATGACCAAGCATGTGATAATAAAAACACTTAAAATAACCACGACCTATTTCTCTTTGATATCCACGTCCACATCCTCTGTACGAACGTCTAAAGTTCTGATTTTAGTTTGTTTCTTCTCATTGATATTCATAATGCCCCTTTCTATAAGTATTTGAGCCTCTTTCTCTTTGATTTCCATGTACACGTCCTTCTAAAATGCTGATTTTTGTTTGTTGTGTTCCATTCTCTTGCAAAATGACCATAATGTTTTTCCTTCTGATTTTGTTTGACTGTAGTGCTTGATATGATATTGTTTTCTTATTTTTATTATTTAATATTTCTTTACGAGCTTTCAATGAGCCTCGTAATTCATTAGTTGTCATGATGTTTAAATCCTTAGATTTTTCAATAGTAACCAAAATATAATCAAATCTTGAATCCAAAGAGTGAAGAATTTTCTAAATTACATGGATATCATTTGAAGTTTCCCCATTTATTTTTAATTGGTTGATAATGGACAAGACCCGTGAACAGTAATCAGAAACTAATTCAGACTCTTTTTTTTATATAAAATTTCAAATTCCCTCTAAGAGTTTGTAATCGAATTATTTTTACCGCATCATCTCATTTGAATGATTTCTCCAAAATTTCCCATGCTTGATTTGGTGAAGTGGCACAACCAATTTTTACCTAAGCTGCTTCATACAATTGGACTCCTTGATATATCCAAAACAATGTTTTCTGATTTTTCTTTCTTGATTTTCTTAGATCTTCATTTTGCGTTTGGTTTTATTTTTTATTCTTCAACATCTTTTAGTTCGCCGTATTATTTTTCAACAATGTCTCATTCTTCTTGTGATCCTAGCAGAGCCTTTATCTGAATACTCTATTTGTTATAATTCTCTTTAGTTAATTCAGAAACAAAAGAATGAAGATTTGAGTTGTTCCTCTTGATCGAGCAGAGCTCTGATACCAATTGTAGGAAATAATGAAATATTTTGAGAAAATAAGAAAATGATTGAAGAGAACAATTTTTTTTATTTTTTTATTTTCTTGATTTCTTTCTTTCATACATATCTTTATATATATATATATATATATATATATATATATATATATATATATATATATATATATATTAGTATAAGTATATTATTATGTTTTAATGAGAGAGTAATATCTTTTACTAATATAATATTTTCTTAAAAAATACAAAATCAAATCCCTAAACATATTCTTCTTAAATTGAATAATATTCTCAATTGAATAATATATACTATTCAAAATCATATTGATGTATTGTTCAAATCTTTTGACCAATTAATTAATTAATTCAATGAATTAATTAACTAATATATTTCAAGCTTAATTAATTTTGTCCTAACAATACCTCCTTTAAATTAAGTTTTCTCTTGATCCCAAAATTTCAACATTCTTTTTGAAGACTTGTGCACTATGTGGCTTTATAAAGATATCAATCATCTAATCTTCAGTCTTACAATACTCAACTTAAACATCACCATTATTCACCAGCTCCCTCAGAAAATGATATCGAATACGGATATGTTTTGTTCCTCCATGAAGAACTGGATCCTTTGTGACTGAAATAGTAGAACTATTGTCACAAAAGAAAACGGTTGAGTTGACCTGATTTCTTTTTAGACTCAATATATCTTGCTCCCTTAGTTGAAAGAACCACAATTGATTGTTTTTTTAGCTCTATGAAACTGCACCGCTACCAAGTTGGAACACATACCCAGAAATACTTTTGCTATCATTAATGCTTTCTACTAAATCACTATCCGTATAACCAATGAGACTAACTTTTATATTAGCTACATAAAAGATTCCATAGTCAATGGTTCCCTTCACATATCGTAATATTGTTTTGGCATCCTTCCGATTATTATAATAAGTTTTTTCTATGAATCTACTTATCAAACTAACAACATACACAATACCATGCCTTGTCAAAGTCATATACATCCGATTTCCAACCAGACTTCTGAACATGGTTGAATTGACAAGTTTTCCTTCACCTTCTTTAGATAACTTCAGACCTATGATACATGGAGTAATGAATGGATTAGCAGCTTCCATCTCGATTTTTTCTTAATTTTTTTGCATAGCTCTCTTATGAAGTAAAAATTCCTTTCTCAGATTGATGATTTTCAATTCCAATAAAGAGAGGAAATTCTTCTAAATTTGTCATCTAAAATTCTACTACCATTGAATTTTTAAATTCCTCCAAATTTCTCACATAATTTCATGTAAAAACAAGATCATCGACATATAGACTAACCACCATAAATCTTCCTTGAGAATCACTTTTGATGTAGAGATTATGCTCATATGGACATTTTTGGAATCCACAGTTTTCAAAATAAGAATTAATGCGGCTGTACCAAATGATGAAGAAGAGGGTGAACATCATCAACCGCGAACTCCGTAAAAGTCGATCCACCATAACAAGAATTTGCTCATATCAAAGTGATACATAACCCTGTTTAGAAGTTGGTAGGAATCCACTATTTAATTAGCATCACTGCCCGTTGCTTCCACTTGAATTTCCTCACACTTCAAAACTTCCAACATATTGCGCCAAGTCTACGTTCGTGCACACCATGTTATTGCAGTCATACTTTACTCCCTTAGTCATCATAGAGCCATACATCACTATCAAGGACAAGAAGATCAACAAAACTACTTTGAATAAGGATATCAACCAGACTTAGAGCATGTTCACTTAATCAGGTTATGAAAAAATAAAAATTTCACCTGAACATTTCTAGGGATTATGGTGCGACCAAGATGCATGACGACTTGTTTCCATAAAAATCGGTGATCTGGTCCAATGCTCGTTTCTAGCGTCATCTCTTTCTTAGACAGTGTCACCACACCTGACTAACTTCCATCAGGCTTGGATCACTTCTTACCTTCAGCAACAAAGTAACAGAGCTGAGTGGGTGAATATACGATGAAAATACAGAGCATTGGATCGCTTATTCTTTCTCCTCTTACTTTTATTTTTTTTCTTCTTTTTTCATCTTATTCTTCTCATTTTTTTTCTCTGAAGAACAACACTCTTCTTCTGTTTTTTCCGACGAACAACGCTATTCTTTTTATTTTATCTAGCGGACCACACTCTTCTTCTTTTTTATCCATCAACGGATTATGCTTCTTGTGCCTTTCTTTCATCCGCTTCTCTTCTTCTGCCTTTTTTTTCTTTAATTCTCACTTTTTTCTTCAGGTGGACAGAAAATCGATGTCTGTCGACACAATGGAATACTTTTTTTCCTCCTTGGCGCTGATACCACCCGTAAGATATTAGAAAAGAATCAAACGAAATTAAATTAATTAATTAACTAATATATTGGTAAAAATTTTAGATAATAGTTCTTTATGTAAGAATATTGTTCAATTAGATAATAAATTATGTTAGTGATTTGATTTTGTTTATTATGAAAAATATTATTACGTTTCTAACTGAAACATGATACTATACTCTTAAAAAAAATAGGAGATACATAACAGTACGACATCAAATAAAAATTAAAACAAAATCATGTTATCTGTTTTTCTCTATTTTTTATGTTCACCTTTTTCAGCAAAATTATACTTAGATCGAAGCTTTATACGTGCATCTAAAGTACTCAATTTTTTCCATCACCTCTAGATCAACCTTTGGATTATTCGCTTAGAGACGTTTCATCTCTTTTTGAAATAGAGGCATCATAATCTACGCTCTTTGACCAATTTTAATCAAAACACCTTTTTAGTAGAATTTTTTTATTCTTCTTTGTTTTGGACCACAACCAACTATATTATGATCTAGCTCATTGGCTTCTGTTTCCTCTTAGCCAAGCAACACCTTGGGCCACTTACCCTCTCCCAATCGATTCATATCCTACAGATATGAACCTTCTACACATTAGACCTTACTAACAAGGCGTTCAACCCATCCCCGAGAACAATTTTCCTTTAGTTTTTTTTCTCCTCACGTGCTTCTGACACATCTATAACATCTTCAACAATATTAGTTGATATTTTCTTTTTGCGTGTTGACGACCTTTTTTTTACGAATGGTATACCTTTATTTTCACAACAACAGACTCGGATGCAAGACTAGCCTCCTTCTTTGAAAAACCTTAATTTCTTCTTCTTGATACTTTGTTGTCACTTTCGGGAAGGTTTGTTTGGAAAAGCATCGATAACATTGGTATTTTTTGAGTATTTTTTTTATTTTATTTTTTGAAACACCTAAGTCAATTTTTTGGTTATTACGAGATTGTATTCATTGTCACAGTATGATCATAGCTATTTTACTTGTAACAAGTTTCTCGGTTTTGAAAACGGTTGGTTTACCATCGATAATATAAATATTTACGGCAAACCAAATTTGGAAAAATGTTTCTCTTGTGAAAAAGCAGTGGAAGTCTGATTGGTAGATGGGTGGCGAAGACGCATACAAAATATCTAAAGATTTGTCATCACAGAATAATTTGCTGAAGGATTCAAGAAACATTGTCCGAGATTGTAAAATAAGTAAAAAATTTAAGAAATCGATTAGATAAGTAAAATGGTAGATTAGATGATATAATTGATTTGTATAGATTATATATTAGGTGTTTGCATCCACCTTCTTTCTATGTGACAAAATCTGTCAGTAAAACTTCTAGAGTCACAAATTCTTGTCATATAGATAACTCTTGTTTTTCAAGTTGTGATCAAAGGAGGTTGCACTGATAATACGAATAAATTCTTTTAAATTAAAGAAATAAAAAAATTATCCCAAAGGTTTTTCGATTTTAACGTCGGAAAGGAAAAACTGAATGAGAATTTTTATATCTAATTTGATTAAACTTAGTAACACGTTGAGTAATATGCGTGGTCCATTGGCTATTAGTTGGGTGAGAAGGATTTGAAGATATTTAAATAAATAAAAAATGTAGGGGTGAAAGCGTAATCAAAGGTCCCATTCAAATGGAGCAAGGAAAAAATCGATTTCTTCTTCTTTGGTATGTTCTTGTAAATCGCCAACTCTCGGCCATCGAGTTGCTATGTAATCTGGGATACTGTATTCAAATCTAAAGAATGGATTGTCTTCTTCAGACATGTATAGCTAGGGTACGTTCTGGTAACTGAAGAATTCTTCTAAAACGTTTTGAGTCTTCAACAACATCTCCTAATAATTTTTCAGGTCTAAGTCTATAATGTTTTCTTTGGGGGGGGGGGTAATTTTTGAGGAAATTTCTTTCTTGGTATATGGTGCGGATAATTATCGACTGAGGGTAGGCTTGTAATTTGTTTGGTATTTTATAGTAGTGTGGGGGTATTTAATATTTAGAGTAGAGAGTAGATAGATAATTAAGCTGGCTGGTTGCAGTTAATTCTCATTACCCACACTTAATGCAGGTGGTTGGGTATTTATACCCTTAAGTTTGGGCCCTTATGGGCTTTCGGGTCATGTTTAATTGACCCGGGTCATGTTCAAAGACCCATGAGCTCTAAGTAGGAGAGCAAGTAGCTTAGTCAAGTAGTGTTTAGGTTTTTTAGTACTTTTGTCATAGTTCGAACAATCCTATGGGCTAAGTGTTCGAAGTGATCTGTCCGGTCCGGAGGCCTTGGACCGATCTGTCCCTGTCCGGGGAGCATGCAGAATTCGGACTCATCAGGAGCCCCTTTTTTAGGTGTTTGTTCAAATACTCTTGTCAAAAACCTGAAAAACAGTCCGACATCAGGGGTAGTTTTAATCCGGACAGGTTTGTCAATTTGGGCTATGGGTTTATTCAGCCTGATAAAGCTTCACGAATTCAAAACGGTTTTTGCCAGAGTTCGTGGGACACGTGTCGCTCTCTGATTGGTTGCTTGAGCCGTTTTTTCACCTTGAATTTCGAACCCACCTTCTTCGAAGAGCAACCTCTTAATTAAAGGTGGTGACATCAGCGCCGTCTTTAATCATTACCAATCTTTTCGAATTCTCCTAGGAATCAACTTCCTTTTTCAGATTTACTATAAATTCAAACTCATTTTCTACTATTTTACCATCTCTTTCACATTTACTCTGCAAAATTTCTCAAAGCTTTCTCTCTCTAAAGCAAAAACTTGTTCAATAGTTTATGTTTACAGCGAGGAACGCTCTGATCAAAGGCGGGTGGCTCAACCTTTCTGAATTAGAGAAGGCTCAAAAGGTCGAAAGGAAAAGATGAATTACGGCAGGGTTACCCACTTCGCCTGTTGATAGACCAATCACTTCTGCCACAGAGTCAGATCAATCTTCTTCTTCTTCTAAAGGCATCAAGCCGAGAAAGCTATTCCAAACTAACCTCTCCCCCATCATCTCTGGTTCCTCAGTTCAGGAATCGGAACCTGCTGTCGAGCCAGGAGTTACAGTTACTAGCCTCAAAAAACCCTCACCCTTTATAGCAATGGGGTCAGATACAGAGCACTCCCCTCAGAAGCTAGTTGACCGTAGAACGAGCCGGTTGTTCAAGGGGCAAGCCTCTAAGAGCACTCCCTCAAAGTCGGGTGCAAAAGACAGCAGCACCGGGTCAGAGGTGCCTATTAGAGCCGCAAAGGACAGACTGTCCGGTCCGGAGGGCACCAGTCCAAGTCTTCAAAGAGAAACTTCTGCTCCAGAAACTCTACCGGAGGCCAGAATCCAACTGAATACTGAGGCTTAGTAGTCCGGAGACAAAGCTGAGTCAAATTTGAACCCTCCCCCCACTACTGCTGAAAACCCTTCAACAATTATGGAGGAGATAATGGAGGACTCTGTCGAAGAGGCTCCATTTGAGTGTGAGCCCTCCGGTCAGACTAGTAGCGCTGATGTTTCCAAAAAAGACAAAGGCAAAGAGAAATTATGCTTGAGGCATCCGGATCAGCCGGAGAGTCTCGAAGGAAAGGTAGGGCCTTGTTTTCACAAGGTCAACGTCAAGTATCTCCTTGCCCTGCAGAAAATTAACTATGCATTCATCCACACAGCTGAACTAGGCCGGATGCATACGAAGTGGGGAATACCGGAGAATGTGAAGATCAGGATCCCCATACACCTGGAGACTCATATGGACTGTAAACTGAGTGAAGTTGTCATCTTCACGGAGCTATTCAACTGGGGACTTAGATTCCCCCTGGATCCAGAAATCGTCAGGTACTTCCATCTGATTAAACTCTGCCCAAACCAGCTGAGCCCCAATGCCTGGTATACCCTCATGGCCAGCATCATGGCCTCAAGGCTCTCCGGGATTCCTCTGCCAGTGGAGGAGTTTGCTGCTGTGGCCAGCCTTTGCAGAAATCATCGCATCCCCTTCTACCATTTCAACATGGGGGATAACTTCAAGGCTGTGGACGACTTGCTGGAATCGGAGAGGAATTAGAATACCCAGTTCCTGTTCGTGAGTGGTGCATGGCAGAATGGGCGAAAGATTAAGTCTGGTGTCAACCCAAGCCTCCTTACAAGCAGATGGAGGAGCGATCGTAAGTCTTCTGCTTTACACTCTTACCTCTTTTTCTTTAAGGTTACTTTTAAATTAACTTGTTTCATTTTTGCCTTGGCAGTACTGCCCAAGGACTTCAGTGACTACCTGAAATCCGGGCAGGTCACTTGCACCAAGATCAATGCTTGGGCTGCTGAGAGGTGGGGGAACCGGTTTCATGCCGCTTTTACCGGAGGCAATTTGACAAAGTCTCACTTGTGGAACACCACAGGTCGGAGAGACTTGACTTGGGAGGAGCTCACCACTCAGCCTCCTCCGGACGTTGTGCTCAAGAAGACCCATGAACTAGACGGGACACTCTACTTGCCTGGCCGGGCCAAAGCCCCGAGCAAGATGAAAGGCAAGAAGAAGGGCAAGAAAGTGGTTGGTGAAGCTAACCCTGGAGAGGTGGAGGAGGATGCTCCTATAAATCCGGAAGGGGAAGTTCACAGCCAAATCGATGATGCTCTCTTGGAAGTGGTGGAGCAGGAGACTGAAAGGCAAGAAGTGCCCTCCCCAAATCCTCCAAGAGCTTCCAAAAGAGAGCGGAAACGGGGAGGAGAAAGCAAAGACCGAGAGGCAAAAAAGAAAAAGACCTTCAAAGGTGATGAGCTTTCTCTCCAGGCTCCGGAGCCTTCTTTCCAAGCTGATCCTACTGACCCAACGCATGCTGAGGAGATACCGGGTGACTTCCACACCGATGAGGTCGAGGGGGGAGATATCAATATTGACGGAGTAGACATCACCGGTCTGGGTGGGCTTGGTGAATACTTCATCAATCTTCCCAGAGACGATTTTGCCGAGCCTTACCTCCCTTTGAGCACCCCAAACACGGTCACTTTCAATGGTAAGACCTTTATCGTTTCTAGTGAAAGGGATGCCATAGCCCACTCTTTGTTAAGCAACGTTCAGCATGTACTTGTGTTGGAGAAACAAGTCCGAAATCAGGCCGACATCATCAAAGATCTCAAGTCTGACAAAGAGAGGCTGTCCGATGACCTTCGCACTGCCACTTCCAATGCTGCCCTGTTAAAGGAAGAAACTGAGGAGTTGAAGAGAAACCAAGAGGCAAGCACTACAAAAGTCTCCACTTTAGAGGACACCATCAGAGAGCTCCGGGAGAAGCTGTCCGGTCTGGAGAAAGACCTTGCCACCTCAAAGGGAGAATCCAAGGCCAAAGACCAATTCATCACCAACTTGACCAATGATAAAATTGCTCTTGAGAATACAGTGTCCAAGGCTGCCGAGGAGAAAACTACTTTGCTAAAGGAGCAGGAGGCCAAGATTCAAGCCAAGATCGACGCTTATGCCAACAATGTGATTGAGACCCAGGAGGAAATGTATGCCAGGGTGAGGTCTGACATGGTTCTACTCTTCCACGAGAAGTTTCCGATGAGGAACCTAGGGGATTTATGGCTTCATGTTGAGCATGACGACCTCCCGTATCACACAATGGCTGATGGAGACTTGAAAGGTTATTCTAGTGCTTCCTCATCCGATGATGAAGAACGCACCGGGGAGAGCCCAGACGAAGATCAAGATGATCCTAAGGGAAAGAAGAAGGTAAATGAAGCTGAGCCATCTTCAAAGGCTCAGGCTTAATTTATGAACTATATATTTTTTTACTTTTTATCCAGACTAAAGTCCATGGAAGGCCAAGGCACTCTTTTTTGTAATTGTGTCCGGTATCTGACCGGATAGGTTTTTTGTTTTGTTTTGACAATTCCAAAGTCCTTGGAAGGCCAAGGAACTTTAAGTTCTTTTAATGAATATCTTGGTTTTGTGCAATTCTCATCTTCTTTCATAGTCTGTTCCAACTTTGATGGCTTAGAATTTAAACAGCCTTTAGTTATTTCATAGTGAGAGTGTTTAAGTTCTCCGGCTAGAGTTTAAATAGCCCTTAGTTATTTCATAGTGAGAGTGTTTAAATTCTCCGATGACGAATATTTAAGTGGTCATCACCCCATTTATTTCAATTCGGATAGTGTGACAAAACTTAAAACACTTAGGAAACTTTTTAAGAAGGCATCAAATTTTATTCAATAGCCCGGACACCTCATTAAAACCTCCCCGTGCCACCAGGGAGGAAAGAGTATGCCCCCAAATATTTACATGGATGTTTAAACAAGTAAATATTTACACAAATGCTACTCCAAGTACATCCGGAGATGTTCGATGTTCCAAGGGTGGGTCAGAACTCTTCCATCCTTGTCTTCCAACCAATATGTTCCAGGTTTAATTCTTTCAACAACCACATATGGACCTTCCCAAGTTGGGGCCAGCTTTCCGAACAGCTTTTCTTTAGTGTGTAAAAAGACTTTCCTCAATACCTTGTCCCCTGGTTGGAAGTCTCTTCTTTTAACTTTGGAAGCAAACCTGCTCCTCATCAAACCCTGATAGTGTGCAACACTAAGGTGAGCTTTAACTCGTCTTTCTTCTACCAAATCAAGTTGACCTCTGATTGCCACCTCGTTAGCGTGTTCAGAGAAGTTGTGTACACGAAATGATGGGAGAGTTGCTTCTATGGGAGCTACTGCATCCATCCCATAGACCAAAGCAAAGGGTGACTCTTGTGTTGCAGCCCCAGGTGTTGTCCGGTAGGCCCACAAGACCTCTTGTAAATAACTAGGCCACTTCCCAGCAGCCCCTTCCAAATTCTTCTTTAAACCGGACAGTATAGTTCTATTAGCCACTTCAACTTTCCCATTTGCTTGTGGGTGGAAAGGTGAAGAGAAAAAATGTTGTATACCCCTTGAGGCACAGAAGCTCTTCATTTCCCTATTATCGAACTGTGGCCCATTATCTGTCGTTATCTTTTGTGGGACACCAAATCTGCAACAGATGTTGGATAGAATGAATTTTATAACAGCTTTTGATGTTGTCCCTGCTAGAGGGGCTGCTTCAATCCACTTCGAAAAGTAGTCTATGGCACCAATTATAGTTTTGCGTCCTCCGTACGCCACTGGGAGAGGCCCTACTAAATCCAACCCCCATCGAGCAAAAGGAATAGCCTCAGAAATTGACTCTAAAGGAATGGCTGAGACATGAATTTCATTGCTGTACCTCTGGCATGGGTCACACCTTCTTACCAATTCCTTAGCATCTTTCATGATAGATGACCAATAGTAACCGGACAGTAAAACTCTTCTTGTTAAAGCTCTGAATCCACAATGGGCTGATCCCTCACCATCATGCAATTCGGAGAGGACTACTTGAGAACTCTTCATCCCCCAAACAGCGCAGGAGAGGTTTACTGTAATATTTTTTGTACAACACGTCTCTCAATATGATGAAACCACGAGCCTTGTGTTTCAATGTTCTGGCTAGTGATTTATCCGGAGGCACGATACCATCGGAGAGGTATTGCAGGAGAGGAAACCTCCAGTCTTGAGGTTGTTTCACTTGCACTTCAAAAATTTCCTCTTCTTTACCCATACTAAGTTGAATGGAGGGGCTTTCTAACACATGGATCCATGGATATGACTCCGTGTATGCTATGGTTGCTAATGAATCTGCTAGCTCATTTTCTGCCCGTGGTATGTGCTCATAAACAACACTTTTAAACTTGAGTGCTTCAATTTTAGGAGGAGTAAATATTTCACAAGCTGCTCCTTTTTAGCCTCAGATTTCCCCTGAGCATGGTGGATAAGAAGTTGGGAGTCACTTAGTAGCCTGACCCTCTTAGCCCCACAAATGTAGGCTAATTTTAATCCAGCTATAGCTGCTTCGTATTCGGACTCATTATTGGATACCCTGAAAGCAAGACAAATAGCCTGGTACATTTTGTCACCATATGGAGAAGTCAAACACACCCCTGCACCACATCCCATAGTGCTAGATCCACCATATGTTCGGACGACCCATACCTTTTTATCTTTTATGTCAGTAGTCTGCTCTGAATCCCTGTCGGAGTGAAATTCAACCAAAAAGTCAGCCACAGCTTGGGCCTTGACTGCTGTTCGAGGAGCAAAGTCTATGTCGAAGTCCCCCAACTCTACTGACCACTTAGTCATCCTGCTTGAAATGTCTGCCTTTTGAAGGACATTCTTCAGGGGAAAAGAAGTCCGGACGATGATGGGATGAGCCTGGAAATAAGGCCTCATCTTCCTGGCAGCTATTACCAGGGCTAATGCTAATTTTTTGAGTTTCAAGTAACGCCTTTTTGCATCTATCAAACTTTTGCTGATGTAGTACACTGGATGTGGATGACCATCGACCTCCCTTACCAATACAACACTGATGGCATAACTTGAAACTGCCAAATATACGAAGAGTGTCTCCCCATCAACTGGTTTAAACAAAGTTTTGGGGGAGGACAGGTGCTTCTTGATCTCATTGAAAGCCTCATCACACTGTGGGGTCCAATCGAACCCCTTTGCACCCTTCAAGGTTTGAAAGAACGGGGCGCACCTGTCCGAAGACCTTAAGATAAATCTGTTTAAGGCTGCCAATCTCCCCGTTAGCCGCTGTACTTCTTTAATATTTCGATGAGGCTCCATTTGGAATAGAGCATTAAACTGGTCCGGATCGGGTTGTATCCCATGCTCACTTATAATATAGCCTAGAAACTTCCCGGACTGCACTCTGAACACACATTTTTCTGGGTTTAATTTCAAATTCACTTTTACCAAGTTGGCAAAAGTTTCTTGGAGATCGGACAAGTGCAATTGCTCATCCACACTCTTCACCATCATGTCATCAATGTACACTTCCATATTTCTTCCAATCTGATCAGCAAAAGCTTTGTTTACTAATCTCTGATAAGTAGCCCCAGCATTTTTCAACCCAAACGGCATTACCTTATAGCAATGAAGACCTCTGTCAGTGAAAAATGTGGTATCCTCTTGATCCTTCGGATCTACTTGAATCTGATTATATCCGGAGAAGGCATCCATAAAGGACAGCAGCTTGTTCCCAGAGGTGGAATCTACTAACTGATCAATCCGGGGGACCGGATACGAATCTTTTGGGCAAGCTCTATTGAGATCTGTGAAGTCAATGCACATGCGCCACTTGCCATTCTTCTTCGTTACCAGAACCGGATTGGCAGTCCACAAAGGATACTGAGACTTCTTGATGTGCCCCATCTTTGTGAGCCTGCCAACCTCTTGCACAATGACATCAGTCTTCTCCTTAGAAAAAACTCTTCTCTTTTGAACCACTGGTGCTACGTCTCTCCGGACGGATAGGTGATGTGATATCACTTCTGCTGGAACCCCAGTAACATCAGCATTGCACCAAGCAAAAGCGCGCTGATGATTCTTCAAAAACTTTAACATTTCATTTTTCAGATCGGGTGGCATTTTGGAGCTTATCTTGACACTTCTTTCTTCTTCCAAACAGTGTGTCTCTACCTCTTCGACCGGTATTAACACTCCAGGGGCCTCTCTGGGGTCATCAATTTCACCCTCACCCCCAGAAAGCCCCTCAACCAAAATCACTGACATTCTCTTGCAATCTTTTGACTGCTCCGGACTGTAGCATAACATTCTCTTACAATCTTTTGACTGCTCCGGACGACTCCAACCTGTCCCTGAACAGCATATTTCAAGCACTGGTGGACTGTCAAAGCCACTGCATGCATCCTAGAGAGCCAAGACCTCCCCAAAATAGCATTATAGCAAGTGGGACAATCCACCACAATAAAAAGTATCCTGACCATTTTCTTGAAAGGACCCTTGCCTAATAGAACTTCCTCTTCGAACTCTCCGATCACATCTGCTGAGCTGCCAGTAAAGCCCACAATTGATCTGTCCGAACTCTGAATTACAGCTGGATTTTTCATTCTTTTGTATGTAGTTAAGAAAAGGATATTGGCCGAGCTTCTGGTATCAACCAAAATTCGTCTTATGTCATTGCCCCCAATAGATGCTCCTATGACAACAACATCCTCATGAGGGCCAGCTATATCTCTTAAATCATCCTCATCAAAAACGATGAAGGGGAAAGGATTTGGTGACTGATAGGAAGTCATGCCTCCTTCTAGCTGGGAGGCTAAAGTATGAACGTGCCTCTTCCTCGAAGAAGCAGTAGGAGCTGTCATAGTATCTCTTCCGAAAATTGTAAGTGACTCAAAAAACTTAATGAGTCCGGAGACCGTCCTAGAACACTCTTCAATTGTACCCACTCTGTTTCGAGTTGGATCAGGATCCAAGTACTCAGATTCGACATCAAACCTTTCAATTATAACCATGGCTCCCTCCGGAGCTGCATTACTTGGACCAACCCGGTGAGTGTTGTCAGGCCTGTTACCTCCTCTTCTTTTGACGTAAGCCCCCAGCTTTCCCCTCTCAATCAAGTTTTGAACTTTTTGTTTTAATGTTATGCAGTCATCAGTGGTATGACCAATATCATTGTGATATTAGCAAAAAGAGTTATTGCGATGCTCTCTGGGAGATTGCAACGTGGTTGGTCTCCGATAATGCACCTCTTCCTTTGTTTTATCAAAAATGGTGGCCACACTTTCTTTTAATTCTGCGAACCACTCCGGTTGGACCCATGGCCCTCTCTTGTTTCTGGATTGCTGAATCTGAGCAGTAGCAGCTGGCTGAGACTGAGCTTTTGCCCTACCATGCCCCTGTCCGGTCTCTCTTGCTTTGTTCCCGGGCTGATTCTGATTGGGATTTGGTGCCACCGGGGTAGACCTCACCTGCATGTGTATCCTGGTTTTCTTTGTTTCATCGACATTAATTTGTTTTCCAACATGATTCAGCAACCCTCCCCATGTTATGGCCTTCTTTCTGGTTACTGAGTCAGCCAAATTGCCAGGGTTCAAGCCCTGTCTTAGGGATGCTATTGCTACCTGTTCGAAGCAATCAACTAGCCCATTCTTGGTGTTCACAAAACGGCTTATATATTCTTTCAAGGACTCATTTGGTTCCTGGGCACAGTGGATTATTGTGTCTCCATTGCCCTTTAGCTCTTTACTCCCTACGAATTGCCTTCGAAAAGCTACCCAAAAAGTATCGAAATTCTTAATACAACCCTGAGGCAGGCTGTTATACCATTTTAGAGAACTCTCCGTAAATGATTGGGAGAATGCCCTACAAAGTAGTTTATCATCATCGTCAAAGTTCATCATGAAGTTTTTAAACTACTCCAAATGGTTGTCCGGATCAGTACTGCCATCGTACTTTTCCATTTTAGTGCTGTCAAACCTCTTAGGGAGGTTTCCGGACAGAATTTTAGAAGATAATGGAGATTGCCTCCAATTTCTACCACGACTGAACACAGTATCCTCATTGGGAGTTGCAAAGATACCTGGTTCATCGTGAAAAGCGAAAGGATCCATTAGCATCCGGTCCACATGCCTCCGGCTGTGAGATGACCCTTTACCAATATTCTTCTTCATCTTTCCATGTCTATCCCTTTTTCTTGAATATTTTTTGATCTGTTTTTGCTTCTTTTTAGTTCGACCTTCATCGCTGCTGGAGGATAAGGATTTTTCAACTCCTTTATCGTCCGAAGAGCTATTAGAAGATTCTGAGCTTGAGTCAGAACTCTCCACTGGCTTAGACCGGTGAGACTTTTTGGAGCTGGCATGAGTCTTTTTGGTGCTCACATGAGTCTTTGAAGGCTCATGCTCTCTGGGGTTATCGGTGTGATGAGCAACTGATGCTTTGGATTTTTCTTTCATGCCCATCTTAGCCTTTTCTGCCCTCAGAGCTTCTATTTCACCCTTTAGCCTATCGCGCTCTTCGATAGTGTACTCATCATTCTCTCCCACCACTTCGAGCAGACCTGGTGGTACTTCTGGATTGTCCGGATTCATTCGGACAGACTTTCTTTGCTGGTTTTGAATGCTTGATTCAGGCACCCTCTTCTCCCACTGTGGTCGCCAATTTGGTGCGGATAATTATCGCCTGAGGGTAGGCTTGTAATTTGTTTGGTATTTTATAGTAGTATGGGGATATTTAATATTTAGAGTAGAGAGATAATTAAGCTGGCTGGTTGCAGTTAATTCTCGTTACCCACACTTAATGCAGGTGGTTGAGTATTTATACCGTTCTGTTTGGGCCCTTATGGGCTTTCGGGTCATGTTTAATGGACCCGGTTCATGTTCAAAGACCCATGAGCTCTAAGTAGGAGAGCAAGTAGCTTAGTCAAGTAGTGTTTAGGTTTTTTAGTACTTTTGTCATAGTTCGAACAGTCCTATGGGCTAAGTGTTCGAAGTGATCTGTCCGGTCCGGAGGCCTTGGACCGATCTGTCCCTGTCCGGGGAGCATGCAGAATTCAGACTCATCAGTATACATTCTCTTAGCACCACCCACTTTTAAGAAAAGAAGAGACGATTATCAAGAAATTTCATGAGAAACTAAAGATAAAATTGTATAATATTTTCACTGCTTTGGCTTTGAAGTACAAATATTATTTTCTTTACAAAACTTATGAGGATAAATATCGAGGTAGTAAACATTTAGATTGATAAATATAGAAGGATAAATAATAGATTGAAAATAGTAGTTACTTGTTTAAAGAAATGTTGAAGTTTGGATTTTTACAAATTTGGTATAAGGAAGCAAGTAATTGACGTAAGAGAAAAAATGATAAAGAAGAGTAGTATGTATTAAAAACTTTTTTTTATGAGTGAGGTGGACGATTAAGTTGTTAAAAAATAGAGACCATTAGATTTGAATAAAATTAATGGACAGGTTCATATTGATGATATGAAACGGTGTTGCTATTATGTGAGAGTTAATGTTTGACATTATAACATGGTTTATGACGCATGCCAATTTAGTAACGCATGCATCGTTTTGTTAACATCTTCTTGTATTTGTCTTAGTATTTTATGTAATTTATTTAAAATTATTTATTTCAAAAGCTACGGTGGAGTCCTGACAAGGTTAGATTCCACATATAGAGTATATTCGTTACTAAGACTAAGTGAATTGATAAAACTACATATTATAATTAAATATACGATAAGATCATGGGTTGGCGGATTAAGATGAGGGTAAGAATCATAATTATGATGAGGGCCGCGTTTAGTATTTTTATGAGGACTGTGTAATTGAGTGATTAGACACGTCTGTAGTTCAGTAATTGGTAGAATACTTCCCATAAATCCTACAAATAGAGAATAAAGTCTTTATTTGGAGACTGATCACATATTCCATATAAGAAGAAGATTTTCATAAAATTTATATTTTCTTATCAGGGCACACAATCCCCGCGACAGTAACAATATGAATTTCCCCATCACTAAGAGCCCTACTTTGGTTTGAGCATTATAAAATAATACATTCGAGAGTTATGGTTGTTGTATCAACCCATTATGGATCCTTAGATACTGAAACTAAATTTTCTTATGAAGTTAAAACTAAAAAAATCTTAAACTTCTTAGCCATCCATGTCTTCAACTTGGGGCAATCTCTCTTTACGTTATCCGGACTTCTGCAATAGAAATATATCTTAACCTTTACTTTTAGCTAAGGTTTCTTATCTTGATCCTAAATTGAAAGTCTGTGCAACTGAAAAATAAAGAGTGTTTTTCTCTTATTTTGAGAACCATTCTTACAAACGTGGACCATATTTGTACCTTTAGTCCCCTAATATTGTGTTTCCTCTTTATGAATAATATTTTAAATGAGAATTGTCATGTCTCAACTCTTACTAAAAAATCATAGGTTGTCTCCAAAATACTGAATCACAGGGGGGAGAGGATGTAGGATACTACAATAGTTGGTGGGAGTGATAAGAAAATATAGGACATTTTAATAATCTTTAGGAGCTCAACATTTAATGCCTTCAATTACCCATGAATATTAGCCATTTTAAAAATGTGCTCTTGGACTTTTATATTACCTGTATGTGATTGTCGAGATTTTACAAATCAGGTTTTTAATTTCAATATGCGGTGACTTAAGAAAACTTATTTCAAAATAGGTAAACATGTCCTTAACATTCTCCATATCAATGGTATGATAACTTAAGATATCATATAGGACTCCATTATGTAATATGTAGCAACTTAGCCGATTAGACTAATCCCACCTTACGAGCGCATTCTTTCATCAGAATTCTATTTATCTATAAAAGGGGATGGTTTGTAGTCCAAGATACAATAATCTATATCATTCGGTCTCAAAAGAAGTAAAATATATATTTTAAAGTCTTTAGATTTCCCATAGACAGTAGAGGAACCTAAATGTTGTTTTTACCTGATAGTATTTACCTGAAAAATAAAATAAAAAATGAATTATGAAATATTTTGTGAAATAATCCAAACATAAGCTAGCACATACTCTAAATTTTATCAATATATAAGTTTCAAAAGATATTCATATGAACTAACTTGTCGTGATACTAGCAGAGAGTATATGTAACAACGCACTGTCAGTGGCGGATCCAGGACTAAAATTTAGGGTATGCCTAAAAGTATTATGGAAAACAATTTCAATAAAAGCTAAATATCTGAGTATTGCATAATAAAAATATGTAGATATTCTAGTTACAACTCAAAATGAAAATATATTCTAGTCCAAAAGTAAATGTATTCTCCTCTTACTCATGTCTTGAAAGCGTTAGATAATATCTAAACCATTAACTGTAGAAAACATTTCTTTCTCCACAAATGTCATTCAACAATCATTAAGCCATGAATTGACCATTATATTTCTCAACTCATTCTTCATATATTTCACACGAGAAAATACTCGCTCAACACTTGCGGTAGCAACCGATAAGGATAAATCTAACTTCAAAAGTGTGTACACAAATCGAAATATCTTATGTTTTTTTGTACGAACAAGAGTCTTACATGGATACGAGATACTCTTCAAATTGGAAAAGTTACCATCCACCTTAACCCTTGAAATTTACGTCTCAAGTTGGCTATACAACTATTAAACAATATATACACATAAAGAAGTACTTGATTCTACCATATCTTTTAATAAAATAAAAATTAAAATGAAAAATCTTACAATTTAGCAGGTGAATAAAAGTTGAAGTAAAACCCAATGGAAAATTTTACTACTTTGTGAATGAAAATCGAAATTGGTAAGAATAGAAATTGAATTGAGAAGATTGAGAATATCGACTAAGAATCAGCAGAGATTTTTAGATGGTGAATACAATCTTTCTCCTCTAATTATTTCATAGGTGTTATCAGTCTCCTTGGCCTCTTTAAATAGGCCAAGTGAGTTAGTTACAAATTCGGTTACATAAAAGATTTATTTACATTTCAGTCCCCATTCTCCCTATAAAGCTTTAATCTTATTCTTTATTAATAGAACTTATCATTCAAGTCCTTATTAATTACATTTAAGTCCCTTATAAATCTATTTCCTTATCAGTAGCCCCCTTAGTTTTTATAAAAGTTATTTTATAAGAATTAACTGTCTTCGAAAGTTGGCTTAAGAAGATAATTCTTTCCTCTTAAACAATTTGAGGCTCACAACTTCACTTCGAATGTTACAACTGATGCCAATAAATAACCCTTTTGCTTCGGATTATACCCATTACACCACACTTCATCACCTCGAACTTGTTGTCATCTAATATAACTAATTGCTGCATTCCCACTTAGAAGAATGATTAGACCTCCTCTAGTAGGTCTGCCAGTAGACCTATGACGTAGCAAACTCTCTTTCCTAGCTTAACGTTTAGTATTCTACCCAATCAAAACTCTTCACCCTTTCTACCTCTTCTAATTCTCAACGTCATCTTTTCCCAAGTATAAATACTTAGCTCCATCTTACTGAGAACGTTTAGAAAAATCATCGTTCTTAAGCTATCTTCATCTAGTTCATCTTCAACCTTCAACCTCATTAGCTACCTTCCCCAGAAACGTTGATTTCTTCAATCACAAAAAACAATTCCCCAGATTAACGTCTATTGTATGAGAAGATATCCCAAATACAAAAGATCTAAACCCAAAAAACCAAGAAAACCAAAGAAATCTCTCTTCCTTGGTCCTAGCAATCAAGTGTTTGGCGCTTATGACTATCTCTGTATTGGAGAAAGAGCAGAGGAATACAAAGCTTATGGGTTAATCTACAACGGTCCTCGCTTCTCCTCTACCACCTTCAAATACGGTAACTTCAATTCCAACTTTGTTAATTCATCTTCGCCCCTAGCATCAGACCCAGAATCTAGCCAGCAATCTTCCCCTCCTCGAAATCAATCCACTTTTCCATCACTAAGACCACATCGAAAACCTAAGCCTGTCAATCCTGACAAACCTCTAATTCCTCAAAAAACTACAACCCAAATCACCTATCTTACAATCCGAAGCAGTTAAAGTTTTTCGCAAAAAACCAACCTTCCTAGCAATGGGTGACGATGCAGAAACCTCCTCTCCTTCCCCACAAGAAATGGTTGATGTTACTCCAGGAAATAGTCAACCAGTTCTTATGGAAAACGAAAAACAATCCCAAACTGAAACTCAAACTGAAAAACAATCCCAAACTGAGACTCAAACTCAAGTTACTGATGAAGAAAATGATTCTGAAGCCATTGAATCCAATGCCGAAGCCGAATCCGAGGCGGAACAAGAAGTAAACCCTTCAAGGAATATTCGAGGAAAGAAACCTCCTATTACCCTCCCGGAAGATGTTGCCGCCTTGGTTCAGGAAAACCTAAAACCACTTTTTCCTCGGTACATTCTAGCCCTAAAAAACGTGCCCTATACTTATTACCCCGAATCAGAAAAAGAAATTCTTAAGAAAGAATGGGGATTAACAGACAACATCGTTCTTCGTCTACCAGTAGAAGGAGAAACACCTTTGAATTGTCAGAAAAACGAATTGGTAGTTTACCCTGAACTTTTCAACTGGGGACTTCGATTTCCCCTCGATCCAATGATTGTAAAGTACTTCGAAATTCTTGGGTTGTGCCCAACACAAGTCACTCCAAACCAATTGTTCACTTTATTCTCCGCCATTATGGTGTCGAGGCTAGGAAACATCCCCCTCGAAATAGAAGACTTTATTTCACTGACCAAAATCTCAAAGGGGCCAGTTTTACCATTCTACTACCTAACTTTGGAGGATGATCTGAAGATTATCGATGACCTCCTCGAGGCTGACAAGTTTTGGAAGCAAAGGTTTGTTTTTTTATCAGGAGCCTGGGAAAATGGTAAAGAAATTTCCGATGACAACCCCTCAAAACTTACTCTCATCTGGAGAGATAACAGTAAGTAAATCATGATTTTTAATACTTTCTTCCCAATTTATTAATCCTAGTCAAACTAACCATGCCTACTTATCTAATTATTTACTTTTTTCCCAGAAATTCCGAGGCGATTCAAAAGTCGTCGGAAGACTGCAAAGACCATCTTCATGAGAATGGCTGAATGGGCTGAGAAAGCCTAGGGAAATGGCTTTCACTCCGCCTTTCAACCAATCAACTTCGTCAACAGCAATCTCTGGCGCATAACCCTGGGAGCTGACTTCCCTGAAAACCCGATGCTCCCCCCAGATCCCATTGAAGCGGTCCAAAGAATACTCGAACGAGATGTGAAAACTTATCTTCCCACCAGGAACCGATCTGACAGTCACCTGCCACCAAAAAAGAAGGGAAAACTGGCCCTCAAAAAGTCCAACACAAGCAATCCTAGCCCTTCTAAAAATTCGAAGCCTACAAGGAAACAAAAAACGCCTGCATCTCAACTTCCCCCAATATCCGAAGAAGGCGAACCTATCCTTAAAAAGAATAAAGAAGATAATGCTTCAAAGAAGAAAAAGGACAAGTCCACTACCCCGAAAAAGAACGAAGCTGAAATGCTCGAAGAGGTACTGGCTTCCGAGGTCCATGAGAAAACCTTTATTGAAGAAAATCCTCAAGGTGGATTGGCACTAGGAGATAGCCAGGAAAACGAATATCTTAACCTCGACGATTTCAACTCGAGTGGGGATTTTATAGTCACCTGTGAAAATTCTCAGCCTACCAACACTATTCCATCATCTTCTACCGAGGTTGCCATAACTTCAACATCTAATGCGATTATTCATGTCCATCATCGCCCATCAAACTTGCCCAACCCTGACAGATCCGATGAGGTAACTTTAATCCTTCGACCTTTTACTAACTTAAGTGCTGCAGCCAAAAAATTATGTGAAGAAGTAAACAATTCACATACACAATTGGAGCTCCTTGCACAAGAATTAATCAAGAGCAAAAAGGAAACAGAATCTGAAAAAGCTTCGAAAAATAAAGCACTTGATGCTGAAAAAAGAAAACTTCTTAATGAGCATAAAGAAACAATCGAAGCTATGGAGAGTTCTCATCGTCTGGCTCTTGAAAATATAAACTCTCAGCATACTAGTGCCATTTCTAGTGAAAAGAAAAAATCTACCGAGGCTGAAGAACTTGTTAAGAAAACTCAAGAAAGCCTGGAAAATTGTCAAACTCAATTGACTACACTTCAAACAAGATTCGAGCAGGAAAAGAAGGACGCCATCAAGAAAGCCGAAGCTGCTGTTGGTTCTTTGATGCTTGATGGTATCAAGAAGGCTCAAATCCAAACAGCTATCGATCTTCTTCGAGAAATTCATGCCGCCTATCCAAGGTTAAATTTAACAGAATTTTGGAAACAAATTCCCGAGGAAGATCGCCCAAAAGAAGCATTCGAGGTTGCATTAAGTTCTTCAGAAGAAGATGAAGTTTCTGAAGGGTCATCAGAAGACGACTAAATAGTAGATTATCTATGTCATGTGTTTATTTTTGTTGTCTTTTGTTTTATTAAGTAGTTTTCTCCTTTTTGTAAGCTTCAAACTTTATTCGATGAAACAAGCAACTATCTTAATATTTCAAAGTTCTGGTGCATTTATAAAACGTAGCACTCCAAAATTAGATGCACTCATAAAACGTGGCACCTCGAAAATTTGATGCACTCATAAAACGTGGCACCTCGAAAATTTGATGCACTCATAAAACGTGGCACCTCGAAAATTTGATGCACTCATAAAACGTGGCACCTCGAAATAGGTTGTTTCTTCAAAGTTATTGCTTTGGAAAATTACTCTTGGTCAACTTTCAAAGATGATCAGTCTTTGCCAAGTTACCAAAATAACAAATCATTCATCATATTAAACAACCAATAGCCAAAAGAAATTTTATTATGAAATTCAATTTTTACCAGACACCTCATTAAAACCTTTCTGGGCCAAGAGATAAGGAAAGAGTATGTCTGTCTTGCGAAAACTCTAAGTTTGATTTTATTCACAATACAGTTTCAAATGTTCTATATTCCAAGGGTGTTTAAGCATCCTCCCCTCACAATCAGACAACCTATATGACCCTGGCTTGACCTTCATTTTGACTTCATAAGGACCCTCCCAATTTTCCGAGGCGTTTATCCTTGGTGTGAAGAAATACTTTTCGCAACACTTTATCGCCAACTTTGAACTCCCTCTTCTTAACTTTAGCATCGTACCTGCCTCTCATTAAGGTTTGATAATGAACCACATTCAAATGTGCTTTGACCCTCTTTTCCTCTAACAAATCAAGCTCAATCCTTCTAGCTTCATCATTATCTACTTCGGAATAACGCAATAACCTATAGGAAGGTAATGTAGATTCAGCAGGGCATACAGCATCCATTCCATACACCAAAGAAAAAGGAGTCTCTTTTGTGGCCTCTCTAGGAGTTGTACGATATGCCCACAACACCTCTTGAAGATAATTTGGCCATTTCCCCGCTGCTCCCGCCAAATATTTCTTCAAGCCCTCCAAAATAGATCTATTTGTAACTTTCACTTGCCCATTTGCTTGTGGATGGAAAGGAGTAGAAAAGCATTGTTGTATTCCTTTCGAGGAGCAAAAAGAGTCCATTTCCTTGTTATTAAATTGGGGACCGTTGTCTGTTGTTATCTTTCGAGGAACTCCAAAACGGTAGCAGATGTTACTTAGAATAAACTTGATCACATCCTTAGCTTTTGTTAAAGCTAAAGGCTCTGCTTCTGCCCACTTCGAAAAATAATCAACTGCGACAATAATCATCTGTCTTCCACCTGAAGCCATAGGCAATAGTCCTACTAAATCAATCCCCCATCTATCAAAATGAACCGCCTCAGAGATTATCATTAGAGGTGTCGCTGGTTTATGTATCAAATGTGCATACCTTTGACAAGTATCACAACTTTGAACTAATAACTTGGCATCCTGCAATATAGTAGGCCAATAATATCCTGCCAACAATACCCTACGTGTTAAAGCTTTGAAACCACAATGAGCTGATCCATCTCCATCATGTAATTCAGATAGAATGTTTTGAGATTCTTGCTTACTCAAACATCGTAATAAAGGCCTCGACACAGATCTCTTATACAATACCCCATCCAACACCACATAACCAAGAGCTTTATTCTTTATTTTCTTGAGCAAGTGCTTATCAAGAGGTAGTATTCCCTTTGTAAGAAAATTTAACAAATCAGTTCTCCAATCACCCCGAATGCGCACCAAATCATTTACTACCTCCTCAACAAATTCACATTGTTCAGAGCTTGATATAATCGAAGGTAGTGGTTGTGTCACGATCCATGGATATTCTTCAGAGTAAGCCATTGTTGCTAAAGAATCAGCCATTGTGTTATTTCCTCTTCGAATATGCTCCACCTCAACATTTTCAAATTGTGCCATCATACTTCGAAGTTCTTGCAAATACAAAACTAAACGGTCTTTCTTAGCTTCTGATATTCCTTTGACATGGTAAACTACTAACTGCGAATCTGTTTCTAAGTGCACGAATATTGCTCCACAAATTTTTGCTAACCGCAATCCTGCTAGCACTGCTTCATATTCAGCTTCATTATTCGAAGCATGAAATCCAAATCTTATAGCTTGAATCATATACTCCCATGTCGGTGCACACAAATTCTACCCCCGCACTCGACCCTTTATTACTAGATCCTCCATCAGTTCGTACCGTCCACACCGGATTCGTGTGTATTTTTTCATCTTCTTTCTCTTCGAACCTGCTCGAATGAAACTCAACAAAGAAATCTGCTAAGGCCTGAGCTTTGACAGCCGTTCGTGGAGAGAATAACACATCGAAATCTCCCAATTCTACAGATCACTTAGTCATTCTTCCTGAGATATCTGGCTTTTGCAATACATTTTTCAATGGATAAGAAGTTCGAACCACAATTGTATGTGCTTGGAAGTAAGGACGCATTTTTCTCGCCGCCACTATTATACACAAAGCCAATTTTTCGAGCTTTAAGTAACGTTTTTCAGCATCAACCAAACTTTTACTGACATAATAAACGGGCATCGAAACTCCCATATCTTCACTTATCAGAACTGCACTCACTGCATAATCTGATACTGCTACATACATAAACAGTTGCTCACCTTCTCGAGGCTTTGATAATATTTCAGGAGAGGACAAAAGATTTTTAATCTTAATAAAAGCTTCTTCACAATCCGAAGTCCACTCAAAATTATTCGGTCGACGCAACACCTGGAAAAAAGGCAAACATTTATCTGAAAAGCGAGAAATGAATCTGTTCAGAGCTGCTAACCTGCCTGTTAATATTTGCACTTCTTTGATATTCCGAGGTGAAGACATAGATATCAAAGCTTTCAACTGTTCTGGATCCACTTCAATTCCTCTTTCACTTATCATATATCCCAGAAACTTACCAGATCGGACTCCAAACGTGCATTTTTCTGGGTTCAACTTCAACTGTATTGCTCTAAGATTTAGAAACGTCTCTTCTAAATCATCAATATGATCATCATCACTTTTGCTCTTGACCAGCATATCATCGATGTATACCTCGATATTCCTCCCTATTTGTGAAGCAAATGCCTTATTCATTAACCTTTGATATGTAGACCCATCATTTTTCAATCCAAACGGCATCACTCTATAACAATGTAAACCTCGATCAGTGATAAAGGTTGTGCTTTCTTCATCCTCTGGATTCATTTGAATTTGATTATATCCTGAAAATGCATCCATAAATGTTAGAATTTTGTTTCCAGAAGTAGAATCCACTAATTGATCAATTCGAGGTACTGGAAAAGGATCATTTGGGCAAGCTCTGTTTAAATCTGTGAAGTCTACACAGATTCTCCATTTTCCATTCTTCTTTTTCACTACTACAGGATTAGCTGTCCACTTCAGATATTTGGACTCCCTAATATGCCCAATTTTATACAATCTATCTACTTCAGCAATTATGGCCTCAGATTTTCCCAAAGAAAAAGCTCTCCTTTTTTGTATTATTGGCTTGATCTTCGAATCCACAGCCAAACTATGACATATAATATCAATTGGGACCCCCACTACATCCTCAGATTTCCAAGCAAACACATCCAATTTTTTAAACAAAAAATTCAATAACCTTTCTCGCACTCATAGAGATAATAAAGTCCCAATTCGAAGTACGCTGTTATTATCGAAGACCTATTCTTCTATTTCTTCACTTACTACCACAGAACTCGGGATTGACCTCAGATCATCAATTCCTTCCTCTGTACTACTAGAAGGCAACCCCCCAAATTGCTATTTCTCTATTGGATCATCGGTACTTTTATCACGTAATCTAAATGCAGCAGCGTAACACTCTCTAGCTACTTTTTGATCACTTCGAACTACACCAATTCGATCCCCAACTACATATTTCAAACATTGATGAACTGTAGAAACTATAGCATACATTTTTGCCAGCCATGACCTTCCAAAGATAGCATTGTAGCTCGACGGACAATCTACCACCATAAAAATTACTTGTACTTTCTTTTTAAAAGGCCCTTTTCCCAGAGAAATTTCACCTTCAAACTCTCCTACTACATTCGTTGTTGCACCAGTAAACCCAATTATAGTTCTTTCTGACCTTTCTATTCGAGGCGGAGCGTTTAATCTATCATATGTTGATTTGAACAACACATTAGCAGAACTTCCAGTATCAATCAATACTCGTCGAATTTCTACCCCACACACTTCTGCTCCAATGACCACTGCATCTTCATGTGGTCCTGTTATTCCTCTCAAATCATCTCCATCGAAAATTATAAATGGGACATTCTTCTTATTGTATAGATGTGCTGATGCTCCTCCTTCAATCTGATGCGTTAAATTTACTATATGTCTTTTCCTTGAATTATTAGTATCATTAGTCATTGAGTCTCCCCCAAATATTGCCAATGACTCAAAGAACGCACATAAATCTCAAACACGCCCCTTACACACCGGCTCATCAACTGACATCAACAACAATCGACTGGAGTCTGGGTCGACATATTCCGAAGCCACATCAAATTCATCATCTGCAACATCTAAAATCATCAATGCACTTTCCTGCTTAGAGTTAGGATTACTTACCTTTTGAGTTATGGCTTTAGCGTTCCTTTTGACATACTCCAACAATTTTCCATTCTCTATCAAAATCCGCATTTCCTTCTTCAAAGCAATACAATCATTTGCATCATGCCCAATATCATCATGATACATACAGAACCTATTATTGCGTTCCTCTCTTGGCCTATTAATTGCTGCCGGCTTTCTAAAATTTATTGTTCCCTTGGTTTTCTCATAAATCGATGCCACATTTTCCGTCAAATCAGCATAATATTCTGGTTTTACCCACACATTCGATCTTGGTCTGAATTGGTATTGATTACTAAAATTGTGCTGATTAGAACCCCCTTGGTATGAGTTCGAACCTCCTCGATTGGAAACATTTTGACTACCCCTCGCCCGTGACGAGTTATTATTCGAAGCGCTCACTTGATTATTCCCTTTCTGAACAATACTATTTCCTCCTCGAACTCGAGTAGACTCTTCGACTTTGATCTGATCTTCAACCTGAGCCATGAGAGCTCCAAATGTTAATGCCCTACACCTTGTTGTTTCATCAGCTAAATCTCCTGGGAACAATCCTTGTCGGAACGCTGCCATAGCTACCACTTCCTCACAATCATCTAATCCTGCTTTTGTTGAGACAAATCTTTTAGTATAATCCTTCAACTTTTCTCCCACAGCTTGCTTACATTGTATTATCGTATCTCCGTTAGCTCTCATTTCTTTGCTTCCCACAAACTGTCTTCGAAAAGCTGTGTAAAAGCCTCTAAAATTTACAATGGACTCCTTAGGAATCTTGTTATACCATTTTAACGCAGTTCCTTTGAATGTCTGAGAGAATGCCTTACAAACCAATTTATCATCATCCTCGAAATTAGTCATATAATTCTTGAATTGCTCTATATGATCATCTGGATCTTGAGTTCCATCAAACTTGTCAATTTTAGAAATGTCGAACCGCCTCGGAAGTGGTACAGATCTAATCGCACTAATTAACGGTGAATCCCTCCAATCTACTCCTTGAACAAACTGGTCTTCGTTCCTCATTCCCACAGTAGCATACAAACTTGGCTCGCCTTCAAATTTCCGAGGAGAATACACTCGTTTTTCCTTCTTTGGCCTTCCTTCCTTATACATTTTAGCTGGCCAAAATTCATATCCTCCTTCTTTTGAATGACTTCGAAAGTGCTTATATCTTGGTGTTTCATCTGATTCCGAATTTTCGAAATCTTCTTCATTAGAATCTACATACCGTCGCTTCTGCAACTTTTCCTTTTTTCTCATTTCGATGTGCTCCTTCTTACGCTCAAAATGTATTTTACGTTGAACATCTCAAACATCGCCGACGTCATTCGATGGATCCGACTGATCATCCCGATCACCTCTTGCTATTTCAGATCTAAGTCTAGCACCATTATTATCTTGTTTCTTTTGAGCAAATTTATCAAGTTCTGCCACTTTTCTTATCAACTCATACATTTTACCTTCAAAATCAAACTGGTTTGATCGAATCGGAACTGATTCATCTGCTTCTTTCTCTTGCAGATCAGATCTCAATGTCTCTAAAGCCTTTCGAACAGACGGATTATCTCCTTCCTCCGAATTCATCTTCGATCAACCAAAATATAAACGAAATACTTTAAGAAAAGGAAAAAATTCGAACCTCGATTTTTGATCTATCGATCAAGGTATCTTCGACCCCTCTTTCTAGCGCCAATTTGGTAAGAATAGAAATTGAATTGAGAAGATTGAGAATATCGACTAAGAATCAGCAGAGATTTTTAGATGGTGAATACAATCTTTCTCCTCTAATTATTTCATAGGTGTTATCAGTCTCCTTGGCCTCTTTAAATAGGCCAAGTGAGTTAGTTACAAATTCGGTTACATAAAAGATTTATTTACATTTCAGTCCCCATTCTCCCTATACAGCTTTAATCTTATTCTTTATTAATAGAACTTATCATTCAAGTCCTTATTAATTATATTTAAGTCCCTTATAAATCTATTTCCTTATTAGAAATAAACTCCAATAAAAATTAAAAGAATGTAAAAAGAGAAAATGAAATAAAAGAATGTAAAGAGAAAATGAAATAAAAGAATGTAAAGAAAAAATGAAATAATGGGTAATCACTTCCCATCCTAAATACCATACATACTCAAGAACTAGATATTTCTCATGGAAATATAGATGTGGTTACATATCCATAAAATTCTAAACAGATAGAAATGCACCAAAATATGAAAAATAAATTAAACATGTCATCATACACGTGCTTGTTATGAACATGCTTAACATACCAATTAAGAAACATACAACAAATATTGAGATTACTTATAACTAAAGTGGTTTTTTTGTATGGAACATGCAATCAAAACAAAAATCATAAATTAAAATCAACTTACACACAAAGATAGCTCACCACGACGACAACTTGGGTTACCGCAACGAAAAATATTAAGTTTCAATTTGTTGCGAAGAATGTGTAACTTCAATCATCCATCGCATATAATAAATGCATGCTCTCGATTGTACTCAGTCAACCTTAATTATGTATACTAATTTCTCTAACACTTTAACATGCATCAACTTCTTAAAATCACTCATTTTGAAGTTGGATTTTCAGAGACTGAATTTATAGGTATTTGACTCCAAATCATGGAGGATCATATTGGCTATAATACCAATTTTTATATTTAATCGCTTTATGGTTTAATACCCCTAAAAACAGTTTGGGGTTAATTTATTTTATCTAGAGAAAAATATAAAAATATTTACATGTTTACATATCGGTTTACATCGTCAATGTTTTTATTCCTTTACTATACATCGGAAGAATGTATGATTAAGGCCATTGATGAAAATTTGTTT